>JALAZF010000536.1:2714766-4072150 GCA_022829125.1 Lathyrus tuberosus
TCACAAATATATCTTGATCCATCAAGGAAAATTGATCTTCAAGTCACATGTTCCACTTGCTCAAAAGAAAACACACTTAGACTCCCTAAGCCATGGTCATGTAACATCTTCTCCTTCCTGCAGCTCCTGCAAACTGCCATGAGAACGATCTTTTTGAAGCATCCTATTGTTCACCTCTGTAGATCACTCTATCATTCACTGATGTGCCACATCACCAGTTGAGACTCCTGATGTTAAGCTAGATGTCAGAACATCTAACTGTTGAATTCAGCTCTACCTTCTGCCACTCAGAAGAACCTCCTCCCTTTGCAGAAACAGATTTCCATGCTCTCATAGACTTGAATCAATAATTAAGTTTGAGTAGACAACCTCCATCCTGCTTAGAACCTCCAAAGACTTCAAACCTCCCACATCTGAATCTTCATAAAATAAGTAGTCCAAGACTACCCCATAGCAATACTAAAGAAGGTCACTTCCCTTAGTAGAGCCATCAGTAGAAAGCCAGAGATAACTGCCACTTATCCTCGACCTTCACAACTAGAGCAAACACCATTCTCCAACCTGATCCAAGCTGTACCCATCAAGATGTGATGTCTTCATATCTTTCAGCCTTAAAGCCAACAACTTGTCTGACTTGAGAAGTTGGATGTCATCAACATTCCATAATCTGCCTCTCATAATCCAAACACATCCCGGACTCTTTGGATGATACTCTATAGTAACCAATCAACCCCACTAGTTGATTTAACTCCAAAGTGCTTAACCCTTGAAAATACTTCAAAACAACCACATAGAGAAAGGTAAACTCTCAACACTTCCGCAGTCCTGCACTTTTACCTCAGACATATACATAGTCTCCCGTCAATGTATTTTGTCATTAGTTGAATGCACAACCTCATCAAAAGCAGAAAAATACTCAACTCCTGTCAAGGTAACCTTCTCACACAACAGGCATCTGCTGATTCTTCTTTAAAACTAGCCATCATGACAACCATTCACACCACAATAGCATTCCAGGTTAGGTCAGTGTCTTGACCTTTCACTCCTCCCTCTTGTCCTTCTGCATACCATAGACAATCTGCTACCTTGAAGCAAGCACCAATTGACAACTGGCTGATTTACCCTGCTACTGCACACATCTCTTGGAAGCATTTTCCCTATAAAATAGTCCTCAAGGATCCTCTCATTCTCTTCTGCTATCAAGATTACTACCTTTTCTACAACCAGCCCATCTGAGGTGCTATGACATCATCTCAACCAATGTTCAACTTCACAGCTTCAGAGATCCCTTAAAACAACTACAATTTAATAGAACTTTGATTCAACATTTACCAAGGACTGCTGATGTGTAGCGCGATGTCGAGACATATTAAGCTCAGCTTCTTTCTTGATGAACCTTCCTCCTCATTAGGTCACCACAACTAGGCTCAAGAGATAACTTATCAAGATCTTCACTCCCGCATGAAAGATTTGACAGTGATACTCTTTTTGCTTTAGCTCTACCCTCTTTTTTCACCATTAAGAAAGAAGGAATCACTGTTCTGAACAGATTGGTCTTCAATGTCTGACTTGAAATAAGTTCTTCTTCTGATCCTTCCATGTCAACCAGTCTTTAGAAGATCCATTCACCTTATGAACACTTCTCTCCCAAACAAAGATATGAGATAATCCTCAAGTATCTTTGGCATCTCTAACCAACCGGTTGAAGCTGTCTTGCATAAACTAGAATATCCTGCTGAGGAGACCAAACCCTAATGTCTATTCAAGAGAATACCTTCCTAGAATCTCACCACCAGGGTTACATCAGATACCATGCAGCGGAACACACACCAACTCCTCAACAACCTTCAGGTACTACTCAATAAGCCTTGCACACCATCATCATAAACCAAGTGCCAACATCAGTTCTCCTGATAAAAATATTCTATCATGAATAGTCCATCCTTCACTCCAAGGGGAACAACTATCTTCCTTGCTCATGAACCAGAAAGTATCATCCCTAGATCTCATCCAGAAACAGACAGGATGCCTCCTCTGATACCAATTGAAATTCTGGTACAGATGTGTGATGTCTCGTGCAATGTCACAACATCGTAATCTGCTGTATGAACAAGGCAATAATAGTAACAGTAAATCAACACAAGGATTGTTCACCCAGTTCGGTTCAACAACCTACATCTGGGGGCATACCAAGCCAGGAAGGAAGTCCACTATTAGTAATATCAAATTACAGACTCAACAGACCAGTTGACAATCTACCTAATTTAATCACTACCCAATGACCCTTCTACCTAAGTCCTCCCTAGGTAAGAGACTCCATCTCACTCCCAATCATCGCAATGATGCTTAGCAGTCAACAACTCCGCCACTGCATCAACAGCCTGATTACCAACAACTCTACAAACACATAAACATAGAAGACACACTTCCATGACACACCTTGGAGTTGCTTCACAGCTTCCTCCAAGAACAATACAATACTCATTACCTACAGGTTTCTGAGTAATAACACAGTGACCATCTCACAACCCGAGTGGTTCACTTAGACAAAGACCTAATGATCTACATTTTGGACCCGTACCTATTCTAGGTTACAAGCATTTTATTTATAACCTTTTCCCAACTGGATTTGGGCCTTCAAATCATATCAAATCTTCTGTACCAAATCTGCAAAAGATTCTGCTATAAATTAGATCTTCAATTAAATCTTCAATAAGCTCTTCATAATTAACTCTTAATTATTCGTCATATATTTTTGCATTAAATTAGCAACAAACAAATCCTCTTCATAACTGATTATAACAGAATATATCTTCCCATAATATTCGCCTGCAATCTCTGATTATCTTCAGTAGAATATCTCATTAACACGCGCAGCCCTAAAAACATCACAACCTGATGTTTTAAAGTTCTGGTATAGTGATGTCAAGACATCGCATGTGACATCACTCTTCAGCTCTTTAACTCTTCAACAATATTCACAAACCAGAATGTTAGCTAAACATAACAATAATGTTAGAAGCTCATGTTGCAACATCAACCATGACATCAGCATTGTTTTAGCAAAATTTCAGCCAATTACAAGAACTTACAATCTCCCCCTTTGGCTAATTTTGGCTAAAACACATATATAAACATTACAGCTCAAATTACAAGTCATCTGATCCTAACAATAGATTCTGCTGCTACTGTGTACTGCATCCATAGAGAATCATCTTCTTGGCTCCAGGCAGCACATCAGGACCTAAGTACAAGACAGTCCTGAAGTATTGGTGCACATGAGGAAGGAGATATCTGACACTCCCCCTCAATACAGCACATTTCTTTTTCCTTCCAGGTCAGACCCAAAACAAATGTAGAAGACTCCTCCAGAAAAGAAATGTATGTCTAGACATCAAAGACCAATGGTGGCATAAGAGAATTCTGCACACCATATTTGATCAGACGCCCCCAGTCGACCTGTGGCATAGGATGACACTTAAGAAGTGCCAATCTTCCAACCCAGGTAACTCAGAACACAAGTCACAACCGTGTTCATAACTCAGGACACAAGTCACAAAGACTCAACACCAACTTAAGGATGGAGCATCCTCTTCTGACACATCAGGAACTGCAGACTCCAGGCATAACATCTGCGCAAACCAATTACCCAAACCCTTTCCTTTAACAGTGATACTCTTTTTGCTTTGGCTCTACCCTCTTTTTTCACCATCAAGAAAGAAGGAATCACTGTTTTGAACAGATTGGTCTTTAATGTCTGACTTGAAATAAGTTCTTCTTCTGATCCTTCCATGTCAACCAGTCTTTAGAAGACCCATTCACCTTATGAACACTTCTCTCCCAAACAAAGATATGAGATAATCCTCAAGTATCTTTTGCATCTCTAACCAACCGGTTGAAGCTGTCTTGCATAAACTAGAATATCCTACTGAGGAGACCAAACCCTAATGTCTATTCAAGAGAATACCTTCCTAGAATCTCACCACCAGGGTTACATCAGATACCATGTAGCGGAACACACACCAAATCCTCAACAACCTTCAGGCACTACTCAATAAGCATTGCACACTATCATCATAAACCAAGTGCCAACATCAGTTCTCCTGATAACAATATTCTATCATGAATAGTCCATCCTTCACTCCAAGGGGAACAACTATCTTCCTTGCTCATGAACCAGAAAGTATTTTCCCTAGATCTCATCCAGAAACAGACAGGATGCCTGCTTTGATACCAATTGAAATTCTGGTACAGATGTGTGATGTCTCGTGCAATGTCACAACATCGCAATCTGCTGTATGAACAAGGCAATAATAGTAACAGTAAATCAACACAAGGATTGTTCACCCAGTTCGGTTCAACAACCTACATCTGGGGACATACCAAGCCAGGAAGGAAGTCCACTATTAGTAGTATCAAATTACAGACTCAACAGACCAGTTGACAATCTACCTAATTCAATTACTACCCAATGACCCTTCTACCTAAGTCCTCCCTAGGTAAGAGACTCCATCTCACTCCCAATCATCGCAATGATGTTTAGCAGTCAACAACTCCGCCATTGCATCAACAGCCTGATTACCAACAACTCTACAAACACATAAACATAGAAGACACACTTCCATGACACACCTTGGAGTTTCTTCACAGCTTCCTCCAAGAACAATACAATACTCATTACCTACAGGTTTCTGAGTAATAACACAGTGACCATCTCACAACCCGAGTGGTTCACTTAGACAAAGCCCTAATGATCTACATTTTGGACCCGTACCTATTCTAGGTTACAAGCATTCTATTTATAACCTTTTCCCAACTGGATTTGGGCCTTCAAATCATATCAAATCTTCTGTACCAAATCTGCAAAAGATTCTGCTATAAATTAGATCTTCAATTAAATCTTCAATCAGCTCTTCATATCTTTTTGCATTAAATTAGCAACAAACTAATCTTCTTCATAACTGATTGTAACATAATATATCTTCCCATAATATTCGCCTGCAATCTCTGATTATCTTCAGTAGAAATCTCATTAACACGCGCAGCCCTAAAAACATCACAACCTGATGTTTTAAAGTTCTGGTATAGTGATGTCAAGACATCGCATGTGACATCACTCTTCAACAATATTCACAAACCAGAATGTTAGCCAAACATAACAATAGTGTTAGAAGCTCATGTTGCAACATCAACCATGACATCAGCATTATTTTAACAAACTTTCAGCCAATTACAAGAACTTACATCCCCCCATTCCAAAGGAAAGTGAATTAATGTTGACTCTTAAAGTCATAGCCCCCATCTTACCTTAGTAGCCTCATAAGAGCTTGCCCTCATTTCTTGGCCTCATGAGAGCCATGGAATTATAACTAGCCTTAGGAGAGAGTTCTTACACTCTTGGTGATATTCATCCTAATGAATACGCACTTTCCCTATTGACTAAAACTTCAACATAGGACCATTATAATTTAGATCTAGAGAGTTCTTGAACTCTAGAATGAGCTTGTACTCATTCTCCCCTGTGAACTTTGACCATAGTCAAAAGTTCATTACTTAGTAGAACTACGCATACTCTGATTCTATTCCCGAGGATACGTAGGCGTAAGGTGCGATGCCTTGTCGAGTATACTTAGATACTAACCCCTAGGGTTTCAACCTTTAGCATAGCACCCTTAGCAAGCGAGCGAGATATAACAAGTAAAACAAGAGGCTCCCGTAGAGTATTACGGATGTTTAGGGTGCTAATACCTTCCCTAGGCGTAACCAACCCCGAACCTTAGATCTCGCCCTTTAGGTTTTTCTAACGATCTTGAACCTTTCCTCTTGAGAATTTTATAGATTACCAAGTCATCTGGGAAATCGTTAAAATCCGAAAGATGGGTTGTCGACTCTGGGAACTTCTTAGAACCCCGTTCAGCAGGTGAAAACCAATAGAACATACCAATGGGAAGGGTGAACCCTTGGCTCCATGCTCAACCTATCCCTCTTTGCCTTTGTCTGTTTGTGCTCTGTGTGTGTTTGTTGCATCCATATAGCATAAGCATTCATGTTGCATCTGTTTCATGGAACTCAGACCTCTTTTCTTATATTAGAGGAATATCATGGATAGCTAAGAAGAAACACCATCAAATACACTTTCAAGAGTACCAAATTTGATGACCTAAGGAAATTGGGAGATTTGTTAACAGACCTTGAAGAATTCCTAAGCAGATATGGAAAGTTGTGGGTTTTGTTGAGGAAGACCGTTGATGAAGGACTTCTCTCAACTCTGCTTCAGTTTTATGATCCAAAATATCACTGCTTCACGTTCCCTGACTATCAGCTCTTACCCACCCTTGAGGAATACTCTCAGATAGTTGGTTTGCCTATCAAGGATGAGTCCCTGTTTCCTATCTTCGAGGAGGATCCCAAAGAGGAAGAAATAGTCGAGAAGATTCATCTGGAGTTAGTTGACATCAAAAGCAATTTAACTTCTAAGGGCGGAATATTTGTGTTAACTGCTAAGTTCTTGATTGGAAAGGCTCGTTACTTTGCTAAAAAAATCCAACAGGGACGCCTTTGAAGCTGTATTTGCATTACTCATCTATGGACTTTTATTGTTTCCAAACATTGACAACTTTGTGGACCTAAATGCAATCAAAATCTTCTTGAAACAAAATCCCGTACCTACCCTGCTTGCCGAAGCCTATCACTCAGTCCATACAAGAAACGCTCATAGAAATGGACAGATTACCTGCTGTGTCCTTATACTGTATAGATGGTTTATTTCTCATCTGCCGAAGGCAGGCGCATTCTGGGATTCCAAGAAAGGATGGTGGTCTCAGAAAGTTATGGCACTCTCCCATGCAGATATTGACTGGTATAATAGGGTGTATGATGGAATCCTGATTATAGATAGTTGTGGAAACTATGGTAACATGCCTCTTCTTGGCATCAAAGGTGGTATCAGTTACAACCCTGTATTGGCACGACGCCAATTAGGGTATCCTTTGGAAGACAAACCTCTCAGTGCTCATGTGGAAAGTATTTACTTTGAAACATATGACAAGAACGAAGAACAGAAGGAGTTGATCTTGAACGCTTGGGGTAGCAAGCGCAAAAGAGGAAGAAGTTCTTTAGGAAGACCTAACTGTGTGTCCTTGGAGCCCTACCTCCAATGGGTTAGAAGAAGAGCTATAGAGCTAAAGATGCCCTACAAAAGGCAAGAACCCATTACTTTGAAGAAAGAGCCTGTTCTGTACTTCATGTCAAGAGAAGAAGAACTGGAGATTTCTTTAAGACAAGCCCGAAGGTCAGAGGAAGCCTGGAAGCTCAAGTATCAAGTGGTTGTTGAAGAGAATCTAGAACTCCAAAAGCAGCTACAGACCAAGGACGAGGAGTTACTCACGTGCAAGAAGAAAAAGACCCTGGGAGATCCAAGTTCCTCTAACAGTCAGCCTCCTGCTTGGAAATCTATTCTCGATAACCTCGTCGCAGAAAGGGATCAGATGGAGAAAGAAATCAGAAGACTCAACGCAAGGCTCTTAGGAGAATTTCCTTAGGACTTTCTAGCTTTTATTTAGCTTTATATTTAGGGCTTTTGAAAGTGTATCAACTATTGTAATTCACCTTTATTTAATGAAAATGAGGTCTTTTGATATCTCTTGATATTTCGCGAACGTCTGAATTCCATGAAACTTTGCATTGCATTTTGCATTCCGCTAAGCTATCAAGACACTAAACTTTGTTTTGCAGACTTTGTGGGGAATGGAGGCTACCAAGAAGATAAACTGGCCCTTTACTTTCCTGATCCCTAACGTCGAGCAGCTGATAGAGATCGGAGGAAGAATTGAAGACCCGTTAAGTTTCATCGACAAGTACGGAGACCTTCTGTCCCTAATGAAACTACAAGTGAAGGAAGGATTGCTGGAAACCTTGGTGCAACTGTATCATCCCGCATACCGTTATTTCATATTTCCTAATTTACAGCTGGTTCCAACTATAGAGGAATATTCAGCTATGATGAGTTTACCCATTCAGCATCGTCCTCCATTTTTTGGTGTGGAAGGGAAGTTCCTTAACCAAGAGATAGCTGCAGGGTTAAGTATCCGAAAGAGGCATATACAAGAGAACATGACTACTAGAGAAGGGTATCGTGGTTTACCAGCTCAGTTTTTGGTTGAAAGGGCTCTTCACTTTCAAGGAAGGGGAGACTCTGTAATGTTTGAATCAATTTTTGCTCTGCTAGTGTACGGGTTATTCCTGTTTCCCAATGTCA
The DNA here is from genome assembly GCA_022829125.1 of Lathyrus tuberosus. Lineage (NCBI taxonomy): Eukaryota > Viridiplantae > Streptophyta > Magnoliopsida > Fabales > Fabaceae > Lathyrus > Lathyrus tuberosus. The sequence continues at coordinate 2,723,024 of JALAZF010000536.1, forward strand.
AAGACTTCGTCGACGTCTAGGATATCCGAATCTTTATGAGTCAGAACCCTGTCCCTAATCTATTAGTTGATATGTACTTCTCAGTTACTACACAATCCATGAAAGGAGAAGGTGTGATTATCTGTTGTGCTCCACTGCTCTATAAGTGGTTCATTTCGTATTTACCTACAACTCCAACATTTTGGGAGGTAAGAGACAGCGCTCTTTGGGCTAAGAAATTGATGGAGCTAGTACGTTCTGCTATCAGGTGGTATGACTCGGACCCAAGAGGGGCCCTTATGATTGTAAGCTGCGGGGACTATCCCAACGTGCCGCTCATGGGACAGAGTGGTTGCATCAACTACAATCCGGTGCTCGCTCGTTTCTAACTGGGTCATCCCATTGAGGAACAACCAGATCCCAAGGAGCTGGAGTTAATCTATTATGGGTATGGAGAGGGATTTGAAGACAAACTCAAAATGGGGCACGCCTGGTTCCACATTAATCAGCAGAGGTGGACCACTGCCGGTCCCGTCATAGAAGCTCATTTGAAATGGGCGCAGGGGATTTCGCTCAGCATAAGAAAGCCTTTTCCATACTACGAGACACCCATGAGTGCCAAGCAGAAGAGGATGGAGTTGTTGGGAGAGCTGACTGTTGAGAAGGTCAGAACCAAGCAGCGCATCAAGGAGATTATGAAAGGGATCAGGGAAGGCGAAGGGCCCTCCTATTTAGAGTTGTAGTTTTTAAGTTTCCTATTTTATGATCAGTTGTTGTAATCCTGTTTTAAGTTGTATTTCTTTTAATGTAATTCGAACGATGGTTGTAATATTTCCTTTTTGTAAGCACTTGTATTATCTTTTCAATGGGAAGGAGTTTATGTTGTTGGCAATCCTGTGTTTACACTGTTTGTGAATAATTTTTTAGTGCTTGATGGTTTAGCCTGCATTTGCATCTTTGTATGTGCATTCTTCCTTGTCTCATGTCGTTTTGTCTGCTCCAGAACCGTCACCCAGAATTCTCTACATCGTTACAACACCCGGGCACAGGCTTGAAGAAAAAGAATGTCTAAGAATTGCGAGAATTTGGATCAGGTTACCGACGAACTCACCGAATTGAGAGTAGGAATGGGACAGATCATCAAAGTTTTAAGTGTTATACGAGCAAAGATGGATACGCAGGTCACTGTAGTCTCAGAAATCGTTGCTACAACTGTAGAGCCGCCAGTTATACCTGTTGTGAACCCTACTTTAGGGATGCCATTTGATTTTATACGAGCCACGACTCCTCAATCTACGCAACAAGTAGTGCCGTTGTTTGGTGAGAATCAGCAAACTATTCCAACTTATGCTCCACCCGTGGTGCAGACCCAGGTCCAACCTATTTTTCAGAATCAGCCTCATTTTGATTATGACAATATATCTGTGGAGGAGGATGATCGTAATGAGAAGCTGAGAGCGAGTGTGGAAATTATGCAGAGGAAGTTGAAAGCTATGGAGGGAAGTAATGTCTTCAGTACTGACCTCAAGGACATGTGTTTGGTTACAAACCTGGTAATTCCACCGAAGTTCAAACTGCCAGGTTTTGAATTGTATTCCGGTGCTACGTGCCCCAAAGCGCATCTGGTCATGTACCTCCGGAGAATGGCTGCGTACATGGACAACGATAAACTAATGATACACTGTTTCCAAGATAGCCTGAAGGGCGCCGCTGCAAAATGGTACCTAGGTTTGGATCAGTCTCAGATCAAGTGTTTTTAGGATGTAATGGACGCCTTTGTGAGACATTATTAGTATAATCTGGACTTAGCTCCGGATCATAGACAACTGCTAACTATGACTCAAAAGAACACTAAGTCATTCAAAGAGTACGCTCAAAGATGGAGGGAGACGGCCTCGCAGGTTGAACCGCCATTGACAGAAAAAGAATTAGCTGATTGGTTTCTGGATACCGTAAAGCCTGAATTTTATGAGAAGATGATCAGTAATATTGGTGCCAATTTTTCTGACATTATTGCCATTGGTGTGAAAGTAGAAGCGGGTTTGAAGAATGGAAAAGTAGCCAGCTCACATAATAGTTCCACTAGTAACAGTGTCAAGAAGTCTCCGGGTAATTTTCATAAGAAGAAAGAAGGTGAGACTAATGTTGTTATGTCAAAGAGTCAGAATCCCAGATGGAAATGATCTCTCTTTCAACAACAACCAAGTCCCAGTTTTTCCCAACAACCGATTTACCCTATGCAGATTAGGGGTGTTCAAAACCAAACAACCCAATAGAAAACCGCAAACCAAACCAAACCAAACCGAAACCGCAAAAAACCGCATTTGGTTCGGATTTGTCCGGGTCATCTTTTAATAAAACCGCACGATTTGGTTTGGTTTGCGGTTTATATTTTGCAAACCGAACTAAACCAAACCAAACCGCATTATGTTACAGCCCAAACTTTACTTATCCCACATCTAACCCAAAACTCAAACCCATTATGTCTTAACCTTACAATTACGAAATATTTTCTCTTACTCACACTTAACTTTTCAGTTTTAATCTTCTCAAATCTCTCCTAATAGTATTGCGCATTCTTCTCATCTTCTTTACCATGTACGTCTCACCTCTTATACACTAATCTCTCATCTCACATGTTCTTTCTTTTTCATCTTCTCATTTTTATGTTACTATTTTCTCTTCTAATTATCTTTTTATCGCACCTTTCTTCTCTAATTTCACATCCCTTATGTTCTTTCTTTTTCATCTTATCTAATCTCCCTTCTCCTCTATTTTTCTGTTTTATTATAATATTTTTTATATTATTTTATGCTACTATTTTTTTCCACTTTTGTTTAACTTGATTTTTGTATATTGAATGAGAACTTTTTGTCTAAATATGATGAGTTTTGCTATTATTTGGTAATGTATGAACGACTAAACACAAAGTTATGTTATTCTCTATATATGTAAATATCACTCAACAAAAATATTGTAAAAAATCGAACCAATCCAAACCGCATTGGTTTGGTTTGGTTTGGTTCAGATTTTTTTTAAAAGTCAATCGAACCAAACCAAACCGCATGTTTTTTTCTCTTGCGGTTCGGATGATTTTTAGCGTCAAACCCGCCCAAACCACACCGCGAACACCCCTAATGCAGATCGCACAACAACCGTATGTGGCGGCTGTTACGCCTACTTTTAACCATCAGATGATGCAGCCAGTTCCTGTTCCCCAGCCACCGAATCAACAGCAGTGGCCGAGAAATCAAAATCAGAATTACCAACAGCAAAGGTGGCCAGCGCCACAGTAAAATACCCCTCAAAGAAGACAGGCGATAACACCGAATTTTCCACCCATATCGATGACCTACACAACATTGTATCCTTCTCTGGTGGAGCAAGGATTAGTTGTTACTAGGCCGTTGGGGCCACCATCTGAGAAGTCTCTGCAGTTCTATAACCCCAATGCAACCTGTGCTTTCCATCAAGGAGGGGTGGGTCATGATTTAGAAGGATGCTTGGCATTAAAGAATCTAGTGAAAAGTCTGATGGAGAAGAACATTCTGTCTTTCGCTAATAATCAGCAAAATGTAAAGAGTAACCCCTTGCCAACGCATGGGTCAACTAATGCTATCGAAGAAGAGAATTATGAAGTGTTGGTCTCAGATGCAGCGAAGATTAAAACTCCCCTGAGAACGTTTCATGCCAAGCTGTTTAGCGCCGGGTTGGTCAAGGTTTGCCATGATGGTTGTGAAGAGTGTGATGGTAGTAGCGAAGGGTGTCAGTTAGTTCCAGATGATATTCAGCAGTTGATTAATGAAGGTTTCTTATAGGTTTTCAGAAAAGAAAGCAGAGTAGCAGTGATTGAACCAGTGTTCAATTTGCCAAAGCAAGTGCCAGTGTTTGACGAAGAGGAATACATATCAGTAATTCCCGTATTCAACAGTCCAAGGGAAAGTACTGTGAGTCCCGTGTTTAAACAATCAGTTCCAAGATTCAACAAACCTGAAGTTGTTTCTCCTGCTAATCATGCCAGGCGAAATAATTTCCCAAGACCAGTCCCATTCAGGTTCAGAGGAACCAAAGCAGTACCGTGGATCTACGAAGACATTACAGGCGGTAGGAAGAAGGAGGAAATGATCCCAAGGAAAGAGGTGGGGGTTGTCATAGAAGAACCAGTCCCAAGGAAGGAGGTGGGGGCTGATGAGAAGAATGTGTCCAGTATAGTAGGAACGGGGAATATGACGAGGAGTGGGAGGATTTATACTCCTGTGAACAAAGAAGTGTCCAGTAAAGAAGGTAATATTTATGTACCCGCCAATGACAAAGGTAAAGAAGTGAACTCCAAAGAGGATGATGAAGAATTTCTCAGAATAATAAAGAGAAGTGACTACAAGGTCGTGGATCAGCTCCACCAGACTCCATAAAAAATTTCCATTTTATCTCTGTTGATTAATTCACCAGTCCACCGATCAGCACTGTAGAAAGTATTGGCCCAGGCTCATGTAGCTCAGGATATTACCACCGGGCAGTTTGATCATGTTATCGCTAACATTACCGCATGCAATACGCTCAGCTTCAGCGACGAAGATTTGACCCAAGCGGGTCGGAAACACAATCTTGCGCTACACATATCAATGAAATGTCATGAGGACACGTTGGCTAGAGTTCTCGTAGATACATGATCTTCTCTGAATGTTTTACCCAAGAGGACTCTCGATAAGTTGGCATATCAAGGAGGAATAATGAGACCCACATCACTAATTATCAAAGCTTTTGATGGTTCATGTAGGTCTGTGATGGGAGAAATTGAGCTACCTGTTTTGATCGGCCCTCAGGAATTCAATGTGTTGTTTCAAGTCCTAGATATTAATCCTGCCTATAGCTGTCTGCTAGGAAGGCCCTGGATCCATGAGGCTGGCGCTGTCACCTCAACCCTACATCAGAAATTAAAGTTTGTGATTGATGATAAGTTGGTCATTGTGCATGGGGAAGAAGATTTGATGGTTAGTAATCTGTTGTCCTTCCGTTACATCGAGGCTGATGAGGACGCGTTGGAGACTTCTTTCCAAGCCCTGGAAATAGCTAATGCAGTTATGATGGACAATGAGAAACTGGTGGTACTGAAGTATCCATCCTTTGCTTCGTACAAAAGTATCCAGTCTGCCCTTCAAGAAGGCGTGCCTGCAAGTTGGGGCGAAGTTATTGAGGTTGAGAAGAGGAACCGACACCAAGGGTTGGGTTACAGACCAACTCCAGAAGATGAGGTTGCTTCAGGTATAAGAAGAAGAGGGATGAAGATAAAGACTGTGCAGGAAACATTTGTCAGAGGCGGACATCAGGTCCACGTAATCATTGGAAGTGCTGAAGAATAGGAAGATATTAATCGTTTGGTTTTACGCCAGGAAGGCGCGTTAAGAAATTGGGAGTCTGTTGAGATCCCAACTTTGTACCCAGAACTAGAGTAACTTGTTTTGATTTGTTGTTTTCATTTCCCTAGTCTTGCCCAAAGCTAGTGGACTATTTTGTACGGGCCTCCGTTTTCAATATCTTAATCAATGAAATGACTTTTTGCTAAAATTCTCGTTGTCTTTACTTTATTGCATTCTGTTTCTAAAAATGGCAGTATTTTCAAAACAAAACATCCTCATCTCGCATGTTCTTGAATTGTTGTGCATTTTAATAAGATGAGTCATTTTATCATGCAGAATGAATCATAAACCTATTGTATTCAATGACCTTGCTCTTACCATTGACTTCGACTCCCCTGTCTATCAAGCTGAGGAGGAGGAAGATTATGAGGTGCCCAAGGATCTAGCAAATATGTGTGATTACCAGTATACGAATCTCCAGCCTCACGAAGAGCAAGTGGATGTCATCAATCTTGGCACTGAGGAAGAGAGGAAAGAGGTTAAGATTGGGGCATCACTGAAACCAGAAATTAGACAGCGGTTGACTTCACTCCTTGAAGAGTATATGGACGTGTTCGCTTGGTCCTACCAAGACATGCCTGGCTTGGATACAGATATTGTGGTCCACAAGTTACCGCTCAAGCCTGAGTGCCCGCCAGTAAAACAAAAGCTTCGCAGAAGTCATCCTGACATGGCCCTCAAAATTCGAGATGAAGTTAAGAGACAGTTGGATGCCAAATTTTTAGCAGTTTCCAAATACCCAGAGTGGGTAGCTAATATTGTTCCAGTTATGAAGAAGAATGGAAAGGTACGAATGTGTGTGGATTATAGGGACCTTAACAAAGCTAGTCCCAAGGATGACTTTCCTCTACCACATATCGATATGCTGGTAGACAACACGGCTCGTTTCGCCATGTTCTCATTTATGGATGGTTTTTCAGGCTACAATCAGATTAGAATGGATCCAACTGATATGGACAAGACTACTTTCATCACCCCGTGGGGTACTTATTGTTACAAGGTTATGCCTTTTGGATTGAAGAACGTCGGGGCAACTTACCAGAGAGCTATGGTGACCCTGTTCCATGATATGATCCACAAAGAGATTGAAGTGTACGTGGACGACATGATAGCCAAATCACATAGTGAGGAGGAGCCACTTGTTAAAATTGTTTAAGAGACTTCGAAAGTATCAGTTGAGGTTAAACCCTGCAAAGTGTACCTTTGGAGTCAGATCTGGGAAGTTATTGGGTTTCATTGTTAGCCAGAAGGGCATTGAAGTGGATCCAGATAAAGTGCGAGCAATTCTAGAAATTCCAGCTCCGCAAATCGAGTCTCAAGTCAGAGGATTTTTGGGCCGTTTGAATTACATTTCCAGATTCATCTCCAACATGACTCCAATATGTGCGTCGATTTTCAAATTACTCCGTAAGAATCAGACAGTAGAATGGAATGCTGACTCTCAACAAGCTTTCGAGAAACTCAAAAGTTATCTCCAAGAACCTCCTATTCTAATTCCTCCGGTTCCCGGAAGACCTCTCTTTATGTATTTGACTGTTTTGGAAGAATCTATGGGATGTGTTTTGGGACAGCATGACGAGACTGGCCGAAAAGAACATGCAATTTATTATCTGAGTAAGAAGTTTACAGACAGTGAAAGCCATTACTCACTACTTGAAAAGACTTGTTGCGCTCTGGCTTGGGCCGCCAAACGTGTAAGACAGTACCTGATTTGTCATACTACCTTGTTGATTTCCAAGATGGATCCGATAAAGTACATTTTCGAGAAACCTGCTCAAACGGGTAGACTTGCCCGCTGGCACATGTTATTATCTGAATATGACATTCAGTATGTCACTCAAAAGGAAATTAAAGGAAGTGTTCTTTCAGAATATCTTGCCGATCAACCAGTTGAAGACTATGAATCACTCAAGTTTTATTTCCCTGACGAGGATATTATGGCAGTGAAAGATTGTGAAGAGTTGAGCTCTGAAGAGGATCCCAAGGCTGAGTATAGGTGGAAGATGATGTTCGACGGTTCGTCCAATTACAAGGGGCATGGGGTAGGTGTTGTTATAATTAATCCTGAAGGTGGCTACACCCCTTTTACAGCTAGATTGGATTTTGGGTGTACGAATAATATTACTGAGTATGAAGCATGCATTCTGGGTCTGGAAGCTGCAATCGATCTCGGAATCTATTTTCTCGAAGTTATGGGTGACTCTGCTCTAGTCATTTACCAAATCAGAGGCGAGTGAGAGACAAAAGATGAGAAGATTATCTCTTATCAGGCATATGCTTTGGAGTTGATTAAATGTTTTAATGAGATAACTTTTCGCCATGTGCCACGTACTGAGAATCATGTGGCTGACGCTTTAGCAACACTGGCTTCGATGTGGCAAGTTAGATTTATCAATGAAGATCCAGTAATCAGTATTGGAAGGAGGACTGAGCCTGCCTACTGCCAGTCCATTGAAGAAGAATCAGACGGCAAACCTTGGTTCCATGACATTTTGAACTTCCTAAAGGATCAAGAATATCCGGCCAACGCCTCCGTTCTTGATAAAAAGACTCTGCGGAGGTTGTCCGCCAAGTTCTTCATCAGCAACGGCGTACTGTACAAAAGGAATCATGATATGGTTTTGTTAAGATGTGTCGATAAGAGAGAAGCAGACTTGCTGATCCATGATATCCATGAGGAGCTTTTGGCACCCATACTAATGGATATGCCATGGTTAAGAAGATTTTGAGGGTTGGATACTATTGGTTGACTATGGAGACTGATTGCATCCAGTATGCTAGAAAATGACATAAATGTCAGATTTATGCGGACAAAATGCATGTTCCTCCTACTCTGCTGAATGTGCTATCATCACCCTAGCCATTCTCTATGTGGGGCATCGATATGATTGGGGCAATTGAGCCTAAAGCGTCTAATGGGCATCGCTTTATTTTGGTGGCTATAGATTACTTTACCAAGTGGGTGGAAGCCGCCTATTATGCGAATGTGACTAAGCAAGTAGTTGCTCGTTTCATTAAGAACAACATCATTTATCGTTATGGGATTCCGAGCAGAATCATAACTGACAACGGAACCAATTTGAATAACAAAACTATGAAGGAATTGTGTGATAACTTCAAGATTGAACACCATAACTCTTCACCGTATCGTTCGAAGATGAACAGAGCGGTCGAAGCTGCAAACAAGAATTTCAAGAAAATTCTTCAGAAAATGGTCAAAACATACAAGGATTGGCATGAGATGTTGCCATATGCATTACATGGATATAGAACGTCAGTCAAAACTTCGACAGGGGCAACCCCTTTTTCGTTTGTATATGGAATGGATGCTGTCCTGCCTATAGAAGTTGAGATACCTTCTTTGAGGATATTGATGGAAACAAAGCTTGATGAAGCTGAATGGGTTCAAAAAAGATACGATCAGCTGAATCTAATTGACGAGAAGTGCCTGACAGCCATGTGTCATGGTCATTTGTACCAGAAGAAGATGAAGAGAGAATTTGATAAAAAGGTCCGCATTCGGGAATTCCGAGTAGGCGAGTTGGTACTTAAGAAGATTCTGCAGTCGCAGAGAGACGCCCGTGGGAAATGGGCACCCAATTGTGAAGGTCCATTCGTAGTAAAGACAGTGTTTTCAGGAGGGTCTCTAATTCTTACAACTATGGACAGTGAACAGCTTGCGCATCCTGTGAATGCTGATTCGGTGCGGAAGTATTATGCTTGAGACAAGGACACTTCACTGGTATCTTGGAATCCCCAAGGAAGCTCAAGTTCTTGCTACAACTAGAGTCCTTAGTCATTAGGGTTATTGGTCATTGAATACGATGTAACCTTTGCCAAATTTCCATTTTGTTGCATTTGTAATATTTCATGGGACTCTGCTATTTAGCAAGTCACCATTTTTCAATGAATATCAGCTATTGAACTATTTGCTTGTTTAAGACGCTATCATCTTTATTTTTGCAAAACTTTGTCATCTTCACTGGATTTTTGAAAACGGAAATGTTGCAATTTCTAAGAAAACACAAAGATAAACTAAGTTTTACTCTGGAATTAAGACGTTTTGGAATTAAGCTTGTACAGGAAGAATTAACAGTACTGTATTTTTGGCATGGATTTGCCATCTCCAGTGAAAAGAAGGTTGCCCCGGTTATCCTTGATGTTTGGGTTTCATGGTGTTGGCTTGTGCTTTCCTTTCTTCTTTCTTGTTTTACGTCGTTCGCGTCGTTTCTAGCATATAGTTAAGCATATGCATCATACCTTAGCATCTTTGCATCTTTGTGGTCTGTTGTTTGTGTTTGTCTTTATTTCCCCAGTGAAGTAAAGACATTCCCGGTTTGCTTTGTGTCGTGCTTGTCCGGTCTTAACCTTTGCGTGCCAGATTTGAATCTTTAAACCTTTTGTTGTTCCCCAAGAAGTTTAACATTAAAGATTTTGTAAAACTGTTCTCGTTTGAATCGTGTCAAACTTGAACTTGGACTTTGTTTGAATCGTGTCAAGCATTGTCTTGGGTTTTAAAACTTGTTCTCGTTTGAATCGTGTCAAAATTGAACTTGGACTTTGTTTGAATCGTGTTAAGCATTGTCTTCTTGTTTTAAAACCGTTCTTGTTCGAATCGTGTCGGACATGAACAGAGTCTTTGTTCGAATCGTGTCGGACATTGCCTCTTGTTTTAAAACCGTTCTCGTTTGAATCGTGTCAAACTTGAACTTGGACTTTGTTTGAATCGTGTCAAGCATTGTCTTGGGTTTTAAAACTTGTTCTTGTTTGAATCGTGTCAAACTTGAACTTGGACTTTGTTTGAATCATGTCAAGCATTGTCTTCTTGTTTTAAAACCGTTCTTGTTCGAATCGTGTCGAACATGAACAGAGTCTTTGTTCGAATCGTGTCGGACATTGCCTATTGTTTTAAAACTGTTCTCGTTTGAATTGTGTCAAACTTGAACTTAGACTTTGTTTGAATCGTGTCAAGCATTGTCTTCTTGTTTTAAAACCGTTCTTGTTCGAATCGTGTCGGACATGAACATAGTCTTTGTTCGAATCGTGTCGGACATTGCCTCTTGTTTTAAAACTGTTCTCGTTTGAATCGTGTCAAACTTGAACTTGGACTTTGTTTGAATCGTGTCAAGCATTGTCTTGGGTTTTAAAACTTGTTCTCGTTTGAATCGTGTCAAACTTGAACTTGGACTTTGTTTGAATCGTGTCAAGCATTGTCTTCTTGTTTTAAAACCGTTCTTGTTCGAATCGTGTCGGACATTGAACCCTTATCTTGGATTTTTGAAAACTCGCTTTAAGCTAAGCTTCTTGGAACAAATTTCTTCAACCTTATAAGACTCCTAGTTGGTGCGCAAGGTTTGTCTCTGTCTTCCTGGCTTTTCTTGAAGATCCCATTTTGAACTCTTCAGTTTGAGATCCCCAGGAAGTCTTTGCTTGGTTGTCTGTCCTTTTGACTGATCCCTAGTGATCAGGTTCTTCTTTCTGGTTTCATGCCCAGGAAGAATGTGAGTTTGTTTTATCCCCAGTAGTCTATCTCCCCGGATCTTTCCCCAGTGGAGATTGTCTTTTTGTCTTCCCCGGTGTTTCTTTGGAGTCTCCCTAGTGAGTCTCTCACGTTGGTTAGCCTGTATCCCCGAGGAGTCTTTTCCTCGTGGATACTAACCTTCTTCTTGCTTCCCCAGTGAAGCTTCTCTGTGGTTGTTCGCTCTTCTTTGGGGTCTGGTTTTGTCTGCATTTTTGCATCTTGCATGGCATCATATCATCATATTGGCAGCATTGCAAATCTTTGTATCTAAGGGAAAAAATTTTTGTTTGCTATATTTAAATACCTTTCACCTGGACGTCCCGAGGATCATCGTTCCTCGGGCCATCTGGTGAAGATATTTAAATAGGGGCAACTGTTGTATCCCAAATTTTTCCCCTAGATCCATTGATCTCTTGCATGTCATATTAGGTCAAGCATGCTGCATAGCTAACCATTTTTATCAGATTTTTGTTTGTGTTTGTTTCTTTATCAGGTTTATCTTGAGGAGGTTCAAGGAGGAATTGATCAAGGTTTTTGGAGCAGTGAATCAAGCAAGTCCCTAGGAGATGTCTCCATAACCCTAACCCCACCATGACCAAATTTTTACTCACTTTATCTACCCTCATTTGTCACCTTCATTTTCTAAACCTCATTCATTAACCTTTTCATTTAACCAATTTTATTCAATTTGTTCAATTCTCCTAAACCACATTTAATCCTAATCAATTGCCAAATTATACATTATTATTTATTTTTGCCCAATCACCTTTGTTTACGACAAGAAAAAAAAACCATTTTATTTCCTAAGCCCATGTTTCTTAAGCCCATCGTGACCAAAAGAAAGGAAAGGGAAGTGTTACAAATTATTGGATTTATTACTAAGTGGCCAATAGAAATCAAGCATGAATATGTTGACTTTTCAACCCAAGCATCAGCCAATGGAAAAGTGACAGATTGGAAAGGAAGAACTCAGCATTATTTGAAATCCATTCGTTCACAAAACATTTTCAATCCTTGGCGCGAATCATATATTAAACTCTCCAAGGATCATTCCCTTTTGAGGTCTCAACGGTTGCCTCAATAAAAATTGATTCTGAAGATCTACTTATCTTGGCATTCATCCTGACACACCTGCAAGATGCTTTTTCAATCCCAAAACCTTGCCTCATTCGATACCCTCTCAATGACACCAGAGGGAGAGTTCGGAAGACATGCATGAAATGGTGAAGCTGATCCTGCAGCATCTGACTTGCTTTGGCACGACATAGGAGCGTCTGTCTCCAAGAGCTGAAGAACGTTTGAATTCAAATTGCAAACCCTAGCTCTAACCTTGCCTACCAAGTGTTTTGAAACTCAACCCGACCCATCAAGCAGCCTATATAAAGGGCTCATCTACAGCTCTCAAAAGGATCATTTTTTTTCACACAAACACTTCTCGTAAAATTACAAAAGCTTCTGGTGCACGAGCAAGAGAGAGGAAGAGTGGTTTCAACATTCTGATTCAAGTTCTGAAAGCTCATCACAAGGCGAGGAAACAGTGGACTTGCTCCACTAGGTATCACCTTATCTCTTTCTACTCTTACGCATGATGGTTATGTGATACGTTATATGCACCATGCTGTCATCATTTTCATTATTCCATTACTGTCTAATTTTCATGGTTATTTTGCTTCATGTTTGATTATCATGTTGGTTATATGCATTTCTGATTATCGTTTGTTGTTGTGAAATCATCATGCTGGTTTTCATTTTGTGTTGATTTAATCGTGATCGATACGTCTGGTTTGTTTTCGTGTTCGTAAAATAAAATGAGTAAGAACTGGGTGGCGCTCGCCACATTAGGTTTGGTGGCTCCTGCCACATAGAAATATTATTAATATAATAACCATACTCACACATCAAATAAAATAAAAAAGGGAAAAGAAGCACCCTGGCGCAAGCCATGCTTTATGCATGGCGCCAGACACCATAACCATGTGGCACAAGCCACTTCTCTTCAAAGGAAAAGGTGGCGCAAGCCACCCCTTTCCTGTGGCTTCCATCCTTTTTTTATTTTGTTGTTTCTTAAATTCTTTTTTTCCTATTTCTTTTCTATGTTTTTTTCTCTTAATAATTTCAAAACAATATAAATTCTTCAGACTTCTTACTTCTTTTAGAGGCAACTGTGTTCTTGAATGTTAGAAGCTTTTCGTAAAGTATGCTATAATTTATGAAGTGTGTTTGAACATTGCTTCCTGGCTCTATCATGAAAATTTTTGTGTGTACTTTTGGTTTCTGGTTGTTAAGTTATACGATTCCAATGCTTTGGTTTTGCAAACTGTGAGAATATCTTTACTGTTATGCTTGACATCTTAATGTGCTACTATTTTTTTAAATGAGTTATTTTGAAGTATGCTGTGATTCATGAAACTTTGTTTCTCTGATGAATGTTGTTTGCTTTTGTTCTCTGTTGAAATCACATGAGTTAAATTCTTTTGTTTCTGTTTGCTTTCCATGCCATGATTGCCATGCTTGTGTGACTACTGTTTGAGAATTGATTCTTCTATGAATGTATTTGATTTGTGAAATTCTGTTCCTGACTTTAACATAAATCTTGCCATGCAAATATTGTTTGTTTTGCTCTCTGTTGATCAGTTACATGTTTTCAAATGCTTTGGTTCAAATTGTGAATGCTTCTCTGCCATATATGTCACAGTTACATGACCACTTGCACTCACTGTTTGCTGTGTTCACATTTATGTTCAGTTACATGACCACTTGCACTCACTGTTTGCTATGTTCACATTTATGTTCACTTCATGATTAAATGCTCACTGTTTGCTATGTTCACCTTTTAAGTTCATTTCATGATTATATGCTTACTGTTTGGAATTATCGAACTCATATATTTCATATACTTCAACTCTTTGTAACTTTTATTTATAAGATGTTATGCTCCCCCCATTCCAAAGGAAGGTGAATTAATGTTGACTCTTAAAGTCATAGCCCCCATCTTACCTTAGTAGCCTCATAAGATCTTGCCCTCATTTCTTGGCCTCATGAGAGCCATGGAATTATAACTAGCCTTAGGAGAGAGTTCTTACACTCTTGGTGATATTCATCCTAATGAATACTCACTTTCCCTATTGACTAAAACTTCAACATAGGACCATTATAATTTAGATCTAGAGAGTTCTTGAACTCTAGAATGAGCTTGTACTCATTCTCCCCTGTGAACTTTGACCATAGTCAAAAGTTCATTACTTAGTAGAACTACACATACTCTGATTCTATTCCCGAGGATACGTAGGCGCAAGGTGCGATGCCTTGTCGAGTATACTTAGATACTAACCCCTAGGGTGTCAACCTTTAGCATAACACCCTTAGAAAGCGAGTGAGATATAACAAGTAAAACAAGAGGCTCCCGTAGAGTACTACGAACGTTTAGGTTGCTAATACCTTCTCTAGGCGTAACCAACCCCCGAACCTTAGATCTCCCCCTTTAGGTTTTTCTAACGATCTTGAACCTTTCCTTTGGATAAATCAAAGTCGGTTGTAAAAGAAAATGATGCAAGTTAATTAATAGCTTGTTATCCAATTTTCACCGCAACAGTAAGCATATATCTCACGGGTGCCTAGGGAAGGTATTAGCACCCTAAATGTCCGTAGTACTCTACTGGAGCCTCTTGTTTTACTTGTTATATCTCACTCGCTTGCTAAGGGTGCTATGCTAAAGGTTGAAACCCTAGGGGTTAGTATCTAAGTATACTCGACAAGGCATCGCACCTTGCGCCTACGTATCCTCGGGAATAGAATTAGAGTATGCGTAGTTCTACTAAGTAATGAACTTTTGACTATGGTCAAAGTTCACAGGGGAGAATGAGTATAAGCTCATTCTAGAGTTCAAGAACTCTCTAGATCTAAATTATAATGGTCATATGTTGAAGTTTTAGTCAATAGGGAAAGTGAGTATTCATTAGTATGAATATCACCAAGAGTGTAAGAACTCTCTCCTAAGGCTAGTTATAATTCCATGGCTCTCATGAGGCCAAGAAATGAGGGCAAGCTCTTATGAGGCTACTAAGGTAAGATGGGGGCTATGACTTTAAGAGTCAACATTAATTCACCTTCCTTTGGAATGGGGGGAGCATAACATCTTATAAATAAGAGTTACAAAAAGTTGAAGTATATGAAATATATGAGTTCGATAATTCCAAACAGTAAGCATATAATCATGAAATGAACTTAAAAGGTGAACATAGCAAACAGTGAGCATTTAATCATGAAGTGAACATAAATGTGAACATAGCAAACAGTGAGTGCAAGTGGTCATGTAACTGAACATAAATGTGAACACAACAAACAGTGAGTGCAAGTGGTCATGTAACTGAACATAAATGTGAACACAGCAAACAGTGAGTGCAAATGGTCATGTAACTGTAACATATATGGCAGATAAGCATTCACAATTTGAACCAAAGCATTTGAAAACATGTAACTGATCAACAGAGAGCAAAACAAACAATATTTGCATGGCAAGATTTATGTTAAAGTCAGGAACAGAATTTCACAAATCATATACATTCATAGAAGAATCAATTCTCAAACAGTAGTCACACAAGCATGGCAATCATGGCATGGAAAGCAAACAGAAACAAAAGAATTTAACTCATGTGATTTCAACAGAGAACAAAAGCAAACAACATTCATCAGAGAAACAAAGTTTCATGAATCACAACATACTTCAAAATAACTCATTTAAAAAAACAGTAGCACATTAAGATGTCAAGCATAGCAGCAAAGATATTCTCACAGTTTGCAAAACCAAAGCATTGGAATCGTATAACTTAACAACCAGAAACCAAAAGTACAGACAAAAATTTTCATGATAGAGCCAGGAAGCAATGTTTAAACAGACTTCATATAGCATACTTTAACGAAAAGCTTCTAACATTCAAGAACACATTTGACTCTAAAAAATAAATAAGAAGCAGAATTTATGTTGTTTTTGAAATTATTAAGAGAAAAAAACACAGAAAAGAAATAGGAAAAAAGAAGTTAAAAAACAACAAAATAAAAAAAGGATGGAAGCCACAGGAAAGGGGTGACTTGAGCCACCTTTCCCTTTGAAGAGAAGTGGCCTGCGCCACATGGTGATGGTGCCTGGCGCCATGCATAAAGCATGGCTTGTGCCAGGGTGCTTCTTATCCCTTTTTCATTTTATTTGATGTGTGAGTATGGTTATTATATTAATAATATTTGTATGTGGCGGGAGCCACCAAACCTAATGTGGTGAGGGCCACCCAGTTCTTACCCATTTTATTTTACGAACACGAAAACAAACCAGACGCACCGATCACGATTAAATCAACACAAAATGAAAACCAGCATGATGATTTCACAGCAACAAATGATAATCAGAAATGCATATAACCAGCATGATAATCAAACATGAAGCAAAATAACCATGAAAATTAGACAGTAATGGAATCATGAAAATGATGACAACATGGTGCATATAACGTATCACATAACCATCATGCGTAAGAGTAGAAAGAGATAAGGTGATACCTAGTGGAGCAAGTCCACTGTTTCCTCACCTTGTGATGAGCTTTCTGAACTTGAATCAGAATGTTGAAACCACTCTTCCTCTCTCTTGCTCGTGCACCAGAAGCTTTTGTAATTTTACGAGAAGTGTTTGTGTGAAAAAAAATAATCCTTTCGAGAGCTGTAGATGAGCCCTTTATATAGGCTGCTTGATGGGCCGGTTGAGTTTCAAAACACTTGGTGGGCAAGTTTAGAGCTAGGGTTTGCAATTTGAATTCAAACGTTCTTCAGCTCTTGGAGACAGACGCTCCTATGTCTTGCCAAAGCAAGTCAGATGCTGCAGGATCAGATTCACCATTTCATGCATGTCTCAGAACTCTCCCTCTGGTGTCATTGAGAGGGTATCGAATGAGGCAAGGTTTTGGGATTGATAAAGCATCTTGCAGGTGTGTCAGGATGAATGCCAAGATAAGTAGATCTTCAGAATTAATTTTTATTGAGGCAACCGTTGAGAGCTCAAAAGGGAATGATCCTTGGAGAGTTTAATATATGATTTGCGCCAAGGATTGAAAATGTTTTGTGAACGAATGGATTTCAAATAATGTTGAGTTCTTCCTTTCCAATCTGTCACTTTTCCATTGGCTGATGCTTGGGTTGAAAAGTCAACATATTCATGCTTGATTTCTATTGGCCACTTAGTAATAAATCCAATAATTTGTAACACTTTCCTTTCCTTTCTTTTGGTCACGATGGGCTTAAGAAACATGGGCTTTGGAAATAAAATGGTTTTTTTCTTGTCGTAAACAAAGGTGATTAGGCAAAAATAAATAATAATGGATAATTTGGCAATTGATTAGGATTAAATGTGGTTTAGGAGAATTGAACAAATTGAATAAAATTGGTTAAATGAAAAGGTTAATGAAATAGGTTTAGAAAATGAAGGTGACAAATGAGGGTAGATAAAGTGAGTAAAAATTTGGTCATGGTGGGGTTAGGGTTATGGAGACATCTCCTAGGGACTTGCTTGATTCACTGCTCCAAAAACCTTGATCAATTCCTCCTTGAACCTCCTCAAGATAAACCTGATAAAAGAAACAAACACGAACAAAGACCTTAAAAAAAAAGTTAGTCATGCAGCAAGATTGCCCTATTATGACATGCAAGAGATCGATGGATCTAAGGGAAAAATTTGGGGTACAACAGTTGCCCCTATTTAAATATCTTCACCGAATGGCACGAGGAACGATGATCCTCGGGACGTCCGGGTGAAAGGTATTTAAATATAGCAAACCGAAAATTTTGCCCTTAGATACAAAGACGTGCAATGCTGCTAATATGATGATATGATGCCATGCAAGATGCAAGAATGCAGACAAAACAGGACACCTAAGAGAGTGAACAACCACAGGGAAGCTTCACTGGGGAAGCAAGAAGAAGGTTAGTATCCATGAGGAAAAGACTCCTCGGGGATACAGGCTAACCAACGCGAGAGACTCATCGGGGAGACTCCAAAGAAACACTGGGGAAAACAAAAAGACAATCTCCACTGGGGAAAGATCCGGGGAGCTAGGCTACTGGGAGCAAAGCAACACACTCTTTCTGGGTATGAAACTAGAAAGAAAAACCTGATCACTAGGGATCAGTCAAAAGAACAGACAACCAAGCAAAGACTTCCTGGGGATCTCATACCAAAGAGTTCAAAATGGGATCTTCAAGAAAAGCCAGGAAGACAGAGACAAACCCTGCGCACTAACTTGGAGTCTTATAAGGTTGAAGAAATTTGTTCCAAGAAGCTTAACTTAAAGCAAGTTTTCAAAAATCCAAGGTAAGGGTTCAATGTCCGACACGATTCAAATAAGAACGGTTTTAAAACAAGAAGACAGTGCTTGACACGATTCAAACAAAGTCCAAGTTCAAGTTTGACACGATTCAAACAAGAATAAGTTTTAAAACACAAGACAATGCTTGACACGATTTAAACAAAGTCCAAGTTCAAATTTGACACAATTCAAATGAGAACAGTTTTAAAACAAGAGGCAATGTCCGACACGATTCGAACAAAGACTCTGTTCAAGTCCGACACGATTCGAACAAGAACGGTTTTAAAACAAGAAGACAATGCTTGACACGATTCAAACAAAGTCCAAGTTCAAGTTTGACACGATTCAAACGAGAATAAGTTTTAAAACACAAGACAATGCTTGACACGATTCAAACAAAGTCCAAGTTCAAGTTTGACACGATTCAAACAAGAACAGTTTTAAAACAAGAGGCAATGTCCGACACGATTCGAACAAAGACTCTGTTCATGTCCGACACGATTCGAACAAGAACGATTTTAAAACAAGAAGACAATGCTTGACACGATTCAAACAAAGTCCAAGTTCAAGTTTGACACGATTCAAATGAGAACAAGTTTTAAAACCCAAGACAATGCTTGACACGATTCAAACAAAGTCCAAGTTCAAGTTTTACATGATTCAAACGAGAACAATTTTACAAAATCTTTAATGTTAAACTTCTTGGGGAACAGCAAAAGGTATAAAGATTCAAATCTAGCGCGCAAAGGTTAAGACCGAACAAGCACGACACAAAGCAAACCGGGAATGTCTTTACTTCACTGGGGAAATAAAGACAAACACAAACAATAGACCACAAGCAAAACAAAGCACAAAGATGCAAAGATGCTAAGGTATGATGCATATGCTTAACTATATGCTAGAAACGACGCGAACGACACAAAACAGGAAAGAAGAAAGGAAAGCACAAGCCAACACCCTGAAACCCAAACATCAAGGATAACCCGGGCAACCTTCTTTTCACTGGAGATGGCAAATCCATGCCAAAAATACAGTACTGCTAATTCTTCCTGTACAAGCTTGATTCCAAAACGTCTTAATTCCAGAGTAAAACTTAGTTTATCTTTGTGTTTTCTTAGAAATTACAACAATTCCGTTTTCAAAAATCCAGTGAAGATGACAAAGTTTTGCAAAAATAAAGATGATAGCGTCTTAAACAAGCAGATAGTTCAATAGCTGATATTCATTGAAAAATGGTGACTTGCCAAATAACAGAGTCCCATGAAATATTACAAATGCAACAAAATGGAAATTTGGCCAAGGTTACATCATATTCAATGACCAATAACCCTAATGACTAAGGACTCTAGTTGTAGCAAGAACTTGAGCTTCCTTGGGGATTCCAAGATACCAGTGAAGTGTCCTTGTCTCAAGCATAATACTTCCGCACCGAATCAGCATTCACAGGATGCGCAAGCTGTTCACCGTCCATAGTTGTAAGAATTAGAGACCCTCAAGAAAACACTGTCTTTACTACGAATAGACCTTCATAATTGGGTGCCCATTTCCCACGGGTGTGTCTCTGCGACTGCAGAATCTTCTTAAGTACCAACTCGCCTACTCGGAATTCCCGAATGCGGACCTTTTTATCAAATGCTCTCTTCATCTTCTTCTGGTACAAATGACCATGACACATGGCTGTCAGGCGCTTCTCGTCAATTAGATTCAGCTGATCGTATCTTTCTTGAACCCATTCAGCTTCATCAAGCTTTGTTTCCATCAATATCCTCAAAGAAGGTATCTCAACTTCTATAGGGAGGACAACATCCATTCCATATACCAACGAAAAAGGGGTTGCCCCTGTCGAAGTTTTGACTGACGTTCTATATCCATGTAATGCATATGGCAACATCTCATGCCAATCCTTGTATGTTTTGACCATTTACTGAAGAATTTTCTTGATATTATTATTTGCAGCTTCGACCGCTCTGTTCATCTTCGGACGATACGGTGAAGAGTTATGGTGTTCAATCTTGAAGTTATCACACAATTCCTTCATAGTTTTGTTATTCAAATTGGTTCCGTTGTCAGTTATGATTCTGCTCGGAATCCCATAACGACAAATGATGTTGTTCTTAATGAAACGAGCAACTACTTGCTTAGTCACGTTTGCATAAGAGGCGGCTTCCACCCACTTGGTAAAGTAATCTATAGCCACCAAAATAAAGCGATGCCCATTAGACGCTTTAGGCTCAATTGCCCCAATCATATCGATGCCCCACATAGAGAATGGCCAGGGCGATGATAGCACATTCAGCAGAGTAGGAGGAACATGCATTTTGTCCGCATAAATCTGACATTTATGGCATTTTCTAGCGTACTGGAAGCAATCAGTCTCCATAGTCAACCAATAGTATCCAGCCCTCAAAATCTTCTTAACCATGGCATATCCAATAGCATGGGTGCCAAAAGCTCCTTCATGGATATCATCGATCAACAAGTCTGCTTCTCTCTTATCAACACATCTTAACAAAACCATATCATGATTCCTTTTGTACAGTACGCCGTTGCTGATGAAGAACTTGGCTGACAACCTCCGCAGAGTCTTCTTATCAAGAACGGAGGCGTTGGCCGAATATTCTTGATCC
Organism: Lathyrus tuberosus; assembly: GCA_022829125.1. NCBI lineage: Eukaryota > Viridiplantae > Streptophyta > Magnoliopsida > Fabales > Fabaceae > Lathyrus > Lathyrus tuberosus. The sequence goes on from JALAZF010000536.1 coordinate 2,743,914, forward strand.
TTTAGGAAGTTCAAAATGTCATGGAACCAAGGTTTGCCGTCTGATTCTTCTTCAATGGACTGGCAGTAGGCAGGCTCAGTCCTCCTTCCAATACTGATTACTGGATCTTCATTGATAAATCTAACTTGCCACATCGAAGCCAGTGTTGCTAAAGCGTCAGCCACATGATTCTCACTACGTGGCACATGGCGAAAAGTTATCTCATCAAAACATTTAATCAACTCCAAAGCATATGCCTGATAAGGGATAAGCTTCTCATCTTTTGTCTCTCACTCGCCTCTGATTTGGTAAATGACTAGAGCAGAGTCACCCATAACTTCGAGAAAATAGATTCCGAGATCGATTGCAGCTTCCAGACCCAGAATGCATGCTTCATACTCAGTAATATTATTCGTACACCCAAAATCCAATCTAGCTGTAAAAGGGGTGTAGCCACCTTCAGGATTAATTATAACAACACCTACCCCATGCCCCTTGTAATTGGACGAACCGTCGAACATCATCTTCCACCTATACTCAGCCTTGGGATCCTCTTCAGAGCTCAACTCTTCACAATCTTTCACTGCCATAATATCCTCGTCAGGGAAATAAAACTTGAGTGATTCATAGTCTTCAACTGGTTGATCGGCAAGATATTCTGAAAGAACACTTCCTTTAATTTCCTTTTGAGTGACATACTGAATGTCATATTCAGATAATAACATGTGCCAGCGGGCAAGTCTACCCGTTTGAGCAGGTTTCTTGAAAATGTACTTTATCGGATCCATCTTGGAAATCAACAAGGTAGTATGACAAATCAGGTACTGTCTTAGACGTTTGGCGGCCCAAGCCAGAGCGCAACAAGTCTTTTCAAGTAGTGAGTAACGGCTTTCACTGTCTGTAAACTTCTTACTCAGATAATAAATTGCATGTTCTTTCCGGCCAGTCTCGTCATGCTGTCCCAAAACACATCCCATAGATTCTTCCAAAATAGTCAAATACATAAAGAGAGGTCTTTCGGGAACCAGAGGAATTAGAATAGGAGGTTCTTGGAGATAACTTTTGAGTTTCTCGAAAGCTTGTTGACAGTCAGCATTCCATTCTACTGGCTGATTCTTACGGAGTAATTTGAAAATCGGCGTACATATTGGAGTCATGTTGGAGATGAACCTGGAAATGTAATTCAAACGGCCCAAAAATCCTCTGACTTGAGACTCAATTTGCGGAGCTGGCATTTCTTGAATTGCTCGTACTTTATCTGGATCCACTTCAATGCCCTTCTGGCTAACAATGAAACCCAATAACTTCCCAGATCTGACTCCAAAGGTACACTTTGCAGGGTTTAACCTCAACTGATACTTTCAAAGTCTCTTAATCAATTTTAACAAGTGGTATACGTGCTCCTCCTCACTCTGTGATTTGGCTATCATGCCGTCCACGTACACTTCAATCTCTTTGTGGATCATATCATGGAACAGGGTCACCATAGCTCTCTGGTAAGTTGCCCCGGCGTTCTTCAATCCAAAAGGCATAACCTTGTAACAATAAGTACCCCACGGGGTGATGAAAGTAGTCTTGTCCATGTCAGCTGGATCCATTCTAATCTGATTGTAGCCTGAAAAACCATCCATAAATGAGAACATTGCGAAACGAGCCGTGTTGTCTACCAGCATATCGATATGCGGTAGAGGAAAATCATCCTTTGGACTAGCTTTGTTAAGGTCCCTATAATCCACGCACATTCGTACCTTTCCATTCTTCTTCATAACTGGAACAATATTAGCCACCCACTCTGGGTATTTGGAAACTGCTAAAAATCCGGCATCCAACTGTCTCTTAACTTCATCTCGAATTTTGAGGGCCATGTCAGGATGACTTCTGCGAAGCTTTTGTTTTACTGGCGGGCATTCAGGTTTGAGCGGTAACTTGTGGACTACAATATCTATGTCTAAAACAGGCATGTCTTGGTAGGACCAAGCGAACACGTCCACATACTCTTCAAGGAGTGAAATCAACCGCTGTCTATTCAGTGATGCCCCAATCTTAACCTCTTTCCTCTCTTCCTCAGTGCCAAGATTGATGACATCCACCTGTTCTTCATGATGCTGGAGATCTGTATACTGGTAATCACATATATCTGCTAGATCCCTGGGCACCTCATAATCTTCCTCCTCCTCAGCTTGATAGACAGGGGAGTCGAAGTCAATGGTAAGAGCAAGGTCATTGAATACAATAGGTTTATGATTCATTCTGCACGATAAAATGACTCATCTTATTAAAATGCACAACAATTCAAGAACATGCGAGATGAGGATGTTTTGTTTTGAAAAGACTGCCATTTTTTAGAAACGGAATGCAATAAAGTATAGACAACGAGAATTTTAGCAAAAAGTCATTTCATTGATTAAGATATTGAAAACGGAGGCCCGTACAAAACAATCCACTAGCTTTGGGCAAGACTAGGGAGATGAAAACAACAAAACAAAACAAGTTACTCTTGTTCTGGGTACAAAGTTGGGATCTCAACAGACTCCCAATTGCTTAACGCGCCTTCCTGACGTAAAACCAAACGATCAATATCTTCCTCTTCTTCAGCACTTCCAATGATTGCGTGGACCTGATGTCCGCCTCTGACAAATGTTTCCTGCACAGTCTTTATCTTCATCCCTCTTCTTCTTATACCTGAAGCAGCCTCATCTTCTGGAGTTGGTCTGTAACCCAACCCTTGGTGTCGGTTCCTCTTCTCAACCTCAATAACTTCGCCCCAACCTGCAGGCACGCCTTCTTAAAGGGCAGACTGGATACTTTTGTACGAAGCAAAAGATGGATACTTCGGTACCACCGGTTTCTCATTGTCCATCATAACTGCATTAGCTATTTCCAGGGCTTGGAAAGAAGTCTCCAACGCGTCCTCATCAGCCTCGATGTAATGGAAGGTCGACAGATTACTAACCATCAAATCTTCTTCCCCATGCATAATGACCAACTTATCATCAATCACAAACTTCAATTTCTGATGTAGGGTTGAGGTGACAGCGCCAGCCTCATGGATCCAGGGCCTTCCTAGCAGACAGCTATAGGCAGGATTAATATCTAGGACTTGAAACAACACATTAAATTCCTGAGGGCCGATCAAAACAGGTAGCTTAATTTCTCCCATCACAGACCTACGTGAACCATCAAAAGCTTTAACAATTAGTGATGTGGGTCTCATTATTCCTCCTTGGTATGCCAACTTATCGAGAGTCCTCTTAGGTAAAACATTCAGAGAAGATCATGTATCTACGAGAACTCTAGCCAACGTGTCCTCATGACATTTCATTGATATGTGTAGCGCAAGATTGTGTTTCCGACCCGCTTGGGTCAAATCTTCGTCGCTGAAGCTGAGCGTATTGCATGCGGTAATGTTAGCGATAACATGATCAAACTGCCCGGCGGTAATATCCTGAGCTACATGAGCCTGGGCCAATACTTTCTGCAGTGCTGATCGGTGGACTGGTGAATTAATCAACAGAGATAAAATGGAAATTTTTTACGGAGTCTGGTGGAGCTGATCCATGACCTTGTAGTCACTTCTCTTTATTATTCTAAGAAATTCTTCATCATCCTCTTTGGAGATCACTTCTTTACCTTTGTCATTGGCGGGTACATGAATATTACCTTCTTTACTGGACACTTCTTTGTTCACAGGAGTATAAATCCTCCCACTCCTCGTCATCTTCCCCGTTCCTACTATACTGGACACATTCTTCTCATCAGCCCCCACCTTCTTCCTTGGGACTGGTTCTTCTATGACGACCCCCACCTCTTTCCTTGGGATCATTTCCTCCTTCTTCCTACCGCCTGTAATGTCTTCGTAGATCCACGGTACCGCTTTGGTTCCTCTGAACCTGAATGGGACTGGTCTTGGGAAATTATTTGGCCTGGCATGGTTAACAGGAGAAACAACTTCAGGTTTGTTGAATCTTGGAACTGATTGTTTAAACACGGGACTCACAGTACTTGCCCTTGGACTGTTGAATACTGGAATTACTGATATGTATTCCTCTTCGTTAAACACTGGCACTTGCTTTGGCAAATTAAACACTGGTTCAATCACTGCTACTTTGCTTTCTTTTCTGAAAACCTGTAAGAAACCTTCATTAATCAACTGCTGAATATCATCTTGAACTAACTGACACCCTTCGCTACTACCATCACACTCTTCACAACCGTCATGGCAAACCTTGACCAACCCGGCGCTAAACAGCTTGGCATGAAACGTTCTCAGGGGATTTTTAATCTTCGTTGCATCTGAGACCAACACTTCATCATTCTCGTCTTCGATAGCATTAGTTGACCCATGCGTTGGCAATGGGTTACTCTTTAGGTTTGGTTGATTATTAGCGAAAGACAGAATGTTCTTCTCCATCAGACTTTTCACCAGATTCTTTAATGCCAAACATCCTTCTAAATCATGACCCACCCCTTCTTGATGGAAAGCACAGGTTGCATTGGGGTTATAGAACTGCAGAGACTTCTCAGATGGTGGCCCCAACGGCCTAGTAACAACTAATCCTTGCTCCACCAGAGAAGGATACAATGCTGTGTAGGTCATTGGTATGAGTGAAAAATTTGGTGTTATCGCCTGTCTTCTTTGAGGGGTATTTTGCTGTGGCGCTGGCCACCTTTGCTGCTGGTAATTCTGATTTTGATTTCTCGGCCACTGCTGTTGCTTCGGTGGCTAGGGAACAGGAACTGGTTGCATCTGATGGTTAAAAGTGGGCGTAACGGCCGCCACATATGGTTGTTGTGAGAACTGTATAGGGTAAATCGGTAGTTGGGAAAAACTGGGACTTGGTTCTTTGACTTAACAGCATTAGTCTCACCTTCCTTCTTCTTATGAAAATTACCCGGAGACTTCTTGACACTGTTACTAGTGGAACTACTAGGTGAACTGGGTACTTTTCCATTCTTCAAACCCGCTTCTACTTTCACACCAATGGCAATAATGTCAGGAAAATTGGCACCAATATTACTGATCATCTTCTCATAAAATTCAGGCTTTACGGTATCCAGAAACCAATCAGCTAATTCTTTTTCTGTCAATGGCGGTTCAACCTGCGAGGCCGTCTCCCTCCATCTTTGAGCGTACTCTTTGAATGACTTAGTGTTCTTTTGAGTCATAGTTAGCAGTTGTCTACGATCCGGAGCTAAGTCCAGATTATACTTATAATGTCTCACAAAGGCGTCCATTACATCCTGAAAACACTTGATCTGAGACTGATCCAAACCTAGGTACCATTTTGCAGCGGCGCCCTTCAGGCTATCTTGGAAACAGTGTATCATTAGTTTATCGTTGTCCATGTACGCAGCCATTCTCCGGAGGTACATGACCAGATGCGCTTTGGGGCACGTAGCACCGGAATACAATTCAAAACCTGGCTGTTTGAACTTCGGTGGAATTACCAGGTTTGTAACCAAACACATGTCCTTGAGGTCAGTACTGAAGACATTACTTCCCTCCATAGCTTTCAACTTCCTCTGCATAATTTCCACACTCGCTCTCAGCTTCTCATTATGATCATCCTCCTCCACAGATATATTGTCATAATCAAAATGAGGCTGATTCTGAAAAATAGGTTAGACATGGCTCTGCACCACGGGTGGATCATAAGTTGGAATAGTTTGCTGATTCTCACTAAACAACGGCACTACTTGTTGCGTAGATTGAGGAGCCGTGGCTCGTATAAAATCAAATGGCATCCCTAAAGTAGGGTTCACAACAGGTATAACCGGCGGCTCTACAGTTGTAGCAACAATTTCTGAGACTACAGTGACCTGCGTATCCATCTTTGCTCGTATAACACTTAAAACTTCCATGATCTGTCCCATTCCTACTCTCACGCAATTCTCAGACATTCTTCTTCTTCAAGCCTGTGCCCGGGTGTTGTAACGATGTAGAGAATTCAGGGTGACGGTTCTGGAGAAGACAAAACGACATGAGACAAGGAAGAATGCACATGCAAAGATGCAAATGAGATGCAAATGCAGGCTAAACCATCAAGCACTAAAAAATTATTCGCAAACAGTGTAAACACATGATTGCCAACAACATAAACTCCTTCCCATTGAAAAGATAATACAAGTGCTTACAAAAAGGAAATATTACAACCATCGTTCGAATTACATTAAAAGAAATACAACTTAAAATAGGATTACAACAACTGATCATAAAACAGGAAACTTAAAAACTACAACTCTAAATAGGAGGGCCCTTCGCCTTCCCTGATCCCTTTCATGATCTCCTTGATGCGCTGCTTAGTTCTGGCCTTCTCAACAGTCAGCTCTCCCAACAACTCCATCCTTTTCTGCTTGGCACTCATGGGTGTCTCGTAGTATGGAAAAGGCTTCCTTATGCTGAGCGAAATCCCCTGCGCCCATTTCAAATGAGTTTTTGTGACGGGACCGGCAGTGGTCCACCTCTGCTGATTAATGTGGAACCAGGCGTGCCCCATTTTGAGTTTGTCTTCAAACCCCTCTCCATACCCATAATAGATTAACTCCAGCTCATTGGGATCTGGTTGTTCCTCAATGGGATGACCCAGTTGGCAACGAGCGAGCACCGAATTGTAGTTGATGCAACTACTCCGTCCCATGAGCGGCACATTGGGATAGTCCCCAGAGCTTACAATCATAAGGGTCCCTCTTGGGTCCGAGTCATACCACCTGATAGAAGAACGTTCTAGCTCCATCAATTTCTTATCCCAAAGAGCGCTGTCTCCTACCTCCCAAAATGTTGGAGTTGTAGGCAAATACGACATGAACCACTTATAGAGCAGTGGAGCGCAATAGACAACCACACCTTCTCCTTTCATGGATTGTGTAGTAACTGAGAAGTACATATCAGCTAATAGAGTAGGGACAGGGTTCTTACTCATAAAGATTCAAATAGCCTGGACGTCAACGAAATCTTTGACATTGGGAAACAGGAACAACCCGTACACTAGTAGAGCAAAAATTGATTCAAACATTACAGAGTCTCCCCTTCCTTGAAAGTGAAGAGCCCTTTCAATCAAAAACTGAGCTGGTAAACCACGATACCCTTCTCTAGTAGTCATGTTCTCTCGTATATGCCTCTTTTGGATACTTAACCCTGCAGCTATCTCTTGGTTAAGGAACTCCCCTTCCACACCAGAAAATGAAGGATGATGCTGAATGGGTAAACTCATCATAGCTGAATATTCCTCTATAGTTTGAACCAGCTGGAAATTAGGAAATATGAAACAATAGTATGCGGGATGATACAGTTGCACCAAGGTTTCCAGCAATCCTTCCTTCACTTGTAGTTTCATTAGGGACAGAAGGTCTCTGTACTTGTCGATGAAACTTAACGGGTCTTCAATTCTTCCTCCGATCTCTATCAGCTGCTCGAAGTTAGGGATCAGGAAAGTAAAGGGCCAGTTTATCTTCTCGGCAACATCCATTTCTACGATAGCTACAAAACAAAGATTAGTGTCTTGATAGCTTAGCGGAATGCAAAATGCTATGCAAAGTTTCATGGAATTCAGAAACTTGCAAAATATCAGGGGATATCAAAAGACTTCATTTTCATTAAATAAAGGTGAATTACAATAGTTGATACACTTTCAAAAGCCCTAAACATAAAGATAAATAAAATCTAGAAAGTCCTAAGGAAATTCTCCTAAGAGCCTTGCGTTGAGTCTTCTGATTTCTTTCTCCATCTGATCCCTTTCTGCGACGAGGTTATCGAGAATAGATTTCCAAGTAAGAGGCTGACTGTTAGAGGAACTTGGATCTCCTAGGGTCTTTCTCTTCTTGCACGAGAGTAACTCCTCGTCCTTGGTCTGTAGCTGCTTTTGGAGTTCCAGATTCTCTTCAACAACCACTTGATACTTGCGCTTCCAGGCTTCCTCTGACCTTCGGGCTTGTCTTAAAGAAATCTCCAGTTCTTCTTCTCTTGACATGAAGTACAAAACAGGCTCTTTCTTCAAAGTAATGGGTTCTTGCCTTTTGTAGGGCATCTTTAGCTCTATAGCTCTTCTTCTAACCCATTGGAGGTAGGGCTCCAAGGACACACAGTTAGGTCTTCCTAAAGAACTTCTTCCTCTTTTGTGCTTGCTACCCCAAGCGTTCAAGATCAACTCCTTATGTTCTTCGTTCTTGTCATATGTTTCAAAGTAAATACTTTCCACATGAGCACTGAGAGGTTTATCTTCCAAAGGATACCCTAATTGGCGTCGTGCCAATACAGGGTTGTAACTGATACCACCTTTGATGCCAAGAAGAGGCACGTTACCATAGTTTCCACAGCTATCTATAATCAGGATTCCATCATACACCCTATTATACCAGTCAATATCTGCATGGGGGAGTGCCATAACTTTCTGAGACCACCATCCTTTCTTGGAATCCCAGAATGCGCATGCCTTCGGCAGATGAGAAATAAACGATCTATACAGTATAAGGACACATCAGGTAATCTGTCCATTTCTATGAGCGTTTCTTGTATGGACTGAGTGATAGGCTTCAGCAAGCAGGGTAGGTACGGGATTTTGTTTCAAGAAGATTTTGATTGCATTTAGGTCCACAAAGTTGTCAATGTTTGGAAACAAGAAAAGTCCATAGATGAGTAATGCAAATACAGCTTCAAAGGCGTCCCTGTTGGAGTTTTTAGCAAAGTAACGAGCCTTTCCAATCAAGAACTTAGCAGTTAACCCAAAGATTCCGCCCTTAGAAGTTAAATTGCTTTTGATGTCAACTAACTCCATAGGAGTCTTCTCGACTATTTCTTCCTCTTTTGGATCCTCCTCGAAGATAGGAAATGGGGACTCATCCTTGATAGGCAAACCAACTATCTGAGAGTATTCCTCAAGGGTGGGTAAGAGCTGATAGTCAGGGAACGTGAAGCAGTGATATTTTGGATCATAAAACTGAAGCAGAGTTGAGAGAAGTCCTTCATCAACGGTCTTCCTCAACAAAACCCACAACTTTCTATATCTGCTTAGGAATCCTTCAGGGTCTGTTAACAAATCTCCCAATTTCCTTAGGTCATCCAATTTGGGACTCTTGAAAGTGTATTTGATGGTGTTTCTTCTTGAGCTATCCATGATATTCCTCTGATATAAGAAAAGAGGTCTGAGTTCCATGAAACAGATGCAACATGAATGCTTATGCTATATGGATGCAACAAACACACACAGAGCACAAACAGACAAAGGCAAAGGGGGATAGGTTGAGCATGGAGCCAAGGGTTCATCCTTCCCATTGGTATGTTCTATTGGTTTTCACCTACTGAACGGGGTTCTAAGAAGTTCCCAGAGTCGACAACCCATCTTTCAGATTTTAACAATTTCCCAGATGACTTGGTAATCAATAAAATTCTCAAGAGGATCTCGTCTGAGTGTAGTATCATGTGACAATCAATTCAGAAATAGACTCCATCATGGTCACCACACTACATCTAAAGGGCTTAAGTGGGGTTTGGTAACTACGGTTCTCAATATCACGGGCTCCTAGGTCGAGAGTAGCACGCTTTCACGAACGAATTCGTTCAACATAACTAGACTCTCAAGAGGGCCTCAACTGAGTGATGGTGTTATCAATTTAACTTTTCAGGATTCGACTCCCTCAAAGCCTCCTTGAATACCATCGTCCTATAATAAGTGCACTCAAATCCGGGTATAGGATTTATCTCACTCATAGATATCATGTCAACCCACATTAAATAGGAAAAAAGTCAAGCAAGAACAGGTACACAGATATATAAGCAAATATGACATACATAAGCATATACAAGTAAATAAGCAAACATGAATAACATAAAAACAAGATTGGCTTAACCCTCTTAGGAAAGGACCAGCAATAGGTCTAACTGTCCCCAGTGAAGTCGCCATTTCTGTTACGGTGAAAATTGGATAACAAGCTATTAATTAACTTGCATCATTTTCTTTTACAACCTACTTTGATTTATCCAAAGGAAAGGTTCAAGATCGTTAGAAAAACCTAAAGGGGGAGATCTAAGGTTCGGGGGTTGGTTACGCCTAGGGAAGGTATTAGCACCCTAAACGTCCGTAGTACTCTATGGGAGCCTCTTGTTTTACTTGTTATATCTCACTCGCTTGCTAAGGGTGCTATGCTAAAGGTTGAAACCCTAGGGGTTAGTATCTAAGTATACTCGACAAGGCATCGCACCTTGCGCCTACGTATCCTCGGGAATAGAATCAGAGTATGCGTAGTTCTACTAAGTAATGAACTTTTGACTATGGTCAAAGTTCACAGGGGAGAATGAGTACAAGCTCCTTCTAGAGTTCAAGAACTCTCTAGATCTAAATTATAATGGTCCTATGTTAAAGTTTTAGTCAATAGGGAAAGTGAGTATTCATTAGGATGAATATCACCAAGAGTGTAAGAACTCTCTCCTAAGGCTAGTTATAATTCCATGGCTCTCATGAGGCCAAGAAATGAGGGCAAACTCTTATGAGGCTACTAAGGTAAGATAGGGGCTATGACTTTAAGAGTCAACATTAATTCACCTTCCTTTGGAATGGGGGGAGCATAACATCTTATAAATAAGAGTTACGAAGAGTTGAAGTATATGAAATATATGAGTTCGATAATTCCAAACAGTAAGCATATAATCATGAAATGAACTTAAAAGGTGAACATAGAAAACAGTGAGCATTTAATCATGAAGTGAACATAAATGTGAACATAGCAAACAGTGAGTGCAAGTGGTCATGTAACTGAACATAAATGTGAACACAACAAACAGTGAGTGCAAGTGGTCATGTAACTGTGACATATATGATAGAGAAGCATTCACAATTTGAACCAAAGCATTTGAAAACATGTAACTGATCAACAGAGAGAAAAACAAACAATATTTGCATGGCAAGATTTATGTTAAAGTCAGGAACAGAATTTCACAAATCAAATACATTCATAGAAGAATCAATTCTCAAACAGTAGTCACACAAGCATGGCAATCATGGCATGGAAAGCAAACAGAAACAAAAGAATTTAACTCATGTGATTTCAACAGAGAACAAAAGCAAACAACATTCATCAGAGAAACAAAGTTTCATGAATCACAGCATACTTCAAAATAACTCATTTAAAAAAACAGTAGCACATTAAGATGTCAAGCATAGCAGCAAAGATATTCTCACAGTTTGCAAAACCAAAGCATTGGAATCGTATAACTTAACAACCAGAAACCAAAAGTACAGACAAAAATTTTCATGATAGAGCCAGGAAGCAATGTTCAAACAGACTTCATATAGCATACTTTAACGAAAAACTTCTAACATTCAAGAACACATTTGACTCTAAAAAAGAAATAAGAAGCAAAATTTATGTTGTTTTTGAAATTATTAAGAGAAAAAAACACAGAAAAGAAATAGGAAAAAAGAAGTTAAAAAACAACAAAATAAAAAAAGGATGGAAGCCACAGGAAAGGGGTGGCTTGCGCCACCTTTTCCTTTGAAGAGAAGTGGCTTGCGCCACATGGTGATGGTGCCTGGCGCCATGCATAAAGCATGGTTTGCGCCAAGGTGCTTCTTTTCCCTTTTTTATTTTATTTGATGTGTGAGTATGGTTATTATATTAATAATATTTCTATATGGCGGGAGCCACCAAACCTAATGTGGCGAGCGCCACCCAGTTCTTACTCATTTTATTTTACGAACACGAAAGCAAACCAGACGCACCGATCACGATTAAATAAACACAAAATGAAAACCAGCATGATGATTTCACAACAACAAACGATAATCAGAAATGCATATAACCAGTATGATAATCAAACATGAAGCAAAATAACCATGAAAATTAGACAGTAATGGAATAATGAAAATGATGACAGCATGGTGCATATAACGTATCACATAACCATCATGCGTAAGAGTAGAAAGAGATAAGGTGATACCTAGTGGAGCAAGTCCACTATTTCCTCGCCTTGTGATGAGCTTTCTGAACTTGAATCAGAATGTTGAAACCACTCTTCCTCTCTCTTGCTCGTGCACCAGAAGCTTTTGTAATTTTATGAGAAGTGTTTGTGTGAAAAAAAATGATCCTTTCGAGAGCTGTAGATGAGCCCTTTATATAGGCTGCTTGATGGGCCGGGTTGAGTTTCAAAACACTTGGTGGGCAAGGTTAGAGCTAGGGTTTGCAATTTGAATTCAAACGTTCTTCAGCTCTTGGAGACAGACGCTCCTATGTCGTGCTAAAGCAAGTCAGATGCTGCAGGATCAGCTTCACCATTTTATGCATGTCTTCAGAACTCTCCCTCTGGTGTCATTGAGAGGGTATCAAATGAGGCAAGGTTTTGGGATTGAGAAAGCATCTTGCAGGTGTGTCAGGATGAATGCCAAGATAAGTAGATCTTCAGAATCAATTTTTATTGAGGCAACCGTTGAGAGCTCAAAAGGGAATGATCCTTGGAGAGTTTAATATATGATTCGCGCCAAGGATTGAAAATGTTTTGTGAATGAATGGATTTCAAATAATGCTGAGTTCTTCCTTTCCAATCTGTCACTTTTCCATTGGCTGATGCTTGGGTTGAAAAGTCAACATATTCATGCTTGATTTCTATTGTCCACTTAGTAATAAATCCAATAATTTGTAACACTTTCCTTTCCTTTCTTTTGGTCACGATGGGCTTAAGAAATATGGGCTTAGGAAATAAAATGGTTTTTTTTCTTGTCGTAAACAAAGGTGATTAGGCAAAAATAAATAATAATGGATAATTTGGCAATTGATTAGAATTAAATGTGGTTTAGGAGAATTGAACAAATTGAATAAAATTGGTTAAATGAAAAGGTTAATGAAATAGGTTTAGAAAATGAAGGTGACAAATGAGGGTAGATAAAGTGAGTAAAAATTTGGTCATGGTGGGGTTAGGGTTATGGAGACATCTCCTAGGGACTTGCTTGATTCACTGCTCCAAAAACCTTGATCAATTCCTCCTTGAACCTCCTCAAGATAAACCTGATAAAAGAAACAAACACGAACAAAGACCTTAAAAAAAAAGTTAGTCATGCAGCAAGATTGCCCTATTATGACATGCAAGAGATCGATGGATCTAAGGGAAAAATTTGGGGTACAACAGTTGCCCCTATTTAAATATCTTCACCGAATGGCACGAGGAACGATGATCCTCGGGACGTCCGGGTGAAAGGTATTTAAATATAGCAAACCGAAAATTTTGCCCTTAGATACAAAGACGTGCAATGCTGCTAATATGATGATATGATGCCATGCAAGATGCAAGAATGCAGACAAAACAGGACACCTAAGAGAGTGAACAACCACAGGGAAGCTTCACTGGGGAAGCAAGAAGAAGGTTAGTATCCATGAGGAAAAGACTCCTCGGGGATACAGGCTAACCAACGCGAGAGTACGAAGAAGAAGGTTAGTATCCATGTTGTCTTTCCCGACATCGAATAATCAGGCCGAGTACGAGGCTTTCTTCGTCGGGTTACGCTTAGTTGAAGACCTCGGTGCCAAAGAGGTCAAAATATTCACCGACTCCCAGCTCGTGGCCTCCCAGGTACGGGGAGAATACCAAGCCAAAAATGACAGCCTCATCGAATACTTGGCTCTGGTGAAGGAAACGATGAAAAAGTTTTCCTCAGTAGAAGTGAATCACATCCCGCGCGAACACAATACTTGGGCGGACGTTCTATCGAAACTCGCAAGCACAAAGAAGAAAGGCGGGAACAAATTCGTCATTCAAGAGGTGCTCTATCGTCCGAGCATCGAGAAAACCATCCTCGCGGATGACGTGAACGCCATTGGAGATAGCCATAGCTGGATGACCCCGGTGTACGAGCACCTCAGCATGGGTAAGCTACCCGACGACCCTAAAGACGTCAGAGTTGTTAGGTGACGCGCCTTCTCCTATAGAATCGCCGAAGATAAATTATATCAACGCAGCTTCGCGATCCCTCTTCTCAGGTGCATCGAGGAGTCCAAGGTCCTCAGTATACTCCAAGAGATCCATGAGGGGATCAATGCGCAACACCTCAGCGGATGATCACTAGCCCGTAAAGAGTTACGAGCAGGGTACTACTGGCCCACCATGCAGTAGGACGCCAAGGAACATGTCAAGAAGTGCGACAAATGCCAACGACACGGGGACATACACCTGTCCCCGCCTAGTGAGCTCAAAACGCTCTCGTCCCCATGGCCGTTTGCATGGTGAGGGATGGATATACTCGGGCCCTTCGTCGTGGGGTCGTACCAAAACAAGTACCTGATCATCGGCGTTGATTATTTCACGAAGTGGATCGTGGCTGAAGCCCTGGCCAAAATCACGGCCCACAACATACTACATTTCTACAATAGGAACGTACTAGTCCGGTTGGCGTGCTCCGGGCAATTGTCACTGACAATGGAACATAATTCACTGATAAGAACTTTTAGGACTTCGTCGCGAAGCTAGGTACGACACAACACTTCACCTCGGTCAAGCACCCACAAACTAACGGTCAGGCTGAGGCCGCGAACAGGGTGATTCTGCGAGGTCTGAAATGGAGACTAAGCGGCGCCAAGAAAAAATGGGTCGAGGAGCTACACAACGTTCTCCGGGCCTATAGAACAACTCCACACTACACTACCGGGGAGACCCCCTTCCGTTTGACTTACGAAACTAAGGCGGTGATCCATGTGGAAATAAGGGAACCATCGAGAAGAACAGAGTCTCCCCTCAACGAGGAGATGAACGATGAGGCCCTCCGGGAAGAGTTCGACTTCGTCGAAGAGATAAGGTCAGACGCGTCCCTCCGTGAAGCCTCACTCAAGCAGAAGATAACTCTACGCTATAACACCAAAGTTATTAAACGTGATTTTCAGGTACTAGGTAGGCACCCTTGTCCTACGAAGGAACCAGAAAGATTCGCGGGAAGGCAAGCTCACCGCGAACTGGGAGGGCCCTACCGCATCCGCGCGAAAATGGGGACAGGAGCCTACTACCTCGAAAATCTACACTGGAAGGAACTTGCTCGACCATGGAACGCTGAGAAGCTTAAACAGTGTTACAGTTAAACACTGCCTGCGACCCATCCGCGTCGCGACTACGGGGGTGTACTAAGGTACAAGCGAGACCCCCTCGATACAAGAAGATAAGGGCCTGCATTGTGTGCGCGCGAGGACCCTTGATCCGAAGAGGAAACCTCAACCGAGTTCCACCATTGTCGTACCAGTTTGGCAGGACACCCAGCTCGCGATGGGAAGCCCACGCCACGAAGTTATGACCTCGATCGAGCTCTTAGCCTTGTCGAAGGTTGGAATACAACTCCGACCACTCGACCAGTTCCCTGCACTGTCGAGGATCAACAAAGTTGGGCGAAACCCCCAATTACTTAGATAAAAACGAAACAGATATATCATCAAACATACAAACATCACACACACAGATAAATAAGACAAAGCATTAAGTCGGGCAGAAGCCCATTGTTCAAAGTACATACAAAATGTCGCAAGCCCCTAGCGCACAGGCCGAGCAAAAGTCATTACAAAAAGTGGTACGCAGGCCGAACAAAATAGGCAAAAGAAAAACTAAATTGTGTTGTCCTCAGGCTGCCCGTCCGCCACAGTCTCGTCGTCATCTTCCTCCTTGGACGCCGGTGGGACGATCTGGCCTTCGACCACCTCATGGTAGGGGCCGGTTCCCTCAATGATAAGTTGAACGCCCGTGTTCACGATCTTGAGCTGCTTCACGGCATTAGCGAAGCCCACCTCGACGACACCAAGGTCATCTTGCTTGAGCACCGTGATCTTTGATATCAGTTCAGCCCGAGAGGTCAGCATTTTATCCTCGTCGGTTTCATTCTCAGCAGGCTTGGCTGCCTGCTGTCGTACCTCGAAAAATACGATCCTCACAATGGACGCAGAAAAAAAAACTGTTCGAAACAGAGTCGCCACCGAACTTTATTCATTCCAAGGAAGGAATAGGAAAATATCGAGAAAACCTTTAAAGGGATAAGAAAATGGTCATCGCAACCAAATTCGGGTTCGGGAGTCGATTACGCAAAGGGAAGGTATTAGCACCCTCTACGTCCGTTGTACTCAACGGGAACCTCTTGATTCGATTCGGGAGATAAGTTAGCTTGGTTTGTTTGTTTTCTTCTTAGGTAATATTGTTTTCTAAGGGGGAATGGGTGGTTTTTTATTAGGGTGCTCGATAAGGATTGAGAATCCTTGGGCCTACGTATTCCCTCGTGCAATGGGAAAGTCAGAGCATTCGTAGTTCGTGGGACTACGGTTGGTTGGTGTTTTTTAGGCGAACGAGAGTTTAATTCGCATTCTAACTGCTAAACGTTGGCTTGTCTGCTCGTCATAGGAGGCTGAAGCACTAGTTCATATGCGCGGAAGAATGGATTTAAACAATGTTCTTTTTTGTTGAAAGTTGTTGGAATTGGATTAAGTGTGTTAAGATTTGATTGAGAAAAGAGTTTGGATTTGCGTATGTATTTTTTAGGGTTTTGGTTGCGTAGGAAGCGTTTAGTTTGTTAAGTGTTTTGAGCGAGAATGACGATTATTCGATAAACGAGACGTCGGCCTCACAACCAATTAACCGGGGCATGACTGAAATGCTAGATCTCAATAACACCTTTTCATTCTATTAATTATGAAATTGTATTTGTTGGACAATTGGCTTACTTGTCCATATAATTAAGGCGAGTGTTTTGAGAAAGAAAGTTCGAAATGAACACAACCCAAAGCGTGCGCCTCAAGAGCGTTCATTCAAGGGCCCAAGAGGTGCTAGACCTCAAGAGTCCACTACTTTCGTAGTTTGATTAAGAAAAATATTTGAATTTGATATATCTTAATAGACGCGTTAATTGAATTAGGGTTTAAACGACTTAAGAGTTTTTTAGGAGTTAGTTTTTTAAAAAGATTATGTATTTTAAGTGTTTTAGAAATGGAAGACGGAACGAACACAACCCAAGGCGTGCGCCCCAAGAGCGGTCGTTCAAGGACCCTAGGAGTGCTAGACCCCAAAAGCCCACTACTTCCATGATTAATTAGGAGAACGGTTTAAGAAGCTTGATTTAAATATTTTATAAGAAAATATTAAGTATTAAAGCGTCAATTATGATCTTAAGGAAGTGTTTTAAAAGATTGAACGTTTTAATCGAATTGAATATCTTAAGTATTTTTTAATAAATGAAAGACGGAACGATCACAACCTAAGGCGTGCGCCCCAAGAGCGATCGTTCAAGGACCCAAGGAGTGCTAGACCCCAAGAGCCCACTACTTTCATATTTAATTAGAAAATAGTTTTTTAAATATTAATCTAAATATTTTATGATTTGATTTAAGAAATAGTTAATGATTAGGCAAAGTTTTATGATTTAATTTGATTTGAGAAAAATATTAGGAGTTTAATTAGATTAAGTATTATTAATTTGAGAAAAAATATTGTATTTTTAAGTGTTGAGTATTTTAAATATTTTAATTATTTTGAAATGATTAGGGATTTTTAGATTATGATTTTTATATTAATTAAGGATTAATTATATTTTTGATTAAGTAAAGATTAATCGTTTTAAGTATTTTTTAATAAATGAAAGACGGAATGAACACAACTCGAAGCGTGCGCCTCAAGAGCATTCATCCAAGAACCCAAGGAGTGCTAGACCCCAAGAGCCCACTACTTTCATATTTAATTTAGAAAATAGTTTGAATTATTTGGAAATTGAGTAATTAGTTAAGATTTAATTAAATAACTATTATTTAAGTTTTTAGAAGATAAATTATTTTATGGTAGAATAACTAATTGAAATGTTAAAGTACAATTAATACTATTTACTTAACTACTTAATAAACATAAAGCTAATTATTTAACAATTAGTAATAGAAACAAAACTTAATAACAATTAATCATTAATTTATAATTATTTAGTTATATTTTTAATAACCTAATATTTTAATATGGGCCCAATGGCCTTACGGTCTACCCTTCCTTTTTTAAAAAAAAAAGCTAAAAGAATCTACTAGGTGGGCTTGGGTTGTCCATGACCCATTCTGCTTTTAGGGTTCGGACGGATAAATTCAAAGGGACAGTGTTTAGCCTAAACATTATTTTTATATCTTAACTAATTAAGTCAACAATGAAGGCTGACCAATGGTTATAGTGAAAAGACAAATGGGAACGTCTAAAACACGTTGGGCAGTGAAAAAAACAAAACATCAGCCATAATTAATTCCCATCTTTTAAGAAGAGCCTTTAATCATATTAAATCCAAGAGAGAAAAAATTCAAACGACTTTTAAAACAAAATAAACACATTGACCCTCACAATGCGTCATTCATCTTCTGAAACTCTCTCTCCCTCTCCCAAAACCCACGAGTTCCTCCCCCAAATCCAACCTCTATTCCTTCTTTGAATCTCACCTGGTAATTCTTTCTCTCAAACAACCTGGTCATCGCGAATATAGATGAAGCGAAAACGCTCAACCCTAAGCGAACAAACTCAAAACAAATTCATCATTTCCAGACTAAACCCTAGATTTTCACATGGAAATCACACATCGAGTAACAAATCATCAACAATTGAAGAAAACATTCAATCAAAGCAACTCAGATCAACATACGGCGAAGTTGGAATACGAAATGCAAAGGAAAAAAAGTTTCAAGCAGATTTACCCAAATCGTGGTGCTCTGGTGGTCCGATTCTCCAATTCGTGGTGCTCCGGTGGTCAGGTTTTCGGTGCGGATTTGAGAGGCTTCGGAAACCTTCAGGTAGAGTGTCTTTTCCTTGAATCTTCTTCTCTCTTTGCTTCGTTTTGCTGAAAATGTTGCGTTTCTATGAATGTGAGTCAGTGGCTAAGCTCACTATCTTAGAGTTTCAGTGGGAAACTCTAAGAAGTTTTTTAGGATTCGAGCTTTAGTAAGGGTTAGGATTGGTTTTAGCAGAGCTTCGCTAGGGTTTTCTGGGTTGCCTCATGAGTGAATAGTAACACATATTTATAGGCTCAGAAATGTGAAATGAGGTACGTGTGAGGTGAAATTTTTGGTACGTGTGAGAGAATATTTCCGTTAGAGAATGGAGAGGATTGTTGATTTCGTGGGATTTGAGTAACAGTGCATCATTCTCTGATTTTGTTTGTAGTGTGAGCTGTAATTCTTCTAGAATGTGTTTTTTTGATTTTCATTGTGTGATATTTGTGTGTTCACGTGGCTTGAATTATCATGACTTTTACTACACTGCTTTTTTTTTACCACTGTAAAGTTATTACTGTTGAAACTTTTTCACTGCTCTTGATTTTATGCTGATGTGGCTCCTATTTGTCTTAAGTTGACTCTTTTGAACGGTTTTGACATTTGAACACTGCTGAGGAACTATACATATATGGTGAGCTCTGTTGCAAAAAAAAAATGGTGGATGCATCTTTGATAATTTGGATATGCTGTCATTTCTATTTGTGTTAAGAAAATTATCTGATGTGGTATTCCTTTGCTGATTTGCATCATCCTTGACTCTGTTTCTCTCGTTTGGCAGAAAATTGGAGCTCACACACCTCAAAACTTGACGATTATTCAAATAGAATGGAGGAGCTTGAAACAAGAAGGGTTGGTTTCACCAATTTCACTTATCTTGCAAGTTCAAGTAGGATCAGCCCTTGGCTTGGCTGAGTATTGTATTTTGGAAAAAATGGACAAGCTATGCGTTTGGCTTGCATCTCATCTTGCTGAAGATCTCCTTATGGTCGCTGCAAGTACAAACTTCGTAGGTACTTGATTTGTAAACTTTCTGTCATTTGGATTTCTTCCATTCCGTAAGAATTTGTGTAATGTGAATTCATCTTACGTTGCCCTTTTAACCTTTAACTCATGGAAGTTCCTCTTTGTTTGTGGCAGGTTTTTTTTAGGATTAGAAATGTTATTTGCTTTGCCATCTTAGCCGTCCGCCCATATCATGTTCAACATTATTCATTCCAATGATGACAGGAGAGTTTAAGCTGATCCTGTCTTGAACCTAATCCAAGACTCGACACTTCGGAGCAGGCTTTGGAATTGTTCATTTAAGTTGTGCTCAAGGTAGAATGTTGCTACTTTGTTCAAGATATTTCACTTTTAAACTTCTCCTTTTTTTCAATCTTCTTGGTATCTTGGCATATGATTTACTCGGTTCTTCTACATTTTCCTTTTTTTTTGCAGGGCACAATAACTTGTGGAAGGGAGCAAGGCTGGTATAGCAAATTGAGACTTGAAGATCAGAACTAGGAGCTCATGGTTTGGCTTGGAAGTTTTTGAATTGATGCAGGCTTGAAAACAGCACCTTGGTAAGATTTTAGCAATATTGGCATTAGAACCAACATATCCAAACTTGTGCATTTCTTCTCTTTTGAATTTCCCTTATAGATACTTGTAGTAACATTTGAAAACTTGTGCAAACTTTCAGTGCATTGTTCTCATATGTACCTTTTAACCACCCATGTTCATTTTCATGTACACTTTCGGAGAAGCTTGGCATGAAAGTCAGCTTGGGCATGGCATAATCATGGATGAAGGAAAGTGGTTGAAAGCTTCTTGGATAGACGGAGACTTGGTGAAGGTCCTAGCAAAACAAAGAAGCTACCTTGGAGCTTGGTGATACTCATGTTTTGGTAAGAGCTTAAATACTTCCAGTACCATATTCTTCCTTCCACTTAGCTTCTGACTTCTTTAATGTTCTTCCCATATATGGATTTTGAACAATTTTTGAGGTGGTCCTGGTGATGATTGAAGGATATCTTCTTTGGAGTGGTTAATATCTGGTGGTAATATTTGAATATGGCGCACATGGGATTGAACCAGACAGGACAACTTCTTACTTTGATTTTGAAAGCATATAGGTGTGTTTTAATATTTGATATCATTTAGTTATTCCTTGAAAGCTTACTTGTATTCTAGGAATGACCAAACTATTCAAGTCTTGTGCAAACTATAGGTTGCTTTTCAACTACTCAATAAGGTGATCCAAATAGTACTCATGTCTTGGTAACAACCTAAGTACTTCCATCACTATATTCTTCCCTCCTTTTACTGTTAGCTTCTGACTTTCTCAATTAATATCTTGAGTATGAGATGGTTTTGTTATTGGCTTTTTATGAACATTACCTGGCTGTATCGTTTTCAGGTATATTGGCTAGAATTTGGTAAAGGCTCATGAGTACCATATGGTGATTGCAACATGAAAGAGATGACGGTGAATTTCTAAGCACGTGAAGAGGTATTGCCCTTGTCTTAACTCATGATTCACAAGTTCTGTTATGTAATTAGGAAATGTTTAACACTTTTGTAGGATCATTGAGAAAAGAAAATGAGCCTCGTTTTACTGCTAGAATCAATTTGTGCATGGCATTAGGATGATAACACTTGCTGAAGAGCTTGGAAATGATAGACTTGGCATGGAGAATTGTACTTGGTGTGATTTTGAATCCAAAGTGATAGTTTTGAATAGTCTACTTTCAATTCTTGTTGTAACTTTGTAGGGCCATTTTTCCATGTGAATCCTAGTATAGGGCTTTAAAAGATTCACTGCTGGATGTCTGTACTTACTTTGTAACTCTGAGCCTAAGGAATTCCACTTTTGGAGCTTTGTAACTTTGTGCCATGTAACCTTGTAACACTGTGAGGCTATGAAATTCAATTATTCTCCCTCACTCTAAACTTTTAAAACTTCTTTATGATTATGACAATGAATGCCACAATGATCAAAAGGCTACCTCGATAGCAACCGTGAGTTTTTTTAAAATTGTTTATTAATTTGGAATCAAGCTCTTGTTTGAAGTGAGTTAACATCCCTTGCACAATCGTCAACTTATGGCCATGCCTCTAGACGTATTTTTATGAGATCAAGTTGGATCTTAATGCCTATTTCCAAATAAACTCATGAATGATTCTAGAATGACTTCTAAAACCTAAGACAATCTTTGATTCAAAGGAAGCTTTGCTCAAACTCATAAAAGAACATCTTGAATCACGACTTGTGGCTATAACTCAAAACAAATTATGGATAGCCTTAAGAATAAATGGCCTTAAGACATAAACTGAGAAGATACGATCCAAAGCTTTTATCACATATTGGTTATGCCAAGATCTTTTGAAACCTTAACTTATCATCCACCAACTCAAACTTAGATTAAAAGCGAACAATACCTAAATATGAATGGTCATTTCTTAGCTTATTTAACCATACCACCTCAGTGTCACACTTGGAATATGGCTAAAAATCAACTTGAGATATGTGATCATAACTTGAAACTTCATAAATTTCTTGAAACTTCTCCAAATTTGGTTTTTTTTAAAGCACAAAGGATTTTGGACAAATCTAACCAAGGCCTAATTTGTTTTCTTCACGACTTTAGGTTCGATCTTGAAACCACTTGAACTCAACACACTTGCAAGAGCCTATAAGTACAAATCAAATCTTCAAAATCTAAACTTTACAGTCAAAGCTATATGAAGATCTTGAGAAAAGTCTATGAAGCCACAAACTGCTTAATATAAGTAGAATGAGAGGGTAGGACAAATTTGGGGTATGACACCTGCTCCAGCTCAGCAATCCTGGCCAGCAGGGTCTTCCGCTCATCTTCATCACCCTTAACCTTCTTTTCCATCTCCGCTTAGAGTTTCGCGTGAGCCTCATCTGTTTCTTACACCCAGAGAGGTCCTCGGCCAACTTCTTCATCTCCACCTCTACTGATGCAAAGTTGTTATGCAGTTTGGTCAGTTCAGCAGAAGGGCAGGTTTCATCATTCAAAACAAAAGTCGTGGCGTAGACCCGCATCACTGCGGCCATGTCGTCTGACAAGGCTTTCCTCCTAGACGTTTGGTCAACGCCCAGGATGGCCTTAGACTCAGCAGCACTAACAGTCGGGGAATTGGCCGCCGAGAAGAAGTTAGACCGTGTAAAGCAGGGCGGAAACACAAACTTTTCGTCGGGCGGGCTGTTGTTCAGGTCAATATGCACGGGTTCAAGGGTCCGCTATCTCTTCAGGAATCCCTGCGAAGTGGGAGATTGGTTGCACTGTGGAGAATTAGAGGAGTCCCCGGAGTCAGGGTCAGGCCCTGCACCTGCTGTCTGATCTGCTCGACTCACCCTTTTCCACCTTTGTTTGGGACTCGGGCAGAAGCTAGCTTCTTCACACGCTCTTCCATGTTCGACATTGCACCTGCAAAAAGAAGAAAACAAACATCAGCAAACCAACGGCAGAAACCTGGAGAGGCCTCGAAAAAAGGGGTATGCCCGCTACCTAAGAACTGAATAGCCTCCTCGTCAGTCCTGCACTCAATGAGGGCCTTTGTGTTTATAAATCGGGCCTCCGTTATGATCTCCCCGCGAGCATTGAGCTTGAAGTTCCCGTCCGGAGTCACATGTTTCGCACGAGTGAAACTGGCCACAAAGTCGACTAGCTTCTGGTAGGCCTGCTGATCGTCCTCGTCCAACGCCTTAGGATCGACAATATAGCTATCCATCCTCATCAGGAAGTGCTCCTCCGTCCACTCCAGAGGGCACTTCGATTCAAAGACCTCCCTCTTCCGACCATATTTTGCCTCTGTGGTCACGCGGTTGTATAATGTATCGGTGGCCGCATGGGTGAGGGGCTTGACGATGAACCACCGGGTTTTGAAATTCTGGACAGAGTCCAGGTATACCCGAAACAGCCTCCTCGGCTGCTTGAAGGACAGCTAGCTATGACGCCCCTCGACCGTTTGTCTTTGTAGGTGGAAGATACGGAAGAAGAGAGGGACTGTGGTCTCGACCTTAAGGTATTTACACACGACCTCGTAGGCCCGCACGAAGGCGATCGTGTTCGGGTGAAGTTGTGAGGGCGCCAGGCACAACCAGGAAAACACCCTAAGCTGAAAGTCACTAAAGGCCAAACGCAGGCCCGCTTCCAGGAAGGCGAACTCATACATAAGAAACCTTGTCCTTTTGAAAGTCGAACATATCCGGTGATGCTCCAGGGGCCTGTACGCCCGCCAAATCCGCGCGGAACCTTCGTAGAGGTCCTTGACGGTGGCGAAACCGTCAGAGTCATCCGTAGCAAATTGCGAAGGGTGGCCCAGAGACTCCTCCCCGGCCCAGTCCTTGGGCGTTCGACCATCACTGTTTTGCGCCGCTGGGGAGTCGGGCTCATCATCGATTTCTAGGAACCCTTTGATTCTCCGGGAAGCCGTGTTTACATGAAAAGCAGAGGAAAACGGTGAATTTGATGTCCCTGATCAAATCCACCCTTCCACCACAGATCAAGTGAAAGGGTAAGCAAAGCAGGCGGGGAGCCGGAGAAAGCGCGAGGAGGCTCTACCCCGCGTCCAACCAAAAATTATCACCGACATCACGGTGACCGACCTCAAGCACGTCGGTTAAGGTCTTCGAGACCCCAACCTGGCGCCCTCGAGGCCTTCTACCATCACCCCGGGGCATTCATCTAACTCCCCCGGGGCCTTCATCACGACCTCGGGGAATTCATCCTGTGTCCTCGGGACCTTCATCGGGACCCCGGGAGCTTCATCCTAAGTCCCCGGGGCACTCACCAGAGATCTAAAGAAGCCCCGCCGTATTCGTCGGAAACTCCGTGGCCTCCTCGGGATCTTCATCAGTTCGCCGTAGAAACCACCGTAGAAAATATTAAATAGAGAAGAAGAGACCGAAAACTTACTTGTAGCGGTGGTGGTGAATCTCCGGTGAGGTGAGGTACGGCGGAAGAAGGAAGTCGAAAAGCCGAAGGGAAATAGGGAAAGTTGTAAGCGGAGGAAACGGGAACGTGAAAATGGCACGGACCCAGCTCCTATTTATAAGACCCTCACAGGAATCGAGGCGTCCCTAGGCACTTGAATGCCTAGGACCCTAGCCGCCCTAGGCATTGGTGACAGACGACACGTGGCACTCAGGACCCCGCGTGCGTTGTTTCACTTCCCTTCATGCCCGCTTGGAAAATGCACCCGTCTCTTTTCATCTCCCCGCATCGCCGGCCATAAACGACCTTTAGCATACTGAGCAAACGTCAGTCCCCGAGACTCATCTCCACACGTCGCCTTTCCATCTTCCTACCCGCCCCCGTCTCCCGCCAACTCGGCAATGTCAGGCACGCTGTTCCACTAAACAGATCCCCGACGAATGGGTTGGTCCTCAAGTCATTACTCTGACTCGTCGGAGCAACGACTTGGGGGGCTCCTGTTCTGGACTACGCTGACACCTGCCCATACGTCGGGCAGGCCCAACCCAAGGTCATGCCAAGCGGCCCAATAAGGCCCCATCATGTCCCTTGTTGGGCACAACACGCTCCATCAGTGTCAGGCACAACCTGATCCTAGCATCGTCAGGCACAACCTGATCCTATCATCGTCGGACATGCACTGTGGTGATCATGGAGAGAACGGGCATCCTTCACGCGCCTCTCCACGTGCTCCTCCCCGTGGGAACACGTCATCAGGTAACGTCCACTTCCGAAAGAGCTGGTCGACCCACCTTTCGGAGATCACGGGACCGTTACTCCAGGGCGAAGACCACGTGCTGGTCTTCACTACGCCACATAAGCCCTGACGGTTATTTGCACTGGGCTGGGTCGCAAGGCCTAAAGCAGATGACCGTTGGCCCTGCGCTGGGGGCAGCCTATAAATACCCTCTTTCACTAGAGGGTCAGGTTACATTCTATTCTAACTCTCACTCTCACTTTCTGTACTTGCTTGCTCCAGTCCTAACTTTGGCATCAGAGTACCTTACAGGCACACCCCCCACCGACTCATCACCACCGGAGTATCGGAGCTCACGACGTTGCTGGCCACTAATCTACTTTCTGATCAGGTACGATCAATAGGTTTTCTCCATTTGCAATCTCAACATTCCTCTCATTTTTCTTCATCTTCATGTTTTGAAGCATCGTCACTATAGAGGAAGCATTTGTAAGACTACCATCAAAACCAACACTATGACCAACTCCGTGATGAGCATCTTGCATTGTAGCGTCTCCCTCAAGGACATCATGAGGAATCTCTAAATTTTTCTCATCATCCATATGATCTTCCCTAGCATCTTCATCAACTGCAGTTCGATTATCAAAGTTGTAGAGTTTCTTGTCTTTCTTACTCAGGCGAAGATAATTTGCACGACGTTTGATGTACAAAAAGTAATTCATGTTGGTCATGGTACGTTGAGAGAATTCTTAAGACGAACTAAGAGATTTGTAGATGGGATTCCACATCCAAATGTTGAAGTAATTTAGAATCTTAGCAAGCATGGAAGGATAGCAAAGTGATGTGCCTCTATTGCATTTTCTAACAGTAAACATACGAGCCACAAAATAGTAAGTCTAATTAATCTTAACCTTGTGCAACAAGATGTATACCAAATGTATTTTCGCAAAATCAACTCTAGAAAATCCGACATTCTTTGGGCGTAAAATGTGAGAAACAATCCACAACAGAATTCTAGGTACCATTTTCACCTGACCAATATATATGGGATCATAGCATTCGGTTGTTCGAGGTGCCTTAAGTATCTCATTGAAGTTATGAATCCACTCAAAATGCATATGAGTGTCAACATTAGTAACCAATGGATCAACCTCGTTATCCTCATCAGCATCTTTCATAGTAAAACCAAACAAAGTATTCCACAAGTCATTAGTAAACTGATAAACTTTGTTACCTATTGAGAACTTGAGGTAAGAGCCCTCCATATCATGAAGCCCTGAGTAGAAGACTCGAATAAGATCTTCGTTGTAATCTTGATCCAGTTGTAAGAAGTAATCAATCTCTTGATGTTCCACAAACTTAAAAACATCTGACAAATACAAGCCGCCAACTATAGTTGCCTTCCACATGTATTGCTTCACAACAAGAAGGGTCTTACACTTAAGCTCAAAATCCTTGACATACTCCATGGAGACCAAGGTGAATGGGTTGTCAGTATCAATTATTGACTTGGTAGCCTTGTTTTTACCTTTGGCCAAAATCTTGGACTTAGAAGCCATGAAAATGTTGAAATGATGTGTGCACATCATGTGTTTGACGAAATGATTGAATGAAGAATGAGTGAGTATGATAGATTCTTGATTACCCACACACTCAAACAAGATGGAGAAGCACTACACTACATAATGGACCAAAGATAGACCACAAACAAGAGAGAATTTTTGGATTTTTGATGAGATATGATGGGTTGGGCTTTTGGAAGGAAAATAAGAGAAATTGATGAAAATGAGATTGATTTAGTGAAAGAGTTTGAACACAAATGATGTGAGATTGATAACAAGAAAGGATGAAATGCATATTTGATGTTTTTCAATTGCACTTGCGAGTTGGAGAAATTTAGAGATTTAGTGCATGCAAGAAAGTGAAGAGGTTGAACACAAATGACTCAATTATGCACTTATGAGTCGACCTGTACGAGAGTGTGTCGACCTCTACTGTAACTATTTTGAAAATTACTAAACTCAACTACAATAGGTCTGCCTACACGACCTTTTGTTGACCTAGGCAACACAAAGTTCTAAGATTTGACTCAATTTGAATTTGTAATGACCAAGAGAGACTTAAATTGACTCATGGATGAATACTTAATGCGAGTCGCATGCATATGATGCTATTTAATGATTTGTTTGCTTGAATCATGCGATTATGAAGATGCAACCATGAAATGGTTCAAGATATGAAAACATTTTGAATATAGTTACTATAAACATATAAAATGCAATACACAATGGTTACATTTGAAATTTTTAAAAGTAAGCACATATCACAACCATCATACACATCATTCATTATATACTTTTGACAAATAAATAGGTAAAAGAAATACTTACTTACAAAGCAAGAAAAGATAGAAACGATATTACCTCACTGTACACGAGACAGAGGATGCACATGCATTCCACGAGAAACTTTTGAATGAAAGTTGAAATGAATGCAAAACGTGCCACGCAACATGAATAAAACTAAAACGTTCTTACCACTTTTTTCTTGCACAAGTATTTAAAAGTGAAATTAGTAATGTATCTAAGAGGTACTTTGGCTTGATGAGTATCCTTGTTGTTGGACTTTCATTATTATTCAATCATGATGATTATCTTGCTTCTCCTCGTGTTTCATTATCTTAGGTTGATAACTCCTAATTTGATGCACTTGAGTATGTCTTGTTGAAGAAAAACCTACATCATTAAACATAATACCTTTCTGGAACTTCTCGGCTAGAACATTAGTAATCATTAACACACTTTTACCAATTAAAGAAACACTAAGAGTTAACCTTTTTGGTAACAAAATATGCCTTGCTTGTCACATAGTCAATATAATAAGGACGTGTCAACTTATTATGCCTTGAGCTTCCATGAATGAGATTCCATACTCTCTTCATATAGCCAAGACATTTTTCCTGCATGATTAACAATTAGTGCTAGGTACCCAATCTTCATTGGGTCCTTGGGGATTTGTGACACTTTGGTTGCATTTAGGTAACCATTGAAATGCACCTTTAGGAACAAAGAGTTTCCTAAACTTGCACTTAGCAATG
Organism: Lathyrus tuberosus; assembly: GCA_022829125.1. NCBI lineage: Eukaryota > Viridiplantae > Streptophyta > Magnoliopsida > Fabales > Fabaceae > Lathyrus > Lathyrus tuberosus. The sequence goes on from JALAZF010000536.1 coordinate 2,772,403, forward strand.
ATGTGACCATTCTTGCAACGATAATAACAATACAAATTATGAGAAGACAACCTTTTGCTATTTGGTTCCTTTTTAATGTAAATGTACCTTCTATAGGGATTATGAGAAGGCAAGGCATATTTGGAAGTGTCTATAGTAAAAGTAAACTTAGGTTGCAAAGCATTATCTAACTTAGATTTAAGAGTCCTTGACTTTTTTTGCCAAATATGACAAGTTTTACAACCAAACCATGAAGGTTTAGTGACTACATTTTGATCTTTTTTAGAATATCTAGTATGGGATTCCTTAGAGCTTCCAAATTTTTTTTCATTTTCTAAAATCTTAGCTTCCAAATGAGAAATAATCCTCTTGTTTGAATCTAATCTTTTGAAAGCATCTATGGCTTGTCTTTGTAGATTTTCAAAAAATTCTTGAAGTTGAGAAAAATCTAAGTCATGAGAAGCTTGAAGTTTAGAGTGACTTACAACCTTTTTCTTTGCTGATTTAATACTTGAGGTGGAGTTATCATCGCTTGAAGAATCACTTTCTAATCGTACCTGGATCAGAAAGTATGACAGTGGCCAACAACACCGTGAGATCTTCAACTCCGGTAGTGATGGAACGGCGCGGGGGGGGGGGGGGGGGGGGGTGGGGGGGTGGGGGAGTGTACCTGCAAGGTACTCCGATGTCAAAGTCAGGAAACGGGAGTAAGCAAGTACAGAATATAGGTGTGAGAGTTAGAATGAACATAACCTGACCCTCTCAAATGAGAGGGTATTTATAGAATGCCCCCAGCGCGGGGCCAATGGTTTCCTCCACTGGGCTGGATTGCCAGGCCCAATCCAGGTGACTTCCAGGGCTTACATGGTGCAGGGAAGACCAACACGTTGTCTTCGCCCTGGGGTAACGGTCCCGAGATCTCCGGAAGGTTGGCAGACCGATGTTACAAGGTGACGTGTCCTCGCGGGGAGGCAAACGTGGATGTCGAGGAGAGAGGTGTACTCATAGACGTAAAGACTCTGCTTGATAGTGTCTGTCCAATACGTGCCCGGCGAGGGGGTTGGTTTGGACGTGCTCGACACTGGATAATTGTGGACCTTGTTGGGCCTTCTTAGTCTATTGGGTTAGGCCTGCCCGACTAATGGGCAGGCGCTGGCCCAGTCCAGAATAGGGGGCAGGCACTGGCCCAGTCCAGAACAGAAGCCCCATAAGTCGTTGCTCTGAGGTGTCGGAGTAATGACTTAAGGGTCAGCTACCAGTCAAGGATCTGCTCGATAGACCAGGTTAAAGGTAGTTCAGGCGTATATATGTGATCTTCTGTCGGGGAGACGTTGCAGGGAGGAATTTCGAGTCTGTGACTACGGAAGGACCACGAGCGAGGGATGCTAGGCGGGCAAAAATTTCGAGTTTTGCTCGCAGGCGGGCAGAAATTTCGAGTTTTACTCGCCTGTCGCAGATGGCCGGCATTGCTGAGAGATGAGAGGTTGCGGATTCGACCGTTAGAGTAGACGAAAGGACTAACGTGGGAACCCATGTGCCACGTGTCACGCGTCATCATTACCTAGGGCGGCTAGGCTAAGGTTAGGGCACTCGAATGCCTAGGGGCGCCTCGAGTTCTGCAAGGGCTCTATAAATAAGATCCAGCCCGTGTCATTTGCACATTTTTTCTCTCCTTCACGCGCAGTTGTTCTCCTTCTTTCTCTGCTCTCTCCACCGTTCCACCGCCATACGCCACCATATCGGACTTTTGCAACAGCCGTTTTCAAGTAATTTTCTTGATTTTTTTCTTTCCTGATGCATTTTCTACGGTGGTCCTCCGGTGAACTGATGAATTTCCCAGGGAAGCCACGAAATTTTCGGCGATTACGGCGGAGTTTCTTTAGATTTTTGATGGATTTTTATGAATCTCGCGGGGAGATGGGATGAATGTCCCAGGGACTTGAAGAAGGTCCCGAGGACATGGGATGAAATTCCCGAGGACATAGAACGAGGCACCGGGGACTCGAGGACAGTTTCGGGGATGCTCGGCTGATGCCCTGGGGAGCAGGGTCGACGTGTAACCCCGACATCCCTGGACGGGGCGTTGCCCACGCAGTTCCCCGCGTCCCTTCTTCGCCCTTTCACTTGATCAGCGGTGGAGGGGTGAATTTGATACAGACCATCGAATTCACCATTTCCTTCTGTTTTTTAGGTAAATGGAAGTCGTGGCCGTGGCCGTGGGGTCTATAGATATCGACGACCAACCTGACTCCCCGATGGCGCCGATCGCTAGTGTCGAGGGATGGCCGCCTGAAAATTGGGCTAGCGAGGAGCCTCTGAACATTGCCTCCCAGTTCGTCGTAGGTGATGAGGACAATATCTTTGCCACAGTTGAGCATCGCCTGGAGGGTTCTTCGAAGACCTGGATGGTGTATAGACCTCTGGAGCACCATCGCATCTGCTCGATGTACAGAGGAATGAGATTTCCCTTGTGCGAGTTCATGTTCGAAGAGGCGGGGTGGTGCTTGCCCTTCACCAATTTTTAGCGAGAGGTGTTCATTTGGCAGTGCCTGGCGCCCTCGCAGCTCCACCCCAACTCTCTCGCATTCATTCGTACTTTCGAGCTTGTTTGCCAGCACCTTCGCATCGGGGCGACCATACCCCTGTTCTTACGCATTTTCCACTTGTAGAGGCAAGCGACTGATGGTAGGCATGGATGGGTGTCCTTCAAGCAGGTCAACAGATTGTTCCAGACTTACATGGAATCTAGTCGCAACTTCAAGTCCCGGTACTACATAGTGAAGCCTGTCTCGTTCGAGGCCGTGGATTCGGTGTATAGACGGGCGTCTCGGGAAGTAGACGAGCATCAGGAAGAAGTCCTCGAGGCGAGGTTTCCTCTGTTCTGGATGGAGGAGCATTTCAATAAAAGCACAGACAGTTATACATTCAGTCCTGGCCGACTGAGCGAACAGGATCGTCTGGCTCACGAGGAGATAGTCAAATTCGTCACCAATTTATCCCAGGCACAGCTCGTGACACCGGACGAGAAACCCATCCGCGGTGACGACGGGAGGCCTCTAGAGTGAGCCCGATTGATTAACACGAGGGCTCTCCTCGAGACATTTTCTGACGAGGACGCCCTTAAGCTGTTAGGTAGTGGATGCCTCCTCGACTTGATCTTTCCTTGCATTTTGGTCTTCGATTTACTAATGCATTTCTTTTTCTTTTGCAGAGACCATGTCGAGCGCGGAGGAACGTATCAAGAAGCTGGCGGCCAACCAAACTCTGAAGAAGAGTGGAAAGGGTCGGGTCGAGCAGATCTGGTCACAGCGCCCAGGCCCCACTCTAGAAACCGGGGATTCTTTCGGCTCTCCGCAGGGTATCTAATCTCCCAGCACTCAGGGGTCCCCAAAGAGACAGCGACTCGGCGAGCACGTGGACATCGATTTTACCGAGAGCGAAAGCCCTCCCTCTGTGAAGTTCGTGCTCCTGCCTTGTCACTCGAGGCCGAATTTCTTTATGGGGAACAATTCCCTGTGTGTTGGTGCACCTGAGGCTCAGACCATCTTGGGCGTTGACCGGGCTTCTCGGAGAAAGGATTTGGTGAAAGACGTGTCCTCGGTGATGCGGGTTTGTGTTGCTGCCCTAGTCCTGAACGACGAGACATGCCCAGCGGCCAAGCTGACCGGGCTACAGGAGAGCTTCAGGTCTATTTTTGTTGAGATGGAGAAGGTGGGGAAGGAGCTGACCATCTGCAAAAATCAGAACAAGGCCCAGGTTGAGCTTCAAGGGAAGTTGGAGGAGAAGCTGAAGAAAGCCGATGAGAAGAGGAATGGTCTCTTGGTGAGGGTCACCGAGCTAGAGGAAGTTGTTTGCCATGCTGAGGAGGAAACCGAGGAAGACAGGCTATTGATGTCTCGGGCAGCGCTGATCTCGAAGCTCAGGCAGACAGAGCAGGATATCCTCGTGGCGGCTGACGTGGGTTTCAATAATGCCATGCAGCAGCTTCGGATTGTGAACCCCGACCTCATCACTGAAAGGACTGACCCTGACTATGAGGTGGTCGAGGGTCAGATCATGCAGCCGATGCAGGAGAAGGAGGTCGATGGAGGGGCTACGGGGAAGGAGCGGCCAGAGGAGGACACAGTCGACTAGGTTATCACTTGTTCGTTATGCCTGGCCTGCGAGCCATTTTTCTTTTGATGACTCTTATTTAGTTCGGCCTGCGTACCGTGAATTTTGTAATTGCCCGGCCTGCGTGCCATGGGCCTTATGACATCTTTGTAATATTTGCATAATGGACTTCTGCCCGGCTTAATGCTTTGGCTTTCACTTATTTGTGTGTGTGATGCTTGCATGCTTGATATACTTATTATTTTTTTGTCTAAGTAATTTGTCTAGGTTGGGGGTTTTCTCGACTTTGTTAATCCTCGACGAGGCTAAGAGCTCGATCGAGGTCTTAGCTTCATGGCGTGAACTTCCCATCGCGAGCTGGACGTTCTGCCTGATTGGTACGGCGACGACGGAGCTCGGTCGAGGTATCCTTGTCATATCAATGGTTCTCGCGTACACACAACGCGGGCCTTGATCTTCTTGTTTCGTGGAGGGGAGTCGCGCTTGTACCTTAGCGCGTCCCCGTAATCGCGACGTTGCTATGCCGCAGGCAGTGTTTAACTGTAGTATTGGTTAACCTTCTCAGCATTCCATGGTCGAGCAAGTTCCTCCCTGTGTAGATTTTCGAGGTAGTAGGCTCATGTCCCCATTTTTGTGCGGACGCGTTAGGGGCCCTCCCAGTTCGCGGCGAGCTTGCCTTCTCGCGAATCTTTCTGGTTCCTTCGTAGGACGAGGGTGCCTACCTGAAATCACGTTTGATAACTTTGTTGTTATAACGTAGAGTTTTTTTTTTTAAGCGAGGCTTCTTGGAGGGATGCGCCCGACCTTATCTCCTCGACAAAGTCGAGATCTTCTCTTAGGGCCTCCTCGTTCGTCTCCTCATCCAGGGGAGATTCTGTTCTCCTAAATGGTTCCCTTATTTCCACGGCAATCACCACCTATGTTCCGTAAGTCAAGCGAAAGGGGGTCTTCCCGATCGTGGAATGTGGGGTTGTTCAGTAGGCCCAGAGGATGCTGTGTAGTTCCTCGACCTATCTTTTCTTGGAGTCGCCCAGTCGGCGTTTCAATCCTCGCAGGATCACTCTGTTCTCCGCTTTAGCTTGCCCGTTTGTTTGAGGGTGTTCGATCGAGGTGAAATGCTGCTTCGTGCCCAGTTTGGTGACGAAGTCTTGGAAATTCTTGTCGGTGAACTATGTCCCGTTGTTGGTGACAATGGCTTGGGGCACACCGAACAGGAAGAGGATGTTCCTCTTGTAGAAACGTAGTATGTTGTGAGCCGTGATTTTGGCCAAGGCTTCCGCCTCGATCCACTTTGTGAAATAATCTACGCCGACGATCAGGTACTTGTTTTGGTATGACCCCACGACGAAAGGCCCGAGGATGTCCATTCCCCACCACGCAAACGGCCACGAGGACGACAACTTTTTGAGCTCTCTGGGCGGGGCAAGGTGCATGTCCCCGTGTCGTTGGCATCTGTCACACTTCTTGACGTGCTCCTTAGCGTCCTGTTGCATGGTGTGCCAGTAATACCCTGCATAACGCCTTACGGGCTAGGGACCGCCCGCCGAGGTGTTTTGCATTTATCCCCTCGTGGATTTCTTGGAGTATACCAGGGACTTTGGTCTCTTCGACGCACCTGAGGAGGGGGATAGAAAAGCCATCTCGGTATAATTTGTCCTCGACAATTGTGTATGAGCACGCTCGTCGCTTAACCACTCCGGCTTCCTTGGGATCGTCAGACAGCTTGCCAGTCGTGAGATATTCATATACCGGGGTCATCCAGCAGTTGCTGTCCCCGATGGCATTCACATCAATCGCCGGGACGGGTTTGTTAATGCTCGGATGGGAGAGCACTTCTTGTATGACGGATTTGTTCCCGCCTTTCCTTTTTGTGCATGCCAATTTGGACAAGACATCGGCTCTGGTATTGTGCTCGCGCGGGATGTGTGTTACTTCCACGAAGGTGAAGTTTTTCATCTTTTCCTTCACCAGGGCCAAGTACTCGATGAGACTGTCGTTCTTGGCTTGGTACTCTCCTCAGACCTGAGAGGCTACGAGCTGAGAATCAGTGAATATTCTGACTTCTTTGGCACCGAGGTCCTCGGTCAACCATAGCCCGGAGAGGAAAGCCTCGTACTCTGACTGGTTGTTCGACGTCGAGAAGGACAATTCGAGGGAGACTTCTATCAGGATTCCTTCCTCGTTTTCGAGGATGATGCCTGCCCCGCTACCTTTCGTGTTGGATACCCCGTCGACGTAGATTGTCCACTTTTGGGATCCGTTGGTCGAAGGTTCCGGAAGTGTCATTTCTGGCACGAAGTCGGCCAGCACCTGACCCTTCAGGGCCTTTCTTTCCTCATATTGAATGTCGAACTCAGTGAGTTCAAGTGACCACCTGAGCATCCTTCCTGCTATGTCTGGTCGACCGAGGAGCTGCCTTATGGGCTGTTCGGTCCTCACCACGACCGTGTGGGCCAAGAAGTAATGACGCAGCCTCCTGGCCGCGGTGACGAGGGTCAGTGAAACTTTCTCGATCTGCTGATACTTGAGCTCGGGGCCCTAGAGGGCCTTGCTGGTGAAGTAAATCGATTTCTGCTCATCGGGGGTTTCACGGATGTGAACGGCGCTGACTGCTTTGCTCGTGATGGCGAGGTATAAGAACAACGTCTCCCCGTTTTTTGGTCGTGAGAGAACCGGGGGTTGTGATAGGACTTGTTTAAGGTGGAGGAGCGCTTGCTCGCACTCTTCGGTCCTGTAATACCCCATATTATTTAAGTGGTCAATTGGATATCAGATGAGATCAGATGAGCTTTTGTGTATTCTATCTTTGGATAATGGATTAATGGAATCCTTTAAGTACTTTAAGTATTATCTATTGGGATCAATAGAGCAACTGGTGAGCTCTGAAGAGATCAATTATTTATTAGTTCAAGAGAGAATTTTATGGTAACTCAAACAATTGATCATTCGGTGTTAGACGATGAAATATCAATTGGAGATATTTTACCCTGTTGGATTATATTTTATATATATATATATATATATATATATATATATATATATATATATATATATATATATATATATATATGTTATAAGAAAAAGAAAAGGAAAAGATAGTAAAGAAGAAGAAAAGAGAAAGAAGAGAAGGAAGAGAGAAAGAAGAAGAGAAAGAGGGAAAGCTTGAGAAGAAGCTCATGGATCATCATCATCTTCTTCAACCTCCTCTTTAATGGTAAGGTGGGTTCTAGTTAGAAACTCTAAGTTCTAGAAATATATGTTTAGAACTTAGGTTAGATTTGAGAGAAAATGATTAAACGGATAATCAATGAAATCTAACAGATGAAATGCGATGTAAAATGCGTAGTATAGTCGGGTTATGTGTGGATTGAACCTACCATACTTATTTTGATGTCCCAATATGTTTGGGTATGAGTTAGAATGGTTTAGAATGAAGAAAAACATGATTTTTGGGTTCTGTTACGATAGTAACCGGTTACCCTATTGAGAGTAACCGGTTACCCTTTGAAAAATGACGTTACTGGGCTGTTTTTGATCAAGTAAATGGTTACCCAATATAGAGTAACCGGTTATCACTGTTGTGTGAAAAATCAGAATTTAAAAAGGGCATAACTTTTGAACCGTAAGTTCGTTTTGGTCCCCGTTCGAAGCGTTGGGAAGCTATTTAAATGCTCTATTTGATAGTTAAGTAAAAACATAGGTTTATACCATGGATTGATAAAATAAAATTGGAAATGAACCAAGTAATCGGTTACTCATTCTAGGGTAACCGGTTACCATATTGAGATTTTGGTTCTGTTTGGAGAAATGAACTTGAGTAACCGGTTACTCATTCTGAGGTAATCGATTACCACTGTGTTAATTTTTGAAAATGTTTAGAAATTGATATCTTTTGGATAATGCTTCCAATCGAGGTGTTCTTGGTACTGATGGAAAGCTATGAAAATATCCTACAGGATAAGAGTGAGAAATGTTGATTTTGGATACCCGATTCAATGAATCGGCGGGAACCTAAGAATTGTGTTAACTATGTAATTGAGTAAAAATAATGTTTATGTGTTATGTTGTGGTAAATGTTTCACTTATGCAAATTGTGTTATACCATGCCTAACTAATTGTTGTTGAGTATGATTGAGAGAATATGCATGCTTAAAACGAATTAGGAAGAGTGAGGAAACTTCACCCCAAAACAAAATGGTATAGTTCTAGGTTGTGACTAGGATTGTGATAGAGAAATCTAGATGGCGATGCGCGTGTATTCGATGTATAGATGTGCATCCTTGACGAGTAATGGTCTATAGAAGAGTGGGACACTAGTATGGAACATGTATGTGAACCTTATGTTCTTTGTGGAAGGCGAATTATGGCCTTATTAAGGCATTGTGGCCTTGTGATTGTCGAATACAATCACGTTTGTGTGTGAGATCACGTAATCGGAACTGTTTTATCCCTTAATAAATATTAGTGACCCGCGTCGAGATCCTCTGGTGTATGATGGTCGAGGAAAGTATTTATTAAGTAAGTAGTCGTGACCCGTGTCGAGATCCTCTTGTGTGGGATGGCCGGGGAAAGTTGCTTAGTGGGTGGTATTAGTGACCCGTGTCGAGATCCTCTTGTGTAGGATGGCCGGGGAAAGTACCCGTGTTTAGATAATCGTGACCCGTGTCGAGATCCTCTTGTGTAGGATGGTCAGGGAAAGTTATCTATGTTAGCTTCCGGGACCCGTGTCGAGAACTCTTTGGAAGGGTTGGCCGGGAATGGATGTCTACGCTTTCAAGGATCCGTGACCTGTGTTGAAATTCTCTTGTAGGGTTGGCCGGGGAAAGATGCCTTGGTTTGTGTTACCAATTAGTGATAACTAATTTTGAGTTGGTGAACTCATGAACATGTTTCCATATAGTGTGAGATTGTGAGATTGTGAACTCAAGGTCATTTCCCTTCCCCTTGACTTGAGTTAGGATTGTCTAGATCCTTGTAAAGCCGAGAGAATCCATAAGATAGGGAAATCACTGAGATTTGATGCATCTCACCCACTATTGTTGATTATTTTCAGGAGGTATTTGCAGGTATGATTTACAAGTGGAGTTAAGCTTGGATGTTTCAAGAGAAGCTTAGCTTTAGTTTTTTCGCTGTGTATTTGTCGTATATAATTGAGGATATTGTATATTGATCTTAGTTTTTATTATTTTGGCTAATTTCCATGCCTTGTACCATAGATTGTGTTTATGTTTTAGAAATGGGCAAGTATGTGAATTATGCTATTAGGCACTTATGATGGTGTCGTTACCAAATAAAACACTTGTATGGTATTATTCTAGATAAATATTATACAGGGCGTTACAGTTGGTATCAGAGCAGGTCGTGTCCTCGACCTAGCCTTGAAACATCATAAGTAAATCTATTCCTGCCTCTTAAGTGTGTCTTGCCAGCATGAAGCTTAATATTATACTATGTAGTGTTGGGCCTGATCAACCTAATGCTATGTATGTGGTGGGTAGAATCATGGTTGAGCGACCACGAGGACTCCGAAGTGTTATCGGAACTTGTGCTGTGAGGGAAGCCTCAAGCCAAGAGTTAGTAGTGATGAGTTTTGGTAAGCTCAGTTGAGGTTTTAGTAGAAGTTGTGCTTGGGTAGCATGGAATTTAAGAGTGATGTGTTGTTCAAGTAATCATTTGGAATGGATGGAGTCCGAAAGTTAAGGATCTCTATTGGACGATTGGTTAAGGTATTGAGGTATATGTAAAATCACTAGTAAAGCTGGATTTACCACTGATATAGATAAAAATTTCAAGTAATCTCATTCCGTGAAAAAGAAAAGTTGTTTTGTGGAACGCATGGCGTAAGGTCCGGAAGTGAGATAAGTATTGGTGCTTCAGTTCCAAGGTCGCTATGGTATCTTGAATGGATGAGAGTACCATAAGGAAGTGTAATCAAGGATGGTTCACCCATAAGGACTCTAGTAGTATGATGTGGAATAGGAGAAGTTACACCTTGGTATTAAGAAATGCATAGTAGTGGCATCATGGTCACAAGTGTACGTGATGGATTCCTAGTCTTGAGACAAGTGTGAAGAAACGTACTTTGTGGAACAGTGAGTAATGTATTCTAAGAAGTAAGATGGAGGTAAAACAATGAGAAGCGAATCAGGACTTATTACGGACTAAGTGTAAATCATGGAATGATTTATACCGGAAGAGTTTTGTAATAGTTGATGAGAATTGTCGGTTACGAATCTTCTATTAAGTAATTTGGTGTAAGTGGGATGTGTAATGGATAGTGAAGGGTAAGAAATCCCGATTAATGTGTATGAAGTGATGGAAAGGTTCTTTAAGAGGATGCATTGCCCCGATTTATTTTCAAGTATAGAGAAACTTCTTTATTTGTGAATAATCGGAATATTCAGAATCTACCTTTTGTTGGACTAAGAACGTTGTAGTATTATTTCTCACAAAGGAATTCAAGTGAGAGGATGAGGTTGTATGCTTGACATGTTATGTCCATCGCTTTTGTGGTATCGTGTAATGGTTGTGTGTTGGGCTTTGCTTATGGACGAATCAAGCATGAGTTGTGGAGAAAACCTTAGAATGTCGTCATTATTGACTTCCCGCTAGTGTGGTTGTTTGAACAGGAAAAATGAACTATCCCGCTGAAGTTTTGTAGTATGACCGCGTCAGAATTTGGAATTTTGCCTTGTCACTTGGTTGGAGTGTGTCATCTGCATGTTTTAACTTTGTTCGGTATTACCTTGAGTGGATCATGATTAGTGAATGTTACACAAGTTAAGGAGCCACAAGTTGAGAATGATATTGTGGGTTAGAACAAACCGGATTGATGGTTTTGAGTAGGGAGGGTTTTTTGAACTAAAAGGAATTAGTTTTCAGTTTCTGCAGCAGTGTTAACCGATTGACACGTGCAAGGATGGTGCTTTGCACTGAATTTTGAGGAGTTAACCGATTAACTCAGAAGGTTCATGGATTAACATGTGTGTAAATTGTGAAATCCCTTAGGAACCATCATCTACGTTTTGTTCCCTTATGTTACTCCGATTGGAGAGTGTTGTGTGAATGGAAAACGAGATTTCAAGTAAATGAAAGAGGATTGTGTTTTGAAATCGAAACTTCTAAAAGATGTTGCGTAATTGGTCAATTGTTTAGATGACGAGGGAGTTTAACTTTTGGAGAAATAATATTGTGAATTGTGTTGAATGTGAGAAAGTCTTAAGTGTATCATTATTATTACAGTTGCGAGTCTTAAGAACGAAGTTGGAAAATACTCACGAAGTATTGACCTCGCAAGGAATATTAAGGTAATTTAATTATGGTGTTAGTAAGGTATGAGCGGTTGGTCAGAGTTTAGTATTTGTTAACTTCTGTGCGTCCATGGTGTTGGATTTAGGCTCCGTGAGAGGGGGTACCAGTTGTGTCCAGTTGTGTTTCACCCAGAGAAGGAAATTTGAAGGTTATCCTTCCAAGTAAGAGTGAGAATTGGGTGTTCCGAAGTTAAGCATGTAACTTGAATTGTATAAGGAACAGAACGATTAAGAAAAGTGGATTCAATTGAGAAACATGGCATGGCCTTCGAAAGTGTGGGTGTATGTGGAGTGTTGTATGTGAATTGGTGAGTAGTATGGAAACTCACAGTTGTGCCTTGAATGGTTTAAGTTTTGATAAGTGGTGACTCGCATATGATTGAAGTATCGAGATGGTGTTATGTAATATTGGTTGAGAACTCGTGTCAACAAGGAACCTTGAGTGAGTCAGAAAACCGTAAGAAGGATTGTTATATAATGTAGTAACCAGAACTGGAGGTTGTTAAACTACCTTGTATATATTGTTTCGATTCTTGAATGATTGGAGTTGTATATGTTATGGTTGTAACAGTATAACTCATGTACTTTTATCATCTGGAGAGTGTTGGACAGATGTTATAATATTGTGCGTTGGCAAATAAATTGTTCTACCATAGGATGTAAAAAAGTTTCTTGTACCATTGGTTAGTAAGGACCCTAGTGGATAAGTGTTTCTTCGCAAATTGTTAGCTACTTGGTAGTGCTTGAGAATCTGTGGTGTTCCACTGTTAGAAATTGAGTTGCGCAGTTGAAGGTGACAAATGAAAGAGTTCATTCAGAATAATAAGAATTTAGAAGGATTATTGCTTGTAAGTATGGAAATAAGGAGATCTTGTTTTAAGTGTGTTACCTTTTGGTGTGATACGAAAGAGGTGAATTATCGGACTTAATGGTTACAATGTATAACATCAGATTAAGTGGAACTAGTAAAGGAGTTGTTTGACAATCTATGAAGTGGTTCGAGTGTTAAAGGATTTATGAAAGGATAGTTGTCGGTAATTGCATAAAGGAAAGAAATCACTGAACTACCTCGCAAGGATTTGATGAATGTTTGCTATCCTAAACCAAAATAAGATGTTACGGTTTTGTTGTAACTCAGTAGAGGAGTATAGAATGGTACATTCTTTCCGAAGGTAGAATGCGACCAAGTCTTTTGTATGGAACAAAAGAGGAATTGTGGAAGATCAAGTTAAAAGTTAACCAAATATTGGAATAAGAGTGTGACAACTGACGTGAAGTTGTTAGTTTATGAAATAAGGATGTGGTCTGTGAAGTCAAGTTGGAATTGGATTACGTCAGAAATTCTAATAGAAGTAAAGTTAAGTATGGATCTAAGACGGCGGCAAGTTGTGGTTATTATTGAGTAGAGGAAATTCGGGGGCGAATTTCAATTTAAGGGGGGGGGGGGGGGAGAGTGTAATACCCCATATTATTTAAGTGCTCAATTGGATATCATATGAGATCAGATGAGCTTTTGTGTATTCTATCTTTGGATAATGGATTAATGGAATCCTCTAAGTACTTTAAGTATTATCAATTGGGATCAATAGAGCAACTGGTGAGCTCTGAAGAGATCAATTATTTATTAGTTCAAGAGAGAATTTTATGGTAACTCAAACCATTGATCATTCGGTGTTAGACGATGAAATATCAATTGGAGATATTTTACTCTGTTGGATTATATTATATAATATTGGTATTATATATATATATATATATATATATATATATATATATATATATATATATATATATATATATGTTATAAGAAAAAGAAAAGGAAAAGATAGTAAAGAAGAAGAAAAGAGAAAGAAGAGAAGGAAGAGAGAAAAAAGAAGAGAAAGAGGGAAAGCTTGAGAAGAAGCTCATGGATTATCGTCATCTTCTTCAACCTCCTCTTCAATGGTAAGGTGGGTTCTAGTTAGAAGCTCTAAGTTCTAGAAATATATGTTTAGAACTTAGGTTAGATTTGAGAGAAAATGATTAAACGGATAATCAATGAAATCTAACGGATGAAATGTGATGTAAAATGCGTAGTATAGTCGGGTTATGTGTGGATCGAACCTACCATACTTGTTTTGATGTCCCAATATGTTTGGGTATGAGTTAGAATGGTTTAGAATGAAGAAAAACATGATTTTTGGGTTCTGTTACGACAGTAACCGGTTCCCTTATTGAGAGTAACCGGTTACCCTTTGAAAAATGACGTTTCTGGGATGTTTTCGATCAAGTAACCGGTTACCCATTATAGAGTAACCGGTTACCACTGTTGTGTGAAAAATCAGAATTTAAAAAAGGTGTAACTTTTGAACCGTAAGTCCGTTTTGGTCCCTGTTCGAAGCGTTGGGAAGCTATTTAAATGCTCTATTTGACAGTTAAGTAAAAAGATAGGTTTATACCATGGATTGATAAAATAAAATTGGAAATGAACCAAGTAACCGGTTACTCATTCTGGGGTAACCGGTTACCATATTGAGATTTTAGTTCTGTTTGGAGAAATGAACTTGAGTAACCGGTTACTCATTCTGAGGTAACCGGTTACCACTGTGTTGATTTTTGAAAATGTTTAGAAATTGATATCTTTAGGATAATGCTTCCGATCGAGGTGTTCTTGGTACCGATGGAAAGTCATGAAAATATCCTACGGGATAAGAGTGAGAAATGTTGATTTTGATACCCGATTCAATGAATCGGAGGGAACCTAAGAATTGTGTTAACTATGTAATTGAGTAAAAATAATGTTTATGTGTTATGTTGTGATAAATGTTTCACTTATGCAAATTGTGTTATACCATGCCTAACTAATTCTTGTTGAGTATGATTGAGAGAATATGCATGCTTAAAACGAATTAGGAAGAGTGAGGAAACTTTACCCCAAAACAAAATGGTATAGTTCTAGTTGTGACTAGGATTGTGATAGGGAAATCTAGATGGCGATGCTCGTGCATTCGATGTATAGATGTGCATCCTTGACGAGTAATGGTCTAGAGAAGAGTGGGACACTAGTATGGAACATGTGTGTGAACCTTGTGTTCTTTGTGGAAGGCAAATTGTGGCCTTATTAAGGCATTGTGGCCTTGTGATTGCGAATACAATCACATTTGTGTGTGAGATCACGTAATCAAAACTGGTTTATCCCTTAATAAATATTAGTGACCCGCGTCAAGATCCTCTGGTGTAGGATGGTCGGGGAAAGTATTTATTAAGTAGTAGCCGTGACCCGTGTCGAGGTCCTCTTGTGTGGGATGGCCGAGGAAAGTTGCTTAGTGGGTGGTATTAGTGACCCGTGTCGAGATCCTCTTGTGTAGGATGGCCGGGGAAAGTACCAGTGTTTAGATAATCGTGACCCGTGTCGAGATCCTCTTGTGTAGGATTGTCGGGGAAAGTTATCTATGTTAGCTTCCGGGACCCGTGTCGAGAACTCTTTGGAAGGGTTGGCCGGGAATGGATGTCTACGCTTTTAAGGATCCGTGACCCGTATTGAAACTCTCTTGTAGGGTTGGCCGGGGAAAGATGCCTTGGTTTGTGTTACCGATTAGTGATAACTAATTTTGAGTTGGTGAACTCATGAACATGTTTCCATATAGTGTGAGATTGTGAGATTGTGAACTCAAGGTCATTTCCCTTCCCCTTGACTTGAGTTAGGATTGGCTAGATCCCTGTAAAGCCGAGAGAATCCGTAAGATAGGGAACTCACTGAGATTTGATGTATCTCACCCCACTATTGTTGATTATTTTCAGGAGGTATTTGCAGGTATGATATACAAGTGGAGTTATGCTTGGATGTTTCAAGAGAAACTTAGCTTTAGTTTTTTCGCTGTGTATTTGTCGTATACAATTGAGGATATTGTATATTGATCTTAGTTTTTATTTTTTTGGCTAATTTCCATGCCTTGTACCATAGATTGTGTATATGTTTTAGAAATGGGCAAGTATGTGAATTACGCCATTAGGCACTTATGATGGTGTCAGTACCAAATAAAACACTTGTATGGTATTATTCTAGATAAATATTATACAGGGCGTTACAGGTCCATTCGAATGTTGCTTTCTGTCGTAGAAGCTTGAAAAATGGGAGTGCGTACTGTGCAGATTTGGCGACGAAGCGGGATCTCGGAGAAAGCCCTGCATTTTTCGGGGTTTGCCTTAATTCCACGCTCTGTGAGATAGAAACCGGGGAACTTGCCCGCCCGAACGCCGAAGGTGCATTTGTCGGGGTTGAACCTCATCCTGCATCTCCTCGCCGTGTCGAATACTTTCTTGAGATGGGCCGCGTGGTCGACTTCTTCTGCGGATTTGACGATCATGTCGTCCATGTAGACATCGAGCTTGTCGCCGATCTCTCTTCGGAAAACTTTGTTCATCATTCGTTGGTAGGTCGCGTCGGTGTTCTTAAGGCCGAAGGGCATTACGTTGTAGTAGTAATTGTCCGACTCGGTCATGAAGGCGGTATGCTGCTCGTCGGTCTTAGACATGGGGATTTGGTTGTACCACGAGTAGGCGTCCATGAAGGACAGTAGTTTGAAACCTGCAGAATTGTCGACCAGCTGGTCGATGTTAGGCAAAGGATAAGAGTCTTTCGTGCATGCCCGGTTAAGGTCGGTATAGTCAACATACATCCTCCATTTTCCATTATTCTTTTTGACAAGTACAACGTTGGACAGCCAGGTTGTGTACCTGGCCTCTGAAATAAAATTTGCCTCTATGAGGTCTTTTACAACTTTTTCAGTAACCTCCGCTTTTTCGAGAGACTACCTACGCCTACGTTGAACTATGGCCCTAGCGGCCGGATCTACGGTGAGCTGATAGCAGGCCACCTCTGGGTCGAGGCCAGGCATCTCGGAGGCACTCCATGCGAACAGATCAGTGTTCTCCTGGAGACATGCCTTCAGCTGCTTCTTCGCCAGGTCGGGGAGTCCGATGCCAATCTTCACACTCCGGTCTGGATCGTCTCCGAGGGCGATGAGCTCAAAGTCTCTGTCTGGGATGGGGCGCTTTGGGTGGAGAGGCTTCCCGTTGATTTCTGCTTGGAGGTCGTGGTCAGCTGCCCCGCCTTCCTCTTGCTCGCCAGGGAACCTGCTGTCGAGGTCGACCGCATTGACGTGGCTTCTGTACTACGTCCAGGGATGGCTTTGCTCCGGTCTTGAGCTTGGTACTGATGGAACCAAGGCCTTTGGTCGCGGCGTCGAAGCACCTCCTGGCCGCTTCAATGTCCCCGTGCATGGTGACGACCCGGTCCCTGGCCGTGTAGTATTTCATCTTCAGATAGACTGTCGATGGTACTGCAGTGAGTTCGGCCAGAGTGGTCCTCCCCAGGATGCAGTTGTAGAGGGATGGACATTCGACCACCAAGAAGCGTATCTTGACTTGTCGAGCGATATCCTCGCCCCCGAAAGTGACCATCAGTTCAACATAGCCCCATGGTCTGGTGGTCGTGCCGTTGAACCCTTGTAGATCCGAGCCCACGTAAGGGGTCAAATGCTTCTCGTCGAGCTGGAGGGTCTCGAAGAGGTGGGCGTACATGATGTCCACCGAGCTCCCCTGGTCGACCAGGATCCTACGGACGTCGAAATTAGCCATCTGTGCCCGGATCAAGAGGAGGATGGTGGCGTTGGGCGCTCCTTCGAGAAACTCCTCGAGGTAGAAGGTGATGGGGTTTGATCTCCCTTGCACCTTCTTGAAAGTGGTGGTCTTCGCCGAGGTCGCGACCTCCAGCTCATCAAATTTCCTCTTGATCGACTCGACGGAGCCTTCTCGAAGCCTCCGCATGATATGACCATCGCCGCGGGGAAGTTCTCCCTCGTGCTGCGTGCGGTGACGGGGGTCTTCAGGAGGGAAGCTCGCCCACATGCTGCGAAATGCCTCTGGGTCCTCGATTCCCTCGGGGACGTAAAAGCCCTCGGGTCGAGTGACGCTGAGGGCGACTTGTAGTCGGTTCTCCCCGGAGGGAAGTGTTGTCTCCTCGACGCTTTGAGCATCTCGGGCATCTGACCGAGGAGCGTCGTTCCTCTTGGCGTACTGCTTTAGATGCCCTTCTTTGATCAGGATCTCAATTGCGTCCTTGAGGTGGACGCAATCTTCCGTGACATGTCCATGGCTCCGGTGGAACCTGCAGTACTTGGACTTGTCCGTGTTTGATTTGGGAGGCGTTGGCTTTGGAAAGCGGACACCCCCTTTTTTGAACTCCGAGTTGGCGCATTCGTTGAGAATTTTCTCGCGGGGAGCGTTGAGCGGAGTGTACTCTGTGAACCAGCCAGCTGGTCCCCTCGGTTCCCGAGAGTCCCTGGGACGACCTTCACGTCTTTTCTCTCCCCCACGCCAAGGGGGAGGAGAGCCTTCGTGTCTTTGGCCGCGGGGACCATCCCGACGTCTTGAGTCGAGGACGATTTGGGAAGCCTCGGACTCTTCGAACTCGATGTATGATTGAGCTCGGTGGAGGAGGTCTTCCAAGATGCGGGGTCTGAGAATGCCCATAGACTTGGCGAACTCGTTCCCGATACGTAGTCCCCGTACGATCAGGAACTTCTTCATGTCGTCAGTCGTGTGGACCTCGACAACTTCTCGGTTGAATCTCTCAATGTAGTCTCTGAGAGATTCGCTCTTCCCCTGGAAGATGCCTTTCAACGAGGCAACCGTCTTCGGATGTTGGCGAGATGCAGTGAAATGTTTAGAGAAACGTCCCTTCAGTTGTCTCCAGGACGTGATTGATTCAGGTGCGATACTTTTGTACCAAGTCGTGGCGCCTTTCCGAAGAGTGGTCGGGAAGAGCCGGCACTTGATAGCTCCCCCGACATTCCTATAATCGAGCATGGCTTTAAAGCTCTTGACGTGATCTTCAGGGTCGGTTGTGCCGTCATAAGTCCCCAGTGGTGGAAGCTTTTCCATGCCCACAGGGATAGGGGTGTCCATGATCTCCCTGGACAGAGGGGTCCTCTGGTCGTCCTCATCACTTTTGACTGGCGACCGTGATAGGGAGCGATGGCCTCGACCAGGTCCCTGTCGACGAGGAGAGTTTCTGGACTGGCTCCTGCTGAGGAGGGGAGCGATGACTCTTCTGGGTGACCACAGGCTGGGGTCGCTCCAAGCATGGTCGGCGACCCTCACGCTGCGGGGATGGGCTGGGAGAGTCCGTCGGGGGAGTCCTTCGCGGGGATGGAGGGTGGTTGGGAGATGGTGGGTGACGATGTCTTCGCAGGGAAGAGCGTTGTGGTCGCCCTCTCTCGAGCGCTTCGATCCTGAGATTCTGTTGAGCAATTAATTGGTTGGTCTGGTTGACCAAGGCGAATAGGGTCACTGTGCTCAGATCCGTGTTTGGTGGTGGAGCGATTGGCTGGTAGACAACCAGCGGGATGTCCTGTTGAGCGGCGTCATACGCCGCGTCTTCGGAAAAAGGGGAGGCGATCTGCCCGTCCCTTATGTCGACTTCCTCGACGTGGATGGCAGCATTATCCTCACGGTGGTCTCCGTTATTGGGTTGCATGAAGATGGTGTCCGGAGCTTTGTTCCCAGGTTGGGTGCTGGCCATGGTTGTCAGAAAAGATAGAAATTGCTTTGGTTTAATGATGAGGAAAACGGGGAAGCAAGCGTTCCCACAGACGGCGCCACTGATTATACCTGGATCAGAAAGTATGACAATGGCCAACAACGCCGTGAGATCTTCAACTTCGGTAGTGATGGAACGACCGGGGGGTTGTACTTACACAAGGTACTCTGATGCCAAAGTCAGGAAACGGGAGTAAGCAAGTACAGAATATAGGTGTGAGAGTTAGAATGAACGTAACCTGACCCTCTCAAATGAGAGGGTATTTATAAAATGCCCCCAACGCGGGGCCAACGATCTCCTGCACTGGGCTGGATTGCTAGGCCCAATCCATGTGACTGTCAGGGCTTACGTGACGTAGGGAAGACCAACATGTGGTCTTCGCCCTGGGGTAACGGTCCCGAGATCTCCGGAAGGTGGGCAGACCGATTCCTTCGGAAGTGGGAGGTTACAAGGTGACATGTCCTTGCGGGGAGGCAAACGTGGATGTTGAGGAGAGAGGTGTTTTCCTAGACGTAAAGACTCTGCTCGACAGTGTCTGTCCAATACGTGCCTGACGAGGGGGATGGTTTGGACGTGCTCGACACTGGATAATTTTGGACCTTATTAGGCCTTCTTAGTCTATTGGGTTGGGCCTTCCCGACCAATGGGCAGGCGCTGGCCCAGTCCAGAACAGGGGGCAGGCGCTGGCCCATTCCAGAACACTTTCGCTCTCCCAAGTGACATAGGCTCTTCTAGACTTCCTAGAACCTCTTGTCATGGCCTCTTTATTTTTCTTGATTATAGAACACTCTAGCTTATAATGGCCCAGTTTTCCACAATTGTAGCAAATACTTCTAGACTTACACTTTTTGTTCTCATTTTCTTTTGAGAAGTTTGATAACCTTCTTGATTTTCCATGGTTCTTATCGGGATGTTTGTCACCATGTTTCCACATGAATTTATAGAACCACTTTATAAACAATCCCATATCTTCTTCATCGAAATTATTATCATATTTAAATTCACATTCCCTAAGCTCATAATGTGAGGACTTTGAGTTAGAAGTCTTTAGAGCTATTGACTTCTTCCACTCTTCCTTTTCTTTTCCTTTCTTCTTCTTCACATTCTTTTCTTGCTCTTTTTTGTATTTTGCTAAGCAAGTGAGTTCTTGCTCATGCTCTTCTAATTTACCGAACAAAGTCGTGAGATCAAGCAATTTAAGATCATTTGCCTCCTTGATAGCGGTGGCATTGGGTGGCCATTTCCTACTTAAGCATCTCAAAAATTTGTTAGTGTCAATCTCATTGGAAATAGGCTCACCTAGCGCAGCTAATCGATTGATAAGATGTGTGAACCATTTTTGCATGTCCGCAATGGTTTCACTATGCTCAATACGAAATAATTCAAACTCTTGATTTAATGTGTTGATCCTAGCTTGTTTGACATCATTATTACCCTTAAGGGCAACCTCTAATGCGTCCCACATAGCCTTAGCGATCTCACAATGAGAAATACGATAATACTCATCAACACCTAAAGCGGATGTGAGAATATTTTTCGCTTTCTAATCATGTGACCACAATTTCTAATCATTGGTATCCCACTGTGCTTCCAGTTTGGGTAGTGTAATACCTTCATCATTGGTCATGGTTATTTCATTCGGACCATTTTTTATGGTGTCCCATATACCCTTGTCAACGGATTCCAATAACCATAATTTTCGCTGATGAAAATTGGTGCTCTATTGTATGCTCCCTGAGATTCGGTAGCCATTTTTTTAAGAAGTAAATCTTAAACACATAATTAATTGGAGCTCGTGATACCACTTGTTAGACGATAGGCTTCGATCTAGAGGGGGTTGAATAGATCACAAATTAAAAATTAAACTTTTGAAAAAAATAGTTATCAAAAGTTTTATGGCACAACGGAAATAACCCGAATCAAATCGTCTAATTGAACCTACTATCGCAAATCTCAGATATGCGTAACGTAAACCAATTGGATGATAATGAACATAAATTATTTTACAACAATTAATCACAAATCAATTAAATGTTAAGTAACACGTGGAGCTTATTTCCAATGGTAAATAATTAATTAAAAGCAATAGACACAATTTATCGAACACCTTGAGTGTGATCGATAAAGTTTGGAAATTTAATTTGATTTGTTGACGTTAAAACCAATCACAATAAAAAGTATTTATGATTATATTAACATGTTGTAATTCAAAACGTAATCAAAAGGTTGATTTTCACATGAATTGATCCAAACAACAAAGATTCGATAATTTGCAAATATAAAAATTACACACACACACACACACACACACACACACACACACACACACACACACATATATATATATATATATATATATATATATATATATATATATATATATATATATATATATATATATATATATATATATATATATATATATATATATATATATATATATATATATATATATATATATATATATATATATATATATATTCCTCCATTCTCTTTTATAAGAAAAAAACACATTTCACACATATCAATAAACCTAATTAAAAGTCAATTAATTATTTTACTTCTATAAAAATGAGTTAACTATTTACAACATTACCCTTTAGTGATTATTTAAAAAAATATATTTATAATTATGAGCCACCCTAATAATAATTAGGGCATTAATTGTCGGTTTTTATAACACCACGTTTTCATCTTCTATTCACGTGTTACACAAACTTTTCTTTTCCTTCTTCTTTCAAAAAAGTTTGCCAAATTTTTATTCAAAATTTTGTTTTGCCGCTTTCTTTGTTCCTTAAATTGAAAATTGAAATGAATTTGCTTTTCTCTTTCTTACTATTTGTTCATGACTGCAACATCTCCTCAATTATAAACATTCCTCTAAACTTTGATTTAAACATATCTCCTATAGAATTTTTGAATGATGGAAGTAGTACAACTTTCATGAATCCTTCTTCAAGTTTGATTATGGATAACAACTAAGCATATCTAAATTTTTTTTGATGATGAAAACAAAACAACTTCCATGAATCATTCTCCAAACTTGGTGATGGATTACAATAGAGAACCTTTAGAATTTTTTGATAATGAAAATATTACAGCTTTCATGAATGCTTCTTTAAGCTCTGTAATAAATTACAACCAAATGTATTTAGACTTTTTTAAAGATGAAAATGTAACATCTTCCATGAACTGTTCTTCAAACTTGGAGATGAATTACAGCACAACAAATGGAGAATTGTTTGATGATTATAACATGTATCCTTCAAATATGATTGATATATTTTCCGATGAAGATGATACCAGAAAAGATGAAGAAAACGCTCAAATAATATCTCAGGAAGGTACATCAATTTTTATATTTTTATATTATTTTTTATGAAGATTATTAATTTGTTTGTTTAAAAGATGAATATATGTCCAATCAGCACCGATTAATTTGTGGAGCTTTCTATTGAGCATTAAACTTTTGATACTACAGGATCTCACGGTATCTCAAATTATTTATATTTTTTACGTTAATTTTTTTGAAGATTATTGTCTGGTTTCACACTATTTATGCTTTAAAATTTCATTATATAAAATTCATGTTTTTTTTTATTCAAATTTTCGTTTCCTTATAAATTTTTTTTTAATTAAATTGATTTTGTTTGCTTTTTTTAGAATGCAACATCAATGATGAGACACATGCATCCGGAAAAAAACGTCATTTTCTGAACAACAATCAAAGAAAAATCATTTATGAATTATTGTTACATTCGAGTTATAATGGAAAACTTGAAAAAGGGACACTTAAAAAGGCGGTTACTCAGGAATGGAAGACTATCATTGTAATGGCTGCTACTCAGGAATTTTTTTATGGTGGTTACCTCTTAAATGCTTTTAACAGCACTGTGGTTACTCTTATCCTAAAGAGTAATGATGCAAAATTTGTGAAGGACTACAGGCCTATTGCTGGGTGCACCACTTTCTACAAAATCCTGTCAAAGATTATGACCAACAGACTGGGAAAAAACTTGCATTTTGTTATTCATCACAGTCAGGTTACCTTTGTCCTAGGGCAAGTTATTCACAATCATATCTTATTAGCCTTTGAATTGATTAGAGGTTATTCAAGAAAAAGAGGTACCTCCAAGTACATGATGCAATTGGACCTCCAAAAGGCCTATGACATGGTGGATTGGCAGGCACTTGAGTGTATTTTGTTGGAGATTGGGTTGCCAAGAAAATGTGTTAATTGGATTACGAAAGCCACTACCACTGTGAGCTATAGATTTAATATCAATGGAGAGTACTCTAATGTCCTGGCAGGCCAAGAGAGGGATTCGTCAAGGGGGACCCTATCTCTCCCATTGTTATTTGTAATCATTATGGAGTATATGAATAGATTAATGGTCAAAATGCAGAAAAATGCTAATTTCAACCACCACAGTAAATGTGAGAAATTAGCACTGACCCACATGGCTTTTGCAGATGATATCCTCTTGTTTTGTAGAGGAGATTTGATGCCTGTTGAGTTGATTTTGCAGGCTTTAAAGACTTTCTCTGAATCAACAGGTCTTATTATAAAATCCTAGAAAATGCAAGTTATTTTGTGGAGGCATGGATACTAGCTTAATTCACGAGGTTAAGAGACTGACAGGATTTGACGAGGGCTTGCTACCAGTGAGATACCTTGGGGTTTCCATTACTTAGTAAGAAGTTAAGTGTGAAGCATTATCTGCCTTTAGTGGAGAAGATAGTGTTGTAGAATTAGGCATTGGTCTGCTAAGCTTCACAGTACTGTTGGGGAGGATTCAATTGGTAAAAAAGTGTAACCATTGCCATTGCTCAGTATTGGATGGCTTGTTTTCCAATTCCCAAAATGGTCATCCAGAAAATTGAGGTAATTTGTAGCTCCTTTATTTGGACAGGCAAGGCTGAAATCAAGAGGAAAATTCCTATTGCTTAGTCTAGAGTTTGCAGCCCTGTTAAACAGTGTGGTTTGAATGTTACTAATCTGGGCAATTCGGAACATAGTTGCTATGCTTAAGTGCTTGTGGAACATATGCTTGAAAATGGACAACGTTTGGGTTAAATGGGTTCATATCTACTACTTAAAAGGGAGTGCAGTCATGAGTGATGATCTGAAGAATTTGAGCTCATGGGTTTTGAAAAGTGCGATGAACAATAGAAAATTATGTGCTGGCAGATTCAGGAGGACTTGGGAGAAAATGATGACAACAAGAAATTTCTCTATGAGGAAGACCTGCATGGCATTGCTTAACTGTCAAGATACCACTAACTGATGTCGTCTTATTCGTAAACAACTATGCAAGACCTCGTGCTGTCCTAACTTGTTGGTTGGTGTGTCATGGTCGATTGCCTATAAAAGAAAGACCTGAAGAAGATAGGGATGCTGGTAGATGATATGTGCCAAATCTCTGGTAATTCAATAGAAACACAAGCCCACTTATATTTTGATTGCAGGGGTATCACCCATGAGCCTAAGCCGTGGCACGAGGAGATTCGATGGATTCTAAGTAGAACTAAAGGAAAAGGAGGCAAAACTGGACTTTTAAAAATGACTTTTGCAGAAAACTTTATATGGAATTTGGCAGTTTTAGAAATAAGTTGATTTTTGATAATGATAGAGATATAGGCAAAGTAACTAGTAATATCATTGATTGTATAATGTACAGAGGTTGGTCTACGAAAAAGATTAGGAGCCAATTAACCAAATTTTTGTTATAGTGGTTTGTTTGGTTTTTTGGTTTGTTTTGTTGGGCTGGGATCGTTGGCGATCGCCTTGTTTTGTTAGCTTTTGGATCTAATATACTCTTTTACTTCCCAAAAAAAGGTGGCTTTTTCTTTTTCGGTATCTAACGCTGTTATTATATCGGATTTGGAGACAAATGTGTGAAACAGGAGATGCTTGTCATAAGAAAACAAAAAATTATGGTCGAAAAAGAGTTGAGATTGATTATGAGAAATGTGTGATATTTCATTATCTTAAGCGTAGAAATCTTCTATCTTATCTCGTGCGTTGGGCATTTGGAAGACATCGTTGTTTAGATATGTAAAAGGAGTTTTGCATCGACATTCAAGCGCAATTAAAACCACACTTGAAAAATGATAATTATGAAAGATCAACTTAGATTTTGTTTGTCTATGCTTGAGGAAAGTAGCATTCCTCATGATCCAAAGTTTAAGTCCATACACAATATTGTGCATATTGACGAAAAATGGTTTTGCATATCTAAGAAATCTACAAACTATTACCTTCTAGCAAATGAGGATGACCCATATCGTATGTGCAAAAACAAAAATTACATCGGAAAAGTCATGTTTTTTAGTTGCAGTTGCTAGGCCTAGATTTAACAATGAAGGTAAAAAAATATTTTCAGGTTTAAATTGGTGTGTTTCCTCTTGTTAATAAAGTATTAGCAAGAAGATCAAGTGTTAATAGAGTAGCAGGGGCACTTGAAACAAAACCGATCACTTCTATTAATAAAGAGATTAGCTGAATGTTTTTAATTAATAGACGATGGCCACGAGAGCAAGCATTGGAAACAAATTTACATACAACAAGATAATGCACCCTTCTCATGTCTCTATAGATGATGAAGAATTTCGTCGGGTGGCTTTAGAATGTGGTTTTAACACCCGTTTGACTTGTCAACCTCCGAATTCTCCTGACTTGAATGTTTTGGATTTAGGTTTTTTTTTATTGCCATTCAATCATTGCAACAAATGGAAGTGACTAACTCTATTGATGACCTTATCCAGGTCGTGCAAAAACTTATGACACTTTTTCTAGCAAAGCTTCAAACAAAATTTTTCTTATACTTCAATCGTGTATGATTGAAATCATGAAAAGGTCAAAGGATCCAATAATTATAAAGTTCCCCATGTAAAGAAAGATGTAATTTTTTATCAAGGAAAGCTGCATGTTGAACTAAAATGTGATGGTGAACTAGTTCATGAACTAAGTTGTTGAATTACTTTGGCAAATTATACTATATTTATAAAGTAATAATTCT
Organism: Lathyrus tuberosus; assembly: GCA_022829125.1. Taxonomy (NCBI): domain Eukaryota; kingdom Viridiplantae; phylum Streptophyta; class Magnoliopsida; order Fabales; family Fabaceae; genus Lathyrus; species Lathyrus tuberosus. The sequence continues at coordinate 2,798,409 of JALAZF010000536.1, forward strand.
ATTGTTGTTGAATTACTTTGGCAACTTATACTAGTTTATTTATTTATGTCATGTCTTAGCTTGCTATAGTTTGATATTTATGGAACAATTTTATCCTTGCTCTAACTACAGATGTAAAATTAAAATTAATCAAAATTGAGACAAAGTTATGCATATTAATACTATCCAAATAGAAAGTTATAAAATGAATCTCATTTTCTAAATTCCTTTGATAAAAAAATTGGATTACAAAAATGGTGCATGCAAATGATAAAAATATAAATTTAATAAAAAGAAAGAAGATCATCAAAGAGCTAAAAGTAAGAATGGTTGTGGAGTTGCATTAAAAATTATTCTCTAATGAAAGCTGAAAATTAAAGGACATAGTAGTAACGAAGATTTTAAACACAATCAAATGGGTTAATTGTATAACATTCAAATAACCAGCCTTAACATAGTCCAACACAAGGTAGCAGCTCAAGAGCAATGAAGGGAGAAAGATAATACTTGCACTATTATAATATAGCATCAACACATAGAGATAATTCATAACAAAAAATATGAAGGCACTAAAAGTGGGAGAAATAACTTTCCTTATATAATGGAAAATATGAAGACACTAAATATTGGTGACCATTATTTTTTAAAAACATAATGGAAACTAAAACATTTGTGTTCTAAATAAATTTAAATTAAAACAATAATTTTTCAATAAAATTAATTTAACAAACACTTGTTCTCAACACTAACCAAAATGATGAACATGTGACAAAATCTTAATCATAAACTCTAACATGAATATTAATGTTTTCCTTTCATTTATGAAACACACTTAATACATAACAAAAATCTTCAACATGTCATGGACCTCTTTTCCCAACTCTTCATTCTCTAAGTCAAAGACTAGCCCCTCATATGGATATTTATTCAAATCCAAAACAACTTTGTTGAGGTCGAAAAAATGCTCTCTCGTATGGTTGAAAAACTTTATTACACACACTTGAATTTTTTGCATCTTCAGAGCATGCACTCACTGAGTACACAACTTCATTAGGGAGGTTGTTGAGGTCAAAATGTTTCATAGACTTATCTATGTTTGTTGCACCTTCATCCTTCAGGTCATCATCGAAGCCTAAATCAAATGAAGGATCATTGAAGAGATCTTTTAAAGCATCAATTTTTTAATATCAAAAAGATTTTGTAGTGCAAGTATCCTTAAAGAAAATGAGGGAGTATAAAATGAGAGAGTAGTTTCTATTATAGATAATCTTATGACTTTTGGTATATCCTACTATACGTATCCAACTTACTACTAATAAAGTGGCTCTGTCACTAATTGGCATTGAAAGTTGCAACTCATTAAAATGATATTGGAACAACAAATATCAGAATTAATGAAGGATAATATAGGTTAAACAAATTTCTACTATAATAAATGTAGTAACATTTACTTATAAAAGAGAACAAAAAAAGTTGTAATTTTTTTCTTATAAAAGGAGAATGAAGGAGTATATATATATATATGGTTTATGGTTGAGAGAGAGAGAGAGAGAGAGAGAGAGAGAGAGAGAGAGAGGAGAGAGAGAGAGAGAGAGAGAGAGAGAGATGAGAGAGAGAGAGAGAGAGAGAGAGAGAGAGAGAGAGAGAGAGAAGAGAGAGAGAGAGAGAGAGAGAGAGAGAGAGAGAGAGAGAGAGAGAGAGAGAGAAAATGATTTGTTTAGACAGTTCCCTAATCGGCCTCGCTATGGGTATGTCTGCCCTCAATTCGAATTCGAATTAAGATAGTTGCAATTAACCTTACTTTGCAAACAATGTATATACAAGAGATAAAGAACTCTAATCCCACAAACCCTATGGTTTGTTGTTGAATCTACCACATCCAAAATCCTTGATCAAAGTTTGATCAAGTAACCAAAAATGCTGCTACAATTCAACAGTTCTTGTTACTAACTTGCAAGACCTCCTCGTCTTCAAGGTTTTTGCTGTGTCGGATTAATCCATAGCATGCACTTGTTGAACCCAAGATTCACGAACACGATCCAACGTTTCACGCTACTCCCTTACAACGTACCACCTACCTTGTCCCAAGGCATTCACTCGATCGAATATGTATTTGCACGATCTTCTCCAAAACCTTCAAATCCTCAATGATCTTGAAGGAAACCACCATCTTGGTTTTATTATTTAAAACACACGAAGAACCCAACCCAATATTCTCGGTTACACCAACCTAATTGGACATTATCAACCCTAATCTAGATGGTTACCCAATCAAAAAATGATTATGTGTAGTTTGATTGTGTGTATGCATATAAGAGAGGTTGAAGATGATGAGTTTACTTTGTAATTATAGTTTCGTTTAGGTTTTACACTAGTACCTTGCTAGAATATGATGCAGGTATGAAAAAATGAAAGGAAAACAAAATTTCAAAATTTGAACATTATAGGTCGACCTATAAATAAGATGTGCCGACCTGTAAAGGTCTTTGGTCAGCCTATTTGAGGCGACCTGTAAAGGTGTGTGTCGACCTATACCATCTGTGTGTCGACCTATACTAAAGCAAGAGCTTCTATAGGTCGAACTAAACACGCATGTGTCGGCATATGCAATAGTTTTCACACTAAAACTCAATTTTTGAAGCATGGTCCTTTCCTAAGTCACTTCCAATCATTTCCAAACATGCTTATAGGCATTCTAATGCTAAGATGATCAATGCACATATAAGATTAGGTTGATACCGTCCAATATTCAAAAACGTTAAACTTTCTCCTAGTTTTGACATCATTCGAAACATGACTATATGGAAGAATGCACTCACATGATATGAATGAGTTCTTATGGGAGGTTAAATGTGCAAGCGATTTTTCTTGGTGGATGACAAAGGTGTTTGTGGGGGAGAAGAAGTTTTTAATGTTTGATATGAAAAAGTTCTTCAGAAAGGATGAACATGCAAGCAGTTTTTCTGGGTTAATGATGAAGTTGTTTGTGAGAAAGGTTAAGTTTGTTGTGTATGATATAATGGAGGATGAATATGCAGGGATCTAGAAGGAAATTGTAGTTAAAAGGGGAGAACTTTCTGAGTTACGATTGAAGGTGTTCTTAATATTTGGGGTTGTTCTTGATTTTTTTTTGGAGTTGGAGGTAAGGATATGTTAATGGTAGAGATCAGAGAGATGAGAGTGAAAAGAGAGAAGAAAAGAAGAAAAAATAAAAACAATAGAAATATTTGCTTATCTAATGAATTGGAATGATAAGGTGAAATATAAAAACGTAGAAGAGACGATGCCACATTTTGATATCTTGGCATGATAAAGATGAAGTGTGATGATTTCAATTGAAAGGGAATCTCTAAAAGACATCTGAGAGAAGGCAATAAGAAGTAGGTGTAATTGAGTGATGATTCTTTGAATCCTTTACGAACCAGGCTCATGATACCATTTGTTAGGGGGAGTTTACTAGGGAGCATTGATACATATTGTAGGACTAGGCACCTTTTGTGAGAGACACACCACTTGTCCACCTAAAACCTTAAGGTGATAAGTGAGTGGGTTCTCCCACTTATAAATGCTCAAGTCACTACATTCCTATCCAATGTGGGACTATTTCCCCACTTACTCACACTTGCTTATATTATTCCAATACCCCCTCAAGTGTGAGTCCACAATGTTCCCCTTTTTTTATACTTGTACCGCCGTTGACACCTTTTTCAAGGACCTTTCGATACACCTCTTCTTGGGCGTCGATTTCAACGGAACACTACTTCCTGGGCATTTCGATACATGTAAGCCGGTCCTTTTACGAACCAAGCTCTGATACCATTTGTTGGGGGGAGTTCACCAGGGAGCATTGATACATAGTGTAGGACTAGACACCTTTGTGAGAGACACACCACATACTCACCCAAAACCTTAAGGTTTTAGGTGAGTGGGTTCTTCCATTTTTAAATGCTCAAGTCACCACATTTCTATCCAGTGTAAGACTATTTCTCCACTTACTCACACTTGTTTATATTATTCCAATAATAATAAAGAAGAGAAGAGGAGACGCGTGAGAGGAAGATGAAAAAATGACAAAGGAGAAAAATATTCGTCATGCTGATATCTTATTTGAATGGCATGGAAATATTATTATTATTATTATTATTATTATTATTATTGTTGTTATTATTATTATTATTATTATTCTTATTATTATTATTCTTATTATTATTATTATTATTATTATTATTATTATTATTATTATTATTATTATTATTATTATTATTATTATTATTATTATTATTATTATTATTATTATTATTACTATTACTATTATTATTATTCTTATTATTATTATTATTGTTAATGTTATTGTTATTATTATTATTATTATTATTATTATTATTATTATTATTATTATTGTTATTATTATTATTATTATTATTATTATTCTTATTATTATTATTGTTATTATTATTATTATTATTATTATTGTTATTATTGTTATTATTGTTATTATTATTATTATTATTATTATTATTATTATTATTATTATTACTATTATTATTATTATTATTACTATTATTACTATTATTATTATTATTAGTATTATTATTATTATTATTATTATTATTATTATTATTATTATTATTATTATTATTATTATTATTATTATTATTATTATATAACTTAATCAATACAAGAGTCGGGAGGTGTATTTATACACCAATATACCATATCTAATTTTTATAGCATATCTAATTTTCCTATAAAGGTGCAAAGCACAAGCACAACAACGGAAAATAAACTAATAACTAATCAATACTCAATAGTTTTATTATTATCTAACAAAAAGTATTTATATCTAGACACAAGAAGAAGAACAAAAAGGTTTCCACTTGCGGTTTACTCTATTTGGAGCTAGCTAGTGGAAGAGGAAGTATTATTACTATGCCAAATCCATTATCTTTCACTAATTAATTGCATCCCTACTTCCTAATGCATTCCTACTTCCCCAACCGACCGAACATGCCCTACTAAGAAGGGAGTAGTTGCATGATTAACACGTGCATTCATTGATACTGTTGCTTTTTCAGAAAGAAAGCTTTTGCTTTTTGTTTACAACCAATTGAGTATCATTCCGGCAAACTCCCACTATGAGTGAGGTACAAACAGCTCAAATGCTATGTGTGAACTAAATATCACAGCTCATCTTCCAATTGAATATACTCTTTAGGGTCACATGTGTATAAACACGTTGTATAGGAGTACTAACTAAGGTTTTAAAAATGATAAGCTATCTCAATTAATCAGAATTGCAAAAGTTTTTATGCGACTGCAACGTGACCGTGACTGATATTTAAAATAGTGATTGAGTACTAGTATATATAGTGTCTTTTAGAAGGGAATTAGAAGTGTACCATATTATTTAATGAATATGAGGAAGAAGCCAATAATCCTTTTGGTTCCTTATCCAGCACAGGGACATGTTAATCCCATGCAAAATCTAGCCTTATCTTTTATAGCTCAAGGATTTGAAACCTTGATGATCCTCCCTCAACATGTTCTTAACAAGATTAATGTTGATGATGATAAGATTGTTAAGTGTGTCGGTTTGGAAGATGGGATTGAAGGGGAAACAACAACACCTGATTTCTTTGCCATTGAGTCATCCATGGAGAACATAATGCCAATCCATTTGGAAGAGTTTCTTCAAAATAATGAAAGGGTTGGTGAAGTGTGTTTGATGGTTGTTGATTTGTTGGCATCTTGGGCCATACAAGTGGCTAGGAAGTTTGGGATCACTACTGTTGGGTTTTGGCCAGCAATGCTTGCATCTTATCTTTTGATTGAAGCCATACCTGAGATGCTTAAGACTGGACTCATATCTGATACAGGTTTGTTCTCTTCAATAACATCAACTCCTCCTTCCTAAATCCCGAGGAAGGGTCTGTTGGTGAAAGCTTGAGATCCAAGAGTGTGCTCCACTCAAAGTCTCTAGTTCAAATCACGTTAAATGCTAACAATCGGTAGAGTTGGTCCATAAAGGACTTTTCTCTTGGTATAAATGGACCATCTGGTAGTGGACGGGGAGACTAATCCTTTTGAATTAGTTGGCCTCAAGGCCGAATATCAAGTTTTCAAAGAATTAAAATAAAATCTCCTTCAAAAATGTGTTGTGTCGGTTAAATTTAGATTGTTAACTATCAATCACATTTAATTTCTTTTTGGTGCGGTCTAATAATTAGGCTTAGTACAATTCAATTTGGTTTGGCTTTTGATTATTTTTTTCAACAGACAAAATTTTAAGTTATTTATAATAGTTATTATGTATATATTTGCAGGACTTCCACAACATGAAGGAAAAATTACCTTTGTATCTACTTTGCCCTTAGTTTCAACCAATGATTTACCATGGCTTATTGGAACAATTGATGCAAGAAAAACAAGATTTAAGTTCTGGATGAGAACTTTAGAAAGATCAAAAAACCTCAAATGGATCTTGGTGAATTCCTTTCCCTCTGAAACTAAAATTAAGCAGCAAAATGTATTATTTATAGGCTCTATTTGTAGGCCACGAGAATTCACGAAAACTCTCAGTTTTTGGGAAGAAGATTTGACTTGTTTGAAATGGTTAACAAATCAAAAAGCTAATTCAGTTGTTTATGTGTCATTTGGAAGTTGGGTCAATCCAATTGGAGAATCCAATTTGAAAAAACTAGCACTATCTCTTGAGGCTACAATGAGGCCTTTCATTTGGGTCTTGAGGTCCACTTTGCATCAATGGTTACCAATTGGGTTTTTGGAGAGAGTTTTCAAGCAAGGGAGAGGCATGGTTGTTTCTTGGGCACCACAAACAAAGATTTTAGAACATGATTCAGTTGGTTGTTTTATCACACATTGCGGTTGGAATTCTACGTTGGAGGCTTTACAATTTCGAAAAAAGATGTTGTGTTACCCTTTGGCCGGAGACCAGTTTCTGAACTGTGCTTATATTGTTGAGGTATGGAGAGTTGGTTTAAGATTGAATGGGTTTGGTCTAAAGGATGTTGAAGAAGGAGTTGAAAAGGTGATGGAAGATAAGGAAATATGTAACCGATTAAATACGTTGTATGAAAGGTTCATGGGAATACATGCATGTGATAATAATAGTGGACATTTTGTTTTGAATGAAATGCTTAAGAAAACATCTATAATTCATGAAAGTTCTAGTTAAATCATCATTCATGATGTTCCACCATTAATAGTTACATTACATTGTATATTGTTGATACTTGAGTGGATCTTCCTTATGTTATTCCATTTCTGGCTTCTAATCCATTTTTCTAGTAGTACATGATTTTATAAAGAGTATTCAGAAAGTAAAAAATAAAACCAAATCAAACAGCAATAAAACTTAATAGCTTTTGGATCTATAATCAGGAGAAAAAGAATTGGAGTTAACTAGGAGTTATTTTAACTAGAATTTGAACCTAGCTTAAACGAGTTGAGCTTCTCATTCGCCCAAACGTCTTATTTCATGTGCATGTCAGTCATGCTCAAACAAGATGACAAAAATAGTTAGGTGCATTTAACTCAATTCAAAAGGTAGCCCGTTCTGCATTGGCATCTGTCATACGCGTTTCCCACAAACCATTCAGTTTTACCAAATCCTTCTTCACCACATAAATTGTCTTGGTCCATATATACATGCTCCCACCATCCATTTTACCACCATTTCAACCTCACCTCACTTTCGTTATCCTATACCAGTAAGCAAAGTCATGATATTTTCCTATATACTACTCCCTCCGTCCCATAATGAGTGACCCATTTGAAATAAAATGGTGTCCCAAAATATATGACCCATTTCAATTTTCAATGCAACTTTTCCTATTTTACCCTCTAATTAATATTACATTCATCATTCCCAATACATCATAAGGGTACTTTAGTAAAAATATCATTCTCTCTCCTTCAATTATTCCTTTTTTCTTAATCTGTGTGAAAAGTCAACTGGGTCACTCATTGTGGGACGGAGGGAGTACTACATAATAATAACACAGGAATGTAAAAATAATCACTTCAAAACAAAGTCACTCACATAAAATAACCTGTGTTCTAAGATGAAGAAAGCAGAGGTGGTTTTCATCCCTTCTCCCGGTGTTGGCCATTTGGTATCAACCCTTGAGTTCGCGAAGCTTCTAATCAACCGTGATAACCGTCTCCGAATAACAATCCTCGTTATAAAACTCCCACACGCCTCAGAAACCGATGTCTACACTAAATCCCTTCCCATCTCCGATTCACTCCATGTCATCAACCTTCCAGAATGTTCTCTTCCCTCAACCTCCAATATAAATTCCTCCATAACTGCTCTCCTTCAAGCTCAAAAACCAAATGTCAAACAAGCCGTCTCTAACCTCACTACTGAACGAGGAGAAAACGGAGTCCTTGCTGCTTTCGTAGTTGACATGTTCTGCACCACCATGATTGATGTTGCTAAAGAATTCTCAGTCCCTACACTCGTCTTCTACACTTCTGGTGTTGCTTTCCTTGGTTTGGTGCTGCATCTTCATACTCTCAGAGAACGAGACAATGTAGATTCGGATCAGTTGCTGCAACTCGCTGAGTTGGATGTCCCGAGTTTTGCTAACTCTGTTCCTTCAAAATCGTTGCCTACTAATGTGCTACGCAAGGAATGGGAGTCGTTTTTTATGAACTATGCGGAAGGCCTCAAGAATGCCGATGGCATTATAGTAAATTCATTTGAAGAGCTAGAGTCACATGCGGTTCAATCGTTTTTATCTCATCCTGGTTTTTCAGGTTTATCCATATATCCGGTTGGACCCATATTAAACCCTGAACCCAAAACCGAGGGTACAATTGATTCTGTTGATGTCATCAAGTGGCTCGATGATCAACCTCTGTCCTCAGTAGTTTTCCTCTGCTTCGGGAGTAGTGGGTCTTTCGATGAGGATCAGGTTAAGGAGATTGCACTTGCTATTGAGAATAGTGGAGTCCGCTTCATGTGGTCTCTCCGTAAACCACCGTCGAAGGGCACCATGGCTTTGCCCTCTGATTACCCTCTTTCTGACTTGGATTTGGTTTTACCCGAAGGCTTTTTAGATCGGACGAGAGAGATTGGAATGGTAATCGGATGGGCTCCACAAGCTCAAATACTAGCTCACCGAGCCATAGGAGGGTTTGTTTCGCATTGTGGTTGGAATTCGACACTTGAGAGCATATATTTTGGTGTGCCAATTGCCACGTGGCCGCTCTTTGCCGAACAACAAAGTAATGCTTTTGAATTGGTGTTTGAATTGAAAATGGGTGTGGAGATTGTGTTGGATTATAGGATGGAGGCTAGCGGACCTAACTATTTTGTAACGGCTGATAAAATTGAGAGAGGAATAAGGAGTGTGTTGGATAAGGATGGAGAGTTCAAAAAGAAAGTGAAAGTGATGAGTGAAAAGAGTAGAAAGACTTTGTTAAAGGGAGGATCTTCTTACAATTACTTGGGTCATTTGATTGATTATATTGTGAATCAAGTATCAAATTGAATTATGCTTTTTGATTTTAACTGTGTTTGATTGATATACTCAATAAAGTTTTGCATGGACGCAATGTTCTTAATACTTTTTCATTTGAGATGTTTTATTATGCCATTCTAACATATCGAGTGTGTGATTATGTGCTAAACATTAAAATTGGCAGAAGATCGGACGTTATTTGGCATCTGCAGATGCTCCCAAAGTTCTAGACTTTGTTATGGTGTGTTTGTTGTCGCTGCTTGCCTACTAGAACTCGCTCGGGACGAACTGTCCAACAGAGGTTGGGCTTGCACACTACAGATAAATGTGGCAGCAGTAATATAGAAATTATATTGCATTGTTATTCTGCAGCTTTTTTTATGAAGACCACTCCGCAAAATTCGCTATGTTAATATAGAGCAACAGATTTACCTGTAACTACGAGTTGAGTGTATGACTCCAACTCAATTATCTGGATTTTCAACTTGACTTAAAAAAGTAGTTGTTTATTTCCATAGCACTAGTAAAAATGATAGTAACTGAATTTGGCGTTATAATATGTGATTGTGGGTGTTTGTTCCCTTCCTCTCTACAAACATGTAAAATTTAATTTACGATAAGCCAATCAAGTTGCTCATGTTCTTGCTCGATCGGCCACATTTATAACTGGTTTCAAATTTGTGCTAATGAGTTAATATTTTTTAGTTCATTTATGACTTAATTTTATTTTATGATTATATTTTAAAAATAACACTGTAATTGTGTAAGCTGCTAATTTCGACGCCTGAATGTTTGTTCAGAAAGTAAATTTAAGAATTTACCAGGATAGTTCGACGGAGGTTTGATCCTGAAAAAAGAAGATCAGTCGAAAAATGAGTGGTAAATTGGAGGAATATATATTTGGAAATTTTCTCTAAGTATTGGAAAAGGTTTCGACAATTTGGTATAAAGGCCTTATTCGACAGATATTTTGAAATTCAAATTTAGGGGGGAGATTCGCTTTGAAAACCAGACGCGTGGAGCACATCCAGGACGTAAAGGAATACAGGACGCCATTTGTCATCATTAGGAGAAATAGTTGTTGTTGACAGTTATTTCGATTGTATATAAATAGGGAGTCTTAGTGTTAGATTTCAGTGTGTACGCTTGAAAGAAAAGAGTAGTTACTAAGAAAATATACGCTTGAAAAACACCAGTTTTATTCCTTGCATTTTAATGAAGTTCTAAGTTATTCATTTACAATTTCCTTTACATTTCTGCAATTTCATTCTTGCAATTTACTTACGTTTTCACCATTTCTTTCAAAAGCAAAAGTCTTCATTACTTTTCAGTCGAAATACATTAGTTTGTGAAAACAATGATAAATCCAATGAACAAAAGGTTTTATTTTCATACAAATTGTCAAAGTCATTAAAGCACATTGTCCTAGGATTTGTTTGATCGGTCCTGCAAGTAAACTAATTTTTTCGTAAATTAGGAGATCAGTGGTTGTTTGTTAATTTTCTAGGCAAACAAATTGGCACGCCTAGTGGGACCTTGTGCTATTGACAATTTAAAACCTGTATTTTACACTTTACTCGTACGAAACTTTTTTCACTTTGTTGCATGAGACTAAGGAGTGGTAAGATAGCCATAAATAACGAAGAAAGACCTAGAAGAAGACGAGTACGCAGAATGGCGAATCCAAATTCTCCAATCAATCAGAATTCTACAAATAATGAAGTGCCACCCCCTAATCCTTCGACTAAGGGCAATACGACCTCAATATCAGTACCAGAGGCTACACCATCAACAGCGGGTTCGACACCTGCGCATTCAATTCCCCAAAGTGCGCCTAGTTTTTCAACTATGGGACCCCAAATGCCTCAAATGACTCCTCCCCTTTCAGGGAATGTGTACAGACCCTTTATATCCGGTTTTTCGATGCCTCTAAATCGAGAACAACCGTATGGAATGCCAACATCAGTAATGGCAAGTTTACATAATGCGCCATCAGCATTTACAGATCCAACGATGAACGTAACTTCGCCTTTGCAAGGGTCCGGTTCTGGATTAAACCATATGGGTAGAATTAGCCAACCTTTAGGAACGGGATATCAAACTTATATGCCAAATATTACCAATAATTCTGCGCAAGTAATTAGACAACAAATGGATGAGAACAATCACGATATGGTCCAGATGCTAGCCCAACAGATGGGGGTTATATTTAACCCTTTGATCTAAAACACGACACAAACGAATCAACAATTGGCAGCACAAATGACGCGCATTGCCGATTTCTTTGGTGTCCCCCAACCTCCTCCAAGGGAACAGGTAGTTCAAAACCCAAGGGTAGCCGTCGAAGAAGAACCTACCATAAATCAAAGAAAACCAAATATCCCTCACGCAGAAGTTTTGAACCAAGGAGGGGTAGTCGAACCACCAGGAGTCAAAATCCCTGTTCAACAAGAACCAAGGGTGATGTTAGTAAACCGAAACCAAAATGCTGATAATATTATACAACAAATGCGTTGTAATGATATGCCAGCAGAGAATAATTTGGCTGCCATGGTCGAAAGGATTATGGCGCGAAATGGGATGAATGTAGGATTACAGAGGCCCAGTTATACTTCCCCCTTATCATAATATATTTTGCAGCAAGAGTTACCACATAGATGGAAAGTTCCCAAGTTTACAAAATTTTCAGGGGATACTAGTGAATCGACGGTCGAACATGCGGCGCGGTACTTAATTGAAGCAGGCGAAATAGCGCACAATGAGAATTTGAAAATAAAATATTTCCCTAGTTCCCTAACGAAAAATGCTTTTACTTGGTTTACCACATTGCCTGCAAATTCGATACATACGTGGACCCAGTTGGAGAGATTATTCCATGAACAATTCTACATGGGGCAGACAAAGATAAGTTTGAAAGAATTGGCTAGCGTCAAGAGAAAGTTCTCAGAGCCAATTGATGATTACTTGAATAGGTTTAGGTTGCTCATGGCAAGGTGTTTCACACAAGTGCCTGAACACGAGTTAGTCGAAATGACCGTTAGTGGCCTCGACTATTCAATCAGAAAGAAATTAGATACCCAGTACTTAAGAGACATGGCTCAATTGGCTGATAGGGTTAGACAGGTCGAACGACTAAAAGCCAAAAAAGCTAGGGCTAATAAAAATAAGAAAGAAAGGGTAGCATATGTCATAGTTTGTGAGGATGATGACGAAGATAGACCATCAAATTTCGATGAACAAGAAATCGATTTGGCATAATTAAAACAGGGTTCGCCTTATGCTTGCAAAGTCTTGGCTCCGTCGAATGGAAAAAACCCCAATCGAATCGGAAAAGAACGACAAGTTCCCCAAAAGAACTTATACGTTCAACGTTACAAAATGTGACGAAATATTTGATTTGTTAGTCAAGGATGGCCAAATGATAGTGCCACCTGGTACTAAAGTGTCTCCTTTAGAATAGCAGAAAAAGAGAGGTTTTTGCAAATATCATAATTTTTTGGGTCATAAAACGTCTCAGTGTTTCCTTTTCAGGGATCTAGTGCAGAATGCAATTAGAGATGGAAGGCTCAAATTCGGTGACAAGTCGAAATCCCAGGCGAAGGTGGATTCAAACTCTTTGAAAGTGGTAGAGGCGCACTATGCTGAGCCATCCATGGTGAATATGGTCGAGGTTGCTGAAGGCTTCAACGAAAACATGGATATGATCGAGGCTGCTGATGGCTTCGACAACAACGTAAATATGGTGGAGGCTGCTGAAGATCCCGCCAACAAATGTGACATGGTCGAAGTTACAACCGACTTAGTGAACCAGGTTGTTAAGGTTATTGAAGACCTTTACAAAAAGATCATTGAGAAATACATTGCTGAGGCCACTGATGGCATCAACAACGAAACTACTGATAGTTTCGTCCAAACCAACAAGGAAACTACTGAAGGTTTCGCCAGAGTTAACAACAAAACTACTGACAGTTTCGTCCAAATCAACAATGAAACCACTGATGGTTTCGCCCAAATTAACAAAGGAACTACTAAGGGTTCTTACAAATAGGCTGTTGTTGGTATTCTCCGAAGGACCATGGAGGATCCAAAGAACAAAGCTGTTGGATTCGTCGGCCAATAGGTTTCCAAGAGTCTGCTCCTAAAGGTGTTAACGAAGAAAATCACTGAAGACTTCAACCGTATGAAGAAGGGGCACGAGGTCAATGAAGGCCTCCGTCTGAAGATGAATAAACTAAGAATTGCAATTGAGTCAACTGCCAACGTGAATATGGTAGAAGTATCTCAGAACGTTTCAGCGCAGGTTGACGAAGAACGTCAAAGGGAGGAGTACCATAAATTAGCGTATCACATGAAGGAAGAAAGTCTGGAAGATTTCATATATAAATGCCAGAGGAAAAGATCTGAGGTAATGCTTTGCCCTCGTTGTAGTGTCGTCTTCGACAAAAAGGCAGCACAAAACTTAGAGGGAGTGGAGAGAGTAAAAAGAAGGGGAAATTGGAGGCCTTCTAGAGAAAGATTCGACCCCAGAAGAGGGGACCAAAGCAGGGAGAGGTTAGAAGAAAGATACCCTAACACATTCAAACCTACAAATAAAGCTCTAGACGACAGATGGGTCAATCCAATCCGACAAGCCCAAGGACAAGGGAAATGGAAGGATTTCGAAGTACAACGGGGATCTTCCATATCATACAGGAAAGAATTCCAAAAGTCTAAGAAGGTGATTTACCCTTCTGAAAATTATAAGGGTAAGAACCTTATGACGAAGTCACATTGGAGGAGGTACCAACGTCGAAAAAGGCTAAGAAGGAGGCTGCAGGAAAATCCAAGCCATAAACCAGCAACAATGTTCAAACTTCGACTCAGAAGGAAGAATTGAAAGTCGAAAAGCCACTCGTTGCTCCAGTGCAAGTGTCATCAAAGGAGGAAGTAACTAGGGATGATGAAATGACAGACGATTTTAATTCAGAGTCAGAGGCATCCTTCGACTTAATGTGTAATGTGGTCTCAGTGCTCCTCGGGGAGTATGACCAGGTAATGGAAGTCGAAGATGAAGAAGAGGCTATGGAGGTCGAAACGGCCAGACAGAGGCCCGTTTGCTATTATATCATGAACAATGGATGCGTTGAAGAACAAAACGCATTTTTCGAAAGACCAGATGACTCAATGAGGAGCCACCTTAAACCCCTATTTATAAAAGGAAAAATGGGTAACATAGGGGTGAATAAGATTTTGGTTGATGGAAGAGCGGCTGTCAATTTGATGCCGCATTATATGCTTAAGAAAATTGGAAAAGATGATTCCGACACCAAACCTCATAACATGGTGTTGTCGAATTATGAGGGAAAAGTGGGAACCACTATGGGTGTAATACAAGTAGATCTAACTGTCAAAACCATCACAAGGCCGACAATGTTTATGGTAATTGTGTCAAAAGCAAATTATAACCTTCTCTTAGGCAGGGAATGGATACACGACATAGGTTTTGTCCCTTCGTCAATGCATCAACGAATAACAATTTAGCGCGCAGATGGGATTGTTGAAAATATAGAGGCTGACCATAGTTACTTTCTGGCTGAAGTAAACCAGGTTGATAGGAGAAGCTTCGACCGGAATCTGGCTCACATAGCTCCTTGTAGTCTAGCAACCTTCGACATGACGCCAACTGACAACGCTTTTTGCTCACTATACCTTCATCCCACCCACGGGTTTCAGTGGGATAGAGAGGTAGTTGGCGAAGAAGATTACATTTTTGGAACCTCACACATCCAGCCAACTGGTTGGGGCAGCGAATTTAGTGATAATGAGTGAGTCATTAGTTCTCGAAAAAATCGCGGCTTATATAGCCGAGAATAAACTCAAAGCGGCCTTAGAGGCCAAAGTAAAATACATGGATGTCGAAGCCAACCAGATCAAAGCAGATCAACAAGGTCTTGGAAAGGATTTTGATATGGATCCACCTGATAAAAATCTAGGAGATTTGCAAAACCAAAGGCTCGACGCGATTTATGACGATGAGCCATTGGGCTTTGAAAAGGATCCATTAGCAGCAAACATCAAGATGATGGCACTGGATCCACTCGAAGAGATCAACTTGGGGTGGGGGGCAGAAAAAAGACCAACCTATATCAGTGCAAAAGTGAGCCCCCAACTCAAGGTCGAAATAGTCCAGTTGCTGAAGGAATTTAAGGATTGTTTCGCATAGGACTATGACGAAATGCCCGGGCTAGATAGGAATCTGGTCGAATTAAGGCTACCAATAAAACCTGGGAGGAAACCTGTTAAGCAAACTCCAAGGAGATTCGCACCAGAAATCCTCTCAAAGATTAAAGAAGAAGTCGAAAGACTCCTCAGATGCAAGTTCATCCGCCCGACCAGGTATGTCGAATGGATTGCTAATATAGTTCCTGTAATAAAGAAAAATGGCAAATCGAGGGTATGTATTGATTTTCGAGATTTGAATTCTGCTACCCCAAAGGATGAATATCCTATGCCAGTGGCGGAAATGCTTGTCGATTTTGCCGCAGGCCATGAGTACCTTAGTATGCTTGATGGGTACTTTGGTTATAACTAAATTTTTATTGCTGAGGAGGATGTTCCTAAAATGGCATTTCGATGCCCTGGAGCTTTAGGCACCTACGAATGGGTGGTAATGCCTTTTTGGCTTAAAGAATGTTGGGGCAACATACCAGCGAGCTATGAATTCGATTTTTCACGATTTCATTGAGGCTTTTATGCAGGTTTATATTGACAATATTGTTATTAAGTCTGTTTCAGGAAAAAGTCATATAGACCATCTTCGACAGTCCTTTGAATAGATGAGGAAGTTTGGTTTAAAGATGAATCCTCTCAAATGTGCGTTTTGTGTCCAGGCGGGAGACTTCCTAGGCTTTGTGGTCCACAAGAAAGGGATCGAAATCAATCAAAACAAGGCCAAGGCAATAATGAAGGCGAAAACGCCATCTACAAAGAAGGAATTGCAGTCTCTACTTGGCAAGATCAACTTTCTCAGAAGGTTCATCCCCAACCTTAGTGGGAAGACGCAAGCCTTTTCTCCTCTACTCCGACTGAAGAAGGAAGACTTCGAATGGGGGCAAGAGCAGCAGGATGCCTTCGACAAAATCAAGGAATACCTTATGCATCCTCCAATTTTAATGTCACCTTGTAGAAGTAGGAGTATGAGGCTGTACATATCTGCGTCGGACAAGACATTAGGGAGCATGTTGGCTCAAGAGGATGAGAATGGTGTCGAAAGAGCCATTTACTACCTCAGTAGGGTCTTGAACGATGCAAAAACTAGATATAGTGTAATTTAAAAGATGTGTTTATGTTTATACTTTTCATGTATGAAATTGAAGCACTATATAAAACCAGTTGATATTTACGTTTCTTATCATTTCAATGTTATAAAATACATGTTATCTAAACCAATCTTGCACAGTCGAATTGGAAAGTGGGCATTAGCATTAACTGAGTATTCTTTGACATATTTACCTTTATAGGCTATCAAAGGACAAGTAGTGGCTGATTTCATAGTCGACCACGCTACAAACGAAAAGTCTTTGGACTACATTGAAATAGAACCATGGAAGTTGTACTTTGACGGTTCTAGTCATAAAAATGGAACTGGAATAGGAGTTCTTATTATTTCTCCTAACAGAATTCCAACAAAATTTAAGTACAAAGTCGAAGGCCTTTGCTCAAGTAATGAGGCAGAATACGAGGCTTTGATAGCAGGACTTGAAATTTTGTTGGAATTGGGGGCAACCCGGGTCGAAATAATGGTCGACTCTGAGTTAGTCATAAAGCAAATAACAAAGGAGTACAAGTGTGTTAAAGAGAATTTAATCATGTAATTTGTAATAGCTAATCGACTCTTGAAAAGATTCGATATGGTTATGATTCGACATATCCCTCGAATAGAAAATCAGGAGGCAAATGATTTAGCACAGATTGCTTCTAGATACAAAGTATCGAAGGAGGAGTTGCAAAGAGCCATTGAAGTTGGATGTAAAGACCATATACAATACATGCCTCAAATCATATATTATACATGAGTTTCACTTTTGGTACTGAAACATAACAAGTTCCTAGTTAACACATTATACACGTAAATGCCTCTAATACAAAACACCTAAAAGTCTAAGGCATTACATATACAAGATGTTCCAAAATGATAAAAACTAAGAACTAGATCAATACAATGATCTCAAAACATAAACGCCATAGCGGAAGCCATGCCATCACAAAACCACGATCCGTAAGGAAAGTCAAATAACCTTGTCCTTACCTTTCGCCAAACCTGCAGAACCTGTGATGTAAACAACAACAGTGGGGTGAGATACATCAAATCTCAGTGAGTTCCCTATCTTAAAGTCCTCTCGGCTCTACAAGGTTCTAACAAACCTAACTCAAGTCAAAAGGGAAAAAGGGAAGTGACCTTGAGTACACACACACTATATGGACACATGTTATGAGTTCATCAACTCACAATATCACTAATCCGTAACCACACCAAGGCATCCCCTTTTCCCGTCCGCTTCTACGTCTAGAAGACGACCCGAGTCATGGATCCTTGAACCTACTTGACATACAAATGGATTCGGGTTCTACGGGCCATAAACCGTTATGAACCGTCGCTTCACACGGGCCATAAACCGTCACAAGCATACGCTCCCTGAGCGCCATTCGTACTGCACACGGGAATCAAACCTGTCAAGTAGTTGTGCACAAGTTTCAGAGGAGCTCGAGACCCATGAAACGCACTCGCAAATAAAATCGGTTACGATTACGTGATCACACACAATCGTGATTGTATTCGACAATCACAAGGCCATAATGCCTTAACATAACCAAACGGTTAATACACATGTTCCATACTAGTGTTTATTCGTTCTAAATTGTCCAACACTGCTTATGGTAATTGTCCTCCCTCTACTTACTTTATGTTTTATCGTGCATACATTTTTCAACAACAATTACACAACCAAAATCAACAAAACGACACAATTTCCAACAATTCCGATATAATTAAATCGGCCATCAATCTTAAAACCAATGTAATAAGAAAGTACATTTTATTACCTTTCCAACGATACCAAAATTGTTCCAATCCGGGTCACGGATAAAAAGTTACGGCATTGGAAACAAACGATCGGAAATGAAATATCACAACAGCAGAATTCTGTAACTCTCCTGGCCGTACGCGTATTGGCACTCCCCGTACGCGTATTGCCCAAATGCTCGCCCAGCCATACGCGTATTGCCCCAAGCGATACGCGTATTGCTCAAAATGCCCGGCCATCTATACGCGTATTGCCCTTGCCGTACGCGTATTGACAAGCTCCATACGCGTATTGACATGCTCCATACGCGTATGGGCAGAGAAAAATGCCGAAGTTCCTGCATAATTTTTCTGCTACGGGTTGATCCAAAATCAACCCCAAATCCCATTTTCATCAATCAAAATGCATCAAAACATGTTATAACATCACAACCAGTATAACATATAATCAAACATTGCATTTAGCAGTTAGATTCACGAATTTTGTGCAAAAAGATTCAATTTTCACAATTTCTAATCTAACTCTAAACTCAAAATAATCCTACTCTAAAGAGTCTAACTAGAACCCACCTGGATTACTAGACGAGGAGGTTGATACTGAGATGAATAGATGAAGAGTTGAAGCTTGATGATGATCTTGAGCTTCTTGAGAAATTTTCTCTTCTTCCTCTTCCTTTTCCTTTTCCTTCTTTCCTTTTTCCTTTCTTTTCTTCTCTTTAGCTTTGTTTCTATCTTTTGTTTGTTTTTCCAAGGAAAATGAAAAGGAAATAGATAGTATAGAAACTATCATATTTAGTAACACTACTAAATATCCAAAATTAGCTCAAATACATCAAATTATAAAAACTCAACGTTAAATACTATTAATTTAATCGACTCTGAGTTCGTCAGTTTACTCCAACTATTTTATCAAATAATTACTCAGAGTACTCCGGAACCCAGTTGATCATAATAATATTCACCAGAACGTTTATAAATTTACGGGGTATTACATTCTCCCCCCCTTAAATAGAAATTCGTCCTCGAATTTAAAATATTACCTGAACAGATGTGGATAAGAATCTCGCATTTCCGATTCTAGTTCCCAAGTAGCATCACCCGGATGCGTCATATCCCATTGCACCTTAACAAGTGGAATATCCTTGTTCCTTAACACTTTTGTTTCCCTTCCCACAATACAACTCGGTTGTGGTTCAAAAGTCAAATCCGCTTCAATTTCCACTGCTTCGGGTAGAATCGGCTGAAGAGGATCAGGAATAAACTTACGGAGCTGAGATACGTGAAAAACGTCATGCATCTCGGATAGAGAGGGTGGTAAGGCTAATCTATAAGCAACTTCACCAATCCTTTCTAAAATCTGATACGGTCCCACGTATCTCGGACTTAACTTTCGCGACTTAAACGGTCCTTTCAATCTCAATCTCGGAGTAACTTTCAGAAATACATGGTCACCTTCCTCAAATTCCAAAGGTCTCCTACGATTGTCCGCATAACTCTTTTGACGATCTTGTGCTTGTTTAACCTTCTCGCGGATCATTCGAATCTTTTCCGTAGTCTCTTCAATAATCTCGGGTCCCAAAATCCTATCTTCGCCAATTTCAGCCCAACACAAAGGTGTCCTACACTTCCTCCCATACAATGCTTCATAAGGAGTCATACCGATGCTCGCATGATAACTATTATTATAGGAAAACTCAATTAATGGCAAAAGTTCTTTCCAATTCCCTCTACTCTCTAGCACACAAGCTCTTAACATATCCTCCATCGTTTGTATTGTTCGCTCAGTCTGGCCATCCGTTTGAGGATGATTCGACGTGCTTAAACGCAAATTCGTACCCATCGCTTGTTGGAACACTTTCCAAAATCTCGAAGTAAACTTCGGATCTCTATCGGACACAATACTAGAAGGAATACCATGCAATCTCACAATCTCAGCAATAAACAACCTTGCAAGATGACTTGCCTTATAAGTAGTCTTTACGGCTAAGAAATGTGCAGATTTCGTTAGTCGATCAACAATTACCCAAATAGAATCATACCCACCTTGGGTACGGGGTAAACCCACTGCAAAATCCATGGAAATACTATCCCACTTCCAAACTGGAATATCCAAAGGTTGTAACAAACCGCCCGGTCTTTGGTGTTCAATCTTCACCTGTTGACACACCGCACATTCTGACACATATTCCGCTATATCCTTTTTCATCCCAGACCACCAATAATCCTTCTTTAAATCCTGATACATCTTCGAAGAACCAGGATGTATCGTAAAAGTACCCTTATGAGCTTCGTCTAAAATCTTCCTTCTTAATGCCTTATCCTTCGGAACACAAATCCTTTGATTAAACAGAACAATCCTATCTGTCGCTCGTGTAAAACCCGGCTGAAGTGACAACTCTTGTAACTCTCCCTCTAACAATTGTGCCTGTTGAATCTCAACTCTCAAAGTAGAATTGACATTCAAATTCCCCATGATCATACCATTCGGAGTCCACACAAATTGGAGATTAAGATCTCTAAACTTCTCCAACAATGAATACTCCAAAATCATCAATTCCGCACTATGAACCATTTTCCGACTTAAAGCATCCGCTACTCTATTCGCTTTTCCTGGATGATACTTCAATTCTAAGTCATAATCCTTTAAGTACTCCATCCACCTTCTTTGTCGCATGTTCAACTCCTTTTGATCAAACAAATACTTCAAACTTTTGTGGTCACTGAACATTTCAAAACGTACACCATATAAATAATGACGCCACACCTTTAGTGCAAAAACCACTGCAGCTAGTTCCAAATCATGAGTTGGATAATTCTTCTCATGAACTTTTAACTGTCGAGAAGCATAAGCTACTACTTGACCACCCTGCATCAAAACGCTCCCTAATCCCCTCTTAGAAGCATCACAGAACACTTCATAAGAGTTATCAGGATCAGGAATAATTAATACTGGAGCACTCGTCAAACTTTCCTTCAATTTCATAAAACTTTGTTCGCAACCTGAATCCCATTCAAAAATAACATCCTTCCGAGTAAGTTTCGTCATTGGTAATGCCAATTGAGAAAAGCCCTTAATAAACCTTCTATAGTAACCGACCAATCCCAAGAAACTTCTGACTTCTGAAACATTTCTCGGTCTCTCCCAATTAATCACTGCCTCTACCTTCGATGGATCCACTGCCACACCACCCTGAGATATAACATGTCCAAGAAAATTAACTTCCGACATCCAAAACTCACACTTGCTCAACTTAGCAAACAATTGCTTCTCTTGCAAGACCGATAAGACAATCCTCAGATGTTCTCCATGCTCTTGTGGAGTACGAGAATAAATAAGAATGTCGTCAATAAAGATTACCACAAATTGGTCCAAGTAAGCCTGAAATAATCGATTCATGTAATCCATAAAAATAGCTGGAGCATTAGTCACACCGAAAGGCATCACTAAGAATTCATAATGACCGTAACGTGTCCTAAATGCAGTCTTTGGCACATCGGAACTCTTCACTCGAATCTGATGATAACCCGACCGTAAATCAATCTTCGAGAACACACATGCTCATTTCAATTGATCTAACAAGTCGTCTATCCTTGGTAAGGGATACTTGTTCTTAATAGTAACTTTATTCAGTTTACGATAATCAATGCACAACCGCATTCCCCCATCTTTCTTCTTTACCAACAACATTGGAGCTCCCCAAGGTGAAACACTAGGTCTAACAAAATGCTTAGACATCAAGTCCTCCAATTGGTCCTTTAATTCTCTTAATTCAAGCGGTGCCATCCGATACGGAGAAACGGATATAGGAGCTGTTCCCGGTATCAGGTCAATAGAGAACTCAACTTCTCTCTCCGGAGGAAGAGAAGAAACATCCTCAGGAAACGCTTCAGGAAACTCACTCACTATTGAAATACTCAGAACTTGCTAGTCACTACCTCCTTCCTTAGGAAGAACCATTAAAACAGATTTCTCCTTCTTGTATAAGAAGTCTACCCTTCCTACCGTACTTCCTAAAATCGTTGATAACACATCCTTAGAAGTAGCCTCAGCAGACGGAATAATGATTAACTTTTTTTCACACCCAATAAACACCGAGTTAGCAGAAAGTCAATCCATTCCCAGAACAACATCCACTTTCTTGAGCGGCAGACAAATAAGATCAATCTGGAAGACTCTTTCGTTCACCGACAACACACAATTTTCACACATCAGGGGTGTTTCAACCATTTCATACATGGCAGTAGTAACCACCATAGGAGGAAACAAAGGAATAGTTTGCAACCCCAGTCGCCTTACACAACGCGTGGAGACAAAAGAATGCGTTGCCCCACAATCAAATAAAACAAAGCAAGAATGTCCATTTACGAAACACGTACCCGCAATCAATGAATTGTCACCCTTTGCTTTCCTTGCATCCAAGGTATACACTCGGCCCGTTGTATTCCCTTGTGCCTGATTCTTACCCTGAGGACAATCCCTCGCCAAGTGGCCCACCTTCTGACACTGGTAACACCTCACACCTTCAATACCACATCGACCGTAATGATTCCGACCGCAAGTACGACACACCGGAGGTACACTAGTTCTAGAACTCTGGACCTGCTTCCCTTTGGAAAACTGTTGCCTTTGCCTAAACTGTTGATTCGACCTTCCACGGTCACCTTGAATCGCCCTGTTCGAATCTACCTCCATTTGTACCTTTTTCAAACTATTTTCTGCCACATAACATTGTCTTAACATTTCAGCATAAGTAGCAAATT
This sequence comes from Lathyrus tuberosus, assembly GCA_022829125.1. Classification (NCBI taxonomy): domain Eukaryota; kingdom Viridiplantae; phylum Streptophyta; class Magnoliopsida; order Fabales; family Fabaceae; genus Lathyrus; species Lathyrus tuberosus. The sequence continues at coordinate 2,821,701 of JALAZF010000536.1, forward strand.
CCCGTTGAGACACGCTGTGTGAAATCTCAGCCCTTAACCCAAACAGAAACTGATCTATCTTCCACCTCTCATCAGGAGCATACATGGCCTGTCTAGAATAGTCAGCCATGTTCTCAAATTGTTCCGCATAAGAAGCCACTGACAAATTTCCCTGTCTCAACTGTTGGAACTCAAACTCCTTTTGAGACCTTAAAGAACTCGGAAAATATTTCTCCATAAAGATTACCTTAAACTGTTCCCACACTTTCGGCACTTCCTGAGTTGTCATCAAGGCTGAAGCGCTCTCCCACCACCTCATGGCAGGACCCTTCAACCAGTGAGAAGCAAAGACCACCTTATTCTCCTCACTGCAATGAACTATCAGAAAAATCCGTTCCATTCCTGTTATCCATTCGTGTGCCTTTACCGGATCTAGCCCTCCTTGAAACTCCGGAGGATTCATACGAACAAATTCCCTGTAGGTTCCTCCTGTAACTTCCGGAATAACCACTGGAGGATGCAGACCATCAGCCATTTGTTGCATCATTCCTTGCATAAACTGATTCTGCTGTTGCTGCATCTGTTGCATAAATTGGTATAACGGGGCATTCCCTTCATCACCTTGTGGAACTGTCCCAGCTGGAGTAGTCCTTGGTCTTCCACGGTTGTTTCTGCGTCTATCAGCCATGTTCCTGAATTCCATATCAATAGGATTAAGTTGATCAGACTCAATACCATAAATATAACAGACAAGACCCATGGCGACACGCCGCATATGAAACGGAAAGAAACACTTATTTTATTTCATGGCTAGGTCGAGGATACGACCTGCTCTGATACCAACTGTAAAGACCATATACAATACATGCCTCAAATCATATATTATACATGAGTTTCACTTTTGGTACTGAAACATAACAAGTTCCTAGTTAACACATTATACACGTAAATGCCTCTAATACAAAACACCTAAAAGTCTAAGGCATTACATATACAAGATGTTCCAAAATGATAAAAACTAAGAACTAGATCAATACAATGATCTCAAAACATAAACGCCATAGCGGAAGCCATGCCATCACAAAACCACGATCCGTAAGGAAAGTCAAATAACCTTGTCCTTACCTTTCGCCAAACCTGCAGAACCTGTGATGTAAACAACAACAGTGGGGTGAGATACATCAAATCTCAGTGAGTTCCCTATCTTAAAGTCCTCTCGGCTCTACAAGGTTCTAACAAACCTAACTCAAGTCAAAAGGGAAAAAGGGAAGTGACCTTGAGTACACACACACACTATATGGACACATGTTATGAGTTCATCAACTCACAATATCACTAATCCGTAACCACACCAAGGCATCCCCTTTTCCCGTCCACTTCTACGTCTAGAAGACGACCCGAGTCATGGATCCTTGAACCTACTTGACATACAAATGGATTCGGGTTCTACGGGCCATAAACCGTTATGAACCGTCGCTTCACACGGGCCATAAACCGTCACAAGCATACGCTCCCTGAGCGCCATTCGTACTGCACACGGGAATCAAACCTGTCAAGTAGTTGTGCACAAGTTTCAGAGGAGCTCGAGACCCATGAAACGCACTCGCAAATAAAATCGGTTACGATTACGTGATCACACACAATCGTGATCGTATTCGACAATCACAAGGCCATAATGCCTTAACATAACCAAACGGTTAATACACATGTTCCATACTAGTGTTTATTCGTTCTAAATTGTCCAACACTGCTTATGGTAATTGTCCTCCCTCTACTTACTTTATGTTTTATCGTGCATACATTTTTCAACAACAATTACACAACCAAAATCAACAAAACGACACAATTTCCAACAATTCCGATATAATTAAATCGGCCGTCAATCTTAAAACCAATGTAATAAGAAAGTACATTTTATTACCTTTCCAACGATACCAAAATTGTTCCAATCCGGGTCACGGATAAAAAGTTACGGCATTGGAAACAAACGATCGGAAATGAAATATCACAACAGCAGAATTCTGTAACTCTCCTGGCCGTACGCGTATTGGCACTCCCCGTACGCGTATTGCCCAAATGCTCGCCCAGCCATACGCGTATTGCCCCAAGCGATACGCGTATTGCTCAAAATGCCCGGCCATCTATACGCGTATTGCCCTTGCCGTACGCGTATTGACAAGCTTCATACGCGTATTGACATGCTCCATACGCGTATGGGCAGAGAAAAATGCAGAAGTTCCTGCAGAATTTTTCTGCTACGGGTTGATCCAAAATCAACCCCAAATCCCATTTTCATCAATCAAAATGCATCAAAACATGTTATAACATCACAACCAGTATAACATATAATCAAACATTGCATTTAGCAGTTAGATTCACGAATTTTGTGCAAAAAGATTCAATTTTCACAATTTCTAATCTAACTCTAAACTCAAAATAATCCTACTCTAAAGAGTCTAACTAGAACCCACCTGGATTACTAGACGAGGAGGTTGATACTGAGATGAATAGATGAAGAGTTGAAGCTTGATGATGATCTTGAGCTTCTTGAGAAATTTTCTCTTCTTCCTCTTCCTTTTCCTTTTCCTTCTTTCCTTTTTCCTTTCTTTTCTTCTCTTTAGCTTTGTTTCTATCTTTTGTTTATTTTTCCAAGGAAAATGAAAAGGAAATAGATAGTATAGAAACTATCATATTTAGTAACACTACTAAATATCCAAAATTAGCTCAAATACATCAAATTATAAAAACTCAACGTTAAATACTATTAATTTAATCGACTCTGAGTTCGTCAGTTTACTCCAACTATTTTATCAAATAATTACTCAGAGTACTCCGGAACCCAGTTGATCATAATAATATTCACCAGAACGTTTATAAATTTACGGGGTATTACATTGGAGGAAGAGTCGTGTCAGCCAGATTATCCCAATCAGATTTGGAGATGATAAAACTAGGATACGCTGACGAAGAAAATTTTAAAATTTTCAACATAGATAATTCAATGATTGGAGATTGGAGGAAGCCCATAATGGAATATCTACAAATTCCAACAAGATCAGTCGAATGAAAAATCAGGTATCGAGCTTTGAGTTATGTGATTTTGGGGAATGAATTATTTAAGAAAACTCTGGAAGGGATATTACTTAAGTGTCTAAGCGAATCTGAGGCATACATAGCCTTGTCGAATGTACACAGTGGGGCATACGGTGCGCATCAAGCAGGCCATAAGATGAAGTAGTTATTATTCCGACAAGGAATGTATTGGCCAACTATGTTAAAAGATTGCGTCGAATTTGCCAATGGATGCCAAGAGTGCCAGGTACACGCATGGATACGCATATTCCTGCAAGTGAGTTACATTCTATAATAAAGCCTTGGCCCTTTAGAGGTTGAATTTTGGATTTGATTGGAGAAATTCGACCGGCCTCTTCAAAAAGCCAGAAGTTCATTTTGGTTGGTATCGATTATTTTACAAAGTGGATCTAAGCCATACCTTTAGTGAATGTGGATCAAGAAGCAGTAATCGAATTTATTCAAAAACACATCATTTATAGGTTTGAGATCCCAGAGACAATAACAACGGATCAAGGATCTGTTTTCACTGGTAAAAATACACAAGCATTTGCGAAGGAAATGGGGTTTAAACTCCTCACATCAACGCCTTACTATGCTCAAGCCAACAGACAGGTCGAAGCAGCAAACAAAGTTATAATTGGTTTGATAAAGAAGCATGTGGGAAGAAAGCCAAAGAATTGGCACAAAACTTTGGACCAAATTCTATGGGCTTGTCGAACCTCTCCTAAGGAAGCTACAAATGCTACACCCTTTCGACTAACGTATGGCCATGATGCAGTCTTACCGGTCGAGATATACTTGCAGTCAGCAAGAGTTCAAAGACATCATGAAATTCCATCAGATTCATATTGGAATATGATGATAGTCGAGTTGGTCGATTTAGACGAAGAAAGGTTAAATGCATTGGAGTTATTAAAAAGGTAAAAAGAAAGGGTGGAGAAATCTTACAATAAAAGAGTAAAAGGTAAAGCCTTTTCGATTGGTGACCTTATGTGAAAAGTGATTCTTCCCATGGATCGAAAAGATAGACTTATGGGAAAATGGTCCCCTAAGTGGGAAGGACCTTTTCAAATCACAAAAGTGTTTTCCAATGGCGCGTATGAAGTCGAAGAATTAGATAAAGATAAGAGAGTACTGAAAATAAATGGGAAATATTTGAAAAAATATAAACCCATATTGCAGGAAGTTAAAATAGAAATCGAATAATCTTGCAAAAGAAATAACTAAATTGGTGAAATTCGCCAAACAAATGGCTTAAATGTCATTACAAAAAGAAATAGGCCTCAAAGGACCAAGCAACATTACAAATTTAAACAGGGAAAGATTTCTTCAACTTTTCAAACTTGGACCGTTGAATCTGAAGACGACGTTCACAGAGGGCCTTGCTGGTCGAAATCTCTTCAATCTCTTTACCTAGCTTCTGAGCCCTTTCAACATGATGCACTCCAAATTCAATCTCTTTACTTATCTCATCTTGATTGACTTGTTGTAGTTCCTCTTTGCGTTTCTGAGCTTGAGAAATTTTGTTTTGGAGGGCGGCAATTTGTTTCTCCCATTTGAAGATGTTTTCATCACAACCAGTTACCTCTTTCTTATATTGTTCAGAGGCCTGTTCCAATTCAGTGACTTTATTAGTGGAACTTGAAGCGGCATCCCACTCAGCAAGTTGTGTTTCCGACTTGTTCTCAATTTTTTTCGAATAGTCTCTAAGCCGGTTGAAATCTGCCACCATAAGGTCAATTAGAGTGGTCAGATCCACAACAACATCAGTCGCTTCAGGAGGAGCCTCCAGGACATTGACTTGTTTTAAGATCTTTTTCAGGTCGAATTGAGCAGACGAATCTTTCTCTAGAAGTTGAAACAAATCAATGTTGAGGATTTTCTGTCGAATCTGGGTCATCACTTCGTCCATGGATCTTGTGCCAGAAATGGTCCCTGACGTAGTCGAATTGCTGGTGGTGGTGTCAGCAAAGTTATAACGTGTACTGAGCATGGCCTTCAAATATTCCAATGGTCTTTGCACTTTTAAATTCTCAAGTTCCTCATGAGAGAGACGGGTCGAAGTAGTGGTGGTTGAAGCAGTTTTAAGATGATCATCAGGGTTTCCTTCTTCATTTTGTCCTTCTTCGTCCGCAACAGCCTTGGGAGTTGTTGGTTTTTCGCTTTCTTTCTCTTCTTCCTCTTTGTCATCAGTTTCAACCCCCCCACCTTTCTCTTCGTCAACATCCTTTAAATTGATGGGGGAGTTGTCTTCAGGATCGCTTTCAGTTGTGAGTGTTGCGTTGGGCATCACAGTATCCCCATCGACGTCGACTAAGATATCATCCTCAGGACCAGTTTCTTCTTCAACTACATCTTGAAGTGGGTTAGAAACAGCAGTAGGCTGATTCACTTCAGTGGCTGATTCTTTGGTCGAATCCTTAGGAGAAGGCTTGGAGGCGCTTGTTGGCTTGTAAGTGGGATCGCTGCTAGTTTTTGGTAGGACTTGGACAATAGGATGTCCATGAGTGTCGACAAGAACCTGGAGGATAAATAAGTTAACAAATTTATCACAAGAAAAAACTCCTTTAACTGTCGAATTAAAAAAAAGGGCCATACCTTGGGAATTTCGGTCTTGAGACTAGAACTCTCACTTTCGGCTGGAGCTGGGGTGACTTGATCTACAGGATTTTTGTGAGGAGTCTTCTCTAATATTATGGAGGCAGGAGGTTTGGACAGTTGAGTCTTCGACAATTTCTTCTTCCTTTTTGAAGGCTTGGTCTGGTCGGGTGATTCGTCACCATCATCAGATTCAACAACTTGAGCATGAGGTTCTTTTTTCTTTCTTTTCTTTGGCGTCGAAGTAGGTCTCCGACTTCCCTGTAAAACAAAAAGAGATTTCATTAGTATGTCTCAGGAAAATAATAGTATATAAGGATTATGATCAATGAAAAGGCGAAACCATACCCTCGTCACGGGCTTCTTGTTAGTGTCTTTTGGGTCTTCCACGCCCTCTACAGTTGACGCTTTGACAGTAGCTGACTTCTTGACAGGAATTTTCGTGACTAAGAAAAAGGGAAAAGTTAAACACAAGTCAAAAGATACATATATGTGTAAATGAAAAGAAGTGGTGTCGAGTATCTCTCAATTCCACACCTTCATATATTGGAGTTTCCACGCGAACGTGTTCTATGTCAATATGAAGGTGGCCTTTGAAATTGTCCAAGGTATACTTAGTCGGAACCACTCGCTTAGCACGTTTTTGATATTCTTGGCGAAGAAGTTTCATGGAATCCCCACAAGTTAACCAATCTGGAAATGGAGGGCTAAAAGCCACACCAAATTCAGAAGATGGTAGAGGAGGAAATTTTGGTGGATAGAGGTTAAAAGCTATCTCATAACATTGATCTGGTCGAACGTATGGAGGTAGTTTTAACTCATCTAGTTTTCTTGTAAATTTTTCTTTCAAAGTAACAGCTGCTTCGCTTACGGTTCGACTAAGTTCGTTGGGCCTGTAGGCAGTTTCAAAGTACTTCTGGAATGTTTGGATTTCTTTGATGTGTCTTGAAGTACCTTTCTTTGTTTTATCCTGCACAAGGGCGAAAGCTCTGGTCAGTTGGATAGTGAAAGAAGGCACGTCGAAAAATTGAGAATTATAATAATCCCTCCACCATTCGTCAAACTCTTGAGTGCAGAGGAAGTTGGGTTTAAAGGGCACTGGTTGAATTTCGACCAAGTTGGAGTACTTCTTCAGCAGCTCAGAACACTCATCTTCGGTGTGGGTCATGTTGTAGTGAATCAAAGAACCTTTCCTCGAGAAAAGGGGTTTTGGTTTTATTTGGATTAACCCAAACTGTCGAGAGACAAGATTGAGTTGGTAATTGACAAGGGAGATCTTCAGCTTTGAGGGATTGAGCCTGGAAGCTAAGAGTCTAGGTCTGAGGAAAGATTCCCAGACATTAAGGAATTCATCTTCTTGAGCTTTCGACTCTAATGGGAGTTTCCTGGTGAACAAACTGGTCCAATTTTTCTATCGGCGAAAGGAGCCATATTGGAAGTAAAGTTATGACGTTTTGCAAACATCATAACATAGCCAGTAAAAGTTTGTTGAAGGCTCTGACCTTCATCATTTGGTGTTAGCTGCGCCAGTCTGGTTCCTTCGACTCTTCTGTCCTTCATAGCAGCTTCGTCCACAATTTTTTTGTTGGATAGGGAAGCTTCAAATGTGGCATTGAGCCATAGTTGTAAGATCCAGAATGGTCCTGACAACAGAAGACTTCCTTTGTCCTTGATATTCTTCATATAAGTAACCCCTTCGCCAAGAGATTCGTAGAGATTCTCCAGGATGATCTCACTGAGACACAGTTAATGTCCAGCATGAAGCTGATTCGCCATGGTAATATAACGTTTCGCCACTTGAAGAGATCTAGAGCAGAAAACGCCTCTCGACAGCCAGAGGGCTAAGAAGGCTACATGCTCTTGATCACAGACTTCTTTAGTTTCCTTGTCGTGGTAATTGGCAATATAGGCTGCGAAGGTAGCCTTATTTGTGTCGAAGCCTATGGAGTCGTCAGACAGTAAGTTGGGGTCATAATCCACTCCAAGTGGGCTAAGGCCAGTTATGGCAGCTATGTCGAAAAGAGTGGGGGTGATCATTCCACAAGGAAGGTGGAAATTGTTATAGGTACTATCCCAAAAGTAAAGGGAAGCTAAAAGCATAGAGGGGCAATATCTGGGTCCTACTTTCGACAGCTGGATAAGGTCGAAAATGCCCATAGTTTTCCAAGTATCAGCTTTGACTGCCTCTATTTTCTTTAGCCAAGCTAAGTAATCAGATGGGTCTTTCGACATAGGATAAGACCTAAAGATTCTAAAGTTATTCATGTACCCTAGATTTATGGCTTCCTCAGAGGGGGATCCTTGGCCATCTACTTTGGATTTCTCATCTATGACTTTCTCCTTATCAGTTCTAGGCCTAACTCCATTAGCTATGGGTTTGTAACGGTGGTAAGCTGGAAAGAATTCTTTCACTTTTACAGATTCTAGAGATAAATCAGGTAAGGGTCCTAACATCGCATGAGATTTACCAGAAATTAAAATGGGAATCAGTACCTGAGACTGCTAAATGCATCTTTTCTCCTCTTCATTTTGAGGCTCTGGTATATATTGTTGGTTCCTCACCACCTTTGGACCAAGAATCTTGTGAACAGGTGATAAGTTTTTAGATTTCTTGGAATCTTTGCTCGTGACTTGAGGAGCTGCGGAAGATGCCATGATTGATTGTAGAAGAAAATGCAGAGAAAGATGAAGAAGATGAAGTTGCGTTGAAGAAAGTTCGTGCTTAAGAAAAGGAGCGTGAAAAAGTAAAAAAGAAGAATTTTTTTTTATTTATAAGGTGGAAAAGGGACTGAAGCGGTTGAAATTCAGAAATTTTTTCCATTTAATGGAGAAATCGTGGGACGCGTGGCAGTTATGAGTGGATGGTTCAGACATTGGCAGTTAATTTTTGACCCATAATCTGCTAGGAACTAGGGTAGTGATGATGAAAGGATCTTAAAACGTGGGCTGAAGAGACGTTTCAGAAAAAGTGCAATGATGACTCTGGCGTCACAAATGTCTAGTCATATGAACAGTCGTATGTCGAACTATTGACGGCGTCGAATTGTATTGGCAAAAAATGCTTTTCTCCCTTAGTCGAAAATGCATTTTCTAGGGGGCAATTTGTAAGCTGCTAATTTCGACGCCTGAATGTTTGTTCAGAAAATAAAGTTAAGAATTTACCAGGATAGTTCGACGGAGGTTTGATCCTGAAAAAAGAAGATCAGTCGAAAAATGAGTGGTAAATAATATATATTTGGAGATTTTCTCTAAGTATTGGAAAAGGTTTCGACAATTTGGTATAAAGGTCTTATTCGACAGATATTTTGAAATTCAAATTTAGGGGGGAGATTCGCTTTGAAAATCAGACGCATGGAGCACATCCAGGACGTAAAGGCATGCAGGACGCCATTTGTCATCATTAGGAGAAATAGTTGTTGTTGACAGTTATTTCGATTGTATATAAATAGGGAGTCTTAGTGTTAGATTTCAGTGTGTGTTCAAAATTTGTACAAGTTACTCAATAATACTCAAAGTAACCGTGTGAGAGAAAAGAGTAGTTACTGAGAAAATGTACGCTTGAAAAACACCAGTTTTATTCCTTGCATTTTAATGAAGTTCTAAGTTATTCATTTACAATTTCCTTTACATTTCTGCAATTTCATTCTTGCAATTTACTTATGTTTTCACCATTTCTTTCAAAAGCAAAAGTCTTCATTACTTTTCAGTCGAAATACATTAGTTTGTGAAAACAATGATAAATCCAATGAACAAAAGGTTTTATTTTCATACAAATTTTCAAAGTCATTAAAGCACATTGTCCTAAGATTTGTTTGATCGGTCCTGCAAGTAAATTAATTTTTTCGTAAATTAGGAGATCAGCGGTTTTTTTTGCTAATTTTCCTGGCAAACAAATTGATGGATAGATTCTGAAACAAGGACCACTTCGAATCTATTAATATATGGTCACAATTACATCTTGGTCTCATCATGGTCTCAATTTTTCATCCAAGCTTCATCATGTAGCAGTTTCTTACCATTATACTACAGGACTTCTAAATTTCAGCTATTCACTAATCTCCCAACAGAACTAACAAGTTTTTAGTGACATGATATCAGACTAAAGTAATACAAAACAGAAAAATTCCCAAACCAAAAACTAAGCATTATTAATGTTGAAAATTAAACTTATATCCCCAAGACTTTGTTGTAATGGGTTATAGGACAATTTAATCTCATACTTGATTCATAATATAATCAACCAAATTGCCTAAATAAGAGTAGGAAGATCCTCCTTCTAGCAAAGTTTTTTTACTCTTTTCACTCATTTCTTTCGCTTTCTTCCTTATCTCTCCATTCTTATTACGCTCGCCATAAAAGTCCACCAGATAGTTCAAAATACAAAAATCCAAAATACTTATTTTGGTCTAAATCGAAATCCTGTGTCAAACAACCTGTTTCGACACTTTGACATCTAATGCTATTCGACACACATTACAAGTTTCGACACATCTTTATTTCTGGCGAACACTATCTGCTTCGACACAAGAAATTACAATGCTCTACAAAAACGTATCCCGTACGTAGGTAGGAGTTTGTTACTGGTTTAACTGAAGAAGAGACTCAAGTTATTGGTGCATTAAATTTAAAGGATGTTGAATGGGTTTGGTCGAAAGGATGTTGAAGAAGGAGTTGAAAAGGTTCATGGAAATACATGCATGTGATAGTAAGAGTGGACATTTTGTTTTGAAAGAAATGCTTAAGAAAGCATTTATAGTTCATGAAAATTCTAGTTAAATCATCATTCATGATGTTCTACCATCAATAATTACATTACCCGGTTGATACTTAGAAAATATGATACTTAGAGTGGATATTTCTTATATTATTCAATTTCTTGCTTCTATTCCATTTTTTAGTATGATTTTCAATGTGTATATACACACATTTACTTTAACTGCTTTAGCAATACACACATTTGACAGCAGCAACAATATTGTTGAAATTGTGTCTTACATTCTACTGCTTCTTGACGAAAACGATTGGACAAAATTCATTTTGTTAACAAAAACTGGTCTTCTGTCTAACTGTCATGAGTACTACAATTAAGAAAATGAAATTTAATAGAAGAATTATGGAGAAGTAGTTTTCTTGGGTATTATTAGATGTAACAAAGAAAAGAAACAATCACAAGAGAAAAAATAGACAGAACATAACTCACAATTTCCATCATATATCTCTATTACATTTACAATACAATTACATTGGAAAAGAATAAGACAAAAGAAACTCATTTGCAAATACCTATTGAGGATATTATTTTAAACAATTTAAAATATAGATAATAACCATTCATTTTACAAATCCTTCTTTACCGCATAAATTTTCATGGTCCATATATACTACTGGTATAAAAATGAGATATTAAGTGTGATATTTATATCATATTCGACTTGTCATAGTACTATCAGAGGTGTAATTCTAGACCGATTATCTACTGTGTAAATACTAAACGTATAATATAGAACTGGGTTGTTTTATATTGAAGGCGCCGGGGTTGGACGACTGTTTTGCACAATTTTAGGCAATGTCGTGAAACGTCTTAAAGAGAGCAACCTAATCTGCAACTTGACCCGGTAATTTCTTCAGTGAAAATTTTTCAAAACCGTAAAACAACAAAAACTCTGAGATTGAGTTTATAGTTATACAGTTTGCACACCTATTACAACAGTTTCATTTTCATATTGATTTTATTATAGGCCATTATTCTGATATACGTCCAATTAACCTGTTAGTAGCATACTCCTGAGACAATCTTTTAAAGGATTGAGATTTTGAGATGATTTGCGGTTCAAAAGACTGAACTAGGGAAAATATTATTGTCATACGCGTTTCCCACAAACCACATATTATGAATGATTGAATATAACTCCAACAAGATATAGATGATAACCATTCAGTTTTACAAGTCTTTCTTCACCGCATAAATTTTTCATGGACCCCATATACAAGATAACAGTAAACACTAAATAGCCACCATTCATTTTACAAACATATCAATCTCACCTCACTTTCATTATCCCATACCAGTTAACAATGGCATGATAGTACTAATGATAATTTAGAAAAAACATAAGTGATTAAATGTAATAATATACTGTATAAGATTATGTGTCTCAATCCTAACTAAATTCGAGGTTTGTTTTCCGTTCATATATATATATATATATATATATATATATATATATATATATATATATATATATATATATATAAAATAAACAAAGTCACAAGTTTATAACCTGTGATCCGAAATGAAGAAAGCAGAGGTGGTTTTTATCCCTTCTCCCGATGTTGGTCATTTAGTTTCCACTCTCGAGTTCGCGAAGCTTCTAATCAACCGTGATAACCGTCTCCACATAACAATCCTGGTGATGAATTTCCCACACACCGCAGAAACAGAAACAGATGTCTACACTAATTCCCTTCCCATCTCCAATTCACTCCACGTCGTCAACCTTCCAAAATGTTCTCTTCCACCAACCTCCGATATAACTTCCTCAATGACCACTCTCCTTGAAGCTCAAAAACCAAACGTCAAACAAGCAGTCACTAACCTCACTACTGAACGAGGAGAAAACGGAGTCCTTGCCGCTTTCGTAGTTGACATGTTCTGCACCACCATGATTGATGTTGCTAAAGAATTCTCCGTGCCTACACTTGTCTTCTACACTTCCGGTGTTGCTTTCCTTGGTTTGGTGCTTCATCTTCATACTCTCAGAGAACGAGACAACGTAGATTCCGATCAGTTGCTGCAACTCGCTGAGTTGGATGTCCCGAGTTTCGCTAACTCTGTTCCTTCAAAATCGTTGCCTACTATTGCTCTACGTAAGGAGTTGGATTCGTTTTTTATGAGCTATGCTAATGGTCTCAAGAACGCTGATGGCATTATAGTAAATTCATTTGAAGAGCTAGAATCGCATGCGGTTCAATCGTTTTTATCCCATCCTGGTTTTGCTGCTTTGCCCATATATCCGGTGGGACCTATATTAAATCCTGAACCGAAAAGTAAGGGCATAATTGATTCTGATAATATCATCAAGTGGCTCAATGATCAACCTCTGTCCTCAGTAGTTTTCCTCTGCTTTGGGAGTAGAGGTTCTTTTGACGAGGATCAGGTTAAGGAGATCGCACTTGCTATTGAGAATAGTGGGGCTCGCTTTGTATGGTCTCTCCGTAAACCGCCATCAAAGGGCACCATGGCTTCGCCCTCTGATTACCCTCTTTCTGACTTGGATTCGGTTTTACCCGAAGGCTTTTTAGATCGGACGAGAGAGATTGGAATTGTAATTGGATGGGCTCCACAAGCTCAAATACTAGCTCACCGAGCCATAGGAGGGTTTGTTTCGCATTGTGGTTGGAATTCAACACTAGAGAGCATATATTTTGATGTGCCTATTGCCACGTGGCCACTCTATGCTGAACAACAAAGTAATGCTTTTGAATTGGTGTTTGAATTGAAAATGGGCGTGGAGATTGTGTTGGATTATAGGGTGGAGGCTAGCGGACCTAACTATTTTGTAACTGCTGATAAAATTGAGAGAGGAATAAGGAGTGTGTTGGATAAAGATGGAGAGTTCAGAAAGAAATTGAAAGTGGTGAGTGAAAAGAGTAGGAAGACTTTGTTAGAGGGAGGATCTTCTTACATTTATTTAGGTCATTTGATTGATTATATTGTGAATCAAATATCAAATTAAATTATCCTTATAGGCTAATTGTCTTCTATTTCCATATAAACTTCATTTTTCATATGCAATGGCCTTAATTACTTATATCAATCTTACAAGACAATATATCTCAACTTTAATATGTTTCACTTTATATATACTTTGATGTTTGCATGTTTATAAAAGTAGGGGGAAAATCTTGGAATATTCCTCATTATTGACTTATTTACTTCAGCCACGATCAATGAAAATATGAAATTCATCACACGACTTTGTTTCCTTCCACAACAGAGGATACTATGATTTGGAAATTCAACAACGGATAAAAGTGCATATCGGCTGTGTGATAATAAGCAAATTGATACCTCTGAAATGCCTCATAAGTTCAAGTATTTGTGACGCTGGCTGCCTACTAGAACTTGCTTCTGCATCCAGGGCTGGACAGTCCAACAGAGGTTGGGCCTGCAAAGTGATAAGTTTAGATCGTAGCTCTTAAAGCTTGATTTATTCAATGAATTAAAATGGCTTAATATAGCCAGTACAGAAACTAAACATGAGAAAAATAAGGAGCCATAACTTACACTGCTATATTATGGCTAATATTAAGGAAGAATAAATCATCAAGGAATCCTACCACTAAAGAATAGGTTTATTAAAAAAACTAAACATGAGAAAAATAAGAAGCCAATAATCCTTTTGGTTCCTTATCCTGCACAGGGACATGTTAATCCCATGCAAAATTTAGCCTCATCTTTTATAGCTCAAGGATTTGAAACCTTGATGATCCTCCCTCAACATGTTCATAACAAGATTAATGTTGATGATGATAAGATTGTTAAGTGTGTCGGTTTGGAAGATGGGATTGAAGAGGAAACAACAACACCTGATTTCTTTGCCATTGAGTCATCCACGGAGAACATAATGCCAATCCATTTGGAAGAGTTTCTTCAAAATAATGAAAGGGTTGGTGAAGTGTGTTTGATGGTTGTTGATTTGTTGGCATCTTGGGCCATACAAGTGGCTAGGAAGTTTGGGATCACTACTGTTGGGTTTTGGCCAGCAATGCTTGCATCTTATCTTTTGATCGAAGCCATACCTCGGATGCTTAGGACTGGACTCATACAGGTTTGTTTTCTTCTCTAACATCAAATCCTCCTTCCATAACCTCGAGAGATTGGTCTGTTGGTGAAAGCCTGTGATCTGAGTGTTCTCTTCTCAAGGTTTCTGGTTAGAACTAGGTGTTAACCATCTCTGTGTTGAGTCAGTCTATACATTGCTTAACTCTATTTTTAAATAGACCGTGCTAGTGGGCGGTGGAATGAATCCTTTTGAATTAGTCGGTCTGTCGGTCCTTTTTGGTGCGGTTTAATAGTCCTGAGCGCAATTCAATTTGATTTAATTTGTGATTATTTTTTTCAACAGTCATAATTGTAAGTTGATGATACATTAATCTATTTATATATATTAAATTCAATGCATCACATAATTTTGCAACACCTAACACTAACTTCTTTAAAAATGATCCACATCATCCTAATTGCTTATGTGTACATCTTCTATTAAGCTACCAATCAAAACACTTTTATCTGACAATACATTATTTGGCTCTTTCCCTACCAAAACTCTCTTTCCAGCTTTCCTAATTCTCTAATATCTAATATCTTTCCAATATCTCACCCTTTTCACCTTCCCTAATTCTCCAATATCTACTCATCTTTCCAATTATTAGAATAATAATTTATATTTGATTTTATATTCACAAACTTAGTCATTAAGTTTGTTAGAGGGTATTTTAGTATTTTAATGTTGCTTTTGGTAACCCTAATTTTAGCTTATAAATAGGGTAGTTCTCATTCCAATCATTTGTATCTTTTTATCCTTTTGTAGCCGTCATTCAATATAATATATTCTCTTCTTCATCTTCATTATTTTCACCTTGTACACCAACAATTGGTATCTAAAGCTCCGGTTCGGATCATTGGGAAACACGGGAAACACGAGTGAAACGTGAGGATTTCTTTGTGTGATTGATTTTGGTTCGTGATTCTTGTTGAATCTTGAACAAAATCTGATCAGAATCACATTTTTTTGTGATTTTGTGGGTTGGGAAACACTGTGTGCGGTGAAGTTCTGAGTGTACTGTACAAGGTTGAAGGTTGAAGATGATGAACGGCGGCGGCGGAATGAACACCAAGCTTCCAGTATTTGATGGGAAAAACTGGAATCGTTGGATGATTCAAATGCGTGTACTGTTCGGTGCTCAAGATGTTCTAGATCTTGTCACCGAAGGTTATGTTCCGGTAGCAGCAGATGCGACGGAGGAGCAGAAGAACGCGCAGAAGGATACAAGGAAGAAAGATCAGAAAGCATTGTTCTACATCCATCAGTGTGTGGATGCGAATGTGTTTGAGAAGATTGCAGATTCAACGACGGCAAAGGCGGCGTGGGACACACTGGTCAGATGTTACGGTGGTGACGCATCAGTGAAGAAGGTGAAGCTTCAGTCTCTACGTAAGCAGTATGAGAATCAGAACATGAAGAACAATGAGAAAGTTTCTGAGTACATCTCCAGAGTGATTGTGATCACTAATGAGATGAAGGCGTGTGGAGAAACTCTTTCTGAACAAGTAATCATTGAGAAGGTATTGAGATCCCTTACTCCTCAGTTTGATTACATTGTGGTAGCAATAGAACATTCTAAAGATCTGAGCACCATGAGAATTGAAGAGCTGCAAAGCAGTCTAGAAGCGCAAGAGTTGCGTCTGACTGAGAGAACTTCTGAAAGGGAAATAGAGCAGCAGGCTCTGAAAGCAGTTTTTGATAAGAAGCATCAGAAGCAGCCGTGGTCAGAAGCCAGGAGAAGATCTGATGGTGGTCAGAAGTCAGAAACCTCAACTTCTGATAGGCAAAAGAATGCTCAGAAGGGAAAAGAGAAGTATGACAAGAAGAAGATCCAATGTTACTGTTGCAAGAAGTTTGGTCACTTTGCTAGAGATTGTTGGTCAAACAAAGAAAGGAAGTCAGAAGAAGCAAATATAGCCAGAAGTTCTGATGATGAATCTGTGCTACTGATGGCTTCTGAATCTGATGATACGAATTTGACAGACTGGTGGTATATGGACACTGGCTGCTCAAATCATCTTACTGGAAATAAGAAATGGCTGGTTGATTTTGACTCTGAAAAGAGGACAAAGATCAGATGTGCTGATGACAAATATCTTAACGCTGAAGGTATGAGAAATGTCAGAGTTGTTCTGAACAATGGGAAAACAGCATTGATTCAGAATGTGTGGTATGTACCTGGCATCAAAAGCAATCTGATGAGCGTGGGACAATTAATTGAGAAAGGTTTTTCAGTTACCATGAAGGACAATCTTCTGAAGCTGTATGACTATAATCAGAAGTTGATTATGGAGTCAGAACAAGGAAGGAATAGAACATTCAAGGTGAATGTCAGAACTTCTGACTCTGAATGTCTTAGTGCAACAAGCGTTGTGAAAGAAAGTGAGATGTGGCACAGAAGATTTGGTCATCTGAATTTCAGAAGCTTAGAACATCTGAATTCGAAGAAGCTGGTACATGGAATTCCTACAATTAAGAAGCCTGAGAAGTCATGCAGAGTGTGCATGGAAGGAAAGCAACCAAGATTGCCATTTGCATCAGAAGTTGCTCCAAGAGCAAAACATGCCTTGGGAGTAGTACATTCTGATGTGTGTGGTCCATTTCCAGTAGAATCGTTCGGAGGGAATAAATACTTTGTGTCATTTGTTGATGAATTCACGAGAATGATATGGGTATCCCTTATTAAGTTCAAACACGAGGTGTTTGGTGAATTCAAGAAGTTCCGAATGAAGGTTCAGAATCAGAGTGGTCAGACTCTGAAGATTCTCAGAACCGATGGTGGGGGTGAGTATAACTCCAAAGAGTTTCAGAAGTTCTGTGAGGAGAATGGAATTGAGCATGAGGTTACTGCTCCTTACACTCCTCAACACAATGGTCTTGCTGAAAGAAGAAATCGTACTCTGCTTGATATGGTGAGAAGCATGCTGAAGGAGAAGAAGCTTCCTCAGAACTTCTGGGGAGAAGCTGTTGCCACTGCAGCATATGTGCTCAACAGATGTCCAACGAAGAAGCTGAAGGAAATAGTTCCTATTCAGAAGTGGACTGGAGAGAAACAAAGTGTTAGTCATCTGAAGGTGTTTGGTTCTGTTTGTTACAAACATGTTCCAGAAGCTAGAAGACAGAAGCTGGATGATAGAAGCAAAGTAATGTTACTGGTGGGGTACCACAGTACGGGTGCGTACAAGCTTTATTGTCCAGAAACTAATAAAGTTGAGTTCAGCAGAGACGTTATTGTGAAGGAATCAGAAGTTTGGAATTGGGATAAGTCTCAATCTGATTCTGATGTGAGAACTTCTGAAGAAAGGTCAGAAATAAGAATTTCTGAAAATGATGGTGATTCTGATTCTGAAGAAGACTCAGAAGATGAAGGTGATTCTGATGATCCAGATTCTGATGATGATCAAGATTCTGGTGGTGATTCAGACTCTGGGAATATGCCAGACTCTGAAGGTGGTCAAGGTTCTGGAGGAAGTCCAACTCCTGAAGCAAGAGGTTCTGAAGGAGAAACTTCTGAGGTTAGAACTTCTGAGGTTCAAGCATCTGAACAAAGTTCTGAACGAGGTCAGAGGCCACAGAGAATCAGAAACATTCCAAGAAGATTTGAAGAGTTTGACATGTTGCAAGACACTGAAGTAGATTCTGAAGGTGAAATTATTCAGTGCGCCATGTTAGTAGACTCTGAACCCGTGAGTACAGAAGATGCTCTCAAGCAGAAGTTCTGGCTAAAGGCCATGAAAGAAGAACTTGAGGCCATAGAAAGAAACAAGACTTGGAAGCTGACAGAACTTCCAAAGGACAAGAAAGCCATCAGCGTCAGATGGGTTTTCAAGCAGAAGCTAAAGCCAGATGGATCAATTGGCAAATACAAAGCGAGGTTGGTAGCAACAGGATTTCTACAGAAACCTGGGCTGGATTATTCTGAAGTGTTTGCACCTGTAGCGAGACATGAAACAATCAGATTGGTGATTGCAATAGCTGCTAACAGGAATTGGCCTCTGATGCATTTAGATGTGAAATCTGCATTTCTGAACGGTCCATTAGAAGAAGAAGTTTATGTGTCACAACCTCCTGGATTTGTGAAAGAGAATCAGGAAGGGATGGTGTACAGATTACATAAAGCTTTGTATGGATTGAAGCAAGTGCCCAGAGCTTGGAATCAGAAGATTGATTCATTTTTCAAGAAGCAGGGTTTTCAGAAATGTGAGATGGAATACGGTGTTTATGTTCAGCATATTTCTGAAGGAAATATGATTCTGGTGTGTTTATATGTTGATGACATACTGCTGACCGGAAGTTCTGAACAAGAACTATCTAAGTTCAAGAAGGTGCTGATGAATGAGTTTGAAATGACTGATCTCGGGAAAATGACATACTTTCTAGGGATGGAGTTCAGATATTCTGAGAAAGGTATCATTTTGCATCAGCTGAAGTATGAACGAGAACTTCTGAAGAGATTTAAGCTGCAGAATTGCAAGGCTGCTATCACACCTGCAGATACAAATCAGAAACTAGATTCTGATTCTGATGGTGAGGATGTGGACGCTACAACCTTCAAACAGTTGGTTGGTTCTCTAAGGTATTTGTGTAATACCAGACCTGATATTTGCTATGCAGTTGGAATGGTTAGTAGATTCATGAGTAAACCTAAGTGGTCCCATTACCAAGCTGCTGTCAGGATTCTGAGGTATATCAAGGGAACTCTGAAGTATGGAGTGTTGTTCCCTTCTGGAAGAAAGATTGAATCAGAACTTCTGAGTTCTGGAAGGAAGATTGAATCAGAACTTCTGAGTTACTCAGATTCTGATTGGTGTGGAGACAGAGTTGATAGAAGAAGTACTTCTGGATACTTGTTTAAGTTTCTGGGAGGTCCTATTTCTTGGAGTTCTAAGAAACAACCTGTTGTTGCGCTATCAACCTGTGAAGCTGAATACATTGCAGGCGCTGTTACCGCATGTCAAGCTGTGTGGATTCTGAACTTGCTGGAAGATCTGAAGATCAAAGTTGACAAGCCTCTGAAGCTGATGATTGATAACAAGTCTGCGATCAACCTTGCTAGAAACCCAGTGTTGCATGGGAGAAGCAAGCATATTGAGACAAAGTA
This sequence comes from Lathyrus tuberosus, assembly GCA_022829125.1. Lineage (NCBI taxonomy): Eukaryota > Viridiplantae > Streptophyta > Magnoliopsida > Fabales > Fabaceae > Lathyrus > Lathyrus tuberosus. Next base: position 2,841,282 of record JALAZF010000536.1, read on the forward strand.
TCACTATCTGAGAAGTCAAGTTCAGAATGGAGTGTTAGAAGTTCTGCACTGTAGTACCCAGAAGCAGTTGGCAGATGTTCTGACGAAGGCTATCAAGACTGATCAATTCCTTCGCTTAAGGGATGGAATTGGAGTTGTTAGTTTTGAGGAAATATAAATTAAGGGATGGTATTAGAATAATAATTTATATTTTATTTTATATTCACAAACTTAGTCATTAAGTTTGTTAGAGGGTATTTTAGTATTTTAATGTTGCTTTTGGTAACCCTAATTTTAGCTTATAAATAGGGTAGTTCTCATTCCAATCATTTGTATCTTTTTATCCTTTTGTAGCCGTCATTCAATATAATATATTCTCTTCTTCATCTTCATTATTTTCACCTTGTACACCAACACCAATATCTCACAAAGCTTTGAGTTTTTTCATCCTACAATTTTCCACAATCATTATGTGTACACGAATTTCCCCTGCCTACAATTTCCGACAAATCAAATTAGGTGTGCAGTTGTTCTTGCAGAATTCAATTTGAATATCTCCCATTCTGGTTTGATTTCTCTTTTCCTAAATCTCCAATAGTTTGTTATAATTTCCGACAAATCAGCGATGCATAAGGTTTAGATGAGTTTTTTTATGTAATATTATAAAATTTAGAATTTATATTATTAAATAATATTATTAATATTTTATTTTTATAATTTAACAATACATTATAGGATAATGTTAAGTAATGAATTATAAATTATAGTTGAAAAAATATGGGTTAGTTTTGTAATAAGTATTTGCAATTGTTAGTTAAAATATATTAAAAATAATTTAAAATATTTTTTATACTATTTAAAAATTCTAAATTACATTTAAAATAATTAATTGATATTTTTTTAGCATTTTAATGAGATTTAATATTTGAATTTAAATTTTATAACATATAACCACATTTATAATTAAGAATTATATTTTAAAAAGAATATTCAAATATTTGTTTTCCTATTTAAAATATATATATATATATATATATATATATATATATATATATATATATATATATATATATATATATATATATATATATATATATATATATATATAGGGGGCATATCAAGTGAGAGTGATTTTAAAATGAGAGATGAGAGGAATAAACAACAGTCATTAGATCAGATTATCAAGAGAGAGAGAAATTAATAGTTACATTAATGAATAAGTTTAATCATTATTGTTTGATTGATCTAATGATTGTTATTTATTCCTCTCATCTCTCATATTAAAATCACTCTCACTTGATATGCTCACTATATATATATATATATATATATATATATATATATATATATATATATATATATATATATATATATATATATATAGTTATTCTATTATCATTTAGTTTGAATCATGAAAAATTAATTTTATTAGATAAAAAAATAAAAATTGTATTCTCTATAAAAAAATTAATGTTTATTTGTTACTAATAATAAAAGAGGGTCAATTATTTTTAAGACATAATTTTGCAACACCTAACACTAACTTCTTTAAAAATGATCCACATCATCCTAATTGCTTATGTGTACATCTTCTATTAAGCTACCAATCAAAACACTTTTATCTGCCAACACATTTTTTGCCTCTTTCTGTAGTACCCCGTAAATTATTACACCGAATAATATTACATTGTGATCAACTGAGTACGGTTGCTCTGAGAAATTAATTGATTTAAATAATTAGAGTAACTTCGGTACTTAGAATTAATCCAATTAATATTATTTGTTTCGGAGACATTTATTTAATTGGACTCTAGAGACATTTTTTGGACATTTAGTAGTATTATTTACTAATACTAGTTTTCTACTTATTCCTTTTCCTTCCACATTCCAAACATAAAAGAAAAAGAGGAGAAAGAGGAAATTTGAAGAACTTCAAGAATCATCATCATCCATTCATCAAATCTTCACCCAATCTTCTCATCATCTTCATCTTGCTCTATCTCAAGGTGGGTTTAGCTAGAAACCTTTTTTCTTGAGTTTTGGTATTATGAGTTTTAGGTCGAAATCGTAGAAATCGATGTTTTAACGGATAGAATCGGTTAGAAATTGAAATGAATGTTTAGTATGCCCATAGAATCATGTGGGGATGATTGTTTTCATGTTGCTATATGATGTTTGATGGTTTTGAAATGTTAGGGTTTTAGAATAATTGGGTTTTTATGAGATAATATGTTTTGATGTTAGTGGTGATCAAACCTTGTTATACATGTGATGTTGAACCTCTGTTGACTTCTAATTGTGCCCTAAAAAGGTTTTGGAGGGTGGATAAAGTTCTGTTATAGCAGAAGTATTTTTTTGAGAATCGCGCTGCGCGCTGAGCGCGTAGGTTGCCCGCTGAGCGCGGTGCCAAATCCTTGGAGCCTCTCGTGGCAGAGAGTTACGCGCTGAGCGCGACCTGGGAGTTGGAATTTTATATTTTTTTGGGAAAAAATTCATAACTGTTGACTCGTTTATCGGATTCGATCATTCTTTATATCGATATAAAGCCGAGGAAATATTCTATGCGATGAAGTTGATATATGTCGAATTTACCGACCGATTAAATAATCGGGAAAGTTCAAAAGTGATATGATTATGTTTAAATTGTGGTATGTTATTCTATTATGCACTTATGATGCGTTTTGCCTATCCTATTATTGTTTAACATGTTGCGAGTGAATAGGCATGTTAATGTAAAATGAAATAGGAAGAGTGAGGACTTACCCTAAACAATGTGGTGTGTGACGGAATAGTAACAACGCTCGTGCTAGTAAGGCCGAGGCGTGTGTATTGTATAATCATAACCGGTTATTTTTGGATAGTGCGTTTCATGGGTCTCGAGCTCCTCTGAAACATATGCACCATTACTTGGCAGGTTTGATTCCCGCGTATAGTACGAATGGAACCTATGCATTGGGTGGAGACTTGAGATGGTTAACAGGCCATGAGAAGTGACGGTTCACGGCTAACAGTCCGTTGTTCCCGAATCCATTTCGTATGCCAAGTGATTTCGAGGATCCATGACTCGGGTTGTCTTCTAGACGTAGAAGCGGACGGGAAAAGGGGATACCTTGGTATGGTTAGTGATTTGTGAATCCTTGAGTTTACAGGCTCAGGAGGTACTTCGGTACTTTGTAAATCCTTGAGTTTACAGGCTCAGGAGGTACTTCGGTACTTTGTGAATCCTTGAGTTTACAGGCTCAGGAGGTACTTTGGTACTAGTGTGAGTTTACAGGCTCACCGTGATGGTTACTTGTGTGTGTGTGTACTCATGGTCACTCCCCTACCCCTTTGACATGAGTTAGGTTTATTTAGAACCTTTTAAAGCCGAGAGGACTTTAAGATAGGGAACTCACTGAGATTTGATGTATCTCACCCCACTGTTGTTGTTTACATCACAGGTTCTGCAGGTTCGGCGAAGGGTAAGGACAAGGTTATTTGACTTTCCTTACGGATCGTAGCTTTTGAGATGGCATGGCTTCCGCTATGGCGTTATGTTTTGAGATCATTATATTGATCTAGTTCTCAGTTTTTATCATTTTGGAACATCTTGTATATGTAATGCCTTAGACTTTTAGTGTTTTGTATTAGAGGCATTTATGTGTATAATGTGTTAACTAGGAACTTATTGTATATTTCAGTACCAAAAGTGAAACTCATGTATAATATGAGATTTGATGCAAGTATTATATGTGGGCGTTACAGTTGGTATCAAAGCAGGTCGTATCCTCGACCTAGCCATGAAATAGAATAAGTAACTCTTTCCGTTTCATATACCTGGTGTCGCCTTTGGTCTTACGTGTTATATTTATGGTATTGAGCCTGATCAACTTAATCCTATGGGTATGACATTCAGGAACATGGCCGACGGACGTAGAAACAACCGTGGAAGACCATGGACTCCGAGGACTACTCCGGCTGGGACGGTTCCACAGGGTGCTGAAGGGAACGCCCCTTTGTATCAATTCATGCAACAGATGCAGCAGCCGCAAAATCAGTTCATGCAGGGAATGGTACAGCAAATGGCTGATGGTCTGCATCCTCCAGTGGTTGTTCCTGAAGTTGCAGGGGGAACCTATAGGGAATTCATTCGTATGAATCCTCCGGAGTTTCAGGGAGGGTTAGATCCAGTGAAGGTGCATGAATGGATATCAGGTATGGAACGGATCTTCTTGATAGTTCATTGCAGTGAGGAGAATAAGGTGGTTTTTGCTTCTCACTTGTTGAAGGGTCCTGCCATGAGGTGGTGGGAGAGCGCTTCAGCCTTAATGACAATCCAGGAGGTACCAAAAGTGTGGGAGCAGTTCAAGGTAACTTTTATGGAGAAATATTTTCCGAGTTCTTTAAGGTCTCAGAAGGAGTTTGAGTTCCAACAGTTGAGACAAGGCAATTCGTCAGTGGCTTCCTATGCGGAAAAATTTGAGATCATGGCTGACTATTCTAGACAGGCCATGTATGCTCCTGATGAGAGGTGGAAGATTGATCAGTTTCTGTTAGGGTTGAGGGCTAAAATTTCACATAGTGTGTCTCAACGGGAATTTGCTTCTTATGCTGAAATGTTAAGACAATGTTATGTGGCGGAGAATAGTTTGAAAAAGGTACAAATGGAGGTGGATTCGAACAGGGCAACTCAAAGTGACCGTGGAAGGTTGAATCAATAGTTTAGGCAAAGGCAACAGTCTTCCAAAGGGAAGCAAGTACAGAGTTCTAGAACTAGTGTGCCTCCGGTATGTCGCGTGTGTGGACGGAATCATTATGGTAGGTGCAGTTTAGAGGGAATGAGATGTTATCAGTGTAATAAAGTGGGCCATATGGCGAAGGATTGTCCTCAGGGTAGGAATCAGGTACAAGGGAGGACTACTGGCCGAGTGTACACCTTGGATACAAGGAAAGCAAAGGGTGACAACTCCTTGATTGCGGGTACGTGTTTCGTAAATGGACATCCTTGTTTTGTTTTATTTGATTGTGGGGCAACGCATTCTTTTGTGTCTTTGAGTTGTGTGAAGTGACTTGGGTTGCAAACTATTCCTTTGTTTCCTCCTATGGTGGTTACTACTGCCATGGATGAAATGGTTGAAATACCGTTGATGTGTGAAAATTGTGTTTTATCTGTGAACGATAGAGTTTTCCAGATCGATCTTATCTGTCTACCGCTTAAGAAAGTTGATGTTGTTTTGGGGATGGATTGGCTTTCTGCTAATTCGGTGTTTATTGGGTGTGAAGAAAAGTTAATCATTATTCCATCGGCTGAGGCTACCCCGAAAGATGTGTTATCAACGATTTTAGAAGGTACGGTGGGTATGATAAATTTCTTGTTTGAGAAGGAGAAATCTGTTTTAATGGTTCTTACTAAGGAAGGAAGTAGTGAACAGCAAGTTCTGAGTATTCCAATAGTGTGTGAGTTTCCTGAAGTGTTTCCTGAGGATGTTTCTTCTCTTCCTCCGGAGAGAGAAGTTGAGTTCTCTATTGACCTGGTACCGGGAACGGCTCCTATATCCGTTTCCCCGTATCGGATGGCACCGCTTGAATTAAGAGAATTAAAGGACCAATTGGAAGATCTGATGTCTAAGAACTTTGTTAGACCTAGTGTTTCACCTTGGGGAGCTCCAGTGCTATTGGTAAAGAAGAAAGATGGGGGAATGCGGTTGTGCATTGATTATCGTAAGTTGAATAAAGTCACCATTAAGAATAAGTACCCCTTACCCAGGATAGACGACTTGTTAGATCAATTGAAGGGAGCCTGTGTGTTCTCGAAGATTGATTTACGGTCGGGTTATCATCAGATCCGAGTGAAAAGTTCCGATGTGCCAAAAACTGCATTTAGAACACGTTACGGTCATTACGAATTCTTAGTGATGCCTTTCGGTGTGACTAATGCTCCAGCTATTTTTATGGATTACATGAACCGTATATTTCAGGCTTACTTGGACCAATTTGTGGTGATCTTTATTGACGACATTCTTATTTATTCTCGTACTCCACAAGAGCACGGCGAACATCTGAGAATTGTCTTATCGGTATTGCAAGAGAAGCAATTGCTTGCTAAGTTGAGCAAGTGTGAGTTTTGGATGTCGGAGGTTAATTTTCTTGGACATGTTATATCTCAAGGTGGTGTGGCAGTGGATCCATCGAAGGTAGAAGCAGTGATTAATTGGGAGAGACCGAGAAATGTTTCAGAAGTTAAAAGTTTCTTGGGACTGGCGGGTTACTATAGAAGGTTCATTAAAGGCTTTTCTCAATTGGCCTTACCAATGATGAAACTTACTCGGAAGGATTTTGCTTTTGAGTGGGATTCGGGTTGTGAACAAAGTTTTATGAAATTGAAGGAAAGTTTGACGAGTGCTCCAGTATTAATTATTCCTGATCCTAACAACTCTTATGAAGTATTCTGTGATACTTCTAAGAGGGGATTAGGGGGTGTTCTGATGCAAGGCGGTCAAGTAGTAGCTTATGCTTCTCGACAGTTGAAAGTTCACGAGAAGAATTACCCAACTCATGATTTGGAGCTAGCTGCCGTGGTGTTTACACTGAAGGTGTGGCGTTATTATTTGTATGGTGTACGTTTTGAAATGTTCAGTGACCACAAAAGTTTGAAATATCTATTTGACCAGAAGGAGTTGAATATGCGACAAAGAAGGTGGATGGAGTACTTAAAGGATTATGAATTAGAATTGAAGTATCATCCAAGAAAGGCGAATAAAGTAGCGGATGCTTTAAGTCGGAAAATGGTTCATAATGCAGAATTGATGATTTTGGAGTATTCGTTGTTGGAAAAGTTTAGAGATCTTAATCTCCAGTTTGTGTGGACTCCGAATGGCGTAGTTATGGGAAATTTGAATGTCAATTCTACCTTAAGAGTTGAGATTCAACAAGAACAACTGTTAGAAGAGGAGTTACAAGAATTGTTACTTCAACCGGGCTTTACACGAGCAACAGATGGGATTGTTTTGTTTAATCAAAGGATTTGTGTTCCGAAGGATGAGGCATTGAAAAGGAAGATTTTAGACGAAGCTCATAAAGGTACTTTCACGATACATCTGGGTTCTTCGAAGATGTATCAAGACTTGAAGAGAGATTATTGGTGGTTCGGGATGAAAAAGGATATAGCGACATATGTGTCAGAATGTGCGGTGTGCCAACAGGTGAAGATTGAACACCAAAGACCGGACGGTCTGTTACGACCTTTGGATATTCCAGTTTGGAAGTGGGATAGTATTTCTATGGACTTTGCAGTGGGTTTACCTCGTACGCAAGGTGGGTATGATTCCATTTGGGTGATTGTAGACCGACTAACGAAATCTGCGCATTTCTTAGCCGTGAAGACTACTTATAAGGCAAGTCATCTTGCAAGGTTGTTTATTGTTGAGATTGTGAGATTGCATGGTGTTCCTTCTAGTGTTGTGTCCGATAGAGATCCGAAGTTTTCTTCGAAGTTTTGGAAGGTGTTCCAACAAGCGATGGGTACGAATTTGCGGTTGAGCACGTCGAATCATCCTCAGACGGATGGTCAGACTGAGCGAACAATACAGACGATGGAAGATATGTTAAGAGCTTGTGTGCTAGAGAGTAGAGGAAATTGGAAAGAACTTTTGCCGTTAATTGAGTTTTCCTATAACAATAGTTACCATGCGAGCATCGGTATGGCTCCTTATGAAGCATTGTATGGGAGGAAGTGTAGGACACCTTTGTGTTGGACGGAAATTGGCGAAGATAGAATTTTGGGACCCGAGATTATTCAAGAGACTACGGAAAAGATTCGAATGATTCGCGAGAAAATTAAGCAAGCGCAAGATCGTCAAAAGAGTTATGCGAACAATCGTAGGAGACCTTTGGAATTTGGGGAAGGTGACCATGTATTTCTGAAAGTTACTCCGAGATTGAGACTGAAAGGACCGTTTAAGTCACGCAAATTAAGTCCAAGATACGTGGGACCGTATCAGGTTTTAGAAAGGATTGGTGAAGTTGCTTACAGATTAGCCTTACCACCCTCTCTATCTGAAATGCATGATGTTTTTCACGTATCTCAGCTCCGTAAGTTTATTCCTGATCCTCTTCAGCCAATTCTACCAGAATCTGTGGAAATAGAAGCGGATATGACTTTTGAACCACATCCGAGTTGTATCGTGGGAAGAGAAATAAAAGTGTTAAGGAACAAAGATATTCCACTCGTTAAGGTGCAATGGGATATGACGCCTCCGGGTGATGCTACTTGGGAACTAGAGTCGGAAATGAGATATTCTTATCCACATCTGTTCAGGTAATCTTTAAATTCGAGGACGAATTTCTATTTAAGGGGGGGAGGATGTAATACCCCGTAAATTATTACATCGAATAATATTACATTGTGATCAACTGAGTACGGTTGCTCTGAGAAATTAATTGATTTAAATAATTAGAGTAACTTCGGTACTTAGAATTAATCCAATTAATATTATTTGTTTCGGAGACATTTATTTAATTGGACTCTAGAGACATTTTTTGGACATTTAGTAGTATTATTTACTAATACTAGTTTTCTACTTATTCCTTTTCCTTCCACATTCCAAACATAAAAGAAAAAGATAGTGAGAAAAAGAGGAGAAAGAGGAAATTTGAAGAACTTCAAGAATCATCATCATCCATTCATCAAATCTTCACCCAATCTTCTCATCATCTTCATCTTGCTCTATCTCAAGGTGGGTTTAGCTAGAAACCTTTTTTCTTGAGTTTTGGTATTATGAGTTTTAGGTCGAAATCGTAGAAATCGATGTTTTAACGGATAGAATCGGTTAGAAATTGAAATGAATGTTTAGTATGCCCATAGAATCATGTGGGGATGATTGTTTTCATGTTGCTATATGATGTTTGATGGTTTTGAAATGTTAGGGTTTTAGAATAATTGGGTTTTTATGAGATAATATGTTTTGATGTTAGTGGTGATCAAACCTTGTTATACATGTGATGTTGAACCTCTGTTGACTTCTAATTGTTCCCTAAAAAGGTTTTGGAGGGTGGATAAAGTTCTGTTATAGCAGAAGTATTTTTTTGAGAATAGCGCTGAGCGCTGAGCGCGTAGGTTGCCCGCTGAGCGCGGTGCCAAATCCTTGGAGCCTCTCGTGGCAGAGAGTTACGCGCTGAGAGCGGACAGGTGCGCGCTGAGCGCGACCTGGGAGTTGGAATTTTATATTTTTTTGGGAAAAAATTCATAACTGTTGACTCGTTTATCGGATTCGATCATTCTTTATATCGATATAAAGCCGAGGAAATATTCTATGCGATGAAGTTGATATATGTCGAATTTACCGACCGATTAAATAATCGGGAAAGTTCAAAAGTGATATGATTATGTTTAAATTATGGTATGTTATTCTATTATGCACTTATGATGCGTTTTACCTATCCTATTATTGTTTAACATGTTGCGAGTGAATAGGCATGTTAATGTAAAATGAAATAGGAAGAGTGAGGACTTACCCTAAACAATGTGGTGTGTGACAGAATAGTAACAACGCTCGTGCTAGTAAGGCCGAGGCGTGTGTATTGTATAATCATAACCGGTTATTTTTGGATAGTGCGTTTCATGGGTCTCGAGCTCCTCTGAAACATATGCACCATTACTTGGCAGGTTTGATTCCCGCGTATAGTACGAATGGAACCTATGCATTGGGTGGAGACTTGAGATGGTTAACAGGCCATGAGAAGTGACGGTTCACGGCTAACAGGCCGTTGTTCCCGAATCCATTTCGTATGCCAAGTGATTTCGAGGATCCATGACTCGGGTTGTCTTCTAGACGTAGAAGCGGACGGGAAAAGGGGATACCTTGGTATGGTTAGTGATTTGTGAATCCTTGAGTTTACAGGCTCAGGAGGTACTTCGGTACTTTGTGAATCCTTGAGTTTACAGGCTCAGGAGGTACTTCGGTACTTTGTGAATCCTTGAGTTTACAGGCTCAGGAGGTACTTCGCTACTAGTGTGAGTTTACAGGCTCACCGTGATGGTTACTTGTGTGTGTGTACTCATGGTCACTCCCCTACCCCTTTGACATGAGTTAGGTTTATTTAGAACCTTGTAAAGCCAAGAGGACTTTAAGATAGGGAACTCACTGAGATTTGATGTATCTCACCCCACTGTTGTTGTTTACATCACAGGTTCTGCAGGTTCGGCGAAGGGTAAGGACAAGGTTATTTGACTTTCCTTACGGATCATAGCTTTTGAGATGGCATGGCTTCCGCTATGACGTTATGTTTTGAGATCATTATATTGATCTAGTTCTCAGTTTTTATCATTTTGGAACATCTTGTATATGTAATGCCTTAGACTTTTAGTGTTTTGTATTAGAGGCATTTATGTGTATAATGTGTTAACTAGGAACTTATTGTATATTTCAGTACCAAAAGTGAAACTCATGTATAATATGAGATTTGATGCAAGTATTATATGTGGGCGTTACAGTTGGTATCAAAGCAGGTCGTATCCTCGACCTAGCCATGAAATAGAATAAGTAACTCTTTCCGTTTCATATACCTGGTGTCGCCTTTGGTCTTACGTGTTATATTTATGGTATTGAGCCTGATCAACTTAATCCTATGGGTATGACATTCAGGAACATGGCCGACGGACGTAGAAACAACCGTGGAAGACCATGGACTCCGAGGACTACTCCGGCTGGGACGGTTCCACAGGGTGCTGAAGGGAACGCCCCTTTGTATCAATTCATGCAACAGATGCAGCAGCCGCAAAATCAGTTCATGCAGGGAATGGTACAACAAATGGCTGATGGTCTGCATCCTCCAGTGGTTGTTCCTGAAGTTGCAGGGGGAACCTATAGGGAATTCATTCATATGAATCCTCCGGAGTTTCAGGGAGGGTTAGATCCAGTGAAGGCGCATGAATGGATATCAGGTATGGAACGGATCTTCTTGATAGTTCATTGCAGTGAGGAGAATAAGGTGGTTTTTGCTTCTCACTTGTTGAAGGGTCCTGCCATGAGGTGGTGGGAGAGCGCTTCAGCCTTAATGACAATCCAGGAGGTACCAAAAGTGTAGGAGCAGTTCAAGGTAACTTTTATGGAGAAATATTTTTCGAGTTCTTTAAGGTCTCAGAAGGAGTTTGAGTTCCAACAGTTGAGACAAGGCAATTCGTCAGTGGCTTCCTATGCGGAAAAATTTGAGATCATGGCTGACTATTCTAGACAGGCCATGTATGCTCCTGATGAGAGGTGGAAGATTGATCAGTTTCTGTTAGGGTTGAGGGCTAAAATTTCACATAGTGTGTCTCAACGGGAATTTGCTTCTTATGCTGAAATGTTAAGACAATGTTATGTGGCGGAGAATAGTTTGAAAAGGTACAAATGGAGGTGGATTCGAACAGGGCAACTCAAAGTGACCGTGGAAGGTCGAATCAACAGTTTAGGCAAAGGCAACAGTCTTCCAAAGGGAAGCAAGTACAGAGTTCTAGAACTAGTGTGCCTCCGGTATGTCGCATGTGTGGACGGAATCATTATGGTAGGTGTAGTTTAGAGGGAATGAGATGTTATCAGTGTAATAAAGTGGGCCATATGCCGAGTGTATATATTATCATTTAATTCGAATCATGAAAAATTAATTTTATTAGATAAAAAAATAAAAATTGTATTCTCTATAAAAAAAATTAATGTTTATTTGTTACTACTAATAAAAGAGGGTCAATTATTTTTAAGACAAAACGTTATAGTAAAAAGATATTAAAAACCTTAATGTCATAAAAATTAATGGCATCATTAAAAAAATCAAACGTTGATAAAATGTTTATAATAAATTATATTTAAAGTTGTTCCCAAATAAATGCAATAATGACTATAATAAATATTTAAAATTTGTATTATTAACACTATAATAAATATTTAAAGTTGTTTAATTCAATTTTATTATAATTAAATATAATTGGATTCTAATTAAATTATAATATAGAAATAATATTCATTTATTATTATGACGATTAACAATTAATTGAATTCTAATTGCATTATAATTTATAATTAATAATATATATACATGGTTTACTTATATATTATTATTATTATTATAAATATTCAAATCAATTTTTTTATAAATATAACATAGGAAACAATCAATATAAAAGAGATGGTTTTGTGCATCATTTTATTCATCGTTATCATTAGTTATATTTATTATTTTTAATAAACAAAATAATAATCTTTTTGGTTTAAAACAAATAATCAAAATAATATTCTTTATATTGTTGTTAAATTAAATATAATAAATATAAATATTAAATTACTAATTAAAATGTATACGATAAAAAAATTTATTTGATATACTAATAAAATAAATCAAATCTTAATAAAATATTTATAATTAACTATAATTAAAGTTGTTCACAATTAAATTCGATAATGAAAATAATAAAAATTTAAAATTTAAATTATTTCTGAAAATTAAAAAATACCATATAATATGCCATATAATATGCTATTGTAAAAAAAGTCATATAATATTTTATTCCAAATATTAAAAACACAAAATAAAATTTTAAATAAAATTAATTTTATTTTCTAAAAAATGCCATGATTAAAAAAACATATGTTGATATAATATTTATAATAAAGTATATTTTAAGATGTTCCCGATTAAATGCAATAATGATTATAATAAATATTTAAAATTTATATTATTAACATTATTACTGAAAATTGAATTAAACTAATTGAATTCAATTATATTAATTTTTAATTTTATTACTGAACAATATAATTACATCAAATTTATAACTATTTATTTTATAATGAAAGTTAAAAAATTTTCAATTTCATCTGTGCATAAAATTGAAATATTTATATCATTTAAAAAATATAATAGACTATTTTTTAGATTAGAAAAGAAAACCGAGAAATAAATGGAGATGACTTACACATTGTTTTGAATATAATAATAATAATAATAATATTCAATACTACTTTAAGTTTCATTATAACTCATAATACATACAATTTATAACTAATAGATATGATTGTTTACTTACACACTAAATAATTGAATAATTCAATTTTATTATAGTTTCGAATTAATTGGAATTTAATTGTATTATAATTTAAAATTAATATTCATTTATTATTATGAAACTTATTATTATTATTATTATAAATCTTCATATTAATTATTTTTAAATAATCAATATACATGATTTACTTATATATTATTATTATTATTATTATTATTATTATTATAAATATTTTAAATAATAAATATAGATATTAAAAGAATAATTAAATTTTATTCAATAAAAAAAATATATTTTTTATTATTAGGACAATTATTTTTACAACATTAAAAACCTCAGGCATAAAAAATATGTATAATGTATTATATATTAATCATTATGTAAAATATTAATAAGATTAACTATTTTTCATTTATATGGATATAAATAAAAATAAATATTACGATAAAAAATATTCATAATCTATCACCATTTAATATATATTATAGTTATATGAATATTGCAATCCAGTCATTAAAATATTCAAATAAAATTAATTTGAAACATAAAAAATTAATTTAGTCTCCATAAAAAATAATTTGTTTGTATGACTATAAATTATATTTAAAGCTGTTTAAAATTAAGTTCAATTATGAAAATAATAAATATTTAAATTTTGATTAATACTGAAAATTAAGAAATGCATATCAATAATAAATATGCTATTTTATTTTACTTGAACAATAAAAAATAATATATATATATATATATATATATATATATATATATATATATATATATATATATATATATATATATATATATATAATATTAATACCATATATAATAAAATTTTACAAAAATAATTTTTTTTTATAAATACCTTAATAAATACGTATATAATTATTATTATGAATATTTATACGATTTTTTAAAAAATATAACGCATATAAATACCTTAAAAAATACGTATATAATTATTATTATGAATATTTATACCATTTTTTAAAAAATATAACACATAAAATAATGACAATAAAAAAATCAAACTATTTTTTAAATCGTGAAATATAACTGATGAATTTATGGACTTGAGTTTTTTTTACGTATTTAATTATTGACAATTTCAATTTTGTTATAATTAAGAATTAATTGAATTTGAATTTTATATTAAGTGTTTAACCGTTGCATATAATATTCATTTATTATTATCACAATTGCATTTATTTAGCCATTTAAAAATCATAAACATAAAAAATACATACGTTACAGTCATAAGAAAAGTTGTAGGAACACATTATCGTATATAAACAACAATCTATTAACTTTTTTAATATCACACGATAACAACAATCATATTAACTATATTTCAATATTACTAGACAATCAGCAATGGAAAATTTAATCTTAGATCTTAACACTGATCGTGATGATTGGTTACTTTGAGTCAGAGTTATTCGATTGTGGGATGTTTATAATCTGCGAAATGATAAAGAACAAACATTCGTAGAAATGATTTTGTTAGATGAGAAGGTATTAATTTTTTTATCCAAAATTTTGAATTTGTTGTTAACAAATATACTTTTATATTCTAAATGTTTAACATTATTATTTTTTCTTTAAAAAATTATTGATTTTAATATTTTATTGCTATATTTTTTTTTCTTCATGGAACTTGCAACGATAAACAAATATCTTATACCACAATTTAGAGAATTGATAAAAGAGAAAAATTTATATACCATACAAAATATAAAAATAGGTCCCGCGAATGAAACATACAAAACAGTCAAAGACTTAAAAAAGGGATGGTTTTTGCGAACGACTGCTGTAACAAATATTCAAGACTCAAGATCTACAATTCCACGCCATTATTTTGAATTTGTTATTATAGAAACAATTTCAGAAAGAATTGGAAACAACGATGTTCTTTCCGGTAGTGTTATACACAAGTTACCCTGCAACAATATAAATTATATTATATAACTATATTTATATTTCTTTTCAGACATAATTGGAGTGCTTCATGATATTATTCTCTGAAGACGAGTCACTTCTCATACACAAATTAAAGACTCGAAAGTCCATTAAAGGAAAACAAAGGAACAAAGCCTCATCTAAGAAAAAAATAACTATAAACCATAAAAATCGATTTTATTTTGAAGACATCTTTCATGTTTTATATGTCTCACCTTGCTTTTCCGTTATTTAAAAATGTATTATTTTCAATTAAAATTAAACTATTTTCTTTTGTTATGGTAATCTTATTATCTATATTATAGAGTTTTTATAACAAATAATATCTACCATAAATAAATTTTTATATTAGTTCAGCAACTTGTATTTACTATCTGCAGGATCTTCTGTACCACCCGCGCATCGCGCGGGTCCTATTCTAGTTATGTATATATTTGCAGGACTTCCACAGCATGAAGGAAAAATTACCTCTGTACCTACATGGCCCTTAGTTTCAACTTTCAACCAATGATTTACCATGGCTTATTGGAACAATTGATGCAAGAAAAGCGAGATTTAAGTTTTGGATGAGAACTTTGGAGAGATCAAAAGACCTTAAATGGATCTTAGTGAATTCATTTCCCTATGAAACCAAAGTTAAGCAGCAAAATGTATTATTTATAGGCTCTATTTGTAGGCCACAAGAAATCACTAAAACTCTCAGTTTTTGGGAAGAAGATTTGACTTGTTTGACGTGGCTAACAAATCAAAAAGCTAATTCAGTTGTTTATGTGTCATTTGGAAGTTGGGTCAATCCAATTGGAGAATCCAATTTGAAAAAACTAGCACTATCTCTTAAGGCTACAATGAGGCCTTTCATTTGGGTCTTGAGATCCACTTTGCATCAATGGTTACCAATTGGGTTTTTGGATAGAGTTTTCAAGCAAGGGAAAGGCATGGTTGTTTCTTGGGCACCACAAACAAAGATTTTAGAACATGATTCAGTTGGTTGTTTTATCACACATTGCGGTTGGAATTCTACGAGGCTTTACAATTTCGAAAAAAGATGTTGTGTTATCCATTGGCCGGAGACCAGTTTCTAAACTGTGCTTATATTGTTGAGGTATGGAGAGTTGGTTTAAGATTGAATGGGCTTGGTTTAAAGGATGTTGAAGAAGGGCTTGAAAAGGTGATGGAAGATAAGGAAATGAGTAACCGATTAGATACGTTATATGAAAGGTTCATGGGAATACATGCATGTGATAATAATAGTGGACATTTTGTTTTGAATGAAATGCTTAAGAAAACATCTATAATTCATGAAAGTTCTAGTTAAATCATCATTCATGATGTTCCACCTTTAATAGTTACATTACATTGTATATTGTTGATACTTGAGTGGATCTTCCTTATGTTATTCCATTTCTGGCTTCTAATCCATTTTTCTAGTAGTACATGATTTTAAAAAGAGTATTCAGAAAGTAAAAAGTAAAACCAAACCAAGCAGCAATAAAACTTAATAGCTTTTGGATATATAATCAGGAGAAAAAGAATTGGAGTTAACTAGGAGTTATTTTAACTAGAATTTGAACCTAGCTTAAACGAGTTGAGCTTCTCATTCGCCCAAACGTCTTATTTCATGTGCATGTCAGTCATGCTCAAACAAGATGACAAAAATAGTTAGGTGCATTTAACTCAATTCAAAAGGTATATCCATCTGTCATACGCAGCCCCACAAACCATTCAGTTTTACCAAATCCTTCCTCACCACATAAATTGTCTTGGTCCATATATACATGCTCCCACCATCCATTTTACCAAAATTTCAATCTCACCTCACTTTCGTTATCCTATACCAGTAAGCAAAGCCATGATATTTTCCTATATTCTACTATATAATAATAACACAGGACTGTAAAAATAATCACTTCAAAACAACGTCACTCACATAAAATAACCTGTGTTCTAAGATGAAGAAAGCAGAGGTGGTTTTCACCCCTTCTCCCGGTGTTGGCCATTTGGTATCAACCCTTGAGTTCGCGAAGCTTCTAATCAACCGAGATAACCGTCTCCGAATAACAATCCTCGTTATAAAACTCCCATACGCCTCAGAAACCGATGTCTACACTAAATCCCTTCCCATCTCCGATTCACTCCATGTCATCAACCTTCCAGAATGTTCTCATCCCTCAACCTCCAATATAAATTCCTCCATGACTGCTCTCCTTGAAGCTCAAAAACCAAATGTCAAACAAGCCGTCTCTAACCTCACTACTGAACGAGGAGAAAACGGAGTCCTTGCCGCTTTCGTAGTTGACATGTTCTGCACCACCATGATTGATGTTGCTAAAGAATTCTCAGTCCCTACACTCGTCTTCTACACTTCTGCTGTTGCTTTCCTTGGTTTGGTGCTGCATATTCATACTCTCCGTAAACGAGACAATGTAGATTCGGATCAGTTGTTGCAACTCGCTGAGTTGGATGTCCCGAGTTTTGCTAACTCTGTTCCTTCAAAATCGTTGCCTACTACTGTGCTACGCAAGGAATGGGAGTCGTTTTTTATGAACTATGCGGAAGGCCTCAAGAATGCTGATGGCATTATAGTATATTCATTTGAAGAGCTAGAGTCGCATGCGGTTCAATCGTTTTTATCTCATCCTGGTTTTTCAGGTTTATCCATATATCTGGTTGGACCCATATTAAACCCTGAACCCAAAACCGAGGGTACAATTGATTCTGTTGATGTCATCAAGTGGCTCGATGATCAACCTCTGTCCTCAGTAGTTTTTCTCTGCTTCGGGAGTAGAGGTTCTTTCGATGAGGATCAGGTTAAGGAGAGCGCACTTGCTATTGAGAATAGTGGAGTCCGCTTCATGTGGTCTCTCCGTAAACCACCGTCGTGTTGGTGTATAAAGTGAAAATAATGATGAAAAGAAGAGAATATATTATATTGAGAGTGACGGCTACAAAGGATAAAGATACAATGATTGGATCGACATCTACACTACCCTATTTATAAGCTAAAACTAGGGCTACAAAAGCAACAATAAAACGCTAAAATACCCTCTAACAAACTTGATCACCAAGTTTGTGAATATTAATTAAAATATAAATTATTTCTAATATCATCCCTTAATTTATATTTTCTCAAAACTAACAACTCCAATTCCATTCCTTAAGCGAAGGAATTGATCAGTCTTGATAGCCTTCGTCAGAACATCTGCCAACTGTTTCTGGGTACTACAGTGCAGAACTTCTAACACTCCACTCTGAACTTGACTTCTCAGATAGTGATACTTGGTCTCAATATGCTTGCTTCTCCCATGCAACACTGGGTTTCTGGCAAGATTGACTGCAGACTTGTTATCAATCATCAGCTTCAGAGGTTTGTCAACTTTGATCTTCAGATCCTCCAGCAAGTTCAGAATCCACACAGCTTGGCATGCAGTAACAGCACCTGCAATATATTCAGCTTCACAGGTTGACAACGCAACAACAGGTTGCTTCTTGGAACACCAAGAAATAGGGCCTCCTAAAAACTTAAACAAGTATCCAGAAGTACTTCTTCTATCAACTCTGTCTCCACACCAATCAGAATCTGAGTAACTCAGAAGTTCTGATTCAAACTTTCTTCCAGAAGGGAACAACACTCCATACTTCAGAGTTCCCTTGATATACCTCAGAATCCTGACAGCAGCTTGGTAATGGGACCACTTGGGTTTACTCATGAATCTACTAACCATTCCAACTGCATAGCAAATATCAGGTCTGGTATTACACAAATACCTCAGAGAACCAACCAACTGTTTGAAGGTTGTAGCATCCACATCCTCACTATCAGAATCAGAATCTAGTTTCTGATTTGTATCTGCAGGTATGATAGCAGCCTTACAATTCTGCAGCTTAAATCTCTTCAGAAGTTCTCGTTCATACTTCAGCTGATGCAAAATGATACCTTTTTCAGAATATCTGAACTCCATCCCTAGAAAGTATGTCATTTTCTCGAGATCATTCATTTCAAACTCATTCATCAGCACCTTCTTGAACTTAGCTAATTCTTGTTCAGAACTTCCGGTCAGCAGTATGTCATCAACATACAAACACACCAGAATCATATTTCCTTCAGAAATATGCTGAACATAAACACCGTATTCCATCTCACATTTCTGAAAACCCTGCTTCTTGAAAAATGAATCAATCTTCTGATTCCAAGCTCTGGGCGCTTGCTTTAATCCATACAAAACTTTATGTAATCTGTACACCATCCCTTCCTGATTCTTTTTCACAAATCCAAGAGGTTGTGACACATAAACTTCTTCTTCTAATGGACCGTTCAGAAATGCAGATTTCACATCTAAATGCATCAGAGGCCAATTCCTGTTAGCAGCTATTGCAATCACCAATCTGATTGTTTCATGTCTCGCTACAAGTGCAAACACTTCAGAATAATCCAGCCCAGGTTTCTGCAGAAATCCTCTTGCTACCAACCTCGCTTTGTGTTTGCCAATTGATCCATCTGGCTTTAGCTTCTGCTTGAAAACTCATCTGACGCTGGTGGCTTTCTTGTCCTTTCGAAGTTCTGTCAGCTTCCAAGTCTTGTTTCTCTCTATGGCATCAAGTTCTTCTTTCATGGCCTTTAGCCAGAACTTCTGCTTGAGAGCCTCTTCTGTACTCACGGGTTCAGAGTCTACTATGGTACCCCACCAGTAACATTACTTTGCTTCTATCATCCAGCTTCTGTCTTCTAGCTTCTAGAACATGTTTGTAACAAACAGAACCAAACACCTTTAGATGACTAACACTTTGCTTTTCTCCCGTCCACTTCTGAATAGGAACTATTTCCTTCAGCTTCTTCGTTGGACATCTGTTGAGCACATATGTTGCGGTGGCAACAGCTTCTCCCCACAAGTTGTGAGGAAGCTTCTTCTCCTTCAGCATGCTTCTCGTCATATCAAGCAAAGTACGATTTCTTCTTTCAGCAAGACCATTGTGTTGAGGAGTGTAAGGAGCAGTAACCTCATGCTCAATTTCATTCTCCTCACAGAACTTCTGAAACTCTTTGAAGTTATACTCACCCCCACCATCGGTTCTGAGAATCTTCAGAGTCTGACCACTCTGATTCTGAACCTTCATTCGGAACTTCTTGAATTCAGCAAACACCTCGTGTTTGAACTTAATCAGGGATACCCATATCATTCTCGTGAATTCATCAACAAATGACACGAAATATTTATTCCCTCCGATCGATGCTACTGGAAATGGACCACACACATCAGAATGTACTACTCCCAAGGCATGTTTTGCTCTTGGAGCAACTTCTGACGCAAATGGCAATCTTGGTTGCTTTCCTTCCATGCACACTTTGCATGACTTCTCAGGCTTCTTAATTGTAGGAATTCCATGTACCAGCTTCTTCGAATTCAGGTGTTCTAAGCTTCTGAAATTCAGATGACCAAATCTTCTGTGTCACAGCTCACTTTCTTTCACAACACTTGTTGCACTAAGACATTCAGAGTCAGAAGTTCTGACATTCACCTTGAATGTTCTATTCCTTCCCTGTTCTGACTCCATAATCAGCTTCTGATTACAGTCATACAGCTTCAGAAGATTGTCCTTTATGGTAATTGTCCCACGCTCATCAGATTGCTTTTTATGCCAGGTACATACCACACTTTCTGAATCAATACTGTTTTCCCATTATTCAGAACAACTCTGACATTTCTCATACCTTCAGCGTTAAGATATTTATCATCAGCACATCTGATCTTTGTCCTCTTCTCAGAATCAAAATCAACCAGTCATTTCTTATTTCCAGTAAGATGATTTGAGCAGTCAGTGTCCATATACCACCAGTCTGTCAAATTCGTATCATCAGATTCAGAAGCCATCAGTAGCACAGATTCATCATCAGAACTTCTGGCTATATTTGCTTCTTCTGACTTCCTTTTTTTGTTTGACCAACAATCTCTAGCAAAGTGACCAAACTTCTTGCAACAGTAACATTGGATCTTCTTCTTGTCATACTTCTCTTTTCCCTTCTGAGCATTCTTTTGCCTATTAGAAATTAAGGTTTCTGACTTCTGACCACCATCAGATCTTCTCCTGGCTTCTGACTGCTTCTGATGCTTCTTATCAGAAACTGCTTTCAGAGCCTGCTGCTCTACTTCCCTTTCAGAAGTTCTCTCAGTCAGACGCAACTCTTGCGCTTCTAGACTGCTTTGCAGCTCTTTAATTCTCATGGTGCTCAGATCTTTAGAATGTTCTATTGCTACTACAATGTAATCAAACTGAGGAGTAAGGGATCTCAATACCTTCTCAATGATTACTTGTTCAGAAAGAGTTTCTCCACACGCCTTCATCTCATTAGTGATCAGAATCACTCTGGAGATGTACTCAGAAACTTTCTCATTGTTCTTCATGTTGAGATTCTCGTACTGCTTACGTAAGGACTGAAGCTTCACCTTCTTTACTGATGCGTCACCACCGTAACATCTGACCAGTGTGTCCCACGCCGCCTTTGCCGTCGTTGAATCTGCAATCTTCTCAAACACATTCACATCCACACACTGATGGATGTAGAACAATGCTTTCTGATCTTTCTTCCTTGTATCCTTCTGCGCGTTCTTCTGTTCCTCCGTCGCATCTGCTGCTACCGGAACGTAACCTTCAGTGATAAGATTTAGAACATCTTGAGCACCGAACAGTACACGCATCTGAATCATCCAACGATTCCAGTTTTTGCCATCAAATACTGGAAGTTTGGTGTTCATGCCGCCGCCGTCGTTCATCATCTTCAACCTTGTACAGTACACTCAGAACTTACCGCACACAGTGTTTTCCAACCCACAGAATCAAAAATTATGATTCTGATCAGAATTTCGTTCAAGATTCAACACAAATCAAGAACCAAAATTCAATCACACAAGAAATCCTCACGTTTCACTCGTGTTTCCCGTGTTTTCCCGTTGATCCGAACCAAAGCTCTAGATACCAATTATTGGTGTACAAGGTGAAAATAATGATGAAAAGAAGAGAATATATTATATTGAGAGTGACGGCTACAAAGGATAAAGATGCAATGATTGGAATGACATCTACACTACCCTATTTATAAGCTAAAACTAGGGCTACAAAAGCAACAATAAAATACTAAAATACCCTCTAGCAAACTTGGTCACTAAGTTTGTGAATATTAATTAAAATATAAATTATTTCTAATACGTCGAAGGGCACCATGGCTTTGCCCTCTGATTACCCTCTTTCTGACATGGATTCGATTTTACCGGAAGGCTTTTTAGATCGGATGAGAGAGATTGGAATGGTAATTGGATGGGCTCCACAAGCTCAAATACTAGCTCACCGAGCCATAGGAGGGTTTGTTTCGCATTGTGGTTGGAATTCGACACTTGAGAGCATATATTTTGGTGTGCCAATTGCCACGTGGCCGCTCTTTGCCGAACAACAAAGTAATGCTTTTGAATTGGTGTTTGAATTGAAAATGGGTGTGGAGATTGTGTTGGATTATAGGGTGGAGGCTAGCCGACCTAACTATTTTGTAACTGCTGATAAAATTGAGAAAGGAATAAGGAGTGTGTTGGATAAGGATGGAGAGTTCAAAAAGAAAGTGAAAGTGATGAGTGAAAAGAGTAGAAATACTTTGTTAGAGGGAGGATCTTCTTACAATTACTTAGGTCATTTGATTGATTATATTGTGAATCAAGTATCAAATTGAATTATGCTTTTTGATTTTAACTGTGTTTGATTGATGTACTTAATAAAGTTTTGCATGGAAGCAATGTTCTTAATACTTTTTCATTTGAGATGTTTTATTATGCCATTCTAACATATCGACTGTGTGATTATGTGCTAAACATTAAAATTGGCAGAAGATGGGACATTATTTGGCATCTGTAGATGCTTCCAAAGTTCTAGAATTTGTTATGGTGCATTTGTCGTCACTGCTTGTCTACTAGAACTCGCTCGGGACGGACTGTCCAACAGAGGTTGGACTTGCACACTACAGATAAATGTGGCAGCAGTTATAACAATGTTATTCTGCAGTTTTTTAATGAAGACCACTCCAAAAAATTCTCAATGTTAATATAGAGCAACAAATTTACCTGTAACTATGAGTTGAGTGTATGATCTCCAACTCAGTTATCTGGATTTTCAACTTGACTCAAAAAAGTAGTTGTTTATTTCCATAGCAATAGTAAGAATGACAGAATCTGAATATGGCGTTATAATATGTGATTGTGGGTGTTTGTTCCTTCCTTTCTACAAATATGTAAAATTTAATTTACGATAAGTCAATCAAGTAGCTCATGTTCTTGCTCAATCGGCCACATTTATAACTGGTTTCAAATTTGTGCTAATTTCTTAATATTATTTTGTTCATTTTATGACTTAATTTTATTTTATGATTATATTTGAAAAATAACACTGTAATTGATGGATAGATTCTGGAACAAGGACCACTTCGAGTCTATTAATATATGGTGACATTGGACAGTAGGGAATTGAGATATAGTAAGATTGCCACAATTACATCTTGGTCTCATCATGGTCTCAATTTTTCGTCCAAGCTACATCATGTAGCAGTTTCTTACCATTATACTACAGGACTTCAAAATGTCATCTATACAGTAATCTCCCAACAGAACTAACAGAAGTTTTTAGGGACATGATGTCAGACTAAAGTAATACAAAACAGAAAAATTCCCAAACTAAAAACTAAGCATTATTAATGTTGAAAATTAAACTTATATCCCAAGACTTTGTTATAAGGGGTTCTAGGACAATTGAATCTCATACTTGATTCATAATATAATCAATCAAATTGCCTAAATAAGAGTAGGAAGATCCTCCTTCTAACAAAGTTTTCTTAATCTTGTCACTCATTTCTTTCGCTTTCTTCCGTACCTCTCTATTCTTATCCAACACACTCTTTATTCCTCTCTCAATCTTGTCTGCAGTTAAAAGATAGTTACGCTCGCCATAAAAGTCCACCCTATAATCCAATGCAACCTCCACACCCATCTTCAACTCACACACCAATTCAAAAGCATTTGTCTGTTGTTCCGCATAAAGAGGCCATGCGGCAATAGGCACACCAAAATAAATGCTCTCCAGTATGGAATTCCAACCACAGTGCGAAACAAATCCTCCTGTAGCTTGGTGGGCAAGTATTTGAGCCTGTGGAATCCAACCAACAACCTTTCCGATTTCAACAGTCCGGTCTAAAAATCCTTCGGGTAAAAGCAATTCCAATTCTGAAAGTGAATAATTTGACGGCGGGTGCCTAAAGCCTTTCGGTGAGAGTTTACGCAGAGACCACACGAAGCGAGCACCACTATTTTCAATAGCATGTGCTATCTCCTTAACCTGCTCCTCGTCAAAAGAACCCATGCTCCCGAAGCAGAGAAAAACTACTGACGAAGGAGGTTGATCATCAAGCCACTTCATGATATCATCGGATCCAACAATTTTATCTGTTTTGAGGTCAGGGTTTAATAACGGTCCCACCGGATATATAGTTGGTAAGCCTGCTAGATCAGGATGAGAGAAAAAAGAGTGAACCGCATGTGATTCAAGCTCTTCAAATGAATTAATTATAATGCCATTTGGTTTCTTGAGACCACTAGCAAAGTTTATCAAAAACGATTCCCATTCCTTACGCAGCACAAAACTGGGCAACGAGTTTGAAGGAACCATGTTGTTGAAACTCGGGATGGCCAACTCGTTCTGCTGCAGAAATCGAGTCAAATCGTCGTTGCCTCTTTCCAAAAGAGTTTGAAGATGAAACATCAAACCAAGGAAAGCAACGCCGGAAGTGAAGAAGACGAGCGCAGGGACGGAATATTCTTTGGCAATATCACCCATGGTGGTGCCGAACATGTCAACAATGAAAGCGGCGAGAGGTCCATGTAGTTGTTCTTGGGCAGTGAGGTTAGAGACGGCTTGTTTGATGTTTGGTTTTTGAGCTTCGAGGAGAGCGTTAACGACGGAGGAACGTCGATCGATGTTTGGAGGAAGTGAAACTTCAGGAAGGTTGTTGAGGTGAAGTGAATCGGATTGAATGTTGACATCGGGATCAGGTTCAGTGTTGTTTGGAAATTTTATAACTAAGACGGTTATTCGAAGACGGTTGATTAGAAGTTTGGCGAATTCAAGAGTTGAAACAAGGTGGCTCAAACCAGGATGAGGGATGATCAGCACTTGTGCTTTCTTCATCTTGAATTTTCCCTTTCTGAAACACAATAGACACTAATAGATAAATAAAAAGTGTAGAGTGCATGAAGCAGCACTGAACTTTAGCAGTGTTTAAGTTGAGCTGTAATTCCAAAAAAGGTATGTTTTGGATTGTTAGATAGTGTTTGATGTGTATCTTTTTTAAGTAAGAGGAATCTTGGAGGGATGTCATGGCTTTGCTGGATGGGATGACCACTTTGTGAAAGAAAAGTGAAGTGAGATTGAAATGTATTTGTCTTCATTTCTTTGGGAGAAAAAAATGGAAAGATGGTGGGAGCCAGGTAGGAGTATTATTATTCAAAACGGAATTAGTTTTGTGTTGAAAATAATAAATTTTAACTTTAATATATTACTTAGGTATCTCCTTGAATTATAAGGTGTAATACAGTCGAATAAGAATTGTTAGAGATTTCACACTTGCTACAACACTTTCATTTTCATATTCATTTTAACATAGCCCATTGTTTTGATATATGTCCAATTAACCTGTTAGTAGCAGACTGCTGAGACAATCTTTTAAAGGATTGAGATTTTGAGATGATTTGCAGATCAAAACGAAATCTTAAACCATTTATGAATTACATTTTACATAACTATGAAAACAAAACATATATTATAAGAAGTAGAAGAACCATAAGATTGAACTAGAGAGGATATATTGGTGTAAGAAATGAAATACGGATATATTGGTGTAAGAAAAATTTTAGGAAACTGACATGTTTAATATATGTATATAAAAAATACTCCCTCCGTCTCACAATAGGTGTTCTCTTTGAAATTTTCATATTTTTTAAGATAATGATTAATTGTGTTGATTTCAATGATAAAACGAATGTCATTTACTAAAATAACCTTATTAATAATAGATAGTGGAGTAGTTAAATAAATTAAAATACAATAAATAAGAGTAAGTTAGCGGAAAGAAATAATAAATATTACATTGGTATTCTAAAGGGATAAATAATTTGAGACAAATATAAAAATGAAAGAGAACACCTATTATGAGACGGAGGGAGTAAAAATTATGCATTAGTTAAATTATTCATTAACAAAAATTAATTGAATTTGTAAAATTTGATAGTAATTAATAAAGAAATTATGAAAATACTAAAAGATGGTTAAAGTTGAGAGAAATGTAATTAAAGTAAAATTTTGATTCTCGTAAATCGTAATAGAAAAGTAAATGTGATAAGGTAATTAAAGTTGAGAAAAGAAAAATTAAAGATGAAGAAGATTGATTCGTGTTTTAGAAATATAAATAGTCATAAAATTTAAAATTAACTAGCCGTATTCATAGCATATCCGAAAGGTGTCTATGCTGTATTTGGACTTATATCAATTTTTTTATTATTTACCTAAAAAAGATTTAGATACTACTTCAGTATGTATTGGTGGTGTATTTCGTAAGCAATTCAAAAGATAGCCACTGTCCATTTTAGCAACATTTCAATCTCACCTCACTTTCATTATCCCATATCAGTTAACAATCTCACCTCACTTTCAAACCCGTGATAGTATCAGTGATAACTTAGGAAAACAAATGTGATTAATATACTTTATATGATTATGTGTCTAAGATACTCACATATACAAATGATAGATGATAATAATTCTCTACACTAATTAATCCTAATTATATTTGGTGTTGGTTTTCTATTCTTGTTCATATAAACCGTAGATTCTGGAAATTATTTGATCGGTCGAGATATAAAATCAGAATTTTTAAATTTGACCAAGATATCTATGTTGGTCGAGATAGACGTGTAGGAGCCTCATACCGACATATATAGACCGGCCCCTGATGTCGGATTGATGAGTTCCTTAACGGATAAAAGGCGAACTAAAGGTCGAAAACCATTACAAAGCAATTAATAATTGGTTACCTTTCACTAATGATCATAAAACAGTTAAGGGTAATTATTCAATTCCGTTACGAATGAT
Source organism: Lathyrus tuberosus (assembly GCA_022829125.1). Taxonomy (NCBI): domain Eukaryota; kingdom Viridiplantae; phylum Streptophyta; class Magnoliopsida; order Fabales; family Fabaceae; genus Lathyrus; species Lathyrus tuberosus. Next base: position 2,868,406 of record JALAZF010000536.1, read on the forward strand.
TAATAGGCGGTTACGTTTATTATCGCCATAAAACCTATTAATCATGAGAGGGGAAAGAGTGACATATTAAAAGGACCCAAGGCCAAATAGAAAAGAAGGAGAAAAAACAATGAATACCATAGAAAGGAGAAAGTTTATCAGAAACTTTGCACCACCAACAATGGTGACCATGAATCTCTTACCCATTCCAGACACTCCAACCAGACATTTACCACCTTCCCTGACTAGCTTCTGGGAGGTTACCTTTTTAATGTTTTTTTTGCAAGAACATATACTACTATAAAATAACACAAAATAACAAAACAAAGTCACTCACATAAAATAAGTGTATAACCGGTATTCCAAGATGTAGAAAGCGGAAGTGGTGTTTATCCCTTCTCTCGGAATTGGTCATTTAGTTTCAACCCTTGAATTCGCAAAGCTTTTGATCAACCGTAATAACAGTCTCCAAATGACTATCTTAATTATGAAATTTCCACACATTCCAACAACAACACTTTTATTATTTTCAAAACTAGCGTATATTTCATCTCGGTTTATCTTGAAAACCGAGGGGTTAGATAATTTTTTTTTTAATTATTACATTATTTACACAGAATCATTGAGTCTTGAGGAAGATCAAATGTTGGGTGCAAGGTTTGTCTCTTTGGATCTTGCATGCATTTGATTCTGAAGCAAAACAAAATAAGGGTTAGATAACTAAAATCAATATTCAAATATATGATTTTGTGCTCAAATAAATATTTAAGAAAACAAACCTTAAACTCAAGTAATTTTCTGCTCTTGTAATCCATCTTAAAGAACTTTTCCAAACGTCTTTATGTTTCAAGCACTTCATGTTTCATTTAGGTTAGATTTTCAATATTCAGCATGATTTAATAACGAATGTCTCTTAGGTTTCACACGGATCACTAATGGTAGATTCTTGAGTGTTGATAAATATTAACTGGATGACAAATATTTGTTTAAGAACGAATAGTAAAAAAAACACTTAACTATCCCTTCGGCCAAGAAGAAAACCGAGGTGGATAAGCTGTTTTTTTAACTACATTGTTTATACAAATTATTAAAACTACATTGTAAAATCTGTAGTAGCAACTCATGATAGAAATGGACGGCGGTGAATATTTCCTCTCTTTGAGGCGACTTCATATAATTTAGTATTAGGGTAAAATATGTTTAACGAGTCTTTTAAAAGTAAAATATGTGTAATACCCCGTAAATTTATAAACGCTCTGGTGAATATTATTATGATCAACTGGGTTCCGGAGTACTCTGAGCAATTATTTGATAAAATAATTAGAGTAAACTGACGAACTCAGAATGGATTAAATTAATAGTATTTAACTTTGAGTTTTTATTAATTGGTGCATTTGAGCTAATTTGGACTTTTACTAGTATTACTAATTAATGAGAATTTTCTATACTATTCTATTTTCTTTTCATTTCCTTGAAAACAAACAAAAGCTAGAGAAAGAAAAGAAAGGAAAAAGAGAAGGAAAGGAAGGAAAGGAAAAAGGAGAAGAAAATTTTCAAGAAGCTCAAGATCATCATCAAGCACTTCATTCTTCATCTCTTCATCTCAATTTCATCATCCTCATCTTGTTGTCCAGGTGGGTTCTAGTTAGACTCTTTAGAGTAGAGTTTATTTTGAGTTTAGAGTTAGGTTGGAATTGTGAGAATTGAGTATTTTTGCATAAAATCATGAATCTAACCGTTGAAATTCAATGTTTGATTGTATGTTATACTGCTTGTTATGTTATAACATGTTTGGATGCTTTGTGATTGATCAAAATGGGATTTTGGGGTGATTTTGGATCAACCCGTAGCAGGAAATTTCTGCTGGTTTTTCTGCATTTTTCTCTGCCCATATGCGTATGGCATGGGGCAATACGCGTATGGGGCATGTCAATACGCATACGGCAAGAGCGTTACGCGTATGGCAATTTTAAAAGGAAAATCAAGGAAAAAAATGTCTCTGCCCATACGCGTATGGCCTTGGGCAATACGCGTATGGCTTTGCGAGAATTTTGGGCAATACGCGTATGGGATGTGCCAATATGCGTATGGCCAGGAGAATTGCAGAAATTCTGCTGTTGTGATTATTTTTCCGATCGTTGTTTCCAAATGCCGTAACTTTTTGTACGTAACTCGGATTTGAACATTTTTGGTATCGTTGGAAAGGTAATAAAATGTACTTTCTTATTACAATGGTTTTAAGATTGTCGGCCGATTTAATTATGTCGAGATTGTTGGAATAATGTCCTTTTGTCAACTTTTATCTGTTAAATGTGTGTAATTGTTGTTGACAATGTATGCATGTTAAAATATGGAATAGGCAGAGTGAGGATTATTACCATAACTGTGTCGGGAGTGTGATTTTCCCATATGTGGCAACGCTCGTGCATGAAAGGCCGAGGCGTGTGCATTTCAATCATAACCACTGTTTCTTGCGGTGTAGTTTCATGAGACTCGAGCACCTCCTCTGAAACGTTATGCACAACTACTTGGCAGGTTTGAGTCCCGTGTTAAGTACGATTGGAGCCTACGGGTAAAGAGACTTGTGACGGTGTACGGGCCGTGAGAAGTGACGGATCACGGTGTACGGACCGATGATCCCGAATCCAATTCGTATGCCAAGTAGCTACAAGGATCCATGACTCGGGTCGTCTTCTAGACGTAGAAGCGGACGGGAATAGGGGATACCTTGGTATTGGTTATTGATTATGAATCCTTGAGTTTACAGGCTCAGGAGGTACTTCGGTACTAGTGTGAGTTTACAGGCTCACCGTGATGGTTACTTGTGTGTGTGTACTCATGGTCTTTCCCCTTTCCCCTTTGACATGAGTTGGGCTTATTTAGAACCTTGTAAAGCCGAGAGGACTTTAAGATAGGGAACTCACTGAGATTTGATGTATCTCACCCCACTGTTGTTGTTTACATCACAGGTTCTGCAGGTTCGGCGAAGGGTAAGGACAAGGTCATTTGACTTTCCTTACGGATAGTAGCTTTTGTGATGGCATGGCTTCCGCTATGGCGTTATGTTTGAGATCATTGTAGTGATCTAGTTCTTAGTTTTTATCATTTTGGAACATCTTGTATATGTAATGCCTTAGACTTTTAATGTTTTGTTTTAGAGGCATTTATGTGTATAATGTGTTAACTAGGAACTTATTGTATATTTCAGTACCAAAAGTGAAACTCATGTATAATATGAGATTTGATGCAAGTATTATATGTGGGCGTTACAGTTGGTATCAGAGCAGGTCGTATCCTCGACCTAGCCATGAAATAGAATAAGTAATTCTTTCCGTTTCAGATACGTGGTGTCGCCTTTGGTCTTACATGTTATATTTATGGTATTGAGCCTGATCAACTTAATCCTATTGGTATGACATTCAGGAACATGGCCGACGGACGTAGAAACAACCCTGGAAGACCAAGGACTACTCCAGCTGGGACGGTTCCACAGGGTGCTCAAGGGAATGCCTCTTTGTATCAATTCATGCAACAGATGCAGCAGCAGCAAAATCAGTTCATGCAAGGAATGGTACAGCAAATGGCTGATGGTCTGCATCCTCCAGTGGTTGTTCCTGAAGTTGCAGGGGGAACCTATAGGGAATTCATTCGAATGAATCCTCCAGAGTTTCAGGGAGGGTTAGATCCGGTGAAGGCGCATGAATGGATATCAGGTATGGAACGGATTTTCTTGATAGTGCATTGCAGTGAGGAAAATAAGGTAGTATTTGCTTCTCACTTGTTGAAGGGTCCTGCCATGAGGTGGTGGGAGAGCGCTTCAGCCTTAATGATAATCCAAGAGGTACCAAAAGCGTGGGAGCAGTTCAAGGTAACTTTTATGGAGAAATATTTTCCAAGTTCTTTAAGGTCTCAGAAGGAGTTTGAGTTTCAACAGTTGAGACAGGGAAATTCGTCAGTGGCTTCTTATGCGGAAAAATTTGAGATCATGGCTGACTATTCTAGACAGGCCATGTATGCTCCTGATGAGAGGTGGAAGATTGATCAGTTTTTGTTTGGTTTGAGGGCTGCAATTTCACATAGCGTGTCTCAACGTGAATTTGCTACTTATGCTGAAATGTTAAGACAATGTTATGTGGCGGAAAATAGTTTGAAAAAGGTACAAATGGAGGTGGATTTGAACAGGGAAACTCAAGGTGACCGTGGAAGGTCGAATCAACAGTTTAGGCAAAGGCAACAGTCTTCCAAAGGGAAGCAAGTATAGAGTTCTAGAATTAGTGTGCCTCCGGTATGTCGTACTTGTGGAAGGAGTCATTTTGGTAGGTGCTATTCGGAGGGAATACGGTGTTATCAGTGTAACAAGATGAGTCATGTAGCGAGAGATTGTCCTCAGGGAAGGAATCAGGTACAAGGGAAGACTACTGGCCGAGTGTATACCTTGGATGCAAGGAAAGCAAAGGGTGACAACTCCTTGATTGCAGGTACGTGTTTCGTAAATGGACATCCTTGTTTTGTTTTATTTGATTGTGGGGCAACGCATTCTTTTGTGTCTACGCATTGTGTGAAGCGACTTGGGTTGCAAACTATTCCTTTGTTTCCTCCTATGGTGGTTACTACTGCCATAGATGAATTGGTTGAAACACCGCTAATGTGTGAAAATTGTGTGTTGTCGGTGAACGAAAGAGTCTTCCAGATTGATCTTATTTGTTTGCCGCTTAAGAAAGTGGATGTTGTTCTGGGAATGGATTGGCTTTCAGCTAATTCGGTTTTTATCGGTTGTGAGGAGAAGCTAATCATTATTCCATCTGTTGAGGCTACTCCGAAAGATGTATTATCAACGATTTTAGAAGGTACGGTGGGAATGGTAAATTTCTTGTTTGAGAAGGAGAAATCGGTTCTATTGGTTCTTACTAAGGAAAGAAGTAGTGAACAACAAGTTCTGAGTATTCCAATAGTGTGTGAGTTTCCTGAAGTGTTTCCTGAGGATGTTACTTCTCTTCCTCCGGAGAGAGAAGTTGAGTTCTCTATTGACCTGGTACTGGGAACGGCTCCTATATCCGTTTCTCCTTATCGGATGACACCGCTTGAATTAAGAGAATTAAAGGACCAATTGGAGGACTTGATGTCTAAGCACTTTGTTAGACCTAGTGTTTCACCTTGGGGAGCTCCAGTGTTATTGGTAAAGAAGAAAGATGGGGGAATGCGTTTGTGCATTGATTATCGTAAGTTGAATAAAGTCACCATTAAGAACAAGTACCCCTTACCCAGGATAGACGACTTGTTAGATCAATTGAAAGGAGCCTGTGTGTTCTCGAAGATTGATTTACGGTCGGGTTATCATCAGATCCGAGTGAAGAGTTCCGATGTGCAAAAAACTGCATTTAGAACACGTTACGGTCATTACGAATTCCTAGTGATGCCTTTCGGTGTGACTAATGCTCCAGCTGTTTTTATGGATTACATGAACCGTATATTTCAGGCTTTCTTGGACCAATTTGTGGTAATCTTTATTGACGACATTCTTATTTATTCTCGTACTCCACAAGAGCACGGAGAACATCTGAGAATTGTCTTATCGGTATTGCGAGAGAAGAAATTGTTTGCTAAGTTGAGTAAGTGTGAGTTTTGGATGTCGGAAGTAAATTTTCTTGGACATGTTATATCTCAAGGTGGTGTGGCAGTGGATCCATCGAAGGTAGAAGCAGTGATTAATTGGGAGAGACCGAGAAATGTTTCAGAAGTTAGAAGTTTCTTTGGATTGGCAGGTTACTATAGAAGGTTCATTAAAGGCTTTTCTCAATTGGCCTTACCAATGACGAAACTTACTCGGAAGGATTTTGCTTTTGAGTGGGATTCGGGTTGTGAACAAAGTTTTATGAAATTGAAGGAAAGTTTGACGAGTGCTCCAGTATTAATTATTCCTGATCCTAACAACTCTTACGAAGTATTATGTGATGCTTCTAAGAGGGGATTAGGGGGTGTTCTGATGCAAAGTGGTCAAGTAGTAGCTTATGCTTCTCGACAGTTGAAAGTTCATGAGAAGAATTATCCAACTCATGATTTGGAACTAGCTGCAGTGGTGTTTGCACTGAAGGTGTGGCGTCATTATTTGTATGGTGTACGTTTTGAAATGTTCAGTGACCACAAAAGTTTGAAATATCTATTTGACCAGAAGGAGTTGAATATGCGACAAAGAAGGTGGATGGAGTACTTAAAGGATTATGACTTAGAATTTAAGTATCATCCAGGAAAGGCGAATAAAGTAGCGGATGCTTTAAGTCAGAAAATGGTTCACAGTGCAGAATTGATGATTTTGGAGTATTCGTTGTTGGAAAAGTTTAGAGATCTTAATCTCCAATTTGTGTGGACTCCGAAAGGTGTAATTATGGGAAATTTGGAGGTCAATTATACTTTAAGAATTGAGATTCAACAAGAACAAATGTTAGAGGAGGAGTTACAAGAATTGTTACTTCAACCGGGTTTTACACGAGCAACTGATGGGATTGTTCTGTTTAATCAACGGATTTGTGTTCCGAGGGATGAGGCATTGAAAAGGAAGATTTTAGATGAAGCTCATAAAGGTACTTTTACGATACATCCTGGTTCTTCGAAGATGTATCAGGATTTAAAGAAGGATTATTGGTGGTCTGGGATGAAAAAGGATATAGCGGAATATGTGTCAGAATGTGCGGTGTGCCAACAGGTGAAGATTGAACACCAAAGACCGGGCGGTCTGTTACAACCTTTGGATATTCCAGTTTGGAAATGGGATAGTATTTCTATGGACTTTGCAGTGGGTTTACCCCGTACACAAGGTGGGTATGATTCTATTTGGGTGATTGTAGATCGACTAACGAAATCTGCTCATTTCTTAGCCGTGAAGACTACTTATAAGGCAAATCATCTGGCAAGGTTGTTTATTGCTGAGATTGTAAGATTGCATGGTATTCCTTCTAGTATTGTGTCCGATAGAGATCCGAAGTTTACTTCGAGATTTTGGAAGGTGTTCCAACAAGCGATGGGTACGAATTTGCATTTGAGCACGTCGAATCATCCTCAGACGGATGGCCAGACTGAACGAACGATACAGACGATGGAAGATATGTTAAGAGCTTGTGTGCTAGAGAGTAGAGGGAATTGGAAAGAACTTTTACCGTTAATTGAGTTCTCCTATAACAATAGTTACCAAGCGAGCATCGGTATGGCTCCTTATGAAGCATTGTATGGGAGGAAGTGTAGAACACCTTTGTGTTGGGCTGAAATTGGCGAAGATAGAATTTTGGGACCCGAGATTATTCAAGAGACTACGGAAAAGATTCGAATGATCCGTGAGAAAGTTAAACAATCAGAAGATCGTCAAAAGAGTTATGCGGACAACCGTAGGAGACCTTTGGAATTTGAGGAAGGTGACCATGTATTTCTGAAAGTTACTCCGAGATTGAGATTGAAAGGACCGTTTAAGTCACGTAAATTAAGTCCGAGATACGTGGGACCGTATCAGATTTTAGAAAGGGTTGGTGAAGTTGCTTACAGATTAGCCTTACCACCCTCTCTATCTGAAATGCATGATGTTTTTCACGTATCTCAGCTCCGTAAGTTTATTTCTGATCCTCTTCAGCCAACTCTACTAGAATATGTGGAAATAGAAGCGGATTTGACTTTTGAACCACAACCGAGTTGTATTGTAGGAAGAGAAACAAAAGTGCTAAGGAACAAAGGCATTCCTCTTCTTAAGGTGCAATGGGATATGACGCATCCAGGTGATGCTACTTGGGAACTAGAGTCGGAAATACGAGATTCTTACCCACATCTATTCAGGTAATCTTCTAAATTCGAGGACGAATTTCTATTTAAGGGGGAGAGGATGTAATACCCCGTAAATTTATAAACGCTCTGGTGAATATTATTATGATCAACTGGGTTCCGGAGTACTCTGAGCAATTATTTGATAAAATAATTAGAGTAAACTGACGAACTCAGAATGGATTAAATTAATAGTATTTAACTTTGAGTTTTTATTAATTGGTGCATTTGAGCTAATTTGGACTTTTAGTAGTATTACTAATTAATGAGAATTTTCTATACTATTCTATTTTCTTTTCATTTCCTTGAAAACAAACAAAAGCTAGAGAAAGAAAAGAAAGGAAAAAGAGAAGGAAAGGAAGGAAAGGAAAAAGGAGAAGAAAATTCTCAAGAAGCTCAATATCATCATCAAGCACTTCATTCTTCATCTCTTCATCTCAATTTCATCATCCTCATCTTGTTGTCCAGGTGGGTTCTAGTTAGACTCTTTAGAGTAGAGTTTATTTTGAGTTTAGAGTTAGGTTGGAATTGTGAGAATTGAGTATTTTTGCATAAAATCATGAATCTAACCATTGAAATTCAATGTTTGATTGTATGTTATACTGCTTGTTATGTTATAACATGTTTGGATGCTTTGTGATTGATCAAAATGGGATTTTGGGGTGATTTTGGATCAACCCGTAGTAGGAAATTTTTGCTGGTTTTTCTGCATTTTTCTCTGCCCATACGCGTATGGCATGGGGCAATACGCGTATGGGGCATGTCAATAAGCATACGGCAAGGGCGTTACGCGTATGGCAATTTTAAAAGGAAAATCAAGGAAAAAAATGTCTCTGCCCATACGCGTATGGCCTTGGGCAATACGCGTATGGCTGGGCGAGAATTTTGGGCAATACGCGTATGGGATGTGCCAATACGCGTATGGCCAGGAGAATTGCAGAAATTCTGCTGTTGTGATTATTTTTCCGATCGTTGTTTCCAAATGCCGTAACTTTTTGTACGTAACTCGGATTTGAACATTTTTGGTATCGTTGGAAAGGTAATAAAATGTACTTTCTTATTACAATGGTTTTAAGATTGTCGGCCGATTTAATTATGTCGGGATTGTTGGAATAATGTCGTTTTGTCGACTTTTATCTGTTAAATGTGTGTAATTGTTGTTGACAATGTATGCATGTTAAAATATGGAATAGGCAGAGTGAGGATTATTACCATAACTGTGTCGGGAGTGTGATTTTCCCATATGTGGCAACGCTCGTGCATGAAAGGCCGAGGCGTGTGCATTTCAATCATAACCACTGTTTCTTGCGGTGTAGTTTCATGAGACTCGAGCACCTCCTCTGAAACGTTATGCACAACTACTTGGCAGGTTTGAGTCCCGTGTTAAGTACGATTGGAGCCTACGGGTAAAGAGACTTGTGACGGTGTACGGGCCGTGAGAAGTGACGGATCACGGTGTACGGACCGATGATGCCGAATCCAATTCGTATGCCAAGTAGCTACAAGGATCCATAACTCGGGTCGTCTTCTAGACGTAGAAGCGGACGGGAATAGGGGATACCTTGGTATTGGTTATTGATTATGAATCCTTGAGTTTACAGGCTCAGGAGGTACTTCGGTACTAGTGTGAGTTTACAGGCTCACCGTGATGGTTACTTGTGTGTGTGTACTCATGGTCTTTCCCCTTTCCCCTTTGACATGAGTTGGGCTTATTTAGAACCTTGTAAAGCCGAGAGGACTTTAAGATAGGGAACTCACTGAGATTTGATGTATCTCACCCCACTGTTGTTGTTTACATCACAGGTTCTGCAGGTTCGGCGAAGGGTAAGGACAAGGTCATTTGACTTTCCTTACGGATAGTAGCTTTTGTGATGGCATGGCTTCCGCTATGGCGTTATGTTTGAGATCATTGTAGTGATCTAGTTCTTAGTTTTTATCATTTTGGAACATCTTGTATATGTAATGCCTTAGACTTTTAGTGTTTTGTTTTAGAGGCATTTATGTGTATAATGTGTTAACTAGGAACTTATTGTATATTTCAGTACCAAAAGTGAAACTCATGTATAATATGAGATTTGATGCAAGTATTATATGTGGGCGTTACAATATGCTTACTAACCACCTCAGTTTAGTATAAAACCGAGGTTTTATATTAAATATCACCTCGGTGATAAAGAAAACTAAGGTGACTATTTTTTTTTTTAAATATATTATTTACACAGAATATTAAAAAATATTGTTTACAACAAATCTTGGGTGATATCCAAATTTTGTTTCATACCCACCCAAACAATTTTTTTGAAACAAAAATGATTTTCTGCACTTGCGATCTATCAAATGATTCTCTTAAAAGGTTATGTTAGTTTCCTTCTTTGTTTGTTAAGCTCCATTCTTTGTTTAACATGAAGTAAGAATGATTTTCTGAACTTGCAACCTACCAAATGATCTTTTTTCAAAGGTTGAACTCACTTCATTGTTGGTTAAGCTCATTTCTTTGGGTAACTTAAAGCAAGAAAGCTTTTTTGCACTTGCAATCTATCAAGTAAGTACCATTCTTTAATTGAGGATTATTCCAAAAATACAACAACGAAGATATCAACACCATTATGTGAGATAGATTGCAAGGGCAGAAAAAATGTTTTGTTTAAGATAGAAGAACATTGAAGATATTTTGTGTCTTGTAATCCATCCCAAAGAATGATGCTTGCGAGTTTAAGGCGGCCTCATATAAGTAAGGATTAGGGTAAAATCTGTTTAACGAGTGCTTTTAAATTAAAATATTATTATTTTATACCTCAGTTAAATAGAAAACTAAAGGGTTAGAACATTTTGTTTACACTTATAAGTGACTAAAATCATAAACTGCGATAGCTGAGAATCGAAGCTTGTACTAAATTGTTTTTTCACCTCGGTTATTTTAAAAACCGAGGGAATTGATGTTTTATTTTTTAAATAATAAAAAATAGCGCGCCTTGACTTTATACCTCAGTTTTCTATTGTTCGAGGTGAAAGCTTCGTTATGAAAAGTGTTATTTGTTGTAGTGGATGAGGCATAAAACGGAGTTCTCACCGCTCTTGTTGTTGACATGTTGTGCACCACCATGATTGATGTTGCCAAAGAATTTTCCGTCCCTACACTTGTCTTTACACGTCTGGTATTACTTTCCTTGATTTGACGCTTCATTTTCATACTATCTGTGAACGAGACAACATAGATTTTGAACAGTTGCTGCAACTCACTGAGTTGACTGTCCCAAGTTTCGCTAACCCGTTCCTTCCAAATCGTTTCCAACTATTGTGCTACGTAAGGAATGTGAGTCGTTTATTATGAGCTATGCGGAAGGCCCCAAGAATGTTGATGGCATTATATTAAATTCATTTGAAAAGCACGAATCGTATGCAGTTCAATCATTTTTATCTGATCCTGGTTTATCCGACTTACCTTTATATCCGATTGGACCTATAATAAATCTCGAACCCAAAAACAAAGATACAATCGATCCTATTGATATCATAAAATGGCTTGATGATTAACTTCCTTCCTCCATAGTTTTCCTTTGCTTTGGGAGTAAAGGTTCTTTCGATGAAGATCAGATTAAGAAGATCCCATTTGCTATTAAGAATAGTGAGGCCCGCTTTGTATGGTCTCTTCAAAAACCACCATCGAAGGGCATCATGGCTTTGCCCTCAGACAACTCTCTTTTTTAATTGGATTTGGTTTTACCCAAAGGTATTTTAGATCTGACGAGAGAGATTGGAATGCTAATTGGATGGGGCCCTCAAGCTCAAATACTAGCTCACAAAGTCACATAAGGGTTTGTTTCGCATTGTGGTTGGAATTCAATTCTAGAAAGTATATACTTTAGCGCCCCCATAGCCACGTGGATGCTCTATACTGAAACACAAACAATTGCTTTTGAATTGGTGTGTGAATTGGAAATGGGTGTGGAGATTGCATTGGATTATAGGGTGGAGGTTAATAGTGAGCCTAACTATTTTGTAACTGCAAATAAAATTGAGAGAGGAATAAAGAGTGTGTTGGATAAAGATGGAGAGTTCAGAAAGAAAGTGAAAGAGATGAGTGAAAAGAGTAGAAAAACTTTGTTAGAGGGATGATCTTCTTACATTTATTTAAGTCGTTTTATTGATTATATTGTGAATCATTCATCGAATTAAATGATACGAGTTTGGGCCAAGGAGGTGGGAACAGTAATTATACATGGCCCATATGTAGTTAAAAACCCCTGACTTCCTTTAAGGTTCAAGAAACACAAAGAAATTAGAGTTTGATTTGGGTTTCTTGATTAAAACTTATTCGTAACTCAAAAACACAAACAAAATATATTCAACAAAGATAAACGACACAATTATTTTTTATCCTAGTTCACTATTAACTAAGCTACGTCCAGTCCACTCGCCAGAGTGATTTTTCCTTCTCAATAAGAACTTAATCCACTAATCAAATACTTGATTACAAACCTAATGGGAACCTTTCAAAGTCTACTTGAGAATTCTGACTATGACCTAATCTCTCAAAGAATTTAACCAATGGTTAAGAATACAATATTGTGTTTACAAAGTGCTTCTAAAAATATGCAGATACACAAGTTAAAATCAAGGATTACACTTAAGAAATATAATCAATAAAAATATTACAAGTGTATGAACGTGATAGTTTTCTTAGTGTGAAAACACTCCTCTTTTTCTTTCTCACGTATGAGTGTTGTTCAATGTAGCTATTCACACTAAGTTATTTTACAATCTTCCAAGACTTCTTTATATAGATGAAGAATATATCCGTTAGAGGGTGGAGTTAGAATATTCTAAATATCACAACTAGATGAAGGCCATTTGTTTCTACAACATTAGAGTGGCACTTACTGTGAGAACTAGATTTGGTTATGCAACTTTATCTCAAAGTTTTAATGATATCAAAGTGTATTTATGTATGCACAATTTTGTACAGCTAATGGTTGTTATTTGTGAGAACTTAACAAACAGATTATGCTTCCGTAAAACGGCGCGAACTCAATACTTAAAGGAAAATACTTCGCCTAAGAAGCAGAACTCAATACGAGAGAATACAAAGTTCAGATGCTGATACAAAAGAAAGGGAGAACGAGTTCTGAAGATCTGAAGACATAGGTTCTGATATAACGAAGTCCAGATGCTGAAGACTAGCGCTCTCTGATCAAGGTTCTGAAGGCCTAATCAAGTCTCTACTCATGCTTCAATCAGTTACTATCAGAAGCCTCTGAAGATATGAGGACAACGCATCAAGCAAACAAGGTTCTGAAGACCAAGTGCCGAAGACTCTGAAGACGTGCTCTAAAGATCCGAAGACTAGAGAAACTCAAGAACCTAGCTAAGTTTTCCCTTCTTACTCATGCTCATGAAAAGCCTCTGAAGTTGAGAAGCAAAGAAGACAAAGCTACATAGTACAGCTGTACCTCAATTCTAGCGAAGATATCTTGGTAATAGTGCAACGGTACAATCGAAGACAGAAAGCGCAACACGCAAAAGGTTTTATCTGTCCTGACGCTTCTAGCCGCCAGCCTACTTAGATATAATGATTACACTTTAACGACTCTTTTCACATGGCTATAAAAGGAATCAAAAGACTTGAAGAAAGATACACACGAACGCTACCGCAATACTTTCTCTTTCTAAAATCTTTCTTAAGTCATTCTGGTCAAAAACGTGTTTACATTTTCAGCTTGTATAGAAGCACATTTCTGTAAACGTAATTTGTTCAAACTTAGGTTTGTGTTCCTTGAGAAAGACCTTGTGGTGGTATTTCTTGAGAAGTCTAAGTCGTGTGTCTTAGAGGTTGTTCCTTGAGTAAGACCTGTGAGGTTGTATTACTTGAGAAGTCTAAAACTTGTGAGTTTTAGAGGTTGTGTTAGTCACTAGCGGTTTGGCTCGTGCATTGTACTGATTTGACTGAATATTGGATTAAGACCTCGTTGAGAGAGGCAAAATCACCTTGGCGGGTGGACTAGACTAACTTGAGGGTTTCTCAAGTGAACTAGTATAAACATAACATGTTCATCACTTGATTCTCAACATAGGTCACTACCATTAAAACGAAAGGGTTTCTAAAAAGAATTTATTTTTAAGAAACAAGTTTATTTTGAAAAACCAATTCAAACCCCCCTTTCTTGTGTTTTTCACACCTTCAATTGGCATCAGAGCTCCGGTTATGAGTTGATAAAAAGTTTGAATTTTTATCAAGCACTTAACAGTGTTCAGTACCGACCTAAGTGTGAAAAACAATGTCTACACCAAATGCTGAGTCAAGTGTTATTGTAAATGAAAGAGATTCTTATAGTGCAAAACCTCCTATCTTTGATGGAGAAAAATTTGACTATTGGAAAGTTAGAATTGAAAGTTACTTTTTGTCGTTTGACTTAGATCTATGGGATCTAGTAGTTGATGTCTACAGTCACCCTGTAGATTCTGCAGGTAAAAAGATTGATAGAAGTGCATTCACAGATGCACAGAAGAAAACTTACAAAAACCATCACAGAGCAAGAACGATTCTGTTAAATGCAATTTCCTACACAGAATATGAGAAAATTACCAACAAAGAAACTGCAAAGTCCATCTTTGACTCTCTTCGTATGACTCACGAAGGCAATGCTTAAGTCAAGGAGACGAAGGCTCTTGCACTAGTTCAAAAATATGAGGTCTTTAAGATGGAAGATAATGAATCTGTGGAAACCATGTTCTCAAGATTTCAGATGCTCATTGCAGGACTTAGAGTTCTAGACAAAGGTTATTCTACCGATGATCATGTCAAGAAAATTATCAGAACGTGCTAATGTAGCATTCATGGCTAAAACCAACAACGTTCTATCAGAAGGAGAACCTTTAGACTCCGATGATGAAAGAGTGGTAATTTCTTCCCTATCTCGCTCTGAACTTGAAATAGGATTATATGAACTTATGGAAAGATATCAAACTCTTCGAAGAAAACACAAAACTCTGAGGAAAGCTTCTAAATTTAAACACTATGCACAAGTTCCACACTATTATCCTAATAGAAGGAAGTCCAAAGGTGTCAGAACCTCTGGAAAAACTAATGAGAAAGGACCCACAAAATGGGTACCTAAGAATAATATAGTTTATGTTGCAGAAATCCTTAATGGCAACATTGAAACACCAATCATGGTACCTGGACAGTGGATGCTCGCGACACATGACGGGAGAAAGGCATATGTTCCAAGATCTAAAAATTAAACCCGGAGGTGTCGTCGGTTTCGGAGGAAATCAGAAAGGAAGAATCATTGGCTCTGGAACTATTGGAAATGGTAAGCTCCCCTCTATTAAAAATGTTCTGTTAGTTGAAGGTCTAATGCATAATCTATTGTCAATTAGTCAACTTAGTGACAATGGTTATGACGTCATTTTTAATCAAACATCCTGTAAAGCTGTAAGTCAAAAGGATGGATCTGTCCTGTTTAACGGAAAGAGGAAGAACAATACTTACAAAATTAAGTTATCAGATTTAAAACATCAAAATGTAAAATGCCTTCTTTCCATAAATGAAGAGCAATGGGTCTGGCATAGATGCCTTGGTCATGTTAGTTTGAGAAGAATTTCTCAGCTGAACAAGCTAGGTCTTGTCGGAGGCCTGTCAAATCTGAAGTACTCTTCAGATGCTCTTTGTGAAGCATGTTAGAAAGGCAAGTTTTTAAAAACCTCCTTTAAAGTAAAGAATATTGTTTCCACCTCCAGACCGTTAGAACTTCTTCACATTGATCTTTTTGGACCAGTGAAAATTGCTTCGATCAATGGTAAGAAATACGGACTAGTCATCATTGATGATTACAGTCGTTGGACATCGGTGAAATTCTTAAAACACAAGGATGAGTCACATTCTGTGTTTGCTTCCTTCTGCACTCAAGTACAAAATGAGAAAAATTGCAAAATCATCAAAGTCAGAAGTGATCATGGTGGAGAATTTGAAAACAAAGACTTTGAAAACCTTTTTGATTCACACGGTATCCCATGATTTTTCTTGTCCTAGAACTCCACAACAAAATGGAGGTGTAGAAAGAAAGAACAGAACTTTACAAGAAATGGCTCGCACCATGATCCAAGAAACTGACATGGCTAAGCATTTTTGGGCAGAAGCAATCAACACAGCATGTTATATTCAAAATAGAATCTCTATTAGACCTATCTTGAATAAAACTTCTTATGAATTGTGGAAGAATAAAATCCCCAACATTTCCTATTTTCATCCATTTGGATGTACTTGCTTTATGTTAAACACTAAGGAGAATCTTGGCAAGTTTGATTCCAAAGCACAGAAGTGTCTACTGTTAGGATACTCTGAACGCTCAAAAGGCTACAGAGTTTATAACACAGAATCTCAGATCGTGGAAGAATCAATTCATGTTAGATTCAATGACAAGCCTGACTTTGAAAAGTCAGAGCTAGTTGAAAAACTTGTAGGTTTGGAAATTAGCTTCTCAGAACCTAAAGAAAAGGCAGATGAAGTCAAAGACCAGCAGGATCCAACACCGAACTCCACTGATGTAACTCCGAATACTCCACATCAAAAGAAGAGAAGAATGTCCATACCTCATCCTAAGGAACTAATTCTTGGTAACAAGGACGCTCCAGTCAGAACCAGATCAGCCCTCAGACCATCAGAAGAAACACTCTTGGGACTGGTATCGTTAATCAAACCAGCTACAGTTGAAGAAGCGCTTATGGACAAGGACTGGGTTCTAGCTATGGAAGAAGAACTGAATCAATTCTCAAAGAATGATGTTTGGGATCTAGTTTCAAGACCTAAGAATGTTCATGTTATTGGAACCAAGTGGGTATTCAGGAACAAGCTAAATGAGAAGGGAGAAGTTGTCAAAAACAAAGCACGACTTGTTGCTCAAGGTTACAGTCAAGAAGAAGGAATTGATTATAACGAAACTTTTGCTCCAGTCGCCAGACTTGAAGCAATATGGTTATTAATTTCTTTTTCAGTAAATCATAACATCACCCTATATCAAATGGATGTTAAAAGTGAATTCTTAAATGGTTATATATCAGAAGAGGTCTATGTCAAGCAACCTCCTGGTCTTGAAAATTCAGAAAAATCAGATTTTGTCTTTAAACTCAAAAAGTCACTCTATGGTTTAAAGCAAGCTCCCAGAGCTTGGTATGATAGATTGAGAAAATTTCTCTTAGAAAACAATTTTACCAGAGGAAAGGTTGATACAACTTTCTTCTATAAACCATATAAGAATGATATTCTTATTGTTTAAATCTATGTTGATGATATTATCTTTGGTTCTGCTAACCCCTCTCTTTGTGAAGAATTTTCAAAGTTAATGTAAGCATAATTCGAAATGAGTCTGATGGGTGTGTTAAAGTTCTTTCTGGGAATTCAAATAGATCAGAAACCAGAGGCAACTTACATTCATCAAAGTAAGTACACAAAAAAACTTCTGAAGAAATTTAACATGATGGATTACAATATAGCTAAAACATCCAAAACCTCTAGACCGGAAACTCTTCCTCTTGAGAAAATTAATAAATCAGCTGTCAATTCTTCTAGATCTATGAATGTCACTAATACTGTTACTGCACCATCATCATCTCAAACCACCGTCATTCCTACCTCCAATCCACAGGTGAAGTTTAAACCACCATCTTTCTCAATTCCTCCTTCAACTACCACTATCCAATCTTCACCCAACGCAACAATCAGTACCCCTATCTCGTCTGAATCCATTCCTACCTACTCAATAACCTCATCAATCATTCAGCCAAATGAACAAAGTTCCATGAACCTAATCTCTGAATCTCAAGTACTCAGTATTGAGTCTATCTCTAAGGAGACAACCTCTGAATCTCTAGAGATCGTCACCCCTGAATCTCTCATGATCTCAGACACTCCAGAAGTGACATCTCCTACTGATCAACCAAGCAATCAACATCCTCCTACTGAGATCGTTCCATCTCAGCAAACAACACCTGAGTTGAATTCTGCCAAGCCTGACCTTGCTTTAGTCATCTATACTAAACCTCCTCCAACATCTTTTGAAGAATGCACAAGTCAATTTTATGACAAGGCATTAAGGAAGTTTGCGGACCAAAGAGCAGAACTTAACACAAGTACCAAGCCTATGGAACTTGAAAGATCTTGTCAAAACTTCCAGAAATGGTTGAGCAGTGAGCTTACAAGAATTGTAAGCTTCTTAGATGCAACCATCAAAGATGGAATTCAACGGGCAAAGGAGAGAGCAGAAGCTGAAGAACGGATCAGGATACTTCAGTTCTTGGCTGCAAAGCAGAAAGAAGTTGAAGAAAAGGCTATTGAGGAAGCGAGACTTCTTGCATAAAAGGCTGCTGAAGAAGCTATAATAGCACAAGAAACTGAAGCCATGAAGAAGGCTGAGCAAGATTCTACAGTTGTTTCTACATCTGATCCTACTGTTAAGCATTTAGAAGACGCCATTGGAGAAATCAGAGAAGAACAACAGAAGTTCAGAGAAAGCCTTGAGGAACAAAGAACTGTCAATGCTGAACTAAAAGGTATGCTTCAGAAGATGTGGGACAAGATGTCCTCTGGAAGCACCTAATTCTTATATATTTGTTGTCCTTAAATCCTTAGATCCTTGTTTTTCACCCTTGCACCACTTATCTTTTTTATCAATGACAAAAAGGGGGAGAAGTAATATAATGTGATATTTTGATTCCATAGTCAATCTCTGAAAAATGTTGTTTACATGCTAACAAATAAAACTGTTATTTCTATTAGAGTGTTTTTCTTTTTAGGTATTCTGATCCAAATTAAAGCCTTGTTAAGAAAAAGAAAATCAGAACTCTGCTAAAAAGAGAATCAAGTCTAAGAAAATCAAAACTCATGATCTAGTAAAATCAGGGGGAGCCCCGTGCTCAGAAATTCATCAAGTCTAAGACTCAGGGGGAGCACTTTATACGAAGGATAAGCTATCTTTAGAATATGTTATTTTCCCTGCATTATATATATCAAAATTGTGTCATCAAAATACATAGTTTTGTCATCATCAAAAAGGGGGAGATTGTGAGAACTAGATTTGGTTCTGCAATTTTATCTCTAAGTTTTGATGATATCAAAGTGTATTTCTGTATGAACAATTTTGTACAGCTAATGGTTGTTATTTGTGAGAACTTAATAAACAGATTATGCTTCCGTAAAATGGCGCGAACTCAATACTTAAAGAAAAATACTTCGCCTAAGAAGCAGAACTCAATACGAGAGAATACAAAGTTCAGATGCTGATACAAAAGAAAAGGAGAACGAGTTCTGAAGATCTGAAGACATAGGTTCTGATAGAACGAAGTCCAGATGCTGAAGACTTGCGCTCTCTGGTCAAGGTTCTGAATGCCTAATCAAGTCTCTACTCATGCTTCAATCAGATACTATCAGAAGCCTTTGAAGATATGAGGACAACGCATCAAGCAAACAAGGTTCTGAAGACCAAGTGCCGAAGACTCTGAAGACGCTGCTCTGAAGATTCGAAGACTTGAGAAACTCAAAAACCTAGCTAAGTTTTCCCTTCTTACTCATGCTCATGAAAAGCCTCTGAAGTTGAGAAGCCAAGAAGACAAAGCTACATAGTACAACTGTACCTCAATTCTAGCGAAGATATCTTGGTAACAGTGCAACGGTACAATCGAAGACAGAAAGCGCAGCATGCAAAAGGTTTTATTTGTCCTCACGCTTCTAGTCGCCAGCCTACTTAGATATAATGATTACACTTCAACGGCTCTTTTCACATGGCTATAAAAGGAAGCAAAAGACTTGAAGAAAGATACACACGAACGCTACCGCAATACTTTCTCTTTCTAAAATCTTTCTTAAGTCATTCTGGTCAAAACGTGTTTACATTTTCAGCTTGTATAGAAGCACATTTCTGTAAACGTAATTTGTTCAAACTTAGGTTTGTGTTCCTTGAGAAAGACCCTGTGGTGGTATTTCTTGAGAAATCTAAGTCGTGTGTCTTAGAGGTTGTTCCTTGAGTAAGACCTGTGAGGTTGTATTACTTGAGAAGTCTAAAACTTGTGAGTTTTAGAGGTTGTGTTAGTCACCAGCGGTTTGGCTCGTGCATTGTACTGATTTGACTGAATAGTGGATTAAGACCTCGTTGAGAGAGGCAAAATCACTTTGGCGGGTGGACTAGACTAACTTGAGGGTTTCTCAAGTGAACTAGTATAAACATAACGTGTTCATCACTTGATTCTCAACCTAGGTCACTACCATTAAAACGAAAGGGTTTCTAAAAAGAATTTATTTTTAAGAAACAAGTTTATTTTGAAAAACCAATTCAAACCCCCATTTCTTGTGTTTTTCACACCTTCACTTACAACATAGAGTGAATGAGGATAGGACTGTGAGGAACGGCGTTGATACCATAATATAGTCCTTTTTCCTGATCTTCATGGTAGTGGAAAGGATATCACATTTTGCCTTTATGTATTATTATAGATATCCGATTTTTTTAAAAAACACATATATGTGTCCTAGTATCAAACTTCAATATATGTGCAGACGGTGTAGAGGCATGACGACAGAGCCATCAAAACACCTTTAAGTTACTCAAGTCTAGAGCTTTACCATATAATACTTCATTAGAGGATTGTTCCCTAGCATTATATAGATATTCTATTCATCAAATAAACAAAATGAAGAATATAATTAGACCAATATTTCTTTGGAAGCTTTGATTGAAACATAAGTGTCTTATTTATATTCAAAATATGTAGGTGCTTTCTTTCAATCCTATCATTTTAATTTGGTGTGGAAATACAACTTTTCTCATGTATTATCCCTTTTAAGGAATAGAATTATATAAGTAAAATCTCTAAGTCCATTGTCACTTCTAATCCTTTTTTACTTTCTTGTCAAATTTTGTTTCAACCAAATTAACAAAACTCTTTAGATTATCAATGGCTTCTGATTCAAATTTCAGCATAACAATCCACACATGCCTACTATGATCGTCTAGAATTGTCAAGAAACATTTATATTCATGAACAGAGGTATTATAAAATAGCCCCCCATATATCTAAATGAATAACTCTATGCTATATTTGCAGGAAATTTGGCTTATATGTTGATCCTCTCAAGTAAAACTACCAATCCATTGTACTGCTCCTCTCAAGGTTGATGTACTTGTCTTCCAACATGATTTTTATTGTACTATTATTTTTATGAACGGTCTACTTGATTCTTCTACGTTGTATTAATTTCTACCCAAGATAAGACTAATGTAATACAAAACAAAATAATTTCCATTATTAATGTTTGAATATGAAACCAATACCTCTAACTTGTTTTTTTCAAGTGGATACTAAATTATTTAACTTCATACCTGATTCATAATGTAATCAATTAAATTATTTAAATAAGTGTATGAAGATCCACCCTCTAACAAACTCTTCCTACTTTTTTCACTCATCTCTTTCACTTTTTTCCTTACTTCTCCATCTATCCATGACACTCTTTATTCCTTTCTCAATCTTATCTGCAGTTAAAAGATAACTATGCTCACCATTAAACGCCACCCTATAATCCAATGCAATCTCCACAGCTATTTTCAGTTCCCACACCAATTCAAAAGCATTCGTCTGTTGTTCCGCATAAAGAGGCCATGTGGCAATAGGCACGCCAAAATATATGCTCTCCAGTATGGAATTCCAACCACAGTGCGAAACAAATCCTCCTATTGCTTGGTGGGCAAGTATTTGAGTCTGTGGAGTCCAACCAACAACCTTTCCAATTTCAGCCATTCGATTCAAAAATCCTTCGGGTAAAAGCGAAACCAAATCTGAAAGTGGATAATTAGAGGGCGCGGGCATGACGCCTTTCAGCGAGGGTTTACGTAGAGACCACAGGAAGCGAACTCCACTATTCTCAATAGCATGTGCTATCTCTTGGATTTGGTCCGCATAGAAAAAACCCCTAGTCCCGAAGCAAAGGAAAAGTACCGAGGAAGGAGGTTGATCATCAAGCCATTTGATGATATCATCCGAATCAACGGTGCCCTTTGAACGAGAGCGATCATGGCGGAAGCTCGATCCGTGTTTGGTGGAAGTGAAGTTTCTGGAAGGTTGACGACGAGGAGAGAATCGGAGATGGGAAGGGAATCAATGTATGACTCAGCTTCTGAGTTGTTTGGGAGTTTCATAAGTAAAACGGTTATTTGGAGACGGTTATCACGGTTGATTAGAAGCTTGGCAAACTCAAGGGTGGAAACTAGATGGCTCAAACCAGAAGCAGGGATAAAAACAAGGGGACAACTTCATTACCCATCACAAAAAGTTGGGTAGTGTACTTTCAACCAATCTAGTAATACTATATCATTTTATTATACTTAATTATTTATTTAATAATTTAAATTTTGTAGATTTCTAATACAATGTAGTCTAATTTACTCTATAGATAATTCTACCCAACTTTTTAAAATGGGTAGATAAAAATTCACCTCAAAAGAACTTGTGCTTTCTTCATCTCGGATATGCACTGAGTCTGAGTTACTGTGTTTTGAAATGTTGTTTGATATATATGCTAAGTTTGACTTTCATATTTTTGCTAACTTTGTGTCTATCTCTCTCTAATAAATCACAAATAAATTATTCTATTTTCATTTATGTATCTTGTTATTATATTAGTGTTTGTTGTGTGTCCTTTATGAGATATCATATTATGTCAGTGATGTCATGGCTTTGCTGGATTGTGGAGTGAAAGGGTTGAAATGTTTTATTAGTTACATCGTCTAAAAAAATTAATATTAACTAGGCCACTTTCAAGAACATAATTTTATTTCTAGTTTATGTATGGATAGTGAAAATGAAAAAATCGATGATTTTATTGAATAATTTTCTTCTTGAGTTACCAAGAGAAAATAAAGATTTTGATTTTTGAATTAATTTTTCATGCATTTATATTCTTTTGAAGCATATCAACACAATTTCATACTCTTCACTAATTTATCAAAGGAACTTGTATTTGTATTACATAATTAGTTTATAGGGTAAAATACACAACCCCTATAATGTTAGCGAGTTCTCATTTTACCCTCTGGTAAAGTTTTTTTTTTAAAAACTCTCTTATCTTAGTTAGATTCCCTCAGAAAATCCCCCAGAAGCCAAGTGGCATTGAAGATTTACTGAATATTTCAATTTTTTTCCACGTGAGCCAGTGATTTACACATTTGGCATCTCTTATTATGTTGACTGTGTAATTTATGTCTTTAGAAATACCCCCTTGCAATAGTTAGGGTTTCTCTCCCCCATTTCTCTTTTCTTCATCCGCCATCATCTTCTACATGGGTGGAAGCAAGTCTTCGTCTGGGGGAAATTTTTGAAAGGGTTTGCCAAGATGTGGTTGCAACGATACGATGAAGATGTTTGGATCAAACACCATTAAAAATCCAAGTAGAAAATTCTGGAAATGTCGAAATTCCTTGGTGAGTTTATTTTCAGCTTGTATCAAACACCATATGTTAATTCCTGATTATGTGTTAATGATTGTTTAATTTGCAGAATGGTTGCGGTTTGTTTGTGTGGGACGATTTTGTTAATGAGCTTGAATCGAACGACATGAATCAATCAAGATGTTGTGATTGTGAAGTCACAAAGGGTTATTTGAGAGAATTTGCAAAGGAGATTGCTCAGGAAATTGAAAGCATAGTATTGAAGAAGTATGATGCAGAAGGAAGCATTATCAAAACAGAAAAATTGAAAAGAAAGATTCAAATGGAAAAGAGGAAAAATTTATGGATGTTGTTTGCACTTGGTCTGTCATGGTTAATCTTTGCAGTATTGTTTAAGTTAATGTAATCAACTCGTGTTTGGAATTAGTTGTTTAGGTTATTTGGGATTAATTGTTAAGGTTTGATGTAAGTTGAAATGTATTCAATCAGTTTCTTATCAATGAAAGCATTTGTTATGTATTCAATCAGCTTCAAATGTTATAATTTCACAAAGATTTGACACAAAACATTTACATTAAATTCTGCAATTTGATACATAAATACTTGAAAAGCACACTTGGTGCATATGTCTGTTACATCATTGATATAAGCACAAATTGTTATTACCACAAAATGACATTCATCTAGATAATACTTAATTGGCATAACCACGCGTTGTTATAACCACAAAATGACATTCACCTACATAATACTTAAGGCAGCTACATAGTACTTAATTGACATAGCCACAAAATGACACAAAATGACAATTAGCAATACAACACATAACACTCAATCTCTCATTATCTTGGTCTTCCATGTCTTCATAGACCTAGTTTGCAATCCAAGGTTAGAGTCTTTTGAACTTGATTTGACCTCATTGTCTAGTACTGTGATTGGTTGCTCACTAGATTCTTCTCCTACAATTGGTTTTCTCAACCAAGACAGTTTGACCCTTTCACTTTGTCTTCTTCTTGTAATGACTGGTTTCTTTCCTTTCTTCTTTTTAATTGAATCAACAACACAATATCTACTTTGACTCATAACAGTTGGTGGTTGGGTCTGATTCATAGAATCTGCAGCAGTTGGGGCAGCATAAGAAACCACTGCAATTGGAACATTATCAGAAGCATTATCAGTAGCAATTGGTGCATTATCATTAGCAATTGTTGCATTATCAGTAGCAATTCCTTGTGCATTTCCTTGTGCATTATCAGCTTGAGCATTATAAGCAGCAGTTGGTGCATTATCAGGTTTTTGTTTCTTTTTAACTTTTCTCTACACAATCAAATGTAATACACAAGTCATTGAAATGTAATTGGATTATAAATCAAACAAGTCATTGTAAAGTAGGACACGAGAAGTACCTTTATTTTAAGTACATTGGGGTCCTGTGAGGAGGCCTTTCAAGTCAATGCATTGTGACCAAACTTGTCACATTTGGTGCACTTATATGTCACCTGTTCTTCTCTTCCTTGCACCCTCCTCTCCACTTTCTCTTATCCTAAGCTTTCTAGGTCTACCTGGGCCAGTTTTATAGGATGGTGGTAGGGGTTCCTCCATTTCAACTTCTGGCCACATATCTTGGCCATTGATTGGACTTACAGAAAAACCATAACAAAGGGCAAACTTTTCTCTTTTATAACATTCATCTACAAAGTCATCAGGGTTTTGCTTCCTATAGCTCAAGGCAGCTACAGCATGTCTACAAGGTATTCCCACTAATTCCCAAAAGTTACAACTACAGTATCTTTTTGCAATATCAACAATAAACTCTTGATTGTTGAAACTATGTGTGACTTGAAATTGTTCAGCCATTGACCATGTTGGCAACCAATGTCCACTATTGAAAACTTCATTGTCCAACCTCTTTCTAGGTATAGGCATCATTCTATGTGGCCACTTATCAAGTTTAGTAGCAGATGTAGCTAACCTATTCATCAGGTATTTTCTTATCCACTCACACATAGTCAGTATTGGTTTGTCCCTAGCAACTAGAATAGTAGCATTAAAAGACTCTGATATATTATTCATCAACACATCACATTTAGGGTAAAAATTGAAGGCATGCTTACACCAGCTTTTGGTTTGGACTGCCATCAACTAATTCCAAGCATTGGGATCTACCTTCTTTAACTCATTCATCTTTTGGACCCATGCCTGATAATATATTGCCTTAGCAACTCCCATCATCAAATATCTGATCATTGATCCACCACCAAACCTTTTCTTGAAATTAGCATAAAGGTGCCTAAGACACAACCTGTGCTTAATCCTGTCAAGCATTTCCTCAAATACAGCCACAAGTCCCTGAAACATAACACCAATTGTTGACACATTAATTACAGAAACAAAATTAAATACATAAGTACAAGGAATTAGATATGTTAATGTTGTACCTTTTGTTGATCAGATATAAATACATATCTTCTATCCTGGCCAATATCCTCAATCAATAGTTGAAGGAACCATCTCCAACTCTCCTTTGTCTCATTTTCAACCACACCAAATGGCAAAGGGAAGTATTGATCATTAGCATCCCTACCCACAGCAATTAGTAATTGGCCACCATATTTGGTCTTCAAGTGACATCCATCAACCCCCACAAAGGGTCTGCATCCATTTATAAAGCCTTTCTTACAACCATCAAAACAAAAATAGAATGATCCAAACCTTGGTTGTATGGATAGATTAGGTCTTTCAACATTAATCTTGACTGTGTTGCTTGGATTTACCCTTCTTAACTCAGATGCATACCTCCAAATGGATGCATACTGATTATCAGCATCACCTTCTATTATCCTCTTTGAAATCAACTTAGCCCTCCATGCTCTTGCAAAACTAATACCCACAGAAAAGTTTTGCCTTATATCTTGCATGATATCTCTTATCCTAATTGTCTCACATGTTTGCATCATCTTTACCACATGCTTAGCCACCCACTTTGATGTTGCAGATTTGTTGTTCAAAACCCTAGCCCATGTGTGGGTGTCTTTGAGTGTTTTTATAGCAAAAGTGTGTTTGTGGCCCACCTTAGAGCATAAGACTAAAAACCCACATTTAGCCTTACACTCAACCCTTACCCTATAGCTCTCATTTTTCACAAAAGATATTTCCCTCCCATTGAGCACGGACCACTCACGAATAGCATCCCTAAAGTCAGCAAGTGAATTAAATTCTGAAATTCTGGTATCAGACGTGTGATGTTAAGGTGTGATGTCACAACAACACACTCTGCACAATGGACAGCAATAACAGTAAAATAACACCAAGAATTGTTGACGCAGTTCGGTTACAACCAACCTACTCTGGGGGCTACCAAGCCAGGGATGGAATTCACTACTTGTAGATATAATTTACAGACTCAACAACCCGTTGACAATCTCCTAAACTTATACTCTACTAATGACTTCCTACCTAAGAAACCACTTAGGTATGAGAACACCACTCAATCCCTTACAAACACTCAAAGAAACCACTTTGAGTACCCTTGATCTTACTTCACAGCTTCAATCAAATCACACAACTCTCTTTGCTTCACAGCTTTAGAGAGGACAGAAACTCAACACCTATTCAAACCCTAAAATAATGTAAATACAAGCACTTTAAACAAACTCTAGACACTAAGCCTTCTGCTCTTGATCTTCTGAATGTTTTCTGTGCTTTTTCCTTTGGTCTTGTGCGCTTTATATAGCTCCTGAATTGGGCTTGGACTTGTCACAATATTTGATCAGATTTGTTAATTAAAACTGAATCTTCAAAACAAATTTTATCCCCAAAATCTTTTTAAATCTTCAACCTTTTAATTCTCCAACAGACCTGCAATCAAATCTCCCATGTAACAGAAAATATCTATCCCAAGATATTCTCATCCAATGAGTTAACCACTCTCCACAATTCCAGCTAATACGCGTGCCCTAATAACATGTCCTGCTGTTGTTAATTCTGCAGGTCTGATGTTACAACATCACCTGTGTGACATCAGACATCCAACTTCAGCACTTAACTACTTAACACAGCCCAGTGTTAAGACTTCAATGTTACAACATCAGCACCTTGACATCAACATTGAATATCCTTTGTTTTACCAAAATTACAGCCAATCCAGGAACTATCAATCTCCCCCTTTGGCTAATTTTGGCTAAAACAATCTCTGCACTCTGCAAACAACTTCTGCACTCTGCACCTTCAGAGATTTTAGCAGCGGAATAATCTTCAGAAATTTGAAACTCATTAGCAGCAGTTTGATAATCTTCAAAGTCTTCATCACTTGATCTGCTGCAGCACCATCTTCATTATTGACAACAGCCAATTGGTGTTCCCCCTTAAAAACACGAACCAATATCACAGTTGTTCAGTAGCTCATAATGTGCAGCAATTTACTCCCCCTAGATGTCTGCTTGGCTGCACTCTTCAAATGTCAAAACTCCCCCTTTATGCAACTACACACCTTTTAGCAGCATCAATCTAACTCCCCCTTAATCTCTGCATCACATCAGCAGCATATGGCAATAGCAATAATACTCTGCATGACTATCTTGGCTATTTTCTCCTGGCTATTTTCTCCCCCTTTTTAGCCACAATTAGGCAAACTTCAGTTAGAAGCCCTATTAACTAAAGTCAGAATACCCTAGCTCTCATTGTTAGCCTCTCAGTTAGTAAACAGGCAAAACAAATCATAGAAGGAAACTAAAACCATAACCAGTGCATAAAACAGCACAATATTCAAATTACAAACCCAACATAAAAAACTACAAACTGAAACTACTAAAGGCAATAGAAGATAAGCTAGTCTTCTTCTGAACTAGATTGTTCTCCAGGATTCTCTTCCTCCTCCTCAGAGCTATCCCCACTGGCATCAACTTCATCTTCCTCAAAGCCATCAACATTGTTCTCAACATCATCACCACTGTTCAGTTCTAACTGCTGGATCAGCTTTTCAAGTCTCTCTTTTCTAACCAGACTGGTACTTATGACTGCATCAAGGTCTTTGCACATGGTCTTCAATTCTCCGATCAGTCCAGCCTTTGTAGTCTTCTTCTTGACTTCAGCAGTTGAAGTTAGAATAATGTCTGGAACATGATGTCCTGAAAATAGTTTAGGGTGTAGGGACAAGGCTGTCTTCCTCTGGCAGGCTATGTCTGAGCTTGTTAAAGTTTCAGGATGTTGCTCCAAGATGATACCACACACAAGAGATGGTAATGCTATGGGTAGCTTGATAGCGTTTGTTTCAGCATGTTTCACCACTTGCTCAAAGATGTAGCTGCCATAGTCAAACTTAATCTTCTTCCTGATAGTACAGATAAACCTGCCCAATCCAACAGCGATTGTTGTCTTGTGGTTTGTTGGCACCCAGTTGGCAGCACCAATTCTGTGAAGAATTGCATACTTTATGCTAAGTTTACTAGTTGGCAACTTCCTTTTCAATGGCCAAACCCTCATCTGACCAGCTGTAATCTCTTTACATATATCATTATCAGTCATCTCAAGTTCACTATACTTTTCATCATCTCTTCCTAGATACTTATTGATAGTACTAGGAGAGAAATTAATGCACTTTCCTCTCACATAAACTTTCATGTAATCAATGCTCTTTTTATCAGTAATATTTCTAGCAATGTTGACCACAAATTCTTTGACAAGACTTTCATAGCACTTAGGAAACTTGGTCACAGTTTTTACCAATCCAGCCTCAGTAATCAGCTCCATGATATCCTTTATTTCTAAAGCTTCTTTCCCAAGCTCCCTCTCTAGGGCCAGTCTTCTCTGACATACAAATTTCCATAACGATGCACTGCTGGCATAATGAAAGGAAATGTTGTCGATTGGAACTTCAGGTACTTTGTCAGAGTTTCTCTTCAAAATTGTCCTTCTGATAGGTGTGATGTCATGAACATCATCCTCATCATCACGGTCAGAATTAGAGTCTTCCCTTATTTTCCTCTTTTTGGATTTCACAGCCACTTTGCTCCTTGGCTTGGTTGGACCCACAACAATTTTCTTCTTGCCTTCAGACTTCTTTGGAGAGGATTCAACAGTCTTTCCTTTTAAATAATTCACATCGGGACTCATTAACTCTGAGTCATAGTCTGATGTTATAATATCAACTTGAACATCATTAGTTGAATTTCCTTCAAGAGAAATCCACTGATAGCAGTTGTCTTTGGTTCTGGCACCCTTCATAACAATCTGATTTTGCTCATCAGAAACCACACACTCATGCTTAGTGTAGTTTACCTTGTAACCTTCATCACACAACTGGCTTATGCTGATCAAATTTGCACTTAAGCCATTGACAAACAGAACATTGTCAAGTTCAGGTCTACCATCACCTTTCACTTTCCCAATTCCTGCAACAACTCCTTTCTCTCCATTGCCAAATATAACTTCAAGAGGGGGGCAAGTTCTAAATTCAGCAAACATGGATCTACATCCAGACATGTGTTTGGAACACCCACTGTCAAAATACCATGTTCCTTCTTCAAACTCTTTGTCTGCCAAGTGAACCAACAAGCACTTCACATTCTCCTTAGGTACCCATTGTTTAACAACTTTGGGCCTGTGCTCTCTCCATCTGTTTTGAGGTTGAGGGTATCCATGCAGCTTATAGCAAGAGTACTGCATATGTCCAAACCTTCCACAATAATAGCATCTCACCCTTTCATCTCTGAATCTTCTGCCATGATGAGATTGCTTAGGCCGCCAGCCATAATATGGTCTCCTCCTACCATAACTGCCCTGCCATTTATTATGCTGGTATCTTCTCCCATAAGAAGGCTGAGAATGCTGTTTCCTAGATTGTCTCCCATGATGGTGTGGCTTTCTTCTTCCATAGATATGAGGAACAACATTGGTGTATCCATATCCATAACCATACCAGTTGTCCTGATGTTGAGACACCTGATGAAACATGTGTTGTTTGAACTGAGCAGCTTGCATGCTCTCGTGGTATTGTGGGGGCATATACTGACTAGCTCCCTGTGGCTGATTTCTCTTCTGATATGGACCAGTCTTCTTCTCAATCTTCTTAGGTTGTGAAACATCAGCTTTCTTAGGGGTAGAATCCTGCTTCTTTGGCTGATGTTGAGATGAAAGTTGTGACACTTCCTTCTTTGAACCTGAAGTGCTTCCTTCTGAAGTTCCCTTGTTCTCAGCCACATAACCTATCCCAGCTTTGTCTCCAGCAGCTTTTTCTAACTTAAGAATCTTGTCAAGTGTGTCTGTACCACAGCTCAGCATCCTAACAGACTTGGTCATTTGATCAAGGTGAGCTCTAACTAGCACCACTTCATTTTCCAGATCTGTCTTTTCATTCTCTAGCTGAGCAATCTGTTGCTTGTGGCACTTGTTTTCTTGACAAATCTCAGCACTTTTTAAACACAGCTCTTGATAGGTAGATGCTAACTCCTCATAAGTTACTTCTCCATCACTAGAATCATCATCAGAAACCACAGCTCCTGTTAAAGCTCTCATATGCTTTGCTGAGTCGCCTTCACTTTCACTATCAGAGTCAGACCAGGAAACTGTCATGCCCTTCTTCTACTTTTTCAAGAAGATGGGACATTCTTTCTTGACATGTCCATACCCTTCACACTCAAAGCACTGAACTCCTTTATCTTGGGTAGTTTTCTCTTCATCCTTCTTGCTGGTGTCAGAAGTCATGTTCTTGACATTAGGCCTGGAGTTATTATTCATTCTCTTGAATACTTTGGTGAACTGTCTTCCCAACATCACTATGGCCTGAGACAGATCCTCCTGGGATTCAGATTTCTTCCCTTTCTCTTCTTCACCATTTGTCACCAGGGCTATACTCTTTGGCTTCTTTTCTGGTTCTTCCTCATTCAACCCAAGCTCAAAGGTTTGAAGAGATCCAATGAGCTCATCTACTCTCATCTTGCTGATGTCTTGTGATTCTTCAATGGCAGTAACCTTCATCTTATACTTCTTAGGTAGGGACCTATGGATCTTCCTCACAAGCTTTTCATCTGACATCTTCTCTCCAAGAGCACTAGATGCATTGGCCAGCTCAAGAACACTTATGTGGAAATCATGAATAGTCTCATCTTCCTTCATCTTCAGGCTTTCAAATTTTGATGTTAAAATCTGAAGTCTTGACATCTTGACTCTAGATGTTCCTTCATGAGTAGCTTGCAAGATATCTCATGCTTGCTTAGCAACTTCACAGGTATTGATTAACCTGAAGATATTCTTATCCACTCCATTGAAGATGGCATTTAGAGCTTTGGAATTTCCAAGTGCAAGCTCGTCTTCCTCCTTGGTCCACTCTTCTTCAGGCTTTGGCTTAGAGGTACCTTCTTTATCTTTACCAGCATCATCCTTCTCACATACAACAGGTGTTTTCCACTCTTTAATAACAGCCTTCCAAGCCCTACTGTCCAAGGATTTTAAGAAGGTGGTCGTCCTTGGCTTCCAATAGTCATAATTGGATCCATCCAAAATAGGGAGTCTGTTGACGAATCCTCCAACTTCTTTGTCCATCTTTACACCAGAAAATAACTTCCCTAGATCTCACCCAGAGACAGACAGGATGCCTGCTCTGATACCAATTGAAATTCTGGTATCAGACGTGTGATGTTAAGGTGTGATGTCACAACAACACACTCTGCACAATGGACAGCAATAACAGTAAAATAACACCAAGAATTGTTGACCCAGTTCGGTTACAACCAACCTACTCTATGGGCTACCAAGCCAGGGATGGAATTCACTACTTTTAGATATAATTTACAGACTCAACAACCCGTTGACAATCTCCTAAACTTATACTCTACTAATGACTTCCTACCTAAGAAACCACTTAGGTATGAGAACACCACTCAATCCCTTACAAACACTCAAAGAAACCACTTTGAGTACCCTTGATCTTACTTCACAGCTTCGATCAAATCACACAACTCTCTTTGCTTCACAGCTTTAGAGAGGACAAAAACTCAACACCTATTCAAACCCTAGAATAGTGTAAATACAAGCACTTTAAACAAACTCTAGACACTAAGCCTTCTGCTCTTGATCTTCTGAATGTTTTCTGTGCTTTTTCCTTTGGTCTTGTGCGCTTTATATAGCTCCTGAATTGGGCTTGGACTTGTCACAATATTTGATCAGATTTGTTAATTAAAACTGAATCTTCAAAACAGATTTTATCCCCAAAATCTTTTTAAATCTTCAACCTTTTAATTCTCCAACAGACCTGCAATCAAATCTCCCATGTAACAGAAAATATCTATCCCAAGATATTCTCATCTAATGAGTCAACCACTCTCCACAATTCCAGCTAATATGCGTGCCCTAATAACATGTCCTGCTGTTGTTAATTCTGCAGGTCTGATGTTACAACATCACCTGTGTGACATCAGACATCCAACTTCAGCACTTAACTACTTAACACAGCCCAGTGTTAAGACTTCAATGTTACAACATCAGCACCTTGACATCAACATTGAATATCCTTTGTTTTACCAAAATTCCAGCCAATCTAGGAACTATCAAATTCCATACCCCACTTGAACTTATAGTCCTTGTTGAGGTGCTCTTTCCTAAATCTTTCATACTTGGGCCTTTCATCATCACATGAATCATCTGGGTCAGAACTATTTAATTCATCACTATAGTAATCATCTTGGTCCATTTTCTTATTGGGCCTAACATTAAGCTCACTCATACTTGTATCAAGATTGCTTGTATCTACATTGATGGGCAATGTTACATCAATTCCTTCAAAGCCATCAACTAGAGCAGTAGCTCTCTCATCTTCACTATCATCTAACCTTTCAACATCCTCATCTTCTAACCCATCCAAATCCTTCATCTCATTAACACACCTAGGTTCTCTATCCTCAGAATCCATTATTTCCAGAGAATGTTCCACAAATATATCCCCATTAACTTCCATTGCACTGAAGTATGTAGCAAATTCGTATGCATCATTTTAATTAAAATAAATCCCTCTTGAATGTATAAGACTTTTGTCCATAACCTAAAGGAACCATCCTTATACCCTCACCTACTCAACAGCTTGCCAATGCTATCCATTTTCCAGTTCGTAACATGTAACCCAGTTACAGTCGAATCAACCCCCCTCTGTAAATAATTTCATCCGGATTAACCCTAATAAATTCACCCCCATGGTGAAAAGTAACATTAAAAGGTTTAAATTCCTGTGAAATAATCATAACCAGTTATCAAAAACCCTAAAAATTTCAATCAGATTTCACAAACAACATTCAGATTCCAAAAACCCTAATCCTAACATTTAACCGTGAAGAAGTTTACAAATAAACATACCTGGTCATTACAAGCTTCGATTATGAAAATGTATTCGTCTTCCCGTTCGATTCAATCCTCGTGAACAACCGTCTTCGTCTTCGTGTTCTTCGCAGATGAATCGCCTTCGCTGGAGCTGGAGATCTTCTTCACGCATGAACCTTAACTATTACAAGGGGGTGTTTGAAAAGTATATACCCATTAAGCAAAGAAAAAATAATCAAAAATGCCAACAGTGTAATTCATTAGGCCACGTGGACAAAATTTGAAAACTTAACTGAATCTTCAATGCCACTTGGAATCTGGGGGGCTGTATGAGAGAATCTAAATAAAATGAGGGGGTGTTTAAAAAAAATATTTTATATGGGGCTAAAATGAGAACTCGCTAATATTACAGGGGGGTTATGTATTTAACCCTTAGTTTATATGTCTTTTGTTTTACCGCACATAGTCGAAGGAGGTTGACAGTCTGGTGGTTGGTTTGCGGGGCTCTTTTCCCGGCTATCTGTGTGCTGCAACAGTAGTCCAAATTCAAGTATCGCGTGCTGGCTTCGTTTGTTATATAGTCTTCGAATCTTGTTAGATGCAAACAATTCGTGTATTGGACTCCAAGAAAAATTGGTTTCATTTTGTAGAATGGATCGATGCGGTTTCTTGTTAATTGAAACTGTATTCGACAGGTTTTTCTCTGTTACTTGGGGGTACTTCTAGTACCTTGGTTTCAATGTAATTCTCTGTTTGCTTGTTAAAAAAAAAGTCTTTTGTATTGTGTCTCTCTAACAGATAACAATTATATATCATAAACTTAGAATCCAATGTAAATTATATATCGCTAGCACCAAAATAATTTTCAGAATAGTTTAGACATACATTAATATAGTGAATTCACTACAAAAAAACAGGAATTTGCTAGGTGAATATCACCCCGCAAACCCAAAATTCACCCTGCAACGTCACATTTGCGGGGTGTTTGAAATACCTCGCAAAAACAGTAGTCGCAACTTTTTGCAAGGTGAAAATCACCCCGCAACCTTGCCAGGTAGAATTCACCCCGCAACGTTGCCAGATACCAATAACCTCGCAAATGCATTTGCACAATTGATATGAGACATGCGTGTCAGAGTTGTTAAAAGCAAGCAAAGCAGGCATGGGTCAGATTTGTTCAGAATTTTGCGGGGTACAAATCACCCAGCAAATGTTTAATATTAATTATTTCTCTCTGAAGAGCAGGCATGGGGCCGGTAGGTTTATAGTGTTCAGAAAATTTGCGGGGTGCATAGCACCTAGCAAATTTTGATTATTCAATTTTGCTGGGTAAAATTCACCTGGCAAAAGAGTTATATATACCAAGTTTAAATCACCACGCAAATACTAACGCATATAATAAAAAAATATATATTTATATTATTCTAATTATTAAATTAATATTTAGAATAATATAAATATAATAAATAATTTAAGTTCAGAAATATTTAAAATTGATATATTATTTTAAATTCTAAATATTTAAATTCAAATTTAATTTTAAAAAGTTGATAATTAAATAAATTTATAATTAATCCAAAATATTTAAATTTAAAATGACATTCACTCCGGATCCGAATCTTGGTTGTTTCCGTTTTCTTCATCATTCTCGTCTACCACTCCTTGGTTATCAACCGGTCCACCTCCGCCACCACCATATTGTTGTTGAAACATTTGTTGTCATTGTTGCATTTGTTGTTGCATTTGTTGTTGTATTTGTTGTTGTACTTGTTGTTGTACTTGTTGTTGAATTTGTTGTTGTGTAAGCATTATTTGCTCTTGTGAAAGTCTCAATGCTTCCTCCAACTCCATTTGTTTTTTTCTCAATGCTTCATCACGTGATGCTTCACTCTGAGCTAGCTGTCTAATTGTTTTAGTTATTTCAGGGGTTAATGTCGAAGGACGTGAAGACCCTTCCCCGCATAAAATTCTCCTAAATAAAGATATCCTATCCCCTTTTTTGTAGTTGCCAGCTAAAGGCCCAGTAGCATAAATTTTTCCATTTCTATTCCTTCCCTTACATGCTTTCAACCACAAATATTGATCAACATCCGGAGCAAGTGGATGTCGCCCCCGTGGGCCACCTAACTCCGGATGTTTAGCTAAAAGTGCTGCCTTCAATCTTGCATACTCCGACTACACATGCATAAAAAACTAAATTAAATAATAGTTTAGGCAATTTTATTTAATTAAAAAAAATTTAACATAACATTTAAATATTAATAGTAGACTGAGGCATAGTCTGCTGTGCCCACTGACTAGACTGAGGCGTAGTCTGCTGAGCCCCCTGACTAGACTGAGGCAAAGGACAATACATAGAGCCTGGAGGCGCCTCAACTATACGTATCTTCGGGCGACGGCTTTTCTTACCCTTACCTGTATCCTCGGGACGGGGTGGCATTTTACCTAATTAAAAGAAAAGAATTTGTTTATAAAAAATAATTAATAAACAATATGTTGACAATACAATAGACCCATGATACAAATACACAACATGTATTATTTAGTTTGCATCATCGTTCAAATAAACATCATTCAAATTGAAATACTAGATGCATGACAACTAAATCTTCATTAAAATACTAGATACATATTCATTAAAATACTACTCAAATTGTGTATCCTCAAAATCTTCATTATCTTCATTTGATTCAAAATTATCTTCGGATTCCGACTCTTCATCATCTCCATCCACGTCATCAACTTGCTGACCCTCAACCTCGTTATCACACAAACTTGTGAGTTGTTCAACTTCAATCACATCATTATTTTGTGACATTTCATCGACTTGATAAGCAACGTCTTCCATAAGTTCATCATTTTCAATATGGCCTATTGGTTTTGACTTGATTGCAACACACCAATCTCGCTTACCTCGCTGAATTGAAGGATAAGGGACGTAATAAACTTGCCTGACAAGATGTGCCATGATGAAATGATCATAACGTTTGTACCTTCGGTCCATTTTAATCTCTTCAGTGTTATATTTTTTATTTATTTTTGTGCCTCTATCAGATGGATCATACCAATCACAATAAAACAAGACAACTTTGTTTTCCGAGTCCAAGTAATTGTATTCTAACTCGTAAATGTGTGTAATGACACCATAGAAGTCGTCTTCACCACCATATGTAACTCCTTTTACAAACACACCACTGTTTATGGTTTTCTTTCCTTCTGTCCATTCATCAGTGTGAAATTTATACCCGTTTACAAAGTATGTGTGCCATTTGTTCACACGTTTAATAGGGTCTTCAGACAAGTTTCTCAAATGGAGTAATCGTGGAGACGATTCAACATTACATGCCAATTGTTGCTTGAACCATGATGGAAAATAAGCATGTATGTCAGCAGTTGTTGCTTGTCCACCGGTGAGTTCATAATGGAAGGTATTATATAACCTATATCGAAACACATTAAAAGTAAGTTAGAAGGTAAGAAGTTTATACCCAATGTGTTCAAAATAAATATTCACTTGGTATACTTATTCAATGTATGGTTTAACTTCAACGCAATTAATCAACACGTGAACATGAGCAGATTGCAATTCCTTTTCGGTCAGCCAATGCACATTCGTCTTTCCAGAACTCCGACCAGGAAGACCAAAGACTGATAAGGTGAATTGACTTCTTTCGTAACATTAACTTCATTCCTTATGATTCTTGGAATTAACATCATGTTATTGAAATAATGAGAGCAAAAATGTGATGTTTCCCGATGCAAATAATATGCATATATTGAACCCTTAACTTTAGCCTTATTTTTCACTGATCTCTTTGAATCACCCATGAATCTTTCAAATGGATACATCCACCTATATTGAACAGGTCCGCCAAGCAAAGCTTCATATGCAAGATGCACAGGAAGATGTTCCATTGAATCGAAAAAACCAGGTGGAAAAATTTGTTCCAACTTGCATAGAATGAGAGGAATGTCTTTGTTCAACTTAATCAGGTCATCCACTCTTAAAATTGACGCACAAATATCTCTAAAAAATTGACTAATTTCAGTTAGTGGATTAAGCACTTGTGTTGGCAATGAGCTGAAGGCAATTGGAAGCAACCGTTCCATGAAAACATGGCAATCATGACTTTTCATTCCATTCACCTTCCCAGTGTTGGGGTTAGCACACCTTGCCAAGTTAGAAGCATAACCATCGGGCATTCTCAATTCAGTTAACCATCGACAAACAAGCTTGGCTTCTTGGGGAGTTAGACTATAAGTAGCTTTGGGTTTTAATAGTCTCCCATTCGGTAGAGTCTTCAACTCTAAATCTTTTCGATTACACAACAGTTGCATGTCCTTTCTAGCATTCTCATTATCTTTTGTCTTGCCTTGGACATCCATCACAGTGTTAAATACATTATTGAAAAAATTCTTCTCTATGTGCATAACATCAAGATTATGTCGCAATAAATTATCTTTCCAATATGGGAGGTCCCAAAAAATACTTCTCTTAGTCCAATTGTGGCTGTCCCCGTATCCTGGAATTCGGATCGCTTTTCCATTGTCTGTGAATTTTGGTAGATCACGAACCATGTTCCATACTTCAACTGATGACAAACAGGGGGGAGGCGGATCTGTTACTTTTACATCTTTTCTGAAATCATTCATGTTTTTTCTAAGTATGTGGTTTTTTGGTAGGAATCTACGATGACAGTCAACCCACGAACTTTTTCCTCCTTTATCCAATGTAAACGCCTTTGTCTCACCCATGCAATGAGGACATCCCATTTTACCATGTGTACCCCAACCTGACAACATGGCATATGTAGGAAAGTCATTAATCGTCCACATCAAAGCAGCTCGCATGTTGAAGTTTTGTTTATGAGATATGTCATAAGTAGATTCTCCAATCCACAGCCTCTTTAAATCATTAATTAAAGGTTATAAATACACATCAATTCCTGCTTTTGGACTCGACGACCCTGGAATGAGGCAAGTCAAAAACATGTAAGGCTTTGTCATGCACATCTCAGGGGGGAGGTTGTAAGGGGTAACAATAACCGACCAACAAGAATATCCAATTCCCGACTGTTGGATATATAGAGTAAAACCATCAGAGCACAATCCGAGTCTGACATTTCTAGGTTCTGCAGCAAAATCAGGATGCATCCGATCAAAGTGCTTCCATGCCTCGCCATCAGATGGATGTCGCATGGTGCCTGGACTTGTTTTGTTTGTATGATGCCGTGTCATTTGACTCGCATTGTGCATTAAAGCAAACAATCTCTGCAACCTTGGTATTATCGGCAGATAAAACATTGATTTCACTGCTATGCGTTTTTTATTACGATCAATGGCTTTAGTGCGAACTGCATACCTTGGACTGTTACAAAACTTACATTCCTCCAACGCTCCATCGTTTGTACCAAACTCATTGTCATAGAACAACATGCAACCTCTAATGCAACAATCAATCTTCCTTACTTCTAAACCCAACTTCATAACCAACCTCTTCGCGTCATAATAACTTCTAGGTAAATTGTCTTTCGTTGGGGTCGCAGACAACATCATTTGACAAAAGAATTCCAGACACTGACCACGAACATTCTAGTTTGACTTCGCGGCCAACAACCTCACACACATAGATAATTTAGAGTCTGACGAACCCTCAAACAATGGCGTGTTTATTTCTTTCAACAACTGATAAAACTTTTGAGCTTTCTCATTCGGCAACTCTTCCTCATCACTATCTTGTTGTTCATCGTAGGCCACGTTCACCCCTAAAGCATCGCCAATCATGTCATCGTGCAGATTAAACTGTTCTTCATACTCCATCTGTGATCGACTACTTGAGCCCTGTTGTAAATTACTAGTCTCTGGCATATTCATCGGCATTGCTTCCCCATTTGATGTCCAAACCCAATAATTTTCCTTAAATCCCTTTCTCTTCAAATGAGTTTCTACTTCTTCCGGATTACTTATTATACGTCTACATCCACATTTAAGACACGGACATCTTACTCCTCCCTCTATCCGACAACATTCTTGATCAAATGCCCATGTAACAAACGCTTTAACTCCTTCCTCAAAATGTGGTTTAAGTCCACGTCTCCCTGCATACATACGATCGTACATCCAACTACGATAGTACTTGTAATATTCCATACTGCACGTTTACAATATCGTAACCATTATGATCACATAAACGTTTTAATCAATTGCCCAATTCGGGAATTTTGGTCAATTATATCAAATAACTAATACACATAAATTTCTATTTTAAAAACATAGAAAATACTATAATTATGTTATTATAAATAACATTTCATTTCAAAATTAAAGTATACCATACTATTTACAAAATAATCATGCTATTATAAAATCATGTCACAATGCTATTTTAAAAATATATTATAACTATCATATAATAACAATATATTAAAAAATAGTAACAAAATGTAAATACAATATTAATTAATGTTACTATAATATGTGTTTATGTGTTAATTATGTTTAGCATTGTATCAATATTGTTACTACAAAATATAAATTTATAATAATTATGTTTAGCATTATATTTTTTAAGAATTAACTATTTAAGAATTAACTATTTTACTAAATATTCTGTTTTATAAAATTAACTATAATAATATTCTGTTTTATAATTAACTATATTATACTATTTAATAATATTCTGTTTTATAATAAATATTCTGTTTTTTTAGAATTAACTATTTTTAAGAATTAACTATTTAAAATATATTCTGTTTTTAAAAATAATAATAATCTGTTTTTTAAATAAATGATAATATTCTGTTTTACTAAATAATAATAATAATATTCTGTTTTTTATAATAAAAAATATTCTGTTTTCTAAAAGAAAAAAATATTCTGCTTAATAAATAAAAAAATTTGTTTTCACAAATATTAATAACATCCTATTTATAAAAATAAAAATAATAATCTGTTATTTCTTTAAATAATATTCTGTTTTTTTATTTTAATATTCTGTTTTTAATAAAATATTATTTTTCATAAATATAATATTAATAATAAACTAAAGCTAAATCTATTAAAAATAATAGTATTCTGTTATATAAATAATATTATAAATATAATATTAATAACATCCTATTTATGAAAATAATAATATAAATATAATATTAATAATAAACTAAATCTAAATCTGTTTTACTAAATAATAATAATAATATTCTGTTTTAAATAAATTATATTTTTCTGTTTATAAAAAAGTAATAGTATTCTACTTTTAAAAATATAATATTTAGTTTAAAAATTATATTATACATATTTATATTAATTTCGGTTTTAATAATAAACTAAATCCAAATATATTATTTATTTACTAAATCTAAATCTAAATCTTAAACTAAATCTAAATCTATTATTTATTTACAAAAATAATAAGCTATATTTTAAATATTATTTATTTACTAATTTATAAAAAAACGAAGAAAAAAAATATTTTTATAAAACAGACTAAATATCATGTTAACAAACTAAATATTTTTATTTATTAATTTATAAAAATATTCTTAAAACATATTAACAAACTAAATATCATGTTATATATACATATAAACCAATCTATCATACAAACCAAACCAATCTAAACAAGTAAATATTCATATTTTTCTATAATACAAACCAAACAAATCTAAACAAATATCATACAAAAATTTTATTCATATGTGTCCCTTATAAACGAATTTGATGAAAATTTAGTTGGCAAATTTGAATCCAGCAACCAGTTTGAGTATTGAGCTTTGAATTTTAGTGTGAAATATGAGAGAAAATGGAAAGAGTGAAGAGTGAAAATGAAAGGGTGAAGAGTGAAAATGAAAGAGTGAAGCAACTAGTTTAAATGAAGCGTGAACGGTGGTGATATATAAAGGCAAGTTGCGAGGTGAAAACCACCTCACAACATTTATTACCGTTGTCACTTGCGACATGCATTCCACCCCGCAACATTTTCTGTCATTAATGCACAGAACGGTCACCTGCCACTCTCTGCAAAAAGTAAATGCTGTATTAACTTTCCACCAAATATGTTGCGAAGTACAATGCATCCCGCAAAAACAGTCTCCGTTGGAAGTTGCGAAGTGAGCCTTACCTCGCTAATTTTTGACAAGACCACTCCCCTGCTACCACTGACTTAGCAGTAAAGAATCAGTGGATTTCCCTCCAAATTTATTAAAAACTGTTGCGGGGGGAATATCACGTCGCAAGTTTGTTTTTCAAAATTTTTAAATTTTCCCCTATGTATTGCGAGTGGGAAAACCATACAAATTTTAATTTTTTACAATACTGTGTTGCGAGGTGGATATCACCATGCAAGTGCTTTATTTTGCAAAGTGAAAAACACCTAGCAAAATCACATGGCTAAACTGATGTTTTCTTGTAGTGATTTATGTGCGCAGTAATGAAATTTGATCTTATTGTGAGCTGCAGTTTTATGTTAACTTATGTTTTTGTCAACTGTTGACACTTGGAAACGAATGTTGATTCTTTTATAATTGAAGAATCAAAAAGATTGAGAGAGGACACTTATGCAGGTGGTGGGCTGGCATTATGCAGGTGGATTGATAATTATGCTGGTTGGGGACACTTATCTGTCTAAGGGGGCTGCTTTGGTTTTTTGGAGTTGCTTTCGTTTTCATGTGCTAGGCTGATATGTATTAGTAGTTTTTATATGCCTGCTTTGGATTTCTAACATTCTGGCAGCCTCTGTACTACTTAGCAGGTGTTTTGTTGTTCTTTTTAGAACTACATTGTACTTTGTATTGGTGCCTCTCTCTTTCCTTGCATATCTTATGCTGGATGGAGATGTTAATTCAATTTTTTGCTTCTTCCAAAAAAAAAATTGAAGAATCAAAAAGAAATGAAAAT
Source organism: Lathyrus tuberosus (assembly GCA_022829125.1). Taxonomy (NCBI): domain Eukaryota; kingdom Viridiplantae; phylum Streptophyta; class Magnoliopsida; order Fabales; family Fabaceae; genus Lathyrus; species Lathyrus tuberosus. The sequence continues at coordinate 2,910,819 of JALAZF010000536.1, forward strand.
GAAAATAGAAGAACTATATTATTAAGCCTTCAAAATACAAGCTGGGTATAGGCCCATTTAACTAGAGTTTGTTAGAGTAATTATCTCTAACAAACAAGTACAAAATAACTATCATTATAAAAACAGCTTTTAAATACCGTTCAGAAAAAAAATTGAATCAGGTACTTATATTGTAACAACCTCTTGCATACCAGAATGAATGTCAATTGTTTAAAGTTTGAAAACCAAAAAAGTGAAAGGGGCCAAGTGGCCATCAGTAGAACAAAATTTCATCTTCATTAAAGACCAACATAGCTTTATTATAATTGTGCTGAATCCTACTAAAAAGATGTAGCGCAAGACAATACTAATGTAATACAAGACATAAAAAATTTTAAATCATAAACTAAGAATTATTAATATTGAAAATTAAACCTATAGCCAATGAGTAAGCGGGTACTAGGATAATTTAATCTCATACTTGATTCATAATATAATCAATCAAATTACCTAAATAAGCGTAGGAAGATCCACCCTCTAACAAAGTCTTTCTACTCTTTTCACTCATTTCTTTCACTTTCTTTCGTAACTCTCCATCTTCAGACAAAACACTTTTTATTCCTCTCTCAATCTTTTCTGCAGATACAACATAGTTATGCTCACCATTGAATTGCACCCGATAGTCCAACGCAATCTCCACACCCAATTTCAGCTCACACACCAATTCAAAAGCATTTGCCTGTTGTTCAGCATAAAGAGGCCACGCCGCTATAGGCACACCAAAATGCATGCTTTCAAGTGTGGAATTCCACCCACAATGCGAAACAAATCCTCCAGTGGCAGGGTGGGCTAGTATTTGAGTCTGTGGAGCCCAACCAATAACCTTTCCAATTTCACTTGTCCGATCTAAAAAACCTTCCGGTAAAAGTGAAACCAGTTCTGAAAGTGGATAATCAGATGGCGTAGAGATAATACCTTTCGGCGAGGGCTTACGTAGAGACCACAGAAAACGAACTCCACTATTTTCAATAGCATGTGCTATCTCCTGAATTTGGTCTGCATAGAAAAAACCCCGAGTTCCGAAACAGAGGAAAACTACCGAGGAAAGTGGTTGATTATCAAGCCATTTGATGATATCATCTGAATCATCAGTGCTCTTTGTTTCGGACTCAGGGTTTAATAAGGGCCCAACTGGATATATAGGTAAAGCTCTTAGATCAGGATGAGAGAAAAAGGATTGAACTGCATGTGATTCAAGCTCTTCAAATGAATTTATTATAATGCCATCTGGTTTTTTGAGGCCATCTACATAGCTCTTAAAAAAAGACTCCCATTCTTTGTCTATCATAAAACTAGGAAACGAGTTTATAGGAACCGAGTTGGCAAAACTCGGAACTGCTAACTCCTTCATCTGCAGTAACTGAGTCAAATCGAAGTTGTCTCGTTCAAACAGTAGTGTGTGTAGATGTAGCAGGAAACCAAGAGAAGCAACGCCGGAAGTGAAGAAGATGAGCGCAGGGACGGAAAGTTCTTTTGCAACATCAATCATGGTGGTACAGAACATGTCAACAACGAAAGCGGCCAGAGGTCCGTGTTGTTCTTCTTCGGCAGAGAGGTTAGAGACGGCTTGTTTGACGTGTGGTTTTTGAGCTTCGAGGAGAGCCTTCATGGCGGAAGCTCGATCTGTGTTTGGAGGAAGAGAACTTTCTGGAAGATTGATGATGTGGAGTGAATCGGAGACGGGAAGGGAATCTATATATGCGTCAGTTTCAGAGGTGTTTGGGAATTTCATAGTTAAAACGGTTATTCGAAGACGGTTATCACGGTTGATTAGAAGCTTGGCGAACTCAAGGGTGGAAACTAGATGGCTCAAACCAGAAGTAGGGATAAAAACAACTTGTGCTTTCTTCATCTTCGATATGCACTTCTTCAGTGTGAGTCTATGAGGTACTCTGTGTTTTGAATTGTTGTTTGATTTTCATGTGATTTTTATTTATACAGGAATAAGAATAGTATAGTGTAGAAAATTAGAATAATAATTGGTGTTTGTTGCATGTCCTTCACGGAAGTACAACCCAAATTAGTGGAATTACGAGGAGCCTTCAGCGCCAACAGACTTAGCAAAGACTAGTTTTAATAAAGTATTACTCCTATTATGCGTACAATTTTTAGAATATTTCCAAGAAGTATACTTCCAAGAATTAAAAGTAAAAGGAAATATCATGTGAGTGATGATGTCATGGCTTTGTTGGATTGAATGACCATTTTGTGGAGTGAAAGTGACATTAAAATGTTTTTGTCTTCATATCTTGGATAATTGAAATGATAGACCGGGTGGGATGCTGTACATATACTTCTATTCCCTTATCTTATCTTCTCTTTTTTAACAACAATCCGCTCATTTCTTAACTCTTAAGTGAATTCGAAATTAGAATAGGTTTTATCACACGTTAATTTCGATGTCACAAAATTATAATTTTTTATTCATAAAATAATTATTAATTTTGAATAGTTAAATTAAGTCAGATTTCAAAAATTAGGGTAAGTAATCATTCAAAACCTAAATCAGTTTATATATTCGTAAACATAAAAAAAACATTAACAACAAAATATAACTAAATAATCCTAGATTGCAAATCAATAAAATAGTATTTGACCAATTACATAGTTCAAACAAATCAAAATAAATTCATTTGAAAATACAGAAAACCTAACTACTCGTAATTGAATTATTCATAGTTAAAGTTAAAAGAAAGATACATGAATTTGGAAATGAAAATTAATCTTCCATTGAGAAAAGGGTCCAATCCTTGCTCTTAATATCTTGCAAACGTCAAAGTCTCTAAAATATTTTTCTTCTCGACTCTTCTAGACTCGTCTCTTGCCAGCAGGTAGTTATTATCAGTCTCTTCATCTTCATCAACAACTTGTGTTTCTTCTTCGATTTTATCTGGGTTATGCAATTCAGCATCACTATTCTCCACGTGAAGAAGAATCTCTTCCTGTTCTAGCTTATCTGTAGAGATCTCCGTACTTCAACCAACGACATCAGTTTTCTTGAAAGTCATGCTGCTTCATTGAAAACTATATCTCGACTTGTGATACACCTCCTGTGATCTGACTCTAGGCACCATAGGCTATAAGCTTTGACTCCTTCAAGATATCTAAGAAACATACACATCATATCTTTAGGTTCAACCTTGTCTTGCATAATGTGAGCATAGGCTAAACAAACAAATACTCTAAGTATGTCGAGATTAGGTGGGTGTTCCGACTAGGCTTGTTCAGGCGTCTTTATCCTCAAGGCAGTTGAGGGACACCTATTTATCAGTTATGTTGCAGTTACAACAACCTCAACCTCAAACACCTTCTTCAATCTAGCACTAACTAACATGCATCTAACCCTTTCCACGATTATTCGATTGAATCCCTCAGTCACGCCATTTTGCTAAGGAGTACCCGCAGTAGTATTTTGCCTTGCAATAGCAGTCATGCTACAGTAACTGTCAAAAGCTTCATTGCAGAACTCAAGGCTATTATCGGTTCTCAACCACTTGACCTTCCTGCCATTCTGATTTTCAACTAGAGTCTTTCAACTTTTGAAAATTTCAAAAGTTTCATCCTTAGTCTTCTAAATGAATACACATAGCTTTATAAAATAAGCATGAACTATGGATATAAAATACTTTGCACCTGAGTGTGAAGGATTCCTTTTAGGCCCCCATAGTCCAGTATGAATGTAATCAAGGGATCTGATAATAAAATTTTAGTATGTCATTATGATCCATTTTCAAATAGGTTTTAGTTTAAGTTTAATGTTTGTTCACTTAATTTCTCCATTTTTAACTTATCTCTCTTTAAGCACGCTAAGTGTTTCCTTTTGTAGTTTTATGCGTGTTTTTGTGATAAAAGACAGTTTTAAGGCTAGATGAGACGTGACTGGCCAAGACAGTGTCTGGAGAATGAACAATTAGAAGAATTGGGAGCACTGAGGATCACAATCATCGAGTCACTAAAAGCTTGGAGGGAAAATTGTTTTTATGGCCTACGTGGCAGGAATATGTTTGAGAGGATTAAAGAGGCAACAAGATATGATCAATTGCACATGGAGACAAATGACATAGTACAGTGGGAACCACGCCTGTAAAAGCGCATCCTGCACCAACCATCCGCCACATGCATTTCTGCGCCACTACCTGCTGCAGCAGACGACTTGTCTCTCAATGCTGTTTGTATTGAAAACTTGTTCACTAAGGATGAAGGACAGCTGGAGAAATTGTTGATTTGATTTGGGCTAAAACCTCATTTGAATCAAAGGCCCAATATCCAAAGCCTACCAACTTTCACATCCGCATTTAAACCTATAAAAGCCAACCGTGAGAAGAAGAATACGGGGATTCACACAAGCAGTTTTAGTTTTAAGTAGTTTCCATTTGTTAGAGCTAGTAATAGGAAGAGAGTGTTCTTCATCTCATCTTCTCTTGTATTCACTACTGAGAGCTGGCATGACTGGAGACATTTGTTGTTGTTTATCCAATGTGAAGGAACTCAAGTTGCTATTAGGTTGCCATCTCTTTTACATCTTTTGTTTAAGTATGCTCTCTAGTAGTTCCAGTCCAGTGGTTTGTACTCAGCTCATTATGAGCTAAACACTTATGTGGTGAGCAAAATGAAATTAATACAAGGTTGTCTTTATGTAAACTGATGTGTGTTGAGTGTTTTATTTTGTTATGTGTTTTTATGCAATACACCTGCTTCTTAGAATGATCAACTCAGGAAAAGGTAAAAGTTTATTGTTGTGAGAGATCTAACAATAAGTGAATTTCATAACAAAAGTGGTTAAACAAGTAGGATAGAGATATTCACTTAAATTAGCATGCTTAGAGATAAGAAGGTAAGACCATAAAGGATTTTCATAATTAACACCAGACGTATTTTAGGGTTATAAGTGAGACTTAGAGATTTGTTCCCTTGCCCTAGTAATGCATGCTTTGATGCTGTATAGATACACCATAAGATCGCGTTTTGACCTTTTGAGGCACGACATTGCACATCAGTGATGCATTTAGACTACTAATGTATTAATGGATCTCAGCTCACCACTCACTCTTTTGATATTTCTTTTCTCTTATTTGGTAGTTTTAGCTATGTAGTGCGGTCTCCTTTTACTTATTATTAATTGATATTTGTTACTAGACTCGTACTTCTTTTAAACAAAAAGTATTTACAAAAGTTCAATCTAAATCTCTTCCACTTCCTATGAGTACAATATCCTTATTTTATTACTTGCTGCAATCAAACATATACATACTTGTATGTGACACCATAATTTTAAGCTACATTGCTATTTTGAACCAATATGTTTTTGTCATCAATGTCGGAGAATTTCAAGAAATATTTTAAACTATTGTATTGTTTATTTATGTTTAAAATTTGTGTTTGAGTATTTTTACGTTTTCGCTTGTGACTATAGTGTAGAAAATTAGGATAATAATTGGTGTTTGTTGCATGTCCGTGTCGGAAGTACAAACCAAATTAGTGGAATTACAAGGAGCCTTCAGCGCCACCAGATTTAGCAAAGACTAGTTTTAATAAAGTATTACTCCTAGTATGCGTACAATTTTTAGAATATTTCCAAGTATACTTCCAAGAAGTAAAAGTAAAAAGGAAATATCATGTGAGTGATGATGTCATGGCTTTGTTGGATGGAATGACCACTTTGTGGAGTGAAAGTGAAGTGAGATTAAAATGTTTTGTCTTCATATCTTGGATAATTGAAAACATAGATCGTGGGATTATATATATATATATATATATATATATATATATATATATATATATATATATATATATATATATATACACACACACACTAGCGTTCAAACGGACAATCTCCTGTCCGTTTGTCTGCTTTTTTTATTGCGCTAACACGTGTATGTCTTTTATAAAATTTTGGACGTACGTTCAATTATTCTATATAATATTTGCATAATAAATACCTATCAATATTCAAAACTCTCTCATTTGAAATTCGTCAACCATAAAACACTCTCTCTCATTCATATTGCAATTCGTCAACCATAAAATATTATCTCTTTCTCTCACTCATATATTGAAATTCGTCAATCATAAAATATTATCCTTTTTGTTTTCTTTTCTAAATATTTCATTTTGTTGCTTTGGAGTTCCATTGTTTCTACGTATAAAATAAAAATAAAAACATGCTAGAATCAAGTTCACATTGGAAAAAGTGATTTTAAAATGCATTTAACTTTGTTAGTATTCAAATATTAATTTTCAAATTATAATAAAAGACCAATCAATAACATGTTAATTTTTGTATCTTCAGAATACAAAAGGCTGAAAATATATGTAATAAAAAAGGCCAAACAAACTGGGCCGGAAAAAATAACGGCTAGTAGAGGCCCAATGAAAATAAACTAACTATGTTTTAACACCCACCCCCCCCTCAAACTGGAGTGAATGTTGGTCAATCCAAGTTTGGTGAGCATATTGTGAAACGGGCCAGCATATAAAGGTTTCGTCAAGATGTCAGCAACTTGATCCTGTGATGAAATTGGCATAAGGTGAAGAATGTTCTGCTTGATTTTGTCTCGAACGAGGTGGCAGTCCATCTCGATATGTTTCGTGCGCTCGTGAAAAACTGGGTTGTTTGCAATATGAATTGCACTGTGGTTGTCGCAATAGATAGAGACCGGCTGTTGATGGGGAATTCTAAAATCTTGTAGGAGAAAAAGGAGCCACTGTGCTTCGCAGAAGGCATTGGCAACGACACGGTATTCAGCTTCGGAGGACGATCTTGCCACAATTTGTTGTTTCTTGCTTTTCCAACTTATGATGGAGGAGCCTAAGTAAAAACAGAATCCAGCAGTTGACCGGCGGGTAGATTTGCAAGCACCCCAATCTGAGTCGCTAAAGCCTTTTAAGGTGAGGTTGTTGTTGCTAGGAAAGTGAAGACCAAGGGCTGGTTGAGCTTTAAGGTACTTCAGAATTCGGAAAGCCTCCTGAAGATGAATGTCTGTAGGAGAGGCAAGATGTTGACTCAACCTGCAAACAGCAAAGCAAATATCAGGACGAGAATGTGTTAAATAGAGAAGTTTACCTATTAGGCTGCGGAAAACGGATGGATTAGAGAGATGCTTTGAAGTAGTGTTATGAAGGTTGATTGTAGGATCCATAGGTGTTGTCACAGGCTTGGAACCAAGAAGACCATAGTGTTGAAGCATGTCTAACGTGTACTTTCGCTGGCATAAAGAGATGCCGTGAGTAGAACGAGCTAACTCAAAACCAAGAAAGTATTTGACATGACCAAGGTCTTTGATGGTAAAAGTATGATCAAGATAGGACTTGATAGTGTTTATTTCATGTAAATCATCACCTGCAAGCAACAAATCATCGACATATACTAATATGCAAGTAATAGAATGAGTGTTATATTTAATAAATAAAGAGTAATCCAATTTGGATTGAGTGTATCCAAGGGCAGTGAGAGAGGTGGTTAATTTATCATTCCATTGTCTACTGGCCTGCTTGAGGCCATAGATGGATTTATTTAATTTACAAACTAAGTGTTTAGAAGAAGTTTGCAAGCCTGGAGGGCATTTCATATAAACCTCTTCATGGAGATTTCCATGAAGAAAAGCAGTGTTTACGTCAAGTTGGTGTAAGAACCATTTTTTAGAGGCAGCTATAGAAAGGAGCATACGAATAGTTGTCATTTTTATAACAGGGTTGAACATTTCATGATAGTCAATACCCTCTGTCTGATTGTACCCCTTAGCTACGAGACGCGCTTTGTGACGTTCTATAGAGCCATCAGCAAGAAATTTTAGTTTAAATATCCATTTACACCCTATAACCTTTTTATCATTAGGTAGAGTGGTTAGGGTCCAGGTATTATTAGCAGTAGGGGACTGAAGCTCATTGGAGATGGCTAATCTCCAGTTCGGGTCAGTAATAGCTTCAGAATAAGTGATTGGTTCAGTTAGAGAAGATAGTTTAATAGTAAACAATTTATGACTAGAGGAAAGGTGATCATAGCATAAGAAATCAGAGATAGGATACAGAGCATTACCTGTTGAAAAGTGACAGTTACCTTGTAGCAATGAGCAGTGATAGTCATGAAGATAATTGGGTTGAAAGATGGTCTGGTGGATTTCCGTGTAGCAGTTATGGGGGGATAGGGGTAGTTGTGTTAGGATGAGGGATGATAAGTGAGACATCATCCTGTGAAGATGTGGATGGACTTAGTTGTTGAGGTGAAGGGGTGGTCTCCCCATGTTGGTGTAGAGGGGAATTTTGAATGTTATCATTGGTATTAATATCAGAAGAAAGGTAATCAAAAGAAAAATCTTCTGAATTGTTATGTGTAATAGTAACAGGGGAACTAGCTGAGGGTGTGGTAGTGTAGGGGAAAATATTTTCATAAAAAATAGTATCACGTGATATAAAAATTTGTTTGTTTTGAAGATCATATAAAAGGTGTCCTTTTGTATTAGGTTTTGTGCCTAAGAAGATACATTTGCGGGATCTAGAATCTAACTTAGTTCTGTTATGCTTAGGGCTAGTGGTGAACGCAAGGCAGCCAAACACTCTAAGGGAATTGTAATCAGGTGTTTTGTTATGCAACAATTCAAAAGGAGATTTAAAGTTTAATAATTTGGAGGGTAATCTATTAATGAGAAAAACAGCATGAGATAAAGCATATGACCAAAAAATCTTAGGAAGATGAGATTGAAAAAGGAGAGCCCGAGTGACCCCAAGTAAGTGTTGATGTTTACGCTCAACAATACCGTTTTATTGAGGAGTGTCAACACATGAAGTCTGATGATGAATCCCATGTGTAAGGAAAAAAATTTTCATGGTGAATTCAGGACCATTATCAGACCTAATGGTTTTGACTCTCGTATTAAATTGCGTTAAAATAAGTTGAACAAAGGATTGTATTAGGGGAGAGGCTTCAGATTTCATTTTCATAAGGTAAATCCAACAAAATCTAGAGTGGTCATCAACAATTGTAAGGAAATATTTATGGCCAGACATTGAAAGGGTAGGAATGGGGCCCCAAATGTCCATATGTAATATATCAAAACAAGCAGCAGCATGATTGTTACTATTAGGAAAGGACAAACGTTTTTGTTTAGCATAATGGCAAATATCACAAGGAGTTAAATGTTGTGTAAAATGTGGTAACGTAAAATTTTTGTGTACATGATGCATACTGTCAGTGGATGGGTGGCCCAACCGTTGGTGCCACAAATTACAAACAGAGGAAATATTACAAGTTAAAGTTGAAACAGTTTAATCACAGTGTGCAGTGTTGAAGGGATTCCTAAGAATATAGAGGCTATCTTGGAGCTCAGCTGCACCAATCTTCATCAGGGTAAGGTTCCCCTGTATGAAGCAAGTGGTGGAATTGAAATCAATGTGACAGTTAAGGGATTTGGTGAGCTGAGGGACAGATATGAGATTGGTGTAAAAACTAGGAATATATAACACATTTAGAAGATAGAAATACTTAGAAAAATAAATGGTGCCAGCATATCTAGTTTTGATAAAAGTTTCATTTGGGAGCCTAAGTTTGATAGGAGGAATGGCATACATACGTGTAAAAAGGCGACTGGAATGGCACACATGGTCTGTGGCCCCAGTATCTAATATCCAATCAAGGGTTTTGTTTGTAAATATGGAATTACAGTTAGAGATTGTACCTGTGCTGAAGTTCATGGAGCTTGTTATGTGGTGAGCATTGGCTGGAGGAGTTTGAATTAGGGCAAGAAGCGCCTTCTGTTGCTCAGCTGTGAATCCAAGAGGAGATGTAGATGAATTTGAGTCATCAGTGGGAGCAGATGTGCCTTCAGGATTGTCTTCAGAAGTGTTGACTTGAGCTACAGTTGGCTTGCGAAGGTAGGGCGGAAAACCGTGTTTTTTGAAACAAACTTCAATGGTGTGTCCGGTTTTGTGACAATAGGTGCACGTTCTGGTACCACGACCTCGACCAGTAGCTTGAGATTTTGAAGCAGAATCAGAAGAGTGAGTTTTATTTCCAGAATTGTTGAAAGAAGCTATGATTTTGTCTTCTGCAGTGGGAATGGGATGTTGTCGTTCTTGTTGAATTAAAAGAGAGAAAACATTGTTGATTGGGGGTAAAGGTTGCATGAGCATAATCTGAGAGCGAACCGGTGCGTAACTTTCGTTGAGCCCTTTGAGGAAGCAAATCACGTAATTGTTATCTCTGTATTGTTTGAAGGTAGGCAAAAGGGAACAAGAACACTTGGGGGTGCAAGAGCAATTGGGGATGGGTCTGAAATTTTCAAGTTCTTGCCATAATTTCTTGAGGGAAGTGAAGTATTGTGTGACGTTGTTGTCGCCTTGACGAAGAGAGTAAATTTCTTCCTGGAGATCAGATATGCGAAACAAGTCACCTTGATGATAACGATCCTTCAATTCATCCCAGATTTCTTTCACAGTGTCCATCCATAAGATACTCTCGGAGATTTCTTTTTCGATTGAATTCGTAATCCATGCCATAACCATGGTATTGCAGCGTTTCCATGGTAAAGATTTTGAATCGGAATCATCAGGCTGAGCTAGGGTTCCATCAATGAATCCAAGCTTGTTCTTGGATTGGAGGGCGACATGAATCGAGCGAGACCAGGTGTGGTAATTGGTATTGTTCAACGCATGTGTGACAATGGCGTGGTCGGGGTTATCGCAAGGGTACATGAAAAAAGGGGTCGAGCATATCAGTTTGATAGCTGCGAAGGGTGTTGGAGACGGTGGTTTTATTTTACTTTGGTGGGGGCGTTTTTGGTGGTGACTCCATTGGAAGAAGAAAACAGAAAACCGATCAAGAAACGGAGAAAGATAGAGAAAACGCGCAAGAACTAGGGTTTTCAGAAAAAAGGAATTGGGGAAGAAGAAAGAGAGAGAGAAAAAAAACGAAGTGGAAGAGAAAAAACACGGTTAGGAAGATAGCACGTGGCGAAAAGAGATTACTTTTGGATAAGGCCCATGAAGCAATGAATGGATCTTCAGGCTATTGGATACCATGTTAAACTATGCATAATATTCAGCATAGTGAAAAAAAGATTAAAAGCAATTTTATTGAATGTTAATTTCTGTATCTTCATAATACAAAAGGCTGAAAGTATATGTAATAAAAAAGGCCAAACAAACTGGGCCGGAAAAAATAACGGCTAGTAGAGGCCCAATGAAAATAAACTAACTATGTTGGGAAATAAGTGTGAGTTGTGTTGAAACAAGTGTGATGTCTAAGTCTCACATTGCTTAGAAAAGTGAAGGTTGAGCACTTTATAAGTAAGAGGATCCATACACCTATTAACTTAAGGTTTTGGGTGAATATGTGGTGTCTCTTTCACTTGTTTGGGCGAGTCTTTGACATTTAGGTGAATGTGTGACCCAATATGAATGTTTCCCTCTCATGATGACCCATCAGTTATCATATGAAAGGTAAATGAGAGTCTTGATCTAGACTTGTTCTTAACACAATTAATTAACACGGGCAAAGTAAAAAATTAATATCAGAATGAGTATTGTTGAGAGCTTTGATCTAAACTACTTAATACATTCATTCCATTGTATTCAAACAAAGTTTCCTGTGAAGATTGAATTTTCTTGATAAATTATAAATAAAGTAATGGATCAATTATTTGCACCGCAATAATGGAGGTATGCACGGTTTGACAAAAAATAGAGACATGGATATGATTAATTTGCAAGTGGCTTGACAAATTGAGAGAAGTAGTTTGTAAAATGGCTTGGAGAGAGACTCACTTTGCATAAAGGAGTTAGTATGAACGTTAATAATAGGAATGACTATTGGAAATATTGGGAAGTTATTTTTTACCGTTATTATTTAATATTATTAAATAAATCATCATGTGAGAATTTAAGAATTAAAGTAAAGGGTAAATATGGAATGAAAATATGCCAGTCCAAAACTCTCTATCCCCTTTATATATATATATATATATATATTGGAGATCAACTTACTCCAAGAGTAAGTTTTTTTAACTTACTCCAAATTCAAACGGTTAAACACTACTACGGAAGACCCATTTAACAACGGTTGGGAAATATATATAATGACGCGGACACATGCATTGTTATGTAGAGTGTTGTTATATATATGATACTTACAATTACGGTCCTGTGACCGTTGTAATAAATTGGAAAGCGCGTGCTCTATAACAACGGTTAAGAGTAATAACTGTTGTGATATTGTTTATGAATAAAAAACAAACATATCATACCAGAATCAGCAATACACCATTTTTGAACAGATATCAAAACCATTATTACATCAAAATGTAGGTAATTACGGAAGAATATCAAAGGATGAAAAATGAGATTTCAAAAGACAAAGAGATATAATCATTAATTCAACAACTCGAGGTTGGCAGAAACTTATCCAACTTCTAAGAGAAGATGAAGAATCAGAAGAAACAATATAAAAGCGTAAGAGCCAAAACATAAAAACAACTTAATCCAAAAGAATCAAAATGAGTTCTACTGCTCAAGCTACCAAAAATGTTGAGAATGAAGTTGTTGCTGTAGAGGGGGGTGTAGTTCAAAACCTTCCTCAGAATCAACATGTTGTTGTAGAGGGGGTTGTCGTTCAAAACTTTTCTCAGAATCAACAAGTTGCTGCTGTAGAGGGGGCTGTTGTGGAAAGAAGGAGAGCTCTGAGGGTGAGGAGAAAAAGGAGAAGAATGTTGAGAAAGCAGATGGTTGTTTTCGATTCTGATGATGATGATGAGGCTGACTATGGTTGGTTAAACTTTCTCTCATCCAGAGCATTTAGATTTGATGATTAAGTTTATGTAATGAAACTTAATTTATCTAATGAAATTTTAATCTTTTTGCTTAACAACTTAAATTATCAGCTACAATATCTATCAACTAATATACTAACAAACAGATAACTATTTGAAAATTCAAAAGTTTGCGTTGAGCTTACTCGTAAGAAACCGTTTTTTATTAGTTGCATTCTTGTCTTCATAATGTAATCCAAACATCAACAATGTAATTCACAATGCATCTGCAATTTAAACATCAACAATGTAATTCCAACCCTAATTCAACTATTACATTTCATAACAAAGTAAACATTAAACATAAAGGAGACAAGAAAACATAACATCTTGAGATTTCCAGAAAATCTCTCTGATTTCAGTTTGTTCTTCAAATTCTTGTTCTTCTTCTTTAAATCCTCATACATAACCTTCAAATAGCCCACAACTTCCAACTCTGACTTCATAATGCTCTCATCTTCATTTCCACCTCTTTCTCCCATGTCTTCATCCCATATGAACAAATTACATGTTTCATCGCTCCTCCAAAATGGACATCTCCAAAAAGGCCTTTCTTTATTTTGTCCATTCTTGCATTGGTACGAAACCATACGACCATCACAACCACATAAATTTCCAGATCGAGATTTTATATCGGAAGAAGACATTGAAACACCTTTGGATGAGTTTGTCTTCAAATGCGATATTGAGACACCTTAAAGTAGAACACTTTGTTGTTGTTGTTGTTTTCTTCACGACGATGGTGACGGCGTTGGTGTTAGGGTTGTTTCGTCTTGTTTCTTTTTTCAGTGGATAAATGGATATATACTTGGTGTTTAAAATACATAAAGAAGCTTCAGTTTGTAACAACGGTTTTAAGAAATAACCATAGTGATATCCTTATTATTTTTTAGTTAAATATAAATAAAACTAAAAAGGGGCACATTTACGTCAAAGGAATAAACTATTTGAGGACGATGAGGTTCGAACTCATGAAAGCTTGATTGTATCACCACGGTGTTCACAACAACCGTTATTATACCCTTGAAATTTCTAATTAAAATAATATAAAAAAATGTTAGCGCGTGAGTTTCGAAGTATCACCACAGTGTTTGAAAAAATATGTAAAAAACCAAAAAATGCTGGTGCTGGGACTTAAACCCATGACGAGACGCTACCTATAATGACGGTTTTTTAAATAACAGTGGTGAAAGGCCTCACATTTCACCACAGTTGTAATTTTAACCGTCATTAAAAACATTTTAATAAGACTTAAAAAAATGCGCGCATCCAGTATGCACTATTACAACGGTGTATAGGATGTCGTTGTAAACCTCAGGTTGTTGTTTGCTCGTTTTGTAGTAATGAAATTAGCCTTTTTACTAAATAACCATTAGATTATATTCAATTCAAATGCTATGATTTGGAGTAAGTTAAAAATACTTGCTCTTGGAGTAAGTTGATCCTCAACTCTATATATATATATATATATATATATATATATATATATATATATATATATATATATATATACACTTCTATTTTCTTATCTTGTTCTTCTAGTATCACAGTGAATTCACAAATTAATTATACCCATTTCTTTAGTGTATAATCTCTTTTTTAACAACTATCCACTAATTTCTTAGGTGAATTTGAAATCAAAACAGGTTTTATCACATGTTAATTTCTATATCATAAAATTATAATTCTTTATTCATAAAGTAATTATTAATTTTGAATAGTTAAATTAGGTCAGGTTTCAAAAGTTAGGGTTAGTAATCATTCAAAACCTAGATTAATTCATATATTCGCAAACATATAAAAAGCATTAAGAACAAAATATAACTGAATAATCCTAGATTGCAAATAAATGAAATAGTACTTAAAAAATTACATGGTTCAAACAAATCAAAATAAATTCATTTCAAAATACCTAATCTAAGAAAATTTAACTACTCATAATTGAATTATTCATAGTAAAAAGTTAAGAAGAAAGATACATGAATTTGGATATGAAAATTGATCTTCCATTGAGAAAAGGGTTCAATCCTTGCTCTTAATATCTTGCAGACGTCAAAGTCTCTATAATATGATTATCATCCTCCTTAAACCCTTCTTTTACCTCTCTTTAAGTTAAAGTTGACATCGGGCTTTTAAGGTTGTGTTGTGACAAACATGCACTAGAAACAAATAAAACTATGAGAAAGATTGAGTTTCTTGAACAAACACAAAAAACCTTTGTTAGGTTTACGAAATAGAGAGATAATAGGGAAGAAGAAATTGTTAAAACTGTTTTAGTATTTACTTTCACAATTAGGGTAAATTGTTTACAAAGAAATATCAACCAACCTTAAGCCTCCCTCAACAATCTGAGAGTGCAACCTATTTATAGATTACAAGCTAACTTAAACCCTAAGCTAACTTAAGCACTAAGCTAACTTGACCAACACACTAACTTATACAAATGCATGCTAGAACATACTTTGACTACAACATCAACATCTTCGACTCCTGCATGCTTGAATAGACTTCCACAACAACATGCACGACTTCTTTTAAAACATGAAGTTATCCCTGTCGATACTAGAGTTCGATCCAAAATACCACAAATCTCCACTCTAAAACAAATTTTACAACATTAAGGGAACAAACTAGCTTTCATCATGCAACTTTATCAATTGATATAGTGAATGAACTTGTTATTTGGCAATGACTTGGTGATCATATCCGCAACATTGTGATCTGTTGAAACCTTCGTCATTTTAAATTATCCACTTTCGATTTCTCCTTTATGAAATGCAGCCGAATAACAATAAACTTTGTTCTATCATGATAGGCTGAATTCTTCGATAGATGTATGACACTTTAACTATCATATTTAACAATGATAACTCGACTTTGAAGTTTCAGTTCCTTAATAAACCCTTCAAGTCACAATGTTTCTTTCACAGCTTCAGTGAGGGCAATATATTTAGCTTCATTTGTTGATAAGGCAACAACCTTGTGAAGAGAAGCTTTCTAACTAATTGTTGTGCCAAACATAGTGAAAACATATACAGAAAGAAATTTTTTGGTAACCAGGCATTTTGAATAGTTAGTGTCGACAAATACTTTGACTTCAGCTTCTGCATCACTCATGGCTCCACCATAAACCATAACCCTACTCGGGGATCCTTTTATGTATCTTAGAATTCAATTCAGAGCTTGCTAATGTGCCATCCTAGGATTGGCCATATACCTGCTTACAAGGCTCACTACTTACGATATATCTGGACTCGTACAAACCTTAATATACATCAAAGAACCTACTATACTAACATACTGAATACTATTCATATATGATCTTTCGACTTTAGTACTAGGACATTCAGTCCACTCAGCTTGAATTAAATATTTTTTGATGTTACAACAGGCTTTGAATTCGACATACCAAATTTGTCGAGAATCTTCTTCAGGTATGTGTTTTGAGATAAGCATAACCTCTAATGCTTTCTATCTCTCTAGATGTCAATCCAAAGAATCCTGGTGGTAGCTCCCAAATCCTTTATGTCAAACTCTTATCGAGTTTAACCTTCACCATAATAACATCCTCAACATTGTTTCTATCTATGAGGATGTTATCCACAAAAAGCAACAAAATAACAAGTGAACTTCCAGGTCGAAATCTGAAGTAAACATAGTGGTCAAACCGGTTCCTAGTGAAACCTATATTTTCCATGAACTTTTTGAATCACATATTCCATTGTCAAGGAGATTTTTCCAGGCCATATAATGGCCTATTCAACTTGCACACATAATCTTCATTTCCTCTTTATCCATACCCTTCAAGTTGCTTCATCTGGATTATTTCAACTAGATCACCATACAGGAAGGTTGTCTTTACATCCATATGTTCAAGTCCTAAGTCAAACTTTCACACTAGTGCCAACAACATTCTAATGGGTTTGTGCTTTACAACAGGTGAGAACACATGATTGAAGTCGACTCATTATTTCTGAGTGAAACCCCTGGAAACAAACCTTGCTTTAAATCTCTTCGACATCACTCATTCGATTTATTCCTTAACCTTGAAAATCCACTTATAACTAACCAAGTTGGCTCTTGTAGGTTTCTCGGTCAACTCCCAATTTTTATTATCATGAAGAGATTTCATCTCATCATCCATGGATTTTAGCTATTAATTCTTATTTCGAATACTCATAACTTCCTTAAAGTCTCTAGGTTCTTCATCAAGAATCTCACGTGTAGAGATTAAGGCAAATGCTATGAGATCTGCATAACCAAGTCTCTAAGGTGGCTTGATGACTCTTCTCGACCTGTCTCTTGCTAGCAGGTAGTCATTATCAATTCCCCATCTTCATCAGTAACTTGTGCTTCTTTTTTTGACTTTATCCGGGTTATACAATTTAGCATCATTATTATCCACGTGAACAAGATTCGTTTCATGTTTCAGTTTCTCTACAGAGATCTTCATACTTCAACCAATGCCATCAATTTTCTTGAAATCCATTTCTGCTTCATTGAAAACTACATCTCGACTTGTGATACACCTTTTATGACCTGGCTCTAGGCACTATAGGCTATAAGCTTTGACTCCTTCAGGGTATCCAAGAAACATACATCACACAGCGCTAGGTTCAACCTTGTCTTTCCTAATGTGAGAATGGGCTAAATAACCAAATACTCTAAGTCTGTCGAGATTAGGTGGATTTCCCGACCAGGCTTCTTCAGGCATTTTCATCCCCAAGGCAGTTGAGGGACACCTATTTATCAGGTGTGTTGTGGTCACATCAGCCTCATCCCTAAACACCTTCTTCAATCTAGCACTAATAAACATGCATCTAACCTTTTCTAGGATTGTTCGATTGAATCCCTCAGCCAGGCCATTTTGTTGAGGAGTACCTGTAGTAGTCTTGTGCCTTGTAATACCAGTCATTTCACAATAACTATCGAAAGCTTCATTGAAGAACTTAAGGCCGTTATCGGTTTTGCAACCTGTTGACCTTCCAGCCAGTTTGATTTTCGACCAGAGTCTTCCAACTTTTGAAATTTTCAAAAGTTTCATCCTTACTCTTCTGAATGAATACCCATGACTTTCTGGAATAATCATCAGCTATGGAAATAAAATACTTTGCACCTGAGTGTGAAGGATTCATTTTTGGCCCCTAGAGATCAGCATGAATGTAATAAAGGGATCCATGTGTTCTTTGTTTTCCTTTGTTAAACTTCACTCTGCAGAATTTACCAAACACATAAGGTTCACTGAAATCCAACTTTTCGACATTGTCATCACGCACCACATTCTGTTTCCCCAGTTCGACAAGACCCTTTCCATTGACATATCCCAATCTCATGTGCCACAGTTTTGTCTTTGACACAGGTTTCGTGGAGGCAAAATTTGTTGATCTGCTTACAACCTCAACCTCAAGGGTATACAAGCCTTATTTCTTCACTCCTCTCAAGACTTCCTTCGACACCTTCATGACTCTCAAGATAATTGCTCTCCCTTGAATAGATATTTTTTCTTGGCTAATTCACCAAGAGAAATCAAATTTCTCTTAAGTTCAGGTACATATCTGACATCAGTCAATAGCCTTATTGACTCCTCATGGAGCTTGAATCTCATAGATCCAATTCCTGCAATTTTGTAGGCTTTGTTGTTTCCTAGCAACACTGATCTACAATCTTAATCATATAATTCCTCAAACACATATTTGTTTGGATTCACGTGCCAAGTGCAACCTGAATCCATGATTCATTCCTTGCATGAATTGCTACTTGGGACTACCAGGACATTGGAAGATTCAAAATCATTTTGAACAATGGTTGTATTGCCATTATCCTTACCTCCATGATTATTCAGGCATTCTGGGAATCCCTTTCTTGTGACCATTATTCTTACAATGATAATATCTAATTATAGGAGCATCACCACCATAATACTTCTGCTGACCATTACCCTTCTTCTTCTCAAACCTTTCGTCTTTCTTCGAGAATTTCCCCTTAATGGACAAACCTTCACCAATAGATGATGGTTTGTGCTCCTTTCGTTCGTTCAAATCCTTAGAGTACATAGATGATTGAACATATGCAAAGGCCAACAAATCTCTCACTTACAAGAAAGTTTCTTTGAAATGAGCATGAGACTTAGGTAAATAACACATGAATAATATTGTTTGATCTTCATCATCGATACTAACTCAATATTATCCAGATCAAGAATTAGCTTGTTGAACGTATCCAACTGCTCAACCGAGACTCTATCTTTACTCATCTTGAATGAATACAGAGCCTGCTTCGGGTACAGACAATTTACCAAGGATTTAGTCATGTACAACCTTTTGAGTTTTCTCCACACACCTGCTTTCGTCTTCTCCGTTGAGACCTGCCGAAAAGCCTTATCACCAATGCTCAATATGATGGTGGTGTGGCCTTTCTCGATCATCCTCATTTTCTCCTTCTCTTTTTGATCCTTTCAACGCTTCTAATAAACCTTGTTGAACCATTAGGGCTTACATTTTCAATCGTTACAAACCAAAATCATTCACACCTGTGAATTTTTCAATCTCATACTTCGTTGGCAACATCTTGTCCATACTCACCGCACCAATTTATTATGAAAGACATTGCTCCAAGAATGAATAAAACTATGAGAAAGATTGAGTTTCTTGAACAAATACAAGAAACTCTTGTTAGGTTTACAAAAGAGAGAGAACAAGGGTGAAGGAGAACAATAATTGGTTAAAACTGTTTTACTATTTACTTTCACAATTAGGGCAAATTGTTTACAAGTAAATATTAACCAACCTTAAACCTCTGTCAATAATCTAAGAGAATAATCTATTTATATACTACAAGCTAACTTAAACCCTAAGTTAACTTAAGCACTAAGCTAACTTGACCAATAAGCTAACTTATACAACAACATGCTAGAACATACTTCGACTAGAACATGCACATCTTTGACTTTGCGTACTTGAACAAAAGTTATCCATTTCAAGACTAGAGTTCGATCCAAAATACCATAGGTTGAGAGAAAAAAACCCAATACACAATTCAACATTCTAACATCATCAAATTTTTACTCGTTATTTTTCGTCCATATATATTCGGATTTAGACTTTGACATATTCATAAAAGTTGTAGCTTTGGATGTTAGCTTTATTAGAAAAAAGTTCTTTCTCATCAGTATTACGAAACTCTATATATGATGAAATTACTGGATAGACATCGTGTTTTAAATTATGCTGAAAATGCTCTTTTCTTCACAATTTTTCCACTTTTTCGTCTTTTTGCTTTGTTTCTCAACTTCTTCATTTTCTTCCTATTTCTTCATAAATTTTAAACATAATTAACTAAAAATTAATAAAAGCAAATGCAAATGCTTAATAAAATTACATTATGACATAGTGTCATCACAACCCCAAACATACATTGTTAATTGTCCTCAAGGAACTCATTCATGATTGTGATCTTCCTCAAAACTCGTACTTACCAAACTAATAACTGATACAATTTATCGCCGAGTTACACTTCCGTTCCTTTCTTCAATCCATCATACTTCAAAGATTTTTCTTCAACTTTCTACGTACTTAACATTGTCTCAATCCCACCGTTCACTTTTAGCAAAACAATATGGAAATCACTCATTCACATATAATTCACATCAAACATATCAATTTTCAAGATTTCTAAAAATTCGTCACTTTCTATTCGAAAAGACACTCTTGAGGTATTTCAAAGGTTGTAATGTGGCTTATGTCAAGGTGGAATATATTTTGCGTATAGGTTCAATTCCTAGGAGTTAAGTACCAGCTACCATCCTATTTTTACACCATCCTTACATATTCTCACTTTTCTTTCACTTACAGGTACTATAATTTTGACTTTTTTCTCACTTTTTTTACGCTATAAATTTTTAACATTATAATAATTTTTCTAGATTTTATTCATTTTTTTGTAAACACATTTTTATTCTCGAATTCTAGTACACCAACCCCAAACTTAAATTGTTGCTTATTCCAAAAGCAACCCAAAACTTAGCTTTTTGCATGTATCATGAAAAATCATAGAAAAATAACATTCTACCTAACTTTAAGAAGGTGGAAATATTTCTCTTTCTGGTCAATCAACTAGTATGTGGCTAAGTCACTAAAACAATGGCTCATGCTCTACGGGTTTAGCAACAGGTAAAAAAATTATTTTTAGGTTCACCTACGAAAGGGTATAAGTTAAAAAAAAAACTTGCCTCATTGTGTAATCAAACAGACAGACAATAATTTAGAACTAGATAAAATTCTAGTAGATGAACAATCATACGGACACTCATACAAGAAAAAGGTAAATAGTGGAATTATTTGGCTAAAACCTTACTTGATGAGATATCTGGTGATTGAGTACAAGATTGTTGAATATTATTGTTCTTCATACTTTGTCAATCCGCATTTGGAACTTCGGTAACAACTTTGTTTCTTCTTTTATTTTGTTTTCCTTTAGTTGTGCCTTTATTCTTTTTTATCATTAGTAAGGTATTGTACTCTTAACTGAAAAACACAACATAAACAAATTCATTCGTTAAATTTAGAACATGCGGTTTACAAACAGGGAAAACATACTTATTAAAAATTGAAATTAAAACTTCAAAGACAAAAAGAAAAAGAAAAAACAAAAATCTATGGATTGCCACCCATGCAGAGCTTATTTAAGGTCCTTAGCTTGACCATCTGATTCTTTATTAGGGCGAAATATATGACATAAAAAAACATCATCTTTCTTCTTCCTTTTGTTTGGTATGATCCTATCCACTTAAGGTATTGATATTTTGCTTCCATATCTCCTTCAGCTTGATAGTAGTGAACAAGGCATAAATGACATCCAATACTTTATCAATTTTTCTCTTCCTTCTACCTTGTTTCTAAAATAACTTTTAGGGACATTACTTTGTTGAAGATTTTCTTCTCCGATGTCTGCATTTAGACAATTTTTTGAATCCAAAACTAGATCATATTCACTTAGCATTCTTGATCTAGGCCTATTTGTGTCCATATTCTCACCTAAATTTTGTTCCCATGGTATTGGCCTAGAACTAATCCAACCAAATAATCACTCGCATCACATTGAGGTTAAAGGGAAATTCCCAATTAAGAGCATGATTACGGGCCAGATACCAACTTTCTTTAATAATCGGAAAAACATGTAAACATTCAACATCGAACTCAAAATCATTTTATTTTATAAGAAGATTACATAATGGTTTTGTAATCTTGGAGAAGTCTTTTATGAAACTTGGATAAGATCCATCGTTTCCTAAAAAACTTCTCACTCCTTTCACATTTATTAAATGTGGTAGTTTTTCAGTTATCGACTTGATTTACCTCGATACCTTTCGACGATATTTTATGTCCTTAAAATAATACATTTTGTCACTATAAAAGTGATGTTTTCTTGTAGCTAGATTTAACCTATTGTAGTCAATATATGTACTGCACCCGATAACTATATGAATCGAGATTAACTCATTCTTTTCATTCCCAGGAACAACCATACCTCGTTTCTTTGGAAACACATGCACATGACTCACCCATGAATTGTCCAAAATAGGATAGATCATACCTGCTTCGATTAACTTCATCACATATTTTCTCACTACTTCTTTCATGGTTAGATTAAGTCTTCGTTCAGGTTGAAATACTGGTTTGAACTCTTCCTCAAGCTTGATTTTATGCATGTAATAGGCATGACTTATTACTTTTAAATAAAAAACATTCAACCTAATGGTTGCTTTGTTTTCACTCAAAATTTTCAAGACTTTTTATTCTTCCAAAGTAGATAAAGAACTAGTGATAATAGCTAGTTGAAATAGTCTCTCTCCTAAGAAGGCATTCTTCAAGTGTGGTGGAAGCTTTTTAATTCTGTATCATTAGAACTTTTGAAAAAAATCTTCTATTCATTATCATCTAGCTCTTTAATCTTTTTCGTTGCTCTTTTAACTTGGGTTTCATGCAACCGAAGCACGCATTCTACTACTTCTTTGTCAAATTTTTATTCAACTGTTTAAATATGATTATCTATGACTTTATCCATAGGTGATGATGGTAACTCATTCTCAGACACTTTATGGATTATTTCTTCCAATATATAGACTCTCTAGCACTGAGGATTCTCCTTCTGATGTTGTATGGCTTCAAAAATATTAAAAATAACATGTTATTTGTTAAATTTAAAAATAAGTTCCACCATTTCCATATCAATCATAGCTCTACATGTTTCTAAGAAAGGTCTTCCTAACAACAAGGGAGTTTTTGAAACTTCTTTCATATCGAGGATCACAAAATAAGTTGGAAATAATAAATCATCTACTCTCACTAGCACATTTTCTAAAACTCCATATGGATAAGTTGTAGATTGATTAGCTAAAGTAATAGTCATTTAATATGGACTTGGATCTCCCCAGTTCATCTTCCTCATCATAGATAGAGGCATCACGTTGATACTTGCCTCTAAATTATAAAGTACATGACCAATCTTCAGTGGACCAAAGAATAAGGAAAAATAACTCTACGGATCAGTCAATTAAGGTTGAAACTTGAGTTAGATAATAACACTACACTCTTTTTCTAAATCATTATTCTCATCATACTTTAGTTTACGCTTTCTGGTTAAGGGCTCTTTGATAAATTTTATGTATATTGGCTTCTGCTCAAGAGCTTCACATAATGGAATATTGACATGTATCTTTGTAAGCATCTCCATAAATTTCGTAAACTGCCCAACTTCCATTTCTTTCTTTGGTTTCTTCTTCAAGATGGGGTAAGGTGGCTTGACATAGTATTGTAGTTCGAGATTAGGTTCATTAAGCAATTTTTATTAGTTCTTCTAAAAGGTGAGTTCCTATCTATGAGCTTATCAAGAGTATCCCCTCTCACAAAGTCTTCACTCAATTTCTCACTTTATTCTCCCTCTGATTTTTCTCTCCCTTTTTTTTCAACTACTCCCTCTTCAATGACTTCCCATTCTTCATCAAGTACTTCCTCATATTGACTTTTCTTATCACTCCCACTTACTCCTTTTTTTCTCACCACTAGTACTATGGATTGAACGTACCACTCTATTTCTCAACTTGATGGATTTGCAACTCTCATTCTATGGGTTGTCCATGGCATTCCCATACCCCCCACTTGAATTAGGTTGTGTTGCTAATCATCTATATAATTAGCCAATTTACATCTCTAAGTTTTTTTATGGCAGCTTTAGTGTAGTTACTCCTGTAACACCCCCAATCTATAACCCAAGCAATTAAAGCGATAATAGATAATCAGAGTATAATTAAAACATTCATGGCATAGACGGGAGCGTCACATCAAAATGATGAAATAAAATAACCTGCTCAAATAGATATGCAACAATCAGGTAGCAACATAAGCAGAGGAACTCAGTTCCTATAACCCACTATTCAGATACAGAATAAAAGCGGAAAATCTGCAACTGAAATCTCATATATATAAACATAGAAGTTTGTCTGTCATACACAGAGTCATACATGTACAATCCAAAAAGATATATATACATATACACATAAATCACATAACGATCTCCCCGACTACTCGGTGCTACATATCAGAGCCGACCGACAAAAGAATAAAGACATAATCTTCACAAAAAGACCTCCAGCATCTAATCTGCAATGCGTCATAGAGCATTCAAAACAGCAGAAGGGTGAGAAACACAATTATAATATAGTTGCATACAATTATGTAACAACACAAAATACACATGTAAAACATTCTCACCACAACTTACACCATAATTCAAATACAAAACACCACAGTTCATATCTCATACATCCATCACAACGGCATATCAATCATGCTCAATACATTTATCACCAACATATATATATATATATATATATATATATATATATATATATATATATATATATATATATATCAACTCATCAGTTCCATTCACAATCCCACACATAATAAATCCATTCATGATTTATGCAAATGCACAGAGACCGACACAACGACTCTATGCAATGCAATGCGGTACCGTTCCATCCATCATCTCATCATTAATTCACTCAGTAATTATTGGAATCATCGCTTGTTACTTAGTGTAACTCCCCGTCAGGCAAACGATGTTCCCCGTCGCTTTAGGTCCTCTTGGTATAAGGCTCACGACATTTATGGATCGCTTTAGGTCCTCTTTGTATAAGGCTCATGAACCGATCGCTTTAGGTCCTCTTTGTATAAGGCTCACGATCATCTATAACGTCGCTTTAGGTCCTCTTTGTATAAGGCTCACGACCGTTATAGCAGATTCCCTCTGGAATCATTTCATCGCTCACACCCACTAGGGCACACGACATCACAAGAATGCATATCATGATGCTTGGCATACAATGACTCATTACAATCAAATGCATACATATATACAACCATGTGAACCATTCCAACATCCATAATCATGCATATACAATCAAACACAACACAATGCATTTACTTGCCCTTAGGCCACAAACCATCATCACAACATTTCATCACATGCATTCACATCATATAACAGCACACAAGTCATACGTTATATATCCAAAAACATATCGCATGATTACACATCAATCGCACACAATTACGACGATAAAAGTCGATAAAATGACACATTTCCAAATTCCCGACATAATTAAATTGGCCACTAATCTCAAAACCATTTTTATAAGAAATAACATTTCATTAGCTTCCCAACGCATCCGACCGCGCCTCGATCCGAGCTACGGATCAAAAGTTATGAAGGAAACAAAACTGCACAAACTGTCATGTTCGTTAGGCGAACCTTCTAGCGAGCATTCGCTACCACCTTCGCTAGGCGAATGTCCAGGCGAAACCACAAACATACCAAAACAGACACAAAGTTCGCTAGGCAAACTCCTTAGCGAACCTTCGCCTTGCCGTTCGCTTCGCGAACCTCTGGGCGAATCAAGGCAGCACCAAACAGAACTGAAAAGATACAAAGTTCGCTAGGCGAACGTCGTTGGCGAACATTCGCTGACCTTCGCTGACGGGTTCGCTAGGAGAACCCTCGAAAATCATTCGCTTTCGCTTCGCCCCAGGTTCGCTAGGCGAACCATGGAAAACTCAGAAATTCTGCAGCGCTGTTATGGGTCCAAAAACAATATTCCTTCAACCAAAATCACTTCCAAACCATAACATAACCACTAAAATATACCACAATCATAACAACAAGTATCCTACAACATTTATATCACATTCCAACCGCGAAAACATCGATTCCCAATCATTTTCTCATTTCCAACCTACAATTGAAAACTATGGAAAGACAAGTAGACTTCAAACACACACATACATATTCATACACAATGATAAGATAATCGAGTTTCACACCCTTACCCGATTAATCGTGCTTCGAAGTGTCGGTTGATTCGATTTCTTACACTCCAAGTTTTTCCTCTTTTTCTTCTTTCCTTTCTCTTTTCCTTCTTTTCTTTCTTTTCTCTCTATTTTCTATTTTATGAAAAACAATAACCAACCAAGCCAAAAAGACCAAAATACCCCTACACTCAATTTTCTCGCAAACGCTCTCGGATGCGATAAAACATAATAACGATAAACATAACACATTTACCAAATAAAAACCAAGAATAAAATAATATAAAGACAAAAATAATTAAATCGACTCGATTAAATAAATCTAACAAAAAAAACTGGGGCGTTACAACTCCTAGTTTCTTGATTCCTGATCATAGCTTCTTGATTCTTGCTTACTTGCTCGAAATTAGATTTAGTCATTTTCATAAACTGAGCCATGGCTTTTTTTAATTTGAGATGGTTTCCTTTGTTGTGGTGCTTGCAGAGTTTGTTGAACACCTTGATTTGTATTCAGAGTCTGATTATTGCTTCACTTGAAGTTGGGATGATCTTTCCAACAAGGATTGTAAATGTTAGGGTTTGAATTATTCTTCTGAAAATTTTCATATCGAGCTTTTGCACTAACACCTTCTGGCACATAGTTGTTATTAGCATGCTCTTCACCATAAAAATCACTTTGTAATGTTTGAATCTCACTAACATTGGCTAGAACAATAGTGGCTCCAAATAACTATTTAGCAATTACCTCTAACCGAGCTAACATCGCAGTATTGGCATCCAATTCGAGTATATGTTTTGGTTTGAATCCTCTTTAACTTTGTGAACGATATTCGTTATGGCATATTTTCTCTATCAACTGTTTCACTTTGTATTCATTCTTCGCTCTAATGGTACCTCCAACTGAGGCATCCAAAAGGTTTCTTGCTTGAGCTTTTAAACCTCTAGTGAAATATTCCATTTGTTACATACAACTCATGTTGTGATTCAGATATTTTCCAAGTAATAGTTTAAATATCTCCTATGTATCAGATAAAGACTCAACATAACTGTTCTGGACTGGGCCGGGGTCTGCTCCTCAGTCGAGCAGGCCCAACCCACATGTCCTGGGATGGCCCAACAAGGGCCTTTTGGCGCGACCACTGTCGGGCACTTGCCCTTCCCCACGTTGTCGGGCACATGCACTTGCCCCTCCTCCTCGGCACTCAGGTGCTCCTCCCTGCGAGGAACCACCTCCTCCTCGCACAAGTCTCCCCCACGAGGACACGTCTCCCCGACACGCAAGACTCCTCCCCGCGAGGGCACGTTCTCACGTAACCGCTCCACTCCAGATGGAATCGGTCTGCCCTAATTCCGGAGATCTAGGAACGGTTACCCCAGGGCGAAGACCACGCGCTGGTCTTCACTACGCCACGTAAGCCCTGGCAGTTACTTGGATTGGGCCTGACAATCCAGCCCAATTCAAGTAACCGTTGGCCCCGCGCTAGGGGCTCTCTATAAATACCCTCTCACTTGAGAGGGTCAGGTTACACTCACTTCCTTACTCATCTCTGTACTTGCTATTTCTCTGACAAGTCACCTTACTTGAGCGTTGGAGTACCTTGCAGGTACACCCCCCCCCCCCCCCGGCCGTCTTTCAACCGCACCGGAGCTGAAGTCCAGACGACGTTGTTGGCCACAGAAACTGTCTGATCCAGGTACGATCAATAACCTTGTTCAAAGTTTGAAATTTTGGCCCTTCTTTCCACAAACTGGGTATTCGTGAAAAAACTTTCCAAAAATTTGTCTTCCATATCTTTCCATGTTTGAATAGTCTCGTTTGGTAAACACCACAACCAATCTTTAGCTATGCTGATTATAGAAAATTCTAACAACCATAATTTGATCTAATCATCTGTTACTCCATCGAGTTTTCACATCAAACATGTATCATAGAAGTGAGCCAAATGATCCCGCGAATCACTGATAGCTTGTGCGTCGAATGAGTTATCTCTCAAAGGTCAAAAAGCCCCTGGCACGCAGGCCGGGCAGAAATATCACAATAAGTAAAAATGGCTCGCAGGCCGACAAAACGGGGAGAAAATCCTACTCAGCGGCGGTCCCTTCAGGCTGCTCGGGATCATGTACCTTTTTGACTCTCATCGGTTGCACGATCTGACCATCGACCACCTCGTAGTCGGGGTCAATCCCCTCGGTCGAAAGGTCGGGGTAGAGGACCCTAAGCTGCTCCACCGCGTTCTTGAAACCTATGCCCGCCACCATGAGATTGTCTACCTCGGCTTCACGGAGTTTCGCTATCAGCGCGGCCCGCAAAGTCAATAACCTATCCTCTTCGGTTTCCTCCTCAGCGGGGCGGACAGCCTCCTCTAACTCAGCGTTCCTCGCCAAGAGACGATCCCTCTCCTCCTCAACACCGGCTAGACGTTTCCGCTCCTCCTCGGCACTCTTAAGCTTTTCCTCCAATTTCTGTTGAAGCTCGAGCTGGGCCTGGTTCTGGCTTTTGCAGTCAGCCAGCTCCTTACCCACCTTCTCCATTTCAGCCGAGATGGATTGAAAACTCTCCCGCAACCTGTTCAGCTCGCTTGCGGGGCACGCCTCATCGTTCAGAACCAAGGCAACCGCGCAAACCCGCATCACGGCAGACACGTCCTCCACCAGCATCCTTCGTCGAGAAGCCTTGTCGACGCTTAAGATGGCCTAAGTTTCGGGGCCACCCACGTATAGCGAATTGTTCCCCGTAAAGAAGTTCAGCCTTGTGTGACAAGGCGGGAGCACAAATTTCACGCCAGGGGGACTCTCGTGCTCGATAAGGTCGATGTCCACCGTGTTTGCAAGCCTTTGCCTCTTCAGAGAGCTCTGGGGGCTGAGAGAATCACTACCCTGGTGAGAGCCAGAGGAAACCCCGGGTGTCGGGGTGGGAGCGGGCTCCTGCACTAGGAGCTGATCGACGCGACTCTTGCCTCCTTTCTTCGCGGCACGAGTAGCCTTCAGCTTCTTGAAGCGCTCCTCAGCGTTCGACATCTTTCCTGCAAAAAGAAAATAAACATGTCAGTAATCCAGAGGTCGAAGAAAGAGTAAGTCGAAGAGAATGGCACCACCTAGCAGCTCAAGAGCATCCTTATCGGAGAACGTCTCGAGGAGGGCCCTCATATTGATCAGACGACGTTTCGTCAACACCTGCCCGTCGTCCCCCCGGACGAATTCCAGGTCCATCATCATGAACTTGCCCCTATTAAAACCATTAACAAACGCTACTATCTGCTCGTAGGCCAAGCGATCCCCCTCGTCAAAACGGCTAGGCCTGACTTTGTAGTTGTCTGTTCCGTACTTGAAATGTTCTTCCGTCCAGAACAAGGGGAATCTCGGCTCGAGGACCTCCTCCGTTTGCCCGTCCACACCACGGGAAACTCGACGGTACACCAAATTCACGGCTTCAAGAGTGACCAGCCTCACGATATAATACCGGTGCTTAAAGTCACGGACAGAATCCAAATAAGTATGGAACAGGCTGCTCACTTGCTTGAAAGACACCCAGCCATGTCTACCATCGGAGGCCTGCCGCTGGAGGTGGAAGATGCGAAAGAAGAGAGGCACGGTTGCCCCGATTCAGAGGTCTTTGCAGACGAGCTCGAAAGCTCTGATGAAAGCGAGGGAGTTGGGGTGGAGCTGTGAAGGCGCCAGGCGCAACCAAACGAAAACAGCCTGCTGAAAATCTGTAAAGGGTAGACGCCACCCCGCCTTGTCGAACATGAACTCGTAAAGTGGGAACCTCATCCCTCGGTACGTCGAGCATATGCGATGGTGGGCTTGAGGTCGGAACACCTTCCACGACTTTGAAGAACCCACCACTTGATGCTCGACGGTACAAAAAATAGTGTCCTCGTCCTCGTCGACAAAATGGGAAGCAATGTTCAATGGCTCATCGCTGACCCACTCCTCGAGGGGACGTTCCTCGACCCTAGCGATTGGCGCCATTGGAGAGTCGGGTTGGTCGTCGACGTCCAAAGATCCCTCAGCCACGGGCAATACGTCCATCTACCTGAAAAGCAGAAGGAAATGGTGAATTCGATGACCCATATCAAATCCACCCCTCCACCGCTGATCAAGCGAAAGGGTGAGGAGGGATTGTCGGGGAATACGAACCCGCGACCATCCCCGATCCTGCGGGGAGCGAGGTTGGGCGGGACCTCGAGGTATTCGACCCATGTCCCCGAGACAAACTTCAGTTCCCCGGGGATCCCGTCCTCATTCCCCGGGACAGTCAGCAAACGAACTAAGAAACGTTCATCTCAGGACCCCAGGATATTCTTCATGTCCTCGGGGATTTCATCATCTCTCCCCGCGAAATTCAACGATTAAACTATGAAATTCCGCCGTTTTTGCCGGATATTTCACGAATTCCACGGGAACTTCACCAGTTCACCATAAGATTCGCCCTATAAATGCAAACGAAAAGAGGAAAAAGAAGAAAGAAATTTACTTGAAATACGCTTTTTGGGTTTCCGGCACGGCGATCGACGGAGGAGAATGGCGGAGAACGGTGGAAGGTAGCGGCGAAAGAACAGAGATGAAGAGAGAGAGAGTCTGAGACGAAAAGAGCAAAAGGTGCAAATGAAACGAGGTGGGGCCTATTTATAGGATCCGCACGGAATTCGAAGAGTCTAGGCTACTAGAGTACACTACCCTAGCCTAGCCGCCCTGCGCAATGATGGCGCCTGACACGTGGCGTACATGCGACCCTTCGTTCCCCAACACGCGCGTCTCTTCATTCGCTCTGACACCAAAGGTCAAACTTCTCGCATCCCCGATGAGTCGTCCATCCGCGAGCTATCACACTCGAGTCCGCACCCGCTACTCTCCCCGAAGATACGACCAGTGGATCCCAAACAAGTTCCCTTCCTCGCGGTCACGCGATCGATACTCCCCCCGACATGCTTGTTGGTCCTTAAGTCATCACTCCGACACGTTGGAGCAACGACTTGGGGGGCTCCTATTCTAGACTGGGTCGGGGTCTGCTCCTCAGTCGAGCAGGCCCAACCCACATGTCCTGGGATGGCCCAACAAGGGCCTTTTGGCGCGACCACTGTCGGGCACTTGCCCTTCCCCACGTTGTCGGGCACATGCACTTGCCCCTCCTCCTCGGCACTAAGGTCCTCCTCCCTGTGAGGAACCACCTCCTCCTCGTACAAGTCCTCCCCCGCGAGGACACGTCTCGCTGAAACGCAAGACTCCTCCCTGTGAGGGCACGTTCTCACGTAACCGCTCCACTCCCGATGGAATCGGTCTGCCCTAATTCCGGAGATCTAGGAACGGTTACCCCAGGGCGAAGACCACGCGCTGGTCTTGACTATGCCAAGTAAGCCCTGGCAGTTACTTGGATTGGGCCTGACAATCCAGCCCAATGCAAGTAACCGTTGGTGTAACGCCCCAGTTTTGTCAGTTTTTATTTAATCGAGTCGTGTGATTATTTTATTATTATTTTATTTTATTTTTGACTTTTATGTGAAAATATGTTAGTTTTCAATGTTGTGATATTTTATCGGGTTTTGGGAACATTCGCGAGATATTTGAGTGTGGGGGTATTTTGGTCATTTCATAATATTTTCATTTAGATAGTAAGAATAGAAAATAGAAAGAGAGAAAATTAGAGAGAAAGAAAAAGAGAAGAAGGAAAAAGGGAAGAAAAGAGAGGAAGAGAAGAAAAAGTGAGAAAACTTGGGAAATTCAAGAAATCAACTCCTAGAATCGATTTAATCGGGTAAGGGTGCGAAACTCAGTTATTGTATGCTTGTATATGATTATGTATGTGTGTTTTCGATTGTTCTTGAATTGAAATGGAAAAATTTAGTAAAACCCATATTATGTAAAATTGATTAGAAATCGATTAAATGTGTTGGAAATCATGTTTTTAGTGTTCATTATTGTTGGTACATGATAGATACATGTTGTTAGACATTGTATTGGTAATTTTCTAGTTTGTAGGTGAAAAATTGGATGATTTGGGGTGGAAAATGCAGAACTTTGTTCTGCAGAATTTTTCTGGTTTTTCCAGGTCATACGCGTATGGGGCATGTTCATACGCGTATGGACCTTGGCATTACGCGTAACATGGGCGAGGCATGGGCCAATACGCGTATGGATCTTCAATTTTCTCGGCCATTTGCCCATTTGCGTATAATACGCGTAACAGTTCAGGGCAATACGCGTACGAGGTTGGGCATTACGCGTATGTACTTTTACACATGAACTTTGGGAAAAATGAGTCTCTGCCCATACGCGTATGGCTCAGGGCAATACGCGTATGGACAGGACAATTCTAAAATGGGACTTTTCAAAATATCGTTTTCATTTTTCTTTCGTAACTTGTGTTCCGTTTATCCGATTTTTACATTCTTGATATCGTTGGAAAGTTGTTGAGCTGTACTTTCTTGTTATGATGATTTGGAAATTATTAGCCGATTAAATTATGTCGGGAATTTGGAATAGTGTCGTTTGTCGACTTTTGTCGTTGTAACTGTGCGTAATTGATGTGTATAATGCAAGGTGTTGTTGCATAATGTAAATGTATGTGTTTATATGGTGTCGAAACGATTGGTGGCCGTATGGCAATTAAATGCATTGTTTTGGGCATAAGTACAAGGTGTGATTTTGTTGATGTAGATGAATGCATGTATGTGTGCATAGTAAATGTCATGAGTCCTTGTATGCCAAGCATCATGATATGCATTGTTGTGACGTCCTGATTGACGGTTTGATTCCAGAGGGAATCTGCTATAACATCGTGAGCCTAAAAAATAAGAGGTGTGAATAGCCTTAAAAATAAGAGGACCGAAAGCGATGGTTATAGACGATCGTGTGCCCATGTGGGGTGTGAGCGATCGGGTCGTGTGCCCGTGTGGGGTGTGAGCGATCCATAAACGTCGTGTGCCCGTGTGGGGTGTGAGCGACGGGGGACATCGTATGCCCGACGGGGAGTTACAGTGATGTAACGAGCGATGATTCCAGTAGAGTTCCTGAGTGAACTAGTGATGAGAACCATTGGAAGTCGGTACCGCATGTGCATATGCATAGAGTCGTTGTGTCGGTCTCTTGCATTTGCATAAATCACTATGGTTTGTTTATGTGTGGAATTGTGGATAAAATTGATAACTTGATATATGGATATGTGTACGGTTGGTATACATTGG
Source organism: Lathyrus tuberosus (assembly GCA_022829125.1). Lineage (NCBI taxonomy): Eukaryota > Viridiplantae > Streptophyta > Magnoliopsida > Fabales > Fabaceae > Lathyrus > Lathyrus tuberosus. The sequence goes on from JALAZF010000536.1 coordinate 2,944,206, forward strand.
TGATGGAGATATGAATTGTACCTTGTGTTGTATTGTGTTTGAATTATGGTGTGAGTTGTGGTGAGAACCGTAGATATGTGTATTTTGTGTTATATATAATTGTATGCAATTACATTATGATTGTTTTTCTCACCATTCTGCTGTTTTATAATGCTCTATGAGGCATTGTAAATTAGAGTTGCTGGAGGTCTTTTTGTGAAGCTTAGGACTTCATTCTTTTGTCGGTCAGCTCTGATATGTGACACCGGGTAGTTAGGGAGGCCGTTTGGGATTATTTGTATTGTGTATTACGTATATATATATATATATATATATATATATATATATATATATATATATATATATATATATATATATATATATCTTTTGGCTTTTGCATGTACAACTTGATGTATGACAAACTTTTCATGATATATATATATATATATATATATATATATATATATATGATATTCAGTTTTTAGATTTTTTGCTTTTATTCTAAATTCTGAAATGTGGGTGTAAGGAACTGAGTTCCTCTATTGATTGCTACCCCACTGTTGCATATCTTTATGGGCAGGTGTTGTATGTATTGTTTCAATATAATGTGATTTTCCCCGTCTATGCCATGATAATTTAGATATACTTTGATGAAATTTTGAATTTTCTTTTACTGTTTTATTTAATTTGGGGTATAGATTGGGGGTGTTACAATAAGTGGTATCAGAGCCAGTCCGTGTCAGTTTGTGTCAGTCCTTGTTGGTCTTGGTGTTTGGATGAGCTGTTTGTTTAGCCATAGTTGCTGTTATTGGAAATGAACAGAATATGGCTGGTAGGAATGACGCTGCTTTGGCTGCTGCTATGCAAGCTATGGCTCGAGCTGTGCAGGGTGCACCTAATGCTGCAGGTAACGATGAGTTCAGGAAGAACAAACCGCATGTCTTCAAAGGAAGATATGATCTTGTTGGTGCTCAGATTTGGCTGAAAGAGATTGAAAGGATTTTCCGGGTTATGGATTATGCTGAGGATCAGAAGGTGAGACTGGGTACTCACATGTTATTGGAAGAAGCTGATGATTGGTGGGTTAGTACTCGTCGTGTGTTGGAGGCTGCAGAGGAGGAGATCACTTGGGTTGTGTTTAGCACTGAATTTCTGAGGAGGTATTTTCCTGAAGATGTAAGAGGAAAGAAGGAAATTGAGTTCTTGGAACTGAAACAAGGTAATATGTCTGTTGTTGATTATACTGCTAAGTTTGTGGAACTTGTGCAGTTTTATCCTCACTATGCTGAAGCGACTGCGGAATTTTATAAGTGTGTGAAGTATGAGAACGGATTGCGTCCTGAGATAAAACAGGCAATTGGTTATCAAAGGATTAAGAGGTTTTCTGATTTGGTGGATTGTTGTAGGATTTATGAGGAAGACAGTAAGGCTCGTTCTACTCACTATAAGAGTGTGAGCAAGAGGAAAGGGAAGCAACAGTTCCGTGGTGGTCCGTATGTAACACCAGCTGATAAGGGTAAACAAAGGGGTAATTTTGAGAAAAGGTCAAGTGGAGGAGGAATGTCTGGTCCTCTGAGGTGTTATAAATGTGGTGAGTTGGGGCATCGTCAGTTTGAGTGCAGGAAAGATATGAGGAAGTGTACTAATTGTGGGGGTTTAGGACACGTTGCAGCTGAATGTGCAAGGAAGAATGTGGTGAAGTGTTTCAACTGTGGGGAACCTGGTCATATTAGTACGAAGTGTCCGAAACCAAAACAGGCTTCAGCTGGTGGGAAAGTTTTTGCCTTGGCGAGAACTCAGACTTCAAGTGAAGATCGTCTGATCAGAGGTACTTGTTTTATTAATAGTACTCCTTTAGTTGCTATTATTGATACTGGAGCGACTCATTCGTTTATTTCGTCTGAGTGCGCGAAGCGTTTGAATCTTGTATTGTCTTCGATGAGTGGTGAAATGGTTATTGAGACTCCAGCAATAGGGTCAGTAACTACTTCTTTGGTTTGTCTAAGTTGTCCTTTGACCATTTATGGTAAAGACTTTGAGATGGATTTGGTGTGTTTACCGTTGGAGGGTTTAGATGTGGTTCTGGGGATGAATTGGTTGCAGTTCAATAGGGTTCAAATTGATTGTTATCATAAGCTGGTAAGGTTTCCTTCTCTTGAGGAAGACGAAGACTCGAGTTTCTTATCTACCAAAAAGATGAAGAAGCTTTTGGCGGATAAAGCTCAGTTGTTTGGGTTATTTGCATCTTTGACTATGGATAGTCAAGTTTCACTAGAGGTGTTTCCTGTTGTGTGTGAATTTCTGGAAGTGTTTCCTGAGGATATTTCAGACTTACCGCCAGAGAGAGAGGTGGAGTTTTCTATAGATCTAGTTCCTGGTACTAGACCTGTTTCTATGGCACCTTATCGTATGTCGGCATCTGAGTTGGTTGAGTTAAAGAAACAGTTGAGTGAGTTGTTGGAGAAGAGGTTTGTAAGACCAAGTGTTTCTCCTTGAGGTGCTCCAGTTTTATTGGTGAAAAAGAAAGATGGAAGTATGCGGTTGTGTATTGATTATCGCCAGTTGAATAAGGTGACGATTAAGAATAAGTATCCTCTTCCAAGAATTGATGATCTGATGGATCAGTTGGTTGGTGCGTGTGTGTTCAGTAAGATTGATTTGAGATTAGGGTATCATCAGATTAGGGTGAAGGAGGAAGATATTCAGAAGACGACATTTAGGACACGTACAGTCATTATGAATATTGAGTGATGCCGTTCGGGGTTTCTAATGCGCCAGGTGTGTTTATGGAGTACATGAATCGTATTTTTCACGAGCATTTGGATCGATTTGTTGTTGTATTTATTGATGACATATTGATTTATTCTAAGTCTCGGGAGGAGCACGCGAAGCATTTGCGTATTGTTTTGCAGGTTTTGAAAGAAAGGAAGCTTTTTGCCAAATTGTCCAAGTGTGAATTCTGGTTGTCGGAGGTGAGTTTTCTTGGACATGTGATTTCAGGTAATGGTATTTATGTGGATTCATCTAAAGTAGAAGCAGTTCTACAATGGGAGGCTCTGAGATCTGTTACTGAAATTTGAAGCTTTTTGGGTTTGGCCGGATATTATCGAAGGTTTATTGAAGGTTTTTCTAAGCTAGCACTTCCTTTGACCCAGTTGACTTGTAAAGGGCAAGCGTTCATTTGGGATATTCGGTGCGAGGAAAGTTTTAATGAGCTGAAGAGAAGATTGACGACAACTCCGATTTTGATTTTGCCGAATCCGAATGAACCATTTGTGGTTTACTGTGATGCTTCTTTGATTGGTCTAGGTGGTGTTCTGATGCAAGAAGGTAAGGTCGTGGCTTATGCTTCAAGGCAATTGAGAGTGCATGAGAAAAATTATCCTACTCATGATCTTGATTTAGCGGCTGTGGTTTTTGTGTTGAAGATTTGGAGGCATTATCTCTACGGTGCAAGGTTTGAAGTCTTTAGTGATCATAAAAGTTTGAAATATTTGTTTGATCAGAAAGAGCTAAATATGAGGCAACGTAGATGGTTGGAATTTTGAAGGACTACGACTTTGGCTTGAATTACCATCCTGGTAAAGCTAATGTGGTAGCCGATGCGTTGAGCGAGAAATCGTTACATATGTCCGCTTTAATGGTTAAGGAGTGGGAACTTTTGAAATCATTTAGAGATTTGAGTTTGGTTTGTGAAGTGACGTCGGATAGCGTGAGGCTTGGAATGCTAACGATTACTAATGATTTTCTGATGACGGTTAGTGAGAAACAGAAGCTGGATGTGAAATTTGTGATTTTGATGTTGGATGGAGGAAAAGATATGAATAGTGATTTTAAAGTGGATATTAATGGTGTTTTGAGATTCCGAGACCGAATTTGTATTCCTGATGATGCGGAATTGAAAAAGATGATTTTGGAGGAAGGACACCGGAGTAATTTGAGTATACATCCGGGAGCGAATAAGATGTACCAAGATTTGAAGAAGATTTTTTGGTGGTCTGGATTGAAAAGAGATGTGGCTCAGTTTGTTTATGCATGTTTGACTTGTCAGAAATCGAAGGTGGAACATCTGAGGCCTAGTGGTTTGTTGCAACCATTGGATATTCCTGAGTGGAAGTGGGATAACATCTCCATGGATTTTGTGACTGGTTTGCCGAATACTCAGCGAGGGCATAATGCTATTTGGGTGGTTGTTGATAGGCTGACTAAATCGGCTCATTTCATTCTGATTGACATCAGTTTTACTTTGGAGAGGTTGACAGAGATTTACATCAGTGTGATTGTGAAATTGCATGGGGTTCCATTGAGTATTGTTTCTGATCGAGATCCTAGGTTTACCTCGAGATTTTGGGAAAGTTTACAGAAGGCGTTGGGTTCTAAATTGAGATTGAGTTCGGCTTATCATCCGCAGACGGATGGTCAGACGGAGAGGACGATTCAGTCGTTGGAAGATTTGTTGCGAGCGTGTGTTTTGGAACAAGGTGGTGTGTGGGATAGTTATCTTGCATTGATTGAATTCACGTATAATAACAGTTTCCATTCTAGTATTGGAATGGCACCGTTTGAAGCACTGTATGGACGAAGATGTCGGACACCTTTGTGTTGGCACGAATCTGGTGAGAGTTTGTTGGTTGGGCCAGAATTGGTGCAACAGACGAAGGAAAAAGTGAAGCTTATTCGAGAGAAGATGAAGACTTCTCAGAGTAGACAAAAGACTTATCATGATTGGAGACGAAATGATCTTGAGTTCCAAGAGGGTGATCATGTATTTTTTAGAGTTACGCCGGTAACGGGTGTGGGTCGTGCATTGAAATCGAAGAAACTTACTTCTCGGTTTATTGGTCCTTACCAGATATCCGCGAGAGTGGGTGCTGTGGCTTATAGGGTGGCGTTGCCGCCGAATCTGTCGAATTTGCACGATGTGTTCCATGTTTCACAGCTTCGGAAGTATGTTCCGGATCCGTCGCATGTGATTTCGATGGATGAGGTTGAGGTAAGGGAGAACCTTACGGTTGAGGCATTACCAGTTAGGATTTTGGATCGTGAGGTGAAGCGGTTGAGAGGTAAGGATATTGCACTTGTGAAAGTGGCGTGGGGAGGCACTGCTGAGGGCAATTTGACTTGGGAGTTGGAGAGTCGGATGCGGGCGTCGTATCCAGAGTTGTTCGTCTCAGGTATATTTTCGAGGATGAAAATTTCTAAGTGGGGGAGAGTTGTAACGCCCCAGTTTTGTCAGTTTTTATTTAATCGAGTCGTGTGATTATTTTATTATTATTTTATTTTATTTTTGACTTTTATGTGAAAATATGTTAGTTTTCAATGTTGTGATATTTTATCGGGTTTTGGGAACATTCGCGAGATATTTGAGTGTGAGGGTATTTTGGTCATTTCATAATATTTTCATTTAGATAGTAAGAATAGAAAATAGAAAGAGAGAAAATTAGAGAGAAAGAAAAAGAGAAGAAGGAAAAAGGGAAGAAAAGAGAGGAAGAGAAGAAAAAGTGAGAAAACTTGGGAAATTCAAGAAATCAACTCCTAGAATTGATTTAATCGGGTAAGGGTGCGAAACTCAGTTATTGTATGCTTGTATATGATTATGTATGTGTGTTTTCGATTGTTCTTGAATTGAAATGGAAAAATTTAGTAAAACCCATATTATGTAAAATTGATTAGAAATCGATTAAATGTGTTGGAAATCATGTTTTTAGTGTTCATTATTGTTGGTACATGATAGATACATGTTGTTAGACATTGTATTGGTAATTTTCTGGTTTGTAGGTGAAAAATTGGATGATTTGGGGTGGAAAACGCAGAACTTTGTTCTGCAGAATTTTTCTGGTTTTTCCAGGTCATACGCGTATGGGGCATGTTCATACGCGTATGGACCTTGGCATTACGCGTAACATGGGCGAGGCATGGGCAAATACGCATATGGATCTTCAATTTTCTCGGCCATCTGCCTATTTGCGTATAATACGCGTAACAGTTCAGGGCAATACGCGTACGAGGTTGGGCATTACGCGTATGTACTTTTACACGTGAACTTTGGGAAAAATGAGTCTCTGCCCATACGCGTATGGCTTAGGGCAATACGCGTATGGACAGGACAATTGTAAAATGGGACTTTTCAAAATATCGTTTTCGTTTTTCTTTTGTAACTTGTGTTCCGTTTATCCGATTTTTACATTCTTGATATCGTTGGAAAGTTGTTGAGCTGTACTTTCTTGTTATGATGATTTAGAAATTATTAGCCGATTAAATTATGTCGAGAATTTGGAATAGTGTCGTTTGTCGACTTTTGTCGTTGTAACTGTGTGTAATTGATGTGTATAATGCAAGGTGTTGTTGCATAATGTAAATGTATGTGTTTATATGGTGTCGAAACGATTGGTGGCCGTATGGCAATTAAATGCATTGTTTTGGGCATAAGTGCAAGGTGTGATTTTGTTGATGTAGATGAATGCATGTATGTGTGCATAGTAAATGTCATGAGTCCTTGTATGCCAAGCATCATGATATGCATTGTTGTGACGTCCTGTGTGACGGTTTGATTCCAGAGGGAATTTGCTATAACATCGTGAGCCTTAAAAATAAGAGGTATGAATAGCCTTAAAAATAAGAGGACCGAAAGTGATGGATATAGACGATCGTGTGCCCATGTGGGGTGTGAGCGATCGGGTCGTGTGCCCGTGTGGGGTGTGAGCGATCCATAAACGTCGTGTGCCCGTGTGGGGTGTGAGCGACGGGGGACATCGTATACCCGACGGGGAGTTACAGTGATGTAACGAGCAATGATTCCAGCAGAGTTCCTGAGTGAACTAGTGATGAGAAACATTGGAAGTCGGTACCGCATGTGCATATGCATAGAGTCGTTGTGTCGGTATCTTGCATTTGCATAAATCACTATGGTTTGTTTATGTGTGGAATTGTGGATAAAATTGATAACTTGATATATGGATATGTGTACGGTTGGTATACCTTGGTGATGGAGATATGAATTGTACCTTGTGTTGTATTGTGTTTGAATTATGGTGTGAGTTGTGGTGAGAACCGTGGATATGTGTATTTTGTGTTATATATAATTGTATGCAATTATATTATGATTGTTTTTCTCACCCTTCTGCTGTTTTATAATGCTCTATGAGGCATTGCAGATTAGAGTTGCTGGAGGTCTTTTTGTGAAGCTTAGGACTTTATTCTTTTGTCGGTCGGCTCTGATATGTGACACCGGGTAGTTAGGGAGGCCGTTTGGGATTATCTGTATTGTGTATTACGTATATATATATATATATATATATATATATATATATCTTTTGACTTTTGCATGTACAACTTGATGTATGACAAACTTTTCATGATATATATATATATATATATATATATATATATATATATATATATATATATATATATGATATTCAGTTTTTAGATTTTCCGCTTTTATTCTAAATTCTGAAATGTGAGTGTAAGGAACTGAGTTCCTCTGTTGATTGCTACCCCACTGTTGCATATCTTTATGAGCAGGTGTTGTATGTATTGTTTCAATATAATGTGATTCCCCCCGTCTATGCCATGATAATTTAGATATACTCTGATGAAATTTTGAATTTTCTTTTACTGTTTTATTTAATTGGGGGTATAGATTAGGGGTGTTACAGTTGGCCCCGCGCTGGGGGCTCTCTATAAATACCCTCTCACTTGAGAGGGTCAGGTTACACTCACTTCCTTACTCATCTTTGTACTTGCTATTTCTCTGATAAGTCACCTTACTTGAGCGTCGGAGTACCTTGCAGGTACACCCCCCGGCCGTCTTTCAACCGCACCGGAGCTGAAGTCCAGATGACGTTGTTGTCCACAGAAACTGTCTGATCCAGGTACGATCAATAACCTTGATCAATGTTTGAAATTTTGGCCCTTCTTTCCAGAAACTGGGTATTCGTGAAAAAACTTTCCAAAAATTTGTCTTCCATATCTTTCCATGTTTGAATAGTCTCGTTTGGTAAACACCACAACCAATCTTTAGCTATGCTGATTATAGAAAATTCTAACAACCATAATTTCATCTAATCATCTGTTACTCCATCGAGTTTTCACATCAAACATGTATCATAGAAGTGAGCCAAATGGTCCCGCGAATCACTGATAGCTTGTGTGTCGAATGAGTTATCTCTCAAACCTGAAAGCACATAATTATTAATATCAAAAGTAATATGGTTAGCAGGTTGAAATCCCAAAGAAAATTTTCCAACATCAGTTCTTCTGCAGCAGTCTCCCATCGTTTATCTTGGTGGAATTACCATTTCTTGTCCCTCTTGACCTCTTTCATTATCAGAAGAAACATGTGTTTTCTCTTATTCCAACTTCTCTTTAGCTCGTTGTTCTTCTCTATTTTCTCTCTAAATTGCTCTTGCAGTCTTCTCGATTTCCAAATTAAATGGTATCAGTGTCGAGCTTGAACCTCGCATAAACAATCATAAAATACCTTAGTAGCACTGCATCAAACAAAAACTAAATAAGATTAGAAATAAAATTAAATAACAAAAATTTAAAAATTTAAAAATTAAAATAAAAAGTGTACTACAAAAATTTCCTTGTTGAAATAATTCAACGATCCCCGTCCACCGCGATAAAAACTTGATAATTAATTTAGCAAATGTGTTAAATGTTATTGAAGTAATAAAATAAATTTGTATCCACATGGATTATTTTATTATAACAAGACAATTAAAGTCATATTGATTATAAAATTTTGGGGGGGGGGGGGGGGGGGGGGGGGGTTTCAAAGTTCGGTTTGAAAGAGCAATTGCGCGAATAAAAACTTGTTGGAAACTTAATAAGATTAAAGACGATTAGGTCTTTCTTTGACTCCCCTGTATATCATTGTTTATGCGGGAATCTATTTGCCCTAGATAGGTGTTTCTCCAATCACAACGGTTTAACTTGGCCGTTATACCAAAATCCTTGGTGTAAAACTCATTATTCCACACTACAACTCAAAATCCCTTAGGTCAGCTGGATAGTTAAAACAAGCAATATAGGTTGCATTAAACCCTAGGTCGCAACTTATTATTTTTTTAATCACTAATTAATCACTAAGTTAAATAGTTAGTTTAGCTCAGATTTATATAATTATTATCAGTAATCACTACGAGTCTAAGTTCGTTATACAAGTTCGTCATCACATATAAAGAAATGAACAAAAAATTAACTAAATAATAAATATTGAATAATCAAATAAGCAAAGGGTACAAAATAAAGACAAATGTCTCAATAGGTTCATATGTGTTCATCTAGCAAGCCCAAATTAGAGGAAATTAGCTACTCATCATATGATTAATCATAACTATGAGTTTAAAGTAATAATACATGAAACTTAGTGTAGATTTGGGTCTTCAATGGAGGAAAACCTTAATTCCTAAGCTTCTTACACTTCATTGTCATCAAATGGGATCATATAGGTGCTGATTGAACGCGTATGGACGCGTTTGGCCATGTATTGGAAGATAATTGCTTCGTTTTTAGTTTTCCTCTTCACTTTGATTCCTACAACAAACATCAAACCTTTCCCAAAACATCATACTTCTCGGCTAAAATTAGAAACCTCATGAAATTGGTGAAACTCATGAAACTACTTATATTTCATGATCAAAACACTAAAGTTACTAACTTCGATGAAAATGAATAGATAAAACATAGGAAAATGATGAATTTTTTTACCACCATCACTCATTATGAAGTTATCTCAAGCCTCATTAGAGAAAAAATTCAAGTTTCCATTGAATTTTTAAAGTCAAATATAATGTAACAAGGAACTTGAAGTTTTAAAATTGTGAATGAGAGAAATTTTGAAAGCTCTTCTGATCGGTCGTGCACTTAGCATAGTGTCTGAGTGATCAGAGTATTGTAAAATGGTAGAGTAATTCAAAGTTACTAAGGAAACTCTCACACACACAAAAATTATTTTTTGATGACTTCCTCTCTTTGTTAAAATACCAAAAAATCGAATATAGAAAATTGTTTACAAGTCCAAATTATCAATTATGAGTGAAAATCACATTGGATAATTGATTATCCTAAATGCTTAACTAATTATTTTACCTCATAATCAATTTTTAGGGTTTGTGGTTGATGAGTAATAGCACAATTTAAACATTTTCCATTTTTGAACTACATAATCGATTATTGGATATATATATATATATATATATATATATATATATATATATATATATATATATATATATATATATAAAAGCATTAAAGAGCCCATGAATAATTTTCCTTTCTGTCTTTCTTGAAGATGCATGTGACGGTTTGAAATAAGCTTGTTAAGATTCAAAGATGATTTGCCTGGGGAGGAGTGAATGGAGAACTAAGATCACTTGGGTCAAGTGGGATATTGTCTGCAAACCTAAAAACAAAAGGGAGGAGGTTAGGAACTATATACCTTCAACTTGTTAATTTATACCTATTGGCTAAATGGAGACGAAGATTGGTTACATGTGCTTTATGAATTTGGTATGATATTCTTGTTGATAGATATGGTGCCTCCGTTGTTTCCTCCTCTTGCGGGTGAGAAACTCTTGTTCTGATATGCTTTTTCTTGGTGGAAAAGTGTGTCTCTTCTTAGTTTCAAAAAGGACGATTCATATTATTTTTTTGATGATGTTATTCTTAAAAATGTAGGGTTAAGCCTATAAAATTCATTTTGGGAAGATCCTTGGGTAGGATTTACTCCTCTAATGATTAAGTTCACTAGTCTATTTTCAAATTCTATCCAGCTGGATGGGTTGATGGGAGAGATTGGTCGGATGAAAAATTGGAACTTTTATTGCGATCTCTGGTGATGGAGACCATTTTTCTTTATGAGTTACCTATGGTTAATAACCTTTTCTCTAAGCTTCATGGTTTTACTGTCTCTCTCTCTCTCTCTCTGCTCTCTCTTTATATATATATATATATATATAAGTGGAATTGGAAGTACACACAAAATGGTATATTATTTATTGTCTTTACTTATCTTGTTCTATTAGATCTTCTCGTCCCATCTTTGTCATCTTATCTGGTTGAGAACTAAACCTTCCTCTCTTGCAAGTATACAACAATGAGTATATTTTATCATTATAAGGACTAACGTGTTTTTCAAAACCGTTCAATAATTTCTATGATTTTAAGGATAGTTTGTAATAGTTTGTTTGTTTGTGAAATGGTAATGATAAAAGAACGTCATTGACTTTGGTGTTGACAATTGGGAAAGATTTGTTGGAATTATATTTTTATAGACGTGTCATCATGTGTGATCATGATCATTAATATTCACTTCTAGTCATGTATTAAAATTACCACTCATCGCTCAGTGTAATAGCTTATGTCTGAGTAATAGGCATGGCAACATGATGGGGTAGGGGAGGGTTTATCTAGCCCCGCACCCGCACCCGCCTCCCTGTTACAGACCCGCCCCCCGCCCCCAAACCCAGTCGAGGGTGAAAATTTACCACCCTGACCCGCCCTCGATAAAAATGGGTTTGCCCGCACTCGCACCCGTCCCCACCCGCAAAAAAATGATTTCTTTTAAATAGTAATAAAAATTAATAATTTTATTAAAATTTTGACCATTTTAATAATAAACTTGTTTCTAAAGATGAGAGTTTGAGTGAATGGTGAGAAATGACTAATGGGGATTTTTAATTACTTCTTCAAAAGTGAATAAACATGTAGTAAAATAATTTAAATATGGGTATTAAAGTAAATACCATAAGACCAGGCAGGGCGGGGGTGGGTGCGGGCGGATAGTAGCCCCCCCCCCCCCGCCCCCGTCCCCACACCCGCAATTACAAACCGGGTTTTCCTCGCACCCGCACCCAATCAAATTGGGTTTCCCCCGTTAATTTCAGGTCGGATCCGGGCGAGCCCGAGTTTTCTTGCCATGCCTACTGAGTAAACAACATGAAGTCAATCACATTTCCTAATAGAGGATTTCTCAGTCTATTAACTAGTATAATAGCATTAAGTTTCGATAGCATACAAATACTAAACCAAAATCTATCTTAAGTGTTTAGCATCTAATAGATGAAAAAATTGTATCTAGTAATGACAAGTATCTCTCGAAGTCGAATCAAAAACTATGAAAACATTTTTTAGGTATCTAATCCAAAACAAAAATTAAGCATGAAGAATTCATCAAATTAAAGCATAAGAAGAGTTACATAAACTCCATGATCATAATCGGTACATGAGTATTTTGACAACTACGTTTAACCCCAACAAAAGAGAAATTAGCTACACTTACTCATTGTAGCCTTACAATTAATATCTATAAGAAAGACGTTGAAGAGTATTTGTGTCGATTCTTTAGACAGGACTTTCGCCCTCAATCTTCCACTTCTTTCCTTTTATGTTGTGATTTTGGTATCAAGTGTGTTTCTACTTTAGATTTATCAAAAATACCAAGAATTTACCAAAAAGTTTCTTTCTAAATGGATTGAACCTCTATTTATATATGCATATTGTCGCGGCGGGAATAATTACAGTCACCACCATATTTTATTCATTCATAAGGAATAGGGGAAATATTGATAAAACTCTAAAGGAAAAGGATAAGACGGTCATGGCAACCAAATATGGTTTCGAGAGTCAGTTAAGTGAGGGGAAGGTGTTAGGCACCCCCACCTCCGTTGTACTCAACGGGAACCTCCTCTAGCCTAGGGTTTAGTGTGTTTGTCTAAGGGAATGTTTGCATGTATCACTTCTATTTCTTTCCTAAATGCTTTAATTTACTTGATATTTACAAAAAGAATTAAAGAGGGAAAATGTTAGTTTTTGGTTAAGGGACTCGCCAGGGTTTCACAATCTTGTGACTACGTATTCTCACCGAATGGTAAGAAAGTCAGAGCCTACGTAGTTCGCAGTTTTTTGGTTGGTTAATTTTATGGAACAATGTAAGGTCACCTTAGAGCGATAAACATATGCTTGTAATTTGCTCACACAATGGAGGCTTAAGTTTGTTTCTTGTTTGCATTTAAGGATCCAGATAATTCCTCTTTTTTTGTTTTTGAAAAAAAGTCTTGAATTTTATTAAGTTAGATAAAAAAAAATGTTTGATTGGTTAGTTGTTTTTTATTCTTTTTGTTTTTTTTATTAATTGAGAAAATAAGTTTAAAAGAAAAGAGACATGTTTTTGGTTATTTTGAATATTTGAAACTAAATAAAAAGGAATTTTTTTTATTATTGTGATTTTATGATTCTATGACCTAATTAGAAAACTAAAAGTAAGTTAAATTAAACCCTTATCAAACTACATTAAAACCAAAGTTTAATTAAACTAAATTAAAAACTAAGAACTAATTAGGAATATGGAACTAAAAAAAATAATTAACTAAATAAAATAAAATAAATCAAATTAAAACACATAATAAAAGAAATGATAAAACATGAAAATAGACATGGGGTGTGGAAAAGAATCAGTTTGGTTGTTATGGTGTTGTTTTTCAATGTGTATTTTTTTAGATTTTAATTTTTTATAACAAAAAATTAGAACTAAATGAAACTAAAAAAAAAACTAAAAACAAGAAAGAAAAAAACTACATTGTATTAGTTAAAAACAAATGATTTGGATTAAAAAGACTCATGAACCAACAAAGACTAACAAGTAAGGTGGTCATGAACCATAACCGAAATATCATAACAAAAATTCAAACAAGAATCTGAATATGCAAACAAACCAAATTTTGAATTACAAAACTCAATTTCACATCAAAGCAGATGAAGTTACCAACCTGGAGTGTCGTCACCACAATAAGTTACTTTCTCCCTTCTTTTCTTTCTCTTCTTTGTGTTATTCCTTTTCTCGTTCGGTGTAGGGGTTTCTGCTCAGATTGATGGAGGCTTTAGGGTTTAGTTGTTGTTGTTTTTCAGTGCGAAGAGCAACAATTTTAGGGACTAAATTTATGAATCGTGGATCATTAAAAAAAAGTGTAGAAAAGAGGTCTATTTATAGATGAATTTTAGGTCAAAAATTATGCCTGATTCATCTATTTTTAGCAAGATTTGTAGATTGAAATTTGATCCTCTTCAAAGGTGGTGGTCTATTTTTTTTTACAACTTTTGCAAGATACACTCCCTTCTAAGCGTTTAAACGGGGCGTGATCGTTGATTCTACTGAAATCTCCTGTCCCATGTGTGTGTGTGTTGGGGGGGGGGGGGGGGGGGGGGTTAAATTGGATTTCTATCTTTTTCGTCAGTTGTAAGTTGGCTTTGGCCATTTGGTATTGAATATTCCACTGGTTGGGTTGACAAGTGGTTATTCCTAGTCATTATAGATTTATGTTTGAGTTTTTTTTCTTTCTTTAGGTGATACGACTAAGTCTATGAGTGATTTTACTATGATTTGACATGTTGTTTGCCGTATTCGAAATTTTGCTCACCCTTCATATTCTTTCTAGTGCAACTATATTTTGAATAAATGAAATTGCACAATTGGAAGAAGAACATATGTAAGGAGTTATAAAGGAGAGGTCTTGAGTTCGAATCCTATTATCTCCACTTTTAGAGGGTTTTTTTTCTTCTCTTTTTTATGTTTTTACCTTCATTTAAATTATTTTAAGATAAAAATGGTACTTTTTATTATTTTTATTTTATTTTTGAATTTATTATTAAATTATTTTTTAATAATTAATATTTTATTTATTTTAATATATTTTAGTTTAAAAATCAATATAAAATAAAAAAATCAAAATCTTTTTATTCCTATTATTATTACTATTTTTCAATATTAGTCATTATTTTTAAATTATTAATTAATATTATTGCATTATTATTATTATAGCATTAAAAATCATAAAAAATGAATTTCATTTATATTTTGCTGTTACATTGGACTTAGGCCATGAATCCATCCAGACGCATTAGCTTGGTCCCTAAGAAACAAATAAGATCGAATCTAATAAAATACTACCTCCGGTCCTTTTTATAAGGAACATTTCACTTTTTTAGATTCATTAAATAATTAATGTATCTGGTCTATAATGCAGACCAAACACATTAATTATTTAATGAATCTAAAAAGTGAAGTTTTTCTTATAAAAAGGACCGGAGGGAGTATTTCCTAAACAATTCAATCAGACATTCAATTCTTAACTTAATTATACCCTATAAATATACCTACAATTATCACATAAGGGCATCCACAATTACAAATCTACCATCCTAAAGTTGTTGCTCTTCACATCGAAGAACAACAATAACAAATAAACCCTAATTTAAACTTCAACTGTCCCTGCAACCAAAGAAAAACAAGAATCCGTCTCCGAATTTAAAGAGGGATTTTGTTCCGTCTCCGAATTCGTCTCCAAATCAGTTGGAGACGGAATTTAAGCATTTTAGACACAAATTTCTTCCGTCTCTAATATCAGTTTTCTTAGTAGTGAAGAGAAGTTAGAAGGAATTCGAGGCAAAAAGAGGAAAGAAAGAAAAAGAGTGAAAGAAAGAGAAACTATACCTTTGACCAGGGAAATTCTCCTCCCTGTAGGTTGGTCCTCCATCCTTATTTACCTGTTTTATAGAATCTTGTTTGTCTTAATCTATTGTTTGTTACTTGGGTTAAATTTTGTGTTTGATGTCACTGAACTAAAATCCTATATCAACCTTTTTAACTAACATCACGAAGCAATATTAAAAATCAATATTATTTTTCCTTTCAATTTGTTTTCTTCTAACAACTCTATTAATGTCATGAAGCAATTCTTTCAAAAAATCAATTTTTCTCTTAGATAATTTTTTTTTAAAAAAAGTTTGTTTTAACTAATATCAAAAACCAAAATCTAAACTCAATCAGATCTGGATAATTGGATCGAAAAGAGTTGACTGAATAAAGAAAATTCATTGAACATTATAAATTATAAAAACCACCCTTTTTTTAGCTTGTGATTGTTATTTTATTAGATATTTTATTATTTATTTTGATATTGAATATTAAAGGAACATTTTGTTTTTTTTATTTAGTAAAATTAAAAATTACAAAACATATGAAAAACTTCTTTTTATCATTATTATTAAGTTTTTAATTAAATAAATAAATATAAAAAATACTTATAGGTCTTTTCTAATTGAATATATAAATATAAAAAAAAAAAACTTGTTTTTTTATTGTTACTTGGTTTTTTTAGATCATCACATAAAAAATTTCATTTAATTGTTTCTGTTGTGGTTGGAATAAATCTCATTCATGTTTCTATTCCAATACATAAGGATAAAATTTGTTGAATTGTTTTTCAACCTTACAAATTTAGAATGTTAGATATTTTGCAATACAATTGAATTATCTCCATATCAAAAAAAAAATTCTTATATTTTATTAAATTCTCCAAACTGCATCAACCAAAATTTTCTATATGTTTAATATTGGTGATCTCTTATCTATCTCCAAGCACAAAATTCTGAACAACAACATGCTTTTATTTAGTCTTACCTCTTTTTTTTTTAGTTTTTTTTTTTAGTTTTAATCGTCATTAAAAAACTAATAAAAGAAAAAGATATTGAAACTAATCAAATAAATACAAAAAATTAAGTTCTTTTATGAGATTATAATATTTATTTTATGTTTAAAAATTCAAAGGGATAAAAATATTAAATAATAAATTTTATATATTTCTATACTTTGTGCTAATTAGGTCAAATTTATTGTTTCTAAATCCATTTAAAAATAAATTCCCCTTTTTTATAGTTAAATATTCAAATAAAAATGACAAAAGAATAATTATATATATATATATATATATATATATATATATATATATATATATATATATATATATATATATATATATATATATATATATATATATATATATATATATATGTATATATATATTTAAAATTGAATTAAGGAAATATTTATGCAAATCAAACTGGTTAGCTGGTGTCACACCTTATCAATCAAAGAACAATTTAAAATCAATTCAAAATCATCCAAATAGCATTTTCTCTGCCCTGGTGCATTGAAATTTTTTTAAACAAACTTTTCTTCGCGCACGATGCGTTGAGATTTTTTCAAAATAAAAAAAAAATAAACACAACATTTTTCTAGACTAACTATGGTACTCTGATCCCTCATAACACTTTAGGATACGTAGGCATAAAGTTGTGACACTTTGGCGAGTATAATAATAAAAATTCTCCTTTTTTCCCTTTGTGATTAAATCTTTCTGAGAGAAATAATAAAAATAATTTTTGTAAATAAAAAAAAAGCATTAAGTAGATTAATCGATAATTTAGGCAAACGTCCCTTAGGTAAACATAATAACCTTAGAACTATTAAAGGATCCCATTGAATACAATAAAGGTGAAGGGTGTCTAACACCTTCCCCTCACTTAATCGATCCTGAACCCTAATGTCTTACCCTTACATTTTAGGTTTTATCATTGTTTCTCTGTTCCTTAGGAACAAATAAAGGATGACGACGACTCTGTAATTTTCCATTCGTGACACTGTTGTCTGTTCTATTTTGTGGATTTTATAATGATGGTATTTTTAATGATGTTTTGACAACTGAGAAAGAAGTGGAGGAGAAGAGTTTTTTTTTTTGGTCTGAAAATTGTTTATAGGTAAAGTAGAGGCGAACTCATGTACTTTCTCACTAGCTTCAAAACCATATCCTCTACCTTAATCTATAGTGGATTGAGTATTTTTTTATTCAGGTTGGTAGTGGTTCTTTGGTTCTCTCTTGTTGGTCACTGATATGTTGATAGTGGTCTTGGAAGTCTGAGATCTAGTCTGAAACTTATGGGCGAGATTCTATATACTTTGAGTTTTTTTTGTGAGATCTATCTGGTTTATTAGTTGTTTGGTCAATCTCTATTTTTTTGGTTTTCTTATTGTACCTTTTGTTTTTTATCGTTGTGATCCACTTAGTAATTCTTGTGCTAAGTAATATCATCATCCTCTTTTGTAATTTGATGGTTTTTACCTCTTTATTAATATATTATATTTGTCATTAAAAAAATCGAAGACAGTTCTTCCAGTTCAATAGAAACTTCAAAAACTCAAGGGTTGAAACTATATGATCCACAAAGGGTATGTGGATAAACACCACTCGTGCTTTTTTTTTTCATCTTGGAGCACAAGGTATACATTTTTTATTTTTAATTTTTAAAAATTATTTTTAAGAAGGGAATTTGAAAAAAAAAACATGTTTGATAGTCAAATTTTTGAAACTAGTTTTAGAGAAGAGTGTCATACCCCAAATTTGTCCTACCCTTTTTCTTTTTCTTGTCCTAAGCATGTGTACAGTGATGGTAGAAATTCACTGGAAGTTTTGACCTAATTTTGGTCAAACAAGTGGTTTGCTTCATTACCAAGTTACCAAGGCTATGTCAAGTTCATAATGCTTCATGGTTCATTTTTCAGGTAGGGTTTTGTGCAATTGTAATGCAGTTCATATCACAAGTCAATATCTTCTGATTTTAAGACATGTTGTTGTTCATTTGGTTCATGGTGAAAGATTTGATTTATTAGGATCCAGATGGCAAAATTCAGAGATTGATTCATTGGTGGTTCAGGGTTTTAATCCATTCAAAGTGAAAATCGGTTTATGCTTGATTTTAAGATCTCATTTCAAAGTGAGAATTCAAAGGTAGAATTTGGTTCATGAGACTTCTGAGGTCTTATTGGAATTTCAAATAAAAAATCAAGTTTAAGATTCTACAAAATACATGGTTCATAAAGTTGTCACAAAATCTGCATTCGAACAAAAATCCTCAAAAAAATATATACATTGGATCATTATTACAAAAAGGAAAAAAACATCATGAAATTTCCACAAAAATATGAAACCAGTTCCATTTATATTTCAAACCCATTGCCATTTTTTATTTTACAAACCAATTCCATTGCATGCCCATTTACACAATTAAAAAAAACAAGACCATCATTCAATTTGCAACAAAAAATAAATAAGAACAAGCCTTTGGATTTACATCACTACCACAAGCTTCATGAGGCACCAAACTGTAAGAGCCACTTTCCTAGCCAACGAATTCACAATTATCAGCCACAACACACATGATTCAGCAGCTTTCACGTACTACAAGCCTCGAGCAATCATGCCACTGCAAGCCAAAATACTTTCCAGCCAGCCACTACATGCTACACTCCAAACCAAGAATTACAAGCTGCCACACTAAATCAAACATGAGCCATGAGCCCATAAACACTACCAAACTTCAGCCTTCTTCAAGCCACACGAAAACGACAAGCCTCACCAAGACAAATTTCCAACACATGCTATATGCTCTCCAAGCCACACAACCAAGTCACGCATACTACAACCAGCTACCAACATTCTCGCATCCAACAAATCCCCAAGCCATCATCAATACATGACCCCACATGAACATTCCAAACGCGTCATCAGGATATGCAATACGCACCAAAACAACACAACGTGAAAACGGAATTTACGCAAGAACAAAACGACAACGGCACAAAACGTCACAATACTTCAATTCATTCACTCACCTTCACACTATAAATAAGCATCTATTCCATTCATTTCTAGCAAGCTCTAAAAGCCAAGTAATTGATGCCCAAACTTCACCCCATAACCTTCAAATACACAACACACAAATTCAGCCTCCTTCTACCTTCATCCTCAAATATGAAAATCAAACCAAACCTTCACACAAACCAACCATCCCAAACCAAATCAATCCAACAAAAACATTAAAATTCCTTACAAATCAACAACCAAAAAACCTTTATAATCCCATCACAAAACCGCAAGCGAAATCAAGAGATTGAAAATGAGATCGTGCCGGAGGGACTTGTGCTTTTTTCAGGCGCGACGTGGGTATGAATGTGAGAAGAAGAAGATGTCGTTCTTCTTTGTTTTCTTTTGCTGATGTATTTTTTTAAACTTTGCCTTGTTATTTGGATTGTGGGTTTTGTGAAAGCCCATTTTGGTTTCCATTATACACCTCCACACAGACCAATGCACTCCCTCTTTATTTGTTTGATTTTACTTTTTTTCCTTTTCTTTTTTTTATTTTATTATTTGTTCTTTAAGAAATTTTTTCAATATATTTGGATTTTGTTCTTAACATTTTTGTTTATTAAATTTTTATCTATGATTTTCTTTTTTAATTCTTGATTTTCCATTTATATTATTATTTCTCATTTCCATTTCATTTTGATTTATTTTTTATTTTTGGTCGATGAAAGTCTTGATATTATGGATTGTTGATCTTCAAAGATGTTTAATCTTCATTATTTCAAACATGTGGTTGAATGATCATTTGAATCATTCTCCACACTTTGGGATAATGATAGGTTGGATTTGATTAATCGATGGAAGTTCTTGATTAAGATGTGACCGTTCTCTTTTTTCTTTTCGTTTGGCATTGCTTTAGGAGAATAATCTACATATCATTTCTCTAGCATGTTTTAACACAATCATTGTTATTGACCGACCTCCCATAGTATGATATTCATCACAGATTGTGCTACAATTGCTTAACATAACTCTAAATTGGTCCCGATTCGAGAAAGTAATCATCTGATCAATACCCATTAACAACTAACATCTAACTTTTATATTTCTGCCATTTATCTTCTTGCTATTTACTTCCCGCCATTTACCTTAAGGTGCTCATTTATTTATTTCATTGCTCATTATGTCATTCTCATCTTTATTTGTTCATCTCATTAAAAATACAAAAACAAGACCAAATGATCAAAAACCCTAAAAAACACCTAAGCTTGGACTATGGTTACTATCCCCAACATCATGGAGTTTGGACCTTGTACATAAGCCCTAGCAAAGGAGACTTGGATCTTGGACTTCTCTATTTTCTTTGTATTAACTTAGGACACCATTGCACATCATTCATAGATTACTCCTGGCACTACTACAAAACACGCATTCAACAACGCCATGGTCACCACGATTTTTCCCTACACCATGGTGACATATCTTAATTAAGGCGCTACCATATTTTTTTTTTATTAAAAATTATTTGTATATAACAGCTGTTACAGAACTAACCGTTGTGATACAATCAAAATTTCGTCGGTTCGAACCTCAGCGCCATAAAATATTTTATTCCTTTAACGTTAAGGCGAACCTTTTCTTTTTTATTTATTTTAAAATTCACAAATAAAAGCGTTATCACTACGGTTCTTCTGGTTAACAGTAGTGATATATTTACAATAAATAAATACTTATCTATACGGTTGGTATAGTTAACCGTTATGAAATAGTTTACCCATATATAAGTGAATTAACTTTCACTTATTGACAGTAGCGTCGTTGCCTTCACAGTGAAACCTTAGAACCCATTTTTTCTCTTCTTTTTCACCATTAGCCACGAATCTTTTGCTTCATACATTAAGGTATTCTTCTTCTTCCATCTATTGTTAGATATTTCCCATTATCTCGTCTGTTGCATGTGGTTTTTGTTGATTGTTCTCATTTTTTCAGATTCGTTTTCACTACCTTAATAAAGACCATACTTTGGAAACTTCATAATGTTTGTGTAGCTATGGAAAAAAGTACAAGAAGCATGAAGCTATGATGGAAACTTCATCCATCTTAAACTTTTATTTCATAGCTTCACAAACAAGATGTTAGTAAATGAAGAAACAACAGTGTCAGCAAACTTCATCTAGTTTTAGAAACAATGAAAGAAGTATAAGAAGTATGAAGCTTTTGCGTAAGCTTCTTCCTCCTTGTATTTCTTTTTCATTGCTTCCCAAACTAGATGAACATCATAATTGATTCCTGTTCCGCGATTAGTTTCATTAAAAGGTGCGTTATTCTTGTTCCTCTCTTTACTCTTCACTGGATTATGGTTTTAGGGTTTGGTTTCAACTGAGGATGCTCATTTTGAAGTTTGTTGTGTTTCCTTACAGGTTAAGGGGATGATACATGGTGATGATGCTGGTGGTAGCAAGCGTATTATATGAGTTTATAATATCTGGTTCTGGTATAGAATGTTGTTTGAGTTTATTATATTCTATGTAGATTGTTTGTTTCACTAACCCTCACTTAAAATACATTCATTTAATTTGACATAGATACTTATAATCTGCAAATTAAGTTATATTTGAAAACCAACTTATATGAATCAATGTTTTCGAATTGCATCCCTCTCATCATTCATCTCACGTTGTTTAATATATATATATTATGGTATAATGATCTGGCTCCTTAGATGCATCGTTATCTTCCATTATAGTTCAATTTCATTAACAACAAATTATTAGTTAATCTGCATCTCCATCAACACTTATAATCGTAAAACTTCCGATTATAAAAATTATGATGATAAGTGATGATGATGAGGCAGATTATCCAATGTCTTGTTCTTATGGAAATTTAACTATAATCGAAGATAGCGATATATCAAAGGAGTTAGATCAATAAACCACAATATATATGTAAAACAGCGTGAAATGCACGATGAGACGAATGCAATCAGAAAACATTGGTTTGTTTAAGTTGGTTTTCAAGAATAGTTTAATTTGCAGATTATAGACTTCTTCATCAAATTGAATCCATGTATATTTCTTTAGTGAGGTGTTTGGAAAACAAGCAATCTACATTTAATATAATAAACTTAGGGTACTTACAACAACGATTATTTATTGTAACCTAGATCAAAGACAATAAAATAAACTCTGGGAGCTTTCAACAACGGTTATCTATTGTAACCGAGATCATAAATAATTTATGTTTTACATAATTTGCTGCTGATGGGTTTCGAACCCAGTACATAAGTGTATGTATCACAACGGTTTATTATCATAACCGTTATGATATATGGCGCGCGTCATGCCTTTCAATAACGGTTTCCAGACCGTTGTAGAAAGAGCGGACTTACAACGACACTCTACTTAACAGCGGTATGTCAGGCGTGATGGTACCCCTTTTCAAACCGTTGTGAAAGGGGTTTTTCGTAGTAGTGTGGGATTTCTTACAATGAGCCTTAGTCGATTAATTACTTCTAATTAGTCATTTAAAAGACTAGTCCACTTTGCTAGTACACGTGTAGTTTATCGTTTGAGTTTTGTGTTTATTGCTTATGTTTATCCCCATTCAAAAAATGTATCCCTATCCCCATGACGTGTAATAATTTTATCGCTTTCTTTTATTTTGCTTACGTTTTACCATTGCATCACCTAAACCATTTGCAAAATAATTCTCGATCCAACGTCGAGCCATTTTACACCCTTGTAAGTTGATTGCCTCGTGCATCGCCATCAACCTTTACCTAACGCCATTAGGTCTTCCCTTCCAATCATTTTCAAAACTTACCATCGCTTCAAACTCAAATTCAAACCTCGATCAACATCGAGTATTTTCTTCAAACCAAATTAAATCAATTAATCATTCTGAGACACTATTTCATTAAAGTTGAAAAGGGAGTTGGTTTGGAGCCTTCGATTCTTCTCCTCGATTGTTTGGGTACTAGGAGCCTTCCTTATTATTCAAACAATTGTCACCTCTAAAAAACTTCTAATCCAATTCACTTCAAACCATTTTCACAAAAATTTGAATCAAACCTATTTTTCCTAAACTCTTAGATGAAAAAGAGAGAGTCTAGAGCCTTCTACTCTCGCTCTCTCTCTCGAATACTTGGATACGAGGAGCCTTCCTTCGCCATTCGAGTACTCGTCAACCGTTCAAGACACTTTAACTATATCAAACCCTTTCATAATTAAGGTTGAAAAAAAGAGAATCTATACCCTTCTATTCACTCACCCGATTGTTTGGATACAAGGAGCCTTCCCTGGCCATCCAAGTGATTGTCATCCATTCAAAATCAATCAACACATTAATTCAACTTCTCGCCGCCGTGCGATAAAAACTTTTCTCAAAAGAACAATGTTTAGTCCTTTCTAATGCACCCACAAACTAAATTCTTAAGCCTCTGCCAAGAGTAGACACGCTAACGTTTCGCCCTTAGAATGGGACCTAAACATTCGTTCGATAAAACGAACCAACAAACTGTAGTCCCACGAACTACGAACTCTCTGATTTTTCATTTCTTTCCAATAAAGATACGTAGGCACAAAGGCCCCAATCCTTGGCGAGCACCCTAATAAAAAACCACTCATTTCCCTTTAGCAAATTGTGTTATCTCACTTATTCAAAATAAAAGCTACTCGAAAGCATGTGAAGGGTGGACAAAATTGGGGTATGACACTAGTGTTCATAAACTCTAAGTTGATTGGGTCTCTAGAAGCCATGGTCGAAGGAGAACCCTGACCATCAACTTTTGCTTTCTCATCAATTTTGATCTCTTCACTAGTCCCAGGTTTTAAACCATTGCCTATGGGTTTGTAACTGTGGTAAGCGGGAAAAAATTCCCTAACCTTAGCAGGGTCAGCAGCAGGATCAAGGAGAGGACCTAACATAACATTGGTCTTACCAGAAACAAGAACGGGAATGAGTATCTGTGATTGATAGATCTTGCGTTTCCCCTCTTCATTTGGAGGTTCAGGGATGTACTGTTGGTTTCCTACCACATTTGGACCCAGCATTCTGTGAACTGGAGCAAGTTCTTTGGATTTCTTGGACTCTTTGGTACTCTTGTTTGTCTCTTTGGAGATTTTTGATGAAGAAGTCATTATTATAGTGGGTTTGTAGAGAAAAGATTTGAAAGAGATAAAGTTTTAAGGAGATACGCTTGAGAGAGTTCAGAGAATGAAATGAGTAAAAATGGTGCTTTCCACTATTTTATAGATGGATGAAGTGGAGCGGTTATTGTACACGGTTACTGTACAACTTTAATGGTGATAAAAATCTTGGGACGCGTGTCATGTGAGGGTTGTGTGATGGGACAATAGCAGTTAAAAGCTGACCCATGATCTCTTAGGGACTAAACATGTGATGATTGAAAAGATTCACACATGAGTTTGAGTAGACGTTTTGGGGAAAGTTGTCATGATGACAATGACGTCATAACAGTCCAAAGGTTTCTGACATCGAATATGAAAACTTCAAAAAATGCTCTTTTCTCCATATCAGTAAAAAATGACATTTTTGGGGGGAATTTGTTGGCTGGGAATTTCGACGCCATGTTCCCATTTGAGAAACTAAGTGAAAATTAAAGTTTCTCAAATATGGTTGACTTCGAAGTGGTTCTCATAAGGAGACGTGCTTGGGCAAATACTTGGAAATATTTTCTAAGTATAGGAAGTCACTTCAACGAAGGGATCCTTTAAAGCCTTCCTTCGACAGAAGTTTGAATTTCAAAATACGGATAAATAACTGTCTTTTGTCCTTATCCGTTTCACAAGAGAGACGCGTGGAGAACTATGACGAAACGAAGGCATGCAGGGTGAAACGTGTCAACTTTTGGAGAAATGCTCGTTGGAGACAGTTATTTCGACGTGTTATAAATTGGGGTCTTAGTATTAGCATTTATGTGTGTTCAATTGCTGTAGCATACTCAAAAATTTACTCAAAGTATCCAAATTAAAGTGAGAAAAGAGTTATTGTTGAGAAATGTACGTTTGAAACACCATACTTTATTCAATAGAAATTTACTTTCATTTATCATATTGTTCTTTATAGCACTTTTTTACTTTGAAGTTATTCTCTTCGTTGTATTTCTTTACCAAACTTTTACAAAATTTAGTCTTTTCAACAAACAATCAAAACAATCTTTTACACAAATAAATACTATTGAAGTGTTCTACAATTTTTCAAAAATACATTAACACAATAGCTATGTACTTAGGATTCACTAGTTGATCCTGCAAGTAAACCAAACTTTTTTTGGAAGACCAGCAATTATTTACCAATTTTCACGGTAAACACCTAGGTAAAAGTGATTATTCCTTATTACAATTGTTAATTGGTGAATTCTTATCTACCCACCTCAAAAAGTTGGGTAGAGTTACCCATAGAGTAAATTAGAGTAAATTGCATTGGAAAACTACAAAATTTAAACTATTAAATAAATAATTAAATATAATAAAATAATATGACATTGATTGATTGGTTGAAAATACATTACCCAACTTTTTATGGTGGGCAGAGAAGTTGTCCCCTTGTTAATTATGATAATTAATCCAATATCTCCTAACCTTTTAGTTATTGGTACTAGGATTATTTAATTTTATACCTGATTCATAATATAATCAATTAAATTACCTAAATAAGCGTAGGAAGATCCACCTTCTAACAAAGTCTTTTTACTCTTTTCGTTCATCTCTTTCACTTTTTTTCTTACCGCTCCATCCTCATCCATTACACTCTTTATTCCTTTCTCAATTTTTTCTGCAGTTACGACATAGTTATGATCACCATTAAATCCCACTCGATAATCCAATGCAATCTCCACACCCAACTTTAGCTCACACACCAATTCAAAAGCATTTGCTTGTTGTTCTGCATAAAGAGGCCATGCCGCAATAGGCACACCAAAATATATGCTCTCCAGTATAGAATTCCATCCACAATGCGACACAAAACCTCCAATAGATGGGTGGGTAAGTATTTGAGCCTGCGGGGCCCAACCAACGACCTTTCCAAATTCAACCGTCCTATTTATAAATCCTTCGGGTAAAAGCGAAATCAATTCTGAAAGTGGATAATCAGAGGGTGTAGACATAAAACCTTCCGGTGAGGGTTTACGTAGTGACCACAAGAAACGAACTCCACTATTTTCAATAGCATGTGCTATCTCTTGGATTTGGTCTGAATAGAAAGAACCTCTAGTCCCGAAGCAGAGGAAAACTACCGAAGAAGGAGGTTGATCATCAAGCCACTTGATGATATCATCTGAATCCACGATGCTCTTTGTTTTGGGCTCAGGGTTTAATAAGGGTCCCACGGGATATATAGTTGGTAAGCCTGCTAGATCAGGATGAGAGAAAAAGGAATGAACTGCATGTGATTCGAGCTCTTCAAATGAATTTACTATAATGCCATTTGGTTTCTTGAGCCCTCCTACAAAGCTCATAAAAAACGACTCCCATTTCTTCTCTAGCACAGAACTAGGAAACGAGTTTATGGGAATCGAGTTGGCGAAACTTGGAACGGCTAACTCGTTCTGCTGCTTTAACTGAGTCGAATCAAAGTTGTCTCGCTCAAACAGAGTGTGAAGATGAAGCATCAAGCCAAGAGAAGCAACGCCGGAAGTGAAGAATATGAACGCAGGGACGGAAAATTCTCTGGCAACAGCAATCATCCTGGTGCAGGACATGTCAACGACGAAGGCAGCGAGGGGTCCATGTTGTTCTTCTTTGGCAGTGAGGTTAGAGACAGCTTGTTTAACATGTGGTTTTTGAGCTTCAAGGAGAGCTGTTATGGCGGCAGCTCGATCCATGCTTGGAGGAAGAGATGTTTCTGGAAGGTTGATGAGGTGGAGAGAATCAGGGATGGTAAGGGAATCAATGTATGACTCACTTTCGGAGGTGTTTGGGAATTTCATAACTAAAACGGTTATTCGGAAACGGTTATCACGGTTGATTAGAAGCTTGGCAAACTCGAGGGTGGAAACTAAATGGCTCAAACCAGAAGAAGGGATAAAAACAACTTGTGCTTTCTTCATCTTGGATATGCACTGAGCCTATGAGGTAATTTGTTTTGAATTATTCTCTGTTATTCCTGACTTTTATTTATACATGAATAGGAATACTAATAATATAGAAAGTTAGGATGATAATTGGTGGTTGTTTGATGTCCTTGTCAGAAATACAATTCTTCCAGGATATTTCCAAGATATATTATGTGAGTGATGTCATGGCTTTGCTGGATGGGATGACTACGTTGTGGGGTGAAGGAAATGTTAGATGGAGGGATGCATGGCAATTGCCTAGTTATCTTCGTCTCAAAAAGTTTAGATTAACTACGTCACTTTCAAAATAATGTTCTTATTTTTAGTATATTATTAAAATGAAATAATTGATGATTTTATTGAATACATTTTTTCTTGAATTCCTGAGAGAAACTGAAGTTTTCATTTTGTTTTTTTTTAGTTTATCATGTATTTATATTCTTTTGATGCATATTAACAATATTTATACTCTTCACTAAGTTATCAAATGAACTTATATTTTGTACTAGCAAAAACATCAATGTATTCTTATTAGTGAAGGTTATGGATTGCTTCATCAATAAGAGAAAGGCTTCTCTAAACAAATTAACCTAAGGAACAAAAAAAAATTAAAGCTCTTCACCAACAAATATGAAGAATCACATGCAAAAGAGGTGGAGAAATGATTTCATGATTGAAGAAATATTTTTGGAAAATAATTTCAGCAAGAAAGAATAAATTACATAATTGCCTCTCGATTTAGAGAAGTACAAAGAAAATTGAATTTGGTTCATAAAATAATCAAGGGGAATAATTCCTTTAAAGTATACTCATTGTTTGGTAAAAAATAATTCATATGGTAGAAAATGAACTCAGAAAACTCCAATTATTCTTTTAACAAGTGTTAAATTATCCTTTTAGAACATTCAATTTATGTTCATCACTAACCGTGTGCGTATGTGTGCCCAGAATTCTTATTAAACCCAAAAGAACTTAAAAAATTGAGATTGTTTTTAGCATTCACACACCATCCAGAGGTTATGGTTATGAGAAATTTTAATCTCCAAGATAATGGGGTCTTATAGCAAAACGCTTGTGCTGAGCATGCATACCAGACTCCAATACAACAAGCTTCCCATCAAACAAATCCATAAGGGGGGGAAGTACGGTCATATGTTCTTCTTAAATATTATTCTAAGTGTTTATGTGTTAAGAGATAAATCATTTCTTTTATCTGAGCTAGTTTGAGATCTATGCGCTTTGTACTATGTATTTTTTGGCCTTTTTGATAATACCATTGGGATAAAAGTATACATTCAAAAAGAGTATAGTATACTCTCTTTTCATTTTAGGAGGAGTTTAACCACTCTAATATTTATCTATCCACCTCCATAAAAAATGTGTTATCATCATTAAAAATGGGGAGAATGTGAATCTATGTGCTTGCAGGTACAATTGTCCGCAACTATTGTTTAATCGTGTTGGTTTTGATGATGCTAAAATTTTGTGTAAAACCAAATTCAATGAAGTATTTACTCATCAAAATGGATCAAATGGTCAAGATGTTCTTTATGAGATTAAAGGTAGAAATTATCTCAATTACGACAACACCTTAGGCTAAATGACGTTCAGTGAAGTCTTTGGTGACATCTATCCAACAATCGTTGATTATGTCATTTGATCTTGAAGATATCTTAAGCCTAAAAAATTACAAGATTTAAAGTTTCATATGAAGTGCTAAGTCTATGATAATCTAACAAAGGGACTTGAAACTTCTGAGTTATGAAATAAATGAAGTGTGAAAGTTTGTCTGATCTTACATTTAGCGCGTGTCTGAGTGATCAGTTTAATGTAAAAGGTATTAAAGTAATTCTCAAGATACTAAGGCAATCATACACTTATACACATAAAAAAGCAAGGTAAATGATTCCTAATCGATTAGATATAGTTTTAATCGATTAAAACATATGGTCGTTTAGGGTTTCCTTTTTTGGATTAGAATTGCTGTCTTTTAGAGTTCCTTAATCGATAAAATGATAATTTAATCGATTAAATCATTTAGTTTAATCCATAGATCATTTCCTTTTTGAACTAAATTATATCCTATATAAACGAGGTTTCTACTCATTCCATAACACTATATTTTTGAAAATAATCATTTCTCTCATTCTTTCAAGGGTTAATTATACGATCCCCCTGCCATTAGGTCGAGATTTGGTTTTGCCCCCCTGAAGTAATTTTTTTTAACGCCCTCTTATAAAACAAAGAATACATTTTTACCACACCCTATCCCTTGTTTGGGTGACTGTGTATCATGCAATTGGCTATGTGGCATTGAGAAATAGTCTATGTGGCATTTATCTTGATTACATGGCACAGATTGAATAAAATCCCTCTAATATAGGGTTTTTCTTCCCCTTCCCTTCCATTGTTCCCCTTCCATCGAACTTTTCTTCCATTTTTGTGCCATTCTTCTTCGTTCGTTCTTCTGCTTCGTTCGTTCGTCCCATCAATTGGAAGCATGTCTTTTGGAAGCAGCGCTAATTCAGTCTCATTTCGAGGTTTACCCAGATGTGGTTGTGATAGAGCAATGAAGATGTGGGTCTCCAACACAAGTAAAAACCGCAATAGAAAGTTCTGGAAATGTCGCAATGCTGGGGTAAGTATGTTTGTGGATTAATTGGCAAAATTTGATAGCAAGTTTTGATTTTTATTAATGTTAACAGTTGTGTAAATCATATTTTGTAGACTAGGAATGGCTGTGAATTATTCTTATGGGATGATGAAATTGGAGACTCTACCAAAGGGCATAGGGTTATTCAACCATTTTGTAAGAAGTGTGAGATACTAGAAGTGAATTTTGAAACAGTAACAAAGAAATTGGAGAAGTCGAAGAAGAAGCTTGAAGCTCAAAGAAGGATTAATATGAAGCTCAAGATAGCAATTGTTATGTTTTGTTTGATTATTGCTCTATTGTATAACTTTATGTAATTTTAAGTTGGTTCAATAGTTGTATTTTTCTGGTTAGCATTAATATGTATTTTGAAACTTCTAAATATCAATGGAAAGAATTATGTTTCTGTCAAACAAGTTGTGGTAATCATTAAAAAATATGGGCGACACTGCATTAAGCATTTGATATAAGTGTGTATATCATAAACAAGACTATGCTGTCAAACACAAAACATTACAAAATAAACTAGCACCAAAAGTGTGTATAATTCAAACATTACAAAATAGCACCAAAGTTGTGCATATCATATACAAGAGTATGCTGTCATAACACAAAACATTACAAAAGTTGTGCATATCAGAAACAACACTAATCTGTCATATCAGAAAACATTATAGATCATTAATTGATTTTTTCTTGGGAGCCTTCTTAGGAGTACTATTTGAAACCTTTTTTGGAGTACTCTTTGAAGCCTTTTTTGGAGTAGTCTTTGGAGCCTTTTTTGGAGTATTCTTTGGTGCCCTCCTTGTAGGTTGTGAGGCATTTTCTTCTTCTTCTTCTTCTTCAGTCAAGCACAGAGGTTGGTATAGGTCAGAACCAGGACTTGTGAATGGTTTTGGTTTTTTAAACCAATTCTCCTTAATTCTCTCACTTGATCTCTTTCTTAATGGTTTGAATTCTTGTTTGACCTTAGCCTTGCCTTTGTTTTTGGTGCATGTTGATCTGATACTTGTTGTTGTTTGCACACTTGAATTTATGTCGGGTAGGCTTGAAATCATATCATCAGTGATGTCCCCAAACAATGAAGCCTCACTTTGTGTTGCAGCAGATGGCTCATTGACATTCACAGTACCTTGAGTTGTATCAGTTGGTACATCTGCAACATTTGCATCAGTTGTAACATTTGCATCAGTTGTATCAGTTGGTACATCTGCAACATTTGCATTTGTATCAGTTGTATCAGTTGGTACATCTGCAACATTTGATCTCATCCTTTTCTGCACATAACATACTAGTTACATTAACAACCAATCAACAATTATCAATACATCAATATACACATAATATACTAGTCACACACCTTTCTTTTCAAGCCATTTGGATCTTGTTTATTGCTCTTGCATGACTTTACATTATGTCCAATTTTGTCACACTTAGCGCATCTATAAGATACACCAGGTAGCCTCCTTCTAGCACATTCCTCACCAGTCTCCCAAATTCTTAATTTTCTTGGTCTATCAAGTCCCTTTTTGTAGTTAGGAGGTAGGAGCTCTTCACTTTCAACCTCAGGCCACATATCATGTCCATTTATACGGCTAACAGCAAATCCATAGCAAATGGCATACTTATCCCTAGTGTAACATTCATGAACAAACATTTATGGGTTCTGCTGCCTAAATCCTAAGGCAGCAACAACATGCCTGCATGGAATACCAACTAATTCCCAAAAATTACAACTGCAAGACCTTTTACCTATATCAACTGCATGGAATACTCATCATTCTTAATCTGGAAATGATTAGGATCTATGTCGGTGATTTTGGTCCACAACATGTACGACCCTACTAAGTAACCCCACCCATTTACTATGTTTTGAATGTGAGGCATAATCAACTTATCTATGTGTTCCCCAGAAATCAAAGTAGAAACACCACCCCTGTAAATCGTCTCTCCATCACTTAGCATTACGAACTCTCCTCCATGGCCAAAAACAGTGTTAAACAGTTCATTGTTCTGAAATTATATACTTAATGTAAGGAAAAAAAACCACAATGCATGTTGGATTAAAGTAACGAAGCAAGAAATAAGAAGTTACCTGAGACGAATCGCCCGGAGCTTCGCAGTTCCCAGCCATGGCTTCGTCTTCTCCCTTGAATTCGTCTTCTCCCAAATCAAGTTTCCATCTATGAACCCTAATTTCACGCGGGGTAAACAAGAATGTATATTTGTGTGTATATTCTGATTTGCTAAATACACAGTCACCTAGCCACATAGACAATAGTTTAGCCACATAGCCAATTGCATGATACACAGTCACCCAAACAAGGGATAGGGTGTGGTAAAAATGGATTCTTTGTTTTATAAGGGGGTGTTAAAAAAAATTACTTCAAGGGGGCAAAACCAAATCTCGCCCTAATGGCAAGGGATCGTATAATTAACCCTTCTTTCAAATATTCTCTCTTCTTCTTTCTATTTATTTTTCACTAAAAATATATCCTTAAATAAACCAGTAGAAAATGGTATGCCAAACTCACCTTATTGGTTCTCAAACACAATTACATCCAAACCATCTCTAACCATTCCTTATTCATAAAGAAAACGACTCATTCATTCACTTTATTACTTGTGTAAATAGATGATGTAATAATTCAAGAAACTCCACCTCAAAATTTGATCATATTGGGACCTTTCTTCACTATTACTTTAAAATCAGTAATTTAAATAAATTCAAATACTTTCTTGATATTGTAGTTACTTATTCAAAACCAAAAATCTCCACTTACCAAAAGAATTACTACTTGGACCTCATTTCCATAGCAGGTTTTTTGGTTGAAAACTAGTATCCCCTAATTCACTCATAATATTGCAGAAAGATTTGGGTACACTATTTGATCACATCCCTATCTACATAAGGCTTATTGGCAGGTTTCTCTGCCTGACCACACAATTAGACTTGATATCACCTACATATCACCCAATATTCATCATCAAGTTGGTCCATAACAAGTGCATAATTAATCAATTCTATTATATAGCAAAAATTGAATAACCAAGCATTTTAGTCAAAGTGCTTATCATTGACTAAGTTAGTATTTATTACATAAAGACCAACAATAGTGAGTGCTTCTAGCGGTAAAGTTTTGGGCTGCTGCTAAATGATATTTTTTCTTTAGGTAGGTGGTAATTGAGTTAAAGTTACTTACTATTGCTATTCCAAACACAATCCATTAAAAAACCAAGCGGCGGCCTGCACCAAATAATTCAGTTTTAAACCATGTATAATAAACACTAAATATCTCTTCAGAAAAAGTTACCTTTAAGTATTACTAGTTCACCCTACAAAAATTTGTGGTTTCCATTCCTATTCCTATATCCTATCTATATCAAAGAATACTCTGAGATTTGTGTTATATTGGTGGGTACTGAATTTGCTCTATTATTCAAGAGTATGATTCTTGAGTTATATCCTTGTTTAGTTCATTAGATGAACATGTGAAAAATTCTGTTTGGTTATTTAGTTTATCCGGTATAAAATCTTGTTTGATTCTTGATATTAAATTGTCGAATTTTTTGTTTAATTTTTTTATATCAATTAGTTAACCTACTAAAATTTCGATTTAGTTTGTGAGTGTTGCTTGTTAAAAGTTCTATTAGATTTGGAAAACCAATCTATGTAAAATCTTTCATTTGTTAGGTTCGTGGACATATCATTTTAAAAGTTAAAAAAAAAATTATTAGTGGAACTCTTAAAAAATATTTTTTAGAAAGAAGAGAAGGTCATGTGGTAGGACGAACTTGTTAGAAAATTAATTTAAATTGAATGGGTCGAAGCTAGAATCGTGAACAAAATCACTTTTCTCATAAGTATTTCACGCACTCTTACATGTCTTAGAGTTGAAACGTAGAAATACTCAGGATAATTCAACCTATACTCGAGTTTGCACAAGACCGATGAAAATTCGAATGTAGGAAAGATAAAATCTGAAATTTTTTGTGAACAGGATATGCTTTTCTAATGTATTTTTCTGAATCTAGAATGCTCAATTTATAGGCCTAATTAGTGTTGTTTCATAAGGTTGCGACATTTGATGAAACACACACTTTCAACAACATTTTTGCTAAGTATTGCATTGTTTCGCCTATAACAGCATTTTTCAAACGTTGCGCTATTTCGCCTACAATAACACTTTTACCAAATGCTGCACTGTTTCGCATTCTGCAACACTTCACGAAGTGTTGTCTATTTCCGAAAACCTACTGCAACATTTCACGAGTGTTGCCTATTTTTCTGAATTCAACCCTATTGTAACATTTCACAAGTGTTGCCTATTTCTGAATTCAAAACTACTCTTCACTTCAATATTTTCTTGTCATTTTAGAATGCACTCAAGATTAGGTTTGTAAGACCAGTCTATGTAAAATCTTCCATTTGTTAGATTCGTGGGTATATCCTTTTAAAAGTTCAAAGAATTTTTATTAGTGGAACTCTCAAGAAATTTTTTTAGAAAGAAGAGAAGGCCATGTGGTAGGACGAATTTATATAAATTCTGATGCAATCTCTCTAACTATATCCCTTTATTTTATGTCATTTAATTTTCTTAATCCTGTATTTCTCTCTGCTCTATTTTCCGCTACTTTACCTATGTTTTATCTTTGGACTAGCACAATTTGTTTTCATAGTAAAAGAATTTTTAAATTAATTATGACTTCTAAATATCACAATTCACTCTTCAATCTCTTATGTTTGGATCCATTTTTTCAATACACTTGTCAGTTTATAGTAACGAAAGAAACGAGATGTGCTCTAGTTGGATAATTGAACTCCAATTCCGCTGGTTGTAAATTGGATCAAAAAATTACCAGTTGTACATGTTACTTAATTGACAACTTGCTTCTCTTCTAACATAGCAAGAAACAAGAAAGTGTTGCACTACCCACAACTTAAGCAAAATATGTTGATGTGAGTAGTTGTTAAGCGCAAATTATCGGGATGAAACATGACTTAAGTGATTACATAGTTGATCTCGGAAATGTCCCATTAAAACTCGATAACACTAACAACATAAATCTCCTAAAAATATGGTACTTCATTCTTAGACTAAACATATTAAGAATAAGCACCATTTTATTAAGGATTATGTCGAAAAAGGAGACTGCGTAATTGAGTTTTTGTCTTCATCTAATTCAATAACACATATTTTTATAAAACCTGTTCTCACAGAAAACTTTTTTTCATAAGAACTGAGTTAGAAATTTTAAATCAACCATGCATGAATTAATTTGCTAAGTGTTTCTTCTCCTTCTTTCTCTTTCTTTTCTCAATGTGATATATACGATATTTCTGTTGTTTATTTACCTGCTTTTTTTTATAATGTCAAATGGAGGAGAAATATACTCTTAGAGGAGTATTGTATACTCTCGTTATTTGTGAAGGTGAGTTAAGTACTCTATTATATTTATCTATACATTATGTTTAGCTATCTCTATCTAATTTTCCAAATCACTGAGAGATACACCGTAATTATTAAAACGGGAAAGATTGTGGTTCGATGTGTTGTGTAGGTAATATCGTCAAACGCTTTGATTTTGAGTATGTCAATCCCTTAAGTCAAATGACTTTGGTGTTGACGATAACTACTCTTCCAAGGGTTCTTAACAAGTGTCAAAGGGGGAGCTAATAAAAATGCCAAATGTTTTTTTTATCACGACATCTCTTTCAAGGATCTCTAATGATTGCATTTTTTAGCAAGAAAGAGATATCTTAAACCTCGTCAGGCAAATACATTAAGTGTTAGACAAAGTTAATTAAGCAAAGGAACTTAAAGCCTTGAAGTTGTGATAGTAAGACTGCGTGAAAGTTTGTCTGGTCTTGAGTTTAGCATTTTAGTTTGAGCACCTAATGTTAAAATGAACAAGAGTAAGTCTCGAGCTAATAAGGCAATGCACACATACACAAAATGTTTATCAACCATCTCTTTTCTTTGGTTAAAATCTCTTAAAACCAACATGGGCAGGTGATTAATTGCTTAGAAGCTTGTATGATAAATTAGGAATGTTAAATACACCAGTTAAATCCGAAGAATGCATAGGTGAAGGTTATTGTGTTGAGCTTCTATAAATGTTCTTGTTATTTTGGAAAGGTTTTTTTGTCTGATCCGATGCAAAAGGTCAAGTAGTTGTTGAAGGTTGTTTGGATTGATCAAGATTGTTTTAATGAAAATGTCAAGGGAAAAATTTTGGGGACTAGAGTAAACTAAGTAGTTTAGACCGAGTTAAGATAATTATTTGTTGTGATATATCTATCCCTTATTTTCTTTCATTTATATGTATTTCACTACTTATTCTCTCTATTATTCCCTTGTTATATCTCCGCTTACTTATTTATTCCAACATAATCATTCCTTATTCATAAAAAAAACCATTACGACTTCACCTCATTGGTTCTCAAACAATTACGACCAAGTTATCTCTAACCATTCTTTATTCATAAAGAAAACCACTCATTCATTCACTTTATTACTTGTGTCTATAGATAATGTAATAATGGCAAGAAACTCCATCTCAAAATTTGATCACGTTAAGACCATTCACCGTTATGACTTTAAAATTATAAAATTAGGCCACTCAAATACTAAATGAGGCTTACTTGACAGATTTCTCAACCTCACCACAAATAAGCTGCATCACCCAATAACTAAGTCAGCCTCAAAAATTCCATCATCACTCAGCATCAAGTTGGCCCAAGTTGGTCCATAACAAGTGCATAATTAATGAATTCTATAATATAGCAAAATAAGTAAATAACCAAGCCTTTTAGTCAAAATGCTTATCATTGAATAAGTTAGTATTCATTACAACATTAAAGACCAACACTAGTGAATGCTCTTAGCAGTAAGGTTTTGGGCTGCTGCTAATAAGCTATTTTCTTTAGGTAGGTGTTAACTGAATTATTCAGTTTTAAACCATATATAAACACTAAATATCTCCTAAAAAATCATACTAATTCATTATATCAAACAACAATCAAGAAAACAGAAACTCAAATATGAAAAAAGCACAGGTGGTGCTTATCCCTTCACCCTTTGTAGGTCATATAGTTTCAACTCTTGAGTTTGCAAAACTTCTAATCAACCGTGACAACCGTCTCCGAATAACCGTCTTGATTATGAAATTTCCACTCGCCACAGAAACCGATCTCTACACTAAATCCCTTCCCATCACCGATTCACTCAACATCATCAACCTTCCAGAATGTTCTCTTCCACCAAACTCCGATCCAACTTACTCCATGACCGCTCTCCTCAGAGCTCAAAAACCAAACGTCAAACAAGCCGTCTCTAACCTCACCATCGGAGAAGGAAAACATGAACACCTCGCGGCTTTCGTTGTTGACATGTTCTGCACAACCATGATTGACGTTGCAAAAGAATTTTCTGTGCCGACACTCGTCTTCTTCACTTCCGGTGTTGCTTTCCTTGGTTTGAATCTTCATATTCACACTTTGTTTGAAAGAGACAACATCGACTCGACTCAGTTGCTGCAACTCACTGAGTTGGCCGTCCCGAGTTTGGCCAACTTGGTTCCTACAAAATCTTTGCCTAGTTCTGTACTACGCAAGAAATGGGAGTGGTTTTTCATGAGCTATGCGAAAGGTCTCAAGAACGCTGATGGTATTATAGTAAATTCATTTGAAGAGCTTGAATCCTATGCGGTTCGCTCGTTTTTATCTCATCCTGATTTTGCTGCTTTGCCCATATATCCGGTGGGACCTATATTGAATCCTGAACCAAAAAATAAGGACATAATTGATTCCGATGATACAATCAAGTGGCTCAATGATCAACCTCATTCCTCAGTAGTTTTTCTCTGCTTCGGGAGCAGGGGTTCTTTCGATGAGGATCAGGTTAAGGAGATCGCACTTGCTATTGAGAATAGCGGTGCTCGCTTCTTATGGTCTCTCCGTAAACCACCTCTAAAGGGCACCATGGTTGCGCCCTCTGATTACTCTATTTCTGAGTTGGGTTTGGTTTTACCCGAGGGGTTTTTAGATCGTACCGCAAAGATTGGAAGGGTGATTGGATGGGCTCCACAAGCTCGAATACTAGCTCATCCAGCCATAGGGGGATTTGTTTCGCATTGTGGTTGGAATTCGACACTTGAGAGTATACATTTTGGTGTGCCAATTGCCACGTGGCCGCTCTTTGCCGAACAACAAATTAATGCTTTTGAACTGGTGTGTGAGTTGAAGATAGGTGTGGAGATTGTGCTAGACTATAGTGTGGAGTTAAATGAGAGTCCTAACTATTTTGTAACTGCTGATAAGATTGAGAGAGGAATAAGAAGTGTGTTGGATAAGAATGGAGAAGTGAGGAAGAGAGTGAGAGATATTAGTGAAACAAGTAGAACGACTTTGTTAAATGGAGGATCTTCCTACGCTTATTTAGGTCGTTTGATTGATTATATTATGAATCAGGTATGAAGTTAAATTATCAGTGCTCAGTTGTAGTGTTCTACTGATGATGATTAAGTATGTTTTTGAAACTTTCAAAAATGGAATTTAGAAACATTAGGTCAATCTTAGAATGTTATCCTAGAGTTGGGCTAGTTTGTGTATGCTAGGGGGCAAGTTTGTAGTTCTGGTATAGAATTTTGTTTGGTTTCTATTTGGGGATTTTTTTCCCTTTAGTAGAATTGAGTAATAGCTCATGTTAAAATAAAAAATGAACAAGAAAAATAACTCAAAAAGTTCAACCAAATGCATGTTACAAATGTCGGTAAACTTCGAATATATACAACATAAAATCAAAGGAGCAAGAATTAAGTCAAAAACCGATTTTACTTTAGCCTTAAATCCTTTTTCCAAAGGAGTTCCTGATGTATGATGATGAGATTGACATCCTCCTTATTTCATAGGCTTTGATTAGCTTATCATCCTATATAACCATGTCCATTTGTGATTACATGGAGAAGGTATTATGCAAAAATTTCATC
Source organism: Lathyrus tuberosus (assembly GCA_022829125.1). Lineage (NCBI taxonomy): Eukaryota > Viridiplantae > Streptophyta > Magnoliopsida > Fabales > Fabaceae > Lathyrus > Lathyrus tuberosus. The sequence continues at coordinate 2,983,393 of JALAZF010000536.1, forward strand.
TAGGGGACTGTTTCTAAAATCAAGAAATGTCATATTATAATTTTATCTACCATTGCATTATTATGAAGCTTATGCTTCTAGTCTGCTTACAACTTTACATAGAACATGCAAATTTGACAAAAATTAGAAGTTTCATCTTTAACTGATAGGCTAGCTTTCATGAATTACTACCATTCCTGTCTAATCCAAGCTTACAGTAAGGTCAAAATTCATTACTGCACACATATATAATTTTCATTAGATTCTAAACTATTGTTAGACGAAAACAACTTATCTAAAGTGGGGTGATATAGATTCCAAATTCAAAATTGTTTAAAAAATCTGTTTTGAAAAAATCAATGGCTAGCGGAAGTGATCCAGATCAAATCGTCTAAATCGAACCGCTATCAAAAGTTCGGATATGCGTATATGAAAATTAATCGATGATAATGATAAACAAATTAATCAATATGCTTTATCACAATCACTTGAAAACAACTCAACAAGTAAAACTATTTCCAATGATAACAAACACAAATTTAATTGAGACTGTTGTGAATTGATGTCGTTAAGAACAAACCAAAATATAAGAAAAAGATTGAGTTTCTTGAACAAACACAAGAAACCCTATTATCACTACTACGGAAAACCCTTTTAACAACGGTTGGAAAAGATATATAATCACTCGGGCACAGGCGTTGTTATGTAGAGTGTCGTTGTATATATGATACTTACTATGACGGCCCAGAAACCGTTGTAATAAACTGGAAAGCGCACGCCCTATCACAACGGGTTTTCCAAATGACCGTTGTGATAAAATTAATGGTCATATGTTCGATTCTCAGCAGTTCCGTTTTGATATTTTTTTTTTCTGGATAGCGCGATATATTTTAACTGTTATGATGTATAACCGTTGTTATATTTTCTGCAGGATTAACAAATATCATCCTGCTTTTATATATAATCTCATTTTTTAACCTGTATTATTGTTTACCATATCATAGCAGAAAATACAACTCATATTTTTGATAAAGTTATCACAATAATATTAATTGTATTATATTCTTAATATCACATAATTGTATCATATTCATAATATCACATAACTGTATCATATTCAATTGTATCATATTCAATTGTATCAGAACAAACTTCCTACAATTTATCAAAACAAACAACCTACAGTTTACACATTACATAACATCACATAATTGTAACTTGGTGTTTTGATTTCTTATCTCTTGGTGTCTTGTCTCTTGGTGTCTTGACTCTAAAGACTTATAATTTCAAATAATTATACTTGTTAGTAAAAATACTTAGAAACTATAACATACAATTAATATATTATGAATAAAGAATAAATTACGTACTTGTTAATTTTTCCATATGCCTTCTTTATCTTCGATTCGAATAACATCCACGACATCTCCATCAACTTCATCATATGAGGTAGCAACTTGTGTTGTGTAAGAAGGTGTGGACGGAATATCAAGACTTTCATCACTAAGAGGAATGTGTTTTCCTTGGAGAACGATTGACCATTTCCCCGATATGTCTGATGGGTCGGTAACATAGAAAACTTGTTTTGCTTGAGAAGCCATGATGAATGGTTCGGTCATAAAAGATGCCTTGCCAAGGTCGACCCGGGTGAATCCTAAGTCATCAATGTGTACAACATTACTATTATTGGGAACCCACTTGCATTTAAATAAAGCCACTTTGAAAATAACATAATCAATCTCCCAAATCTCATCAATGCACCATAAAACGCAGTAGTTGCCAATACAGGATTCTTATCTTTTGCAGTAGAGAAATACATCGATTCGGATTCAACCATAACCCTACTATTTTTCATTGTACTACAATCATCTTTTGATTTTGTATAAAAGGTATAATGACCAATATCGTATGCAGTCCAAGTAATGACACAAAATTTTGGCTCGTATGACAACCATTTAAGTATCTCGGATGCACTATGATCATTAGATACACTTTTATTAAACCAATCTATGAATCTCTTGTTATGCTCTATCAACAACAACTTGTCACTCATTCGGGGATATTTTTTCCTCAAAAGTCTTTTGTGAGTGTCATACCCCAAATTTTGACCACTAAGATTTTCCATCATTGTGCAAATCATCATCACAATATGGATGAACCATTAGTCTCCCCAAAGATGGGTGAGCATCCGTTACAATCAAACTTAGGGTTTCAAGCCCTCTCTGAGCTCTTAGACAAAGGATCAATTAAGAAATGACAGGATCTTCAACTTGTCTAGCCTCTCAAACATCCACAAAGGATCAAGAGGACTCCCACTTCAAGGATTAAGCCCAAGGCTTCTCCCTTCTAGGTGGATCAAGCCTTAAGATCGCCGATGTCACCAAATTAGGGTTGGTCGACCGGATGGAAATTTTCCTCTGGGCATGAGCCAATGCTTCAAAGCATAACCTATGATGCTCCAAGGGACATCATAAACCCAATCACCAGGTCAATTTAGCCTCAGGGGATGCATACATCAAAAATCAGGAATTAGGATTTCTTGACCTAATTCACCCCTAAGTTGACTTTTGGGACAAAGCATGAGCCAAGACCTCAAGAGATGATTTGAGGGTCTCTAATTCACCACATTGATCCATTTACAACAATGGATTGATCCAAGAAGCTTGAGCAACAAGTTTCAACTTCATCTGAACCACAGTTAGGGTTTCACGAAAAAAGTCAACTGTATCTTTGACTTTTGACCAGGACATGCTCCCAAACCCTAAGACATGATTCAATACACCCTATAACACCTATGAAATCAATCCATCAAGTTTGATTTAGGTCAAGGACTTGATTTCATAGAGGATCGCACAGTTTGGAGTTCATCTGATAAAAAGTCAACTTTGCACAAAAGTCAAACTTTGAGTTTTTGAGATTTTTCACAATTATGGTTTTCTAACCCTAAAATGATGTTAATGTGTGATTTGAATCATCATTCATCAAGAAAAATCAAGAAAAGTGGGATAACTTGTAAAAGGGGTAACCATAAAAACTTAGAAAATTTTCTAAGTTATGGAACAAAGTGGCTAGGGTACCAACTTGGGAGGATCATAACTCCTAAACCACAAGGCCATTTTCCCCATCCAAAGCTGGATTTGTAGCCCTCATGGTCCTCTACAAAAGCTTCAACTACACCTCATTCCAATTCATTTTGGATTTTGAGTTATGGAATGATCAAAGTGGCTGAAAACATGAAATGCCACTTTTTCCAACACTTAGCGAAATTTTCACCAAGTCAGAATCTGCCTTCACTTTTTTCCAAATGTAGGGGCATTTTTCACTTGGATCCAAAAAGTATCAAAACCAATTATGATCAAAGAGTTATTGTATCATATGAGGGCTTTCCAAAATGACCAAGAACTCCATCAAACTCCACTTGAGCCATGAGATATGACAATGGCAATATGCCTTGCTGAAAACTGCCAAGGCTAGGCAAAATTTTGCACTTTTGCTCGATTTGGCAAAATCATATAATTCCAAGCCTTGTCATCACTTTGGATACATCTGAGGATCAAATCTAAAGGGAACAAACAATGATCCAAGCCTCCAAAGTGTTTGGAACAAGAAGTAGCATGCCAAACCTAGAAATCCCTAAAAGAGGGACAAGACTCCAATTTTGGATTGGAGTATTTAATGGATGCACCAAGGTGGCATGGACTGACACATTTGCAACTGAATTCAGTCAAGAATGATCCAACAACTAGGGAACCACAACTTTGTGCTCTAACCTCTAGTCAATGGCTAGAGGAGACTTGGATTCTCATTTGCCAACATTGACCAAACCTCTGCAGCAGTTGCCATTCACTATTGCTTGCAAAACAAACTTTCTCTACTATAAATAGAGCTCATTTGTGTTCAGTTTGAGTATACCAAATCCATCAAACAGATGCTTTCCTCAAAATCTCCTTCTTCACTCCAATTTTTCCTTCCAAAGCAAGTCACTATCGGGTTTTGAGTTTGAGAGAAATTCCAATCAAACCAATCACACACACACCTCATAAACATCATATGGAAGTGATCCAAATACTCACATAACATCTGGAACACCAAAATCACAAAATCACCAGCCAATTGCTCAAACCTTTGACATATTTGCAGTTGGGGTACCATCTCAAGTTCCAGATCATTTCAATCCATTCCAAGCATCCAGACACACTCCATGGCACCTAGGGAAGCTATCCACATAATTGGAACCTAGCTGTAACACCTCCAACCTAGAACTCGATCACCAGCTGTAAGTGGTCAAAACTTGATTTTTGAAACATTAATCCAAGATCACAATTTGTTTTCCACATGTTTAACAATTTTGATCATTTTAATTGAATTTTTATTCAATTAAAATACATTTTGAAAAAAAATTAGGGTTTTTGATTAATTCAACCCTCATCAGACTTTTTCAAACATTTTTGGGCCTCTAATAGAGTGTAAGACCCAACCCCTTTTGTAAATACACCACTTTTTTGGGCCTCAAATGTTGTATAAGTCCCGTTGTATTTCAAAAGTTCGGCGCGATCATCGCCCGTTTAAAACAAACCATCTGGACCTCTCCTCGAGCTATAAGACCCATTCAAAACCATTTTGGGCCTCTAATAGAGTGTAAGACCCAATCCCCTTTTAACCAAAACCAATTTTGGGCCTCAGATATTATATAAGTCCCTCTGCATTAAAAGAAAAGCTCGGCATTATTGCCCGTTTAAAAACAAATCATTTGGGCCTACCCTCGTGTTATAAGCCCCATTCTTTTTCTTTCAATCAGTTTTGGGCCTCTTGAGAGAGTGTAAGACCCATCCCCTTTATACAGAAAACCTTTTTAGGCCTCAGTCACTTGTATAAGTCCTTGTACAAAACGACAGTGCGATCACTGATAAAACCTTGGGCCTCTCCTTGAGCTGTAAGCCCCAATTTTCCTTTCAAAAGCACTTTCTCCTTTGATTTTGTAATATATTGTTATTTTCAATCTCTTTGTTGAACAACTAACAATACAGTATGGAAGCTCTACAACCGAGTAAGTGTTTACTCGCTTTCATTTACCGCTTTCATATGTATATAACTGTATTGTGGGGCTGTTTCACTGTAAGTCTTCTTTCATAAACTCATATCGACTGTGTAATACTAGTATAGATATTTAGAGTTTCCCCGACAACTACGTCTAGCACTAGGTAAAGCCCTATTGATCACTCTTAAATGCAAACAAAACTAGATCCCCATAAGATTACCAGATACAGTCTTCCCTCCTCTTGGGGTTAAACAATATGGAGACGTGAAAGACAACATTCTCGGTGAACCCTTTCTCAGAATGTCACCCTTAGAAATTATCAAAGAAACTCTGACTCCCCAGAGATGATCTTTTCTCCGTGAATGGCATCTCTTGAGTTTCTTCCAAATTCTCGAACTTTCCTGGCTTGATCTATTCTCAGTGAATGGCATGTCTTGAACTTCTCGGGATTTGGGGACCCACAGGCTTCTTAAAAGCATCCCCGCCTCCTCTTGGGCATTGTACAAGGACCCGTCGGCTTCTTAGAAGTTTTCACAGCCTCCTCTTAGGCTTCGTATAATGATTCTTCCTCCGGGAAGATAGCCTCCTCTTGGGCTTCGTACAAATTGTCCCTTTGGCTTCTTAAAAGTTTTTCTCGCCTCCTCTTGGGCTTCGTACAAATTGTCCCGACGACCTCTTAAAGGTATAGGAACAGAAATTAGTCATCTTAATAGAACAGTCTTTCAAAGAGTATAGATCTTTCTACCGCAAACATACTGTCTCTTGATCTCTCTTAAGCATATTACAAAAGATAAAACTCTAGACCTGGACAGTCTAATCTCCTTGAGTCTCGAAGACATTCTCAAGTTCCTTTCAAAAATAGGAAAAAACACCCGTAGACTTGGGCAGTCTCAATACCCTTCGCATTCCCCGTTTCCTTAAAGAACAGGAAATAATCCCGGTCCTCAGATCAAATCCATGAGTACAACATTACCCATATAAGAATTTATTTTCTCTTTTAACCAACATACTGGACCTATCACTCAACTGAAACAGTAACCCTAGCCTCCTCTTGGGCTTTGTACAATGATTCTCCCCAGCAGAGTTAACCTTTGCAGCCTTCATCTCGGGCTTTGTACGAGATACAAAACTCTCTCTTGTTGAGTATAAAAGACTCTCTTGTTGAGTCAAACCTTTAGCCTCCATCTCGGGCTTTGTACGAGATACAAAACACTCTCTTGTTGAGTATAAAAAGACTCTCTTGTTGAGTCAATCCTCGTTTAGCCTCTATCTCGGGCTTCGTACGAGATACAAAAACACTATTTTGTTGAGTATAAAAAGACTCTCTTGTTGAGTCGATCACCTTTAGCCTCCATCTCGGGCTTCGTACGAGATACAAATCACTCTCTTGTTGAGTATAAAAAGACTCTCTTGTTGAGTCGATCACCTTTAGCCCCCATCTCGGACTTCGTACGGGATACAAATCACTCTCTTGGTGAGTATAAAAGACTCTCTTGTTGAGTCAATGATAACGCGAAATTATATAGTATATTTGACTTGACTTGCATGAATTTTCGTTATGTTTTATTTGATTTTTCCCGATTTATGTTTTATTATGGTTGTATTTATTTCCTTTTTCAGATACTCGAGTCGGAGTGAAATTTATCGGAAAGTGGAGATTTAAAGAAGACTTGAAGAGGAAAATAGAAGAAAATCAAATATTAGAAGAAGAAGAAAAAAAAGAGAAGAAAGAAAAATGAAGAGAATAGAAAAAGAAAGGAAAGAAAAAGAAAGGAAAGAAAATGAGGAAAAGAAAAGAAAAGAAAATAAGAAGGTGGGGCCCACCACTCAACAAAGGGTGGCGCAAGCCACTATGGGAGAGAGAGGGAAGGTGGCGCAAGCCACCTAGTTCCCAGGAGAATTTTTCTCCAACTCTCCTATTTTCTCTCCGTCCGTTTGAAGCAGTTTTCTTCGCACGCACCAGTCCAACTTCCACTCTTCACGAATGCTATTTTCACGCAGCAATAACCGTTCTTACCCAAACTGACCAATTCACTATAAAAAGAACGGAAGCCCTCTATTAAAGGGGTCGACTTTTCATTTGCCAGATTTTCTTTATTTAGTTTTTAGGCAGCTTCTTGCACTATGTAAAAGGGATAGTTCTCCACATCGGGGGACTATTCCCAATATAGTTTTAGGATTCTATTTTTTTCCATTTTATTTTCTGCAACTGGATTCGTATTCAAGATTTCATTATATTATTCAAAGCATCCATTAATTCCAGGTTTTTTTATCTATTGTTATTTATTTTATCGTTTTCTTATTTAATTGTCAAAGCATGTTTCCGATTTTAGTTTATTATCATATCTGCATGTTTATTTTCCTATCCATGTCCGACTAAATAGTTTTGAGTCCGGCGTATGAGGACCGTCGTTACCGACGGGACTCGGTAGAAAATAATAGGTGCGAATTTATGATTAAAATTCTGTTTTGGTTTTAATTTCCAAGTCTAATTTAAATAGTTTTGTCACGAGAGTGAGAGGGTATTTAACACGATTTTGTCACAAGAGTGAGAAATTAATTAAGGTTAGAGTCGGCACTGCGAAAGCGCGGGGGTCGAACCGGATAGTGGAAATTAGGCAACATATCTAAATACAGTGAGAGCGCTTTAGATACGTTTAGGATACTATTGGCTTTCAAAATATATTTCCTAGTTACCGGGCGAGCGAGAGCAAAATCTTGGGATTAGGAAGTATGGCTTTAGTTAATACCGCGAGAGCGTGAGGCGGAGTCTTTAAGTTGGTATATTCTACGGAACTAAGTTATAGTTGTGATTAGTACCCAAATTCTACAAAGTCCTTTAGGAACGCGGAATCCATATTCCGGCCACTCTTTATTATCATATTTTCTAAGTTCATTTTTTGTTTTAGTCTTAGTTTCCCTTTTACCTAATATCATTAGCCTTAGCTTTACAATGCAACGATAGATAACGGTAGGTTGACATTGGTCTCTGTGGGTTCGACAATCTTTTATATTACTTCGATATTTCTGTGCACTTGCGAACACATCAGTCAAACCCTTTTAGCCTCCATCTTGGGCTTCGTACAAGACACATATAAAAACACTCTCTTGTTGAGTCAACCCTTTTAGCCTCTATCTCGGGCTTCGTACGAGACACAAAAGCATCCTCTTGTTGGGTCATTAGCCTCCTCTTAGGCTTTGTATAAGGAAACCCCAGTTGAGTCAATCAACCTTTTAGCATCAAAGTCTGTGCCTCGTTCACAGTATACAAACATCAACAACTCCTTTTCCCCCATCTAATTGTTGTAAGCGGCAAGCCTCTGGATTATTTACATCCACGCCACTGTCCCTCTTTTAGCATGAGAAATTCCTAAGGAAAGATAGCATTGCTCTAAACTGAGTTAAAGTCTTCTCCTTCAGTTTAAAAATCCCCTATAAAGGAAATTATGGCATTGCTGGATTCACATATCCCAGCTAAACTAATTCTCCTTTATAATCAGTCACCCAACAGTTGGCCAAATATTCCCCTTTAGAGATGACAAAGTTCTCTCTAAAGTCAACACCCTTTTAGCTTCACATCTTGGGCTTCGAACAAGATACAAATAGACCCTTTAGCTTCACATCTTGGGCTTTGAACAAGATATAAACCACCTTTAGCTTCATGTCTTGGGCTTTGAACAAGACACCAAAACACCATTTCCTCCCATAGAATAGGAGGAACTACGATCGCTCTGATTTCCCTATCCCGGGAATACGTAGGCATAAGATTGAAAAAGAATCTTAGTGAGCAAACTAATCAAAAAACCCCAAAGTCCCCTACCTCCAGCCAATCTAGCGCAGTATCCCAACAAATTCCCCATGAACAATCTCGGTATTTCGTTCTGAACAAAATAAGCAGAGAGAGACCCACGAACTAAAGCCGCATCTGTAAACTAACAATTTTGACTGTTTAACCTCAGTTTGCAAGCAGGGTTAATTGGAGACATCTATTTCCATTCCTTCATCAGCTTCAATAGGATAAAAAATGAATCGAACTGTAGTACCAAAGCGATAGTGATTCGAAACCACAAAAATCGCGCTATAAAAAAAATGGCGACCATAGTGGGAGCGACTTGGTAAGATCTTGTCGTCCCCATTTTTCACAGGGAAAATGGCGCCCACCGTGGGGCCAAACAAAGGAATCTTGTCTCTCTTATCTCTCTGGTTGAAACCTTCTCTTGGGACGAGTCTTTGGGTTCACAAGATATCACCGAATGACGGTTCCATCGGGGAATGTCATTATTACTAGGATCGGCCCTCACTAGGATCTTAGGTAAAAAACCTTTAAGTTGGGAAGGTACCACAAAATGGCGACTCTGCCGGGGAGCCATTTTCTGTTAGGATCATAGGATTCATAACTCTTAAAAAGTCTAGGACATTAGGACAAATATATATACTGCTTTTCCTAATTGATATATGTGTTTATTTTTCTGCTAATGGGAATGCGTGTGATGCCGCATGTGGAAAGATTGAGTATACACCTAGGAAAAACCTCTTTCAGTAGTGCCGAAGCTATCGGAAATAGTTGTCACACGATACTACCCTCTTTTGAGATTCTTCGAAATACATCACCTAGCACGGTTCTCGGCCCTCTGATGTTATCTCGACAAGAATCAATGATTTTGAGAGACATGTACAAAAATCACTAGTATAAATCGTTGGGATGGGTAGAGCCTTGACTTCATGACACCGATCCTTTGACCCCATATTTTTTCTATGTTTTTGTGTGTTGCATTCATGCATTCATTTAAAAAACATTAAGCGAAGAAAATTTTTCTCTTTCAGTCTCTCTTTTTCAAATTAAACTAAGACAATGATTGCAAATGTCAGAGAGAAAAGGATTGCGCTCATGGATTTTGGTAGAAGAAAAACTCACAAGTATACCTTCAAGGTTCCGAAACTAGAGGATTTGAGAGGATTAGCAAGGATGATCACTAACCCTGACGCTTTCAGAGCCAAGTACGGAGGTCTGCTACCTCTGTTAAGGGTTCATGTAATTGAGGGAATCCTGGAGGCACTCATTCAGTTTTACGATCCGGTCTATCACTGTTTCACATTCCCAGATTACCAGCTCGCACCAACGCTGAAGGAGTATTCTCATCTGATTGATCTACCCATTACTGATCAAGCTCCCTTTTCTGGACTGGAAGAAATTCCAAAGGATCAAATCATTCCAAGAGCAATCTATTTGGATGAGTCAGAAGTCAAGACTCACATGACCACCAAGGGAGGAATCCCAGGTTTACCAGCCAAGTTTCTGGTAAAGAAAGCTCTATACTTTGCTAGTATAGGGAACATGGCCGCTTTCGAGAGCATCTTTGTTTTGCTCACCTAAGGGTTATTTTTGTTTCCCAACATTGATAACTTCGTCGATATCAACGCCATTAAGGTTTTTCTCATTGGAAACGCCGTACCAACCTTACTCGCAGATACGTATCATTCTGTACACTTAAGGAATTTATACAGTGGAGGAATGATCACATGATGTGTACCCCTACTATATAAATGGTTTATCTCCTATTTGGCCAAGTCTGCTGCATTTTGGGATCAAAAGAATACTTTACGTTGGTCGCAGAGAATCATGTCTCTTACCAACTCTGATATCGATTGGTATAATTGAATTTATGACGGGATTAGGATCATTGACCGTTGTGGAAAATTCCCCAACGTACCCCTCATAGGAACTAAGGGAGGAATCAATTACCATCCAGTTTTAGTTTGTCGTCAATTTGGATACCCGATGAGGCATGTCCTGCGTATGCTCGTCTGGAAGGTCTTTTCTTCAAGGAAGGAGAAAATGGCAGGGCACTAAAGATGGAAATAGTGCACGCTTGGAAACATGTTCATAAGAAAGGACGGGAGTCTCTAGGAAAACCGGACTGTGTCTCGGTGGAGCCTTATCTCCAATGGGTACAAACTAGAGCTCTCAAGCTAAAGATGCCTTATCCTCGTCACAGAGTTCTTCCGCCAAGGGAATCTGTCATGTACTTCATGACTGAAACGGAAAAACTTCAGGTTACTCTCAACAAAGTTCAACAGGAGAGGAGGTCTTGGAAGAACAAGTATTGCATTCTCAATGTGGAGTATACCAAAATACAATAGCTGCTGAAAGATAAGGATGCTCTAATTGAGATTTTGGAGCAACATGCTGTAGAAAATCAGGATGACCAAAGGAATTTGCTCGCTCCTTTCACTTGGCAAAGGAATGATAACCCGACAACGACCCAAGAGCCCTGGTCCAAGAAAAGGAAAGTACCAGAATCAACACCCGAGTTCTCCTCAGAGAGGACTCGGGATCCATTAGCTTAGGTTTCTGTTTCCGCACCTTGTAATTTACTGTATTTCCATTTCCGCAATCCTTTGAATTCAATAAAACGGGGGTTTCCCCACTGTTTGATATTTGCAATCCAATTGTCGAAGTTTATTTTGATTAAACAAAAAAAAAACAATTAATATAATCATTGCATTCATCATTCTCACGTCACGTATTCTTCTTACCTACGAATCTCACGTTTGCGTCTCGATTCTAGAGTCAAACTGTCTCATTCGTACAATACTCAGGTCAATCGTCAGAAAAAGATGGATGATCTCGAGGAAGAGAATAGAGAGTTGAAAGAAGAGATTGACGCTCTGAGAGAGGATATGAGAAAGCTTCGTAACGACATGCAAGCCATGGCAGAAGCTCAGCTACAAAGAACTGTGATCTCAGAGATCACCTCAACGCCCATAGTGGAGAAGTATGATCCTAGGTATCAAATGCCGAAAGATCGTCCCTGGGGCATTCCTGTTAACTATATCCCGGAAGGATATGTTCCGCCGATCACTGAAGATCAGGGAATCATAGCAGAAGCCACTGGGCCTGAAGGTTACAAACTTCGGGAAAGCGAGGATGCCAGAGGCATAATGAGGACTCCTGAAGGTTACAAACTTTGGGAAACGCCAAGATTCACTATTGTAGTAATGGTACCACCCCCTGTGGTGCACACTGTCCCGGAAGGACAGATTCCACAGATACCTTCTGGTAGAAAGGAAAGTATGTTCGATAGAATAGATGAATTCCAGGAGCAGTTCCTGGAAATACAGAAGGAACTGCAGGCTATTCGCGGTCAGGATTTATTTGGAAAGGATGCCGCAGACCTTTGTTTGGTCCCCAATGTGAAAGTCCCACACAAATTCCAAGTACCAGATTTTGAAAAGTACAAGGGTAACTCTTGCCCTCAAAGCCATTTGGTGATGTACGCTCGGCGAATGTCAGCTCAGATAGAGAACCAGGATCTACTGATTCACTACTTTCAGAATAGTTTAACCGGTGCCGCATTAAAATGGTACATGGGTTTAAACTGCACTACGATTAGCACTTTTAGAGATCTTGGCACTGCCTTCGTCCAACAATATAAATACAATTTGGACATGGAACCAGACAGAGAACAACTCAGATCAATGTCGCCAAAGGACAAGGAAACCTTTAAGGAGTACGCTCAGAGATGGCGTGAAATTGCCGCTCAGATTTCTCCACCTCTGGAGGAAAAGGAGATGACAAAGATCTTCTTAAAAACCTTGAGCTCATTTTACTACGACCAAATGGTCGCCAGTGCGCCCAGTGACTTCACCGAGATGGTGGGCATGGGAGTTCGTCTTGAGGAAGCCGTCCGAGAAGGACGTTTAGTAAAAGACGCTGGATCATCAAGTAATACAAAATGATACGGTAGTGCTCTCCCTAAGAAAAAAGAGCAGGATATTGGGAATATCTCTCTTGGAAAGCAAAGGCGATGTTATCAACCAGTAGCAGCGGTAACTCCTGTTATCAACCCTGCGCCTGTTTCTACGTATCAACCTCAGGTTGCTCAAAGCCAACCGCAGTCGTAACAATTTCAGCAAAGGACACAACAACCTCTTCAGCAGGCTCGTCCTCAATACAGCAACAACCGCACAACGCGACCACCAGGATTTGATCCTATACCCGTATCGTACGCAGAACTATTTCTGTTACTACTGGCCAAGGGGCATGTCCAGACTAAGTCTCCTCTTACAGTACCAAAAAATCCGCCTTTTTGGTTTAAGGTGGATCAGACTTGCCCTTACCATCGAGGAGGACCAGGGCATAACATAGAAAACTGTCTTAGTTTCAAATCCGACGTGCAAAAGCTTGTTAGGAGCGGGGTCTTATCTTTCAAAGATACGAATCCGAATGTTCTCACGAACCCGCTGCCTCAACATGAGAAAGCTGCAGTCAATTTGATAGAGGGAGAGTCTAACAACACCTATCAAATTCATGATGTACTCTTGTTAAGGGCCAACTTGGTCAAGATGCATTGTAGACAGAGTGGATATGGCCATGTGCCACCTCATAATTATCACCGGTGTGATATCTGCTCTAACAGCAATCAAGGATGTTCTGTGGTGCAATCAGCCCTACAGGAACAGATGGATCTCGGATGGATCCAAGAGCACCGAGTTCGTGGAGTTAACATGGTTTATATGAATTCCAGCATCATACAAAACCATGACATCCGTGCAATGAATATCAACTTGGTGGTGATGTACTCAAGGCAAAGCTAGTATCATAATCTGCCGCGTCACGATTAATATTCCTGCCTGACTTGCTCGGTAAACAAACAGGGATGCTCTTTTGTACAAGAGGCCCTCCAGCGTCAGATGGATCTTTGATGGATTCAAGACTACCATGATAGGAATCATTATCAAATCAACATGATTCAAATCTTCGATATTCGCTTGATGAATACCAGCCTGGTGGAGTTACATGCTAAACAGGTCCGGCTTGGGTTCCTGGTATCACATGATTATCATGGCTGTAAAGCGAGTTGCGAAGACGATCAGGGTTGTGCCCTTGTCCAGGAAACACTTCAGCACTTGTTGAACCACTGGTGGATTCTAATCTATATGGATGAAGACACCCAACAACTTAGTATCACTAACGGGAATCCTACTAGATATCAAAGTCAGGATGTTCGGTCGATGCAAACAGATCTAGTAAGGTTACACTGTATTCAAAGCGGACGTGGATATGTGCCACTACACAAATATGAGCGGTGTGGAGTTTGCTCAGTGAATAATCAAGGATGCTACCTCGTACGAGCAGCCCTTCAAATTCAGTTGGACCACAAAGAGATTCAACCATGGTCAAGTTCTGGACCAGTCAACTACCTCGCTGATCAAATCAAAGACGTTGTCGTAATCTCTGATCATCAGAGGGCTAGGGATGTTTGTACCATTATCCCTCTACTTGAAGAATCGAGAGTTCCCAACTGGGAACGGATCGAAATTACTTACGATGGTCAGAAAAATCAGAAGGCTCCCATAGTCATCTATCTACCAGGACTGCTACCGTATGAATCAACTAAGGCTATTCTTTACAAATACGGTGCAACAACAATTGAGAATGGAAAGGAAATTCTGTTACCCTCCGTCGTGAATATTGCAGACATCAGTCGAGTAACACGGAGTGGTAGAATCTTCAACAGAGGAGTTGGAGAACCCAGCAAAGAAAAGGAACCTCAGACAAAAGTTCCCAATCCACCAGTCGGCCAATCCAGTAATTCTGACCTTTCGAAAAACAATGATGAGATGCTGAAGCTCATCCAAAGGAGTGAATACAACATTGTTGATCAGCTGTTATAAACTCCTTCAAAGATCTCGGTATTATCACTGTTACTTAGTTCAGAAGCGCACAGGGAGGCTCTACAGAAAGTCTTGGAGCAAGCCTTTGTAGAACAGGATGTAACAATCAGACAGTTCGATAGCATTGTCTCCAACATCACTTCCTGCAATAACTTGGGATTTAGTGATGAGGAATTACCCGAAGAAGGTCGCCGTCATAACATGGCGCTCAATATTACGGTCAACTGCCAGGACGATGCTTTAGCCAGCGTACTGGTAGACACAGGGTCAGCCCTGAATGTTATGCCGAAGTCCACTTTGATGCAATTATCATTCAAAGGACCTCCAATGAAAACCAGCGAGGTCATTGTCAAAGCATTTGACGGATCCAGAAAAACGGTTATCGGCGAAGTCGACCTTCCCATAACTATTGGTCCTCATACTTTCCAAGTCACTTTCCAGGTCATGGACATCCGGGCGACATACATTTGTTTATTAGGGAGACCTTGGATACATCAGGCTGGGGCGGTCACTTCGACCCTTCACCAAAATCTAAAATTCGTCAAGAACGATCAACTCGTCATGGTTTGCGGAGAACAAGCCTTGCTTGTAACACCCCCTTTCTATACCCCCAAATAATCATTTAGGCACATATTAAAGATTTCGTCAGAGTATAATTACAATCATGGTATAAAAGAGGCATGTCACATCAATTACAAAAATTTAAACATACAACACCTGCTCCACAATTGATATGCAACAGCGGGGTAACTAGCAACAGAGGAACTTATTCCTTACACCCACATGTCAATATTTAGAATAAAAGCGGAAGATCTAAACATTGAATAACAATCAATTCATATATACATACACATATATACATTGCCAAGTATTATCCACCAAGATAATCCATGTTTACATAAACATTTATCAACAAAATACATATATAATGTATCACAAAAGAATCATAGCCCTCCTAGCTACCCGGTGCTACATATCAGAGCCAACCAACCAAAAGAATGAAGACACGCCTCACAAAAAGACCACCAGCATACCTACTCTGCAATGCCTCATAGAGCATCATAAAACAGCAGAAGGGTGAGAAATATTATCATAATAACAATGCATATAATTATATATAATAGCATAAAATTACACATAATTCACCTTCTCACCACAATTCATCACAAGTTACTCATATACATCGCAATGTATCCATATATATATAAAACCAAGCATACACATCAGGCATACTTTCACAATTCTTATCATTCCACATAAACGTACACAACTGTTTATTCACCAATGCATCATTTAAAGATGATAAATGCAAATCATAGAGACCGACTCACGACTCTATGCAAATGCAATGCGGTACCGACTCAATCATCTCAAGTTCACTCAGGAACTTCTGCTGGAACCATCGCTCGTTACCAAAGTAACTCCCCGTCGGGCCTACGATGTTCACCCACCGCTCTCACCTCCACCAAGAGAGGCTCACAGTGTTTATGGATCGCTCACACCTCCACCGAGAGAGGCTCACGACCCGATTGCTCACACCTCCACCAAGAGAGGCTCACAACCCGATTGCTCACACCTCCACCAAGAGAGGCTCACAATCGCCTATAATCGTCGCTCACACCTCCACCGAGAGAGGCTCACGATGTTATAGCGGATTCTCATTAGAATCCCTCAGCACAAGAATGCACATCATTATGCTACACATGATAATGACTCCAAACATTCTTGAAATGCATACATATTCACAATATATACATGCATTCATCTCATACAATCACATACAATCTACATACATTCACGTCAATGCACTATTGTACGATTCACATTCAAACACACCGTCAAAACGGTAAAAGTCGCTAAATAGCACTATTTCTGACTTATCTGACTTATTTAATCAGCTAATAATTTCCAATTTATCATATTAAGAAAGAACATTCCATAAGCTTTCTAACGCATCAAACCACGCCTCAAACCGAACCACAGATCAAAAGTTATGCAGAAAACAAAATTACACGAACAGCACTGTTCGCTGGGCGAACCTCCCTCGCGAGCATTCGCTAGCTCCTTCGCTAAGCGAACATCCCTCGCGAGCATTCGCTAGCTCCTTCGCTAGGCGAATGTTCCAGCGAACCAAATGTTAGCTAAAAACAGACACAAAGTTCGCTAGGCGAGCACTTGGCGAACCAAGTCAGAACCAAACAGAGCCAAAAACACCCAAAGTTCGCTAGGCGAACACTCTAGCGAACCTTCGCTGATGCCTTCGCTAGGCGAATACCCGTAGCGAACATTCGCTACCCTTCGCTGATTGGTTCGCTAGGCGAACCTGCGAAAACTCAGAATCCTTCAGCGTTGTTGAAAACCCAAAAACCCTATTTTTCAACCCAAAACATTTTCAAAACAACATACATCCATCCGAACTCAATCTAATCATGGCAACAAGCATTCTACCACATTTTCGTCGATTTCCAACCGCGAAAACATCGATTTCTCATTATCGACCTAAAATGGAATACTATGAAAACACCACAACCAATCCAATACACACATACACAATCATACATAATACTATACATTGATAAGATAACAATGTTTCACACCCTTACCCGATTAAATCGATTCCTAGAGGTTGATTTTCTTGGTTTTCCTCTTTTCCTCTTCTTTTCTCTTCCTCTTCTTTCTTTCTCTCCTTTTCCTCTCTATTTCTCTTTTCTTTCTCTTTTCTATCTATTTTCTTTCTTTTCTATTTCTTTTCTCTCATTTTCCACTAAATCAATTAATTCATTTTTCTCACAAAATTCTAACTCCACAAAATTTCTAACTTATGATTAATTGAGAAAAATCTAAAATACCCTCCATTCTAATTTCCCCGAAAACTCTCAAAAACGGTAAAATAACATTTAACACACCAATTTAACAAATAAAATAATTTATCACCCAATTAAAACAAAAGACTCAAAAATAATGGAATAATCAAAATCGGGGCGTTACAACTCTCCCCCACTTTAGAAATTTTCGTCCTCGAAAATAATACCTGATTCAAACAACTCCGGATACGACTCTCGCATCCCACTCTCTAGTTCCCAAGTCATATTGCCTTCCGCCGCGCCTCCCCACGCTACTTTCACAAGTGCAATATCCTTGCCTCTTAGTTTCTTAACTTCACGGTCCAAAATCCTAACCGGTAAAGCTTCCAACGTAAGGTTATCTCTCACTTCTACCTCGTCCATAGGAATAACATGTGACGGATCCGGAACATATTTCTGAAGTTGCGAAACATGGAATACGTCATGCAAATTCGAAAGGTTCGGAGGCAACGCCACACGGTAAGCCACAACACCAACTCGTGAAGTAATCTGATACGGACCAATAAAACGAGAAGTCAACTTCTTCGACTTCAAAGCACGACCCACACCCGTAACCGGTGTAACTCTCAAAAATACATGGTCGCCTTCTTGAAATTCAAGATCTTTCCTTCTCTTGTCATGATAGCTCTTTTGTCTACTTTGAGAAGCTTTCATCTTCTCCCGAATAAACTTCACTTTCTCCGTCGTTTGTTGTACCATTTCCGGTCCAACTATCGTCCTCTCGCCGGTTTCATGCCAACACAAAGGTGTTCGGCATCTCCGACCATACAAAGCCTCAAATGGTGCCATACTTATACTCGAATGAAAACTGTTATTGTAAGTGAATTCAATCAACGCCAAATAACCATCCCAAGCACCACCTTGCTCGAGTACACAATCACGCAATAAATCCTCCAACGATTGAATCGTCCTTTCGGTTTGACCGTCCATTTGCGGATGATAAGCCGAACTCAATCTTAGCTTAGAACCCAAAGCCTCTTGTAAACTCACCCAAAATCTCGATGTAAATCTCGGATCTCGATCCGATACAATACTCTTAGGAACTCCATGTAACTTCACAACCACAAGAACATAAATCTCGGCTAACTTCTCCAAAGGATAACTAATATCAATTGGAATAAAGTGAGCAGATTTAGTAAGCCTATCAACAATTACCCAAATAGCATTATGACCTCTTTGCGTATTCGGCAATCCCGTAACGAAATCCATCGATATACTATCCCATTTCCATTCCGGAATATCCAACGGTTGCATCAATCCACTAGGCTTTTGATGTTCCACCTTAGACTTTTGACAAGTTAAGCACGCATACACAAATTGAGCAACATCTCTCTTTAAACCGGACCACCAAAAGATCTTCTTCAAATCTTGATACATCTTATTCGCACCCGGATGAATACTTAAATTACTTCGGTGTCCTTCCTCCAAAATCATCTTTTTCAACTCCACATCGTCGGGAATACAAATACGACCACAGAATCTCAAAACTCCAAAATTATCAACCTTAAAATCCTCGTCCTCATTCATCATCAAATCAACGAACTTCAAATCCAACTTTTGCTTTTCACTAACCGTTGCAAGAAAATCATTCGTAACATGTAGCATACCAAGTCGCACACTTCGCGGCGTCATTTCGCAAACCAAACTCAAGTCTCTAAAATCCTCCAAAAGTTCCCATTCTCTCATCATCAATGCGGACATATGTAACGATTTCCGACTCAAAGCATCGGCCACCACGTTTGCCTTACCCGGATGGTAATTCAAACCAAAATCATAATCCTTCAAAAGCTCTAACCACCTTCTTTGTCTCATGTTCAATTCTTTTTGATCAAATAAATATCTTAAGCTTTTGTGATCACTAAAAACTTCAAATCTCGCACCATAAAGGTAATGCCTCCATATTTTCAAAACAAACACCACGGCCGCTAACTCCAAGTCATGCGTAGGATAATTCTTTTCATGCACTCTCAATTGTCTAGAAGCATATGCCACAACTTTTCCATCTTGCATCAAAACACCACCTAAACCCACCAATGAAGCATCACAATACACTACAAATGGTTCATTAGGATTAGGCAAAATCAAGATCGGAGCCGTTGTCAGCCTTCTTTTTAGCTCATTGAAACTCTCTTCACAATGAATATCCCAAATGAAAGCCTTTCCTTTACAAGTCAATTGCGTTAAAGGAAGTGCCAACTTCGAAAATCCCTCAATAAACCTCCGATAATAACCCGCCAAGCCTAAAAAGCTTCGAATCTCCGTCACCGATCTAGGAACCTCCCATAGCATCACCGCATCGATCTTGGATGGATCAACACTAATACCACTACCGGAAATAACATGCCCAAGAAAACTTACTTCCGATAACCAGAACTCACATTTCGACAACTTAGCATACAATTGTTTCTCTTTCAAAATTTGCAACACAATCCTCAAATGCTCTTCATGCTCCTCTTGAGACTTAGAGTAAATCAAAATATGATCGATGAACACAACCACAAAACGATCCAACTGTTCATGAAAAATGCGATTCATGTATTCCATAAACACACCCGGCGCGTTAGAAACCCCGAATGGCATCACGGAGTATTCGTAATGACCATACCGTGTCCTAAATGCCGTCTTTTGAATATCTTCTCCTTTCACACGAATCTGGTGGTATCCTGATCTCAAATCAATCTTGCTAAAAACATTCGCACCAACCAATTGGTCCATCAAATCATCGATCCTTGGAAGCGGATACTTGTTCTTAATTGTCACTTTGTTCAACTGTCGATAATCAATGCATAACCGCATACTCCCATCCTTCTTTTTAACCAACAATACCGGAGCACCCCAAGGAGAAACACTTGGTCTTACAAATTTCTTGTCCAACAAGTCATTCAATTGCTTTTTCAATTCTACCAATTCCGATGCCGACATACGATACGGTGCCATCGAAATCGGTCTAGTACCTGGAACTAGATTAATAGAAAATTCAACTTCTCTTTCCGGCAGTACATCCGTAATATCCTCCGGAAACACTTCTGGAAATTCACACACCACTGGGAACACATCAAGCTCAACTTTACTCTCCACCGACAATGATGCAAACAAACCAAACAATTGAGCTTCGTCCGCTAAAAGTTTCTTCAACTCTTTAGTGGATAGGAAACTCTCAAATTCATCATCTTCCAAAGAAGGAAACCTTACTAACTTGTGATAGCAATCTATATGAACTCGATTATATTGCAACCAGTTCATACCCAAGATCACGTCCAACCCTTCCAACGGCAAACACACTAGATCCATCTCGAAGTCTTTACCATAAATGGTCAAAGGACACATCAAACAAACCAAAGACGTAGTTACTGACCCCATTGCTGGAGTATCAATAACCATCTTACCATCCATCAGAGACAACACAAGATTTAAACGCTTCGCGCACTCAGACGAAATAAACGAATGAGTCGCTCCAGTATCAATAATGGCAACTAAAGGTGTACTATTAATAAAGCAAGTACCTCGAATCAGATGATCTGCACTCGAAGTCTGAGTTCCTGCCAGAGAAAATACCTTCCCACCGGATGGAGCTTTCTTCGAATTCGGACACTTTGGGCTAATGTGACAAATTTCCCCACAGTTATAGCACTTCACCACATTCCTTCTACAATCTGTAGTAGCATGCCCAAGGCCTCCACAGTTAGAACATTTCGCCACTGTCTTCCCACACTCAAATGATTTATGACCCATTTCACCACACTTGTAGCACTTAATGGGACCAGAACCTCCTCCTCCAGATCTCCTCTCGAAGTTTCCCCTATGCTTGCCCTTATCAGCGGGTGTCACATAAGGTCCACTTCTAGCTTGTTGCTTTCCCTTCCTCTCATTCAAACTTTTATAATGTGTAGAACGAGCCTTGCTATCTTCCTCGAAGATTCTACTACATTCCGTCAAATCCGAAAATCTTCTTATCCTTTGATATCCCACAGCTTGTTTAATCTCAGGACGTAAACCATTCTCATATTTAATACACTTTGAGAACTCAGCAGTAATCGCAGCATAATGAGGATGGAATTGAACCAACTCCACAAACTTAGCAGTATAGTCCACCACCGACATACTACCTTGTTTTAGTTCAAGAAACTCCATCTCCTTCTTTCCCTTCACACTCTCAGGGTAATACTTCCTCAAGAATTCAGTACGGAATAAATCCCAAGTTACTTCTTCATCATCCACCTCAAGAACTTCACGCATACCGACCCACCAATCGTCGGCTTCTTCCTTCAACATGTGAGACCCAAGCCTCACCTTATTCTCTTCAGCACAGTCCATGACCCTGAAGATCCGTTCAATCTCTTTTAACCAAAGTTGAGCACCATCGGGATCAAATCTTCCTTTGAAAACCGGTGGTTGATTCTTCCTGAACTCGTCATTAGCATTCACGTTCGGCGCACCTTGCACCGCCCTAGCCATTGCTTCCAAAGCAGCAGCCATCGCATTATCATTTCTACCAGCCATATTCTGATCATTCCCAAAAATTACAACAAGGTTAAACAACAGTTCAACCAACACAACAACAAGACAGACACAACTGACTCAACTCTGGCTCTGATACCACTTAATGTAACACCCCCTTTCTATACCCCCAAATAATCATTTAGGCACATATTAAAGATTTCGTCAGAGTATAATTACAATCATGGTATAAAAGAGGCATGTCACATCAATTACGAAAATTTAAACATACAACACCTGCTCCACAATTGATATGCAACAACGGGGTAACTAGCAACAGAGGAACTTATTCCTTGCACCCACATGTCAATATTTAGAATAAAAGCGGAAGATCTAAACATTGAATAACAATCAATTCATATATACATACATATATATACATCGCCAAGTATTATCCACCAAGATAATCCATGTTTACATAAACATTTATCAACAAAATACATATATAATGTATCACAAAAGAATCATAGCCCTCCTAGCTACCCGGTGCTACATATCAGAGCCAACCAACCAAAAGAATGAAGACACGCCTCACAAAAAGACCACCAGCATACCTACTCTGCAATGCCTCATAGAGCATCATAAAACAGCAGAAGGGTGAGAAATATTATCATAATAACAATGCATATAATTATATATAATAGCATAAAATTACACATAATTCACCTTCTCACCACAATTCATCACAAGTTACTCATATACATCGCAATGTATCCATATATATATATAAAACCAAGCATACACATCAGGCATACTTTCACAATTCTTATCATTCCACATAAACGTACACAACTGTTTATTCACCAATGCATCATTTAAAGATGATAAATGCAAATCATAGAGACCGACTCACGACTCTATGCAAATGCAATGCGGTACCGACTCAATCATCTCAAGTTCACTCAGGAACTTCTGCTGGAACCATCGCTCGTTACCAAAGTAACTCCCCGTCGGGCCTACGATGTTCACCCACCACTCACACCTCCACCAAGAGAGGCTCACGGTGTTTATGGATCGCTCACACCTCCACTGAGAGAGGCTCGCGACCCGATTGCTCACACCTCCACCAAGAGAGGCTCACAACCCGATTGCTCACACCTCCACCAAGAGAGGCTCACAATCGCCTATAACCGTCGCTCACACCTCCACCGAGAGAGGCTCACGATGTCATAGCGGATTCTCATTAGAATCCCTCAACACAAGAATGCACATCATTATGCTACACATGATAATGACTCCAAACATTCTTGAAATGCATACATATTCACAATATATACATGCATTCATCTCATACAATCACATACAATCTACATACATTCACGTCAATGCACTATTGTACGATTCACATTCAAACACACCGTCAAAACGGTAAAAGTCGCTAAATAGTACTATTTCTGACTTATCCGACTTATTTAATCAGCTAATAATTTCCAATTCATCATATTAAGAAAGAACATTCCATAAGCTTTCTAACGCATCAAACCACGCCTCAAACCGAACCACAGATCAAAAGTTATACAGAAAACAAAATTACACGAACAGCACTGTTCGCTGGGCAAACCTCCCTCGCGAGCATTCGCTAGCTCCTTCGCTAAGCGAACATCCCTCGCGAGTATTCGCTAGCTCCTTCGCTAGGCGAATGTTCCAGCGAACCAAATGTTAGCTAAAAACAGACACAAAGTTCGCTAGGCGAGCACTTGGAGAACCAAGTCAGAACCAAACAGAGCAAAAAACACCCAAAGTTCGCTAGGCGAACACTCTAGCGAACCTTCGCTGATGCCTTCGCTAGGCGAATACCCGTAGCGAACATTCGCTACCCTTCGCTGATTGGTTCGCTAGGCGAACCTGCGAAAACTCAGAATCCTTCAGCGCTGTTGAAAACCCAAAAACCCTATTTTTCAACCCAAAACATTTTCAAAACAACATACATCCATCAGAACTCAATCTAATCATGGCAACAAGCATTCTACCACATTTTCGTCGATTTCCAACCGCGAAAACATCGATTTCTCATTATCGACCTAAAATGGAAAACTATGAAAACACCACAACCAATCCAATACACACATACACAATCATACATAATACTATACATTGATAAGATAACAATGTTTCACACCCTTACCCGATTAAATCGATTCCTAGAGGTTGATTTTCTTGGTTTTCCTCTTTTCCTCTTCTTTTCTCTTCCTCTTCTTTCTTTCTCTCCTTTTCCTCTCTATTTCTCTTTTCTTTCTCTTTTCTATCTATTTTCTTTCTTTTCTATTTCTTTTCTCTCATTTTCCACTAAATCAATTAATTCATTTTTCTCACAAAATTCTAACTCCACAAAATTTCTAACTTATGATTAATTGAGAAAAGTCTAAAATACCCTCCATTCTAATTTCCCCGAAAACTCTCAAAAACGGTAAAATAACATTTAACACACCAATTTAACAAATAAAATAATTTATCACCCAATTAAAACAAAAGACTCAAAAATAATGGAATAATCAAAATCGGGGCGTTACATTGCTCGTGAGCAACTTGTCATTATCTACTTGTGTAGAACCCGAGGAGGTTGTTGGAACTCAGTTCCAAGCACTGTCGGTGAGTAATGAGAATCAATCAGAAAAAGGAACCTCGATTTCCTCATACAAAGATGCTATCAAAGCGGTCGAGAATACTAATACAACCGGATGGGGGCAGCTTGTCATTCCTACTGATAATAAAACAAAGAAAGGTCTTGGCTTTTCCTTAACCTATACTCAGACGGCTGCGAACAATAAAAGTTTTCATCCCATTCAGAGCTTCTTCGACAGTGGAGGCTTCTTTCAACCAGTGACTCAAGAAGTGCACACCATCAATAAAGATGATTCCTCTGATACGGAGGAAGAATGGAAGTCTTATCTCAATGAGGACAGTTATACGTCTCAGGGCGAAATGCAGACTCCCTTTTGCTATCCCGCACAGAGTCCGAGATTTATACCAAGGTCAGATGTCGAAATGATATACAGAGATTGTGATCCTGAAGGATGTCGTGCTCCGCCAAATTCATTAGAGGAAGACACTCCGATGAAATACAACTTTGACCACGACTATTATGGCCCAATGGATGGCCTGCCTATCTGGCAACCGTACCCAGGAGACTTGGGGAAAGAAAATCAGCCGAACAATGAAAATCAGCTGAGCATCATTGAACAGAATACCTGTGTCCCCGCCATGTCATGGGATCAACACTCAGGTCATTCCAAACTTATCCAGTATGATGACTAATTGGCAAAGCTTGCTGGACTAGAATTCATCAACTATACTTTTCCCGAGGTCAACGTCATCGAGAGAGATGACTCCTCCAGTTCCAAAGAAGTGTGGGACACCCAGGGATAACCAAGTGGAAAATTTGACTTCATGGTCAAGTACACCGCTCCTGAAAGCTCTCGTATCAGGTTCGAAGACATCTAGCCAACTGGATGGGGAGATACAGTTGAGAGTACAAATACTATGCAGGATACAATAGAAGAGTTCATCTACGATAACTCTGTCTGGGAGATAGATTCCAATGATCCTGCTCCGCCAGAAATCAGCGTTATTTCTGAAGACAAATCAAGGAAGGTA
Organism: Lathyrus tuberosus; assembly: GCA_022829125.1. NCBI lineage: Eukaryota > Viridiplantae > Streptophyta > Magnoliopsida > Fabales > Fabaceae > Lathyrus > Lathyrus tuberosus. The sequence continues at coordinate 3,009,043 of JALAZF010000536.1, forward strand.
CCAGACTTTGTGATTCACCGAGGAGTTCGCCGCCAATGGGTCGTTGTCGATGTTCCGAAGTGTTAGTTCTTGTAATTGGCTACAATTTTGGTAAAACAATGTTGCTGTCATGTGATGGTTAATCAAGATGTTGAAACAAGATGTTCTGGTTTACTGCATTCAACATGTCGGATAAAGATGTCCCATCCTGGATCATAGGACATCGCGTCTGTTATTGGTTTTAAAGGAAGATTTTGTTTGTTTTTATTTGTTACTGAATATTCTGTGAATATTTAGTTATCCTATGTGGCGTCCAAAGTAATTGAGTTGAGATTTTGTGTTGGTTTTCGGATTTTCACTACTTTCTAAATATGGAGACATATTAGGAAATATTTGATTGAAGACCTATTATATAGCAGAAGTTTCTGCTGATTTGTAGCAGCTGATATGCTGTGATTTGAAGCCCAAATCCAGTTGGGATGTAGGTTATAAATAGGAGTGTTTGTAACCAGATTGGGCAACGATTCCAAGATGTAAAATTATTAGGGTTTCGTTCTTGTGAACCACTCTCTAGGAGAGTTGGTATGTGTGAACCACTCGGATTGTGAGATGGTCAATGTTCTCCTCGAAGCTTTTAAGCAAGAGTGAGTGTTGTTCTTGGAGGAAGCTGTTAAGCAACTCTGAGTATTGTTCTTAGTCATGTGTGTCATGTCTAGGTATTGTTATTGAAGTGTGTCTTCTATTTTTCTGTAAATGAAGAGCTGTTGGAAATCAAGCTGTTGATGCAGTGGCTGAGGTGTTGACTGCTAGACATCATTGTGATGATTGAAAGTGAGGTGGAGTCTCTTACCTAGGGAGGACTTAGGTAGAAGGGTCATTGGGTAGTTATTAAGTTAGAAGATTGTCAACTGGGTTTGTTGAGTCTATAATTTGATACTGCTAATAGTGGGCTTCCTTCCTGGCTTGGTATGCCCCCAGATGTAGGTTGTTAGACCGAACTGGGTGAACAAATTCTGTGTGTGGTTTATGCTTTTTAGTACTATTATTGGTTATACCTTGCCATGCTTTCTGTAACAGACCAGATGTCTCGACATCCTATAGGACATCTGGGATCTGTCATACCAGAATTTTAATTGGTATCAGAGCAGACATCCTGTTCGTTTTTCTGGGTGAGATCCTAAGGAAGATACTTTCTTGTTATGGGCAAGGTAGGTGGTACCTACTGAAAAGTTGTTTGAACTTGGAGAAATTCATATTGTTGTTTTAATGGTCCCTAGAAGTGGAGGATGGACTGTTCATGACATGGTAGCTTTGGCGGTGAGCTGCTATGTGGTTTGATTTATTTTCAAACCTATGGATTGTGGTGTTTGTGCAAAGGTTTTAAGTTTTGCCTGAAGTTTGTTGAGGGGTTTTCTTCTTCTGTGTTCCGCTGCTTATGTATCTGTTAGAAAACTCCTGATGGTTTTGGTTGCAACACTCTGTTCTCCTTTGAAGGTGTATCACATGGTGTGGTGATACTTGAGGATAGCTTCAACTAGCTTGTTAGAGTTGCCAGAGATACTTGAGGTTCATCCCAAGTCCACTCATAAAGGCACTTTTATATGAGGTTGTTGAAAAGAGATCTAGAAGCAATTTAGTCTTACTTCCAACCCTAAAGGGCCAGTCTCTGGTCTTTGATAAAAGATCTCTTGGTGTATTTCTTGAGAAGGGAACTAATGTCCTACCAGATGTTAGAACATCAAACCAGCAGATTGTGCAGAATCTTGTTGGATAAAGGTATGGCATATCAGATGCTTGGGGGGCTAAACAAATGTGTATTGATCACATCTGTTTGGAACCTACTCCTGGCTTGGAAGAGGAGGCATCTGGGTTGGCTGTCTAAGAAGTTTCTTTCAAGAAACATGTCTTAGATAAGTGTGTTGGATTAGTGTATTTCTGATCCAAGTAAGTAGGAGTACAAAGGCTGTTTGTTTTGTGTGGAGGTCAAGCTCAAATGTCAAGGACATTCTCTTTGAAATCTGGAAGTTCCTTCTGATCTAATGGACCAGATGTATGGAATCTTGGTTATGGCCATGGAGCAAATTCTATTTGAGTTATATGTGTGTATCAACCAAAGGATGTGCAGCTATTGGATGGGAGAATGAATAATGGCCTTAGGAGTTCTTAGCAGTTAATAAAGGAGAGTCCTTAATCTGATGATGGAAGAACTCGTAGAAATGTCATACATAATGTCTTGACATCTTTGTATTGAGAATTTATTTTTCTCAATATGTCTGGCGGTGTTTCTCAAAAACAGGACGGGGGTTGTTTACTCAAACTTGATATCACTATCAAGTCTATGAGAGCGTGGAACTTTTGTTCTAGTGGAAGAGAAACTCAAAGGGCTGTGCACAGAGGAGATATATTAACCTAACTGGGTGGCTGGTGTCTTCATTGTTGGGTTGTCATCCAAACCATCTAGGATGAGCATTTCAGATTTGTGCAAGGAGGAGTTGGTGTTTCTTTTGGACCAAAGGATTATGGTTCCCTGGTATCTGTATGAGAAGTTTGAAAATAAGATTCTTGAGATGTAGAGTATGCAGGTTCCTGCAGGTGTGTATGATCTGGTTTTGAATGATTGTCATGATGGGTTGTCGTGAAGAAGGATCAGCAGATGCCTGATGTGTGCAAAAGAAGAATGTCAGACCAATTATGTGAGAAGGTAGTCTTATCTGACTAATGATAGATACTTTGATAGGAGCTAAGTATTTGTCTAATGCGAGTATGCAATTCTGCAGTCTGAACTCTTTGCTTCAGAGAGGGTGTGCGAGCTTATTTCTCTCTATGGTGTTCAGGTGTTTATGTTAACCTGAAGAAGCTGCTCTGGCTGTGTTTTATTGGGAGCTTCTTGAAGGACTTCTATGCGCAATGAGTCCTTTGAATGGTGATGGGAAGCTGATGTCCCAAATGATGTTGTAACATCATTATTGTTGATATGATTAAGACTGTGCATGTGGAGTTGGATGCTCAAGTATTTTTCAGATGAGGTGATTTGATCAGGAAGGTTTGTTTAAGAGCTGTTATTTCTCTTGAAGAGATTAGATCTCAGTAAAGCTTGTAAGTAAGCTGATAATTCGTGGAGTTTGTGAGCAGTGTCAGTGTTCTCTAGGAGTGAGAGTACAGTATGTGAATGTGCTCATCAATTGTGTGAAGATCTGGTGCTCAAATGTTAATCTTCATCTAGAGCATTGGTTATCCATGACAGGGGGAGTACTTGTCTATGGATTTTGCTGCAAAGGTGCATATATTATGAAGCTTGCATGCTTGTGGAGATTGGTTGCCTCTTATGAGGATATAATGTCAGATAACATGCTATGACATTAGGCTGCTGGATGGTGTTTTGGTGTGTGAAGCTATTTGTTTGAATCATGTCCGCACTTGCTTCTGAGTAGGAGTGTGAAGGACCGCTTTGGTTGTGTCTGGGAGAATTCATTTTTCTCTGCAGATTTTGGAGATGTTACACTTGTCTTGGTGTGTGTTATTAATTCTAAGTAAGAGGAGTTTACTTAGAGTTCAGTGGAAGGCAGTGTGTTTATGCTTTAGAACTTGAGGATGATTGAAACTGATTGCTCTTGTGTAGAAGAGGAGCTAGTTGAAATTGTAAGGAGGTTCTGGTTCTCTGGGAGCTTGTGGCAGAAGTTCTGGGTTGAAGCATACCTTCTTTTGGCGAATGAGAGTTTATTTCTCTCTGGGTCTCTGAAGTTTTCTTTGTTCAAGCTGGTGGCGCAGTGTTGTTTGAAGATCTTTAGTTGGATTACTATACAGATAGTAAGACCAGTGGTGGAGCATATCCAGAACCATGATGTGTGTGGAAGATGTCCTAACCAATGTTAGAACATCTTTGGCTTAGTTATACTTGGAGTAGGATTCTGAGATCACTTTTTGTCTAAGAGGTGTTTATCTTATCATACAGGAGAATGATGAGTTAAGGACTGTCTTGGATGTCTGATGTGAATATGACATGCTAGAAGTGGATCAGTTTGGTGTTGAAGTTTTTTTGGAGCATCATTCGTGAAATATAGGGGGAGAACTTTTATCTGTTAATTGTACTAGCGTGGTACTTGGTTTGCTTGAGGATCGAGCATTAAGTGAATGAGTTCAGAAGGTATGTTGAACAGAGGGTGCGCTCTTGAAGACATATAGATGAGTCTTATGTTTTCCATTCATTTAAGGTGTTCTTCTTGTAAAGGAGCACTGGTTTTCTTAGATAGGGGGAGTTGGACTTCTGTTTTGGATTTGTTGCTGCAGTAGTACAGTTGTTTATCAAGATTGTTTGTGGTTTCAAAAATCTATGATAGTGTACCTCTGGTGAGGGTGTAATGTCAGACAAGATGTCAAGACATTGTGTGACTGGTTTAGTTCTGGGTGGACTTGACTGGTTGATCTTGGTCATGTCATTGGGTTGTCAATGTATTGAATCAAAGTTGTATGTGTTCTGCTACTGGTTGACTGCCCTTATTGCATAGTTGCCTTGTTTGCCAAAAAGGGAGAGTAGGTTTGTTCAGTATAGTCTGGATCTTGTGTTTAAACTAGTTTCTCAAGGATGTAGAATAGTCTGTTTTATCCTGAGTATGCTGGGATGTGTCTTGTGCAGTTGTGATCTTTATTTCATATGTTTAGTTAAAAGGAAACAGAATTGAAACAGAATTTTATTCCACTGCTGAAAGCAAACAAGATTAGATTTTAGTACATCAAAAGCAACAAACAAAGGGTCTAAAGATTATCCCAACCCTCTGAATCAAGAAAAGTTTTCCAATCTTCATCCCATTCATCATCAGAAGCATGAAGTTGCACTAGAGGTTTTTTGATGGTTTTCATCCTTGTCTCTGATGTTTTTCTTGTTCTTGTTGCTCCTGGAGTTGCCCAAGCTGTAGACAGTGTTTTGTTCTTCAACTTCTGTGGATCTGGTTTCTTGACTTCCTGCATGTTTCTCTTTCCTGCATCTTTGTTAGACTGACTCATGGTTCTATCTGTGATATGTTGTTAGAAGCAATGAGGCTTGGTTTTTATACTGCATAAAGAGTCTTTGTTTGTATCGCCTGACCAGTCAAAGTGGTCTTTGGTTTGGGAACTTGTTTTTCTTGGGAACTTGTTTTTCTTGGGACCTTGTCAAATTGGATGTCAGAACTTCGTGTTTGCTGCCTTGGTAGGTTAAGAGGTTGTCCAATGGTGGCTAAAAAGGGAGAGAGTTAGCCTAGGTATTGTTTAGTTGTTTGGTGTGATTCTAGTTTGTGCAGCTGTTATGCTGTTTGAGTTTGTTTTTGGTGTTGCTGATGTTGGTTGTGTAATGAATGTTAGTAGTTGTTTGGGGTTTTGGTGTTTATCCACTGCAAGTTTTTTTGATGTTGACTGAGATTGTTTTAGCCAAAATTAGCCAAAGGGGGAGATTGTTAGTTCTTGTAATTGGCTACAATTTTGGTAAAACAATGTTGATGTCATGTGATGGTTAATTAAGATGTTAAAACAAGATGTTCTGGTTTACTGCATTCAACATGTCGGATAAAGATGTCCCATCCTGGATCATAGGACATCGCGTCTGTTATTGGTTTTAAAGGAAGATTTTGTTTGTTTTTATTTGTTACTGAATATTCTGTGAATATTTAGTTATCCTATGTGGCGTCCAAAGTAATTGAGTTGAGATTTTGTGTTGGTTTTCGGATTTTCACTACTTTCTAAATATGGAGACATATTAGGAAATATTTGATTGAAGACCTATTATATAGCAGAAGTTTCTGCTGATTTGTAGCAGCTGATATGCTGTGATTTGAAGCCCAAATCCAGTTGGGATGTAGGTTATAAATAGGAGTGTTTGTAACCAGATTGGGCAACGATTCCAAGATGTAAAATTATTAGGGTTTCGTTCTTGTGAACCACTCTCTAGGAGAGTTGGTATGTGTGAACCACTCGGATTGTGAGATGGTCAATGTTCTCCTCGAAGCTTTTAAGCAAGAGTGAGTGTTGTTCTTGGAGGAAGCTGTTAAGCAACTCTGAGTATTGTTCTTAGTCATGTGTGTCATGTCTAGGTATTGTTATTGAAGTGTGTCTTCTATTTTTCTGTAAATGAAGAGCTGTTGGAAATCAAGCTGTTGATGCAGTGGCTGAGGTGTTGACTGCTAGACATCATTGCGATGATTGGAAGTGAGGTGGAGTCTCTTACCTAGGGAGGACTTAGGTAGAAGGGTCATTGGGTAGTTATTAAGTTAGGAGATTGTCAACTGGGTTTGTTGAGTCTATAATTTGATACTGCTAATAGTGGACTTCCTTCCTGGCTTGGTATGCCCCCAGATGTAGGTTGTTAGACCGAACTGGGTGAACAAATTTTGTGTGTGGCTTATGCTTTTTAGTACTGTTATTGGTTATACCTTGCCATATTTTCTGTAACAGACCAGATGTCTCGACATCCTGTAGGACATCTGGGATCTGTCATACCCGAATTTCACGAAGATTGTTCATAATTCTAAGTAATTGCCATCTTTACTTTAATCTTTCACCCTGCATAGGTGAAACAGATGTTTTGATAGGGCTCACTTTCTGTAAATTTCCCTCTTCGCTTCGCCCAAAGTGACAGAGTTTTGTTTTATAGGGCTGTAGTTTCAAGAATCGACTTGTTCATTAATAAAATAATGTCGTTATGTAAGTTCCACATTAATTGATGTTTTCTCTTTTCGCTTTTCAGAAAATGGTAATCCTAAAAAACAACTCAATAATAAAAACAAGCAGTAAAAGAAATACACTGCACACACTTTTTCATTTTCACTCTATCTCTTCTAAACACAAATCATCACGTCATGCAGATTGTTTGTTTTAAACCCCGTTGAAACATACGATCCGATGCCTTCTCCCGACTTTGGGTTCCCGGTGTTTGAGGCTGAAGAAGAAAATGGCGACGAAATTCCAGAGGAGATCTCCCGACTACTCAGACAAGAGGAAAGGTCCATTGAGCCTCACAAAGAGTTGCTGGAAACAGTCAACTTAGGATCGGAAGAAGAGAGAAAAGAAGTCAAGATTGGGGCACTGCTCAGTCCAACTGTCAAAGAAAGTTTGACGAAACTTCTCAAAGAGTTTCCCGATGTATTCGCTTGGTCCTATCAGGATATGCCAGGGTTGGATACCAGCATCGTGGAACATCATCTACCGTTGAGATCAGAATGTCCGCCGGTAAAATAAAGGTTGAGACGGACTCATCCAGACATGGCTGTCAAAATCAAAGAGGAGGTACAGAAACAGATTGACGCGGGTTTCCTCGCTACGTCAGAATATCCTCAATGGTTAGCCAACATCGTACCAGTTCCGGAAAAGGACAGAAAGGTCAGAATGTGTGTCGATTACAGAGATCTAAACAAGGCAAGTCCAAAGGACGACTTTCCCTTGCCACGCATTGACATGCTGGTAGACAGTACAGCAAAGTTCAAAGTCTTCTCCTACATGGATGGATTCTCGGGCTATAATCAAATCAAAATGGCGCGGAAGGACTTGGAGAAAACTTCGTTCATTACCCCATGGGGTAATTTTTGTTACAAGGTAATGTCGTTCGGTTTGAAGAACGCCGAGGCAACCTATCAAAGGGCCATGACTAATCTGTTTCATGACATGATACACAAATAAATCAAAGTGTATGTCGATGACATGATTGCCAAATCCAAAACAGAGGAGGAGCATGTGACCCACCTGTCAAAACTATTTGAGCGTTTGCGAAAGTACAAACTACGCTTGAATCCTAATAAGTGCACGTTCGGTGTCCGTTCGGGGAAACTCTTAGGGTCATCGCCAGCCAGAAAGGAATTGAGGTTGATCCTGACAAGGTCAAGGCCATTCAAGAAACGCCTTCTCCAAAAACTGAAAAACAAGTCAGTTGATTCCTGGGACGTTTGAACTACATCTCCAGATTTATATTCCTCATAACCACGACATGTACGCCGATTTTCAAATTACTCAAAAAGAATCAGGACTGCGTTTGGACAGAAGACTACCAAACCGCCTTCGACAGTATCAAGGAATACCTGTCGAACCCGCCGATTCTATCACCTTCAGTGGAAGAAATACCATTGATCATCTACTTAACAGTCTTGGAAGACTCCATGGGTTGTGTGCTTGGTCAACAAGACGAAACAAAAAGAAAGGAGTTTGCCATCTACTATTTGAGCAAGAAATTCACCGACTGCGAGACTCGGTACACTATGCTCGAGAAAACTTGCTGCGCTCTGGCTTTGGCAGCCAAACGTCTTCGCCAGTACATGATTCGTCACACCACTTGGTTAATCTCTGAAATGGATCCAATCAAGTATGTCTTTGAAAAGCCTGCTCTCACGGGAAGGATTGCCGTTGGAAGATGTTGTTATCAGAATATGACATAGAGTACCACGCTCAGAAAGCCGTTAAAGGAAGTGTTTTAGCCGATCATTTGGATCATCAACCGATTGACGATCAGGAATCAGTCGGATTTGACTTCCCAGACGAAGATGCCATGTATCTAAAAATGAAAGACTGTGATGAATCGCTACCCAGTGAAGGGCAAGAACCAGATTCCCAATGGGTACTAATTTTCGACGGAGCTGTCAATCATTACGGAAACAGAATTGGGGCAATCATCATAACACCTCAGGGTACCCACATTCCTTTCACCGCTAGACTTACGTTCAAGTGCACAAATAATGAGGCCGAATACGAAGCTTGTATCATGGGTCTCGAGGAAGCGATTGATTTGGGGATCAAGAACTTGGATGTATATGGCGACTCAGCTTTGGTCGTTAATCAGATTAAAGGAGATTGGAACACATACCAATCAGGATTGATTCCTTACAAAGATTACGCAAGAAGGTTGTTACCCTTCTTCAGCAGAGTCGAGTTTCATCATATCCCTCGTGAGGAGAATCACACGGCTGATGCATTAGCCACCCTCTCTTCCATGATTAGTGTAGGTAAATGGAAGACTTACCTAAGATCGACATAATGCGCCTTGAAAGGCCCGCTTACATCTTCACGATTGAAGCAGTCATAGAAGACAAACCTTGGTATCACGATATCAAATGTTTCCTTCAGAAACAAGAGTACCCACCTGGGGCATCCAGGAAAGATAGAAAAATCCTCAGAAGGCTAGCAGGCAGTTTCTTCCTGAGCGATGATACACTCTATAAGAGGAACTTTGACACTGTCTTGCTTCGATGCGTCAACAGACCAGAAGCACACATGATGATAAAAGAAATTCACGAAGGGTCCTTTGGCACTCATGCCAACGAATATACAATGGCGAGAAAAATTCTAAGAGCAGAGTACTATTGGTTGACAATGGAATCTGACTGCTACAAGTACATGAGGAGATGTCACAAGTGTCAGATATACTCAGACAAAATCCATGTATCGCCTACACATCTCAAAGTTCTCTCTTCCCCATGGCCTTTTTCCATATGGGGAATCGACATGATCGGTGTGGTTGAACCCAAGGCTTCGAACGGACATCGGTTCATCCTGGTAGCCATTAATTACTTCACCAAGTGGGTCGAAGCGGCGTCATACGCCAATGTGACCCGACAAGTAGTGGTACGCTTTGTAAAAAACAATCTCATCTGCCGTTATGGTGTTCCGAGCCAGATCATTACTGATAATGGATCCAACTTGAACAATAAGATGATGAAAGAGTTGTGCGCCGAGTTCGAAATCGAACACCATAACTCATCGCCCTACCGACCCAAGATGAACGGAGCGGTAGAAGCGGCTAACAAGAACATCAAAAGGATTGTTCAAAAGATGGTTGTAACCTACAAAGACTGGCACGAGATGCTACCCTTTGCTCTTCACGATTATTACACATCTATCCGCACTTCAACAGGGGCTACCCCTTTCTCTCTAATATATGGCATGGAAGCAATGCTCCCCATCGAAGTAGAGATCCCATCAATCTGGGTATTGATGGAAGCTAAGCTTACAGAAGCTGAATGGTGCCAAAGTCGGCACGATGAACTGAATCTGATCGAAGAAAAGCGAATCACGGCAATATGCCATGGTCAGTTGTATCAGCAAAGAATGAAGAGGGCGTTCGACAAAAAGGTCCGACCTCGCATCTTCAGGAAAGGAGACCTCGTGCTCAAGAAGATACAATCATTTCTCACTGATTCCCGGGGCAAATGGACTCCGAATTATGACGGCCCCTATGTGGTCAAGAAAGCTTTCTCAGGCGGCGCCTTGAAACTCGCAACCATGGACGGATAGGAATTTTCCTACCCCACAAATGTTGACGTAGTCAAGAAATACTTCGCCTAAACTAAAAAAAAAAACGTCTCGGTGGATTGAAAACCCGAAAGGGAGGTCCAGGAAAAAATTAGAGACATGATCAAAAATCATCTCGGTGGATTGGAAACGTCACAGTACAATCCAGGAAAAAATTAGGGATAATGGCAAGTAACTACGTTCGACAAAGGGGCAAGTCCCTTGGCAGCAGTTACACCATCCATCAAAAAATTCCAGTCAAGGTCATCTTCGACAAAAGCTCAGGATGCCCCTAAGTCAAAGTTGGTAGAAGGATAGTGGTCGTTATATTTCAATGTAGCCCTTTTCCCTGTAAATTACCATTTTCTAACTTTGTATATACTATTTGGAATCAGGCGTTTGGTTGATTTCCATCCTATCAATAAAATTTGAGCCCTCGTGCTTTTGTTTGCAATTCTTATTTGTTTTAGCTTTACAGAACGACATTTAAACATGATCAACGATTCTTGAAATAAAACAAAAATGAATTTACTTGTAAAATTTTTCTGCTTTTAATAAAGATGGCAAATTCTTTTGACTGTTGAACATCGAAAGAATATCGATGGCTTCTCCCAAAGGCAGTTAAGCTTCAAAGTGCAGAATCAAAGTACTCCTTCTAAACTAGTGCACCTGAATGAAGGATCAGCTGTGTCAGAGACCATTGTTTCATCTGACACCCCCGGCAGAGTTCTTATCTCCTAACCCCGACCAACGTAGCTCCCCACGAGGACTACTTCTCCTAAGCAAGGCAGAATTGCTATCTTGAACCAGTGATACCTCTTCGTCCCCAGCAGTGGCCGAGTATCCAGTCGTGTTCATATATTAGTTTGTATGTCGTGTCAGTTTTGTCAGCATATACACATATACATCATGCATTACTACTTTGCGTTCATATTCATGTTGCATCACTATCACTCTGGTCGGTCTTATCCCCTAGTGATAACAGTCCTCTCAATCAAGTTGTCAGGTCTTTCCTCGTCAGGAAATGTTGCATCTGAACTACCTCTCTCCTCCAGTTTATTTATGGATTGGAGTCGGCCTTTGACCACTTTGATAACTTGAACCTTTGAAAATCCAGAGAACCCTCAGCCAGCATCACTCTTCGCCATGGAAAATGATATCTTCGCTTTCCCAGATTAAGGAAAATCCCTAAAGAAAGCCTCTCAACTAAATACTTTCAGCAACACATTGGTCCTTCTCTCCAGAATGTCAATGTCAACAAAGTCATCGGCACCTCAAAATTGGAATACATTGTATGGCATTTCTCCAAGAAGATCTCGAAGAAAAGTATGATGCAATATCCCCAAACGAAAGCAGTCTCTCAAGAAGACTCGTTTTCCCTGGTAGATTCGACAAATGGCGTCTCAAATAGAGAAGTTTGTGCTTCTCTACAATCAAAATTTTTTCCATCAAATGGCATCTCCCCAGGAAAATTCGGCGAGAAGTTTGAGGAAAACCGCTATGCATAGCATCCCTTGTCAAGAAAGTTTATTGACAAAAGAAACTAAGACCAGTTCCTTGGTAGGAAACCAGGATCGAGGGGAAGTTCATTTCAGAAACTGAGACCAGTTCCTTGGTAGGAAACCAGGATCGAGGGGAAGTTTATTTCAAAAAGGAAACTGAGACCAGTTCCTTGGCTGAAGACCAGGATCGAGGGGAAGTTTTACCTTTTCTAAGCATCACTGCTTAGCAAAAGAAGATGAATGCGTAAGCTACCGTTCATAATCACCATCAAAATTTCGGGTATTTTGATATTTAATCCTCTTGCACCCCGAATGCCTGAATACCTTCGCCATTCACACCTTCGGGTCCAAGAAGATTAAATAGGGGCATCTGTCATACCCCAAATTTTGACCACTAAGATTTCCCATCATTGTGTAAATCATCATCATAATATGGATGAACCATTAGTCTCCCCAAAGATGGGTGAGCATCAATTACAATCAAACTTAGGGTTTCAAGCCCTCTCTGAGCTCTTAGACAAAGGATCAATCAAGAAATGACAGGATCTTCAACTTTTCTAGCCTCTCAAACATCCACAAAGGATCAAGAGGACTCCCACTTCAAGGATTAAGCCCAAGGCTTCTCCCTTCTAGGTGGATCAAGCCTTAAAATCGCAAATGTCACCAAATTAGGGTTGGTCGACCGGGGCCTCCAGATGGAAATTTTCCTCTGGGCATGAGCCAATGCTTCAAAGCATAACCTATGATGCTCCAAGGGACATCATAAACCCAATCACCAGGTCAATTTAGCCTCAGGGAATGCATACATCAAAAATCAGGAATTAGGGTTTCTTGACCTAATTCACCCCTAAGTTGACTTTTGGGACAAAGCATGAGCCAAGACCTCAAGAGATGATTTGAGGGTCTCTAATGTACCACATTAATCCATTTACAACAATGGATTGATCCAATAAGCTTGAGCAACAAGTTTCAATTTCATCTGAACCACAGTTAGGGTTTCGTAGAAAAAGTCAACTGTATCTTTGACTTTTGACCAGGACATGCTCCCAAATCCTAAGACATGATTCAATACACCCTATAACACCTATGAAATCAATCCATCAAGTTTGATTTAGGTCAAGGACTTGATTTCATAAAGGATCGCACAGTTTGGAGTTCATTTGATAAAAAGTCAACTATGCACAAAAGTCAAACTTTGAGTTTTTGAGATTTTTCACAATTATGGTTTTTTAACCCTAAAATGATGTTAATGTGTGATTTGAATCATCATTCATCAAGAAAAATCAATAAAAGTGGGATAACTTGTAAAAGGGGTAACCATAAAAACTTAGAAAATTTTCTAAGTTATGGAACAAAGTGGCTAGGGTACCAACTTTGGAGGATCATAACTCCTAAACCACAAGGCTATTTTTCCCCATCCAAAGCTGGATTTGTAGCCCTCATGGCCCTCTACAAAAGCTTCAACTACACCTCATTCCAATTCATTATGGATTTTGAGTTATGGAATGATCAAAGTGGCTGAAAACATGAAATGCCACTTTTTCCAACACAGTGAAATTTTCACTAAGTCAGAATCTGCCTTCACTTTTTTCCAAATGTAGGGGCATTTTTCACTTGGATCCAAAAAGTATCAAAACCAATTATGATCAAACAGTTATTGTATCATATGAGGGCTTTCCAAAATGGTCAAGAACTCCATCAAATTCCACTTGAGCCATGAGATATGACAATGGCAATATGCCTTGCTGAAAACTGCCAAGAATGATCCAACAACTAGGGAACCACAACTCTGTGCTCTAACCTCTAGTCAATGGCTAGAGGATACTTGGATTCTCATTTGCCAGCATTGACCAAACCTCTGCAGCAGTTGCCATTCACTATTGCTTGCAAAACAAACTTGCTTTACTATAAATAGAGCTCATTTGTGCTCAGTTTGAGTACAACAAAGCCATCAAACAGATGCTTTACTCAAAATCTCCTTCTTCACTCCAATTTTACCTTCCAAAGCAAGTAACTATCGGGTTTTGAGTTTGAGAGCAATTCCAATCAAACTAATCACACACACACCTCACAAACATCATATGGAAGTGATCCAAACACTCACATAACATCTGGAACACCAAAATAAAAAAATCACCAGCCAATTGCTCAAACCTTTGACAGATTTGCAGTTGGGGTACCATCTCAAGTTCCAGATCATTTTAATCCATTCCAAGCATCCAGACACACTCCATGGCACCTAGGGAAGCTATCCACGTCATTGGAACCTAGCTGTAACACCTCCAACCTAGAACTCGATCACCAGCTGCAAGTGGTCAAAACTTGATTTTTGAAACATTAATCCAAGATCACAATTTGTTTTCCACATGTTTAACAATTTTGATCATTTTAATTGAATTTTTATTCAATTAAAATACATTTTGAAAACAAATTAGGGTTTTTGATTAATTCAACCCTCATCAGACTTTTTCAAACATTTTTGGGTCTCTAATAGAGTGTAAGACCCAACCCCTTTTGTAAATACACCACTTTTTTGGGCCTCAAATGTTGTATAAGTCCCGTTGTATTTCAAAAGTTCGGCGCGACCATCGCCCGTTTAAAACAAACCATCTGGGCCTCTCCTCGAGCTATAAGACCCATTCAAAACCATTTTGGGCCTCTAATAGAGTGTAAGACCCAATCCCCTTTTAACCAAAACCAATTTTGGGCCTCAGATATTGTATAAGTCCCTCTGCGTTAAAAGAAAAGTTTGGCACGATTGCCCATTTAAAAACAAATCATCTGGGCCTACCCTCGTGTTATAAGCCCCAGTCACTTGTATAAATCCCTGTACAAAACGACAGTGCGATCACTGATAAAACCCTGGGCCTCTCCTTGAGCTGTAAGCCCCAATTTTCCTTTCAAAATCACTTTCTCCTTTGATTTTGTAATATACTGTTATTTTCAATCTCTTTGTTGAACAACTAACAATACAGTATGGAAGCTCTACAACCGAGTAAGTGTTTACCCGCTTTCATTTACCGCTTTCATATGTATATAACTGTATTGTAGGGCTGTTTCACTGTAAGTATTCTTTCATAAACTCATATCGACTGTGTAATACTAGTATAGATATTTAGAGTTTCCCCGACAACTACGTCTAGCACTAGGTAAAGCCCTGTTGATCACTCTTAAATGAAAACAAAACTAGATCCCCATAGGATTACCAGATACATTCTTCCCTCCTCTTGGGGTTAAACAATATGGAGACGTGAAAGGCAGCATTCTCGATGGACCCTTTCTCAGACTGTCACCCTTAGAAATTGTCAAAGAAACTCTGACTCCCCAGAGATGATCTTTTCTCCGTGAATGGCATCTCTTGAGTTTCTTCCAAATTCTCGAACTTTCCTGGCTTGATCTATTCTCAGTGAATGGCATGTCTTAAACTTCTCGGGATTTGGGGACCCACAGGCTTCTTAAAAGCATCCCCGCCTCCTCTTGGGCGTTGTACAAGGACCCGTCGGCTTCTTAGAAGTTTTCACAGCCTCCTCTTAGGCTTCGTATAATGATTCTTCCTCCGGGAAGATAACCTCCTCTTGGGCTTCGTACAAATTGTCCCTTCGGCTTCTTAAAAGTTTTTCTCGCCTCCTCTTGGGCTTCGTACAAATTGTCCCGACGACCTCTTAAAGGTATAGGAACAGAAATTAGTCATCTTAATAGAACAGTCTTTCAAAGAGTCTAGATCTTTCTACCGCAAACATACTGTCTCTTGATCTCTCTTAAGCATAGTACAAAAGATAAAACTCTAGACTTGGACAGTCTAATCTCCTTGAGTCTCGAAGACATTCTCAAGTTCCTTTTAAAAATAGGAAAAAACACCCGTAGACTTGGGCAGTCTCAATACCCTTCGGATTCCCCGTTTCCTTAAAGAACAGGAAATAATCTCGGTCCTCAGATCAAATCCATGAGTACAACATTACCAATATAAGAACTGATTTTCTCTTTTAACCAACATACTGGACCTGTCACTCAACTGAAACAGTAACCCTAGCCTCCTCTTGGGCTTTGTACAATGATTCTCCCCAGCAGAGTTAACCTTTGCAGCCTTCATCTCGGGCTTTGTACGAGATACAAAACACTCTCTTTTTGAGTATAAAAGACTCTCTTGTTGAGTCAAACCTTTAGCCTCCATCTCGGGCTTCGTACGAGATACAAAACACTCTCTTGTTAAGTATAAAAAGACTCTCTTGTTGAGTCAATCCTCGTTTAGCCTCTATCTCGGGCTTCGTACGAGATACAAAAACACTATCTTGTTGAGTATAAAAAGACTCTCTTGTTGAGTCGATCACCTTTAGCCTCCATCTCGGGCTTCGTACGAGATACAAATCACTCTCTTGTTGAGTATAAAAATACTCTCTTGTTGAGTATAAAAATACTCTCTTGTTGAGTCGATCACCTTTAGCCCCCATCTCGGGCTTCGTACGAGATACAAATCACTCTCTTGGTGAGTATAAAAGACTCTCTTGTTGAGTCAAACCCTTTTAGCCTGCGTCTTGGGCTTCGTAAAAGACACATATAAAAACACTCTCTTGTTGAGTCAACCCTTTTAGCCTCTATCTCGGGCTTCGTACGAGACACAAAAGCATCCTCTTATTGGGTCATTAGCCTCCTCTTAGGCTTTGTATAAGGAAGCCCTGATTGAGTCAATCAACCTTTTAGCATCAAAGTCTGTGCCTCGTTCACAGTATACAAACATCAACAACTCCTTTTCTCCCATCTAATTGCTGTAAGCGGCAAGCCTCTGGATTATTTACATCCACGCCACTGTCCCTCTTTTAGGATGAGAAATTCCTAAGGAAAGATGACATTGCTCTAAACTGAGTTAAAGTCTTCTCCTTCAGGTTAAAAATCCCCTATAAAGGAAATTATGGCATTGTTGGATTCATATATCCCAACTAAAGTAATTCTCCTTTATAATCAGTCACCCAACAGTTGGCCAAATATTCCCCTTTAGAGATGACAAAGTTCTCTCTAAAGTCAACACCCTTTTAGCTTCACATCTTGGGCTTCGAACAAGATACAAATAGACCCTTCAGCTTCACATCTTGGGCTTTGAACAAGATATAAATGTTGGTTGCAATATAGAGCAAGCAAGCAAAAAGATTTGGAAGTATTTTTCCGGGAATTTATCGTGTCCACAGAGATCGGTGCTACTGAACTGCCGTTCGACAATATCTAAGTTTATGAGTTTGGGTTTAAATGGTTTAAAGCATAAAAACAGAAAAGTAAATAAAAACATAAAAATAATTCATTCTTCAACAAGACGAACTTATCAAGCATACATATAATCCACTCGTCACAAACATAAATTTACCGATCAATTATACTCCACCTGCAATATTCGTCAAAATCATCCAGCATCACTCACAACAGTGTCCATATCTAGCACACTGAGCTGAGAGACAACCGTATTACTCTCTTCGTCACTCTCGCGCACGAAGCCTCGAAACACGGAAGACATTAAGTTCTGAAACCCAAAAGATTATCATCTAAATCTATCTCTAGCATCTAGACAATAGATATCCATCCCTAATCAAGATTTGTGATGTTTATCTCTAACACAACACAAATCCAAACATAAATGCAAAAAGATCAAGGAAGACATCGATAATGATTTGTAAAGCAAATTTCATATAATATTAATATCAACAAAGATACATATGTTCATAGTAACTATACAATACCCAACAAAAAGAAATTACAAAGAGAAGAGAGAAGAGGAACCAAACATTTCTTGGTTTGTCAACACCAATCGACGAGAGATTCGACTCCGGATCATCCAAATGCAAGCTCCAATGATGTTTTCTAAGCTAATCTACAAGAAAAATGAAGTTTGATGGAGTTGGGAGCAAAAAATACCTAAAACCATCCCTAAAAATGTGTTTTTTACCCAAATTTATTGTTGTCATCATCACAGACCGCGCTCAGCACGCTCTTTTTAAAGTTAAACCGCCTTACAAGCGCGCTCAGCAGGCTCGGAGCGCGCTCAGCGGGCTACCAGCTGACTTGAAAAATGTTTCAGCCATAACTTGTGAACCGTAACTCCGTTTTTCGACCGGTTCGAAGCGTTGGAAAGCTTATTCAATTTCCTATCTAACAATGAATAAATATCAACCAAATTGGTGATTTATATTATCCTCATTTTGAGCCTTATTCGTTGATGAGTTGCTAAAAACGCGCGTTTGAAGCCGTGTCTTCGACACTTTATTGCTCATGCTCCAAATACACCTCAATACCTACAAAATGAGTAGAAAACTATCAAACGGTACACAAATACACTAAAACTTAATTATACACTAAATATACACATTTACATACAAAGTGGGGTTTATTCAACCAATTTTAACACAAAGTATCGATAAGTGCAACAAAACTTATATACAATAATAGCTACAATTTGCACTTATCAATAAACCACCTTTAGCTTCATGTCTTGGGCTTTGAACAAGACACCAAAACACCATTTCCTCCCATAGAATAGGAGGAACTACGATCGCTCTGATTTCCCTATCCCGGGAATACATAGGCATAAGATTGAAAAAGAATCTTAGCGAGCAAACTAATAAAAAAACCCCAAAGTCCTCTACCTCCAGCCAATCTAGCGCAGTATCCCAACAAATTCCCCATGAACAATCCCGATATTTCGTTCTGAACAAAATAAGCAGAGAGAGACCCACGAACTAAAGTCGCATCTGTAAACCAACAGTTTTGACTGTTTAACCTCAGTTTGCAAGCAGGGTTAATTTGAGACATCTATTTCCCTTCATCAGCTTAAATAGGATAAAAAATGAATCGAACTGTAGTACCAAAGCGATAGTGATTCGAAACCACAAAAACCGTGCTACAGTGAGTATCTATGAAAGGTTGAACTTCATCTATATTATTCAATATATAGAAATGTGTGTAGCTCCGGTTTTCGTGACGCGACCACTATTGCATTTAGTGCTACTTTCTGATTTCTAATATTTATCCAATGATGCTTAAAAGGAAGGGGAAAATACCTTAAACTAACCCTGCTCGCATGTGTTTTTTCTACAAATGCTAAGAGATCTGGAAGCGGGGGTTGGTTATACAAAGGGAAGCTATAAACACCCTGAGTATCTATAGTAACCTATAGGAACCTTTATTGTATGTATTTCTACTGTTGAGTTACTTGTTTGCTTAAATTTATTTGTTGCTTAATTGGGAAAGTTTTTCCTTTGTGAAAATTGAGGGAAATGTTTTTGTTTTTTTTTTATGGTTTTCTATTGTTTTTGGAAGGTACTTAAACCTAAGGTTTTTTTTATCAGTGTGCTCGCTAAGATCTCACAATCTTATGCCTACGTATTCCCGAAAAGAGGATTGGAGAAATCAGAGCGTTCGTAGTTCCTCCTAATCTATGGGAGGAAAAAATTTATTTTGTATCTTGTTTAAAGTCCAAGATGATGAAGCTAAAAAAGTGTTTGAAAGATTTGATAAATTGTCATATTTAAGGGAGATATCTCACATATTCACTACAATCATTTGAGAGTGATGTCATAAGGTAAAGAGCTTTAAACTTATTGTGTTAAGAAATGCCATTTTTTCCTTTATAATTCTTTACATACTAATATAACAACCTTAACTTGGATATATAATCGACAAGTGTGCCACTTACATCAGTTAGATGAAAGAAAAGTTTTTTTGAACCATGATAAAGGAGGGACTCCAACTTGGATTTTGAATCAACAAGAGTGCCACTTACATCAATTATTTGGGAAAAACAGTTTTGATTGTTTGATTTGAATTATAGTGATTAGAAGATATATCTTCCTACAGAGATGACTCAAGGTCTCATCTGTGAGGAGATGGATTTATTTAGGTATCTTGATTAAAACCCAAGATATGAAGCTGGGAAAGATTTAAAAAAACTGCTCAACTGGGGAGTTTTATCTGTCTTGTACAAAGGCCAAGATTGAAGTTGATTGACTGGGGATATTATTTGTATAAAAGCCTGAGAGAAGGCTAATGACTGGGGATTTATTATGGATCATGTCGAAAAAAGAGACTGCGTAATTGAGTTTTTCTCTTCACCTAATCCATTAACACATATTTTTATAAAACCTCTTCTTACAGATAACTTTTTTTCATAAGAACTGAGTTAGAAACTTTAAATCAATCATTCTTGGATAAATTTGTTAAGTGTTTCTTTTCCTTCTTCTTTTTTCCTTTCTCAATGTGATATATACGATCTTTATGTTGTTTATTTACCTTCTTTTTATAATGTCAAAGGGAGGAAAGTATATTATTAGGGATGTAGAGTATACTTTCTTTATTTATGAAAGTGAGTCAACTACTCTATTATATTTATCTATCCATTATGTTTATCTATCTCTATCTAATTTACCACTTCTCTGAGAGATACATTGTAATTATTAAGATGGGGAAGAATGTTGTTATGTGTTCTATAGGTAATATCGTCAAATGCTTTGGTTTTGATTATGTCAATTCCTTAAGTCAAATGGCTTTAGTGTTGACGATAAGAACTCTTCCAAGGGTTCTCAACAAGTGTCAAAGGGGGAGTTGATAAAAGTGTCAAATATTTTTTTATCACGACAACTCTTTCAAGGATTTCTAATGATGACATTTGAGTAAGAAAGAGATATATCAAATCTCGTCAGTCAAATACATCAAGTGTTAGAAAAAGTTAATTAAGCAAAGGAACTTGAATTATTGAAGTTGTGACAATGAGAACGTGTGAAAGTTTGTATGGTCTTAAGCTTAGCATTTTAGTTTGATTATTTAATTTTAAAAAGAACCAGAGTAGGTCTTGAGGTAATAAGGCAATGCACACATACACAAAATATTTATCAACCCTCTCTTTTCTTTAGATAAAATCTCTAAAAACCAATATGGGCAGGTGATTAATTGATTAGAAGCTTTTATACTAAATTAGGAATGCTAAGTGCACTAGTTAAATCCGAAGAATGCATGGTGAAGGTTATTGTGTTGAGCCTCTATAAATGTTCTAGTTATTTGGGAAAGGTTTTTCGTCCGATATGAAGCAAAAGGTCAAGTAGTTGTTAAAGGTTGTTTGGGTTGATCAAGATTATTTTAGGGAAAATGTTAAGGGAAATTTTTAGGAGACGAGAGTAAGTTAAGTGGTTTAGACCGAGTTAGGATAATTCGTTGGTTTGATCTTTCTATCTCTTATTTCCTTTATTTTCACTCATTTATATGTATTTCGTTGTTTATCTTTCTAATGCTTCTCCTCTCTACTATTCCCATGATATTTCTCCGCTTATTTATTCTAACATAAGCGAATTTAAAATCAAGTGTTTTATAATTTGGCTTTACATTTCAAATATCACAACCCCTCATTCCCTTCTCTTTCCTCTCTCTTTGTATTTGAAGTCACTTGATCAACCAAAAACTATAATACACCGTCAAGTTTTCTAATAAGAAATGTTTCATATCGAACATGAACTTCACATACAAAGATGATTGGTTTGGATGAGAAAGTGTATGGTTGATGATGAATGCTTATGTTTAGAATTTTTTTCCCACTCACATGTTAAGAAAAACATTATAAGAAAAACATTATGTGTATCGATTGTGTCTATAAATAATGTAAACGAACCTGTAAATGTTTCTAACTTACATTCCCATACTTTATGGAACTTTAGGTAATGCCCTTTATCTCACAATAGGTTATCCAACATGTCTCATTTGTATCTCGCTATTACTAATGATAATAAAAGTATTGTAACATTCTTCATTTTGTTATACATAAAAAGTTATCTTTAAATATTAGTAATTCTACGTCTGAAAATAAATTTGAACTCGTCCATTTGACATAACCAAGACTATTATTCAGTAGAAAATAATATGAAAAACTCACCTCATTGCTTCTCAAAAACAATTACTACCGAGTCACGTCTAACCATTCCTTATTCATAAAGAAAACCACTCACAGTTGCAAGAAATTCCATCTCAAAATTATTACTTTAAAATTCCATTATTACTTTAAAATTATGAAATTAGGCCAACTCAAATACCACATGAGGCTTACTTGGCAGATTTCTCCACCTCACCACAAATCAGCTGCATCATCCAATAGTTAAGTCAGCCTAAATAATTCCACCATCATTCAGCATCAAGTTGGCCCATAACAAGTGCATAATTAATCAATTCTATAATATAGCAATAAAAAGTAAATAACCAAGGCTTTTAGTCAAAGTGTTTATCATTGACTAAGGCTCTGTTTGATAAAACTAATTTATAGCTGGTAGTTGTTAGTTGATAGCAGGTAGCTGATAGTTGATAGCATATAGTTTATAGCTGATAGCTGATAAGTTAATTTGAATGTTTGGTAAATTAGCTGTTACACTAACTTATAATTACAAAATAATTTAAAAGGACATTTTTAATTAAGAAATTAGTGATTTCATTATCTTATTATATTATATTATTAAATTAATTTTTATTCGATAAAAGTAAATGTATTAATAACAACATGCAAAAAAAAATTTATATATATGAAAAATTGAAGATATCATCAAAATATATAAATTTGTATATATGTTTTATGAGCTTTGCTATTTAGTATGAATATATTGACAACGAAATTCAATGAAAAAAGAACCAGCAAACCATACATAAAGGAGAGATATTTCATAAATTCATTTATGAAGAAATAAAAGTAAAAATAATCCTAATAACTACAATTCTTGGTCTGATTAACTTATTCTTTTGTAAAATATAGCTGTTTTTCTTCCTAATTTTATAATAATATTTAATAAAATATGTGAAATAATAACAATGTAAATTTGAATTTAGTTATATTAATTTAAAATAATAACAAAAATAAGTGTATTGTCTAATATTTTACAATAAAACTGTAATAATATTCTGAATTTTCGTCACCTTTATTGATTTTATCGTTCTCCTCCAATGTTTCACTAACTTGAGAATTATCAACACTATTTCTAAATTAATTATATAATTTATATTTAATAAATAAAAATAATATCTAATAAAGTAGAAAAAAATAGTAAAAATCTTCTATAACATTCTTCAAAATCTCCCTAAATTCAATCTTTTAAAATTAATTTTTTAATAGTAAAAAAAAATAATAATAATATATATATATATATATATATATATATATATATATATATATATATATATATATATATATATATATATATATATATATATTGCTAAAATAATAAGGGTATAATTGAAATAAAAAATCATAAGCTAAAAGCTAAAAACTCAAAAGCTACTTCAAATAGCTTTTGAAAAAAAAAAGCTAAAAGCTAGTTAAAAGCTATAAGCTAAAAGTTACAATACAATTACCAAACAAAGTTATTTAATCAAAATAAGCTGAAAAGTTAAAAATTATAAACTAAAAGCTCTTTTTTTTTTTCTTACTAAACATACTCTAAGTTAGTATTCATTACAACATTAAAGACCAACACTAGTGAATGCTCTTAGCAGTAAGGTTTGGGCTGCTGCTAAATAATCTATTTTCTTTAGGTAGGTGTTAACTGAATTATTCAGTTTTAAACCACATATAAACACAAAATATCTCCTAGCTCAGCCAGCTATAGGGGGATTTGTTTAGCATTGACAAAAACAGAAGTTTCATCTTTAACTGATAGGCTAGCTTTCATGAATTACTACCATTCCTGCCTAATCTAAGCTTACAGTAAGGGCAAAATTCATTACTGCACACATATATAATTTTCATTAGATTCTAAACTTATTGTTAGGCGAAGAAAACTTATCTAGAGTAGGGTGAATAGATTTCAAATTCAAAATTGCTGTAAAAATCTGTTTTGAAAAAATCAGAGCTTAGCGGAAGTGATTCGGGTCGAATCGTCTAAACCGAACTGCTATCAAAAAGTTCAGATATGTGTATATGAAAACCAATTGATAATAATGATAAACAAATCAATCAATATGTTTTAATCACAATCACTTCATAGCAACTCAACAAGTAAAACTATTTCAAATAATTACAAACACAAAAATTTAATTGAGACAAATTGTCAAACACCTTATGTGCAATCAATTTTGATTAGAATTATGTATCGTTTTGTTGATTTGCAAATCCAACCACAATCAAATAAATTGTGATCAACTCAACAAAACCTTTTAAATGTTATCAAAAGGTTTAACCAAACGAATTGATCGCACAATCGAAGAATTCAATAATCTGCAAATTAAAAATAATATATATATATATATATATATATATATATATATATATATATATATATATATATATATATATATATATATATATATATATATATATATATATGAGAGAGAGAGAGTACACAAGGATTTGTTTAGGCAGTTTCCCTATCGGCCTCACTATGTGTACATTTGCCCTCAATTCGAACTCGAATTGAAATAGTGAAAATTAACCTAGTTTACAAGAGAAATGTATCAATGCAACCCTACAAACCCTATGTTTGATGTTGATTCTAACATTTTCTCTTCCCTTGATCAAGTCACCCAACAATACCAATTTGATTCACCGTCTCATGAAACTCCTTTGCAAGAACCCCCATTCTTCAAAGCCTTCACTCGATCGAATCCAAATTGAAAATTATTGTAACCTAAGATTTACTAATTTGATTCACCGTCTCACGCTATTCCTTTGCAAGAACCCTCCATTCTTCAAAGCATTCACTCGATCAAATCCAAATTGTGTAATCTTGTCCAAAACCTTCAAATCCCCAATTGATCTCGAAGTGTGTGTGTGTGTGCGCGTGTGTGTGCGTGTGTGTGTGCGTGTGTGTGCGTGTGTAAGTTAGAAGTAAAAGGAATGCAATAGATTTAGAAAATGATTCAAACTTTCTAGATTTTTAATGCATGTGTAGACCTATGTAAGTTATAGGACACCCTATTCGATGCATGTGCCGACCTGTATTGGTCACGTGCCAACCTATGCAGTCAACACATCAAACAGAGGGGCTACAAGCTTTAAAAATGAGTTACATAGGTCGACCTGAAACTCGAATAGACCGACTTGTATGGGTCATGTTCCAACCTATTCAGTCAGGACATAAAACAGTCTTTAAAAATGAGTTACATAGGTCGACCTGAAATTCTTATATGTCGACCTGTATAGGTCATGTGCCAACTTATGCAATTAGCAAATAAAACAAACTTTTAAAATGAGTTACATAGGTTGACCTGAAACTCGTATAGGCCGACCTATAGACCTTTTTTCACATAAAAACCTATTTTTAATGTATGAAACCTTTTCTAAATCATTTTTAATGCAAGAAACCTTTTCTAAATCATTTCTAAACTATTTCTAAAATGATGTTATGCTTCCTAATGCAAAGATGCACATTAAGACTCAGAGAATACCGTCAAATATATATAAACTCTAAAATATCCTAGTTTTAACATCATACAAAATACATCTAACAGAAAATTGCACTCACACTTATGACATACAATTGTTATCAGTTAGATAGACACAATACAAACGCCTAAAAAGTATATAAATGCATGATAAACTAATTCAAAAAACAAAATAAAACACCATTTTATCTCACTAACTCAAGAAGAAAATTATTCAATAGAATCATATACTATTTCATTTTCACTCTCCATACTTTGAAGACAAAGACTATCTTGTGGCGTAGTTAATGTTAATTTTTCGAGACATTGTAACTAATATTTTAAAAGTTTGAAAATTATCATTTCTAACACAAAATTTCTTTTTTAATTCATTTTTTCATAAACATATAGCTTTTAAGAGAAATTTTTGTGGCATCTAAAAATAAGTAATGGCGCAGGTGGGCAGTTGTTTGTTTTTCTACTCTTTTCTATAATCTTTATTATATATTTTAAACATAGAATACATTAATTTGATGATTTCACTGGTGCTAGGCCAGTAAAAGTAAAAAAAAAAACTATCTGAGTGTTATGAAAAGTTTGCCTTCAGTGTGTAATGATTGCCAATTTATATAAGACCGCCCAGGCTTAGAGTCTTTTATGATCAATTCATTTCTCATTATGATATTTGTCTCCCTATCAAGTGATAAGTGTCAAATTTAGGTAAAAAAAGTAAGCACTTATTAATTTGTTTACAATGAATTATATGAAACCCCTGATTTATCTATAAAATGTAATATAACACATGCGTGGACTTTTTTTTAGCATGTATTAACCAAAAACATGCAAAAGTTATTGTAAAACAACAAGTTAAAGCACAAAGACCTAACTAGAGAAAGTCCTAACAAAGACAGGCTCACTGAGCCATGATTATAGGCACGCCCACCAGGCTCGTTGAGCCATGATCATAAGCACTTCACAAGTGACAACTACAAAGCATAGCTAAAAATATATTTGTTGGGGAGTTAGAGATAGTCATTATTTTCATGTATTAAATATGTCATGATATTTTATGTAAGTCTACTCAAGCCTTAATATTGATGGCTCTTTAATCTTACAGCTTGTTTTAGATTTTCTACTAAAAACTTGCTTTCATGGTGTGACCTGACATCGAAAGGTGCTTGTCATTACTAGATCCAAGATAATCATCTATTTAATTCTTACGTCAAAACATGGGGTTAAATTCAATATCTACATGTATTGTAGTAAGATCAGTGTAGAGTCTTGCAACTTTATAGTTATTCGAACGTACTACTTTGCATCGGTTAATAGACTAATATATTAGCTATTGGGTAATGCATGCAATGATCACACATCATTGAGACTGAAAGGAGATGAGAATGAGAGTAAAATGTGGTAATATTGATATCTAAGTATAGGAGCATATTACGGACTTATGGATGTGCATGATAAATACGTAATGATGAAATCTATCCCTAGCAAATTTTTTTATTGTTAACAGTGAGATCTCCATTTTACTTTATGTCATTTATTTTATGTTATTTACTTTTATGCATCATAACAAATATAAAACTCTTCTCTACTTAAGATCTTAAAATCGTTGAACGGTCTTTGAAACCATCAGTTTTTGTGGACATGTTAATTATAAAACTTACTTTTGTCTCACAGTGAACAGATGTCCATTCACCTTTAATGCCTATTTTGGATTTGCTACCTAAAACTTGTTTCAATTATGTGATTTGACATTCAAAATGTACTTGTCATTACTAAATCCAAGATAATCGTCTATTGGATTCTTACCTCAAAACATGGTGTTAAATTCAATATCTGCATGTATTGTAGTAAGATCAGTGTGGAGTCTTACTGCTTTATAATTGTTGGAACGTAGTGCTATGCATCGGTTAATAGACTGATATATTGGCTATTGGGTAATGCAATGATTACACATCATTGAGACCAAAAGGAGATGAGAATGAGAGTAAAAAGTGGTAATATTGATATCTAAGTATAAGAGCATATTACCGACTTATGGATGTGCATGGTAAATACGTAATGACGAAATCGATCCCTAGCGAATTTTCTTATTGTTAACAGTGAGATCTCCATTTTACTTTCTGTCATTTATTTTATGTTATTTACTTTTATGCACCATAACAAATGTAAAATCCTTATCTACTTAAGATCTTAAAACCTTTGAACGGTCTTTGAAACCATTCGTTTTTGTGGACATAATAATTATTAAACTTACTTTTGTCACACAGTGAACAGATGTCCATTTACCTTTAATGGCTATTTTGGATTTGCTACCTAAAACTTGTTTCCATGGTGTTACTAGACATTCAAAAGGTACTTGTCATTACTAGATCCAAACTTTTCATCGGTTGAATACTAATGCCTAGACATAAGGTTAAATTTGTTATCTGCACATACCGTAGCAGAATCAGTATGGAGTATTACTGCTTTATAATTGTGGAACTTAATGCTTTATGTTGTTTAATAAACCAAGATATAAACTATTAGGTAATACATTGATCTCACATCGTTGAAATCGAAAGGAGATACGAATGAGAGAAACATGTGGTAATATTAAAAGCTATTACGAAACTGTGGTTATACATGTTAAATACATAATGATGAAATATATCCCCAACAAGTTTTCCCATTGTTAACACCAACATCTCAATTTTACTTTCTTTCATCTATTTTTCTATCATTTACTTTCACGCATCAAAACCAAATATTAAATTGTTCTCTATTTACAATCATAAAAATTTTTGAACTGTACCCGTCTTTGTAGATATGATAATTATAAAACTTACTTTCGTGTTCGCAACAAAATTACATCGTTATCGGGGATTGATGCTAGATTTTAAAATAAATTGTGATAATTTTAATATTTTAAGAATTATCTATTTTGTTAACATTTAAAGTATTGACTTGTTTGTAAGCTTTCAAACTTCCTCGTCAATTGTTGTTCTCTTATCCTCGCCAGCCTTATGCTTTCTTTGGAACACTGGTTTGACTTAGGGGTCTATGGCGTGGTGATGACATACCACTCTAGTATCTATGTCAGACATATCTAAGGGCGCCCAAGCGAACATGTCGATGTTCTTCCTGAGTAAGGTGATCAAATAAAATAAATAATTCAAGTTCAAATTTAATTTTTATTTTTTAAATATAATTATTTATAATATGAATTTTTTAACGTAGACTCACTTGTTTTTATGAAGCTCTATTTTAGCAACATGCACATTAGGATGCATTTAACCATTTTTCAGTTAAAACTCGCTAAAACACATCTTCATAAAATAAATGGGTCAACATTAACAAATTCCTTTATAATATTATTAAAACTATTTAAAAATTTGATTAATATTTTTTTTTAAAATTTATCCAAGTCGGCACTATCACCTTATTAAAAATAAATAATTTATCCTAATGTCACATATATAAAATTGGAAGAAAAAAAATTCCCCAAAAAATCAAATTGAGAGATCAAAAAGCTATTTTTTTAAAAGAGGTTAAAAGATTAAAAATATATAAATTGTGAGATAAAAAATGTATTTAAAAGTCATACATAAGTAAATAAATAACCGGACTCTCTTGGGTTGGAGCCCAGCTCCTCTTTCATCTATAACCTACTAGAGGCGCTGCATCGTAGAAAAACGACAATGTCGTGAGTTGAGAAGAAAAGTTCCGAACAACATTGGTAAAAGAAAACCATGTTTCTGCCTCATGAATTGATCATCCAAATCTTGTTGTGGTTACCTGTTAAGTCTCTTATACATTTTAAGTGTGTTTGTAAGTCATGGTTTTCTCTTATCTCTCATGATTCCCACTTTGCGAATTCACATTTTGAACTTAACTCTACAACCCCCAATCATAGAATCCTGTTCAGATCAACTTCACCACATGAAACTAGATCCATCGATTTTGAATCATTGTTTGACGATGATGGTGCTTCTATTTCACTCAACCATTATTGTGCCTTCTTGAGTACTCCCTCCGTTTCAAAATGACTGTCATTTAAGGTTTTTTCACACAAATTAAGAAATGTAATAATGTTGTCTTAAGATATACCACTTTTATTAAATTAACCCTATTAAAGTATTGGAAGAAGCGTACAAAGTAAAAATTAAAGGACAAAATTGGAAAAATTGTAATCATTACTACATTGAAAAGTGAGAACGACAGTTATTTTAAAACAAATTTTATTTGCCTAAACGACAGTCATTTCGAAACAAAGGGAGTATTTTACAGATTTTGAAATTCAAGGGTCATGTAGAGTTTCTAGAGCAACGTTATTATTCTAATCATGATCATAGATGCCAAGTGGTGATATATATAGATTCTTTGCTTTCACTCCCTAGTGATGGTGTTGCGGTGAAAATCGGATAACAAGCTATTAATTAACTTGCATCATATTTCTTTTACAACCGACTTTGATTTATCCAAAGGAAAGGTTCAAGATCGTTAGAAAAACCTAAAGGGGGGAGATCTAAGGTTCGGGGGTTGGTTATACAAAGGGAAGGTATTAGCACCCTAAGTATCTGTAGTACTCTACAGGAACCTCTTGTTAAGTTTGTGTTATGTTATGTTTGCTTGCTAAGAAAATCTGCTAAAGAAGAAGGTAAAGACCTAAGGGTATGTACACTAATTTTGCTCGCCAAGACGTCGCATCTTGTGCCTACGTATCTGACTAAAGAATCAGAGCAACCGTAGTTCACCTAACTAAGGGTGAAAGAGGAACCATTGACTATAGTCAAAGTTCCAAAGGGAAATGAGCATAAGCTCACGTAGAGTCCACGATAACTCTCTAAGTCTACGTTATGAAGGGAGGAAGTGAATTCTCATGATAGTGAGAACCACACAGAGTTCATGATAACTCTGTATGTCTGAGTAAAAGGTAAAGTGAGTTCTCATGATAGTGAGAATCACATGGAGTTCATGATAACTTCATCCTATTACTAAACTATGAGGGAAACGGCTCTTATGAGGCCAAGGATGAAACGGGAGTAGTTTATGGACTTAGGAGTCAAAGTAGGAACTTTCCTTTGGAAGGAGGGTCAAGAATCAAGCATGAATATGATATATACAGTATGAATATGAACAAAAGTATAATCAAGATAGTATGAACAAAGTAATATGAACATGGTAATAATCACAACATCAAAATCAAATGATAATAAATCAAAGAATGATGGTAACCACATAGTATCATGTTTATCATGCTAACATGCTATGAAACAATGTCAAGCAAACATATATATAAGTATCAAGAAAAGCAGACATCAAGCAAAAGTAAATGAGTGCTTCAATGTAAATAGCAAGAGATAGAAAGATCTAACCAAAATAGTGCATAAACACTTCCCACTGATGGGCCACTGGCAAGCCAAGATCAAGAGTCAAAACCTCCACTCCACGAGCATAGGGCAAAGGGTCCTAAATCTAAGTCCTCAGTCCCAAAACTCAAGATGGTAACCACAGTCCGGTCATTGAGTTTTTTAAGGTTTCGATATTTATTAGTGTGTTTTAAAGAATGTATGAGTAAATAAAATGTATAATAAAAATAAGATATAAATATTGTAACACCCCAATTCCCATCGCGAATAAATAATACATAAATAAAATCAGAGTAACTAAAAATTTATTTTTCCGACAGAAACAGGGATGCCACACTTAAAGAAATAAAATACAATCCCTGCTCAATATTTTTGATACATAGCACAAAATAGAATACCCTCAAAGGGGAAACTTTTTCCAACAAAAGGAAAGGTCAATTATGGAATAAAGCGGAAAGATCCATAACCGACTTGTTTTACAAATAAATGGTTTTATAACATCAAAATATAAATACAAAGGTAATACCCAATATATTCAACAATTATATACATATATATCACAAAAGTGTTCCCCGACTCCCGTGCTACGTATCAGAGTAGACACCAAAACCGACAACAGAACAGAGGACTAATCTCCACAAAAGCCTCCAAGACTACAAATCTGCAATGCCTCATAGAGCATTATAAAACAGCAGAAGAGTGAGAAATAACAACCAAAATCAAGATTGCATAATAATATGCAAACACATATAAATTCACATACATAGTTATTCTCACCACAAGCATCACATATATAAAGTACCCAATATACTCGCATATTCGCACATAAGACATACCAAGTCATACCATTTAGAAACACATTACACATCACATAACACATGTCATTCATAACCAATGCATTTATCACATATGCATATCAAAGTACCAATGCTATCATAATCTCAATACATAACAAATCAATGCACAATTTCCACACATAATCAATCAAATCATGATTTTCCACACATAATGCATTCATTCACAATTCTCACACATAATCAATCAAACCATGATTTTCCACACATAATGCATCCATGATTTATGCAAATGCACAGAGACCGACACAACGACTCTATGCAAATGCCATGCGGTACCGACTTCCAATGTTTCTCATCACTAGTTCACTCAGGAACTCAGCTGGAACCATCGCTCGTTACTTAGTGTAACTCCCCGTCGGGCATACGATGTTCCCCGTCGCTTTAGGTCCCCACATGGGCACACGACGTTTATGGATTGCTTTAGGTCCCCACATGGGCACACAACCCGATCGCTTTAGGTCCCCGCATGGGCACACGATCGTCTATAACCATCGCTTTAGGTCCTCAGGCGATTCATACCTCATATTTTTGAGGCTCACGATGTTATAGCAGATTCCCTCTGGAATCGATGTTATGGCAGATTCCCTCTGGAATCAAACCGTCGCTCGTACCCTCATGGTACCCGACTTCACAATATGCATATTATGATGTTTGGCATACAATGACTCATGGCATTTAAAGGCATCTTCACAAATCAACAATATGATTATCACATCATCATATTCATGCATTGAAAACAATTCAAACAATGCATTTCATCACATACCACATACCACAACAATCATACAATCATCACAATTCATTCCACAAGAGATTCACACCACAAAGGCTATTCACAACACATCATAACAACATCCTTAATCATGCATCTAAGTTTAACCCAAACAATGCACATAATTGCCATAAGGCCACCAAATAACACACATTGAGTTTCACATAAGCAATGCATTTCACAAACCACAACAACAACCCGACTATTTTCCAAAAACACGAATTAAGTAAATCATCTTTTACCCTCCAAACCATTTTTAATAGAAAGAACTTTTCATTAGCTTTCCAACGCTTCAAACGGGGGTCAAAACGGACTTACGGTTCAAAAGTTATGGGTTTTTGAAAATAATATTTTTCTAAAAACTGACACTGTTAATCGGTTAACTCATATGGTTAATCGATTAACCGTCGCGTAACAGCAGGAAAACAGGAATTTTATGACCTAAAATCCCTCCAAACTCATCCTTAAACCCCCCGATCATACCAACAAGTATTCCCGACTAAATCCTATCATTTCCCGACTATTCTACGCGAACTATTCCGCATTCTAACCGTTAAAACATCGATTTCTATCAATTGCTCACAAATTCAACCAAATAGAAAACATATATTTTTCACCCAAACATTCAAACAAAACATACATATACATATACAAGCAAGATATAATTGAAACTTCTCACCCTTACCCGATTATTCGCGCTTTAAACAGATGAATTCCTGATTTTTCTTCTTTTTTTTTTCCTCTTCTCCCTTTCCTTCCTCTCTTTTCTCTTCTCTTCTCTTTCTTTCTCTTTTCCTTTTCTTTTATCTCTTTTTCTTTCCACTTTCTATTTATTCAAAATATCTAATCCCGTAAAAAGACCATTTTACCCCTCAGCTCAAATATCTCCTAAACGCTCTCAAAATGCGATAAAACATAAACAACGATGAAAAATAATATATTGCCAAATAAAAGTCAAGAATAAAATAACATAATAATAAAATAATCAAATAGACTCGATTAAATAAAACTGACAAAAACTGGGGCGTTACAATTCTCCCCCACTTAGACATTTTCGTCCTCGAAAATCTAACCGATACGAACAACTCCGGATACGACTCCCGCATCCGACCAACAAACCAACTAACATGCCGACACAAGGCACACCACGAGTAACACAACCTGACAAACCACCTTACTAATAGCAACCTCAACAACGACACGACAACGACGACAACTACAACGACAAGATGCAAAGCCCATACAATGCACTTGACGACCAACTCACGACTCCAGGAATACCCAAGTTACGAACACACACACAGGTTCACTCTTGAACCGAAACACAACAAGAACACAAGTTCCACGAACATCGATTCAACAACCACTACATAACCACGATACCAACATCCTTGTCACACAACCATACTACAACAATGCTACGATTCACCAATCGAACATACAACCAAACATCCATCTACATAGTAGCCCATGAATAACATTTAAACCTTCCACCTAACACTTCCACTCTGAAACGTCCAATGGTCTCAACACTCCTACATGTTCCCAATGTTCAACCTATGAATTCTTACCAGTCCCACACGCATATACGAATCATGCCACTTCACGCTTCCGTTGCACACTCTGATTACTCATAACCATCAAAGCTACCAATTTCACGTCCAAAGTCTAACTCTTTCTCATATTCACCAAAAATCACTATTCCCTGTTAATATACCCAACCGCACACCATCAGATGTCATCACACACACCAACCCAAATCTCTAAATTCTCCCAAAAGTTCCCACTCTTTAACCATCAAAGCAGACATAAGTAAAACTTTCGACTTAACTCATCACGCACGACATAAACTTTACCAATGGGATAGTTCCAACTAAAGTCATAACTCATCACAAATTCTAACCATCCTCGCGGTCTCATACTATATTCCTTCCGACCAAACAGGTACTCAATATTCTTGTGATTACTAAACACTTCGAACCTAGGACCATAAAGATAATACCTCCAAATTTTCCAACACAATACAACCGCAACCAATTCCAAATCCAGAATAGTATAGATCCTTTTATGAATCCTCAATTGTCGTAAAGCATAAGCCACGACTTTACTTTCTTGCATTAACACACTGCTTAAACTCATCAAAGACACATCTCCCAAACGGTTTATTAGGATCATCCAAAATCAAAACTGAAGCCGCAGATAACCTCTACTTCAGCTCACCAAAACTTACTCACAACGAACATCCAAAACAAACGACTCACCCTTTGCAAGTCAACCGAAGTAACGAAAATGCTAACTTGGAAAAACCTTCCATAGCCTCCGGTAATAACCGACTAAAGTCCAAAAAGCTTCTAATCACCTTAACCAACTTCGGAGCCTCTCATTGTAGAACTGCATCTACTTCTGATGGATCCATAGACATACTCTCATCTGAAATAACGTATCCAAGAAAACTAACCTTTTTCAACCCAAATTCTCACTTGAATAACTTAGCATAACACTTTGTCTCTTTTCAACACTTGTGATTCAATTCTCAAAAACTCTACTTGTTCTTCCTCTGAGTTTATAACAGATCACAATATCCTCAATCAAAACCACTACGAACTTATCCAAATTCATGACACAATCAAATCGGCCACTGGCAGCAAAACCATTCTTATAAGAAAGAACACTCATTAGCTTCCTATCACTTCGAACAGCGGCCAAAATGGACTTACGATTCGAAAGATATGAATTTTCAAAGTTTTGGATTTTTCAAAGTTTTGCCTCTGTTAATTGGTTAACCCATTTGGTTAACCGGTTAACAGAATGAAACTCACGCAAAAACACTCAAAATTTTCATGTGTTAATCGGTTAACACTGATGCAGAACCACCAAAAACTCTGTTTTAATGACAGAAAAACCAACCAAAACCTGATTAAATCCCGTAGACTCATTCCAACAATTCCACCCGATTAAATACCTGCCAAAGACAATTATACCAAACCTATCCAAACACCATTCAATCAATCTCAACCAAACCATTCCAGTCATCTATTCTCGAAAGTGGACACTAATTCTCAATCGTTACCTTCTTCAACTGTTAGTAATCCATACGCAATTTCTTCTCTTAGCAGTCCAAATTCCATAAATTCCAACATGTATCAACGACCAACCAAAAAGAACTCTTAAATATTACATCCACACCTAAGGGTTCTCTCAAAATTTCCCTTAATGCTCTACAATTCCAAAGACTCCAAACCTCACCAGAACTCTAAGTTTGGCTTTCCATAGTCTCAATACCCTTATACACATCATGCTTGTTATTCCGCTCAATCATCCTTCCTTTTTGTTACTAACAATACTGGATCCCTCTAAGACGGCACACTTGGTCTCACAAATCCCTTTTCCAGTAAATCTTCCAACCACTATTTCCATCTGAGTTTCACCTCCTAAAAGTTCTTCTACTTACTTAGCAGATCCAAGCCTCAATTCCCCACCTTCGTCAAATTTGAGTTCACACTTTACTCTCTGAGAACAACCATTAACGATACCCAATCGTTCTCTCTCAATGACTTCCCAATTGGAGCAACATACCAAAACCTCTAATCCGTCTTATCTTCCAATATAGTAATCTCCATCGACTCATCGAAACAATCCGTAATCATTTCCTTAAATTCCAAACAATTCATTGCACATACTATCAAAGCTGGAAAGACACGTCTATTCCATCCAACATAATTCCCGTCTACTATCAACAAGAGATTAAGGGTGATCAGTTCCTCAATTTGTCAATAGACAGCCGACAATCATGATGGGGCATAAACCGCCTTTACCCAACTATAATAGCATCCCTTGCCTCATGCAAAAAACTACCTGAGGCACAAATCCTTAGTTGACATAAACCTTACCTTCGCATTCCCTTCGGAATCTGGAACAACACTGTCCAAACAATACTTACACTCTTGCAACCAACGGCACACTGAGCCAATGCTCCACACCTGAAGCAACTTGGAGAAGCACAAGCTTCTCCCCCACTTATCTCATTCTCAATCCCGAAGACAAAAGATTAGAAAACCAGAAAGTACTGACAGTGCTCCACACACATATCACGTACTAAGGGACAACCAACACCGACAATATTCAACTGTCACACCAACTGACTCCACAACTTGGCCGGACGGACCGACCTGCTCTGATACCACTTATGTAACACCCCAATTCCCATCGCGAATAAATAATACATAAATAAAATCAGAGTAACTAAAAATTTATTTTTCCGATAGAAACAGGGATGCCACACTTAAAGAAATAAAATACAATCCCTGCTCAATATTTTTGATACATAGCACAAAATAGAATACCCTCAAAGGGGAAACTTTTTCCAACAAAAGGAAAGGTCAATTATGGAATAAAGCGGAAAGATCCATAACCGGCTTGTTTTACAAATAAATGGTTTTATAACATCAAAATATAAATACAAAGGTAATACCTAATATATTCAACAATTATATACATATATATCACAAAAGCGTTCCCCGACTCCCGTGCTACGTATCAGAGCAGACACCAAAACCGACAACAGAACGGAGGACTAATCTCCACAAAAGCCTCCAAGACTACAAATCTGCAATGCCTCATAGAGCATTATAAAACAGCAGAAGGGTGAGAAATAACAACTAAAATCAAGATTGCATAATAATATGCAAACACATATAAATTCACATACATAGTTATTCTCACCACAAGCATCACATATATAAAGTACCCAATATACTCGCATATTCGCACATAAGACATACCAAGTCATACCATTTAGAAACACATTACACATCACATAACACATGTCATTCATAACCAATGCATTTATCACATATGCATATCAAAGTACCAATGCTATCATAATCTCAATACATAACAAATCAATGCACAATTTCCACACATAATCAATCAAATCATGATTTTCCACACATAATGCATTCATTCACAATTCTCACACATAATCAATCAGACCATGATTTTCCACACATAATGCATCCATGATTTATGCAAATGCACAGAGACCGACACAACGACTCTATGCAAATGCCATGCGGTACCGACTTCCAATGTTTCTCATCACTAGTTCACTCAGGAACTCTACTGGAACCATCGCTCGTTACTTAGTGTAACTCCCCGTCGGGCATACGATGTTCCCCGTCGCTTTAGGTCCCCACATGGGCACACGACGTTTATGGATTGCTTTAGGTCCCCACATGGGCACACAACCCGATCGCTTTAGGTCCCCGCATGGGCACACGATCGTCTATAACCATCGCTTTAGGTCCTCAGGCGATTCATACCTCATATTTTTTAGGCTCACGATGTTATAGCAGATTCCCTCTGGAATCGATGTTATGGCAGATTCCCTCTGGAATCAAACCGTCGCTCGTACCCTCATGGTACCCGACTTCACAATATGCATATTATGATGTTTAGCATACAATGACTCATGGCATTTAAAGGCATCTTCACAAATCAACAATATGATTATCACATCATCATATTCATGCATTGAAAACAATTCAAACAATGCATTTCATCACATACCACATACCACAATAATCATACAATCATCACAATTCATTCCACAAGAGATTCACACCACAAAGGCTATTCACAACACATCATAACAACATCCTTAATCATGCATCGAAGTTTAACCCAAACAATGCACATAATTGCCATAAGGCCACCAAATAACACACATTGAGTTTCACATAAGCAATGCATTTCACAAACCACAACAACAACCTGACTATTTTCCAAAAACACGAATTAATTAAATCATCTTTTACCCTCCAAACCATTTTTAATAGAAAGAACTTTTCATTAGCTTTCCAACGCTTCAAACGGGGGTCAAAACGGACTTACGGTTCAAAAGTTATGGGTTTTTGAAAATAATATTTTTCTAAAAACTGACACTGTTAATCGGTTAACTCATATGGTTAATCGATTAACCGTCGCGTAACAGCAGAAAAACAGGAATTTTATGACCTAAAATCCCTCCAAACTCATCCTTAAACCCCCGATCATACCAACAAGTATTCCCGACTAAATCCTATCATTTCCCGACTATTCTACGCGAACTATTCCGCATTCTAACCGTTAAAACATCGATTTCTATCAATTGCTCACAAATTCAACCAAATAGAAAACATATATTTTTCACCCAAACATTCAAACAAAACATACATATACATATACAAGCAAGATATAATTGAAACTTCTCACCCTTACCCGATTATTCGCGCTTTAAACGGATGAATTCCTGATTTTTCTTCTTTTTTTTTTTCCTCTTCTCCCTTTCCTTCCTCTCTTTTCTCTTCTCTTCTCTTTCTTTCTCTTTTCCTTTTCTTTTCTCTCTTTTTCTTTCCACTTTCTATTCATTCAAAATATCTAATCCCGTTAAAAGACCATTTTACCCCTCAGCTCAAATATCTCCTAAACGCTCTCAAAATGCGATAAAACATAAACAACGATGAAAAATAATATATTGCCAAATAAAAGTCAAGAATAAAATAACATAATAATAAAATAATCAAATAGACTCTATTAAATAAAACTGACAAAAACTGGGGCGTTACAAATATAACCAGTGATAATATGAACAAGGATAATAATCGACATAAAGAATAAATCAAGATATATATATCAAGATATATATATATATATATATATATATATATATATATATATATATATTGACTGAAAGTAAATTTAGTGATTGTTGATTAATTTATTGGATCGATGAACCGGGTCCAATGTAGTGCTGATCCGTCGTAGTACGGTCTATGAGGAAGACCATACTATAGGAGGATGCACAATTTGATCTTTGTGTTAAGACACGATAGAGAAATGATATAGAAGATCATTCTCCGATGAAATCGTGCCACACGAAAAGAAAAGGTAAAGACCTCGTCTTAAATCACAAACCCTCGTTAATTTATCGAAGGTAACCTATCACGATCCCAAAGTATAGAAAGAGATCTCGATGATCACTCACTACAGATTTGGAACAATGAAGGTTAATCGCCTTGACAAATAACGTTTGTGAACAGAAAGACTTCATCGATCAAAAATAAAGAAGATATAAGAAAATGTGAAATGAAGATAAAGTTGGTCTCGTCTTAATCGAGGTTTGAATCGATAAATTGATAACCTATGATATTCGACTTTCATCGACCGATAAAATAATGAAGGTGGCCTCATACATATCACGACTTTTAGTAATTTGATAAATCGACTAAGTCGTGATTTCTGTAATATCATCGGCCCAAAATAATAAAGAAAAGGGCTCGAAATGAAAATAAAATCGGTCTCATCTAAATAAGGATTTAGATCGATAAATCGAATACCTTTCTATTAGATTTTCATTGACCAATAAAAATAAATTGAAAAATGGCCTCATATGAATCATGATATTTGTGACTTGAATAAATCAACAAAATCAAAAAGTTTTTTATGTCATAGGCCCAAAAAATAAAGAAAATGGGCTCAAAGTGAAAATAAAGCCAGTCTCATCTAAATAAGGATTTTAGATCGATAAATCAAATACCTTTTTAATTAGATTTTCATTGACCGATAAAATAAACAAAAACGGCCTCATAGTCATCACAATTTTTTTTAGTAAAGTAGATCAATAAAAATCGTGACTTTTTAATATCATAGGCCCTAATATAGAATAGGTTAATTAAACTAAAGAAAAAAAGATTAAGAAAACAATGAAGTTTTTTTTTTTTAAAGGAAAAAGGGGAGGCGTGAGATCTAAACAGAATGAGTAGATAGAAAAATCATTTGAGCTTTTGAAGCCCATCATTCACTACCAAGACTCGGTCCAACAAGCCCACCAAAAGCCATCCTCAATATTAAAATAACACGGTTGGTGAAAAAGAAAATATATCAAACCAAAATGGGTCTCACAGCCCATTAAGTAAACAAACAGATTCTATTCTCTTTTTTCTTTTTTTTTTTAAAAACAAAATAAAGGGGCATAGGGAAAATGAATGGTCAAAAGAAACCCTTGCACCGAGGAACCCTTTTAACATCATCAGTAGAAAGAAACAAGTCTTTCATTTTTACAACCAAACACGGCTAAAACTGGAGACAACGCACGCTCAGGAGCAATTCCCTCATCATCGCGTTTCGCAAGAACAAATCCGGAACCACGACAACAAGATCAACGTGTTCTTCTCATGATTTTTCGTCGGAAAAACAACAACATGCTCAGAAGCTATCGCTTCATCATCGCTTCAAGAATAAAAAAGGAAGAAGGAAAACGACGTGTTCTCAATCTCTCATCCTCTTTATGTGATTTGTTCTTCTCGGTCCAGGTTTGTGATTGAAATCAAATACTCGTCTTCTTCTTCTGTTCTGGTTTGGGATCTGCTTCTGAATGGGTTATGTATTTTGATGGGTTTGATTTGGTGATGAAGGGTTTTCAGAAAGCGTGGTTTATTGTTATGAGGAAGAGAGGTTGTGGAGGATTGGGTTTTTCGAAACAAGGTTTAAGTGTATGGTTTTGCTGTGTGAATGAGGAAGGTGGAGGGTTTGGTGTTGTCTGAAATTGTTGTTCTGTTTGATTGAAGTGGGTTTTGGTTGTTGAATGTGTTTTTGTTGTAGAAGGTAGGCGATGTTGTGGTTGCGTGGTGTTTTTGAGGTGTTGTTTGGAATTGTTGTTCTTCTGAAATTGGTATATGGTTTAAAAACTTGCAGTGGGGTTGAATTGGTTTTAGGAAAAGAAGAACTGATGAGGAGTCTTTTTTGTTTTTGTGAGATAGGGAGCTGATATCAAGAAAGTGAAGAGTTCCCCCCTAACTGATGGAGGGTTTTTGTTGTTGTGAAACATTGAGCTGTTTTTTAAACGAAGGGTTCAAGAATGGTTTGAAGTTTTTTTTTAGGTAGAAGTTTTGATGAAGTCCAGTGATAAAGTGGAAACAAAGGCTGTCCTGTTTGTGTGTTGCAGAGTTGTGAAGTGTAGCGTAAGTTGTGTGGCTTGTTGGAAGGAGTTTCCGTCCTTGTTGCTTGTTCGAATCTTGAATCAGAAAAGGAATGATCTTAACCCAACATGTTATGGTATGACACAATGGTTTCCTTGTTATGGTTTGTGGTTGCTAGCTTGTAAGTGCAAAAAAGGCGATGTACTTGCCAACTTCTCTTGCACGTTTGTGACAGAAGGAGTGGTGTTGGAATTGATGTGAAAAAAAGTCAGCGGTGGTCGTGTAGTTTCTTTTTGGTTTAAGAAAAGAAGCAATGATAATGAAAGTAAATTAAAATATTTAAATTAAGCCAAGTTAAACTGATAAATAATAAAAATAAACTTAAAACTAGAAAACTAAGATTAAAACTAAAACTAAATTAAATTAATAAAGCTTGAACTAATTAAGTTAACTTTAGACTAAAATCCTAAATTAAAAATTAATCTGACCAAAATTAAACTAAAACTAAAACTAAAATAAGAATTAAATTAAACTAAAGATATAATTCTAATTGAAACAAATTATATATAAAAAGTAAATTTAAGAAAATAGACTAAATTAATTTTAAATAATCTAAGATAAAAACAAATTCTAAAACGAAATGATAAAACAGCAAAAATGCATGATTAATGAGATGTTCACTACAAATGCGAAAACAGAGACCAACTTAGAATAATATGAAATAACCAAGATTTGAGGGTAAAATTTGGGGTACAACAGTTGCCCCTACTTAAATATCTTCACCGGATGACAAAGGATATGGAAAGATGGTGAAAGATATTTAAATATAGATAACCGAAAATTTTGCCCTTAGATACACTGATATGCAATGATATGAACCAAACTAGTCTAGGATACGGACGTGCCATGAACTTCTAGTATGATGGTATGATGCCATGATGGTGCAAAAATGCAATCAACAACGAAAGCAAACACACACAGGTGGATAACACCGGGGAAAAGACACATTCTTACTGGGCATGAAACTAGAAAGAAGACATGATCACCACAAGGGATCAGTTTGAAATAAAAGGATAGACATCCTACAAAGATTTTATGGGGATTTCCTATACTGAAGAGTTCAAACGGGATCTTCAAGAAAAGCCAGAAAAGACAGAGGTAAACTCTGCGCATCAGATGACGAAAGGTGACTGGACCTTGCTGTAAATGAGGTTAATGAATAAAAAATGTACCAGAACTGGTTGAGATAACAAATATGATTCCGTTTATGGAGGATGCCAGCGATCATTGGACTTTAGGTTCAAGCTTGACACGATTCAAGCAGGAACAAACTGAAATAAAAGCCTAAGGTGACTCGATTCAAACCAAAGACGGTGCCAACGATAATTGGACTTTGGGTTCAAGTTTGACACGATTCAAATAGGAACGGGATCTTAAGACAAGAGACAATGTTCGACACGATTCGAACAAGGACCCGGTTCAAGTTTGACACGATTCAAACAAGAACAAGATCCTGAAACAAAAGACAATGTTCGACACGATTCGAACAAGGACTCGGTTCAAGTTTGACACGATTCAAACAAGAACAAGATCTTAAAACAAGAGACAATGTCCGACACGATTCGAACAAGGACTCGATTCAGGTTTGACACGATTCAAACAAGAACAAGATCTTAAAAGTCTAAGGTGACTCGATTCAAACCAAAGACGGTGCCAACAATAATTGGACTTTAGGTTCAAGTTTGACACGATTCAAACAGGAACGGGATCTTAAGACAAGAGACAATGTTCGACACGATTCGAACAAGGACTCGGTTCAAGTTTGACACGATTCAAACAAGAACAAGACCTTAAAGCAAGACACAATGTCCGACACGATTCGAACAAGGACTCGGTTCAGGTTTGACACGATTCAAACAAGAACAAGATCTTAAAAGTCTAAGGTGATTCGATTCAAACCAAAGACGGTGCTAACGATAATTGGACTTTAGGTTCAAGCTTGACACGATTCAAACAGGAACGGTTTTAAACAATAGGAAAGATGCCAGCGATGACTGGACTTAAGGTTAGACTTCTTGGGGAATACCAATTATGGTTGCAACAAGGGCTGACGACAAGGAAACAAAACAAATCCGAGGATACAGAACCTGAACTCGGAACACCTCATCAAACAGATTGACGGAAAGGAAATAACACATATCCGAGGGTACGGAACCTGAACTCAGAACACCTCATCAAATAGATTGACGGAAAGGAAAACCTCAAATAGGGATCACGTCAAACAGGTTGATGGAAAATGACTGACTGAAGGTGACACCATTGGTAACTGTAGAAGTATGAATAAAACCAAGGACGGATAAGCTTCTCGTGAAAGATTACCACTTATCGTTGCGAAGGTAATGATAGCAAAACAAGCTTCTCAAGGAGATTGTCACTTGTTGTTGGGTATAAATTCCAAAGAGATATTGGTATTACAACACTGCTGGAGGAATAATTGTCTTCAATGAGGATCTGTAAAAGATTCTTCTACGAGACAGAGTGCAAAATAAATGCATACTCAAGAGTAGGTTCGGAAACCACACGTGCCAGGGACCAAAGTTCAATCTAGGAACAAGCTAGAAAGAAACGTTCAAACAAGACTCCAATTGAGGAATAAACTCAAATGGGAACTTATCTTATCCATATGTGGAAAAGATAACTGAACCAACCATCATCCACGAGGATCGAACTCCGTGGGGAATTCAGAAAGAATGGGCACTTTATGCTTAGGGCTGACAACTCTATTGGAGAGGATAGACAAACCCAGTCACTTGGGGAGATAAACACCAAAGTGAACAAAACAGGTAAGCACCGGAACGGGAAGCAAAAATGCTAAGATGTTATGCATATGAGAATGTATGTATGCCAAGCTTATGCTTATACTGACAAAACAGACAAGGAAGCGAAACTGGAGATGAAATAAACATCTCGACAAGGATACCCAGCCAAACTCATCGGATTGGACCATTACTGGGGATGAACTTGCAGATGAAGCAACTCTACTTCAAGGTTATGACCTTCTCTGGGGAAAGAGTACTCCACTTGGTATAGCATCATGACTTCACTAGGATTGTCATCATGAGCTTGATTTCTTCACTAGAGATAAGAGATCCATTGAGAATTGCCAAGATTAGCTAAAGAGTCAACTTTCTGGGGAGCTAGCAGAGACGCCACAAAAGCTGAGTAATTTTGTATGACTCATCTGCCCCAAAGTACATGGTCTGTCAGAAGAATACATCAAGAGGATTTTACAGAAGAATTGGCACACAAGGCATTTCAATATCTTCTAACTCTTGGAGAGATTTCGTGAATCTCAGCATAACTGCCCCTGATTGACTGCTTTGCACGACAAAGTCTTTGAACTTGTTCTTCAGACTGGCTGATGACAACTGGGGAACAGACT
The DNA here is from genome assembly GCA_022829125.1 of Lathyrus tuberosus. Lineage (NCBI taxonomy): Eukaryota > Viridiplantae > Streptophyta > Magnoliopsida > Fabales > Fabaceae > Lathyrus > Lathyrus tuberosus. The sequence continues at coordinate 3,053,519 of JALAZF010000536.1, forward strand.
TGCCCCTGTTAGCTTGGTTGATCTGTGAAGGAGATGTCCCAAACTAGTTGATGTGACACCCCCAATCTATACCTTAAAGCTATTAAAGCGATAAATAAAAATTCAAAATTCCATCAAAGTATATTTAAAACATGCACGGCATAGACCGGAGACGCCACAAAAATTTGAAACAAACATACAACACCTGCTCATACAGATATGCAACCATTCAGGTAGTATTATACCCACAATTCAGAAACAGAATATAAGCGGAAAATCAGTAACTGAATATCAACATATATATATATCTCATGAAAGTTTGTTTGTCATACACAACATCATACATGTACAATCCAAAAGGTACATATACATAATACAAAATAATCACAAACGGCCACCCTAACTACCCGGTGTCACATATCAGAGGCGACCGACAAAATAATGAAGACGCAAAGCTTCACAAAAAGACCTCCAGCAACTCTAATCTGCAATGCCTCATAGAGCATTATAAAACAGCAGAAGGGTGAGAAAAACAATCATATAACAATTGCATATAATTATATATTAACACAGAAATACCCAGGTAAAACATTCTCACCACAAATGCACCATAATCAAATACAACACAACACGGTACAATTCTCAAGTATCAAATACCCATACACCTCAATCATACACAATACACTCATCGTCAATACAATTTCACATGTTCCATCTCATCAATCACATTCACAATTCTATGCACAATTAATCCATGATTTATGCAAATGCACAAAGACCGACCCGACGACTCTATGCACATGCCATGCGGTACCGACTTCCAATATTTCTCATCACTAGTTCACTCAGGAACTCTGCTGGAATCATCGCTCGTTACTGAGGATCACTCAAGTAACACCCCGTCGGGCCTACGATGTTCCCCGTCGCTTTAGGTCCTCTCGGTATAAGGCGCATGACGTTTATGGATTGCTTTAGGTCCTCTCGGTATAAGGCGCACAATCCGATCGCTCACACCTCACATGGGCACACGATCGTCTATAACCATCGCTTTAGGTCCTCTTATTTTTAAGGCGCACGATATATCAAATCGCTTTAGGTCCTCTTATTTTTAAGGCGCACAATGTTATAGCAGATTCCCTCTGGAATCAATCCGTCACTCAGGACATCACAACAATGCATATCATGATGCTTGGCATACAATGACTCATGACAGTTAATATGCACACATATACACATCCATAATCATGCATATATCAACAATTACCATATATCGCACTTTCTTGCCGTAAGACCACCAACCATCTTCATAATATGTATTTCATGCAATTTCATCCCTCAACAGTACACAAGTCAGACAATATCCACACCAACAACATATTGCACGTACACATCAAGTTCACACAATTAAACGGCAAAAGTCGACAATAAAAACAACACAATTTCTAATTCCCGACATAATTTAATCGGCCAACAATCTCAAAACCATCATCATAAGAAAGTACATTTCACAAGCTTTCTAACGCATCAAACCATGCCTCAAACCGAACCACAGATCAAAAGTTGTAAAGAAAACAAATTGGGAAAAACTGCTACATTCGCAGTGCGAAGCTCCTAGCGAGTCCTTCGCTACCTCATTTGCAGTGCGAATGTCCCAGCGAACCAAGGCAGAAGCAAAAATAGCCTAGAAAATTCCCACCGTTCGCAGTGCGAACGTCCCAACGAATGCTCGCTACCCCTTTCGCAATGCGAACCCTCCAGCGAACAGTGGCAGAAGCAAAATTGATACAACGTTCGCAGTGCGAACATCACGCGAACGCTCGTCACCCATTCGCAGTGCAAACCTGCGATTTCAGCAAAACCCAGCAGCGCACCAGTTCATCCAAAATTGCCATTTTCTCCAACCAAACATTTCCAAAACAACATATGACAATCAGAGCCTATTCTAATCATGATAACAAGTATTCTACTACGTTTACACCGATTTTCAACCGCAAAACCATCGATTTTTCATCATATCTCTCATTCAACCTAGAACTCAAAGCTATGGAAAAGCAAGAAAACATCCAAGCAAACACATACATAATCATACACAAACATAGTATAATCGAGTTTCGCACCCTTACCCGATTTAATCGTGTCCTAGAAAGTCGGTTGATTGATTTCCAAGTTTTCCAAATTCTCTCTTTTCTTCTCTTCTCCTTTTCTTTCTCCTCTCTCTCTTTCTCTCTATTTTTCTCTTCCATTTTTCCTTTCTATTTCTAACTTAAAGAAAAATATCATGAAATGACCAAAATACCCCCACCCTCAAATATCTCGCAAACGATCCCAAAACGCGATAAAATATATTCACGACGAAAAATAGCATATTCGACAGACTCGGCGGCAACGCCACCCTATAAGCCACCGCACCCACTCTCGCAGATATCTGGTAAGAACCAATAAACCGAGAAGTAAGTTTCTTCGATTTCAATGCACGACCAACACCCGTTACCGGCGTAACCCTTAGAAATACATGATCGCCCTCTTGGAACTCAAGATCTTTCTGTCTCCGATCATGATAACTCTTTTGTCTGCTCTGAGAAGCCTTCATTTTCTCACGAATAAACTTCACTTTTTCCGTAGTCTGCTGTACCAACTCCGGTCCAACCACCGTTCTCTCACCAGATTCGTGCCAACACAACGGTGTTCGACATCTTCGTCCATATAATGCTTCAAACGGTGCCATTCCAATACTCGAATGAAAACTGTTATTATACGTGAATTCAATCAACGCAAGATAACTATTCCACGCACCACCTTGTTCCAAAACACACGCTCTCAACAAATCTTCCAAAGACTGAATCGTTCTCTCCGTCTTCCCATCCGTCTGCCGATGATAAGCCGAACTCAACCTCAATTTAGAAACCAATGCCTTCTGTAAACTTTCCCAAAATCTCGAGGTAAATCTAGGATCTCGATCCGAAACAATACTTAACGAAACTCCGTGCAACTTCACAATCACACTGATGTAAATCTCAGCTAACCGCTCCAAAGAAAAACTGATGTCAATCGGAATGAAATGAGCCGATTTAGTAAGCCTATCAACAACCACCCAAATAGCATTATGCCCTCGCTGAGTATTCGGTAACCCCGTTACAAAATCCATAGAAATGCTATCCCATTTCCATTCCGGAATATCCAACGGTTGCAATAAACCACTCGGTCTCTGATGTACTACTTTCGACTTCTGGCACGTCAAACAAGCATACACAAACTGAGCCACATCTCTTTTCAATCCAGACCACCAGAAAATCTTTTTCAAATCTTGGTACATCTTGTTCGCTCCCGGATGTATACTCAAATTACTTCGGTGTCCTTCTTCCAAAATCATCCGTTTCAACTCCGAATCGTCCGGAATACAAATTCGCCCACGGAACCTCAACACACCATTAACATCCACTTGAAAATCACTACTCGCATCTTTTCCTCCAACCGACATCAAATCCACTAATTTCACGTCCAACTTCTGCTTCTCGCTTACCGTCATTAGAAAATCATTTGTAACCTTCAACATACCCAGCCTCACACTATCCGACGGCACTTCACAAACCAAACTCAAATCTCTAAACGATTCCAAAAGTTCCCACTCCTTAACCATTAAAGTGGACATATGCAACGATTTCTGGCTCAATGCATCGGCTACCACATTAGCTTTACCAGGATGGTAATTCAAGCCAAAGTCGTAGTCTTTCAGAAATTCCAACTATCTTCGTTGCCTCATATTCAATTCCTTCTGATCAAACAGATATTTCAAACTCTTGTGATCACTAAAGACTTCAAACCTCGCACCAAAAAGATAATGCCTCCAAATTTTCAACACAAAAACCACAGCCGCTAACTCCAAGTCATGCGTAGGGTAATTCTTCTCATGCACTCTCAACTGCCTCGAAGCATACGCCACGACCTTACCGTCTTGCATTAGCACACCACCTAGACCAATCAAAGACGCATCACAATACACCACAAACAGTTCATTAGGATTCGGAAAAATCAAAATCGGAGCTGTCGTCAATCTTCTCTTCAGCTCATTAAAACTTTCCTCGCACTGAATATCCCAAATGAACGTTTGCCCTTTACAAGTCAACTGGGTCAAAGGAAGTGCTAGTTTAGAAAAACCTTCAATAAACCTTCGATAATAACCGGCCAAACCCAAAAAGCTTCGAATTTCAGTAATAGATCTCGGAGCCTCCCATTGTAGAACTGCTTCTACTTTAGATGGATCTACAGCAATACCATTACCTGAAATTACGTGTCCAAGAAAACTCACTTCCGACAACCAAAATTCACACTTAGACAATTTGGCAAAAAGCTTCTTTTCCTTCAAAACCTGCAAAACAATACGCAAATGTTCTGCATGCTCCTCCCGAGACTTAGAATAAATCAGAATGTCGTCAATAAACACAACAACAAATCGATCCAAATGCTCGTGAAAAATACAATTCATGTACTCCATAAACACACCTGGCGCATTAGAAACCCCGAACGACATCACAGAGTATTCATAATGACCGTAACGTGTCCTAAAAGCCGTCTTCTGAATATCTTCCTCTTTCACCCTAATCTGATGATATCCTGACCTTAAGTCAATCTTACTGAACACACAAGCACCAACCAACTGATCCATCAGATCATCAATTCTCGGAAGAGGATACTTATTCTTAATCGTCACCTTATTCAACTGGTGATAATCAATACACAACAGCATACTTCCATCCTTTTTTTTCACCAATAAAACTGGAGCACCCCAAGGAGAAACACTTGGTCTCACAAACCTCTTCTCCAACAAATCATTCAATTGCTTCTTTAACTCAACCAACTCAGATGCCGACATACGATAAGGTTCCATAGACACAGGTCTAGTACCAGGAACTAGATCTATAGAAAACTCCACCTCTCTCTCTGACGGCAAGTCCGAAATATCCTCTGGAAACACTTCAGGAAAATCACACACAACCGGAAACCCATCAAGTGAAACTTGACTATCCACAGTCAACGACGCAAACAACCCAAACAACTGAGCTTCCTCCGCCAAAAGTCTCTTCAACTCTTTGGTAGATAAGAAACTCGAGTCTTCGTCTTCCTCAAGAGAAGAAAACCTTACCAACTTATGATAACAATCAATATGAACCCTATTGAACTGCAACCAATTCATACCCAGAACCACATCTAAACCCTCCAACGGTAAACACACCAAATCCATCTCAAAGTCTTTACCATAAATGGTCAAAGGACAACTCCCACAAACCAAAGAAGTAGTTACTGACCCCATTGCTGGAGTATCAATAACCATCTTACCATCCATCAAAGACAACACAAAATTCAAACGCTTCGTGCACTCGGACGAAATAAACGAATGAGTCGCTCCAGTATTAATAATAGCAACTAAAGGTGTACTATTAATAAAACAAGTACCTCGGATCAGACGATCTGCACTTGAAGTCTGAGTCCCTGCCAATGAAAATACCTTCCCACTAGTTGGAGCTTGCTTCGGTTTCTGACACTTTGTACTAATATGTCCAGGTTCACCACAGTTGAAACACTTCACCACATTCTTCCGTTTACAATCAGCTACGACATGTCCGACACCTCCATAATTAGAACACTTTCCCACATCCTTCCTGCACTCAAACTGACGATGCCCCAACTCACCACACTTAAAACATCTCCTAGAATTAGACATACCTCCTCCACCTGAACTTCGATCAAAAGTACCCCTTTGCTTACCCTTATCCGCTGGTGTTACATACGGACCCCCACGAAACTGTTGCTTCCCTTTCCGGTCACTCACACTCTTGTAGTGAGTAGAACGAGCCTTACTATCCTCTTCATAAATCCTACAACATTCCACCAAATCAGAAAACCTTCTTATCCTTTGATAACCGATTGCTTGCTTAATCTCAGGACGCAATCCGCTCTCATACTTCACACACTTAGAAAATTCTGCAGTCGCTTCAGCATAATGAGGATAAAACTGTACAAGTTCCATAAACTTAGCAATATAATCAACAACAGACATACTACCTTGTTTCAGTTCCAAGAACTCAATCTCCTTCTTTCCTCTAACATCCTCGGGAAAATACTTCCTCAGAAACTCCTGGCTAAACAATTCCCAAGGTAACTTCTTCATCCCCAGCTTCCAACACCTGACGAGTACTAACCCACCAGTCATCAGCTTTTTCCTGTAACATGTGAGTTCCCAGTCTCACCTTACTATCCTCAGCACAGTCCATAACTCGGAAAATCCTTTCAATCTCTTACAACCAAATCTGTGCACCATCAGGATCATATCTTCCTTTGAAGACAGACGGTCTGTTCTTCCTGAACTCATCATTACCAGCAGCATTAGGTGCACCCTGCACAGCACGAGCCATAGCTTGCATCGCAGCAGCCAAAGCAGCATCATTCCTACCAGCCATATTCTGTTCATTTCCAATAACAGAAACTATGGTTAAATAAACAGCTCACTCCAAACACCAAGACCGACAAGGACAGACACAAACTGACACGGACTGGCACAGACTGACACGAACTAGCTCTGATACCACTTATTGTGACACCCCCAATCTATACCCCAAATCTATTAAAGCGATAAATAAAAATTCAAAATTCCATCAGAGTATATTTAAAACATGCACGGCATAGACCGGAGACGCCACAAAAATTTGAAACAAACATACAACACCTGCTCATACAGATATGCAACCATTCAGGTAGTATTATACCCACAATTCAGAAACAGAATATAAGCGGAAAATCCGTAACTGAATATCAACATATATATATATATATATATATATATATATATATATATATATCATGAAAGTTTGTTTGTCATACACAACATCATACATGTACAATCCAAAAGGTACATATACATAATACAAAATAATCACAAACGGCCACCCTAACTACCCGGTGTCACATATCAGAGCCGACCGACAAAATAATGAAGACGCAAAGCTTCACAAAAAGACCTCCAGCAACTCTAATTTGCAATGCCTCACAGAGCATTATAAAACAGCAGAAGGGTGAGAAAAACAATCATATTACAGTTGCATATAATTATATATTAACACAGAAATACCCAGGTAAAACATTCTCACCACAAATGCACCATAATCAAATACAACACAACACAGTACAATTCTCAAGTATCAAATACCCATACACCTTAATCATACACAATACACTCATCATCAATACAATTTCACATGTTCCATCTCATCAATCATATTCACAATTCTATGCACAATTAATCCATGATTTATGCAAATGCACAGAGACCGACCCCACGACTCTATGCACATGCCATGCGGTACCGACTTCTAATATTTCTCATCACTAGTTCACTCAGGAACTCTGCTGGAATCATCGCTCGTTACTGAGGATCACTCAAGTAACACCCTGTCGGGCCTACGATGTTCCCCGTCGCTTTAGGTCCTCTTGGTATAAGGCGCACGACGTTTATGGATTGCTTTAGGTCCTCTCGGTATAAGGCGTACAATCCGATCGCTCACACCCCACATGGGCACACGATCGTCTATAACCATCGCCTTAGGTCCTCTTATTTTTAAGGCGCACGATATATCAAATCGCTTTAGGTCCTCTTATTTTTAAGGCGCACGATGTTATAGCAGATTCCCTCTGGAATCAATCTGTCACTCAGGACGTCACAACAATGCATATCATGATGCTTGGCATACAATGACTCATGACAGTTAATATGCACACATATACACATCCATAATCATGCATATATCAACAATTACCATACATCGCATTTTCTTGCCGTAAGACCACCAACCATCATCAAAATATGTATTTCATGCAATTTCATCCCTCAACAGTACGCAAGTCAGACAATATCCACACCAACAGCATATTGCACGTACACATCAAGTTCACACAATTAAACGGCAAAAGTCGACAACAAAAACAACACATTTTCTCATTCCCGACATAATTTAATCGGCCAATAATCTCAAAACCATCATCATAAGAAAGTACATTTCACAAGCTTTCTAACGCATCAAACCACGCCTCAAACCGAACCACAGATCAAAAGTTGTAAAGAAAACAAATTGGGAAAAACTGCTACATTCGCAGTGCGAAGCTCCTAGCGAGTCCTTCGCTAACTCATTCGCAGTGCGAATGTCCCAGCGAACCAAGGCAGAAGCAAAAATAGCCTAGAAAATTCCCACCGTTCGCAGTGCGAACGTCCCAGCGAATGCTCGCTACCCCATTCGCAGTGCGAACCCTCCAGTGAACAGTGGCAGAAGCAAAATTGATACAACGTTCGTAGTGCGAACATCACGCGAACGCTCGCCACCTATTCGCTGGCCATTCGCAGTGCGAACCTGCGATTTCAGCAAAACCCAGCAGCGCACCAGTTCATCCAAAATTGCCATTTTCTCCAACCAAACATTTCCAAAACAACATATGACAATCAGAACCTATTCTAATCATGATAACAAGTATTCTAATACGTTTACACCGATTTTCAAATGCAAAACCATCGATTTTTCATCATATCTCTCATTCAACCTAGAACTCAAAGCTATGGAAAAGCAAGAAAACATCCAAGCAAACACATACATAATCATACACAAACATAGTATAATCGAGTTTTGCACCCTTACCCGATTTAATCGTGTCCTAGAAAGTCGGTTGATTGATTTCCAAGTTTTCCAAATTCTCTCTTTTCTTCTCTTCTCCTTTTGTTTCTCCTCTTTCTCTTTCTCTCTATTTTTCTCTTCCCTTTTTCCTTTCTATTTCTAACTTAAAGAAAAATATCATGAAATGACCAAAATACCCCCACCCTCAAATATCTCGCAAACGATCCCAAAACGCGATAAAATATATTCACGACGAAAAATAGCATATTTTCACATAAAAGTCAGGAATAAAAGAATATAATAATAAAATACTCAAAACGACTCAAATAGATAAAACGGAAAAACTGACAAAACTGACCGGGGCATTACAGTTGACCTTTGAGAGATTTATTGAATCTCGACCTGGTTGCTTATGATTAGCTGTATTCGCAATACGAAGTCCTCGAACTGCGGTAGAAACAACTGGGGAACACACTTGCCCCTGTTGGTGGGTTACTGGAGTCCAAACTTTAAACTTGTCATAAGATGACCTCAAGAAGGCTTGCCCCAATATCCTGAATTTGGAAAGTTCTGCCCCTGATTCAATAGCTCTTGAACTGGTGGATTGGCAAATCCCTCCGCTTGGTTGCCCCTGACTGAGCTTCCTTTATCAAGTCAAATTCCCTAGCTGGCTGCATTTGTTGGGATTTCTTTGACATTTAATTGTCTTTACAAACAAGTATTGTTCATTAAAAATTGGCAATTTTAATGCAAAATTCATGCAAGCTTTTGAAAAACAAAGTTTATTGATGAAACACACACGGTGTAATGATTAAATAATCAAACACAAAGTGGATATGGTCATTTACAGAATGACAGATGAAGTGGTCAACACACATAATTAGCAAAGATCATTAGGAGTCAGGTTAATCAACCTTGTTGTAGTATGCTTTCAAAACAACCTTACCTCAATTAGGTCTTTTAAGGGTTATAATGTGGCTTGGTTCACGGTTTTATGAAACAAAGATAAAGGCTCAAAGTTTGTTTGGTGCCCACCCCATCTTCGTGATGAACTCCAATCCTAAGCTCAGTTAACTTAAGCTATACATTCAGGTTCCTACAGACTAGGAACGAGTTGATGATCCTTGATGATGATTTAGACACCTTGGATAGTCAGTACTCCCTCGCAGAATTTGGTTAATCTTTGAGACTTTGAGACTTCTCCTTGTCTTTGCTGGTTGAGGTCACGATACCTCTTCTTTTGATTTGATTGAGGTCATGATACCTCTCTTTGTTTGCGGTTAGGACCTCCTTTTTGTTTGATTGTTGCTTTGAAACTCCTTTTTTGGCTGTTGTACAAGTTCGTTTTGTATAAGGCAAAGCTCTGGGCTTCCCATCTTTCTTGGCTTTTGCCTTGAAAGGGACTCGACTCATCCTTTGATTAAGGATTTTTCAACTATCCTTCCTTATTATTGCTTGGATGAACAACTTGTACAACGCTAACTCATTTGATTTGAGAGAGCTGACTGGTGTCTTGCATGAAGCGCTTGCGTTCGAATGCGTAACCAAGTTAAACTGAGAACTACCCTGCCCCAAGGTTGAGATTTTAAGGGTTTTTTGTATAAAGAAAGAAAACTCCTACTTCTAGGCTCAAAGGGTTAACGTGGGATTATCTTCCTTATTTCTCCAGTGTTTGGGGATTGAACAATGCCTTACATCCTCGGCGAGGTTTAATTGAAAGCATACCACAACAATTATGGATAATATTTTCATCATCCTCCCCAATCTTTGCTTGAACAAAAGGATTGATATGGGAAAAAAATTTGTCTGTTTTTTGTTTTTTTTGTCTTTATGAACACAAAAGTAAATGAGTGAAACGAATGGACTTAATCAAAAGATGCACAAACATTTCATTAATCTTGCCAATTTGAAAGTACAACAATGCTTATAAGCAAATATAATTCAAACATGCAAAGAAAATACAACAAAAATGCTAAACAGCCAAATGATTGCCAGCTTTAGGGAATTGAAATTGCCAAGCTGAGATAGTCATCTTCATAGTTGATTGTTGAGATCCGCTTGAGAATCATCTTCACACATACTCTCAGAAAATTCTTCCACCTCAGAGTCTGATGAACCTGCCTGATTAGGTGAAGGTTTGCTGATTTGGACGCCTTGAGGTGTGAATGAGAACATATCAGAGTCAAACAAAGTCTGAACCCGACTTCTGAGTACCCTAAGTCTTCAGCTGAATGCCTCTTGTGCCCCAGCATGGCAGTCACAACGGACGAGTCTGGAAAAGACAACTTCAAAAGCTACTTCAAGTCCAATGATGGCTTCGGGAAGTCAACTGGGTTACAGACAGAGGGTGGATAAGACTCAAGGCTGAGAAATGCAAATGCAATGCAAATGCACATGCAATGCTAATGCAAGCCAAATGGTTTCAAGGAACTCAAAGGCCAACTGCGAACATTTTGGAAACTGAAAAGTTTTGTTTTAAAATCCATGATCTCTAAGGATCTTCGCAAAGAAAAGAACTTCTGAGTTCTTTGAAATCATTAATGGATGCGAGGAGATGTATGCAATGCACAAACACGGGCACACAAAAACATAGATTTACGTACACACAACAACACACAAGCCCTAGATTTTTAGGGGTCTCATGCATGGATGAACGTATACATAAACACACATATACAGATATTCACAGATATGCACACACAAACAAGAGAGGGCCTAGGTTAGAAGATCACGAGCATGGAGCCATGGTCTACCCATCCCAGAAGGTATGTACTATGGGTTTTCATCTGCAGAACAGGGTTCTAAAAAGGTTCCCAGAGTCGACAATCCATCTTTCGGATATTATCGACTTCCCAATTAACTTGGTAATCAATAATATTCTCAAGATAATCTCGTCTGAGTGTAGTATCGCGTGACAACCATTTCAGAAATAAACTCCCTCATGGTCACCGCACTATATCCTAAAAGGCCAAGTGGGGGTAAGGGTAACTAAAGGTCATCAGTATCTCTGGCTCCTAGGTCGAAAGTAGTAACGCATTCACGATTGCTCGTTCAACATATACCACTTCCAAGAGGGCCTCAACTGAGTGTGGACTTCAAGTTCCCTCCTTTGAGATTTCTCGCTCGAAGTTCCCTTGACTATGTCCACGGTTCCTAAACATATGTGTTCTCTCAAGTCTGGGTTAGGACTTATCTCACCACTCAATAGTAGTACCCTGCACACAGAAAATCCAGTACAGACAGAGATATATACAAATATATACAAATATACAGATATCACAGATGTATACAAGTAAACAAGAAAGACATAAATAACACAAGCAAAAAACAAGGTAGGCTTAACCCTCAAAAATAAGTTTCCCCAGTGAAGTCGCCATTTCTGTTGCGGTGAAAATCAGATAACAAGCTATTAATTAACTTGCATCATATTTCTTTTACAACCGACTTTGATTTATCCAAAGGAAAGGTTCAAGATCATTAGAAAAATCTAAAGGGGGAGATCTAAGGTTCGGGGGTTGGTTATACAAAGGGAAGGTATTAGCACCCTAAGTATCTGAAGTACTCTACAGGAACCTCTTGTTAAGTTTGTGTTATGTTATGTTTGCTTGCTAAGAAAATCTGCTAAAGATGAAGGTAAAGACCTAAGGGTATGTACACTAACTTTACTCGCCAAGACGTCGCATCTTGTGCCTACGTATCTGACTAAAGAATCAGAGCAACCGTAGTTCACCTAACTAAGGGTGAAAGAGGAACCATTGACTATAGTCATAGTTCCAAAGGGAAATGAGCATAAGCTCACGTAGAGTCCACGATAACTCTCTAAGTCTACGTTATGAAGGGAGGAAGTGAATTCTCATGATAGTGAGAACCACGCAGAGTTCATGATAACTCTGTAAGTCTGAGTAAAAGGTAAAGTGAGTTCTCATGATAGTGAGAATCACATGGAGTTCATGATAACTCCATCCTATTACTAAACTATGAGGGAAACGGCTCTTATGAGGCCAAGGATGAAACAGGAGTAGTTTATGGACTTAGGAGTCAAAGTAGGAACTTTCCTTTGGAAGGAGGGTCAAGAATCAAGCATGAATATGATATATACAGTATGAATATGAACAAAAGTATAATCAAGATAGTATGAACAAAGTAATATGAACATGGTAATAATCAAAACATCAAAATCAAATGATAATAAATCAAAGAATGATGGTAACCACATAGTATCATGTTTATCATGCTAACATGCTATGAAACAATGTCAAGCAAACATATATATAATTATCAAGAAAAGCATACATCAAGCAAAAGTAAATGAGTGCTTCAATGTAAATAGCAAGAGATAGAAAGATCTAACCAAAATAGTGCATAAACACTTCCCACTGATGGGCCACTGGCAAGACAAGATCAAGAGTCAAAACCTCCACTCCACGAGCATAGGGCAAAGGGTCCTAAATCTAAGTCCTCAGTCCCAAAACTCGAGATGGTAACCACAGTCCGGTCATTGAGTTTTTTAAGTTTTCAATATTTATTAGTGTGTTTTAAAGAATGTATGAGTAAATAAAATGTACAATAAAAATAAGATATAAATATGAACAAGGATAATAATCGACATAAAGAATAAATCAAGATATATATATATTGACTGAAAGTAAATTTAGTGATTGTTGATTAATTTATTGGATCGATGAATCAGGTCCAATGTAGTGCTGATCCGTCGTAGTACGGTCTATGAGGAAGACCATACTATAGGAGGATGCACAATTTGATCTTTGTGTTAAGACACGATAGAGAAACGATATAGAAGATCATTCTCCGATGAAATCGTGCCACACGAAAAGAAAAGGTAAAGACCTCGTCTTAAATCAAAAACTCTCGTTAATTTATCGAAGGTAACCTATCACGGTCCCAAAGTATAGAAAGAGATCTCGATGATCACTCACTACAGATTTGGAACAATGAAGGTTAATCGCCTTGACAAATAACGTTTGTGAACAGAAAGACTTCATCGATAAAAAATAAAGAAGATATAAGAAAATGCGAAATGAAGATAAAGTTGGTCTCATCTTAATCAAGGTTTGAATCGATAAATTGATAACCTATGATATTCGACTTTCATCGACCGATAAAATAATGAAGGTGGCCTCATATATATCACGACTTTTAGTAATTTGATAAATCGACTAAGTCGTGATTTCTGTAATATCATCGGCCCAAAATAATAAAGAAAAGGGCTCGAAATGAAAATAAAACCGGTCTCATCTAAATAAGGATTTAGATCGATAAATCGAATACCTTTCTATTAGATTTTCATTGACCAATAAAAATAAATTGAAAAATGGCCTCATATGAATCATGATATTTGTGACTTGAATAAATCAACAAAATCAAAAAGTTTTTTATGTCATAGGCCCAAAAAATAAAGAAAATGGGCTCAAAGTGAAAATAAAGCCGGTCTCATCTAAATAAGAATTTTAGATCGATAAATCGAATACCTTTTTAATTAGATTTTCATTGACCGATAAAATAAACAAAAACGGCCTCATAGTCATCACGATTTTTTTAGTAAAGTAGATCAATAAAAATCGTGGCTTTTTAATATCATAGGCCCTAATATAGAATAAGTTAATTAAACCAAAGAAAAAAAGATAAAATAGATTAAGAAAACAATGAAGTTTTTTTTTTAAAAGGAAAAGGGGAGGTGTGAGATCTAAACATAATGAGTAGATAGCAAAATCATTTGAGCTTTTGAAGCCCATCATTCACTACCAAGACTCGGTCCAACAAGCCCACCAAAAGCCATCCTCAATATTAAAATAACACGGTTGGTGAAAAAGAAAATATATCAAACCAAAATGGATCTCACAGCCCATTAAGTAAACAAATAGATTCTGTTCTCTTTTTTCTTTTTTTTTTTTAAAACAAAATGAAGGGGCATAGGGAAAATGAATGGTCAAAAGAAAACCCTTCCACCGAGGCACCCTTTTAACATCATCAGTAGAAAGAAACAAGTCTTTCATTTTTACAACCAAACACGGCTAAAACTGGAGACAACACACGCTCAGGAGCAATTCCCTCATCATCACGTTTCACAAGAACAAATCCAGAACCACGACAACAAGATCAACGTGTTCTTTTCATGATTTTTCGTCGGAAAAACAACAACATGCTCAGAAGCTATCGCTTCATCATCGCTTCAAGAATAAAAAAGGAAGAAGGAAAACGACGCGTTCGTAATCTCTCATCCTCTTTATGCGATTTGTTCTTCTCGGTCCAGGTTTGTGATTGAAATCAAATACTCATCTTCTTCTTCTGTTCTGGTTTGGGATCTGCTTCTGAATGGGTTGTGTATTTTGATGGGTTTGATTTAGTGATGAAGGGTTTTCAGAAAGGGTGGTTTATTGTTACGAGGAAGAGAGGTTGTGGAGGATTGGGTTTTTCGGAACAAGGTTTAAGTGTATGATTTTGCTATGTGAATGAGGAAGGTGGAGGGTTTGGTGTTGTCTGAAATTGTTGTTCTGTTTGATTGAAGTGGGTTTTGGTTGTTGAATGTGTTTTGGTTGCAGAAGGTAGGCGATGTTGTGGTTGAGTAGTGTTTTTGAGGTGTTGTTTGGAATTGCTGTTCTTCTGAAATAGGTATATGGTTTAAAAACTTGCAGCGGGGTTGAATTGGTTTTAGGAGAAGAAGAACTGATGAGGAGTCTTTTTTGTTTTTGTGAGATAGGGAGTTGATATCAAGAAAGTGAAAAGTCCCCCCCAACCGATGGAGGGTTTTTGTTGTTGTGAAACATTGAGCTGTTTTTTAAACGAAGGGTTCAAGAATGGTTTGAAGTTTTTTTTTAGGTTGAAGTTATGATGAAGTCCAGTGATAAAGTGGAAACAAAGGCTGTCCTGTTTGTGTGTTGCAGAGTTGTGAAGTGTAGCGCAAGTTGTGTGGCTTGTTGGAAGGAGTTTTCGCCCTTGTTGCTTGTTCGAATCTTGAATCAGAAAAGGAATGATCTTAACCCAACATGTTATGGTATGACACAATGTTTTCCTCGTTATGGCTTGTGGTTGCTAGCTTGTAAGTGCAAAAAAGGTGATGTACTTGCCAACTTCTCTTGTACGTTTGTGACAGAAGGAGTGGTGTTGGAATTGATGTGAAAAAAAGTCAGCGGTGGTCGTGTAGTTTCTTTTTGGTTTAAGAAAAGAAGCAATGATAATGAAAGTAAATTAAAATATTTAAATTAAGCCAAGTCAAACTGATAAATAATAAAAATAAACTTTAAACTAGAAAACTAAGATTAAAACTAAAACTAAATTAAATTAATAAAGCTTGAACTAATTAAGTTAACTTTAGACTAAAATCCTAAATTAAAAATTAATCTAACCAAAATTAAACTAAAACTAAAATAAGAATTAAATTAAACTAAAGATAAAATTCTAATTGAAACAAACTATATATAAAAAGTAAATTTAAGAAAATAGACTAAATTAATTTTAAATAATCTAAGATAAAAACAAATTCTAAAACGAAATGATAAAATGGCAAAAATGCATGATTAATGAGATGTTCACTACAAATGCGAAAACAGAGACCAACTAAGAATAATATGAAATAACCAGGATCTAAGGGTAAAATTTGGTGTACAACAGATGGTGACACCCAACAAGCTTAAGAGAATGACACAAACAAGAAGAATGTGGTTGTGAAATATTCTGCTTCATAACACCTACTGTAACAATGCAGGTTGTTCTCGAGTGGCTATTATGTAGAGGCAAACAAGAAGAATTAGGTTTGCATATGTTTGAATGCATTTGTAGGGTACTTGTGATTCAGTGTTATTTATGTATGTCGCTGGATTTTATTCTTGTTACTGCGTGAGGCACTTTTAGTGAGGAGAGAAAGAGAGAGAATAAGGAAATAAGGATTTGTACTATTGAATTGTGTAAATAATGATACAAGCTAGGACTATTTATATACAACCCTAATTGGGCTTGGGCTAACACAACTTGGATTATATCTAAATATTAAACCTAATCAAATCTAATCATATCAAATCTAATCTAATATTTCAACACACCCCCATAATCCAAGTTGTCGGGTCTACGCTAGTCATAGTCGATCTGAACTATTCCTAGTTTCTTTCTCAAATTCAAGAATCTGTCGATCTTCAATCCTTTGGTGAAAATGTCGGCCAAATGTGCTTCACTTGAGCAATGCCTAACTTGAAGTTCACCTAGATTTACCTTTTCCCTCAAGAAGTGAAATCTGGCTTCGATATGCTTACTCCTTCCATGAAGAATTGGATTCTTCGCCAGATTTATGGCTGACTTGTTGTCGATTTGCAACACAAGAGGTTTCTTCACTTCGACCTCCATTTCTTCAAGTATTGATCTAATCCAAATTGCTTGACATGCAGCATAGGATCCTGCTATATATTCAGCTTCACACGATAATAATGCCACCACAGATTGCTTCTTCGAACACCATGAGATTGGGGAACCAAATACTTGAAAGAAATAGCCAGTTGTACTTCTTCGATCTTCCTTATCTCCACACCAATCAGCATCTGAAAAGCAATTAACTGTTGCTCATTTGCCTTCAGAATCTCGTCAAAATAGAAATCCAAAATCTGTTGTTCCTTTTAAGTATCTCAGAATTCTTCTTGTAGATTTCATGTGTGACACTCTTGATTCACCCATGAATCGACTCACTAATCCGACTGCGAAACCTATATCAGGTAGAATATTGCACACATATCTCAAAGATCCAACTATAGTTACATCAACTTTGTCTTCCTCTCCATGCTTCTCCAACTTCACGTTTGGTTCGACAGGTGAGGATGCAGGATTCGAATAATCTATTCTGAATCTCTTGAGTATCTCTTTGACATACTTCCTTTGATGTAGCACCATACCTTGCTTCGACAGATGAAATTCCATGCCTAGGAAATAAGATAATTGTCCCAGATCCGACATTTCAAATTCCATCTTCATCAGCTCATTGAACTTCAACAAGTTCTTCAGGCTATTTCCAATTGCTAACAAATCATCGACATATAAGCAGATGATTGTTACATCTTGTGCTACAACCTGAACATAGACACCATACTCAGACTTGCATTTGACAAATCCCAATTCGACTAAGTATGAGTCGATCTTCTTGTTCCATGCCCTAGGTGCCTGCTTGAGGCCATAGAGCGCTTTGTGCAACTTATATACTTTACCCACTTCCTTCTGAATCACAAACCCAGGAGGTTGTCTAACAGACCATTCAGAAAAGCTGACTTCACATCTAAGTGAAATGTCGACCAACCTTGGTTACATGCCAATGCTACCACTAGTCGAACAGTCTCCAGTCTTGCTACTGGAGCAAATACTTCAGAGTAGTCAAGTCCTTCTCTTTGAAGAAACCCTCGAGCTACTAATCTTGCTTTATGTCTTGCTATCGACCCATCAACATTGTGTTTCAACTTGAACACCTACTTTACTTCGATAGCTTTTGTATGTGCTGGCAATTCGACTATCTCCCATGTGTTGTTTCTTTCGATTACCTGTAACTCTTTGACCATAGCTAACTTCCACTGTTGAATTTTTAAAGCTTCATTATGGTTGATTGGTTCAGCACCTGCAAGTAAAGAAAAATGAACTAATTCTCCATCTGGCGTGACTTCATCATCACCAGTTACTTCATAATCATGAAGTCTTGTTGGAGGAACTCTATTTCACCGAGGTCTTTGGCTTATTTCAGCCACAACCTCTGTATCGAGAATGTCAGCAACTGTTTCTACTTCGACTTCAATTGGATTATAAGCAATTTCTTCAACTTCGACTTCATCAGTTTCTTCTTCGAAATCAGAGCTCATCAATGGCTTGTTAATTGAATTACTAGAATTCTAATCCCAGGCAGAATTTTCATCAATCACAATATCTCGACTCAACACAATCTTCTCATTAATTGGATTTAATAACCTGTATGCACCAGTCTTATGATATCCTACCAGAATCATAGGTTCACTCTTGTCATCAAGCTTCCTTCTTCCACTCCACACTTCTTCAGGAACCTTGTTCTTTAATTGCTTAGTAGGGCACCTGTTCAGGATATAAACTGCAGTCGAAACAGCTTCACCTCATAAATATTTTGGCAAATTCTTCTGCTTGAGCATACATATCGCCATATCCAATATATTTTTGTTTCTTCTTTCAACAATTCCATTATGTTGAGGAGTATAAGGAGTAGTTACCTCATGATAAACACCATGTTCTGCATAGAATTTTTCAAACATCTTCGAAGTGTATTCGCCACCTCCATCTGTTCGTAGAACTTTGATCCTCTTCTCACTCTGGTTTTCGACAAGCATCTTGAATCTCTTAAAGATTTCAAATACTTCTATTGGAATAATATAAGCAAGTGTGAGTAAGTGAGGAAATAGTCCCACATTGGATAGGAATGTGGTGACTTGAGCATTTATAAGTGAGAGAACCCACTCACCTATCACCTTAAGGTTTTAGGTGGACAAGTGGTGTGTCTCTCACAAAGGTGCCTAGTCCTACACTATGTATCAATGCTCCGTAGTAAAATTCCCCCAACAAATGGTATCATGATCATTTGGTTCGAGAAAGGGACCGAGGTGTATCAAAATGCCCAGGAAGTGGTGTCCCGTTGAAATCGAAATGCCCAAGGAAGAGGTGTATTCGAAATACCTAATAAGACGTACCTAGTAATAGGTGTCAACGGCGGTACATATATATATATATATATATATGTGGACAAAAGAGTTTCCACATGAGGGGGAGCATTGTGGACTCACACTTGAGGGGGAGTATTGGAATAATATAAGCAAGTGTGAGTAAGTGAGGAAATAGTCCCACATTGGGTAAGAATGTGGTGACTTGAGCATTTATAAGTGAGAGAACCCATTCACCTATCACCTTAAGATTTTAGGTGGACAAGTGGTGTGTCTATCACAAAGGTGCCTAGTCCTACACTATGTATCAATGCTCCCTAGTAAACTCCCCCCAACAATTTCATCCTTTCTCTTGATCACATAGATCCATAAATTTTGACTAAACTCATCGACAAACAAAATAAAATATTTGTTTCCACCAATGGTATGTTCTTCGAACGAACCACATACATCTGAATGTACAACTTCGAGTATGCAGGATGATCTCATTAGCATAGTCGAAACAAAATAATTTCTGGATTGTTTTCCGACTAAACAACCTTCACAGAGTTTGTCAGGCATCTCAAGACTTGGAATACCAGATACCATATCTTGAGTAATTAGTTTATTGAGTGATCGAATGTTCAAATGTCCAAACCTCAAATGCCACAACCAACTATCCTTGTGGTCGACAATAGTTTTTAGACATTGTACTTCAGTCGAACTGATCATGGTCTTAAACGTCCTGTTCTTCGACAACGGAGATTTCAAGACCAAATTGTTCAGGGTGTCAAACAATTTCAAACTCCATCTATCATGACAACTGAGAAGCCTTTTTCGATCAATTGTCTAACACTTAACAGATTGCACTTCATTCCAGGTACATAGAACACATCTCTGATCATAGCTTTCGCTCCATTACTCAGTTGAAAAACTATGTTGCCAGTGCCCTCGGCTTGCACCGAACTGTTATCAGCAAGTTTTATCTTGCTCTTCTTCGACTCATCAAATCTTCCAACCAGTCCTTTCGACCAATCATGTGATTTGAGCAGTATGATTCGAGGAACCAGATCTTGGATTCGACGTGGTTATCTGCCACTGTACCCATAACCACCATACCACATTCAGAATCATCTGAATCTTGGCGTGCAAGGTTCGCTCCTTCGTCCTTGCCTTTTTCCGATCCATTGTCTTTCCTGTACCAACAATGTTTGGCCAAATGACCCCACTTTTCACAGTTATAACACTGCATACTTTTCTTATCTTCTTTTTCCTTTCGATAGTGTTTACCTTAAAAATTGGTAAACAACCACTGATCTTCTAAAACAGTAAAGTTCTAGTAACTTACAGGATCGATCAGATTGATCCTAGGACATGTGCTGTATGTGTATTTAAAATATTTCATGATTTGGTAAAGTATGCCTTTCGACAATGCACATAAATAAAAAAAGGGTTTTGAAGTGTAAAGGATAACGATAAAAGATTAAAGAAACCACTAAGTCAAACAATACATCTAAAGAGAGGAAAGGCTGAATGTAAAGGTTTGATAAAAAACTGGAATTAAATACTGGAAAGGAATGCGTAATGATCTTAAAGTGCAGAAAGATAAATGCTTGAAAGTAAAGGCTTTTAATGTAAACGACTTGAAAGGTAAGAGTTTGTAAAAACAAAGATTTCAGAGTAAAGAATCTAAAACAGAAACTTCAAAGTAAATTGTATTGCAATAAAGGGTGATGGTGATTACAATCACGTACATTCTCACTTCACTGGTTTCTCGACACACTGGATACTTTGAGTGAATATAGAGTTACTTGTACAATTTGATTTTTTCACACTTATTCTAACTCTAGGACTAACCTATTTATAATACTCTAAAGTAACCACCATTTGACGGTTTTACTCCTAGATTACGCCACTTGGCACTTTGCATGTCTTCAACTTCTGGATCTTCTCCACCTGTCCTCTTTTCAAATTCAAATAGTAAAACTTCCCTCCACTATTCAGTTGTAACTGCAGCGCATTATCCATAGCCACTTCACCGTGTCGAATTGACTCCTTGGACTTAGTAATATTTGAAGTCCTAAAATCATTCTCTTCGACTCAGGCATTGCACAAACATGGTCGAAGGCCTTCTAGTCGAAGCCTTCTTTTTTTTAGCTTTATTATTTTAAAGAATATCTTCCTTTAAAGCCAACTTGTTTGAAACCATGTAGCGTCGAAATTAGGAGCTAACAAATTGCCCCCCAAAAATGTCCTTTCGCCAGTGTTGGTAGGAAGGTCATTTTTTGATAACATAATTTTTGACGCCTGCTCATTCGATTATGAAAACATGGTCTTAACTGACCAACTCACGATTTAGAAACTATTCAGTTTCTTTCAACCATGCTTATGACGTCATGTCATGATGGCAAATCTTCAAACGTCTTTTCAGCCGTATTCGTGAACAGTTTTCATCATCACTTTTCTTGGGATTAAGCATTTACAGTCTGCTCTTAACCACCACCATCCAATGATCTCAAAAGAGGACACGCGTCCCACTATCGTATCCATTTTAACGGTGGATTCACAATCCCCTCCCCTTCCAAACGCCTATAAGTACCCTTTTCTTCCAACTTGAAACTCTTTGCATTCTCAGGCTTTCTTTCAACCTATTTTCTTGTTCTCTAAACTCTCTCAAGAAACCCCAGAATGCACTCTTACTTTTCTCTTCAACTCTCAACAATGGCTTCTTCACAACCCATTCATCAAGAAACAAAAAACCAAAAGGGTAAAACTACTTCGTTCGAGCAAACTCTCCCGCCATTTTCAAACATCCCTGGACGAAAGGTGGTAAAGAACCAACAGTTCATGCCGGAACCTCTTCTAGAAAAAACAAGGAGCATTTATGAGTCTCAGGTAATGATCCCTCTCCTTATATCTGATAAACCCTATGCTTTAGGTGGCCCCCTAGCTGATGTAAAACCCACCAATGAAAAACTGGCTGAGTTCTTTCCTTCTTACCGTAAATCTAGACCTTTAGGACAAAAAAGCAACCCTAATGAGGCTGGAACCTCTACTAATACACCCACTCTGACAAAAATGGATCTGAGGTACCTTCATAATGGTACGAGGCTGGTAAGAGCTGTCAACCCTTTAAAGGATTTTGACCTTTGGATGACTAGAATGAAAAGGGTCAAAGCCGATCATTGGAAAACTATTGGAATCTATGATCTGCTTATGTTGTCGAAGACCAACATCCCTTATTGTTTGAACTTGCTGGCAGGATCGCTTTGCTTCTGGGATAGTACCCACTACACCTTTCATCTTCCTTGTGGGATGGTTACTCCCACACTCTTCGACCTTGCTACCATTGCAGGTCTTCGACCAGATGGCATTTCCTATGACCCTGATACTGATGCAGAGGATACCATAGGGATCTCTGACTCCAAACTCACATACACCCACTTCATCAACTACCATAAGCATGATACTGCAGAAATCACTGATAAGGAACACATTGCATTCCTCACCGTATGGCTGTCGAGGTATGTATTTTGTTCAAAATCCCTGCAGGTGGCCAAGAAGTATCTCACTCTGGCCAACCGACTTCACAACAATAAAGGAGTTTGCCTTAGTGGGTTGATTCTGGCGAACCTCTATGAGTCTCTCAGTGAAGGGGCGGCTCGACTCAAAGACTTGGAGGCCCAAGGTACTGTTCACTTAAATGGCCCTCTCTGGCTACTTCAGTTGTTGCCCAATGCAACCTTTGAAGCTAGCCTTCCCAAGAAAGGGCAGGTCGATGGAGATTCTGCTGAAATCAAAGAGAGGAGGGTCGAAGGTACCCGCCTGGTGAAACTTACGCCAAATGACGATGAGGAAACTCTCAAGAAAGCCTTCTCCAGTTATATTATGATGTTTGCAAAAAGGCATGAGTTCACACCTAGCATGGCTCCCTTTGCTGAGAGAAAATGTGGACCTGAGTGGTTCACCAGGCAATTCCCTGATTCCTCCACCAAACTCGACGCCGAATCTGTTTCAATCTGGGAAGCCTTCTTGATTCCTAGATTTATCGTTGAAAGGCTGAATCTTGGGAGAGACATGGCAGCCTTAATTGCTTACCAACCAAATCTTGTCTCTCGACAACTTGGGTTGGCTCAGATTTTCCCCAAGTGTCTATATGGGAAGATAGGCCATGTGGTCCTTCACACCGCCAGTTTTGATGAAGCGGGTGCTGCAGTCACTTTCGACCGGTGGAACGCTAGGAAAGCAACCCTTTCCCCTATGTATTTTCAGCCCACCTTCTTGTGTACCAAACCCTTCCATAACTGGTGGTCGAAGTACTACAGTGAGCAATTTCTTGATGTTGCTGCTTTCTCTTCCTTACTTGACCAAGCTTTTCTTGATGTGCAGGAGAAGACCAAGAAGAGTAAGTTCATTCACGTCAAAGAAATTCAAGCCTTTCAAAAGTACTTTGAAACTGTCTATCGACCAGATGATATTAGATGAACCGTTCGTGAGGCTGCTGTCACTTTGAAGGAGAAATTTCTACAAAAAATGGATCAGTTGAAAATCCCTTCAAACGTTCCCCTTGAGAAACGTTATATGGTAGCTTTTGAACTCTTTCCTCCAAAGTTCCCTCGACTGCCTAACACTGATTTTGGAGTGGCACTTGCCCCCCCCATTTCCAGACTGGTTTGTCTGTGGTGAGCACTTAAAACTCCTTCGACAGCAGTCTCAACCGAAAGCCCAACGGGTGGTTGCGACTAAACATACGCTGGACAGTTTCAAAGGACACCTTCATATAGGGGTCGAGGATGTCCGTGTCGAATCCGAAATATATGAAGGTTTGAGGCCCTTGATTTGTGATTTTTTAACTAACCACTCAATTATTAAACTTGTAATAATCGTCTGTCTTTCAGCCATGTCCAGGAAAACCAGCTCATCGAAGGGTGCTGCGAAGGTCGAAAAGGACACTGAAGGCACAAAGGTACTTTATATCCCTTGCCTAAGTCTTTTTGTGTAACCAATCCTCTAATATTTGCGTCACCTTTCAAGCTGCTCGAAAACCTCCAACGCCTTAAAAAAAGGGCAAGAAAGGTGCTCAAGCAGTTGTTCCTCCAGATACTGATGATGAGTCCCCTGAGGAGATAGTAGTCAAGAAGAAAAAGAATCTTGTCAAAGCTTCTGAAACTACCACCGAATCTCCCTCAAAGGCGGCAAGAATCCTTGAGAAGACACCTGCTGGTAGTGGTGTCAAGAAACAACTCTCCAGGGTTGCGTCGAAAATGACTGCTGGCGATCCTGAGAGTGCGAACTCAAGTCCTGATGCTGCGGCTGTACAAGTATGCGTACTATCTTCATTCAGTATTTGGATTCCCTACTCAGACTTCTCTCAATCTTATTCCCTTTACTTGTGGTTTTTCAGGCTGATGTAGGTGGTTCTAACCCACCACAACCTTCCTTCAGCTTTACAACAACTCTGCTGAATAGCCAAGGTGAGCCAACTTATCACCCTACCTCTGACCTTGGTTCTGGATATAGCTCAATCAGCGAAATTAACCAACCTATCCCTCTTACAGTTCCTCCTTCTGCAGTAGATGAAACAAACCAAAGTTCTCCTGCCAGGACCACTACTCAACAATCCCAGACCGATGGTTCTGATCATGAAGAGGATGATGTTTCTCATCAACAACCTTTTAACCAAACAGAGACTATTGGTATGGACACAGAAGAAAGGCCCACCGAAGCAGAAGAGGAGGAAGTCGAAGAAGATGAAGAACAAGAAGAAGAGAGGGAAATGACTGAGCAAGATTAAGCCCACACACCTGTGGTTGGACCAGGTCCTGCCAACACTCCAACTCCTGGACCTACAGTCACTTTGACTACTGGAGGACCCCCTACAGGAGACCCCTTGGCTGCCCTCAAATGGTCGAATCCTCGAGAGTATGCCAGGATGATACTTGGGAAGAAGTACAACTCTTCAGGTACCAGTCTCAGCACTTCGACCAACTCTGGGGGTCCAGCTCCAGATGATTTTGCCAGCCCTATTCTTCAAAAAATCAAGGACAAATTCTTCAAGGGAGACATCCACAATGTCTTACTTTCAAATCAAACCGCTCCTCTCTTTCTGAAAGACAGCCTTTAGAAACTGGACCTTTCGACCCTTAGCAAAGATGTTTCTGAATTCCTATTGGAGCTAACTTCTTTAGTGACTCAAATGTCTGAGGACTTTAAGCTCCTTCCCAAGATCCAGAACAACATTGAAATCACAACTGGATTGGAAGCTTCAGCTTGGGATGAAGCACATGCATCAAAAGCTATGGTCGAAAGTCTAAAGACTGAACAACATAAAAGGTAGGCAGAAGTGGAGTCGAACCAAAAGAACATTGATGACTGGAAGCAGTAAATTAAAGAGCTGCAGAACAAGATTTCTAAGGCTGAAAAGCGCAACCTTGAGCTGGGATAGTTCGACGATACTGAAATGGCCAGAGAGCTGAAGCGCACCATAGACTTCCTTGATAAGGCCCAAACGCTTGAAAAAGAGCTTTCAGCAGCCAAACTCAACAAAGCTCTATGTGAGAAACGCCTTCAGAATCACAAGGTCAACTTCCTTGAGTTGAATTCAAAGCTCCCTTTCTGATTGTCATATGATTTCTTGTTTGTAGCTCCACTTTTTGTTCATCATGTTTTAAGGCCCTTTTAAGGCCCCATGTACAGACAAATTTAATGCCCTATGGCCTTTATCTAAATTCTTTTGTTTGCCACTAACTCTTCGACTTGCAAAATTTTTCTCTCAAACTTTGCTAACTGAGTAATTAAAGTATTCTGCCTCTTTTCTTGGAAATCATGAAAATAGCGCAGCTTTTAACATCTTAGTGTTTCAACGGCACAAGTTTCTATTCCATAAAGGAATATTAATATCACAACCCTAGGGTCTATACCCAAGGGTCATTTCACGTACTTCCATCATTGACTAGCCAATCCCTATAAAGCCTTGCCTCTATAAAACCTTCTTCCCTCTTGGGATATCTTGCACCTACTACAGCAAGCATGAGTACTTTTTCAAAGAAGGCAATGACCAAGAAGGTGGCTGGAGAGACAAAGAAAGTTGAGGCAACAACTACTGCCTTCAATAACACTTCAACTTGAGCAACATCTCGCGCCAAGAAGAGAGAAACCAAGATGAGGGTCCCCAAGAAAGAACATTCCAAAGCACTAAACTCTGATGATGAAGCTGACGAAGATTATGTTGCCTTCCTCAACTCCATTAATTGGAGGGACTATGAATGATCTTTCTCCTGGGTTTTATGTTATTGTAATTGTTGTTTTCTGTATACCATTTTGGCCCCACATGGCCTATTTTGGCTTTTGTAGTCTGAATGAAACTTACGTCTTAATATGAATTTCTTGTAAAATAGGCTTATATTTTTTCAAATATTTCCCATTTACCCTTAAGACTCTTAGATCACCCTCCATCTCTTGAATCTCATAAGTATTATTACTAAACGCCTTAATAATTTGAAAAGGACCTTCCCACTTAGGAGACCACTTCCCTAAAGTTCTGGTCTTTCGATCCATAGGTAAGATTACTTTCCACACTAGGTCTCCAGTTGAAAAGGTCTTAATCTTGACCTTTTTTGTTATAAGACTTCTCCACCCTTTTCTTTTGCCTTTTCAGCAATTCTAATGCATGGATCCTTTCTTCATCTAGGTCTACTAATTCATCAAGCATCATATTCCAATAAGACTCAGATGGAATCTCATGATGCCTTTGAATCCTTATTGATTGAAGATAAATTTCCACAGGCAGAACTGCATCATGACCAAAAGTCAGTCGAAACGGGGTAGTATTAGTTTCCTCTTTAGGGGACGTTCGACATGCCCAGAGTATTTGGTCCAACGTCCTGTGCCAATTTCTTGGCTTTTTTACCAAATGCTTTTTTATCAACCCAATAACTACTTTATTTGCTGCTTCGACTTGGCCATTAGCTTGAGCGTAATAAGGTGTGGACGTTACAAGCTTGAATCCCATTTCTTTAGAAAACTCTTGCATTTTTCGACCAGTGAAGACTGATCCTTGGTCCATTGTAATTGTCTCTGGGATTCCAAACCTATAGATGACGTGCTTCTAGATAAATTCAATCACATCTTCTTGATCAACATTTGGTAATGGGATAGCTTCGACCCATTTGGTAAAATAATCAATACCCACCAAAATGTACTTATGATTTTTAGATGATGCTGGTCGAATCTCTCCGATCAAATCCAAAGCCCATCCTCTAAAAGGCCAAGGTTTCACTATAGAGTGTAATTCACTCGCTGGGACGTGTTGAATGCCAGCATGAACTTGACATTCCTGACAACCCTTAGCAAATTCCATACAATATTTTAACATGGTAGGCCAATACATGCCTTGTCGAAACAACAACCATTTCATTTTATGGCCTACCTGATGTGCCCCACATGCCCCACTATGGACAGTCGAAAGGCCTAAGTATGCTTCTTCCTCACTGAGGCACTTAAGCAATACTCCCTCAGGAGTCTTTTTGAATAATTCATTACCCAACAAGACATAACTTAAAGCTTGATACTTGATTTTCCTTTCTGTCGAAGCTATTGGATTTTTCAGGTAATCCATTATAGGTTTCCTCCAATCCTTGTCAGTTATACTATCAACTGCCAAAATTGCGAAATTGTCTTCGTCAACATATCCAAGCTTAGTTTCTTCCAAATCTGATGGGGCTAATCCTACTGACACCACCCTTCCTCTGACTTCGACTTCGATTGCATCTTGTAATTTGTCTTTCGAAACTTTATACCCTGATGCAATCTGAGCCAAGTCATTAGCTACCTGGTTTTCCAACCTAGGGATGTGTCGAAAACTAACTGCGTCGAATTTTTTCAACAATCGATTCACAACTACAAAGTACATAATAAAGTTTTCTTTAATGCACTTGTACTCTTTGGTCACTTGTTTTATAACCAGTTCTGAATCTCCCATTATTTCGACATGAGTTACCCCCAATTCCTACAATACTTCAAGTCCAACAATTAAAGCTTCATATTCAGCTTCGTTGTTAGAACAACGGCCCTCAATTTTATACTTAAGTGTTGTTGGAATTTTATTAGGAGAAATAACCAGTACTCCTATGCATGTCCCATCTTTGTGGCTTGACCCGTCGAAATATAACTTCCAAGGTTCCACATCAAGATAGTTCAGGGGGGTATCATTTGTAGAACGGTCAACTATAAAGTCCGCCACTATTTGTCCTTTAACACCTTTTAAAGGCTTATAAGTTAAAGAATATTCAGTTAACGCTAATGCCCATTTTCCAATTCGACTATGCAAAATAGGTTTGGACAACATATGTTTAATAACGTCATAACGAGAAGAAACATACACATCAACTGGTTTTATATAATGCTTCAATTTGGTACAAGAGTAATACAAACATAAACATAATTTTTCAATCATGCTATATCTAGTTTCTGCATCATTTAAAACTCTACTAAGGTAATAAATGGCTCTTTCGACACCATCATCATCCTCTTGAGCTAACATGCTCCCTAAAGTTCTATCTGACGCAGCTATGTACAATCTCATACACTTATTTCCACGAGGTGGTGAGAGAATAGGGGGTGACTCAGGTACTCTTTGATTTTGTCGAAGGCTTCCTGTTGATCTTGCCCCCAATCGAACCCATCCTTGCTAGCTCGAAGCAATGGTGAAAAGGCTTGCATTTTCCCACTTAAGTTACATATAAATCTCCTCAAGAAATTTATTTTGCCCAAGAGAGACTGCAATTCCTTCTTTGTTGATGGCGCTTTTGCTTCCATAATGGCTTTGGTTTTATTCTGGTTAATTTCGATCCCCTTCTTGTGGACCACAAAGCCTAAGAAATCCCCTACCTGCACACAAAAAGCACATTTGAGAGGATTCATTTTCAGACCATGCTTTCTCATCCTTTCAAAGGTACGGGATTTTGGGTTTTGATTAGTGTGCTCGCTAAGATTTTTCCAATCTTATGCCTACGTATTCCCGTTTAACGAAACAAGGAAATCAGAGCGATCGTAGTACCTCCTATTCTATGGGAGGAAAAATGTCGTTTTGGTGTCTTGTTCAAAGCCCAAGACGTGAAGCTAAAGGTGGTTTGTATCTAGTTCAAAGCCTAAGATGTGAAGTTGAAGGGTCTATTTGTATCTTGTTCGAAGCCCAAGATGTGAAGCTAAAGGGTTTTGACTTTAGAGAGAATTTGTCATATCTAAAGGGGATGTTTATCACAACTGTTGGGTGACTGATTATAAAGGAGAATTACTTTAACTGGGCTATGTGAATCCAGCAGTGCCATAATTTCCTTTATAGGGGATTTTTAACCTGAAGGAGAAGACTTTAACTTAGTGTAGAGTAATGCCATCTTTCCTTAGGAATTTCTCATGCTAAAAGAGGGACAGTGGCGTGGATGTAAATAGTCCAGAGGCTTGCCGTTACAGCAATTAGATGAAGGGGAAATGAGTTATTGACGTTTGTATATTGTGAGCAAGGAACAACTTGATTCTAAAAGGTTGATTGACTCAACCGGGGTTTCCTTATACAAAGCCTAAGAGGAGGCTATTGACCCAACAAGAGGGTACTTTTGTGTCTCGTACAAAGCCCGAGATAGAGGCTAAAAGGGTCAACTTAACAAGAGAGTGTTTTTATATGTGTCTTGTACGAAGTCCAAGACGCAGGCTAAAAAAGGGGATTGACTCAACAAGAGAATCTTTTATACTCAACAAGAGAGTGTTTTGGTATCTCGTACAAAGCCCGAGATGGAGGATGAAGGTGTGACTCAACAAGAGAGTATTTTATACTCAACAAGAGAGTGATTTGTATCTCGTACGAAGCCCGAGATGGAGGCTAAAAGGGATTGTGACCCAACAAAAGGATCTTTTATACTCAACAAGAGAGTGTTTTTGTATCTCGTACGAAGCCCGAGATGGAGCCTAAAAGGGTAATTGACTCAACAAGAGAGTCTTTTGGTATCTCGTACAAAGCCCGAGGTGGAGGCTGTTGACTGGTGACTGTTTCAGTTTAGTGACAGGTCCAGTATGTTGGATAAAAGAGAAAATCAGTTCTTATAAAGAGACTGATTAACGGTAAGGCTGTGCTTTGGGTACTGATCAGAGGATCAGGGTTATTTCCGGTTCTTTAAGGAAATAGGAAATCCAAAGGGTATTGAGACTGTCCAAGTCTACGGGTGTTTTGAGAAATCGATTCTCAGATAGTGAATGATCTTTGTATGATGCCCAAGAGAAGGCTGGTATGTTAAGGGATGAAGGTCAACCCATTAACTGGTCTGACACTTGACTCAGAAAGACAGCTCCAGCAAATTGATGACTAGGTTCTGTTCCTATACCTGTAGAGGTCTCTGGGTCCTTGTATTAAGCCCAAGAGAAGGCATGAGAGCTTTTAAGAAGCCGAAAGGTCCTTGTACAACGCCCAAGAGGAGGCGGGGATTCTTTTAAGAAGCCTGTGGGTCCCCAAACCCCGAGAAGTTTAAGATATGCCATTCACAAAGAATAGATCAAGCCAGGAAAGTTCGAGAATTTGGAAGAAACTCAAGAGATGCCATTCATGGAGAAAAGATCATCTCTAGGGAGTAGAGTTTCTTTGACAATTTCTAAGAGTAACAGTCTGTGAAAGGGTTCACCGAGAATTCTGCCTTTCACTTTGTTCCATATTGATTAACCCCAAGAGAAGGGAAGACTGTGTCTGGTAATCCTATGGGGAATCTAGTTTTGAAAGTATTTAAGAGTGACCAACAAGGCTTTACCTAGTGCTAGACGTAGTTGCCGGGGAAAACTCTAAATAACTATACTAGTATTACACAGTTGATATTTGACAAGTAAATAAAAGTTTATGAAAGGAGACTTACAGTGAGTAGCCCCACAATACATTTATATATATGAAAGCAGTAAAGAAAGCAGGTAACACTTACTCGGTTGTAGAGCTTCCATGCTGTTTAGTTAGTTGTTCAACAAAGAAAGTTTTGATAACAATATTATATTCAAAATCAAAGGAGAAAGTACTTTGAAAGAATTTTTGGGGCTTACAGCTCGTGGAGAGGCCCAAGGTTTTATCAGTGATTGCACTATTGTTTTGTACAGGGACTTATACAAGTGACTGAGACCAAAAAAGGTTTTCAGTACAAAGGGATGGGTCTTACACTCTCTCAAGAGGCCCAAAGGTGTTTAAATAAAAAGAATGGGGCTTATAACACGAGGGTAGGCCCAGATGATTTGTTTTTGAATTGGCGATCGCGCCGAGACTTTCTTTTAACGTAGGGGGACTTATACAATGTCTGAGGCCCAAAATTGTTTTGGTTAAAAGGGGGTTGGGACTTATACTCTATTAGAGGCCCAGAGGTTTATTTTTGTACAAGTGATGGGGCTTACAGCTCAAGGAGAGGCCCAGGGTTATTTTTGAAAAGGCAACGATCACGTCGAACGTTTGTAAATGTACAGAGGGACTTATACAAGGTGTGAGGCCCACAAAGGTTTATTTACAAAAAGGGGTTGGGACTTACACTCTAATAGAGGCCCATGAGTGTTTGAAAAAGTTTTGTGAGGGTGAAAATCAAAGAAACCCTAATTTTGTTTTCCTTTAAAAGTATATATTTAAAGAAAATCAATAAAATGATAAAAATACCACATAAGTTTGAATAAACCACTTTTGATTTTTGTTTAAGGTTTCAAAAATGAGGTTT
The DNA here is from genome assembly GCA_022829125.1 of Lathyrus tuberosus. Lineage (NCBI taxonomy): Eukaryota > Viridiplantae > Streptophyta > Magnoliopsida > Fabales > Fabaceae > Lathyrus > Lathyrus tuberosus. Next base: position 3,085,520 of record JALAZF010000536.1, read on the forward strand.
TAATCACAAGATGAATTAAAACTCATTTGGTTTTGATTTTCAAGGTAAATATTCACTTTTAAATGTTTAAAAACAATTAAAAAATGAATTTATTCACAAAAATACTAATTATATTAAATAAATAATATAAATTTGATTTTTTTTTGGAATAAAATATTTCAACATTTTTGTATTTTTTGCAAAAAGAACCAATAAAAAATAATTAAAATTGAAGGAGTTATTAATTTTTCAATTAATTAATAAAACATGAAAATATTGGAAGTCTGAAAGTCATCGGCATCCACTGTCATTAAATACATATGATAAGAAAAACTTTAGTAAGTAATAAAGGGATAATATGTGGAGTATTAGGTTTTATTTAAAATAATTAGTTAATACTTACTTGAGGAATATCAAATCCAAAATCGCAACCTTCATATCCAATATGACCTGATGGATGAAAGTTAAGGTAAAAATCGATGTTATCCGCTTCTTCAGGTTGACAAAACATAGTCTTCTTGATCCTATTGTACTGATTTTCTTCTAGCATTCCAGTCTACACTTTTGTAAAATTGGATTGGGGAGGGGCTGATGTTGTGCCCAGAGTAACTTTCGACTTGAAGGATTTTCTCTCGGTTGCTGACCTTCTTTTAACCAATTTTTTTCGCTCTACTTTTGGGGTTGAAGCTCTGGAGTCGTATTCTTTTGAATTGTCGTTGTCATGTAAGGTTGGGCTGGTAGTTTGGTGACTACCCAAACCATTTAAGAAATCAGTTTAGTAATGAGTAAATATTTTAAACAACCCTTTTGAAGAAACGGTTACTAAAAACTTAGTGCGCGCACACACACACACAATTAATAAGAAGGTTTTGAAACTAGTTTGTGATGTAGAAATCAAACAAAAAACTTACACATTAAATATTTCCTTAAGGCATAGAAAAATATTAATAAATAAATTAAAAAGTAAACAAGTAATTGGTTCATTCGTAATCAATCAAACAAGTTTTTTTTAAGAAACTATTCATAGAAAAGATTGACACACACACATAAAAGTTTAGTGACTGCTTCCTTATGAAACACTAACTGGTCCTGATTCATTTGCTTATTAACATGTTATATGAACCAAGGTTACATTAAACGTGAATGAAGATCACTGGTTACTAGTCTTTGAATTTAGAAGTCCAGAACACACTCAAATATTATTTCTAAAACAATAATGTTCATGTCACACTCTTATCAATGTTCAAATGCGTTTTCAAGCCCAATTTGTTCCTTATCCTCCTACCAAAATGTTTGTTCGTTTTATGATGTAATTTCAATAAATGAATGTGTTATTTTTTAATATGACAACATATAATTATGCAATAAAGTTTCCTTTGAATGATATTATGATATTGTTATTTTATATTATAGCAACTATCTATTCATCTTACTGTTATGAAGTTTGCATTAGTTAAGAAATGTTGTAGCAGCAACCTCAGTTCTTTATTGTTATGAAGTTTGCATCAGTTAAGAAAAGTCATTTTGCAGTTAGTAACAGTGCACAAAAAGGACAATTTTATCAGTAATATAGAAGCACCTTAATAAAAAAAGTAACTTGTATCACAAGTTAGAATTAGTCTTGTTGTTTTAATAATTACAACAAAGTAAAAATGTAGTAACAAAAAAAATTAAGCCTTTACGACGCTTTCACCATGTTCACCATCATTGATTGACCTTCTTCATGAATGTGAAATGGTTTTCATACAGATTACTTATGTTGAACTGTAGTTTATCTCTAACTCCAATCTGTTGAATGGCTGCAAACTCCCTCCAACCCCTTGAAAACCTCACTAGGTGTGGATACGTTTCATACTCCAATTCACAAAATTCTGATTCTAAATTTACCCCAACCAAATTTATTCCATGCATGGTTGTATTCCCCAAGCATTCTCCCATGTCATCAGGTAATCTCTGTAATATAATTGAACCAAAATCGAAATTAATATAAGCTAAAAAAACCATAATTAACAAAAACAGAACTATTAAGTGAATTGAAAAACCAACCAAATAGGGAATGACTTGGGGATCCTCTGTCACTGTAAGGTTGAAGGTCATAACTTTTTGCAGAGATCGAGTCTTTGTATGCCAAGTAGGGAATTAGGCAGGAGTAATTGGTTTCATTATGGGAATGATATGGAATTAGTTTCTTCCCAAGTATCTGAAGAAAATATTATGAAGACCTTCAAATTAATAATGCTCTCTTAAAGTCAACCAACCATTTGTGATCCTAGGGATTTCATCATCACGGTTGAATTTAACCACGAGTTGAAGACCTGTATCATCATATAGGCCCCAAAATTTTCCCAAATCCCCTCTGAATTCTTTATAGAATTCAGGTTCAATCTCACCCTCGGCCTAACAGTGCACATGTTGTTAAATAAACGCAAACGCATCTGTAGCGCGAGTTTTTTTGTGGTTGCAAAGCACTATCGCTTTGGGGTACTACAACTCGATTCATTTTTTATCCTATTGAAGCTGATGAAGAAAGGGAAATAGATGTCTCCAATTAAACCTGCTTGCATACTGAGTTTGAACAAATGACTGTTGGTTTACAGATGCTACAAAGATCGTGGGTCTCTCTTAGGTTATTTTGTTGAGAACACGGTGTTTAGACTATTGGTAGGATGTTAGGATTGATGCTTTTTTATTGATGTAGGTACGGGATTTTGGGTTTTGATTAGTGTGCTCGCTAAGATTTTTCCAATCTTATGCCTACGTATTCCCGTTTAACGAAACAAGGAAATCAGAGCGATCGTAGTACCTCCTATTCTATGGGAGGAAAAAGGTCGTTTTGGTGTCTTGTTCAAAGCCCAAGACGTGAAGCTAAAGGTGGTTTGTATCTTGTTCAAAGCCTAAGATGTGAAGTTGAAGGGTCTATTTGTATCTTGTTCGAAGCCCAAGATGTGAAGCTAAAGGGTTTTGACTTTAGAGAGAATTTGTCATATCTAAAGGGGATGTTTATCACAACTGTTGGGTGACTGATTATAAAGGAGAATTACTTTAACTGGGCTATGTGAATCCAGCAGTGCCATAATTTCCTTTATAGGGGATTTTTAACCTGAAGGAGAAGACTTTAACTTAGTGTAGAGTAATGCTATCTTTCCTTAGGAATTTCTCATGCTAAAAGAGGGACAGTGGCGTGGATGTAAATAGTCCAGAGGCTTGCCGTTACAGCAATTAGATGAAGGGGAAATGAGTTATTGACGTTTGTATATTGTGAGCAAGGAACAACTTGATTCTAAAAGGTTGATTGACTCAACCGGGGTTTCCTTATACAAAGCCTAAGAGGAGGCTATTGACCCAACAAGAGGGTACTTTTGTGTCTCGTACAAAGCCCGAGATAGAGGCTAAAAGGGTCAACTTAACAAGAGAGTGTTTTTATATGTGTCTTGTACGAAGCCCAAGACGCAGACTAAAAAAGGGGATTGACTCAACAAGAGAATCTTTTATACTCAACAAGAGAGTGTTTTGGTATCTCGTACAAAGCCCGAGATGGAGGATGAAGGTGTGACTCAACAAGAGAGTATTTTATACTCAACAAGAGAGTGATTTGTATCTCGTACGAAGCCCGAGATGGAGGCTAAAAGGGATTGTGACCCAACAAAAGGATCTTTTATACTCAACAAGAGAGTGTTTTTGTATCTCGTACGAAGCCCGAGATGGAGCCTAAAAGGGTAATTGACTCAACAAGAGAGTCTTTTGGTATCTCGTACAAAGCCCGAGGTGGAGGCTGTTGACTGGTGACTGTTTCAGTTTAGTGACAGGTCCAGTATGTTGGATAAAAGAGAAAATCAGTTCTTATAAAGAGACTGATTAACGGTAAGGCTGTGCTTTGGGTACTGATCAGAGGATCAGGGTTATTTCCTGTTCTTTAAGGAAATAGGAAATCCAAAGGGTATTGAGACTGTCCAAGTCTACGGGTGTTTTGAGAAATCGATTCTCAGATAGTGAATGATCTTTGTATGATGCCCAAGAGAAGGCTGGTATGTTAAGGGATGAAGGTCAACCCATTAACTGGTCTGACACTTGACTCAGAAAGACAGCTCCAGCAAATTGATGACTAGGTTCTGTTCCTATACCTGTAGAGGTCTCTGGGTCCTTGTATTAAGCCCAAGAGAAGGCATGAGAGCTTTTAAGAAGCCGAAAGGTCCTTGTACAACGCCCAAGAGGAGGCGGGGATTCTTTTAAGAAGCCTGTGGGTCCCCAAACCCCGAGAAGTTTAAGATATGCCATTCACAAAGAATAGATCAAGCCAGGAAAGTTCGAGAATTTGGAAGAAACTCAAGAGATGCCATTCATGGAGAAAAGATCATCTCTAGGGAGTAGAGTTTCTTTGACAATTTCTAAGAGTAACAGTCTGTGAAAGGGTTCACCGAGAATTCTGCCTTTCACTTTGTTCCATATTGATTAACCCCAAGAGAAGGGAAGACTGTGTCTGGTAATCCTATGGGGAATCTAGTTTTGAAAGTATTTAAGAGTGACCAACAAGGCTTTACCTAGTGCTAGACGTAGTTGCCGGGGAAAACTCTAAATAACTATACTAGTATTACACAGTTGATATTTGACAAGTAAATAAAAGTTTATGAAAGGAGACTTACAGTGAGTAGCCCCACAATACATTTATATATATGAAAGCAGTAAAGAAAGCAGGTAACACTTACTCGGTTGTAGAGCTTCCATGCTGTTTAGTTAGTTGTTCAACAAAGAAAGTTTTGATAACAATATTATATTCAAAATCAAAGGAGAAAGTACTTTGAAAGAATTTTTGGGGCTTACAGCTCGTGGAGAGGCCCAAGGTTTTATCAGTGATTGCACTATTGTTTTGTACAGGGACTTATACAAGTGACTGAGACCAAAAAAGGTTTTCAGTACAAAGGGATGGGTCTTACACTCTCTCAAGAGGCCCAAAGGTGTTTAAATAAAAAGAATGGGGCTTATAACACGAGGGTAGGCCCAGATGATTTGTTTTTGAATTGGCGATCGCGCCGAGACTTTCTTTTAACGCAGGGGGACTTATACAATGTCTGAGGCCCAAAATTGTTTTGGTTAAAAGGGGGTTGGGACTTATACTCTATTAGAGGCCCAGAGGTTTATTTTTGTACAAGTGATGGGGCTTACAGCTCAAGGAGAGGCCCAGGGTTATTTTTGAAAAGGCAACGATCACGTCGAACGTTTGTAAATGTACAGAGGGACTTATACAAGGTGTGAGGCCCACAAAGGTTTATTTACAAAAAGGGGTTGGGACTTACACTCTAATAGAGGCCCATGAGTGTTTGAAAAAGTTTTGTGAGGGTGAAAATCAAAGAAACCCTAATTTTGTTTTCCTTTAAAAGTATATATTTAAAGAAAATCAATAAAATGATAAAAATACCAAATAAGTTTGAATAAACCACTTTTGATTTTTGTTTAAGGTTTCAAAAATGAGGTTTTAATCACAAGATGAATTAAAACTCATTTGGTTTTGATTTTCAAGGTAAATATTCACTTTTAAATGTTTAAAAACAATTAAAAAATGAATTTATTCACAAAAATACTAATTATATTAAATAAATAATATAAATTTGATTTTTTTTTGGAATAAAATATTTCAACATTTTTGTATTTTTTGCAAAAAGAACCAATCAAAAATAATTAAAATTGAAGGAGTTATTAATTTTTCAATTAATTAATAAAACATGAAAATATTGGAAGTCTGAAAGTCATCGGCATCCACTGTCATTAAATACATATGATAAGAAAAACTTTAGTAAGTAATAAAGGGATAATATGTGGAGTATTAGGTTTTATTTAAAATAATTAGTTAATACTTACTTGAGGAATATCAAATCCAAAATCGCAACCTTCATATCCAATATGACCTGATGGATGAAAGTTAAGGTAAAAATCGATGTTATCCGCTTCTTCAGGTTGACAAAACATAGTCTTCTTGATCCTATTGTACTGATTTTCTTCTAGCATTCCAGTCTACACTTTTGTAAAATTGGATTGGGGAGGGGCTGATGTTGTGCCCAGAGTAACTTTCGACTTGAAGGATTTTCTCTCGGTTGCTGACCTTCTTTTAACCAATTTTTTTCGCTCTACTTTTGGGGTTGAAGCTCTGGAGTCGTATTCTTTTGAATTGTCGTTGTCATGTAAGGTTGGGCTGGTAGTTTGGTGACTACCCAAACCATTTAAGAAATCAGTTTAGTAATGAGTAAATATTTTAAACAATCCTTTTGAAGAAACGGTTACTAAAAACTTAGTGCGCGCACACACACACACAATTAATAAGAAGGTTTTGAAACTAGTTTGTGATGTAGAAATCAAACAAAAAACTTACACATTAAATATTTCCTTAAGGCATAGAAAAATATTAATAAATAAATTAAAAAGTAAACAAGTAATTGGTTCATTCGTAATCAATCAAACAAGTTTTTTTTAAGAAACTATTCATAGAAAAGATTGACACACACACATAAAAGTTTAGTGACTGCTTCCTTATGAAACACTAACTGGTCCTGATTCATTTGCTTATTAACATGTTATATGAACCAAGGTTACATTAAACGTGAATGAAGATCACTGGTTACTAGTCTTTGAATTTAGAAGTCCAGAACACACTCAAATATTATTTCTAAAACAATAATGTTCATGTCACACTCTTATCAATGTTCAAATGCGTTTTCAAGCCCAATTTGTTCCTTATCCTCCTACCAAAATGTTTGTTCGTTTTATGATGTAATTTCAATAAATGAATGTGTTATTTTTTAATATGACAACATATAATTATGCAATAAAGTTTCCTTTGAATGATATTATGATATTGTTATTTTATATTATAGCAACTATCTATTCATCTTACTGTTATGAAGTTTGCATTAGTTAAGAAATGTTGTAGCAGCAACCTCAGTTCTTTATTGTTATGAAGTTTGCATCAGTTAAGAAAAGTCATTTTGCAGTTAGTAACAGTGCACAAAAAGGACAATTTTATCAGTAATATAGAAGCACCTTAATAAAAAAAGTAACTTGTATCACAAGTTAGAATTAGTCTTGTTGTTTTAATAATTACAACAAAAGTCAATTTTCATAGATGAGGAGGTATGTTGAAAACCATTATGAATGTTTTAGTAATCAAAAGTCAATTTTGAACCATTATGAAAAGCATTCTGAATGTTTTTACATTATAATGTTAGACTCCTACAAAACCCGCATCTAAGGATAAAGGGATTTTGCCACACATCGAGTCTGTTGCATCACAAAAAGAGGTACATTGAAAGTGTTATTCTATGATCCGAATTCAAAAGCTTCATGATTTTCTACTTTACCTAACTTATATGATTTTTAGGTTCCTGCTCAAGTTTCACAACAAGCCAGCAAGAAAAGAGCTCCTACAAAGACCGGGCCGGCAAAAAGAGCTCTTGCACCTCGCTATCGGATGTGTCTTGAAACACTAGTGGCAACATCAGATTTGATGGATGGTGCCATTCGTCAAATAGACATGGACGAAGGTGGTTTTGGTTTTCCTCATTCCGAAATAATTGCAAAAGAGGACATGGAACAGATTTTTAAGCATCTTGAATTAGGCATCGGTGTTATGCATTCATACATCTGGTACTCCGATCAATCTATTATTTAATTAATTGAACAATTTATTTACACATTTTAATGAAAATAGTCTAATGTTTATTATGTTTTTATTTAAGGTGCTTGTATGAAAAATTGATGCACGGGAATCAATTGTCAAACAGATTCTGTTTCTTGTCTTGCACCCGTGTCAATGCACCGACAATTGATACTGATCCAAATTCAGTAATAGATCACTTGAGAGATTTATGGCCAGCAAAACAGAAAGTTTGTTTCTTTTACCGTATAATACTGGAAACGGGTAAGATTTTCATTCTAATCTTTGTATCTTTTGCGTAGAAATTATCCATTTAAACTTTTGTTATATTTTACGGTGGACACTGGTTATTGGTTGTTATTAATCCTACACGAGAAGTGGTGTATTATCTGAATTCATTAGATCATAATTGGACAACATATCAGAATATGAAGGATTTGGTTGATACGTAAGTGAGTCTGTTCTAAATATTCGTGTGTATTTGTATATTTAATTATTTATGTGAGATTGTTCTAAATTTACGTTTTTCTTTTATAGAACAATACTAGTATACCGAGCACAAAGAGAAGCTCGAGTATCACGGTCTAAAGCTTCCAACGTTACATGGATCAAAGTGGAGGTATATTAATTTTCACAATGTTGCTTATAATAGTGATGCTACTTGATAACACAAGACAACTATATATTAATTCTTATTTGTTTTTCTATGTGCAGTGTCCTCGTCAACGTAGTGGTATAGACTGCGGTTATTTCGTTTTGAGGTTTATGAGGGAAATTATTCATTTGGATCGATTAGAGATTCCCATCATGGTATGGATTTATAACTTAGGATTTATTTTAATACTTATCGGATATTTCGAATAATTTATTATTTTAAACTAAATCATGCATATTGTGTTTTGTTATGTAGTACTTTGATGAATACGCGTGTGATCATTACGCGAAAGATAAATTGGAACAAATCAAGGAGGAATTACGTGAATATCTTATTGGGAAAAGAATCATATAAGGTATAGAAGTTGGTGTGTAGTTATATGGAGTGTAATTGTATAGTTTTGGATTGTTGTAAATTAGGAGATCTTTATGGAGTGTAATTGTATAGTTTATTTTGTAGTTATGTGAATGGTTTATGTAAATGTTTTATGTATTAGAATGGTTTAATGGTTTATGTAAATGGTTTATGGAAATGGCCTAAAATTGTTTATGTAAATGGTCTATGTGAATGGTTTATATAAATGGCCTAAAATGTAAAGGATTGGAAATGGCCTAAAATGTGAAGAAAAATATATACAGGTTTCTGCATAAAAAACTGGGAAAATTTGATTTTAAAAAAAATCCTTTGAAAATAACGTGAAGAAAAGACAGCGCTTTTAGGAAAAAGCGCTGCTTATAGTGAAAATACAAAAAAATTAGACAGCGCTTTCAAAAGCGCTGCCTAAAGGGGTGAAATAGAAAGCGTTTTTCCTGAGAAAGCGTTGCCTAAAGGTGAAAATAAAAAATAAATTAGACAGCGCTTTAAAAAGCGTTGTCTAAAGGGGGACAATAGAAAGCGCTTTTTCCTGAAAAAGCGCTGCCTAAAGGTGCCAATAAAAGGCATAAAAAGCCAGAAAAAGTGCTACTAAAGGGCCACTTTAGAAAACGCTTTTTCAGTTAAAAGCACTGCTAAAGGCCTACTTTAGAAAGTGCTTTTAAAGGTAAAGCGCTGCCTAAAGTAGGCCTTTAGCAGCGCTTTCTCATAAAAAAAAGCGTTGTCTTTACCTACGGCAGCGCCACTTTAGGCAGTGCTTCTAAGCGCTGTTAAAGGCCAAAAAAAGCGTTGTCTTTTCTTTTCTTTGGCGTAGTGAGATATGACATATTGGATGTGTTTGGATCATAAGCTGTGGTGGAATTGCTCTCTAACTCAAAAACTCAGAGTTACCTTGCTAAAGAAGGTATTTTTGCCTATAGAAAGAGATTTTGAGGAAAACAAGTGTTGTAGTGCTTTGGTGTACTCAAACTAAACACAATTGAGCTCTATTTATAGTAGAGCAAGTTTGTTTTGGCTGCAATAGTGAATGGAAACTGCAGCATAGGTTTGGCCAATGTTGAGCAATGAGAATCCAAGTCTCCTCTAGCCATTGACTAGAGGTTAGGGTCCAGGCCGCTGGTCCCCTTGGTCTTGGATAAGTCTTGACTGAATTGAGTTGGAAATGGCTCAGTCCATGCCACCTTAGTGTACGCGTTGAATGCTCCAAACCAAAATTGGAGTCTTGTCCCTCTTTTAGGCAATTCTAGGTTTGGCATGCTATTTTTGGTTCCAAAGACTTGGGAGGCTTGGGATCAGAGTTGGTTCCTCCTTGGTCCCCCCTTGTGGTGTTCAGATGGATAGAGTTGCTTGCCCTTTGCAAAATTTGAGCAACTCGAGCAAAACTCCAAAATCTGCCTTGCTTTTACAGTTTTCAGCAAGGCATGTTGCCATTTTCATATCTCATGACTCAAGTGGACTTTGATGGAGTTCTTGGCCATTTTGGAAAGCCCTCATATGATAAAACAACTGTTTGATCATAATTGGTTTTGATACTTTTTGGATTTAAGTGAAAAATGCCCCTACATTTGGAGAAAAGTGAAGGCAGATTCTGACTTAGTGAAAATTTCACTAAGTGTGGGAAAAAGTGGCATTTCATGTTTTCAGCCATTTTGATCATTCCATAACTCAAAATCCATGTTGAATTGGAATGAGGTGTGTTTGAAGCTTTTGTAGAGGGCCGTGAGATCTACAAATCCAGCTTTGGATGGGGGAAAATGGCCTTGTGGTTTAGGAGTTATGATCCTCCAAAGTTGGTACCCTAGCCACTTTATTCCATAACTTAGAAAATTTTCTAAGTTTTTATGGTTACCCCTTTTACAAGTTATCCCACTTTTCTTGATTTTTCTTGATGAATGATGATTCCAATCATACATTAACATCATTTTGGGGTCAAAGAACCATAATTGTGAAAAATCTCAAAAAGTCAAAGTTTGACTTTTGTGCACAGTTGACTCTTTATCAGATGAATTCCAAACTGTGTGATCCTCTATGAAATCAAGTCCTTGACCTAAACCAAACTTGATGGATTGATTTCATAGGTGTTATAGGGTGTATTGAATCATGTCCTAGGGTTTGGGAGCATGTCCTGGTCAAAAGTCAAAGCTACAGTTGACTTTTTCCGCGAAACCCTAACTGTGGCTCTGATGAAACTGAGACTTGTTGCTCAAGCTTCTTGGATCAATCCATTGTTGCAAATGGATCAATATGGTTTATTAGAGACCCTCAAATCATCTCTTGAGGTCTTGGCTCATGATTTGTCCCAAAAGTCAACTTAGGGGTGAATTAGGTCAAGAAACCCTAATTCCTAACTTTTTATGAATGCATCCCCTGAGGAAAAATTGACTTGATGATTGTGTTTATGATGTCCCTTGAAGCATCATAGGTTATTCTTTGAAGCATTGGCTCATGCCTAGAGGAAAATTTCCATCTGGAGGCCCTGGTCAACCAAACCATACTTTGGTGACACTGTTGATCTTGAGGCTTAATCCACCTGGAAGGGAGCAGCCTTGTGCTTAATCCTTGTTGTGGGAGTCCTCTTGATCCATTATGGATGTTTGAGAGATTAGATAAGTTGAAAATCATGTCATTTCTTGATTGATCCTTTGTCTAAAAGCTCTGAGAGGGCTTGAAACCCTAATTATTGTTTGTAGTGAGTGCTCACCCATCTTTGAGGAGACTGATGAGGTATGATGGTTCATCCATATTGCGATGATGATTTACACAATGATGGGAAATCTTAGTGGTCAAAATTTGGGGTATGACAGATGCCCCTATTTAATCTTCTTGGACCCGAAGGTGTGAATGTCGAAGGTATTTGGGCATTCGGGGTGCAAGAGGATTAAATATCAGAATACCCGAAATTTTGATGGTGGTTTTGAATGGTATCTTACGCATTCATCTTATTTTGCTAAGCAATGATGTTTAGAAAAGGTAAGAACTTCCCCTCGATCCTGGTTTCCTACCAAGGAACTGGTCTCAGTTTCTGCAATAAACTTCCCCTCGATCCTGGTTTCCTACCAAGGAACTGGTCTCAGTTTCTGAAATAAACTTCCCCTCGATCCTGGTTTCCTACCAAGGAACTAGTCTCAGTTTCTGAAATAAACTTCCCCTCGATCCTGGTTTCCTACCAAGGAACTGGTCTCAGTTTCTGAAATAAACTTCCCCTCGATCCTAGTTTCCTACCAAGGAGCTGGTCTCAGTTTCTTTTGTCAATAAACTTTCTTGACAAGGGACGATATTCGTAGCGGTTTTCCCCAAACTTCTCGCCGAATTTTCCTGGGGAGATGCCATTTGATTGAAAAATTTTGATGTCAGACTTGCTGGGGAACCCATTCGTCCGAGTTGTAGAGTTGCACAAACTTCTCTGTTTGGAGATGCCATTTGTCGACTCTTCTGGGGAAAACGAGTCTCTTGAGAGATTGTTTTCGCTTGGGCTATTACATCATACTTTTCTCGAGATCTTCCCGGAGAAATTCCATATGATGTGATCTAATTTTGAGGTGCTGATGACCTTTTTGTTAGCGGATTTTTTCGGAGAAAATCTGTTGTATTGTCGACTCTCTGATTAAGAGGCTTTCTCTGGGGATTTTCCTTCATCAGGGAAAGCGAAAATATCATCTTCAATGGCGAAGAGTGACGTTTGTTGAAGATTCTCTGGTTTTTCAGAGGTTCAAGTTATCAAAGTGGTCGAGGACCAACTTCATCCCAGAAATACAGTAGAGGAGAGAGATTGTTCAGACGTAACATTTCCCGACGAGGAAATAACTGACAACTCAATCGAGCGAACTTTTATCACTAGGGGACAAGACTGACTAGAGTGATAGTGATGCAATATGAATGCAAATGCAAATAAAAAATGCATGATATATGTATGTATATGCTGACAAAACTGACGCGACATACAGACTAATGGATGAACACGACTGGATACTCAGCCACTTCGGGGGGACGAAGAGGTACCGCTGGGTTCAAAATAGCAATTCCACCTTGCTTAGGAGAAATAGTCCCTACGGGGAACTATGTTGGTCGGGCTTAGGAGATAAGAACTCGGCCGAAGATGTCAGATGGAGTATTCGTATCTGACATAGCTGATCCTTCATTCAGGCGTACTGGTTTAGAAGGAGTACTTTGATTCTGCACTTTGAAGCTCGGTTATTTCTGGAGAAGCGAGCGACGTTCTTTCGATGTTCAACAGTCAAAAGAATTGCCATCTTTATTTTAGAAGCAGAAAAATTTTACAAGTAAATTCATTTTTGTTTTATTTCAAGAATCGTTGATCATATTAAAATGTCATTCTATAAAGCTAAAACAAATAAGAATTGCAAGCAAAAGCACAAAGGCTCAAATTTTATTGATAGGATGGAAATCAGCCAAACGCGTGATTTCATAGAGTGTTTACAAAGTTATAAAATGGTAATTTATGGGAAATGGGCTACATTGAAACATGACGACCGCTATCCTTCTACCAACTTTGAATTCGGGACATTTTGAGCTTCTGTCGAAGATGACCTTGACTGGAGTTTTCTGATGGATGGCATGACTGCTGAGGAGCTGAACTAATCAGACGTAGTTACTTGCCATTATCCCTAACTTTTACTTGGATTGTACTTTGAGATTTCCAATCCATCGGGATGATTTTTTATCATGTCTCTAATTTTTTCCTGGATCGCCTTTTCGGGTTTTCAATCCACCGAGACGTTTTTTTATTTATTTTTTTTATTTTTTTTAGTTTAGGCGAAGTATTTCTTGACTACATCAACATTCGTGGGGTAGGCAAATTCCTCTCCATCCATGGTTTCGAGTCTCAAGGCACCGCCTGAGAAAGCGTTCTTGACCACATAGGAGCCGTCGTAATTCGGAGTCCATTTACCCCGGGAATCAGTGAGAAAGAATTGTATCTTTTTGAGCATAAGGTCTACTTTTCTGAAGACGCGAGGTTGAACCTTTTTGTCAAACGCCTTCTTCATTCTTTGTTGATACAACTGACCATGGCATAGAGCCATGATTCGCTTTTCTTCGATCAGATTTAGTTCATCGTGTTTACTTTGACACCATTCAGCTTCTGTAAGCTTAGCTTCCATCAATACCCGGATTGATGGGATGTCTACTTCGATGGGGAGAACTGCTTCCATGCCATACACTAGAGAGAAAGGGATTGCCCATGTTGAAGTGCAGACAGATGTGTAATAACCGTGAAGAGCAAAGGGTAGCATCTCGTGCCAATCTTTGTAGGTTACAACCATCTTTTGAACGATCTTCTTGATGTTCTTGTTAGCCGCTTCTACCGCTCCATTCATTTTGGGTCGGTAGGGAGATGAGTTATGGTGTTCGATCTTGAACTCTGCGCACAACTCTTTCATCATCTTATTGTTCAAGTTGGATCCAATATCGGTAATGATCTGGCTTGGAACACCATAACGACAGATGAGATTATTTTTGATAAATCGGACCACCACTTATCGGGTTACATTAGTGTATGACGCTGCTTCGACCCACTTGGTGAAGTAATCAATGGCTACCAGGATGAGCTGATGTGCATTCGAAGCCTTAGGTTCAATCATGCCGATTATGTCGATTCCCCATATGGAAAAAGGCCACGGGGAAGAGAGAACTTTGAGATGCATTGGCGGTACATGGATTTTGTCGGAATATATCTGACACTTGTGACACCTCCTCATGTACTTTTAGCAGTTGGATTCCATGGTCAACAAGTAGTACCCTGCTCTCAGAATTTTTCTCGCCATTGTGTGTCCATTGGCATGAGTGCCAAAGGATCCTTCGTGAATTTCTTTTATCAGCATGTTTGCTTCTGGTCTGTCTACACATCGGAGCAAGATCATGTCAAAGTTTCTCTTATAAAGTGTATCACCGCTCAGGAAGAGGCTGTCTGCTAGCCTTCTGAGGGTCTTTCTATCTTTTCTTAGTGCCCCAGGTGGGTACTCTTGTTTCTGAAGGAAGCATTTGATATCGTGATACCAAGGTTTGTCGTCTATGACTTCTTCAATCGTGAAGATGTAAGCGGGCCGTTCAAGGTGCATTATGTCGATCTTAGGTAAGTCGGTCCATTGACCTACACTAATCATGGAAGAGAGAGTGGCTAGTGCATCATCCATGTGATTCTCATCACGAGGGATACGATGAAACTCGATTCTGTTGAAGAAAGGTAACAACCTTCTTGCATAATCTTTGTAAGGAATCAATTCTGATTGGTATGTGTTCCAATCTCCTTTGATCTGATTGATAACCAAAGCTGAGTCGCCATATACGTCCAAGTTCTTGATCCTTAAGTCGATCGCTTCTTCGAGACCCATAATACAAGTTTCGTATTCGGCCTCATTGTTTGTGCACTTGAATGTAAGTCTGGCAGTAAAAGGAATGTGGGTACCCTGAGGTGTTATGATGATTGCCCCAATTCCGTTTCCGTAATGATTGACTGCTCCGTCAAAGATAAGTCCCCATTGGGAACCTAGTTTTGGCCCTTCACTGGGTAATGGTTCATCGCAGTCTTTCATTTTTAGATACATGGCATCTTCGTCTGGGAAGTCAAACCCGATTGATTCTTGATCGTTAATCGGTCGATGAACCAAATGATCGGCTAAAATACTCGTTTTAACGGCTTTCTGAGCCTGGTATTCGATGTCGTATTCCGATAACCACATCTGCCAACGGGCAATTCTTCCCGTGAGAGCAGGTTTCTCAAATACATACTTAATTGGATCCATTTCGGAGACCAACCAAGTAGTGTGACGAATCATGTACTGGCGAAGACGTTTGGCTGCCCAAGCCAGAGCGCAGCAAGTTCTCTTAAGCATAGTGTACCGAGTTTCACACTCAGTGAATTTCTTGCTCAAATAGTAGATGGCAGACTCTTTTCTTTTTGTTTCGTCTTGTTGGCCAAGTACACAGCCCATGGAGTCTTCCAAGACTATTAAGTAAATGATCAGTGGTCTTCCTTCCACTGGAGGTGATAAAATTGGCGGGTTCAACAGGTATTGCTTAATACTGTCGAAGGCGGTTTGGCAGTAATCTGACCAAATGCAGTCCTGGTTCTTTTTAAGTAGTTTGAAAATCGGCACACATGTCGCGGTCATGAGAAAAATGAATCTGGAGATGTAGTTCAAACGTCCTAGGAATCCTCTAACTTGTTTTTCAGTTTTCGGAGAAGGCATTTCTTGAATGGCCTTGACCTTGTCAGGATCAACCTCAATTCCTTTCTGGCTGACGATGAACCCTAAAAGTTTCCCTGAACGGACACCGAAGGTGCACTTGTTGGGATTCAAGCGGAGTTTGTACTTTCTCAACCACTCGAATAACTTTGAAAGGTGGGTCACATGCTCCTCTTCTATCTTAGATTTGGCAATCATGTCATCGACATACACCTCGATTTCCTTGTGTATCATGTCATGAAACAGAGTAGTCATGGCCCTTTGATAGGTTGCCCCGGCGTTCTTCAAACCGAACGGAATTACCTTGTAACAAAAGGTACCCCATTGGGTAATGAACGAAGTTTTCTCCATGTCTTTCGGCACCATTTTGATTTGGTTATAGCCCGAGAATCCATCCATGAAGGAGAAAACTTTGAACTTTGCTGTACTGTCTACCAGCATGTCAATGTGTGGTAAAGGAATGTCATCCTTTGGACTAGCCTTGTTCAGATCCCTGTAGTCGACACACATTCTGACCTTTCCGTCCTTTTCTGGAACGGGTACGATGTTGGCTAACCATTGAGGATATTCTGATGTGGCGAGGAAACCTGCGTCAATCTGTTTCTGTACCTCCTCTTTGGTTTTGATGGCCATGTTCGGGTGAGTCCATCTCAACCTCTGTTTTACTGGCGGACATTCCTGATTTCAATGGTAAATGATGTTCCACGATGCTGGTATCCAACCCTGGCATGTCCTGATAGGACCAAGCATATACATCGGGGAATTCTTTGAGAATCTTTGTCAAACTCTCTTTGGCCGTTGAACTGAGCAGTGCTCCAATCCTGATTTCTTTTCTCTCTTTTTCTGAACCCACGTTGATTATTTCCAACGGCTCTTTGTGAGGTTCAATAAACCTTTCCTCTTGTCTGAGTAATTGGGAGATCTCTTTTGGAATTTCATCACCAACTTCTTCTTCAGCCCCAAATACCGGGAATTCAAAGTTGGGAGAAGGCATCGGATCGTATGTTTCAACGGGGTTTAAAACAAGCAATCTGCATGACGTGATGATTTGTGTTTAGAAGAGATAGAGAAAATGCAAGTGTGTGCAGTGTATTTTCTTTGGAAAACTGCTTGTTTTTTATTATTTGTTTTTTAGGATTACCATTTTCTGAGAAAAGCGAAAAGAGAAAACAGCAATAAATGCGGAAATTACAGAACGGCGTTATTTTATTAATGAACAAGTCGATTATTGAAACTACAGCCCTATAAAACAAAACTCTGTCGCTTTGGGCGAAGCGGAGAGGGAAATTTACAGAAAGTGAGCCCTATCAAAACATCCGTTTCACCTGGGCAGGGTGAAAGGTTAAAGACGACAATTGCTTTGACTTATGAACAATCTTCGGAACATCGACAGCAACCCATTGGTGGCGAACTCCTCGGTGAATCACAAAGTCTGGCACCTTCCTTGATTTGTCTTCAGAAATAACGCTGATTTCTGGTGGAGCAGGATCATTGGAATCTATCTCCCCGGCAGAGTTGTCGTAGACGAACTCTTCCGTTGTATTTTGCATAGTATTTGTGCTCTCAGGCAAATCTCCCCATCCAGTTGGTTGGATGTCCTCGAGCCTGATACGAGAGCTCTCAGGAGCAGTGTACTTGACCATATAGTCGTATTTTCCACTGGGTTGTCCCAAGGTGTCCCACACTGTGGAACTGGAGGAGTCATCTCTCTCGATGACGTTGACCTCAGGAAAAGCGTAGTTGATGAATTCTAGTCCGACAAGCTTTGCCAATTCATCGTCGTACGAGATATTTTCTGAATGACCTGAGTAATGATCCCATGACATGGTGGGGACACAGGTATTCTTTTCAATGATTCTCAGCTGATTGTTCGGCTGATTTTCTTGCCCCAAGTCTCCTGGGTATGGCTGCCAGATATGCAGGCCATCCATTGGGCCATAATAGTCGTGGTCAAAGTTGTCCTTCAATAGAGTGTCTTCCTCTAATGAGTTTGGTGGAGCACGGCATCCTTCCGGATCACAATCTCCGTATATCATTTCGACGTCTGACCTGGGTATAAATCTCGGACTTTGTGCGGGATAGCAAAATGGCATAGGCACCTCTTCTTGAGACATATAGCCGTCCTTGTTAAGATAGGACTTCCATTTCTCATCTGTGTCAGAGGAATCTTCCTCGTTGATAGTATGGACTGCTTGAGGCACTGGGTTAAGGAAACCTCCACTCTGGAAGAAGTCCTGAATGGGATGAAGACTTCCATTGTTAGCAGCTGTCTAGGTACACATTTCAGAAAAACCAAGACCATTCTTTGTTTTAATATCAGTAGGAGTGACAAGTTGTCCCCATCCTTTTGCATTGTTACTTTTGATCGCTTCGAGAGCATCTCTGTATGAGGAAATCAATGTTCCTTTTGCTGATTGATTCTCATTGCTCACCGTCAGTTCCTGGAACTGAGTTCCTCCAACTTCCTCTGGTTCTACACAAGTAGATAATGAAAGGTTACTCACGATCAAGGCTTGTTCTCCACAGACCGTGACGAGTTGATCGTTCTTGACGAACTTCAGCTTCTGGTGCAGCGTCGAAGTGACGGCCCAACCTGGTGTATCTAAGGTCTTCCTAATAAATAGCTGTATGCTGCCCGGACGTCCATGACCTGGAAAATGATTAGGAAAGTGTGAGGACCGATAGTTATAGGAAGGTCGACTTCGCCGATATCTGCTTTCCGAGATCTGTCAAAGGCTTTGACGATGAACTCACTGCCCCTCATCGGGGACCCTTTGAATGATAGTCACATTAAAGTGGACTTCGGCATAACATTGATGGCCAATCCTGTGTCTACCAGTACGCTGGCTAAGGCATCGTCCTGGCAATTAACTGTGATATTGAGTGCCATGTTGTGGCTTTTGCCCCCCTCTGGCAAGTCCTCACCACTGAATCCTAAGTTGTTGCAGGAAGTGATGTTAGAGATGATGTTATCGAATTGTCGTATTGACACATCCTGTTCCACAAAGGCCTGCTCTAAGACTTTCTGTAGAGCCTCTCTGTGGGCTTCAGAACTGAGTAAAAGTGATAGCACTGAGATCTTTGAAGGAGTTTGTAACAGTTGATCAACAATGTTGTACTCACTCCTTTGGATGAGCTTCAGCATCTCATCATTGTTTTTCGAAAGGTCGGGATTACTGGATTGACCGACTGGTGGATTAGGAGCTTTTGTCTGAAGTTCCTTTTCTCTGTTAGGTTCTCCAACTCCTCGGTTGAAGATTCGACCGCTCCGTGTTACTCGACTGATGTCTGCAATATTCAAGATGGAGGGTAATGGAATTTCCTTTCCATTCTCAATTATTTTTGCACCGTATTTGCAAGGGATCGCCTTAGCTGATTCATACGGTAATGGTCCTGGAAGATAGATAACTACAGGAGCCTTCTGATTTTTCTGACTGTTGTAAGCAACTTCAACCAGTTCCTGGCTAGGAACCTTTGATTCTTCCAGTAGAGGGATGATGGTACAAACATCCTTGTTCTTCTCAGGGTCAGAGATTACAAACACGTCTCTGATCTGATCAGCGAAGTAGTCCGGCGTCCAGCCAACGGAGCCCGAAGGTAGGTATGGGTGAATCTCTTTGCGATCCAACTGACCTTGGAGAGCTGCTCGTATGAGGTAGCCACCTTGGTTATTCTCTGAGCAGACTCTACAACGTTCATAGTTGTGTGGTGGCACTGGCCACGCCCCATTTGAATGCAGTGTAACCCTACCTGGTTTGTTTCCACAGATCAGACATCCTAGCTTTCACTACTACAAAACGGCCAAACAACAATGCCAGGTTTACAACGGCATCCTATACACCGTTCTTATAGTGCGTACTGGATGCACGCGCATTATTTTAATTAGAAATCTCAAGGGTATAATAACGGTTTTTATGAAAACCGTGGTGATACAATCTAGCTATCATGGGTTCGAACCTCATCGCCCTCAAATAGTTTATCCCTTTGATGTAAATGCTCCCTTTTTAAGTTTTATTAATATTTAACTAAAAAATAATAAGGATATCACGACGGATTTTTCTCAAAACCGTTGTTACAAATTGAAGCTTCTTTTTATGTATTTTAAACACCAAGTATATATATCAATTTATCCATTGAAACAACCCTAACACCAACGCCGTCACCATTGTAGGGAAGAAGACAACAACAACAACAAAGTGTTCTACTTTAAGGTGTTGCAATGTCACATTTGAAGACAAAATCATCCAAAGGTGTTTCTACGTCTTGTTCCAGTGTAAAATCTCGATCTGGAAATTTTTGTGGTTGTGATGGTCGTATGGTTTCGTATCAATGCAAGAAGGGACAAAATAAAGGAAGGCTTTTTTGAAGATGTCCATTTTGGAGGAGCGATGAAACATGTAATTTGTTCATATGGGATGAAGACGTGGGAGAAAGAGATGGAAATGACGATGAGAGCATTATGAAGTCAAAGTTGGAAGCTGTGGGCTATTTGAAGGTTATGTATGAGGATTTAAAGAAAAAGAACAAGAATTTGAAGAACAAACTGAAATCAGAGATATTTTATGGAAATATCAAGATGTTATGTTTTTTTATCTCCTTTATGTTTAATATTTACTTTGTTATGAAATGTAATAGTTGAATTAGGGTTCGAATTACATTGTTGATGTTTAAACTGCAGATGCATTGTGAATTACATTGTTGATGTTTAAACTGCAGATGCATTAAGTTAGAAGTTAAGGCGCACCTTTTCTTTTTTATTTCTTTTGAAATTCATAAATAAAAGGGTTATCACTACGGTTCTTCTGGTTAACCGTAGTGATATATTTATAATAAATGAATACCTATGTATACGGTTTTTATTTATTTTAAAATTCATAGATAAAAGGGTTATCACTACGGTTATTCTGGAAAACCGTAGTGATATATTTATAATAAATAAATACATATCTATACGGTTGTTATTGTTAACCGTTGTGAAATAGTTTACCCATATTTAAGCGAAATAACTTTCACTTAATTGACAGTAACGCCGTTGCCTTCAAAGTGAAACCCTAGGACCCATTTTTTCTCTTCGTTTTCACCATTAGCCGTGAATCTTGTGCTTCATACGTTAAGGTATTCTTCTTCTTCCATCTATTGTTAGATATTTCCCATTATCTCGTTTGTTGCATGTTGTTTTTGTTGATTGTTCTCATATTTTCAGATTCGTTTTCACTACCTTAACAAAGACCATACTTTGGAAACTTCATAATGTTTGTGTTGCTATGGAAAAATGTATAAGAAGCATGAAGCTATGATGGAAACTTCATCCACCTTGTACTTTTTTTTCATAGCATCACGAGCAAGATGTTAGTAAATGAAGAAACAACAGTGTAAGCAAACTTTATCTAGTTTTAGAAGCAATGAAAAGAAGTATAAGAAGTATGAAGCTTTTGTGTAAGCTTCTTCCTCCTTATATTTCTTTTTCATGGCTTCCCAAACTAGTTCAACATCATAATTGATTCCTGTTCCGCGATTAGTTTCATTAAAAGGTGCGTTATTCTTGTTCCTCTCTTTACTCATCACTGGATTATGGTTTTACGGTTTGTTTTCAACTGAGGATGCTCATTTTTGAAGTTTGCTTTGTTTCCTTTCAGGTTAAGGGGATGATACAGGGTGATGATGCTGGTGGAAGCTAGCGTATTATATCAGTTTATAATTTCTGGATCTGGTATAGAATGTTGTTTGAGTTTATCATATTCTATTTACATTGTTTGTTTAACTAACCCTCACTTAAAGTTTGCTAGTGGTAGCAAGCGTATTATATGATTTTATAATATCTGGATCTGGTATAGAATTTTGTTTTAGTTTATTATATTCTATGTAGATTGTTTGTTTCACTAACCCTCACTTAAAATACATTCAGTTAATTTGACATAGATACTTGTAATCTGCAAATTAAGTTGTATTTGAAAACCAACTTAAACAAACTAATGTTGTTTTCTGATTGCATGCCTCTCATCATTTATCTCACATTCTTTTATATATAGATTATGGTATAATGATCTGGATCCTTAGATGCATCTCCGTCTTCCATTATAGTTAAATCAAAGATGAGGCAAATTATCCAATGTCTTGTTGATCTTATGGAAATTTAACTATAATCAAAGATAGCGATATATCGAAGGAGTCAGATCAATAAACCACAATATATGTAAAAGAGCGTGAAATGCACGATGAGACGAATGCAATCAGAAAATAACATTGGTTTGTTTAAGTTGGTTTTCAAGAATAGTTTAATTTGCAGATTATAGACATCTTCATCAAATTTAATCCATGTATATTTATTTAGTGAGGTGTTTTGAAAACAAACAATCTACATTTAATATAATAAACTTAGGGTACTTACAACAACGGTTATATATTGTAACCGATATCATAAGTAATTTATGTTTTATATAAATTCGCTACTGATGGGTTTCGAACCCAGAACCTATGTGTATGTATCGCAACGATTTATTATCATAACTGTTGTGATATATGGCGCGCGTCCTGCCTTTCAACAACGGTTTCCAAACCGTTGTAGAAACAACGAACTTACAACGACAATCTACATAACAACGCCTTCGCCCGCGTCATTATATGTCATTCCCAACCGTTGTTAAATGGGTTTTTCGTAGTAGTGTTTGACGCCGAGTAGGGTTTCCATTAAGCACACTGACTTGTTGCGTGTCTTCATCCAGATAGATAGGAAGCCACCAGTGATTTAACAAGTGTTGTAAAGTTCTTTGAACGAGAGTGCACCCTTGGTTACTCTCACTGCATACTTTACAGTTCTGATAATCATGAAAAGTGAGAAAACCGAGCTGGACCTGCCTGGCGTGTAACTCCACCAAGCTGGTGTTCATCAGACGAATATCAAAGATTTGGATCTTGTTGATCTGATAAGGATTTCTATCATGGTAGTTATGGATCCATCCAAGATCCATATGACGCTGGAGGGCCTCTTGTACAAAAGAGCATCCCTGTTTGTTTACCGAGCAAGTCAGACAGGAAATGTAATCGTGCCACGACAGATTATGATACTGGCTTTGCCTGGAGTGCATCGCCACCAGGTTGACACTCATCGCATGGATGTCGTGGTTCTGAATGATGTTGGAATTCGTATAGGTCATGTTGACCCCAAGAACTCGATGCTCTTGGATCCATCCGAGATCTAATTATTCCTGTAGAGCTGATTGCACCACAGAACATCCTTGATTGTTCTTAGAGCAGATATCACACTGGTGATAATTATGAGGTGGCACTTGGCCATATCCACTCTGTCTACAATGCATCTTGACCAGATTGGCCCTCAATAAGAGTACATCATGAATTTGATAGGTGTCGTTAGACTCTCCTTCTATCAAGTTGACTGCAGCTTTTTCGTGTTGAGGCAACGGGTTCGTGAGAACATTCAGATTCATATCTTTGAAAGATAAGACCCCGCTCCTAACAAGCTTTTGTACGTCGAATTTGAAACTGAGACAGTTTTCTATGTTATGCCCTTGTCCTCCTTGATGGTAAGGACAAGTCTGATCTGCTTTGAACCAAAATGGCGGATTTTCCGGTACTGTAAGAGGAGACCTGGTCTAGACGTGCCCTTTGACCAGTAGTAACAAAAATAGTTCTACGTATAACATGGGTATAGGGTCGAACCCCGGTGGCCGCGTTGTACGGTTGCTGTTGTATGGAGGACGAGCTTGTTGAAGAGGTTGTTGTGTCCTTTGCTGATATTGCTGTTGATTAGGTTGGCTCTGTACAACCTGAGGTTGATACGTAGGAACAGGCGTAGGGTTAATAGCAGGAGTTACAGCTGCTACTGGTTGGTAACGTCGCCTTTTCTTTCCGAGAGAGATATTCCCAATATCCTGCTCTTTTTTCTTAGGGAGAGCACCATCGTATCGTTTCGTACTACTTGATGATCCAGCGTCTTTAACTAGGAGTCCTTCTCGGACAACCTCCTCAAGACGAACTCCCATGCCCACCATCTCGGTGAAGTCACTGGGCACACTGGCGACCATTTTGTCGTAGTAAAATGAGCTCAAGGTTTTCAAAAAGATCTTTGTCATCTCTTTTTCCTCAAGAGGTGGACAAATCTGAGAGACAATTTCACGCCATCTCTGAGCGTATTCTTTAAAGGTTTCTTTGTCCTTTTGTGACATTGATTTTAGTTGATCTCTGTTCGGTGCCATGTCAAAATTGTATTTATATTGTTGAACGAAGGCAGCGCCAAGATCCCTGAATGTGCCGATCGTGGCGCGGTTTAAACCCATGTACCATTTTAATGCGGCACTGATTAAACTATCCTGAAAGTAGTGAATTAGCAGCTCCTGGTTCTTTGTCTGAGTAGACATTCGCCGAGCGTACATCACCAGATGGCTCTGAGGGCAAGAGTTACCCTTGTACTTTTCAAAGTCGGGCACTTGGAATTTGTGCGGGACTTTCACATTGGGGACCAAGCAGAGGTCCGCGACGTCCTTTCCAAATAGATCCTGACCACGAAGGGCTTTCATTTCTTTCTGCATTTCCAGGAACTGTTCCTGGAACTCATTCATTCTGTCGAACATGCTCTTGTTTCCACCAGAAGGTATCTGTGGAATCTGTCCTTCCGGGACAGTGTGTACCACGGGTGGTGGTATAGTCATTATGGCCAAGACTCTCGGTGTCTCCCGAAGTTTGTAACCTTCAGGAGTTGTTGTCATGCCCCTGGAATCTTCGCTTTCCCGAAGTTTGTAACCTTCAGGCCCAGCGGCTCCTGCTGCGGTTCCCTGATCCTCAGTGATCAGCGGAACATATCCTTCTGGGATATAGTTGATAGGCATGCCCCAGGGACGATCTTTCAGAATTTTGTACCTAGGATCGGAGTTCTCCACTATGGGCGTCGATGTGATCTCTGAGATCACAGTCCTTTGTTGCTGCATTTGAGCCTTTGCTATAGCTTGCATGTCGTTATGAAGCTTTCTCAGATCCTCTTTTAGAGTGTCGATCTCTTCCCTCAACTCTCTGTTCTCTTCCTCGAGATCATCCATCTTTTTCTGACGATTTGCCCGAGTATTGTACGAATGAGATAGTTTAACTCTAGAATCGAGACGCAAATGTGAGATTCGTAGGTAAGAAGAATGCGTTTATGAGAATGATGAATGTAATGATTATTAACTATTTTTGTTTATTCAAAGTAAACGTCGACAATTAGATTGCAAATATCAAACAGTGGGGAAACCCCGTTTTATTGAATTCAAAGGATTGCGGAAATGAAAATACAGTAGATTACAAAGTGCAGAAAAAGGAAATCTAAACTAAGGGATCCTGAGTCCTCTCTGAAGAGAGCTCAGGTGCTTTCCTTTTCTTTGACCGGGGCTCTTGGTTCGTTGTCGGGTTGTCATTCCTTTTCCAAGTGAAAGGAGCGAGCAAATTTCTTTGGTCATCCTAATTTTCTACAGTATGTTGCTCTAAAATCTCAATCAGAGCATCTTTTTCTCTTAACAGCTGCTGTATTTTCTTGCATTCCACATTGAGAATACAATGCTTGTTCCTCCAAGAACTCCTCTCCTGCTGAACCTTGCTGAGAGTAACCTGAAGCTTTTCCGTCTCAGACATGAAATAAAGGGAAGAGTCCCTTAATGGAAGAACTTCCTGACGAGGGTAAGGCATCCTCAGCTTGAGAGCTCTAGTTTGTACCCAATGGAGATAAGGCTCCATCGAGACACAGTCTGGTTTTTGTAGAGATTCTCGTCCTTTCCTATGAACGTGTTTCCAAGCATGCACTATTTCTGTCTTTAGTGCCCTGTCATTTTCCCCTTCCTTGAAGAAAAGACCTTACAGATGAGCATTCCGCGGGACATGCCTCATTGGGTATCCAAATTGACGACGAACCAATACCGGATGATAGTTGATTCCTCCCTTAGTTCCTATAAGGGGTACATTTGGGAAATTTCCACAACGGTCAATAATTCTGATCCCGTCATAGATTCGATTGTACCAATCGATGTCAGAGTTGGTAAGAGACATGATTCTCTGCGACCAACGTAAAGTATTCTTTTGATCCCAAAATGCAGCAGACTTGGGAAAATGGGAAGTGCACCATTTGTATAGCAGGGGTACACAGCACGTGATCATTCCTCTGCTGTATAAATTCCTTAAGTGTACCAAATGATACGCATCTGCGAGTAAGGTCGGTATAGGGTTTCTGATCAGGAAAATCTTAATGGCGTTGATATCTACGAAGTTATCAATGTTGGGAAACAAAAATAACCTGTAGGTGAGCAAAACAAAGATGCTCTCGAAAGTGGCCACGTTCCCTATACTAGCAAAGTACAGGGCTTTCTTTGTCAAGAAATGGGCTGGTAAACCTTGGATGCCACCCTTAGTGGTCACGTGAGTCCTGACTTCTGACTCTTCCAAATAAATTGCTCGTGTAATGGTCTGATTCTTTGGAATTTCTTCCAGTCCAGAAAATGGAGCTTGATCAGTAATGTGTAAATAAGTCAGGTGAGAGTATTCCTCTAGCGTTGGTGCTAGCTGATAATCCGGGAATGTGAAACAGTGATAAACCAGATCGTAGAACTGGATTAGCGTGGACAAGATTCCTTCGATTACATGGACCCTTAATAGAGACAGGAGTCCTCCATACTTGGCTCTGAAAGCCTCGTGGTTGGTGATCATTCTCGCCAAACCTCTCAAATCCTCTAACTTTGGAACCTTGAAGGTGTACTTATGAGTTTTCCTTCTACCGAAATCCATTAGCGCAATCTTCTTTCTCTCTGCCATTTGCAATCATTGTCTTAGTTTAATTTGAAAAAGAGAGAGACTAGAAGAGAAGATTTTTTTTTTGTTTTAATGCTTTTTAAATGAATGTATGGATGCAACACACAAAAACATAGAAAAGCATGGGGTCAAAGGTTCGGTGTCATGAAGTCAAGGCTCTACCCCCCTCCCCCAAAGGTTTATACTGGTGATTTTTTGTACCTGTCTGCAAAATCATTGACCCTTCTAGGATAACAACAACAAGCGGTTCGCCAGCGAGCTGATGTATCCTGGAGTGATCTCAGATGAGGGTAGTATCGCGTGAAAACTATTTCCGATAGCGTTCACACTACAAAATGGCTGCAGTCTGCTAAAAACCTCAGCTTCTCAGATAACCCATTCGACCACACTACTTTCAACAACCGAAGTCGTATAGGCAATGTATCTGCAAAGGGAGTCTCCACTGAGTTTGATGGTCGATCGGGGACTCTTAACTGGAATTCACTCCCAGTAAGATTACCCACATTGCCATCACCTATCTTAGGTGTATACTCAATCTTTCCACATGCGGCATCACACGCATTCCCATTAGCAGAAAAATAAACACAGATATCAATTAGGAAAAGCAGTATATATATTTGTCTTAACCATCCTATACCTCTAGTCTTATGATCCTATACAGACAATGAGTCCCCAGCAGAGCTGTCATTTCTATGACATGAATGTGAACTCAAGGTCTCTGCCTAAGAGATGGGAATGTCAGACAATGACAGATATCATTGTCCCCAGCAGAGTCGCCATTCTTCTGTAGCGCGAGTTTTTTTGTGGTTGCAAAGCACTATCGCTTTGGGGTACTACATCTCGATTCATTTTTTATCCTATTGAAGCTGATGAAGGAAGGGAAATAGATGTCTTCAATTAACCCTGCTTGCATATTGAGTTTGAACAGATGACTGTTGGTTTACAGATGCTACAAAGATCGTGGGTCTCTCTTAGGTTATTTTGTTGAGAACACGGTGTTTAGACTATTGGTAAGATGTTAGGACTGATGCTTTTCGATTGATGTAGGTACGGGATTTTGGGTTTTGATTAGTGTGCTCGCTAAGATTTTTCCAATCTTATGCCTACCTATTCCCGTTTAACGAAATATGGAAATCAGAGCGATCGTAGTTCCTCCTATTCTATGGGAGGAAAAAGGTCGTTTTGGTGTCTTGTTCAAAGCCCAAGACGTGAAGCTAAAGGTGGTTTGTATCTTGTTCAAAGCCCAAGATGTGAAGCTGAAGGGTCTATTTGTATCTTGTTCGAAGCCCAAGATGTGAAGCTAAAGGGTTTTGACTTTAGAGAGAATTTGTCATCTCTAAAGGGGATGTTTATCACAACTGTTGGGTGGCTGATTATAAAGGAGAATTACTTTAACTGGGATATGTGAATCCAACAATGCCATAATTTCCTTTATAGGGGATTTTTAACCTGAAGGAGAAGACTTTAACTTAGTGTAGAGTAATGCCATCTTTCCTTAGGAATTTCTCAAGCTAAAAGAGGGACAGTGGCGTAGATGTAAATAATCCAGAGGCTTGCCGCTTACAGCAATTAGATGAAGGGGAAATGAGTTATTCACGTTTATATACTGTGAGCAAGGCACAACTTGATGCTAAAAGGTTGATTGACTCAACCGGGGTTTCCTTATACAAAGCCTAAGAGGAGGCTATTGACCCAACAAGAGGGTACTTTTGTGTCTCGTACAAAGCTGGAGATAGAGGCTAAAAGGGTCAACTTAACAAGAGAGTGTTTTTATATGTGTCTTGTACGAAGCCCAAGACGGCTAAAAAAGGGGATTGACTCAACAAGAGAATCTTTTATACTCAATAAGAGAGTGTTTTGGTATCTCGTATAAAGCCCGAGATGGAGGCTGAAGGTGTGACTCAACAAGAGAGTATTTTATACTCAACAAGAGAGTGATTTATATCTTGTACGAAGCCCGAGATGGAGGCTAAAAGGGATTGTGACCCAACAAGAGGATCTTTTATACTCAACAAGAGAGTGTTTTTATATCTCGTACGAAGCCCGAGATGGAGGCTGAAAGGGTAATTGACTCAACAAGAGAGTCTTTTGGTATCTCGTACAAAGCCCAAGATGGAGGCTGTTGACTGGTGACTGTTTCAGTTTAGTGACAGGTCCAGTATGTTGGATAAAAGAGAAAATCAGTTCTTATAAAGAAACGGATTAACTATAAGGCTGTGCTTTGGGTACTGATAAGAGGACCAGGGTTATTTCCTGTTCTTTAAGGAAATAGGAAATCCAGAGGGTATTGAGACTGTCCAAGTCTACGGGTGTTTTGAGAAATCGATTCTCAGATAGTGAATGATCTTTGTATGATGTCCAAGAGAATGCTGGTATGTTAAGGGATGAAGGTCAACCCATTAACTGGTCTGACACTTGACTCAGAAAGACAGCTCTAGCAAATTGATGACTAGGTTCTGTTCCTATACCTGTAGAGGTCTCTGGGTCCTTGTATTAAGCCCAAGAGAAGGCATGAGAGCTTTTAAGAAGCCGAAGGGTCCTTGTACAACGCCCAAGAGGAGGCGGGGATGCTTTTAAGAAGCCTGTAGGTCCCCAAACCCCGAGAAGTTATAGACATGCCATTCACACGGAATAGATTAAGCCAGGAAAGTTCGAGAATTTGGAAGAAACTCAAGAGGTGCCATTCACGGAGAAAATATCATCTCTGGGGAGTAGAGTTTCTTTGACAATTTCTAAGAGTAACAGTCTGTGAAAGGGTTCACCGAGAATGCTGCCTTTCACTTTGTTCCATATTGATTAACCCCAAGAGAAGGGAAGACTGTGTATGGTAATCCTATGGGGGATCTAGTTTTGAAAGTATTTAAGAGTGACCAACAAGGCTTTACCTAGTGCTAGA
Source organism: Lathyrus tuberosus (assembly GCA_022829125.1). NCBI lineage: Eukaryota > Viridiplantae > Streptophyta > Magnoliopsida > Fabales > Fabaceae > Lathyrus > Lathyrus tuberosus. The sequence continues at coordinate 3,115,054 of JALAZF010000536.1, forward strand.
CGTAGTTGCCGGGGAAAACTCTAAATAACTATACTAGTATTACAAAGTTGATATTTGACAAGTATATAAAAGTTTATGAAAGGAGACTTACAGTGAGCAGCCCCACAATACAGTTATATATATGAAAGCAGTACATAAAGTAGGTAAACACTTACTCGGTTGTAGAGCTTCCATGCTGTTTGGTTAGTTGTTCAACAAAGAAAGCTTTGATAACAATACTATATTCAAAATCAAAGGAGAAAGTACTTTGAAATAATTGTTGGGGCTTACAGCTCAAGGAGAGGCCCAAGGTTTTATCAGTGATTGCACTGTTGTTTTGTACAGAGACTTATACAAGTGACTGACGCCAAAAAAGGTTTTCAGTACAAAGGGATGGGTCTTACACTCTCTTAAGAGGCCCAAAGGTGTTTAAAGAAAAATAATGGGGCTTATAACACGAGGGTAGGCCCAGATGATTTGTTTTTGAATTGGCGATCGCGCCGAGACTTTCTTTTAACGCAGGGGGACTTATATAATGTATGAGGCCCAAAATTGTTTTGGTTAAAAGGGGGTTGGGACTTATACTCTATTAGAGGCCCAAAGGTTTACTTTTGTACAAGTGATGGGGCTTACAGCTCAAGGAGAGGCCCAGGGTTATTTTCGAAAAGGCGACGATCGTGCCGAACGTTTGTAAATGTACATAGGGACTTATACAATGTGTGAGGCCCAAAAAGGTTTATTTACAAAAATGGGCTAGGACTTACAATCTAATAGAGGCCCATGAGTGTTTGAAAAAGTTTTGTGAGGGTGAAAATCAAAGAAACCCTAATTTTGTTTTCCTTTAAAAGTAAATATTTAAAGAATATCAATAAAATGATAAAAATACCAAATAAGTTTGAATAAACCACTTGTGATTTTTGTTTAAGGTTTGAAAAATGAGGTTTTAATCACAAGATGAATTAAAACTCCTTTGGTTTTGATTTTCAAGGTAAATATTCACTTTTAAATGTTTAAAAACAATTAAAAAATGAATTTATTCACAAAAATACTAATTATATTAAATAAATAATATAAATTTGATTTTTTTGTGGAATAAAATATTTCAACATTTTTGTGATTTTTGGCAAAAAGAACCAATTAAAAATAATTAAAATTGAAGGAGTTATTAATTTTTCAATTAATTAATAAAACATGAAAATATTGGAAAAATAGTAAAAATGTGAAATAAAAGCAAAATGGTCTGGGCGGGGTTTGAACCCACGACCACATGTGTATAGGGCGCGCGCCTTACCACCGAGGTGGTGATACATCCGTTGATTGAAACAAAACAACAAATATACAAGGTTTGCCTTATTTTCCAGGCCTGGCCAAGGCAAGGCAAGACAAGTTTTTGGTTGAAAACATGAAAGCCATAACTTTCTCATTTCTCCATGGATTGGGACAAAATTTAGGTCTATCCTGCCTAGAATTTCACAAGGAATATGGTGGTGGTGTTTTTTTGTCAAATCATGCTCCTATTGAAAAACCCGATAGTGGTTTTGAAATAGGCCATGATTTGCATTTTCTGTGCCATCTCTTGGTACAAGCATGAATTACATGATAAATTGGTGCAAACATAACACATATAACATGTATAAGAGATGCATGAGCAGTGGACATCAAAAGAAAGCATGATTCAAAGAATCCAAGTTGTGATGCTTACCTCTTTTTGGATCTTTTGTGCAATCTGCCAAGCCACTTATTCCAGAAATGATTTGATGCTTTGGACACCCTCAAATGATCTCTTAGAAGCTTTTAGGATGGTTGGAATCAGCTGGAAACCTCAGGAGCAAGTTTGAGCTCTTTCTTACAAAAGGGGCAAAAGTGGCCAAAATAGCAACTCTCTCAAATGGTGTTCCAAATGTGTGAAATCATTTGGGACAGTTCAAGGATGATATTTGGAGTGTGTTTGAGGTTTTATCTGGTTTGGAAAGTGACTGAATCAAGACATGGCTTGAAAAATGCACAAAAGGCCTATTTTGAGGTTTTGAGAGGTCACTTTGTGATTTTGGTATTACAGGTCACTTGTGAGAGTTTGGACAACTTAGATATGACATATTGGATGTGTTTGGATCATAAGCTGTGGTGGAATTGCTCTCTAACTCAAAAACTCAGAGTTACCTTTCTAAAGAAGGTATTTTTGTCTAGAGAAAGAGATTTTGAGGAAAGCAAGTGTTGTAGTGCTTTGGTGTACTCAAACTGAACACAATTGAGCTCTATTTATAGTAGAGCAAGTTTGTTTTGGCTGCAATAGTGAATGGAAACTGCAGCATAGGTTTGGCCAATATTGAGCAATGAGAATCCAAGTCTCCTCTAGCCATTGACTAGAGGTTAGGGCACAGGCCGCTGGTCCCCTTGGTCTTGGATAAGTCTTGACTGAATTCAGTTGGAAATGGCTCAGTCCATGCCACCTTGGTGTATGCATTGAATGCTCCAAACCAAAATTGGAGTCTTGTCCCTCTTTTAGGCAATTCTAGGTTTGGCATGCTATTTTTGGTTCCAAAGACTTGGGAGGCTTGGGATCAAAGTTGGTTCCTCCTTGGTCCCCCCTTGAGGTGTTCAGAAGGATAGAGTTGCTTGCCCTTTGCAAAATTTGAGCAAATCGAGCAAAACTCCAAAATCTGCCTTGCTTTGACAGTTTTCAGCAAAGCATGTTGCCATTGTCATATCTCATGACTCAAGTGGACTTTGATGGAGTTCTTGGCCATTTTGGAAAGCCCTCATATGATACAACAGCTGTTTGATCATAATTGGTTTTGATACTTTTTGGATTTAAGTGAAAAATTCCCCTACATTTGGAGAAAAGTGAAGGCAGATTCTGACTTAGTGAAAATTTCACTAAGTGTTGGAAAAAGTGGCATTTCATGTTTTCAGCCATTTTGATCATTCCATAACTCAAAACCCATGATGAATTGGAATGAGGTGTGTTTGAAGCTTTTGTAGAGGGCCATGAGATCTACAAATCCAGCTTTGGATGGGGGGAAATGGCCTTGTGGTTTAGGAGTTATGATCCTCCAAAGTTGGTACCCTAGCCACTTTATTCCATAACTTAGAAAATTTTCTAAGTTTTTATGGTTACCCCTTTTACAAGTTATCCCACTTTTCTTGATTTTTCTTGATGAATGATGATTCCAATCATACATTAACATCATTTTAGGGTCAAAGAACCATAATTGTGAAAAATCTCAAAAAGTCAAAGTTTGATTTTTGTGCACAGTTGACTTTTTATCAGATGAATTCCAAACTGTGCGATCCTCTATGAAATCAAGTCCTTGACCTAAATCAAACTTAATGGATTGATTTCATAGGTGTTATAGGGTGTATTGAATCATGTCCTAGGGTTTGGGAGCATGTCGGGGTCAAAAGTCAAAGCTACAGTTGACTTTTTCTGCGAAACCCTAACTGTGGCTCTGATGAAACTGAGACTTGTTGCTCAAGCTTCTTGGATCAATCCATTGTTGCAAATGGATCAATGTGGTTTATTAGAAACCTTCAAATCATCTCTTGAGGTCTTAGTTCATGATTTGTCCCAAAAGTCAACTTAGATGTTAATTAGGTCAAGAAACCCTAATTCTTGATTTTTTTATGAATGCATCCCCTGAGGCAAAATTGACTTGATGATTGGGTTTATGATGTCCCTTGGAGCATCATAGGTTATTATTTGAAGCTTTGGCTCATGCCCAGAGGAAAATTTCCATCTGGAGGCCTTGGTCAACCAAACCCTAATTTGGTGACACTGTCGATCTTGAGGCTTAATCCACCTGGAAGGGAGCAGCCTTGTGCTTAATCCTTGTTGTGGGAGTCCTCTTGATCCATTATGGATGTATGAGAGATTAGAAAAGTTGAAAATCATGTAATTTCTTGATTGATCCTTTGTCTAAAAGCTCTGAGAGGGCTTGAAACCCTAATTATTGTTTGTAGTGAATGCTCACCCATCTTTGGGGAGACTGATGAGGTATGATGGTTCATCCATGTTGCGATGATGATTTACACAATGATGGGAAATCTTAGTGGTCAAAATTTGGGGTATGACAACATCTAACAGAACTAAAAATAACTTGCACGATTTTGTAACCATATTCACAAACAAACATTGCTATATTCGTTACTCAAATTTGCTAAATGAAAAAAACAATGAATGAAAACCAATGCAATTACCTGTCCTTTGACATGTACAGTCATGAAATGGCTCTTTCAGGGTCTTCGAAGAATATCACGTAGAGTCTCCATTATTTTTGTTTGTCTTATGTTGTAGATTGTGTGAAAATGGAAAAAGTGAAGAGTAGTAATTGTTGTCAATGAAGTAACACTGAAATCAAAAGGTCACAATGAGGAAATGCAAGAGTCACATGTAGAAGCCAGTATGATGAAAGTTTCTGATTTTGAATTTAGTGCAGACAATAAATTCTGCATACATTGAATATAGTGAGGCGTGTGAATAGGTAAAAAAGGAAGACTATTACTAAGTCCAATATGTATAAAATCGTAGTGGGAGTATAGAATATCCAATATTACCTTTATTAGATTTTACTATCATAATTTATTTTTGGTTCTAAATATACACTTTTTCAGTTTTTGTTTTAAACTATAACTTTTCCCCCACTTATATGACAGTTACATATCTCTTGCATTCCATTAACTGCTACTGCTACTAACCTTTTATAAAAACTTAAATTAAAATTAAAATAGGAGTACATAATATCCAATATTACCTTTACTAGATTTTATTATTAGAATTTATTTTTTGTTCCAAATATACACTTTTTCAGTTTTTGTTTTAAACTATAAATTCTCCCCCACTTATATGACAGTTACATATCTCTTGCATTCCATTAACTGCTACTGCTACTAAGCTTTTATAAAAACTTCAATTAAAATTAAAATAATGGCTACAATATAACTTATCCCCCACTTGACCAGGTTTCTCTGCAGTAATAGCAACACGCATTCTCTGTAGTTACAGCAGCACACATTCTCTGCAGTGATCATTTGATCAAGATCGAAAGGTCAAATTCATTTTGTATATTTTAAGTTATAAATCAAAAATTATAATTTGTATTTTGTGGACCATCAGATTTTAATTCAACGGATATTAATGGCTTGAATGTGTGAATGTATGTTTCTTTCAAATGCAGGGAATCCAATTTCGACATTAATGGCTACCAATAAGCTTTATATAGCATTGTCTAAATAATTACTCCTACCATTTCCTAAAATACACGTTTTCCATAACACTTTAACCCTACCAAAGTGACTTCTCAATGTCACGTTTTCCAATGCTCTAAAATATATGTCCCAATGTCTATTTGATGTGAAAACCTTGTATTAGCAACTTGTACAAGACATATTGTTTTGCAAATTATATGGTTCTGTTACAACTATTGCTATCATAGACAACATATGAAAAAAAATTATTCTGATTTATACATGAATTTATTATACTCTTTAGTCAAATTGCATATTCATCCCTCCTAAAATTTCTATGGCTTCTTTCGTCGAATATGATGAAACACTGCAAGTTTAAAACATTAAGTGAAAAACATTGGAATCACAGCATAGAAGGAAAAACAGTGAAAAACTTTCTGGTTTCTAACCTGGTTGATGATGAATGAGACATCGAGTATAGAAGGGAACATTGTTTACCCTTTCAAAATTGTTGCAGTAAAGAATGTTGTTTACTCTTTCAATTGAATAAAATTGCCTAACAAATAATATAAAATATAAAATATTAAGCGAGACCCATTATAAAACTTAAATGAGTTTGATGGATGTGGAAGGATGGAGTAATCTGACGTTACAATTCCCAAAAGGAGTTACAAGCAAAGCTACTTTTTGTAGCTTCTTCAATTTTCACGACAATCAAACATTGGGATGCGAGAAATGCATGGTGACTGCTACAGTGCTACAGTGCTAGCCACTTTTAACAAAAAGAAACCAAACGACATGCAAGGCCAAATCTTGGTATGACTATTCAGTTTTATATTTGACTCAATTTTAAGTTCATAAATTGAAAAAAAAAATTACTTCTAGCAGTGTAATATAAATTTAAATGGTTTTTTAAAATTAAAAATAAAATTTTGTGTTACATATAGTTAAAATATATTTCATTAATTATATTTTGGAAATAAAAATTGAGTCGTAATAAAATACTGAGCAACTAACCTTGAATATTTATTTATTTTTATTTTTATTTTTTTCCAGGGTCGTCTCAAACAAATTAAAGTCCCTGTTCGAATTTTTAAAAAATGGTTCATAATATTGTTGGCTGAGAATTTCGACACCATGTTCCCATTTGAGAAACTAAGTAAAAAATTAAAGTTTCTTAAAATTGGTGGATTTCGACAGGATCTGGTTTGAAATTCTGTCGAAATGGTTCTCATGAAGAGACATGCTTGAGCGAATACTTGGAAATATTTTCTAAGTATAGAAAGTCACTTCGACGAAGGGATGCTATGAGGCCTTCCTTCGACAGAAGTTTGAATTTAAAAATACGGATATATAACTGTCTTTTGTCCTTATTCGTTTCTCAGGAGAGACGCGTGGAGGCTTATGACGAAACGAAGGCATGCAAGGAGAAACGTGTCAACTTTTGAAGAAATGTTTATTGGAGACAGTTATTTCGATGCATTATAAATAAAAGTATCAGTATTAGGATTTCTGTGTGTTCAATTATTGTACTGTACTTAAAATTTATTCAAAGTATCCAAGTTAACGTGAGAAAAGAGTTACTGTTGAGAAATGTATGTTTGAAACACCAGACATTTTATTCAATAGAAATTTAGTTTCTTTTACCAGTTGCTCTTTACTGCATTTCTATTACTTTGAAATTATATTTCTTCATTACTTTACTTTACCAAGCTTTTACAAAGTTTAGTCTTTTTCAACAAACAGTTAAACAATCTTTTCACAACAAATGAATATTATCGAAGTGTTCTATAGTTTTCAATAAATACATTAAAACACCATAGGTATGTCCTTAGGATTCACTAGTTGATCCTGCAAGTAAACCAAATTATTTTTTTGGGAGACCAGCGGTTGTTTACCAATTTTCACGGTAAACAAATATAAAGGAAATAAAGTTAATAATATTTTTTATATTCAAATTATAAACAACATTAAAAGCTAAAATATAAGTATTTCGTTAGAGTCTAAAAACTTTAAGACATAATAAGAAAAACCTCAAAATCGTATTAAAATTGATATATAAACATAAAGGAATTTGATTCATAGTAGAACCTTTCCGTTGACTTTGATCATAGAATTTGATTCATAATAAATCCTTTCCATTGAATTTGACATTGGACTTTGATTCGTAATAGATCTTTGCCTTTGATTCATAGTTGAACCTATGTTGACTTTGATCATAGAATTTCGTTCATAAGAACCTTTCAATTGACTTGATCATATAATTTCATTCATAGTAGATACTTTTAGTTGACTTTGACCTTGGACATTGATTCACAGTAGATCTTAGACTTTGATTCATAGTAGAACCTATGTTGACTTTGATCATAGAATTTAATTCATAGAAGAACCTTTCTGTTGACTTTGATAATATAATTTGATTCATAGTAGATCCTTTCAGTTGACTTTGACCTTGGACTTTGATTCATAATAGAACCTTTCTATTGACTTTGATCATAGAATTTGATTCATAGTAGATCCTATCACTTAACTTTGAACTTGGACTTTGATTCATATTAGATCTTAGACTTTGATTCATAGTAGAACATATGTTGACTTTGATCATAGAATTTGATTCATAGGAGTATAACCTTTCTGTTGACTTTGATCACAGAAATTGATTCATAGTAGATCTTAGACTTTGATTCATAGAAGAACCATTCAAATGACTCTGATCATAGAATTTGATTCATAGTAGAACCTTTCACTTGACTTTGACTTTGTAATTTGATTCATAGTAGATATTAGAATTTGATTCATAGTAGAACTTATGTTTACTTTGATCATAAAATTTGATTCATAGTAGAAGTTGTTCGTTAACTTAGATCATAGAATTTGATTCATAGTATATCTTAGACTTAGATTCATGGTAGAACCTTTATGTTGACTTTGACCATAGAATTTGATTCATAGTAGATCATTTCAGTTGACTTTGACCTTGGACTTGGATTCATAGTAGATCTTAGACTTTGATTTATAATTGAACCAATGTTGACTTTAATCATAGAATTTGATTCATAGGAGTAGAACCTTTTTGTTGACTTTAATCATATAATTTAAGTCATAATAGATCTTAGACTTTGATTCATAGTAAAACCTTTCAGTTGACTTTGACCTTGAAATTTGATTCATAGTAGAAGCTTTTCGTTGACTTTGATCATAGAATTTGATTCATAGTAGATCCTTTTACTTGACTTTGACCTTGGACTTTGATTCATAGGAGATCTTAGACATTTATTCATAATAGAACCTATTTTGACTTTGATCATATAATTTGATTCATAGTAGAACATTTACGTTGACTTTGATCATAGAATTTGATTCATGGTTGATCTTAGAGTTTGATTCATAGTAGAGTCTTTCCATTGACTTTGATCATAGAATTTGATTCATAGTAGAAACCTTTCAGTTGACTTTGACCTTGGAATTTGAATCATAGCAGAACCTTTTAGTTGACTTTGATCATAGAATTTGATTCATAGTAGATCTGATCAGTTGACTTTGATCTTGGACTTTGATTCATAGTAGATCTTAGACTTTGATTCATAGTAGAACTTATGTTGACTTTGATCATATAATTTGATTTATAGGAGTAAAACCTTTATGTTGACTTTGATCATATAAGTTAATTCATAGTAGATCTTAGACTTTCATCTTAGTAGAAACTTTCAATTGACTTTGACCTTGAAATTTAATTCAAAGTAGAACCATTCTGTTGTGTTTGATCGTAGAATTTTATTCATAGTAGATCTTAGACTTTGATTCATAGTAGATCATAGAATTTGATTCATAATAGATCTTTGAATTTGATTCATTGTAGATCCTTTAAGATGACTTTGATCATTGAATTTGATTCATAGTAGATCTTAGACTTTAACCTTGGACTTTGATTCATAGTAGAACCTTTCTGTTTACTTTGACCTTGGACTTTGATTCATAGTAGATCTTAGACTTTGATTCATAGTAGAAACTATTTTGACTTTGATAATATAATTTGATTCATAGAAGTATAACCTTTAGGTTGACCTTGATAATGGAGTTTGATTCATAGTAGATCTTAGACTTTGATTTATAGTAGAACCTTTCAATTGACTTTGACCTTGAAATTTGATTCAAAGTAGAACCATTCTGTTGACTTTTATCATAGAATTTTATTCATAGTAGATCTTAGACTTTGATTCATAGTAGATCATAGAATTTGATTTATAGTAGATCTTTGAATTTGATTCATTGTAGATCCTTTAAGAAGACTTTGATCATAGAATTTGATTCATAGTAGATCTTAGACTTTAACCTTGGATTTTGATTCATAGTAGAAACTTTCTGTTTACTTTGACCTTGGACTTTGATTAATAGTACATCTTAGACTTTGATTCATAGTAGAACCTATTTTGACTTTGATAATAGATTTTGATTCATAGAAGTAGAACCTTTAGGTTGACTTTGATAATAGAATTCATAGTAGATCTTAGACTTTGATTCATAGTAGACCCTTTCAGTTGACATTGACCTTGGAATTTGATTCGTAGTATAACCTTTCTGTTGACTTTGATCATAGAATTTGATTCATAGTAGATCTTAGACTTTGATTCGTAGTAGATCATAGAATTTGAATCATAATAGATCTAAGAATTTTCTTCATAGTAGATCCTTTAAGTTGACTTTAATCATAGAATTTGATTTATAGTGGATCTTGGACTTTGACCTTGGACTTTGATTCATTGTAGATCCTCTCAGTTGACATTCATCTTGGACTTTGATTCATAGTAGAACCTTTCTGTTGACTTTGATCATAGAGTTTGATTCATAGTAGATCTTTTCAGTTGACTTTGACCTTAGAATTTGATTCAAAATAGAACCTTTCCGTTGATTTTTATCATAGAATTTGATTCATAGAAGATTTTAGACTTTGATTCATAGTAGATCATAGAATTTGATTCATAGTAGATCTTAGACTTTTATCATAGTAGAACCTTTCAGTTGACTTTAACCTTGGAATATGATTCATAGTAGAACATTTTTGTTGACTTTTATCATAGAATTTGATTCATAGTAGATCCTTTCAGTTAACTTTCACCTTGGACTTTGATTCATATTAGATCTTAAACTTTGATTCATAGTAGAACCTATGTTGACTTTGATCATAGAATTTGATTCATAGTAGAACATTTACGTTAACTTTAATATTAGATTTTGATTCATTGTAGATCATAGACTTTGATTCATAGTAGAGCCTTTCCGTTGACTTTGATCATAGAATTTGATTCATAGTTGAACCTTTCAGTTGACTTTGACCTTGGAATTTGATTCATAGGATTATAACCTTTATGTTGACTTTAATCATAGAATTTGATTCATACTAGATCCTTTCTGTTAACTTTTACCTTGGATTTTGATTCATAGTAGATCCTAGACTTTGATTCATAGTATAACTTATGTTGACTTTGATCAAAGAATTTGATTCATAGTAGAACATTTACGTTGACTTTGATGATAGAATTAGATTCATAGTAGATCTTAGAGTTTGATTCATAGGAGAGCCTTTCCATTGACTTTGATCATAGAATTTGATTCATAGTAGACCCTTTCAGTTGATTTTTACATAGAACTTTGATTCATAGTAGATCTTAGACTTTTATTCATAGTAGAACCTATGTTTACTTTGATCATAGAATTTGATTCATAGTAGAACATTTACGTTGACTTCGATTATGGAATTTGATTAATAGTAGATCTTAGAGTTTGATTCATAGTAGAGACTTTCCGTTGACTTTGATAATTGAATTTGATTCATAGTAGAACCTTTCAGTTGACATCGAACTTGGAATTTGATTCATAGTAGAACCTGTCAGTTGACTTTGATCATAGAATTTGATTCATAGTAGATCCTTTCAGTTGACTTTGACCCTGGACTTTGATTCATAGTAGAACTTAGACTTTGATTCATAGTAGATCTTATGTTGAGTTTGATCATAGAATTTAATTCATAGGAGTAGAACATTTATGTTGACTTTGATCATAGAAGTTAATTCATAGTAGATCTTAGACTTTCATTCATAGTAGAACCTTTCAATTGACTTTGATCTTGAAATTTGATAAAAAGTATATCCTTTCTATTGACTTTAATCATAGAATTTGAATCATAGTAGATCTTAGACTTTGATTTATAGTAGATTATAGAATTTGATTCATAGTAGATCTTTGCATTTGATTCATTGTAGATCCTTTAAGATGACTTTGATCATAGAATTTGGTTCATAGTAGATCTTGGATTTTGACCTTGGACTTTGATTCATAGTAGAACCTTTTTGTTTACTTTAACCTTGAACTTTGATTCATAGTAGATCTTAGACTTAGATTCGTAGTAGAACCTATTTAGACTTTGATAATAGAGTTTGATTCATAGAAGTAGAACATTTCGGTTGACTTTGATAATATAATTTGATTCATAGTGGATCTTAAACTTTGATTCATAGTAGAACCTTTCAGTTGACTTTGGCCTTGGAATTTGATTCATAGTAGAACCTTTCTGTTGACTTTGATCGTAGAAAATGTATTCATAGTAGATCATAGACTTTGATTCATAAAAATAAAAAAATTTGATTCATAGTAGATCTTAGAATTTGATTCATAGTAGATCCTTTATGTTGACTTTAATCATAAAATTTGATTCATAGTAGATCCTTTAAGTTGACTTTGATCATAGAATTTGATTCATAGTAGATCCTATCACTTAACTTTGAACTTGGACTTTGATTCATATTAGATCTTAGACTTTGATTCATAGTAGAACATATGTTGACTTTGATCATAGAAATTGATTCATAGTAGATCTTAGACTTTGATTCATAGCAGAACCATTCAAATAACTTTGATCATAGAATTTGATTCATAGTAGAACCTTTCACTTGACTTTGACTTTGGAATTTGATTCATAGTAGATATTAGAATTTTATTCATAGTAGAACTTATGTTTACTTTGATCATAAAATTTGATTCATAGTAGAAGTTGTCCGTTAACTTTGATCATAGAATTTGATTCATAGTATATCTTAGACTGAGATTCATGGTAGAACCTTTCTGTTGACTTTGACCACAGAATTTGATTCATATTAGATCATTTCAGTTGACTTTGACATTGGACTTGGATTCATAGTAGATCTTAGACTTTGATTTATAATTGAACCAATGTTGACTTTAATCATAGAATTTGATTCATAGGAGTAGAACCTTTTTGTTGACTTTAATCATAGAATTTAAGTCATAGTAGATCTTAGACTTTGATTCATAGTAAAACCTTTCAGTTGACTTTGACCTTGGAATTTGATTCATAAACGAAGCTTTTCGTTGACTTTGATCATAGAATTTGATTCATAGTTGATCCTTTTACTTGACTTTGACCTTGGACTTTGATTCATAGGAGATCTTAGACATTTATTCATAATAGAACCTATGTTGACTTTGATCATATAATTTGATTCATAGTACAACATTTACGTTGACTTTGATCATAGAATTTGATTCATAGTTGATCTTAGAGTTTGATTCATAGTAGAGTCTTTCCATTGACTTTGATCATAGAATATGATTCATAGTAGAAACCTTTCAGTTGACTTTGACCTTGGAATTTGAATCATAGTAGAACCTTTTAGTTGACTTTGATCATAGAATTTGATTCATAGTAGATCTGTTCAGTTGACTTTAATCTTGGACTTTGATTCATTGTAGATCTTAGACTTTGATTCATAGTAGAACTTATGTTGACTTTGATCATATAATTTGATTTATAGGAGTAAAACCTTTATGTTGACTCTGATCATATAAGTTAATTCATAGTAGATCTTAGACTTTGATTCATAGTAGAAACTTTCAATTGACTTTGACCTTGAAATTTAATTCAAAGTAGAACCATTCTGTTGAGTTTGATCGTAGAATTTTATTCATAGTAGATCTTAGACTTTGATTCATAGTAGATCATAGAATTTGATTCATAATAGATCTTTGAATTTGATTCATTGTAGATCCTTTAAGATGACTTTGATCATTGAATTTGATTCATAGTAGATCTTAGACTTTAACCTTGGACTTTGATTCATAGTAGAACCTTTCTATTTACTTTGACCTTGGACTTTGATTCATAGTAGATCTTAGACTTTGATTCATAATAGAAAGTATTTTAACTTTGATAATAGAATTTGATTCATAGAAGAATAACCTTTAGGTTGACCTTGATAATTGAGTTTGATTCATAGTAGATCTTAGACTTTGATTCATAGTAGAACCTTTCAATTGACTTTGACCTTAAAATTTGATTCAAAGTAGAACCATTCTGTTGACTTTTATCATAGAATTTTATTCATAGTAGATATTAGACTTTGATTCATATTAGATCATAGAATTTGATTTATAGTAGATCTTTGAATTTGATTCATTGTAGATCCTTTAAGAAGACTTTGATCATAGAATTTGTTTCATAGTAGATCTTAGACTTTAACCTTGGACTTTAATTCATAGTAGAAACTTTCTGTTTACTTTGACCTTGGACTATGATTCACAGTAGATCTTAGACTTTGATTCATAGTAGAACCTATTTTGACTTTGATAATAGAGTTTGATTCATAGAAGTAGAACCTTTCGGTTGACTTTGATAATAGAACTTGATTCATAGTAGATCTTAGACTTTGATTCATAGTAGAACCTTTCAGTTGACATTGACCTTGGCATTTGATTCGTAGTATAACCTTTACGTTGACTTTGATCATAGAATTTGATTCATAGTAGATCTTAGACTTTGATTCGTAGTAGATCATAGAATTTGAATCATAATAGATCTTAGAATTTTATTCATAGTAGATCCTTTAATTTGACTTTAATCATAGAATTTGATTTATAGTAGATCTTAGACTTTGACCTTGGACTTTGATTCATTGTAGATCCTCTCAGTTGACATTCATCTTGGACTTTGATTCATAGTAGAACCTTTCTGTTGACTTTGATCATAGAGTTTGATTCATAGTAGATCCTTTCAGTTGACTTTGACCTTAGAATTTAATTCAAAATAGAACCTTTCCGTTGATTTTGATCATAGAATTTGATTCATAGAAGATTTTAGACTTTGATTCATAGTAGATCATAGAATTTGATTCAAAGTAGATCTTAGACTTTTATTCATAGTAGAACCTTTCAGTTGACTTTAACCTTGGAATATGATTCATAGTAGAACATTTTTGTTGACTTTTATCATAGAATTTGATTCATAGTAGATCCTTTCAGTTAACTTTCACCTTGGACTTTGATTCATATTAGATCTTGAACTTTGATTCATAGTAGAACCAATGTTGACTTTGATCATAGAATTTGATTCATAGTAGAAAATTTACGTTAACTTTAATAATAGATTTTGATTCATAGTAGATCATAGACTTTGATTCATAGTAGAGCCTTTCCGTTGACTTTGATCATAGAATTTGATTCATAGTAGAACCTTTCAGTTGACTTTGACCTTGGAATTTGATTCATAGGATTATAACCTTTCTGTTGACTTTAATCATAGAATTTGATTCATACTAGATCCTTTCAGTTAACTTTTACCTTGGACTTTGATTCATAGTTGATCCTAGACTTTGATTCATAGTATAACTTATGTTAACTTTGATTCTTAAAGTTTGATTCATAGGAGAGCCTTTCCATTGACTTTGATCATAGAATTTGATTCATAGTAGATCCTTTTAGTTGATTTTGACATAGAACTTTGATTCATTGTAGATCTTAGACTTTTATTGATATTAGAACCTATGTTTACTTTTATCATAGAATTTGATTCATAGTAGAACATTTACGTTGACTTTGATTATAGATTTGATTCATGGTAGATCTTAGAGTTTGATTCATAGCAGAGCCTTTCCGTTTACCTTGATAATAGAATTTGATTCATAGTAGAACCTTTCAGTTGACTTCGAACTTGGAATTTGATTCATAGTAGAACCTGTCAGTTGACTTTGATCATCGAATTTGATTCATAGTAGATCCTTTCAGTTGACTTTGACCCTGGACTTTGATTCATAGTAGATCTTAGACTTTGATTCATAGTAGATCTTATGCTGAGTTTGATCATAGAATTTAATTCATAGGAGTAGAACATTTCTGTTGACTTTGATCATAGAAGTTAATTCATAGTAGATCTTAGACTTTCATTCATAGTAGAACCTTTCAATTGACTTTGACCTTGAAATTTGATACAAAGTATATCCTTTCTATTAACTTTAATAATAGAATTTGATTCATAGTAGATCTTAGACTTTGATTTATAGTAGATTATAGAATTTGATTCATAGTAGATCTTTGAATTTTGATTCATTGTATATCCTTTAAGATGACTTTGATCATAGAATTTGGTTCATAGTAGATCTTGGATTTTGACCTTGGACTTTCATTCATAGTAGAACCTTTATGTTTACTTTAACATTGAACTTTGATTCATAGTAGATCTTAGACTTAGACTCGTAGTAGAACCTATTTGGACTTTGATAATAGAGTTTGATTCATAGAAGTAGAACATTTCGGTTGACTTTGATAATAGAATTTGATTCATAGTGGATCTTAAACTTTGATTGATAGTAGAACCTTTTAGTTGACTTTGACCTTGGAATTTGATTCATAGTAGAACCTTTCTGTTGATGTTGATCGTAGAAAATGTATTCATAGTAGATCTTAGATTTTGATTCATAAAAATAAAAAAATTTGATTCATAGTAGATCTTAGAATTTGATTCATAGTAGATCCTTTAAGATGACTTTAATCATAAAATTTGATTCATACTAGATCCTTTAAGTTGACTTTGATCATATAATTTGATTTATAGTAGATCTTGAACTTTAACCTTGGTCTTTGATTAATAGTAGATCCTCTCAGTTGACTTTGACCTTGGACTTGGGTTCATAGTAGAACCGTTCTGTTAACTTTGATCATAGAATTTGATTCATAGTAGATCCTTTCAGTTGACTTTGACCTTGGAAATTGATTCAAAGTAGAACCTTTATGTTGACTTTGATTCATAGTAGATCTTAGACTTTGATTTATAGTAGAACCTTTTAGTTGACTTTGACCTTGGAATTTGATTCATAGTAGAACCTTTCCGTTAACTTTGATCATAGAATTTGATTCATAGCAGATCCTTTTAGTTGACTTTCACCTTAGACTTTGATTCATATTAGATCTTAAACTTTGGTTTATAATAGAACCTATGTCGACTTTGATCATAGAATTTGATTCATAGTAGAACATTTACGTTGACTTTGATCCTAGAATTTGATTTATAGTAGATCTTAGAGTTTGATTCATAGTAGAGCCTTTATGTTGACATCGATCATAGAATTTGTTTCATAGTAGAACCTTTTAGTTGACTTTGACTTTGCAATTTGATTCATAGGAGTAGAACCTTTCCTGTTGACTTTGATCATAGAATTTGATTCATAGTAGATCCTTTTAGTTGACTTTTACCTTGGACTTTGATTCATAGTAGAACCTAAGTTGACTTTGATCATATAATTTGATTCATAACGTTTCTTTTGACTTTGCTCATAGAATTTGATTCATAATAGATCTTGCACTTTGACCTTGGACTTTGATTCATAGTAGAACCTTTCCGTTGAATTTGATCATAGAATTTGATTCCTAGTAGATCCTTTCAGTTGACTTTGACCTTGAACTTTGATTCATATTGGATCTTAGACTTTGATTCATAGTAGAACCTATGTTGACTTTGATAATAGAATTTCATTCATAGTAGAACCCTTTAGTAGATCTTAGACTTTGATTTATAGTTGAACCAATATTGACTTTAATCATAGAATTTGATTCATAGGAGTAGAACCTTTTTGTTGACTTTGATCATAGAATTTTAGTCATAGTAGATCTTAGACTTTGATTTATAGTAGAACCTTTCAGTTGACTTTGACCTTGGATTTTGATTCATAGTAGAACCTTTATGTTGACTTTGATCATAAAATTTGATTCATAGCAGAACCTTTCAGTTGACTTTGACCTTGGAATTAAATTCAAAGTAGAACCTTTTCGTTAAATTTGATTCATAGCAGATCTTAGACTTTGATTCATAGTAGAATCTATGTTGACTTTGATCATGGAATTTGATTCATAGTAGAACCTTTATGTTGACTTTCAACATATCATTTTATAAATCTTAGAATTTTATTTAAAGTAGAACCTTTTCGTTGATTTTGATCATAGAATTTGACTCATAGTAGAACGTTTCAGTTGAATTTGACCTTGGAATTTGATTCATAGTAGAACTTTTTTGTTGACTTTGATCATAGAATTTGATTCATAGTAGATCCTTTCAGTTGACTTTGACATAGGACTTTGATTCATAGTAGATCTTAGACTTTGATTCGTAGTATAACTTAATTTGACTTTGATTCATAGTAGAACCTATGTTTACTTTGATCATAGAATTTGATTCATAATAGATCTTAGAATTTGATTCATAGTAGAACCTTTGAGTTGACTTTGACCTTGGAATTTGATTCATATTAGAACCTTTTCGTTGACTTTGATCATAGAATTTGATTCATAATAGAACTTAGAGTTTGATTCATAGTAGATCATAGAATTTGATTCATAGTAGATCTTAGAATTTGATTCATAGGAGATCCTTTAAGTTAACTTTGATCATAAAATAAAATTCATAGTTGATCTTGGACTTTGACCTTGGACTTTGATTCATAGTAGAAACTTTCCGTTGATTTTGACCTTTGATTTTGATTCATAGTAGATCTTAGAATTGAATTCATAGTAGAACCTATGTTTTCTTTGATCATAGAATTTGATTCATATGAGTAGAACATTTAAGTTGACTTTGACCTTGGAATTTTATTCATAGGAGAACCTTTCCGTTGACTTTGATCAATACTATATATGTATATAGCAAAGATATCCTGATATCTTATTGTATGCCCTCAAAAAATAATATTAATAAATATAATATATTCATGTAGCAAAGATATTAAATCTATGAATATTTAATTTTATGGTAAAAAATTGAAAGAAATAATTAAATATTTTTTTGTAAGCACTAAAAAAATAATATTTAATGCAATGACTAAATATAATATAGTCATGTAGTATATATTAGCAAAGATAGTTAAATCTATGAATATTTAATTTTATGATAAAAAATTGAAAGAAAGAATAAAGTATTTTTTGCATACACTCAAAAAATAATATTTTATTCAATAAATAAATATAATATAGTCATGTAGTATATGTTAGCAAAGATAATTAAATTAATGAATATTTAATTTTACGGTAAAAAATTGAAAAAAATAATCAAATATAACAAAAGATGACCTGATATCTTATTGTATGTACTCAAAAAATAATTCAATATTTTATGCAATAAATAAATATAATATTGTTATGTAGGATTATATTAGAATAAATATAAAAATGTTTGATATTTGCATTGGGAAATGATAACATAACTTATTTTTTTAACATTTAATAAAAAAATAAATAATAGGGTTTCTTTGTTGTACTTCTACTTGATATTCCGAACACCAATACAGTATCATGTATTCCATCTCTCTGCAGTCAAAATTTAGGATTCGAAACATGTCTACAGATGATATGTGTGGGTGCCATGGCTACATTTCCGATGATAATGATGGAAGCATGAGGTATGAAAATGATGTTGATATTAACGCCAGGTTTATAACGGATTCATATACACCGTTGTAATAGTGCAAACTAAATGTGCGCATTTTTTTAAAATCTTATTAAAAAAATTTTAATGACGGTTAAAATTCCAATCGTGGTTAAATGTGAGGCCTTTCACCACGGGTATTTAAAAAACCGTGATTATAGGTAGCGTCTGGTCATGGATTCAAGTCCCAGCACCAACATTTATGATTTTTTACTTATTTTTTCAAAATGCTGACAACCTTTTACCATGGGTATTTAAAAAAACGTGATTATAGCCTATAATTTAGTTTTAGGTCTTGCTCTTCAAAAAATCGGTTTTAGGGAAAATCGTCTTCTTTTTTAGATCTATTTCGTGCATTTGAAGCAGAAAAATCGTGCGGTCATTAGTCCCGTACTCTGGAAGAGTTACGGGTCTTCACCCTCAAAACCCCAAATTCATCTTTTTTCTATTTTTAATGATTTTTTTTACTATTTTCATAGTCTAAAAAAATTCCAAAAAAAATCTCAAAATTCTTATTTTACTTAATTAGATTAAATTTGTGTTTTTAGTATTTTTCTGAAATTATTTTAATCATGTTACTTCTTTCCTATTTTTTCAAAATGCTGACAAACCTTTTACCATGGGTATTTAAAAAACCGTCATTATAGTTAGCATTTTTTACTTATTTTTTCAAAATGCTGACAAACCTTTCACCACGGGTATTTTAAATAACCGTGATCATAGGTAGCGTCTTGTCATGGGTTTAAGTCCCAGCACAAACATTTTTGGTTTTTTTTTTACTTATTTTTCAATTCTCATTACCAACATTATAAGTGACGCGCTTATTGAGTTTATTCACTATCCTTAAACAAATCTTGGCCGTCTATTTAGTGATTATCAACGGCCAATATACTACTATTAGTGATCCGCGTGAAACCTAAAACTTAGACGAACTACATCTTCTACCTCCAAACATCATCTTTCATTTACGATAATTATACAAGAACAAGAAGTTTACACAAGACTCTTGATAATTAAACAAGACTGGTAAGAGAAAGCTTAAGACTTGGACTCTAAGGGAATTTTGATTAGTTTTCAAAGACAAGAAGAGATGTTCTTCGATGCCTTGAATAATCAAGAAACCCTTCTATTTATACTGAATTATGATGGACTGTAGAGTACGGGACAGGGTACTCATTGGGCCCCATCTTCATCCACGTACCCCTTTTCCAAAAATAATTCTTCTGAGGGAATCTTATCGTGATCCTCCTGATTGCAAAACGACGACCTAACTTTAGAAAAAAGTAGGATGAGGGAATCTACACCTGTCCCCCATTATTACATAAAAACAAACGACTTTCTTAAAGGTAAAGTGAACACACAGTGAATCCTATCCTGAGGATTCATTATTACAACACGACAAACGACTTTAAGCATAGTGGGCTGTTGATCTGATTGATGACTCTTGCTGGTCCCATGTTTCCGGCGCGTTTTCGTCAAACGCGGATGTCTCCATGCTCCTTGATCCACCGTTGTAATTTCCGGTGTATCTTTTCCAGATCTCTGGTGGCTTTGCTGGTGTGTCGCCTGTGGTCATTCCAGTAATTATCTCTGGTGGAGAGTCTTCTGCATTCCTGAGCTCTTACTTTGACCATCCCGTGAAGCAGGCTGAGTTCGGCTTCCACTCTCTTTCCTTATCTACTAAAGAGCTCATCCGCAGCTTCTCCCATTTTTGAGAAGGTTTCCAGGGTGAGTGGACCGGATAACTGTCTTGCCTGGTACAGCTGCTCAAGGATAGTGAGGGGATCCGTTGAGAAGTTATTTGGATAAGCTTCTTGGCATATTGG
Organism: Lathyrus tuberosus; assembly: GCA_022829125.1. Lineage (NCBI taxonomy): Eukaryota > Viridiplantae > Streptophyta > Magnoliopsida > Fabales > Fabaceae > Lathyrus > Lathyrus tuberosus. The sequence goes on from JALAZF010000536.1 coordinate 3,135,802, forward strand.
TCCTGTTGGTCCGGCGGAGTATCCTTCCATTCTTGAATTGGTTCTTCCAAAAGAAGAAGGTGGCTGTGTACTCGAGCTTGCTATTCCTGACATCCTGCATATGCAACATAGTGAGCAATTATGGATAAAGTATCAGCTAGGATATTTTGTTTTCCTTCGATATGTTCAAAATGAATTTTAACTCCTGATCCAGTTATGAAATCCGTGAATGCTAGCCACCTAACTCTCGATGGTTTATTTTGGGTGGATTTGTTGTAAAAGCTTATGATAGCCTGACAATCTGTTCTAAGAGTTATTTATCCTTTGTCTAGGTAATGGATCTTGAAGTTTTCTAGAGAACCCATGCAGGCATAGATTTCCGCATCTATGGTTGATTTAACCTTTTGAAATTTTCCTGAAGCATAAGCGCAAACCTTTTCAGAACCTCTTGGGTCGTGTCTTTGGTTCTTCCACTTGCACACCCCCCCATCCTTCCATACATCCATCCGTTTCTAGGATGATGTAGGCATTTTCCGGTGGGATTTCAAGATCAGGCAGATTCTGAACTATCTCCTTGATCTGGCGAATGATTCTCCAGTCACCGCTCTTCATTATTTTATCACCATGGGGGCTGGTTTTGGTGTGTAACGGTCCGGTTAAAGTCCCTAGGTTTGGGATGTAACTGCGGGCGTAGTTCAGTATCCCCAGGAATCCTCGCAGCCCGTTTTTGTCCATTAACTTTGCTTCATCGAAATCCAGTATCTTTTTGATAATGTGCGGTTGCAGTTTGATCTTTCCTTGCCTGATGATTGCTCCTAGGAATTCGACTTCCTTGGTTGCCAGCTTCATTTTTGTTGGGGAAAGGATTAAACCATGTCTCCTTATGATTTCTGTGAACTGTTGTAGGTGCTTTGCATGCTCTTCCTCATTCATTGAGAAAACCAATATGTCATCTATGTATACTGCGATGAAATGTTCTGTGCCTTTGAAGCATTTATCCATTTTTCGCTGGAAAATTGCAGGTGCGTTTTTGAGTCCAAATGGCATGACCAACCATTCATATAGGCCTCCCGGGACAATGAAGACTGTCCAAGGGATGGATTCTTCGTCCATTGTGATTTGATGGAAACCAGATTTTAAGTCAAATTTTGAGTAAATCTTGTTGTTTCCAATCCTTTTGAGAATTATGTTGATCCCTGGCAAGCTATATTGATCCTTGTAGGTGTTGTCGTTCAGGGTCCTATAGTTGAAGACCATCCTTTCTTTGCGCTTTGTTTCCTCCCCCGAGATAGGATCAATTTCTGTTCCTGATTTAACAATTATAGCCATGGTCCTATGTCTGCTCTTGCTGAGTCGTATGACCTTGAGTTCAAGCAGAGCATTGACATGCTTTCGGAAGGACTCCTCCATTGCAAGCGTGACATGTTTTAGGGGCCTATCTTCCACCGTTATGTCTTTGTTGATGACCTCTATTTTGCACTTGATCTTGTTCTTCGCCCAATGCGCCAAGGGATTGTTACCAATATACTTCGTTTCCTGCAACTCTTTAATTGTTTTGTGAAATTTCCTTAAAAATTCCGGGATTGGCTGTCCCACATTCATGAATACCGCCTCCTGTATTCCAAAATATTCTTCTTCTTCCATTCCCAGTTCTTCTAGTGTAGAGGCTACTGCTTCCGCTTCTTCAGTGGTGTTGATAGAGGTGATGTTTTTGTAGAATGTGAGGATATTTCTTTCTATCCTTATTCCTCCGTACATGGATCTGATAAAATTGCATCCTATGAGCATGTGTATACCATCCAGGGTATTCATGTCGAAGGCATGGATTAGGGGGGTCTTGAAGCGATTTTCTCCTATCTTCATTACCCCTGGCCTTAGCTTCCATTTCTCCTCTTGCCTGGAGCTGATCCCACTAAAGAATGTGAGGACAGGATTTGGTTCCAAGGCCTTTTCTGGTACTGAAGACTGATGGAGGCAACATGAAGAGGCTCCAGTGTCTAAGATTGCCTGTACTGAGAATGTCTGAACACCAGGTATCTCAAATTCGACAAACATGTTGTATAACTTATTTATTACCTTTCTGGGCTTTGCATTCTCCGCGACCTTTAAGGTCTTTTCCTCCCTCCATAGTGTTACTATCTCATCTTCCACGCTAACCTTTTCTTCTTCTTCTTCTTCTGCCTCCTTTGTGACCTTTGTTAAGTAATCATTCCTTTCCTGCAGGAAGTCCACATACTGGCACAGTTCTCTTATGAGGACCTCCTTATTTCCCGCATACTTCTTTTGGCTTTCGGGAATCTGGATGGGGATTTGGAAGTAGTAATTTGCACATAGTGCACTAGCCAACATTTTGCATTGTTCACACCATAGTCTTCTAGCTTGGCTTGTCCTTTCTTTGCAAATAGTATATGCTACCTGTGTATCTGACTGCCCTTCTATTTTAGTAGTCCAGGTATGACCACAGGTTTCTTGTTCTGGCCTTATTTGCACCCTCTTTCGCCAGCCACAATCTTCGGCGCCTAGCATGAAGGCGCATTCTTTAGTGGGTATTTGTTCCACTGCTGCTTTCGCATTGAGAGAGGTTCTCCCTGCCTCCCCTTCAGAGAGACTACAAATCACATCGCTGTCTGGTTCATCCTGATCTACTCAGAGTACATCCCAGTTTTCTGGCAGGTCCAGTTCTTCTAGGATGGCTGCTCTGGCAATGTTACCATTCTTAGTACGGTATTCTCGTGCAAAATGCCCTTCCATGCCGCAAATGTAGCATTTGTATTTTCTCTGTCTATCTTGGTGCCGCTTTTTGAAGACTCGGACATGGGACTCATGAGGTTTGCCTTTGTAGGATTTAGCTTTCCTTAGGCCATACCGTTTGCCAGAATTTTTGTAGTAACCTGGTATAGGGATTTGAATGCAGAAAGTGAAGTCTTTCAAATCTCATTAAAGTGCAGCCTTTTTACATAACTCTGGCATGTACTGGTAGGTGAAATGTATTCTAGGCATTACTCCAGCGGTGTTTCTTGGATATTTTTCTTCATAGGCCTTCCTGACTTCATATCCTATTGTGGGTGGAAGTTTTCTGAAGAATTTATCCGAGAGATCTCCCGAAATAAACATTCTTCCTAATTTGGCGGCAAGGATCTTGTAATCATTCATGTACCTGATTATACACTTCATACTATCACAGGTTAACCTCTCTAGATCCCTGTAGGCTCTATTCTGTTCCTCCGTCGATCCTTGATAAGGGTCTTCTAGCACCATTATCCTTCGTATTTGTGAAGTCACGTTTTGGGGATCATCCGCAATATTTTTAAGTGATTCATATTCTGCGGGATGCACGATTCTCCATTGGATCCATATCTTCTTTTCATTTTCTCCCAGGAAGTTTTCAATGAAGGCTATTTTGCTTTTGTTACTGTCAAACTGCCGCTCATTCAACAGGTTCGGGGTTATTGACTCCCATTTGGCAATAATATCCTCGTACATTCCTACGTTCTCGGGTAGGACAAGTACTGCACCATTGTTCTGCTGAGCGGAGGGTAGAACCCATTGCTCATTATTATTTCCTCCCTTGAATCTTCCAACAAAAGGCCTTAGATTTGAGAATCTGTTATCGTCTTGTATGCTGTAGCTTGCTGGGGGGTAGCTTATCCCACCCATAGTTGCTTCCGGGGGCCGAGTGTATGACGTAATCCCGGATGTTGCAGAGGATGGGCAAGCTCGTTCTAGCTTTCTGAGTGCTGGGTACGGTAATTCATCCTCGTCTTCCTCCTTTGAGACATACACCTTTTCTTCCACTGAAAAAGGGTTTACGAAGTCTTCCTCTTCTTGGGGGTCCTTTTGAGGAGCTTTGTGGAGTTCTTGGAGGTATTGGCAATACTGCTCAAAGTCTTCTAAGTCGGTTCCTTTTATCAAGTCACCTTCTTCATCCTTTGAAGGTGATTCTTCTGCATCTCCCCATCCTGATGGTTGGATATCTTCCAATCTGATTTGGGAACTTTCAGGGGCGGTGTACTTCACCAGGTAGTCATATTTTCCGCTTGGTTCTCCTAGTGTATCCCAGGTTTCATCTTAATCCTGCCCTTCTTCCAACCATACTGCTATTATTTGATCCTCATCTGCATCTAGTGTCTCTTCATCATGATTATTGACCTGGAAATTTGGTGGAGGTGGTAAGCTGTAGTAATCATGAAACCTTATGGATGTTGAGCCGTCTGATTGCCTTCTTGTGTCCACGTCTGTTGGAACATAGTAGCTCTTTCTTTCAGGTGGCTTCAAGATCCATCGCCTTCCTTGAAGTTCGGCAGCTGTATGCTTTTGTCCTGGGATTTTCTTTACTCCTTTGCTGGACAGGTATTCAGTGACATTTCTGACATCGTATCTTAATGAAGCATGACTTGTGTTTGTTAATCTGGCAATAAGTGCTCTGGAGATTAACAAGTTGCTCTCTGCCCCTTGCCATCCTTCATAGCCGTGTGTCTGGATAGCGAGCTGCACATGATTATAGAAATCATGAATGCTCATCATGATTTCTGGTGCCATGTATGTCAGCTGTGTGCCTTCTGATAGATCAATTTCCATAGAGCCTATGATTGCTCTTTCATCGTTCCACCTCGTATCGCGTAAGACTACCAAAGCATTTGTTCCTGCATATCGGTTATGCAGGGGGTGCAGCCTTATCATCATTAGACCCAGATGGACATGTTGAAATCCTTCTCTCCTTAGGGTTTCATAACTTGTACTATTTATGAAACCTAGATCCAACTGTTGATTCTCTCCTGTTACTAGGATCCTTTCCTCAGACCTATGTTGATATACTCGATGCCTTGGCTCATTCCACCTTGATTCATACAGGATTTCTACAGGGACCATCATGGCTCTTCTCCTCTGGGACATGTCCAACTCTTGATTGGGATAAAGTTGGCTTTCCAGGCTTCTTTGGTAATTTCGGCCAAAAAGCCTAGGGATGCGTCTTTGCATTTCATACCTGATTCTGCTCCCAGTTCTGTAGTCTCTTATTTGGTCCTCTTGAGATATCGCCCTTTCATTATTGCTTTGCCCCATTACGGGGGGTAAGCTTCTATTCCGGCTCATATTGCGAGCCTTTTGACTTTCTCCTGGATAACGTCTCTTAATTCCTTGTAGTCTGCAACTAGATTATGGTCGACGGGATCTTCTGCTTCAAGGAAGTTAATTATGTCGGTCAACCACTTTATCTGAACCTTTACTTCTGTTATACTTGTATAACGTGGTTTTAGTATTATCGTGCTTCTTATCAGCTTCCCCTTTGGTGATTTTAGGAAGCCAGGGACACTAAACATCAAGGGTTCTTTTGTTTTTCTTCCTTGAAGATCTGAGTTGGGTCCTTGAAAACGTAGAAAGCTCCTTTCTTCTTTAGAGGTTTTCTTACAGGTTCTCCAAGGGATAATCCGGCGAGATTTTTTTGGATTTCTTCCAACGCTTTCTCTAGGTCCAAACTTTGGGCTTCTTTTTCTTTCTGCAAAGGACTTAGGTTCTTCAGAGCTTCGACACAGTCTTCTAATTCTCGTCAATCTTAACAAGAAACTGTATTACTGTGTTGTTTTGTTTGATGATGGTTGACAATCCGGTGATTGTTCCTTTGGAAGAGTCGATAGGTTTGGCAAACCCTACCGCTGGTTCTTCTATGGATTCAGTTGCTTTGACTGCTTCTTTATATGAAAAGCTTTCAGCAGAGACCTTCCAGCTCATGAAGTAAGGAGATCCCTTACCTCTAGGACAATACGGAGTCCCAAGAGTTTTTCAGTTCACCAACACATGAGTTACTAGATGTTTGAAAGATTTGAGAAAAATATAAAAACTTGGTATGAGGAATCCCGAACGGCCAACCTAGAATACCTTGACTTATCCGTGTCAAACCCCCACCAGTTAGAACTGATAAAAATTTCCCATAACAACATTAGTGTCATATACGACCGGTTACTCCTCTTATCAAAAGTCAGCCTGAAACACTTCCACCAAATTCAGGAAACAAACCAAAAACTAGGATCTCAGCTACATGACCTCAACCAAAGACTTCAGAAGGTTGAGCGTATTGTCCTAGAGGTAAGGGATCTCCTTACTTCATGAGCTGGAAGGTCTCTGCTGAAAGCTTTTCATACAAAGAAACGGTCAAAGCAACTGAATCCATAGAAGAACCAGTGGTAGGGTTTGCCAAACCTATCGACTCTTCCAAAGGAACAATCACCGGATTATCAACCATCATCAAACAAAACAACACAGTAATACAGTTTCTTGTTAAGATTGACGAGAAATTAGAAGACTGTGTCGAAGCTCTGAAGAACCTAAGTCCTTTGCAGAAAGAAAAAGAAGCCCAAAGTTTGGACCTAGAGAAAGCATTGGAAGAAATCCAGAAAAATCTCGCCGGATTATCCCTTGGAGAACCTGTAAGAAAACCTCTAAAGAAGAAAGGAGCTTTCTACGTTTTCAAGGACCCAAATCAGATCTTCAAGGAAGAAAAACAAAATAACCCTTGATGTTTAGTGTCCCTGGCTTCCTAAAATCACCAAAGGGGAAGCTGATAAGAAGCACGATAATACTAAAACCACGTTATACAAGTATAACAGAAGTAAAGGTTCAGATAAAGTGGTTGACCGACATAATTAACTTCCTTGAAGCAGAAGATCCCGTCGACCATAATCTGGTTGCAGACTACAAGGAATTAAGAGACGCTATCCAGGAGAAAGTCAAAAGGCTCGCAATATGAGCCGGAATAGAAGCTTACCCCCCGTAACGGGGCTAAGCAATAATGAAAGGGCGACATCTCAAGAGGACCAAATAAGAGACTACAGAACTGGGAGCAGAATCAGGTATGAAATGCAAAGACGCATCCCTAGGCTTTTTGGCCGAAATTACCAAAGAAGCCTGGAAAGCCAACTTGATCCCAATCAAGAGCTGGACATGTCCCAGAGGAGAAGAGCCATGATGGTCCCTGCAGAAATCCTGTATGAATCAAGGTGGAATGAGCCAAGGCATCGAGTATATCAACATAGGTCTGAGGAAAGGATCCTAGTAACAGGAGAGAATCAATAGTTGGATCTAGGTTTCATAAATAGTATAAGTTATGAAACCCTAAGGAGAGAAGGATTTCAACATGTCCATCTGGGTCTAATGATGATAAGGCTGCACCCCCTGCATAACCGATATGCATGAACAAATGCTTTGGTAGTCTTACGCGATACGAGGTGGAACGATGAAAGAGCAATCATAGGCTCTATGGAAATTGATCTATCAGAAGGCACACAGCTAACATACATGGCACCAGAAATCATGATGAGCATTCATGATTTCTATAATCATGTGTAGCTCGCTATCCAGACACACGGCTATGAAGGATGGCAAGGGGCAGAGAGCAACTTGTTAATCTCCAGAGCACTTATTGCCAGATTAACAAACACAAGTTATGCTTCATTCAGATACGACGTCAGAAATGTCGCTGAATACCTGTCCAGCAAAGAAGTAAAGGTAATCCCAGGACAAAAGCATACAGCTCCCGAACTTCAAGGAAAGCGATGGATCTTGAAGCCACCTGAAAGAAAGAGATACTATGTTCCAACAGACGTGGACACAAGAAGGCGATCGGATGGCTCAACATCCATAAGGTTTCGTGATTACGACAGCCTACCACCTCCACCAAATTTCCAGGTCAATGACCATGATGAAGAGACACTAGATGCAGATGAGGAGCAAATAATAGCAGTATGGTTGGAAGAAGGGCAGGATCAAGATGAAACCTGGGATACACTAGGAGAACCAAGCGGCAAATATGACTACCTGGTGAAGTACATCGCCCCTGAAAGTTCCCAGATCAGATTGGAAGATATCCAACCATCAGGATGGGGAGATGCAGAAGAATCACCTTCAAAGGGTGAAGAAGGTGACTTGATAAAAGGAACCGACTTAGAAGACTTTGAGCAGTATTGCCAATACCTCCAAGAACTCCACAAAGCTCCTCAAAAGGACCCCCAAGAAGAGGAAGACTTCGTAAACCCTTTTTCAGTGGAAGAAAAGGCGTATGTCTCAAAGGAGGAAGACGAGGATGAATTACCGTACCCATCACTCAGAAAGCTAAAACGAGCTTGCCCATCCTCTACAACATCCGGGATTACGCCATACACTCGGCCCCCGGAAGCAACTATGGGTGGGATAAGCTACCCCCCAGCAAGCTCTAGCATACAAGACGATAACAGATTCTCAAATCTAAGGCCTTTTGTTGGAAGATTCAAGGGAGGAAATAATAATGAGCAATGGGTTCTACCCTCCGCTCAGCAGAACAATGGTGCAGTACTTGTCCTACCCGAGAACGTAGGAATGTACGAGGATGTTATTGCTAGATGAGAGTCAATAACCCTGAACCTGTGGAATGAGCGGCAATTTGACAGCAACAAAAGCAAAATAGCCTTCATAGAAAACCTCCTGGGAGAAAATGAAAAGAAGATATGGATCCAATGGAGAATGGCGTATCCCGCAGAATATGAATCACTTGAAACTATTGCGGATGATCCCCAAAACGTGACTTCACAAATACGAAGGATAATGGTGCTAGAAGACCCTTATCAAGGATCGACGGAGGAACAGAATAGAGCCTACAGGAATCTAGAGAGGTTAACCTGTGATAGTATGAAGGATATAATCAGGTAAATGAATGATTACAAGATCCTTGCTGCCAAATCAGGAAGAATGTTTATTTCAGGAGATCTCTTGGATAAATTCTTTAGAAAACTTCCACCCACAATAGGAAATGAAGTCAGGAAGGCCTATGAAGAAAAATATACAGGAAACACTGCTGGAGTAATGCCTAGAATACATTTCACCTAGCAGTACATGGCAGAGTTATGTAAAAAGGCTGCACTTCAACGAGAATTGAAAGACTTCACTTTCTACAGTCAAATCCCTATACCAGGTTACTACAAAAATTCTGGCAAACGGTATGGCCTAAGGAAAGCTAAATCCTACAAAGGCAAACCTCATGAGTCCCATGTCCGAGTCTTCAAAAAGTGGCACCAAGATAGACAGAGAAAATGAAAATGCTACATTTGCGGCATGGAAGGGAATTTTGCGCGAGAATACCGTAATAAGAATGGTAACATTGCCAGAGCAGCCATCCTAGAAGAACTGGACCTGCCAGAAAACTGGGATGTACTCTCAGTAGATCAGGATGAACCAGACAGCGATGCGATCTGCAGTCTCTCTGAAGGGGAGGCAGGGAGAACCTCTCTCAATGCGAAACCAGCAGTGGAACAAATACCCACTGAAGAATGCGCCTTCATGCTAGGCGCCGAAGATTGTGGCTGGCGAAAGAGGGTGCAAATAAGGCCAGAACAAGAAACCTGTGGCCATACTTGGACTACTAAAATAGAAGGGCAGTCAGATACACAGGTAATATGTACTATTTGCAAAGAAAGGACAAGCCAAGCTAGAAGACTATGGTGTGAACAATGCAAAATGTTGGCTTGTGCACTATGTGCAAATTACTACTTCCAAATCCCCATCCAGATTCCCGAAAGCCAAAAGAAGTATGCGGGAAATAAGGAGGTCCTCATAAGAGAACTGTTCCAGTATGTGGACTTCCTGCAGGAAAGGAATGATTACTTAACAAAGGTCACAAAGGAGGCAGAAGAAGAAGAAAAGGTTAGTGTGGAAGATGAGATAGTAACATTTTGGAGGGAGGAAAAGAACTTAAAGGTCGTGGAGAATGCAAAGCCCAGAAAGGTAATAAACAAGTTATACAACATGTCTGTCGAATTTGAGATACCTGGTGTTCAGACATTCTCAGTACATGCAATCTTAGACACTGGAGCCTCCTCATGTTGCCTCCATCAGTCATCAGTACCAAAAAAAAGGCCTTGGAACCAAATCCTGTCCTCACATTCTTTAGTGGGATCAGCTCCAGGCAAGAGGCGAAATGGAAGCAAAGGCCAGGGGTAATGAAGATAGGAGAAAATCGCTTCAGGACCCCCCTAATCCATGCCTTCGACATGAATACCATGGATGGTATACACATGCTCATAGGATGCAATTTTATCAGATCCATGTACGGAGGAATAAGGATAGAAAGAAACATCCTCACATTCTACAAAAACATCACCTCTATCAACACCACTGAAGAAGCGGAAGTAGCAGCCTCTGCACTAGAAGAACTGGGAATGGAAGAAGAAGAATATCTTGGAATATAGGAGGCGGTATTCATGAATGTGGGACAACCAATCCCGGAATTTTTAAGGAAATTTCACAAAACAATTAAAGAGTTGCAGGAAACGAAGTATATTGGTAACAATCCCTTGGCGCATTGGGTGAAGAACAAGATCAAGTGAAAAATAGAGGTCATCAACAAAGACCTAACGGTGGAAGATAGGCCCCTAAAACATGTCACGCCTGCAATGGAGGAGTCCTTTCGAAAGCATGTCAATGCTCTGCTTGAACTCAAGGTCATACGACCCAGCAAGAGCAGACATGGGACCATGGCTATAATTGTTAAATCAGGAACAGAAATTGATCCTGTCTCAGGGGAGGAAACAAAGGGCAAAGAAAGGATGGTCTTCAACTATAGGACCCTGAACGACAACACCTACAATGATCAATATAGCTTGCCAGGGATCAACACAATTCTCAAAAGGATTGGAAACAGCAAGATTTACTCAAAATTTGACTTAAAATCTGGTTTCCATCAAATCGCAATGGACGAAGAATCCATCCCTTGTACAAACTTCATTGTCCCGGGAGGCCTATATGAATGGTTGGTCATGCCATTTGGACTCAAAAACGCACCTGCAATTTTCCAACGAAAAATGGATAATTGCTTCAAAGGCACAAAATATTTCATCGCAGTATACATAGATGACATATTGGTTTTCTCAATGAATGAGGAAGAGCATGCAAAACACCTACAGCAGTTCACAGAAATCATAAGGAGACATGGTTTAATCCTTTCCCCAACAAAAATGAAGCTGGCAACCAAGGAAGTCAAATTCCTAGGCGCAATCATCAGGCAACGAAAGATCAGACTGCAATCGCACATTATCAAAAAGATACTGGATTTCGATGAAGCAAAGTTAATGGACAAAAAGGGGCTGCGAGGATTCCTGGGGATACTGAACTACACCCGCAGTTACATCCCAAACCTAAGGACTTTAACCGGACCGTTACACACCAAAACCAGCCCCCATGGTGATAAAATAATGAAGAGCGGTGACTGGAGAATCATTCGCCAGATCAAGGAGATAGTTCAGAATCTGCCTGATGTTGAAATCCCACCAGAAAATGCCTACATCATCCTAGAAACGGATGGATGTATGGAAGGATGGGGGGAGTGTGCAAGTGGAAGAACCAAAGACACGACCCAAGAGGTTCTGAAAAGGTTTGCGCTTATGCTTCAGGAAAATTTCAAAAGGTTAAATCAACCATAGATGCGGAAATCTATGCCTGCATGGGTTCTCTAGAAAACTTCAAGATCCATTACCTAGACAAAGGAGAAATAACTCTTAGAACAGATTGTCAGGCTATCATAAGCTTTTACAACAAATCCACCCAAAATAAACCATCGAGAGTTAGGTGGCTAGCATTCACGGATTTCATAACTGGATCAGGAGTTAAAATTCATTTTGAACATATCGAAGGAAAACAAAATATCCTAGCTGATACTTTATCTAGAATTGCTCACTATGTTGCATATGCAGGATGTCAAGAACAGGAAGCTTGAGTACACAGCCACCTTCTTGTTTTGGAAGAAAAAATTCAAGAATGGAAGGAAACTCTGCCGGACCAACAGGACCAATATGCTAAGAAGCTTATCCAAATAACTTCTCAACGGATCCCCTCACTATCCTTGAGCAGCTGTACCAAGCAAGACAGTCATCCGGTCCACTCACCCTGGAAACCTTCTCAAAAATGGGAGAAGCTGCGGATGAGCTCTTCAGTAGACAAGGAAAGAGAGTGGAAGCCGAACTCAGCCTGCTTCACGGGATGGTCGAAGCAAGAGCTCAGGAATGCAGAAGACTCTCCACCAGAGATAATTATTGGAATGACCACAGGCCACACACCAGCAAAGCCACCAAAGATCTGGAAAAGATACACCGGAAATTACAACGGTGGATCAAGGAGCATGGAGACGTCCGCGTTTGACGAAAACGCGCCGGAAACATGGGACCAACAAGAGTCATCAATCAGATCAACAACCCACTATGCCTAAAGTCGTTTGTCGTGTTGTAATAATGAATCCTCAGGATAGGATTCACTGTTTGTTCACTTTACCTTTAAGAAAGTCGTTTGTTTTTATGTAATAATGGAGGACAGGTGTAGATTCCCTCATCCTACTTTTTCTAAAGTTAGGTCGTCGTTTTGCAATCAGGAGGATCACGATAAGATTCCCTCAGAAGAATTATTTTTGGAAAAGGGGTACGTGGATGAAGATGGGGCCCAATGAGCACCCTGTCCCGTACTCTATAGTCCATTATAATTCAGTATAAATAGAAGGGTTTCTTGATTATTCAAGGCATCGAAGAACATCTCTTCTTGTCTTTGAAAACTAATCAAAATTCCCTTAGCGTCCAAGTCTTAAGCTTTCTCTTACAAATCTTATATAATTATCAAGAGTCTTGTGTAAGCTTCCTGTTCATAAATAAGAGTAAGTGTGTTTATTAATCTTTCATCTTTGCTGTTTTCCCTTTTATTTATTTGTTTTTCCCTTTTATTTATTTTTGAAGTAGAGTTTTGAACTTCTATCTTCACGATCTAATCATGTTTCCACTAGCGCACCATGTTGGTATTTATGAACAGGAAGTTTACACAAGACTCTTGATAATTATACAAGACTGGTAAGAGAAAGCTTAAGACTTGGACTCTAAGGGAATTTTGATTATTTTTCAAAGACAAGAAGAGATGTTCTTCGATGCCTTGAATAATCAAGAAACCCTTCTATTTATACTGAATTATGATGGACTGTAGAGTACGGGACAGGGTGCTCATTGGGCCCCATCTTCATCCACGTACCCCTTTTCCAAAAATAATTCTTCTGAGGGAATCTTATCGTGATCCTTCTGATTGTAAAATGATGACCTAACTTTAGAAAAAGTAGGATGAGGGAATCTACACCTGTCCCCCATTATTACATAAAAACAAACGACTTTCTTAAAGGTAAAGTGAACACACAGTGAATCATATCCTGAGGATTCATTATTACAACACGACAAACGACTTTAAGCATAGTGGGTTGTTGATCTGATTGATGACTCTTGCTGGTCCCATGTTTTCGGCGCGTTTTCGTCAAACGCGGACGTCTCCATGCTCCTTGATCCACCGTTGTAATTTCCGGTGTATCTTTTCCAGATCTTTGGTGGCTTTGCTGGTGTGTGGCCTGTGGTCATTCTAGTAATTATCTCTGGTGGAGAGTCTTCTGCATTCCTGAGCTCTTGCTTCAACCATCCCGTGAAGCAGGCTAAGTCCGACTTCCACTCTCTTTCCTTGTCTACTGAAGAGCTCATCCGCAACTTCTCCCATTTTTGAGAAGGTTTCCAGGGTGAGTGGACCGGATGACTGTCTTGCCTGGTACAGCTGCTCAAGGATAGTGAGGGGATCCGTTGAGAAGTTATTTGGATAAGCTTTTTGGCATATTGGTCCTGTTGGTCCGGCGGAGTTTCCTTCCATTCTTGAATTGCTTCTTCCAAAAGAAGAAGGTGGCTGTGTACTCGAGCTTCCTGTTCTTGACATCCTGTATATGCAACATAGTGAGCAATTATGGATAAAGTATCAGCTAGGATATTTTGTTTTCCTTCGATATGTTCAAAATGAATTTTAACTCCTGATCCAGTTATGAAATCCGTGAATGCTAGCCACCTAACTCTCGATGGTTTATTTTGGGTGGATTTGTTGTAAAAGCTTATGATAGCCTGACAATCTGTTCTAAGAGTTATTTCTCCTTTGTCTAGGTAATGGATCTTGAAGTTTTCTAGAGAACCCATGCAGGCATAGATTTCCGCATCTATGGTTGATTTAACCTTTTGAAATTTTCCTGAAGCATAAGCGCAAACCTTTTCAGAACCTCTTGGGTCGTGTCTTTGGTTCTTCCACTTGCACACTCCCCCCATCCTTCCATACATCCATCCGTTTCTAGGATGATGTAGGCATTTTCCGGTGGGATTTCAAGATCAGACAGATTCTGAACTATCTCCTTGATCTGGCGAATGATTCTCCAGTCACCGCTCTTCATTCTTTTATCACCATGGGGGCTGGTTTTGGTGTGTAACGGCCCGGTTAAAGTCCCTAGGTTTGGGATGTAACTGCGGGCGTAGTTCAGTATCCCTAGGAATCCTCGCAGCCCCTTTTTGTCCATTAACTTTGCTTCATCAAAATCCAGTATTTTTTGATAATGTGCGGTTGCAGTCTGATCTTTCCTTGCCTGATGATTGCGCCTAGGAATTCGACTTCCTTGGTTGCCAGCTTCATTTTTGTTGGGGAAAGGATTAAACCATGTCTCCTTATGATATCTGTGAACTGCTGTAGGTGCTTTGCATGCTCTTCCTCATTCATTGAGAAAACCAATATGTCATCTATGTATACTGCGATGAAATGTTCTGTGCCTTTGAAGCAATTATCCATTTTTCATTGGAAAATTGCAGGTGCGTTTTTGAATCCAAATGGCATGACCAACCATTCATATAGGCCTCCCGGGACAATGAAGGCTGTCCAACGGATGGATTCTTCGTCCATTGCGATTTGATGGAAACCAGATTTTAAGTCAAATTTTGAGTAAATCTTGTTGTTTCCAATCCTTTTGAGAATTGTGTTGATCCCTGGCAAGCTATATTGATCCTTGTAGGTGTTGTCGTTCAGGGTCCTATAGTTGAAGACCATCCTTTCTTTACCCTTTGTTTCCTCCCCCGAGACAGGATCAATTTTTGTTCCTGATTTAACAATTATAGCCATGGTCCTATGTCTGCTCTTGCTGGGTCGTATGACCTTGAGTTCAAGCAGAGCATTGACATGCTTTCGGAAGGACTCCTCTATTGCAGGCGTGACATGTTTTGGGGGCCTATCTTCCACCGTTAGGTCTTTGTTGATGACCTCTATTTTGCACTTGATCTTGTTCTTCGCCTAATGCGCCAAGGGATTGTTACCAATATACTTCGTTTCCTGCAACTCTTTAATTGTTTTGTGAAATTTCCTTAAAAATTCCGGGATTGGCTGTCCCACATTCATGAATACCGCCTCCTGTATTCCAAGATATTATTCTTCTTCCATTCCCAGTTCTTCTAGTGCAGAGGTTGCTGCTTCCGCTTCTTCAGTGGTGTTGATAGAGGTGATGTTTTTGTAGAATGTGAGGATGTTTCTTTCTATCCTTATTCCTCCGTACATGGATATGATAAAATTGCATCCTATGAGCATGTGTATACCATCCAGGGTATTCATGTCGAAGGCATGGATTAGGGGGGTCCTGAAGCGATTTTCTCCTATCTCATTACCCCTGGCCTTAGCTTCCATTTCGCCTCTTGCCTGGAGCTGATCCCACTAAAGAATGCGAGGACAAAATTTGGTTCCAAGGACTTTTCTGGTACTGAAGACTGATGGAGGCAACATGAGGAGGCTCCAGTGTCTAAGATTGCCTGTACTGAGAATTTCTGAACACCAGGTATCTCAAATTCGACAGACATGTTGTATAACTTATTTATTACCTTTATGGGCTTTGCATTCTCTGCGACCTTTAAGGTATTTTCCTCCCTCCAGAATGTTACTATCTCATCTTCCACGCTAACCTTTTCTTCTTCTTCTGCCTCCTTTGTGACCTTTGTTAAGTAATCATTCCATTCCTGCAGGAAGTCCACATACTGGCACAGTTCTCTTATGAGGACCTCCTTATTTCCCGCATACTTCTTTTGGCTTTCGGGAATCTGGATAGGGATTTGGAAGTAGTAATTTGCACATAGTGCACAAGCCAACATTTTGCATTGTTCACACCATAGTCTTCTAGCTTGGCTTGTCCTTTCTTTGCAAATAGTACATGTTACCTGTGTATCTGACTGCCCTTCTATTTTAGTAGTCCAGGTATGGCCACAGGTTTCTTGTTCTGGCCTTATTTGCACCCTCTTTCGCCAGCCACAATCTTCGGCGCCTAGCATGAAGGTGCATTCTTCAGTGGGTATTTGGTCCACTGCTGCTTTCGCATTGAGAGAGGTTCTCCCTGCCTCCCCTTTAGAGAAACTGCAGATCGCATCACTGTCTGGTTCATCCTGATCTACTGAGAGTACATCCAAGTTTTCTGGCAGGTCCAGTTCTTCTAGGATGGCTACTCTGGCAATGTTACCATTCTTATTACGGCATTCTCGCGCAAAATGCCCTTCCATGCCACAAATGTAGCATTTGCATTTTCTCTGTCTATCTTGGTGTCGCTTTTTGAAGACTCGGACATGGGACTCATGAGGTTTGCCTTTGTAGGATTTAGCTTTCCTTAGGCCATACCGTTTGCCAGAATTTTTGTAGTAACCTGGTATAGAGATTTGACTGCAGAAAGTGAAGTCTTTCAAATCTCGTTGAAGTGTAGCCTTTTTACATAACTCTGCCATGTACTGGTAGGTGAAATGTATTCTAGGCATTACTCCAGCGGTGTTTCCTGGATATTTTCCTTCATAGGCCTTCCTGACTTCATCTCTTATTGTGGGTGGAAGTTTTCTGAAGAATTTATCCGAGAGATCTCCTGAAATAAACATTCTTCCTGATTTGGTGGCAAGGATCTTGTAATCATTCATGTACCTGATTATATCCTTCATACTATCACAGGTTAACCTTTCTAGATCCCTGTAGGCTCTATTCTGTTCCTCCGTCGATCCTTGATAAGGGTCTTCTAGCACCATTATCCTTCGTATTTGTGAAGTCACGTTTTGGGGATCATCCGCAATATTTTCAAGTGATTCATATTCTGCGGGATACGCGATTCTCCATTTGATCCATATCTTATTTTCATTTTCTCCCAGGTGGTTTTCTATGAAGGCTATTTTGCTTTTGTTTCTGTCAAATTGCCGCTCATTCAACAGGTTCAGGGTTATTGACTCCCATCTGGCAATAACATCCTCGTACATTCCTACGTTCTCGGGTAGGACAAGTACTGCACCATTGTTCTGTTGAGCGGAGGGTAGAACCCATTGCTCATTATTATTTCCTCCCTTGAATCTTCCAACAAAAGGCCTTAGATTTGAGAATCTGTTATCGTCTTGTATGCTGGAGCTTGCTGGGGGGTAGCTTATCCCACCCATAGTTGCTTCCGGGGGCCGAGTGTATGACGTAATCCCGGATGTTGCAGAGGATGGGCAAGCTCGTTCTAGCTTTCTAAGTGCCGGGTACGGTAATTCATCCTCGTCTTCCTCCTTTGAGACATACGCCTTTTCTTCCACTGAAAAAGGGTTTACGAAGTCTTCCTTTTCTTGGGGGTCCTTTTGAGGAGCTTTGTGAAGTTCTTGGAGGTATTGGCAATACTGCTCAAAGTCTTCTAAGTCGGTTACTTTTATCAAGTCACCTTCTTCATCCTTTGAAGGTGATTCTTCTGCATCTGCCCGTCCTGATGGTTGGATATCTTCCAATCTGATCTGGGAACTTTCAGGGGAGGTGTACTTCACCAGGTAGTCATATTTGCCGCTTGGTTCTCCTAGTGTATCCCAGGTTTCATCTTGATCCTGCCCTTCTTCCAACCATACTGCTATTATTTGCTCCTCATCAGCATCTAGTGTCTCTTCATCATGGTCATTGACCTGGAAATTTGGTGGAGGTGGTAGGCTGTAGTAATCACGAAACCTTATGGATGTTGACCCGTCTGATCGCCTTCTTGTGTCCACGTCTGTTGGAACAGAGTAGGTCTTTCTTTCAGGTGGCTTCAAGATCCATCGCTTTCCTTGAAGTTCGGCAGCTGTATGCTTTTGTCCTGGGATTGCCTTTACTCCTTTGCTGGACAGGTATTCAGCGACATTTCTGACATCGTATCTAAATAAAGCATAACTTGTGTTTGTTAATCTGGCAATAAGTGCTCTGGAGATTAACAAGTTGCTCTATGCCCCTTGCCATCCTTCATAGCCATGTGTCTGGATAGCGAGCTACACATGATTATACAAATCATGAATGCTCATCATGATTTCTGGTGCCATGTATGTCAGCTGTGTGCCTTCTGATAGATCAATTTCCATAGAGCCTATGATTGCTCTTTCATCGTTCCACCTCGTATCGCGTAAGACTACCAAAGCATTTGTTCCTGCATATCGGTTATGCAGGGGGTGCAGCCTTATCATCATTAGACCCAGATGGACATGTTGAAATCCTTCTCTCCTTAGGGTTTCATAACTTGTACTATTTATGAAACCTAGATCCAACTGTTGATTCTCTCCTGTTACTAGGATCCTTTCCTCAGACCTATATTGATATACTCGATGCCTTGGCTCATTCCACCTTGATTCATACAGGATTTCTGCAGGGACCGTCATGGCTCTTCTCCTCTGGGACATGTCCAGCTCTTGATTGGGATCAAGTTGGCTTTCCAGGCTTCTTTGGTAATTTCGGCCAAAAAGCCTAGGGATGCGTCTTTGCATTTCATACCTGATTCTGCTCCCAGTTCTGTAGTCTCTTATTTGGTCCTCTTGAGATGTCGGCCTTTCATTATTGCTTAGCCCCGTTACGGGGGGTAAGCTTCTATTCCGGCTCATATTGCGAGTCTTTTGACTTTCTCCTGGATAACGTCTCTTAATTCCTTGTAGTCTGCAACCAGATTATGGTCGACGGGATCTTCTGCTTCAAGGAAGTTAATTATGTCGGTCAACCACTTTATCTGAACCTTTACTTATGTTATACTTGTATAACGTGGTTTTAGTATTATCGTGCTTCTTATCAGCTTCCCCTTTGGTGATTTTAGGAAGCCAGGGACACTAAACATCAAGGGTCTTTTGTTTTTCTTCCTTGAAGATCTGATTTGGGTCCTTGAAAACGTAGAAAGCTCCTTTCTTCTTTAGAGGTTTTCTTACAGGTTCTCCAAGGGATAATCCGGCGAGATTTTTCTGGATTTCTTCCAACGCTTTCTCTAGGTCCAAACTTTGGGCTTCTTTTTCTTTCTGCAAAGGACTTAGGTTCTTCAGAGCTTCGACACAGTCTTCTAATTTCTTGTCAATCTTAACAAGAAACTGTATTACTGTGTTGTTTTGTTTGATGATGGTTGACAATCCGGTGATTGTTCCTTTGGAAGAGTCGATAGGTTTGGCAAACCCTACCACTGGTTCTTCTATGGATTCAGTTGGTTTGACCGCTTCTTTGTATGAAAAGCTTTCAGCAGAGACCTTCCATCTCATGAAGTAAGGAGATCCCTTACCTCTAGGACAATACGCTTAACCTTCTGAAGTCTTTGGTTGAGGTCTTGTAGCTGAGATCCTAGTTTTTGGTTTGTATCCTGAATTTGGTGGAAGTGTTTCAGGCTGACTTTTGATAAGAGGAGTAACCGGTCGTATATGACACTAATGTTGTTATGGGAAATTTTTATCAGTTCTAACTGGTGGGGGTTTGACACGGATAAGTCAAGGTATTCTAGGTTGGCCGTTCGGGATTCCTCATACCAAGTTTTTATATTTTTCTCAAATCTTTCAGACATCTAGTAACTCATGTGTTGGTGAACTGAAAAACTCTTGGGACTCCTTCCCTTGTTTCAGAACTGCAACACCCTTTTGTTAAGCTAAATATCTGTCTTCTTTTTGAAGTAGAGTTTTGAACTTCTTCTTCTTCTTCTTCTTCTTCTTCTTCTTCTTCTTCTTCTTGTTATTCTTGCCGTTGTTCTTGATGTTCTTGTTGTTCTTGTTGTTGTTCTTGTTCTAATGCTGTAATTTTCATTTTATTTTATTAAAAGACATACAACAATGGTTTTTTAAAATAACTGTCACTATAGGTAGTTCTAATGCTGCATTTTTTTTATTAAAAGACATACAAGAACATGTATTTAAAATAACCTTCATTATAGGTAGCGCGCTTTCCAGTTTATTACAATGCTTATTTGGTCGTGATTGTAAGAATCGTATATACAACGACACTCTACATAACAACGCTTGTGCCCGCGTCATTATATATCTTTCCTAACCGTTGTTAAATGAGTTTTCTGTAGTAGTGTGTAATGCTTTGTAACACATCTGAAATTGATATTGTTATGCATTACTAAGCATGTTCTCTTATTGTTCTATTTTCTACTCGTTATAATTTGTGAAAGCACGACTCTGTTTTAACACAATCTGATTTCCCCGGTTTCCATCTTTGCAAATGCTTGTTTTCCAGTTTAGGGTTCAATTTGGGTTCATATTTGTTCTTCTACTCTAATACTTTTTTACTCTATAAATCAGTTGATTACATCTTAAATAGAGTAATACTTATTTGAATTTGTAGAGGTTATAGATGTTGTCAATTGATGATGATTATAAAATGTGATTATAGATGCTGATTGTAGAGATTATAAATTCTGATTATAGATGCTGATTGTAGAGATTATAAATTCTGATTATATATGCTGATTAGAAATGCTGGTCTGTAAAGATTATATATTTTTTGGAATTGTAATTTGGTATTCAGATTACATTGCTGATGTGCCATGTAAAATTTAAATTTCAGCAACGAAACTTGTATGGAGATCATTCAGTGTATGGTGTTTGAGATTGGTGAATGTTCCGTTAAGAGAAAGAAGGGTGCTAAGAGATGTCGTACCGCTAATATCCCTGCTATAAAAACTTCAAATATGGCTCAAGTTTCCAACGTTGTAGCTGCTAGAAAACTTTCCAAAAATAATGAAAAAAATTTTATACATTATATCAAGGACGAAGTTGTTGATACTGAAGATGATAAAAGATTTAACATTGAAGTTGTGAAAGATATTATGAAGGAGAAAGTTGGCAAGATGGAATCCGTGGATAAAAAAGGAAAACAAAAATCTGTAGCAAACGCACGGGTCTAAAATCAAATTACTGAAGAATGGGTCATGGGTGTTAAACAATATTCTTGGAAGAGTCACATAGGAAATGCAAAAACATGCGCAACTAATGTTATGGTAAGCATATATTTGAATTTGACATATTGTGTTATACTTCAAATGGTTTATAACTTGTAGTGTTGTGCAATTGGCATATATGCAACATTTTCCAAGAACAATAGCAAAAACATGCCTTAGAACAAATCAGGATAAGATCAAAGTCGTTGATGTTGAAGAAACAAAAATATTTAAATGTCAGGTTCACACTGCAAAAAGGAAGAACGAACCAAGCGCACATGAAAAGTACATGGCTTTAGGATGGTATGAATTCGCAAAGAGCAAAGTCCTATGCTTTGGTCTGGAGTATGTTGCATTTTTCTCCCTACGTGTATGTAAGATTGCAGAGGAGTTGATGGGTGTGAATATCATCGGAGTTGGAGTCTTTGAAGATCATGGGATGGAGTTTTAACATGTGATGGCGATACATTTTGGTTTTATATATAAAAAATTTGCTGTAATTTTGATATTTATGGGCACAAATTCTAATTATTATGTTAATGCTATTGATATTTATGTACTGTGATACTAAACTTGGTAATTTTAATGGAGAAGTTGTCCTATGTATGTGACTTTTGGTTACCATATTGATCAAATTCATCAATACATTTTTCTCAAATTCATCAATACACTTTGCATATGAATTCTGTTATGAAACCGTCTTTAAGGGGTGCCATAGCAGCATGAAATAATTTCATTCCAATGAATAATATTAATTTTTTTATAAATGAATTTTCATAAAGCTTTAAGCATGTATGCAAATCAAATAAAACAAAATATATATGATTTAATATTAAATATTAAAATTGTAGGTAGAATAAGAAAAAAACAAAATTGTTAAATAATTAGAAATCAAATTACATAACAAGTGGGGGCAAGTTCCCCCAAATACTTGCATCCGTCCCTGACATTACATACCATATTCATACGCATTCTAAATAGAAAATTAGACGTGTTGTAAATGTGCCTTAAAGCCTTTGTTGATGAAGCGAAAGAAAACATATTTTGGAGATTGCATTTACCGCGAAAATCAGATGAAAAGGTGAGAAAAAATCGGGTCGGTGAATAGTGTCGGTCGTACGTATGAATAGTAATGTCCGTACGGTAAATAGTGTTGTCCGTACGATGAATAGTGTTTTTGAGATTTCAGGCTTTTTCTATTTGGTCCATGGATCCATGTTATTTTGGGCTTTGTTTGTTGGGTATTTGCTATTATAAATATGTATCTCTTATATGGTTGGTGTGTGACAATCTTAGAGTTTACACCAACAAGGGAAAGCAAGGGTTTAAAGGCATAGCATAGGGTTTCAGCTATTCACAAGGAAAACCTTAGAAAAGCAAAGGTTTAGGGAAACCTTTGGAGTTGTTTAAGGTTATTGTGAAACACTGTTACACCTTGGGGTTGAGTGATTCATATATTGAGGGTTGGAGAGGTTGGGAAACACTTGGGTAGAAAATATGGTTATTCTTGGGAACCTGAAGGTGAAGGCTATTTTCTTGTAACTTATCTGTAATCTCTTTTAACAACTTTCTGAGTATAGTGAATTGGAGAGCTGCTCTCTCCCCCAGAGTAGATCGTTTGATCGAACTGGATAAACAAACCTTTTGTTTTTCCTTGCCTTATTCTGTTATATTATCTGTGTGCGGATTATTATTGATGAAGACCATTTATTTTGGTTGCTATTGTTCTTTTCCTCACAAATTGATATTGAATTTTGTCGTAATTCATAACAAGATTCACAACAAGTTGTACGGTGAGCGTGGAACAAAGAGATATTGTTGACAAGTGAACACCATGGTTAGTAGATGGTAGATCGATAAATTTTCCGGTAACAACGACTTTGGGATGTGGAAAATTAAGATGAAAGTAATTTTAATTCAAGAGAAGTGTATTGATGCTTTGAAGAGTGAAGCATTGATGCTTGTAGGGCTTACACAGGTACAGAAGACCGAGATGGTGGATAAGGCTTGGAATGCCATTATCTTGTGCCTCGGGGATAAATTTCTAAGAGAAGTCGCCAGGGAGCAAACTGTGGTTGCTATGTGGGCAAAACTTGAATCACTGTATATGACAAAGTCTTTGGCTCACAGGTTGTATCTGAAACAACAACTTTATTCATCCCGAATGGGGGAGAATGAATCCATAGTTGAGCAGCTCATATAATTTCACAAGATTATCAATGATCTTGAGAATATTGAAGTGAAGATTGATGATGAGGACAAGGCTTTGTTCCTGTTGAGTTCATTACCCAGATCCTTTGAGCACTTTAAGAATGCCCTTCTTTATGGTAAGGAAGGTACTACTACTTTGGATGAAGTCCAGACGGCGGTGAAATCCAAAGAATTTTCAAATTCGAAAGATTTAAAGATTGAATATCGTGGTGAAGGCTTAAATGTGTCAAGAGGAGGAGGTGAGCGTAAAGGGATGTCAAAATCAAAGAGGTATGACAAGTCAAAGGTAAAATGTTTTAATTGTCAGAAAATCGGTCACTTTAAAAGGGATTGTCCTGAAAGAAAGGTCAATGAAGATTCTGTTCAAAATGTAGTTGCATTAGGTGAGGAAAGTTATGAGGATGCCGAAGAACTAGTAGTATCGAGTTTGGAAACTGAAGATAGTTGGATCATTGACTCAGGTTGCTTTTATCACATGTGTCCAGGAATAAAATACTTTGAAACTTTGAAGATGGTGCAAGGTGGAGTAGTTCGCCTTGGTAATAATAAGGCATGCAAGGTTCATGGTATTGGTACAGTCAGATTTAAAATGTTTAATGATCATGAACTTCTTATTAACAATGTGAGGTATGTTCCAGAACTCAAGTGAAATTTGTTATCTATAAGTATGTTTGATGATCTAGGCTATTGTACTAGAGTTGAACGTGGAGTGTTGAAGATTTCGCGTGATCAATTGATTATTGCTAAAGGGTCTAAAATATGTGGTATATATATTTTAGAAGGTACAAATGTTATTATTCATTCATCGTTAACTAGTGGAGGCTTTCATGACAAGGAAGAGCTATGGAATTTGAGTTTAAGGTGTTATGAATGCCTTGAGAAAGTTTCAGAGGAGTACAATGAATTTTGCAAAAATCAAGGGATAAAAATGCATGTTATCGGTGAGTTGTTATTGAGTTTTTGGGGAAGAGCTGAGCTTAAAACAGCTTACTTGGGTGGTAGAGAATTTCTTCAAAAGAAGAATAGTGAAAACCAAGGGGGAAACCTGGGAGAAACTATAACGGAGAAAACTCAGTTTGAGGTGGAGTTTCCTACTATGGATGCTAGCAGTGGTGAGGGAACGGTTATAGAGATCTCCGATTATCATTTGATTCATGATAAGGTAAGGAGGGTTATTGTAGCATCTCAAAGGGCGATTATGCTAGCCTTGGATATTATGTTTTTAATATGGCTGAAGGACCGCAAAATAAAAGAAGAAAAACCTTCAGGGAGGCATTTGAAAATAGGTGGAGTCAAGGGTGGTTGAAAAATCATACTTGTAGGCTTGTTAAATTACCTAGGCAGAAAAGGGTAATTGGGAACAAGTGGATGCAAGTTGCAAGATCAAGATTCAAGGGTTGCTTGAATTTGATCAAAGTTATTGATTAAATTTTTAACTTGGTAGAGAGCAACAATGTTGTTGATTGTTAAATTGGTATCAACACTATTTAAAGTCAAGGTGGAGATTGTTGTAAATGTGCCTTAAAACCTTTGTTGATGAAAAGAAAGAAAACATATTTTGGAGATTGCATTTACCGCGAAAATCAGAAGTTTTAGAAAGTCAGACGAAAAGTCGAGAAAAAAAACCGGGGCGATGAATAGTGTCGTCTGTACGGATGAATAATACCGACCGTACGGATGAATAGTGAAGTCCTTATGGTAAATAGTGTTGTCCGTACGGTGAATAGTGTTTTCGAGTTTTTGGGCTTTTTCTATTCGGTCCATGGATCCATGTGATTTTGGGCTTTGTTTGTTGGGTATTTTCTATTATAAATATTTATCTCTTATATGGTTGGTGTGTGACAATTTTAGAGTTTACACCAGCAAGGGAGAGCAAGGGTTTAAAGGCATATCATAGGATTTCAGCTATTCACAAGGAAAACCTTAGAAAAGCAAAGGTTTAGGGAAACCTTTGGAGTTGTTTAAGGTTATTGTGAAACACTGTTACACCTTGGGGTTGAGTGATTCATATATTGAAACTTGGAGAGGTTGGGAAACACTTGGGTAGAAAATATGGTTGTTCTTGGGAACCTGAAGGTGAAGGCTATTTTCTTGTAACTCATCTGTAATCTCTTGTAACAACTTTCTGATTATAGTGAATTGGAGAGCTACTCTCTCCCCCAGGGTAAACAAACCTTTTGTTTTTTCTTGCCTTATTCTGTTATATTATCTGTATACGGATTATTATTGTTGAAGACCATTTATTTTGGTTGCCATTGTTCTTTTCCTCACAAATTGATATTGAATTTTATCGTAATTCACAACAAGATTCACAACAAAATGGATTACATCAAAAAATGGACAAACATTATTGTAGGAGGGTCTGCCACAGTGCACACAAGAACATCACCAGCCCTTAGACAAGTTGCTTTAACATACTCGTACCAACCTAAACAAAGATATTTCTCACTTGGCTTCCTACCAGTCTTCAAAACACATGGGTAAACAACATTTGTATGAAGATAAACAACGTTGGTGTCTGTTTGGTTTGGCAATAATTAGTCTTCAGTAACATTAGCTGGAGAGTGCTGCATTTTATTTATGTTTCAAGTACAATATCAATATCATATATGCGTATTTAATTGCTATTATGTCATTTAAAATAACAGGTTCAGATTTCTTAAGAAAACATTCTTGCCTCTTACAACAGCAGCAGTGACACGATATTGGAAAGAAATGTCATTTACATCGACCAAGGGTTCATCCAAATTTTCATCCATCTCTTCTTCACCTTCATCGCTATCCATCTCTTCTTCACCTTCATCACTATTAAGGTCAACGAAAACAACATTATGTTGAACCTCACTATCAACGTAATTACCTAAAAACTCAGCCCACTGTCCATCCATCCTACAAAAAGAAAAGCATGCAACTATAAGATTTACAAAACAAAACAAAACATGAAACAATAATAATTGAAGTTGAAATATGTAAACACATAGTAAGAAACTGATAAACATAATTACGTATCACTTGATGCTACTGAACCAGAGTCACCACCAAACATTTCTCAAGAAGAAGAACACCTTACAATTCAGTTGAAAACAAGTTTTTTTCTTATGTTATTATTCTTCTCTTGCTGGTACAATATATATGTAAAAAAAAACGTGTAAATTTTAGATACACCTAACCTAATAAGCATTCAACGACATTAACTCTAATTGGAAAAAATATCAATGCATGATGTGATATAACCATTACAGCAAGCACAAAATTTGGTGCAACATCACCATCTTTACATTTAGATAATTTAGATAATTTAAAGAAGCCGCAACATCACCGTCTTTAATAGTAACACACATTTTTTTTATCAAAATAATTGTACAGATCATTCTTTTTAAACCCAACACCAGCATATCCACACTTCTGAGCAACCATGTACTCTATTATATGACAAGTTCTAATTCCATGTGACTGAAGACCATCAATCTGAGCTCTATCTGCTTCAAAAATTTCACGATAAATGGGATGTAAGTGCACAAACCTAGATGGGGTTAATTCATGGTTACGAAATTCTTCAAAAACTGACAATACATATCTATCCTTATTGGCTTTGTAGTGCACACGAATCATAGCTGGACAATTAGTACGGGTCAAACGTCTGTTATCTCTTTTCCTATCAACCCTACATAAGTGTTTCTTCTCTTTTAAACCATGTTTATTGCATATAAACTGCCTCATTACTGTTATTTTACTGCTCTCAGGCCCTTTTGTCCTAACATCAATTTTCCTAATGGAAAAACCTTTGCATTTACCATACCGATAATAAAATTCAAAAGCTTCATCAACAATACCAAATTCTATAGTACGAATTTCATCAGCATTATTGGAATTAATATTCACAACTCTATCACCTACAACTGCATCATGTTCAACCACATTGTGAATATTGTCATCGCTTTGCCATCACCTAAACTTTGATACCCATTAGATACTGAGTAATTGTCCTCTTGAACATCATTCGATTGAACATCAGATGTATCACTATCACTACAACGAACGCCGTTGGAATCATAATCGTCATAGTTTTCCATAATAAACCTGAATAAACATAATTGTTAACACAACAAAACTCAACATCAATCACCCACGTAACAGTTTGCAAGGCTTTCCATTATACCCTCATTTTCTACTATACCCTCTGAGAAGCTCATAAGCTAGTAAGACAAGGTCATGAATCTTTTGTACAGGCACAAAAGCCACTTGACTCCTACTAATAATGCTACTCAACACCTTGCTCATTCTTGTAGGCATCACTTTAGATATGATTTTGTACACTAAGGTGCAACAAGAGATTGTCCTATACCCTCTAATGTAAAATTAACACAATTTTTAACATAACAAAACTCAATATAATTCACAATACCTAATTTCCTAATTAAATCAAAAGTACTCATGTTCCTAAATTAAAATCGAATTTAACACCCCCAATAATACTTTATTTGAAATCAGTAAAGTCAATATCAATCACAATACCTAATTTCCTAATTAAATCAAAGGTACCCATGTTCCCAAATTGAAATCAAATTTAACACCCCCAATAATACTTTATTTGAAATCAGTAAATCTTAATAATTAATTTCAAATAAATATAACAAACATTTTTGGTTTTACCTTAGCAAAAGTGTTGTCAATACGAACACAGGCAGATTTTTGGTCGTGTTATGTTTGATGAGCGATTGAATGGGGAACTTCAAAAGAACTATGAATGTTATGTTAATGTTTGTCTGCAGTTTTAGGGTTCATAAATGAGCACGATGAATAAATTCAGTTTCTTCAAAAATGGCGGATGAAATGAGACCGATGAAGAAGAGTTCAACAATGGCGAATGAACACGATGAATGTTATGTTGATGTTCGTATGCAGTGTTAGGGTTCAAAAATGAGCACGATGAATAACTTCAGTTTCTTAAAAATGGCAGACGAAATAAGAACGATGAAGAAGAACAATGATGTTGAAGAAATGAGAAAAGTGAAGAAGATGATTGAAACTTATTGTTTTAATTGATTTTCATAAGCATATATTAAAATTTAAAATTAATATAAAGATTGAGGTCGTTTTGTCACTTTTAATATATTAGGTACTTAACTGCAATATTCATTACTATGAGGTTACATAATAAGTTGTATGTATGATATAATCCTATGTGGCATTCTTGGGGTTTAGGACACATTTCTGATTGACCAGAATGTGACTTCTTCAAAGAAGCCATTTTAATAACTTCACCCTAGAATTTTCCTTTAGATTTTTCATCAAACTCGTGTGGAAATCAAATTCCCTGCATTCATAATTAGCCGCATTTACACATTTGAGGAATCAAGGTCAAATAATTTAAATTAAACCATAAAATTTTATTGGTTTCAAATAAAAAAGTTTGTATTTAAAATTTTGACCGTTTGATCTGAATCAAACCACCGAGAATCTACTGAATACATGAATGTGGCAAATTGATAACTTTAGGAACCGTGGTCCATTCATGATATTCTTTAGTATGGATGAAGTCACTTTTTTTAATCAAATAACGAGCTCACTTAAAATTTCAAAATTACAAGGAAAACACAAACTTAAGTCACCACCAAATCAATTATCATTGTTATAATTTCAATATATCAAATGAAATAACCAATATGCCAGATAACTTAATTGCAAATATATGAAATGTAAATTATATAATGACATGAATTTGTTGCTCACTAGTTTCACATCATTGCTACATCATCAAAAACTGAGTGAGACTAAAGAAATTTCAAGATTTACTTAAAGATCAAAAAATTAATTTTAAAAATGGGAATCAAGAAATGATTTTGAACAAAATATAGTGCTAAAAAATATATTTAAGTTTATATTAATAATAATTAACATTGTTCCAACGTGGAACCATAATTGTTGTTGTTGTCATGAGATGGATCGTGAAAAGGTGTATTGAACTTCCGTTACGGCGTCGTGGTGGTGGATTTGCAAAGTTAGGACTCTAACGCTCAAGTGAGTGAGAGAATCAAAGTAATCAGAGAGCAGGAATGAATTTTAATACATGAGAATGAAATATTTTCATCGTTATATACTTGAAGCGATTAAAATCCTTCACAAGGTATGTGGCGCATTATGTGAACAATAATTTGGTTGATATGGATGATGGGTGATGCACCAGAGGGCGAAGTTATTTACTGTTGTGAAAACGATGTCTTTATGCAAAGTATAAGATGGTTTCTTGATAATCAAGAACCAAAACAAGGGTTAGGGTTTAACGGAAAAGAAAACAAGAAGAAGAAGTAGGAACAATAAGGATTGGGCAAATATAAATTCTGTTTACTATTCACTTTCTCATTAAAGTCACAAATGATTACAAGTGAATATCACAATTTACCACACTCAACAAACTGAGTGTACTAGCCTATTTATAGACTAACTAGGTAACTTGCAGCCCAAGAAACCTAAACAATTGGATCCTTAACATAAGACCCAATTCGACAGAATAACATTTCGACAATACATACATACTAGAACACACTTCGACTACAGTATGTAACAATAAGGCACCAACATGTGAACAAGCTTCGACTGCAGGCTTGCCTCCTGTCGAAATACATGAAAGCTTCTCCTTTGACACAACATGAGTTTGACCCAAATCTCACAAATCTCCACCTTGGATCTAACTCAGCAACAAGGGAATCAACTAGCTTTCATCATGCAGCTTTATCAACTGCATACAGTGGAAGAACTTGCAACTTGGCAACGTCTTGGTGATCATATCAGCAACATTGTCTTCAGTCGAAACCTTCAGCACCTGGACTTTACCATGCTCGATTATCTCTCTAACGAAGTGCAGTCTCACATCAATGTGCTTAGTTCGCTCATGATAGCATGAATTCTTCGACAGGTGTATTGCACTTTGACTATCACATTTAACAGTGATACTTCGACGTTGAAGTTTCAGCTCCTTTGCAAAACCTTCAAGCCACAATGCTTCCTTCATAGCTTCAGTGAGGGCAATATATTCAACTTCATTGGTTGATAAGGCAACAACCTTCTGAAGCGTCACTTTCCAACTGATTGTTGTGCCAAACATTGTGAAAACATATCCAGAAATAGACTTTCGGGAATCCATACAACCTGCATAATCAGAGTCAACAAATCCTTCGATTTCGACTATGCTATCACCATCATAGGCTCCACCATAAATCAAGACTCTTTTAAGAGACCCATTTATGTACTTGAGAATCCACTTTACAGCTTGCCAGTGCGCCTTTCCAGGAGTAGCCATATACCTGCTCACAAGGCTCACTCCATATGCTATGTCTGGCCTCGTACAAACCATAGCATACATCAAAGAACCCACTACACTAGCATATGGAATGCTATTCATATAGATTCTTTCAGCTTCAGTACTCGAACTTTGAGTAGTACTGAGCTTAAACTGAGGATTTGTAAGTGTCACAACAGGCTTTGAATTCGACATACCAAACTTGTCGAGAAGCTTCCGTAGGTATGTCTCCTGAGATAAGCACAACTTCGACTTATTTCTATCTCTCCGGATGTCAATCCCAAGAATCCTAGTTGCAGCTCCCAGATCCTTCATTTCGAACTCCTTACTGAGTTCAGCCTTCACCTTCGTTACATCCTCAACACTATTGCTAGCTATGAGGATATCATCCACATACAGCAGCAACATAACAAGTGAGTTTCCAGGTCAAAATCTGAAGTAAACACAGTGATCGAACTGACTTCTAGTGAAACCAATGTATGCCATGAACTTGTCAAATCTCCTATTCCACTGTCGAGGAGATTGTTTCAGGCCATACAAAGACCTATTCAGCTTTCACACATAATCTTCTTTACCCTTTTCTGCATACCCTTCATGTTGACGCATCAGGATCGTTTCATCTAGATCACCATACAAAAATGTTGTCTTCACATCCATTTGCTCGAGTTCTAAGTCGAACTTTGCCACCATGGCCAACAAAATTCGAATGGATCTATGCTTTACAACAGGTGAGAACACATCATTGAAGTCGACTCCTTCTTTCTGAGTGAACCCCCTACCAACCAGCCTCGCCTTAAAGCGCTTCGACATCACTCCTTCAATTCCTTCCTTGACCTTGAAAATCCACTTACAACTGACTAACCTTGCTCCTGCAGGTTTCTCAATCAGCTCCCAAGTGTTATTATCATGAAGAGATTCCATCTCGTCATCCATGGCTTTTCGCCATTCATTCTTGTTTCGACTCCTTATAGCTTCCTTGTAATCTCTAGGTTCTTCGTCAAGTACCTCACTTGCAGAGATTAAGGTAAAAGCTATAAGATCTGTATAACCAAGTCTCTGAGGTGGCTTGATGACTCTTCTCGACCTATCTCTTGTCAGTAGCTAGTTGTTGGTTTCTTGGATTGGCTGGAATTTTGGTAAAACAAAGGTTGTTCAATGTTGACGTCAAGGTGGTGATGTTTCAACATTGAGTCTTAACACTAGGCTGTGTTAAGTAGTGAAGCTGTTCAATGTTTGATGTCATATGGGTGATGTCACAACATTGAGTCTTAACACTGGGCTGTGTTAAGAGTTAAGTTGGATGTCTGATGTCACATGCGATGTTGTGACATTAGATCTGCAGAATTAATAACATCAGGTTTTGTGATGTTAGGGTTTGCGTGTTAGCTAGAATTGTGGAGAGCAGGTAGTCTCATTGGTTGCGGATATCTTGGGATAGATATTCTCTGTTGCATAGAGATTTGATGCAGATTTGTAGGAGGTTTAAAAGCTGAGATTTAAGAAGATTTTGAGAGAGAAAATCTGTTTTGAAGATTCAGTTTTAAACAACAAATCAGATCAGATATTGTAGCAGGTCCAAGCCCAATTCAGATAGCTATATAATGCGCATCATTCCTGAAGGAAAAGTGACGAATAAAGTGAGCTAAAGACTGAGAGTCATTTTGTGTCTTCGTGCATGTTTTGTAAACCATTCTAATGTGAATTGGTATTGTTGTTTTGAGTTGTTCTTGATCAAAGCTGTGAAGCAGAATCAAGTAGTGTTGTTCAAAGTGTGTGATCTTTGAATTTTATCACTGAAGTGTTTTAGGGATTGAGTAGTGTTCTCATATCTAAGTAGTTTCTTAGGTAGAAAGTCACTAGTAGGAATTAAGATTAGGAGATTGTCAACTGGGTTGTTGAGTCTGTAATTTAATTATACAAGTAGTGAATTTCATCCCTGGCTTGGTAGCCCCCAGACGTAGGTAGTTAGACCGAACTGGGTGAACAGTTTGGTGTGTTATTCTGCTGTTTAATTTGTCCATTGTGCAGAGTGTGTTGTTGTGACATCGTACTTAACATCACACGTCTGATACCAGAATTTCACTAGTCATCGACAGTTTCCTCAGCCTCTTTAGCATCTTGCTCTTCGACTTCATCAGGGCTATGCACTTCAGCATCACTATGCTCCACCTCAACAAGCATCTCTACCTATTCCAGCTCCTCTTCAGAGATTTCTGCACTTCGACCAACATCACCAGTTTTCTTGAAAGCCATTTCGACCTTATTGAAAACTACATCACGACTTGTGATACATCTTCTGTGACCTGGTTCTAGGCACCACAGCCTATAACCCTTGACTCCCTCAGGATATCCAAGGAACATGCATCTCAGAGCTCTAGGTTCGACCTTGTCTTGCCTAATGTGAGCATAGGGTAAACAACCAAATACTCTCAGTTTGTCGAGATCTGGTGGATGACTCGACCAAACTTCTTCAGGTGTCTTCATTTCCAGCACAGTCGAGGGACATCTATTTATCAGATAAGCTGCTGTCGAAACAGCCTCCGCCCAAAACACCTTCTTCAATCTAGCACTAACCAACATGCATCTAACCCTTTCAAGGATTGTTCGATTGAATCTCTCAGCTAAGCCATTTTGTTGAGGAGTACCTGCTACAGTCTTATGCCTTGCAATCCCAGACTCAACACAGTAACTGTCGAACGCTTCGTTGCAGAATTCAAGGCCATTGTCGGTTCTCAACCTCTTAACCTTTCTGCCAGTTTGAGTTTCGACCAGAACCTTCCAACTTGATAAATTCTCAAAAGTTTCATCCTTCGTTTTCTGAATGAATACCCATAGCTTTATGGAATAGTCATTAACGATGGATAGAAAATACCTTGCACCTGAGTGTGAAGGATTCCTTGCAGGCCCTCAAAGATCAGCATGAATGTAATCAAGGGATCCATGTATTCTTTGCTTGCCTTTGTTAAACTTCACCCTACAGGATTTACCAAATACACAAGATTCACAAAACTCCAGCTTTTCGACTGTGTCACCTCCTAGCAGGTTCTGTTTCCCCAATTCGACCAGACCTCTTTCGCTGACATGGCCCAATCTCATGTGCCATAATTCTGTTTTCGACACAGGTTTCATGGATACAACATTTATCGAACCACTTACAACCTCAGCCTCAAGGGTATACAAGCCTTGGTTTTTCACGCCTCTCAAGACTTCCTTCGACCCTTTCATGACTTTCAGGATACCTTGCTCTCCTTTGAAAACATATCACTTTCTGTCGAATTCACCAAGAGAAATTAAATTCCTCTTAAGATCAGGTACATACCTAACCCCAGTCAATAGCATTGACTCATAATGGAGCTTGAATCTAACAGATCCAATACCTGCAATCTTGCAAGCTTTATTGTTCCCCAGCAGCACTGATCCACCATCTTGATCACATAATTCTTCAAACACATTCTTGTTTGGAGTCATATTCCAAGTACATCTAGAATCCATAATCCACTCTTCGCAAGAGTTGCTGCTCGACACCACAAGGACATCAGACAATTCATAACCATCTTGCACTATAGCTGCATTCCCATTTTCCTTACCTCCATGATTATTCAGGCGCTCAGGGCACACCTTTCTTGTGTGACTCTCCTTCTTACAATGATAACATTTGATACTAGACATATCACCACCATAAGACTTATGTTGAGCCTTTCCTTTCTTCTTGTCAAACCTACCATCTTTCTTTGACGATCTTCCTTTCATGGACAACCCTTCGCCAACTGATGAAGGTTTCTGCTCCTTTCTTTCGTTCAAATCCTTCGAATACAAGGTTGCTTGAACTTCTTCAAAGGTCAGGGACTCTCTTCCATACAAGAGAGTTTCTTTGAAGTGAGCATGCGATCTGGGCAAAGCACACAACAGCAACAACGCTTGATCTTTGTCATCGATCTTCACATCAATATTTTCAAGATCAAGAATCAGCTTGTTGAACATATCCAACTGCTCAGCCAAAGCTTTTTCTTCACTCATCTTGAATGAATACAAAGCTTGCTTCAGGTACAAACGATTTACCAACGATTTGGTCATGTACAAGCTTTCAAGCTTTACCCATAATCCTGACGCCGTCGTCTCTTTTGATACCTGCCGTAGAACCTTATCACCAAGGCTCAACAATATCGCGCTGTGTGCTTTCTCGATCATTGTCGTCTTTTCTCTTTCTGTCAACGCAGCATCCATGGCTGTCTGTCCCTTTAACGCTTCCAAACAACTCTGCTGAACCAGTAGGGCTTTCATCTTCAAGCGCCACAGACCAAAATCGTTCACTCCGATGAACTTTTCAATCTCATACTTTGTTAAAGACATCTTCTCCATGCTCACCGCACCAATTTGTTGTGAAAACGATGTCTTTATGCAAAGTATAAAACGGTTTCTTGATAATCAAGAACCAAAACAAGGGTTAGGGTTTAACGGAAAAGAAAACAAGAAGAAGAAGAAGAAGAAACAACAAGGATTGGGCAAATATAAATTTTGTTTACTATTCACTTTCTCATTAAAGTCATAAATGATTACAAGTGAATATCACAATTTGCCACACTCAACAAACTGAGTGTACTAGGCTATTTATAGACTAACTAGGTAACTTGCAGCCCAAGAAACCTAAACAATTAGATCCTTAACACAAGGCCCAATTCGACATAATAACATTTCGACAATACATACATACTAGAACAGACTTCGACTACAGTATGTAACAATAAGGCATCAACATGTGAACAAGCTTCGACTGCATGCTTGCCTCCTGTCGAAATACATGAAAGCTTCTCCTTCGACACAACATGAGTTCAACCCAAATCTCACATTTACTTTGGATGAGAATGAAGGAACATTTATTTCTTGTGTTTGCTTCCTTCATTTTATTCTTGCCTTTGGTCTTTATGCCTTGGGCCTTGCGGAAGGCCACAGAAAAGTTGTTGTCTCCATCCCTTGTCTCTTCTTTGCATGATGATGACAAATTAGAAAGTGTACTAATTATATAGAAGTAATAAAAATCTAAGTTCGTATCCATAAGGATTGAGCTATTTTAACACCGCAAATTACTGGTTATTGAAAAATAAACTTTGGGGTTTGCTTGAGAGTGATAATGAAAATAATTAAAATGTTAGGAAAATATATGTAGTGTTATATTTGTAGGAGTCCTAAAATAGGGCACTCTCATCTAGCAACTGTGTCACCCATGTGGAATCTCAGACACTCACCTAGGCAGAATCTAAGAGACTCACCTTCAGGCATCCACGATGTGGGGGTAAAGAAAGAGGTGGCCTCCACTAACTCCAAGAAGATAGGTGGTCAATAACCTCTCCGAATTAGGGGGAGAATTTAACACGACGAGAGGGGTCAAAACCCTAGGTCCCAAAAACCTCTATAAATAGATCTTCTCTCAAGGAGAAGAGACGAGCTATAAGTCATACATATCCTCTACACCCTAAACAGCACCACACTCATTACACTTATAACATCCTAAAGAGCATAACACTCTTTACCATTTAACACATTACCACTAGCGGTTGTACACTTACTACTGAGCATCACCAACTATCAGCATGACCCCCCAAGATGGGATCCTTGTCGCCCATATAGGCGATGAAATACGTTGGGTCCCCAAAATGGGATTCATGCCTCCCATAGAGAAGATTAAACATGTTGGATCCCCAAGATGGGATCCTTGCCTCCCATATAGGCGATTAAACATGCTAGATGTCCAAGATTGGATCTTTTCCGCCCATAGAGGCAATTAAATACTTCAGATAAAGGTTTGGGTAAAACGGTTGTTTATCTGATAATATTATTTATGAGATATATGTTTGAACGTTTTATTTTTATAAACAAGTGTATAAGTTTTACTCATATCTTAAATTTATTTTGCATTATTTGACCATGTTCCAAAAAAGAGTATCAAGTTAGAAGAAGAGAACACTCATTTTGTTTGCCTGAGATTTTTGACTCATTATATTCAATGGGAATGGAGATGTGGAATAAATATGAAGGCTAATTACAATTAGCTAAGTCATGTTTTCGAAACTGAAATCACAAGGTTCAACAGGTGGGATTTTCGACAGAGACAGTTGGAGGACCTGAAGTTGTTTTCGACAACAGTAGCAGTTTTACACCAGTTTAAAGAATTTAAGACGTGTGGAAGAAAATCAGAGGACAAAAGCCCACGTAATGGCATACATGTCGAATTCTGGAAAGCTAGCCATTGTCGAAGATTATTGATGTACATAATATACAAGTAAATTTCATTTTTTGTGAAAAGAGGTTTGCAATTTCATGTCTGTTCTCTTTAAAATTCACACATCCAAGTCATAGTGATATAGAATTTTTGTGAATTGTATGAACTCGTGTCCCTCTTCTAATTCTAACATTTTTTCTAGTTTCGTTACAAAGTTTTCTTTATTTATTTTACTTTTCTTAAGAAATTCTACATTTATTTCTTTACATTCTTATCTCGTTTCTATAAATTCAAATGTTACACTTATCAACACAAACATATTTTCCTAAACATCTAACACAAAATGTGAAGGGAAATCGTGATCCAAAACGCTGCAAAAATTAAAATTTTCCCTTTAGTCATCCTTACGAATGAGCATGATCAGTGATAGAAACGGTTACCTCTTATGGCGATTGACAATTTTGATGCAGATCTGGATGAACGATCATGAGCATTGAATGAAGAACAACACCTCTACTCAAGACCACATGAACAGAGTGCCTTCAATCTCAATGCTAGCTTCTACGAATGAAGATTTTAAGTGAGAGAGAGAAAGAGAGAAATACGGCCAGGGGTTCACCAACTGAATTTCATCAAGTTCAGAAAGCTTCTACACAAGGGTTGTATTTATAGAACCACTTGTGTGGACTGCAAGCTAAAAATCCCAACTTAAGTGCACCATATAATAATAATAATATTAATAATAATAATATTATAATAACCATTATTATAATAAACATATATTTAATAACTATAATAATAATAATTTTAACTCTTATTATTATATTATACGATGTTCCATATTTCACTTAAGTACACCGTACCTTATGGTGTTCCATAAATCTCTCAAGTACATCGTACCTTACATTGTTCCTTATTTGTTCTATCTCTCATCAATCTGTCATTATGTGTGTGACCCTGTAGGTTCTTGTGATGTTGACAATTATATAAAATCATATATTTAATATAATAAACAGTGAGCGATATCTAGCAACACATCACTGCAACCCAAGTCATGAAAATGTCACGTGATCTAACAAAACCTTTTGTGATAGAACTTATGTGTACAATTATCCTTTTGCCCTTATGTCTGTATTGAACACAAGACATATATTGTGTCATCCTTGTCCAGTTCAATATTGGGCCCTTAGACATTTATCCTGTAATGCAGGATGGGCATACTCCATCTAGGTCACTCATGTCCCTTAGCATGCTTTGTGGAGTATCCATCAACTATCTTTATGGTCATCCAGTTACGGACAATGTTAGATCAGTAATAAAGTACTCGACTCTACATCTAGGGTCCATAGTGTTTTCAGGTCGAAGGGTGGTATACACCATTATCACCATGAGAGTAGCTTATGCCACTTTGCATAACATTCTATGAAGTACTCTCATAGCGGGTTAATCCAGTATAAATATTACTCCTAATATTCATACCTATGTTAAGACTTGATAACTCCTTATGCATGATCCATGAGATGTGATCATCAGTCTATCTACATAATAGTCTTAATGCTTTAAGGTTATCCCACTTCATAGTAAAGCTTGACTATGGATACTTTAAGAATAGTGTCCTTATGTTTAATGAGATCTCATGATTAAGTCACACTTAATATTTCATTAAATGGACTAGCTATTCTAGGGACTTTATTATCTTGGAAAAACAAACATAATAAAGAAATTCCTTTTGTTATTAATAAATAATTTGATACAAGTACCAAAAGTAATGGCCTCTAGGGCTTACACCAACAATCTTCCATTAGCACTAAAGCCAACCAGGCATACCCCTAATACCCATAGATCTAGTATGGCCATCATGCTTCTGCTGCGCAAGAGGTTATGGTAGTGGCTTATCAATATTTTCAAGTGTAGGTACTCTGCATATCTTCACATCTCCCCGATCTATTATCTCTTGAATGAGGTCATGACACCTAAGTATGTGTTGGATCGTTGGTGAGATCTAGGCTCCTTAGCTTGTGCTATAGCACCATTGTTATCACAATAGAGATCAATGGGATCTATGATGCTAAGGACTATGCTAAGTTTACTAATGACCTTCTTATTCCAAACAGCTTCCTTTGCTGCATTTGAGACAGCAATGTACTCGACCTCGGTTGTATAATCAACAACTGTTTCTTACTTTGAACTTTTCCAACTCACAGCGCCACCGTTTAAGCAGAATACATAACCAGATCGCGATATGAAGTCATCCTTATCTGTCTAGAAGCTAGCACGTTGTATCCAATTACAGCAAGCTCTTCCTGGCCTCCATATACCAAGAATGAGTCCTTAGTCCTTCTCAAGTACTTAAGGATATTCTTGACAGCTACCCAATGAGCATCACCGCAATCAGATTGGTACCTACTCGTTGCACTTAAAGCATACTGTAACACCTCGAAATTTACCCTCTGTCTTTTAGAACTAACTGGCTTATGCTTCATTTCATTCTTGCATTATCATCTTTGTATATCATTGTTTTCTTTGGGCATGAGATCAAGGTATTTTCCAGCAGCTCATGGCGTTATCAGTTCCAGTACTATTTTCAGCAGTATCCAGAGCCAAGCAGATAATTTTCAAGGTCTTTCTGAGCTTTTATTTTGCTCACTGGACATTTTGATAATCAGAAGCTCCGGCAGTCATTTTTTATCAAGCAATCAGGCACCAGGCATTATTATTTCAGCAGGATATTCTGAGGTGTCAGCAAGAATTTGTGTTTCATTCCAAGTGTTATTCAGTAGCAATATCAAGTTTTGAGTTTCAGAGGCTTAACGGGTACAAAACAATTGTCAGAAGTCACTTTTCCGAGTTTCCCTCCAAAAGGCGCCAAAATTCAAAATTTGAACTGAGTAACCAGTTACTCACCACGCGTTAACCGGTTACTCCTTTGTTTTTCTGCGTATTCTCAGTTTATTTGAACTGAGTAACCGGTTACTCACCACACGTTAACCTGTTACTCTGAGCACAATTTGAAAAATTAAATTTGCATCATGTGCTAGGCTTGTGCATGTGTGGGAAGGATCTAGAATTGATTCATTTTCATCATTTTCCACCCAAAATTCAAATTCCCTCCATCACTTTCCACTCTAATTTTCCACTCTTTTTTTCCAAATTCCATTCCTAATCTCCGTTCCACTCATTAACCCACACTCCAAACCACATTTGAATTCCTAACCTAGCTTCTATTTAAATCAATTCATTCCAAACCTCACAAGATCTGGATCCATTTTCTGAATTCTCCACACTTCTCACTCCAATTTTCTCTAAACTTTTCTCTCATTTCAAAACCCTTACTCAAAGTTCCTTCATCAAAGTTCAACAAATTTTGCATTGAAATTTGTTGATCTTGGAACTAAACCTTCATCCATTCACCAATTCTTGAAAGGATCTTGAATTTACTACTGTTTCACTCTTGGATTTAAGCTTTTGGAACTGATTTTGGAGGAAGCTTGAAGCAAAATCATCATATTGTTTGGATCTTGAAGTTTCTTGCTAGGATTTTGAAGTTTCTTGCATAGATCTTGGATTTCTTGCTTGGATTCATCAATTTTCGTTTGCAACAATCACCAAAGCAAATCTCAGCTTTGTAGGTTAGTTTTCTTTAGATCTATACTTGATTTAGCTTATTTGCAACTTATTCAATGTAGATCTTTGGTGATTTTTGATTTGGATCCATTTTGCTTGAATTTGATTCTAGATGTTGATGATTATTGGATTCAATTGGTGTTTGATTGCTGATATTTGATGTGAATTTCGTGATTAATTGATTGCATGATCATTTGGATGTTTGGAGAAGTCATTCGCTGCTAAAAAGTGCTTTTGAAACGGGTTTTTTGGCCACTGTCCCAGAGTAACCGGTTACTCACCATGCATTAACCGGTTACTCCTTTGTATTTTTGCGTAATTTGTCTGATTTTGAACTAAGTAACCGGTTAACACCCACACGTTAACCGGTTACCACTGCTGCAGAATGTGATTTTCTTGCATTTTCTTGTTTGTTTGAGATCCTTTGCATGTCTAAACTTCATGGATTAATGTATTGATGATTTGTGGATTATTCTTGAGCTGTTTCACCTCACACCATTGCATAAACATGATCCTTCGACACACGATTCTTGGTTTTCTTTGATAAATGTTCATGTTTTGCATTGATGTTTTCTTAACTTGATGAACACTTTGCACACACTCCTTGAGCATGTTAATTGTGAATTATTGATGGTGCTGCTGGAGTTGTTGTGTTATACATGCTTGCTTGCATTTAATTTCATGTGATGCATGCTTGATTTAACTTGTTCATGTGCTCAATGTTGTGCATTCTTTCATGATTGTCTCCAAGCAGTGCTTACTATGGTGTGTGGTGTGTTTGTAATCATGATTGATTAAGGAATGTGTGATGCTTGATGCATGTTCGCTATGCCATGTTTGATCCGTTTTCGATTGCATGCTGCCTTGTTTTTACAGCTGCTGTTCTGAATTGTTTATGTGCTGTCTATTGCACTCACTTGCTGCCTGCTGCCTTTTACATCTATTTTATGCTGAAAATGTGTGTTGTTAAAGGCTGTCTTGTTTGTATGCTGGTTTTTACCGCTGTGCAGGTGCTGAAGCGATGTTGTAGTAGTTGTTTTTAGTTTCGTTTCTTGTTTTTTGACTCATTTTTGCTTGCTAACTTAGGTAGATGTCCCTTCTTACCTCGACCATAGGGCCACTTTTGCATGAAAACATTATGGTAGAATTCCCGTAGCATTTTCTTTTCGACTTGAGTCTTCTCATCTCATCTCATAACAACTCTAAAACACTTAATAAAGGTACTGTGTATTGCGCATGAGCCTCGTATGTGGGAAATGAGGAATGAGGGGTTTCCTCTCATTTTTCTAGAGTGTTTGGTGGACGTTCCACCTTGGAACGATTTGCTAGGTATTCGTTCCTATGTCATAGACTTCAGTGCAATGCAAGTTACGAACTAACTTCAATCCACTTCTGTCTAAAAAACACAAAACAAATCCAATCTTTTCATCCTTCGGGATTGTTAAGTTTCAAGTCATTTTCAGAAAAGAGCACGTTATTTTCCGTTTTGTCGCAAACAGGCATCGACCCTAACTGTCGGACGTGAACTTAACGTTGCTCATAAAAAACACTAAGACCCGTAGGTCGAACTACGATTGCTCTGATTTCCTCCTTCTGGTTAGATTGAGGATACGTAGGCACAAGATGGCGATGTCTTGGCGAGCAACCTCCCCCCCCTTTTAGTGCGTAGTCCGTCGAACTACGTTGACTCTAACTTTCCCATTGCACGAGGGAATACATAGGCCTAGGACGGCGATGTCCTACCGAGTCACCTTTTTCTTTTCTTTTCCCCGTTCCGTTTCTGTTTAGCCGTGGACTTAGAATTTACACACCCTTTGATTAGACAACAAGCGTGGATCCCATTGAGTACGATGGACGCGTGGGGGTGCTAATACCTTCCCCTCGCGTAACCGACTTCCTTACCCGTTTCTCTCGGTCGCGATGACCGTGCTTTTACTTTCCCTCAGGTTTACGCAATGTTTCTTTTCCCTCTCTTGGGATAAATACACATTGATGGCGACTCTATTTCCGTGCCACTTTCGCGTTTGTACCTGGATGAATATCCTGGGAGCGACTGCTGGCGACTCTGCTGGGGACAGGTTGACCTCTTGCTGGTCCATTCCCTATGCGAGTCAATCCTAGTGCTTGTTTGTTTTTTATTTCATTGGGTGTTTACTGTTGTGCTTTATTTGTTGTATATTACTGTACATTACTGTTTTTACCGCATTTATTGCATTTCATTGTTATCATGTGCTGGACTGTGCTGTGCTGTAGGGTGGGTTGGATTCATGAGGGATAAGCCCAATACACAGGCTTGAGTATACACTTAGGACTAGAGTGGAAAGTAGTGGGACCTACGCGCCGTCTTGCTACGTTTGATGTTCACGAAATTCACATCCAGACGAGGCTATCTTGGGAGATATTCTGACGTGCGTGTCTTGCGCATTTCAGGGTGTTGATCTAGAGAGCTGTCGACTCTGGCGACCGTTTCTCCGAGGACTCAGTTGAGGCACTCCTCCCAAGAGGTAGTAATGGTAGACCAGAAATGGCAAACCCATTATACTTCTTGATCCGAGGACCTGAAGCTGGGAACTTGCATAGGATAACCTTATTTTTGGGGAAATCAGTGGACGACCTCTTTGTTTGGC
Source organism: Lathyrus tuberosus (assembly GCA_022829125.1). Lineage (NCBI taxonomy): Eukaryota > Viridiplantae > Streptophyta > Magnoliopsida > Fabales > Fabaceae > Lathyrus > Lathyrus tuberosus. The sequence continues at coordinate 3,178,776 of JALAZF010000536.1, forward strand.
GATAGTATTGTACCCCGAGGGATGAATGTACTATTGCTTCTCAAATCGAGAATCTGACGCTGAGGATCCCGTTTTCTAGAACCCACATGTGAGAGGGGATGGGTGTTTGCAGGTCTGCAGGTAACTGAAACCTTCAACCTACCTGGTTTTCTGGATTTCTCATCAGTGTATAGTTATTTACCTGGTTTTCTGGTTATCTCAGTGATCCGATGTCCCGGTATTTTGGGTTTCTGGGTTTGTGGTCCTTGTTCAGTTAACAACACAACAGATGTCCAGAGCAGTGATACCTTGATCCCATGTTTCCATTTGCATCATTTCTTGCATTCTAACATGTTTGACTTTTTTCAGGGCTTGCATCTTACCCTTGATTCCGGTTGTTGAGGTTTTCTTGTGATGAATGCTCAGAGGAAGAAGAATGTAGCGTACACGTTCCCAGATCCAACTCTGAAGATGATTAGTATGGCTGATCTTGAGATCCGCACTAAGTTCAAAGATGAGTATGGGAAGATATTGAAGGTTGTCCGAAATATCTCAAAGGACGAGCACGATGCCATTCACACGCTCCTTCAATTCTATGACCCTCCTTTGCGCTGTTTCACTTTTCCAGATTATGTATTGGCTCCAACCTTAGAGGAGTTCTCATTTATTTTGGGAATCTCTACCAAGCCGAAGATACCTTTCATCTCTGAAGAACATCCAGGACTGGAAGAGATGGCAGTTGCTCTTCACATTGGGGAATCCATTCTGAGTGACAATATTGTTGACAAGCAAGGATTTAAAGGTCTCTCTTTGAAGTTTTTGTTTGATCAACCTAGCTTATGTGCTAAGACGAGAAATTGGTCCGGTTTCAACGCTATACTAGCTCTTTGCATTTATGGAATTGTCTTATTCCCCAACATCCCCGATCTGGTTGATATGCACGCAGTTCGAATCTTTATCTTGAGAAACCTTGTTCCTACCCTTCTCGGTGACGTATACCATTCAGTCCACTACAAGAACGAGAAGAGGCGAGGAAGGACTGTAAGCTGTTGTTCGCCGCTCCTATCTACATGGTTTTTGAGTCATCTCCCTGAAATTGGGGCTTTCGTTGATACGAGGGATTCTATGAAGTGGTCTAAGAGGTTGATGGGATTGACTGCTGATAACATCGTTTGGTTTAATCACAGTTTGCTGGGAATTGAGCTCATTTTCAACTGTGGAGAATTCCCAAATGTACCTTTAGTAGAAAGGAAATGAGGAATTAATTATAACCCTTCTCTTGCTATCAGACAGCTTGGGTATGCGTTGAGAGCTCCCCGCGAGGATCAGGATATCAGAGAGTCCTTGTTTTTCAATGGCACCGAAGACCAAGAGATGTTAAGGAAAGCCGTGAATGCTTGGAAACAAGTTTATAAGAGAGGAAAGAGCTTCTTTGGGAGGAGTAACAACAAAGCTTTTTCTCCGTGTTGCAGTGAGAATCGGATAACAAGCTATTGATTAACTTGCATCATATTTCTTTGAATTCACCACCGAATTTGATTTATCCAAAGGAAAGGTTCAAGATCTAGAAAACCTAAAGGCGGGAGATCTAAGGTTCAGGGGTTGGTTATACTAAGGGTAGGTATTAGCACCCTTAATATCTGTAGTACTCTACAGGAACCTCTTGTTTAGCTTGTGTTATGTTATGTTTCCTTACTAAAGTAATCAGTTAAAGGTAAAGACCTAAGGGTATGTACACTAAGTTTGCTTGCCAAGACGTTGCATCTTGTGCCTATGTATCTGACTAAAGAATCAGAGCAACCGTAGTTCAGCTAACTAAGGGTGATTTTGAGGAACCATTGACTATGGCCAAAGTTCCAAGGGGAAATGAGTGTGAGCTCATTTTAGAGTTTAAGGAAGCTCTCTAAGTCTAAATTATAGTGGGGAAAAGTGGATACTCAATGTGATGAGCCCACATAGAGTTTAGGAACTCTATCCTATTTCTAAGTTGTGATTCATGGCTCTTATGAGGCCAAGAAAAGAGAAAGGCTCTTATGAGGCCAAGGTGGGAAATGGCTCTTATGAGGCCAAAGGTAAAAGGTGGCTCTATGACTATGAGGTCAAGAGTGGATCCTATGACTATGAGGTCAAAAGTGAATGAGGTGTCTCTATGACTATGAGATCCAAGGTAGGAATGAGCTTTCTATGACTTTGAGGTCAATAGAAAAACTTTTCCTTTGGAAGGAAGGGGAAGAATAACATCTTGTAAACAAGAGTTACAGTGGGGTTGAAATACAACGAAACATATGAGTTCAAGAATTCCAAACAGTAAGCATTTAATCAATACATGAAGTGAAATTTCAAATGTGAACATAGCAATCAACAAGAATAAATGATCGTATAAACATGACAAGTATGGCAGAGAGGGCATTCACAATTTGAAGCAAATACATTTGGAGCCATGCAACTCATCAACAGAGAACAAAAAACAAACAACATTCTCATGGTAAGATTTTGTCGAAGTCAGAAAACAAAGCTTCACAAATCAAGCACACTTCAAAGAAAACTCATTTCAAAGTCATTTCAAAGTCAGTAGTCACATGAATATGTCAAGCATGACTGGGAAGGCACAAGAAACAACTGGATTTAGGTCATGCAACATCAACAGAGAACAAAACTACAGATAATATTCTCATGGTAAGGTTTGTTAAAGTTAGGACACAAAGCTTCATGAATCACATACATAAACCAAATATGGCAGAGAAGCATTCACAACTTGAAAACAAGAGCATTTAAAGTTGTGTAACTTAGCAACAGAGCCCAGAAAAACCAAGACAATACTCTCATGATAAAGTCAGGAAGCAATTTGTAAACAAAATTTTACAAGTTACAGAATATTCCAAAAGAAAATTCTTTAACGTTTTTAAGAAAATAGTTGATTTTATTTACAAAAGAAATCCAAAATAAAAATGAAGTGATGAATATTTTTAATGTTTTTTTGAAAATATTAGGAGAAGAAAGAAAAATATAAATAAAGAAAGAAATGAAAGGTAAATACATAAAGAAAAAAAACAAAAAAAAATGTGTCCACCAATTTGGCTCTCGCCACATTCCAAGCATGGCCGGTGCCATGACCATGTGGCTTGCGCCACCCCCCAACATGGCTGGTGCCATGTGCTCTCTTTTTTTTTTTGTTTTTTTTATGTGGTGTGTGTTATTATTTTTTATTTGTTTTGTGTATTAATGAGGTGTGGTCGGCGCCACTATATACATGGCGAGCGTCACTTTAACTTTTTCTTGTTCAGCTTTTTATTCAAACCGACGAGTTCAGTTCATGATTTTTTTTACAAAACCAACATTTAGGATCTACAACATTCATCAAGTAATAATCAGACAACAACAAGATACGAATATGACAACATCATAACAACATGGAGCAAAATGATCACAGAATCAGACAATAATGGGATAACAAATATGATAACAGTATGGTGCAAATATGAAACAAATGATCATCGTGTATAAAAAACAGAGTGAAATAGAGTGATACCTAGTGGAGAGAGTCCACTGCTTCTTCACAGGTATGGGTTTCTGGAAATGGTGGATGAGCTTCCCTTCCTCAACTGCTACAGAGCCAAATCTCTTTTCCTTTTACTTCCCAGAAAAAATCACAAGTGACTGGTGGTTAGGATGTTGGATGTTTGATGGTTTGAAGTGTTTACGGAGGGACTGAAAATGATAAGTTCTTTGCAAGTTTTGGAGATTACTTGCAGACCTAAGAAAGGGAGAATTGGAGAGATTTTGAGAGAGTTTTCTTGTAGCTTTCTCAGTGTTTTTGTGTTTGAGGTGCTTACAGAGGGAATGAAAGTGGTGAATTTCTTTGCAAGTTTTTGAAGATTACTTGCAGGATTATGGAAGGGAGAAGTAGAGAGAAATTTTCTTGGTAATTTCTGGTGTCGAACAAAGGAGAAATGGTCTCCTTTTATAGGCAAGCAAAATGGTCCGTGCCTTGGAGATACAGTGGGTAATTTATTTGTCCATAGGAGAAAAAATTAGGGTTTGTGTAGCATTCCTTTCAGACGTTGATCTTAGTCAACCTTGGAGATCGTTATGCTTCATTTGCTAAACAAATGCAGTGGAGGACATGGTGCAGTTCTGCTACTTTCATCCTTCAATATCCATTCCAAAAACCCTTTTTATTGTGCCATGAGAGAGAAAGTGAAAAGGGGTAATAGTTGGAATTGAGAATTACAGTTTTTCTGATCATGAACACATGTCTCTTGTGCTGAGCCATTTTATTTCATCAATCCACTATGGGGTCCCAGAAAGCTTTTGGTTTCGTCAGGAGAGGGTGAACTCAAAGAGGTAGTATTTAGTGACTTCACGAAAATTGTTTTACAAGCAAGGCATCTTCAGATTTTTCAAATAATAATAAGAGGCATATGAGATGGATTAAGTGCCTAATGCCTTGCTACTACAACCTTACGTGAATACCACTTTAAACTTTCAACTTTATGATCTTGATTCAAATGACAACATTTTTTGGACCCCATGGAAATTGAAATAAGTCACATGTCCGTGAAAAAAAAGAAAGTGTCACAAGAACATTCTTAGAAAATTCTAAGTTACCAAATTTTAACTGCTCCATGACACCAATTTGAGATGTTGCACTTTGATGAATATTTATTCAAATAAAAATTCTTGCACTCAAAAGAAGGTTTTTTCAACACTCATAGGTGGACTCCAAGTATGTCCACTAACACATGGAATGATGTCTCAAGGATTGGGATCACACTTTGTTGGACATGTAAGGCAATGGTTGACTTGTCTTGATATAACACTTGATTTCTTGTTGAGAAAGACTTCTTGGGTGCATGTAGATTCAAATGGTTGCACTTGGGGCCAAAAGATGTCTTAGGAAGATCTTGTCCTTTTTATGTAAACCCTATCTTTCACAATAAAAAGAAACACTTGCAAGAATGAAATGGTTTGTTAACAATGCATACATGATTGCGGTCTAAATGTAGGTGCAAGATAATATGACATCTAAGGGGTAAAATTTGGGGTACAACAGTTTCCCCTATTTAAATAGCTTTACTGGATGGCACGAGGAATGGAAATCCTCGGGACACCAAGGTGAAAGGTATTTAAATATAGCAAGAATGCTGAGGACGGGTAACAAACGTGTGTATGCTGACATGCTATGAACTCTATTATGATGATATGATGTCATGATAGTGCAAGAATGTAGACAAACAGGACACCAGAGATAAAGAGCAAACTGCCGAAGGCGGGCATTGCCGGGGAAGGATGAAGGTTAGTATCATGAGGAAAAACTCACTGGGGATGCAGACTGATCAACAAAAGAGACTCACCGGGGAGACTCCGAGGGAAACACTGGGGAACAAAAATGAGGGGAAACCCAATGGATCCTCACCGGAGATAGGGGCCAGAGAGGTGTTCTCCACTGGGGAAAGATCTAAGGAGATGGACGACAGGTTCATAAGTGACCGGACGACACTGGGGAAATGAAGCACATTCTTACTGGGCATGAAACCAGAAAGAAGACATGATCTCCACTGGGGATCAATTGAAATAAAAGGATAGATATATTCTGGGGATTTCTTATACTGAAGAGTTTAAACGGGATCTTCAAGAAAAGCCAGAAAAGACAGAGACAAACTCGGCGTGCGCCAAATGATGAACAATCACAAGGATTTTCAAAGAGATATTGATAATGATTGAACCTTAGCTAGGAAACAGATTAAAGTGCCAACAATGATTGGACTCAGAAGTGACACGTTAGTGTACACCAATTTGAGTTGGATAAGATAGCAATTTGAGTTTGGATTTTGGGTACCAGTATGAGCTGGATTTTTTTTGGGTACCAGTATGAGCTGGATTTTAAATTTCAGTTTAGGTTCATATTTGACCAGGTTTCAAACAACGGGCTCATATTTGACTCGAAGTTTAGGTTCATATTTAACCTGGATTCAAACAACGGGTTCATATTTGACTCGAAGTTTAGGTTCATATTTGACCTGGATTCAAACAATGGGTTCATATTTGACTCGAAGTTTAGGTTCATATTTGACCTGGATTCAAACAACGGGTTCATATTTACTCGAAGTTTAGATTCATATTTGACATGGTTTCAAACAACAGGTTCACATTTGACTCGAGGTTTAGGTTCATATTTGACCTGGTTTCAAAAAACGGGTTCACATCTGACCTGAAGTTTAGGTTCATATTTAACCTGAAGTTTATGTTCATATTTGGCCTGGTTTCAAACAACGGGTTCATATTTGACTCGAAGTTTAGGTTCATATTTGACCTGGTTTCAAATAACGGGTTCACATTTGACTCGAGGTTTAGGTTCATATTTGACCTGGTTTCAAACAACAGGTTCACGTCTGACCTGATGTTTAGGTTCATATTTGACCTGAAGTTTAGGTTCATATTTGGCCTGGTTTCAAACAACGGGTTCACATCTGACCTGAGGTTTAGGTTCATATTTGACCTAGTTTCAAACAACGGGTTCACATCTAACCTGAAGTTTAGGTTCATATTTGACCTGGTTTCAAACAACAGGTTCACATTTGACTCGAGGTTTAGGTTCATATTTGACCTGGTTTCAAACAACGGGTTCACATTTGACCTGAAGTTTAGGTTCATATTTGACCTGGTTTCAAACAACGGGTTCACATCTGACCAGAGGTTTAGGTTCATATTTGACCTGGTTTCAAACAACAGGTTCACATCAGACCTGAAGTTTAGGTTCATATTTGACCTGGTTTTAAACAACGGGTTTACATTTGACTCGAGGTTTAGGTTCATATTTGACCTGGATTCAAACAACGGGTTCACACTTCACTCGAAGTTTAGGTTCATATTTGACCTGGATTCAAACAACGGGTTCACATTTGACTCGAAGTTTAGGTTCATATTTGACCTGGGTTCAAAAAACGGGTTCATATTTGACCTGAAGTTTAGGTTCATATTTGACCTGGGTTCAAACAACGGGTTCATATTTGACTTGAAGTTTATGTTCATATTTGACCTGGTTTCAAACAACGGGTTCATATTTGACTCGAAGTTTTGGTTCATATTTGACCTGGTTTCAAACAACGGGTTCATATTTGACCTGAAGTTTAGGTTCATATTTGACCTGGGTTCAAACAACGGGTTCATATTTGACTCAGAATTTAGGTTCACATTTGACCTGAGTTTAAACAACGGGTTCACATTTGACTCGAAGTTTAGGTTCATATTTGACCCGGGTCAAACAACGGGTTCATATTTGACCTGAAGTTTAGGTTCATATTTGACCTGGGTTCAAACAACGGGTTCATATTTGACCTGAAGTTTAGGATCATATTTGACCTGGTTTCAAACAACGGGTTCATATTTGACTCGAAGTTTAGGTTCATATTTGACATGGTTTCAAACAACGGGTTCATATTTGACCTGAAGTTTAAGTTCATATTTGACCTGGGTTCAAACAACGAGTTCATATTTGACTCGGAGTTTAGGTTCATATTTGACCTGGTTTCAAACAACGGGTTCATATTTGACCTGAAGTTTAGGTTTATATTTGACCTGGGTTCAAACAACGGGTTCATATTTGACTCGGAGTTTAGGTTCACATTTGACCTGAGTTCAAACAACGGGTTCACATTTGACTCGAAGTTTAGGTTCATATTTGACCTGGGTTCAAACAACGGGTTCATATTTGACCTAAAGTTTAGGTTCATATTTGACCTGGGTTCAAACAACGGGTTCATATTTGACTTGAAGTTTAGGTTCATATTTGACCTTAAATAAACAATGCCAGCAATTACTGGACTTTAAGTTCCATACGAGGAGATTAAGTATTAGATGGGTCAATACCGGGGTTGCATAAATGAAGATTAGACTTCCTGGGGAATACCAATTATGGTTGTAAAAAGGTTGGATAGTACAAGAGATAGATGAGCTTCTCATAAGAGACTGCTACTTATCGCCATAAAAGAACAAGCTTCTCCAAGAGAATGCCACTTGTTGTTGGGTATAAATTCCAAAGAGATGTTGATATAACAACACTATTGGAAAATGAATTTTGTCCTCACGAGGATCAAAAGATTCTTCCTGCGAGACACAGTGCAAAATAAATGCACGCAAAAATTAGGTTCAGCAACCTAAATAGGCCCAAGGACCAATGTTCAAACTAGGAACAAGCTAGAAAGAAACGGTCAAACAAGACTCCAACCATTGAGAAATGAGCTCAAATGGGGCATTCATCTTATCCAAACGCGGAAAAGACAACTGAATCAACCATCATCCATGAGGATAAAACTCTGTGGGGAATTCAGAAAGAATGGGCATTTTGTGCCTAAGGGCTGACAACTCTATTGGAGAGAAAAGACAAACCCAGTCACTTGGGGAGATAAACGCCAAAGTGAACAACGCAGGTAAACACCGGGAAAGGATGGCAGAGATGCTAAGATGCCATGCATATGTATACTTATATGCTATGCTTATGCTTATGCTGACAAAACAGACAAAGGGAAACGAGACTGGAGATGAAATAAGCATCTCGAAAAGGATACCCAGCCAAACTCATCAGATTGGACCGTTACTGGGGATAAACTTGCAGAATCAGTGGTTCTACTTCAAGATTACAAATTTCTCTGGGGAAAAAAAGTGATCCACTTGGGGTATAGCGTCATGACTTCACTAGGATTGCTATCATGAGCTTGATTTCTTCATTGGAGGGAATTCGGTGGAGAATTGCCAAAATTAGCTTAAGTAACAGCCTACTGGGGAGCTAGTAAAAAGATGTCGCAAAAGCTGAGTAGTTCTGCATAACTCATCTGCCTCAAATTACATGGTCTATCAGAAGAAAATACCAAGAGGATTTTACAAAAGAATTGACATGCAAGATACTTTAATATCTTCAAACTCTTTGAGAGGTTCATGAATTTCGGCATAACTGTCCCAGATTAACTATATTTCACAACAAGGTCCTTGAACTTGTGCTTCAGACTAGTTGTCGACAACTGGGGAACAAACTTGCCCCTGTCAGCTTGGTTGATCTGTGAAGGAGATGTCACTGACTAACTATTTTTTAGAGATTTGCCGAATCTCGACTTGATTGCCCCTGATTAACTGATAGGTAATCAAAAGGATATTACAGAAGAATTGGCATGTAAGATGCTTTAATATCTTCAAACTTTTGAAGGGGAAATGACATAACTGCCCCTGTTTAACTGTATTTGCAAAACAAAGTACTCAGACTGTGGTAGTGACGACTGGGGAACAAACTGGCCCCTGTTGGTGGGTCACTGGAATCCACTCTTGTCATAAGATGACCTTAAGAAGACTTGCCCCAAAATTCTGGATTTTGAAGAGTTCTGCCCTTGATTCAATAGCTCTTGGAATGGTGGATTGGCAGATTCTTCCGCTTGGTTGCCCCTGACTGAGCTTCCTTTCTCAAGTCAAATTCCCTAGTTGGCTACGTTTGTTGGGATTTCTTTGATATTAAATTATTTTTTTACAAACAAGTATTGTTCATTAAAAATTGGCAATTTTAATGCAATATTCATGCAAGCTTTTGAAATCAAGTTTTATTGATGAAACACACACGGTGGAATGATTAAATCAAAAACAAATTGGATCTAGTCATTTACGGAATGACAGATGAAGTGATCAACACACGCAAATAGCAAATATCATTAGGAGTCAGGTTAATCAACCTTGTTGTAGTATGCTTTTCAAAACAACCTTACCTCAATTAGGTATTTTAAGGGTTGTAACGTGGTATGGTTCACGGTTTTATGAAACAAAGGATAAAGGCTCAAAGTTTATTTGTCCCACCCCATCTTCGTGATAAACTCCATTCCTATGCTCAGTTAGCTTAAGCTACACATTTACGTTCCTATAGACTAGGAATGAATTGATGATAGTTGATGATGATTCAGACACCTAGGGTAGTCATTACTCCCTTACAACATTTGATTGTCCTTTATTGTTGAGGTTTTGAGACCTTTTATTGTCTTCACTGAGGTTTTGAGACCTCTTCTTGTCTTCACTGAGGTTTTGAGACCTCTTCTTTGTCTTCGCTGAGGTTTCGAGACGTCTTCTTTTTGCTGAGGTTTTAAGACCTCTTCTTTGCTGAGGTTTTGAGACCTCTTCTTTGTCTTCATTGAGGTTTTGAGACCTCTTCTTTGTCTTTGTTGAGGTTTTGAGACCTCTTCCTTTTTTATTGTCACTTGATTCGAGAGAGCTAACTGGTGTCTTGCATGAAGTGCTTGCATTAGAATGCATAACCAAGTTAAACTGAGAACTACCCTGCCCCAAGGTTGAGATTATGGGTTTTTTGTGTAAGGAAAGAAGACTCCTACTTCTCGGCTTAAAGAGGTTAACCAGGGATTATCTTCCTTATTTATCCAGTATTTAGGAATTGAAACAATGCCTTACATCATCGACAAGGTTTAATTGGCAGCATACCATAGCAATTATGAATATAAGGTTTTCATCATCCTCCCCAATCTTTGCTTAAACAACAATTTGATATTGATAAGTGGATGGGAACAAGATAAATATTTTTGCTTTTATGAAAATAACAGTAAAGGAGTGAAACGAATGGATGGACCCAAAAAATGCATGAACATTTCACTAATCTTGCCAATACGAAAAAACAACAGCCTATAAGCAAATAAAAATTCAACATGTAAAGGAAAAACAACTGAAAATGCAAAATACAGCCAGCTTTGCCAAATTGACTTCAGTAGCTGGGCCCAGACAGGGGAACACCTTCATCCTTGAATACTAGCTCCTTGTGGTACAGAACCTTAAGAGGCTTCACAGGTCCTTTGCCTTTTGCTTTGGGAGTTACCAACGTGTTATGCATTAACAGTTGGAAAAGTTCGCTCAAGGGCACAGGAATTGGCTGGTAGTGAGCCTTGTCCCTTTTGACAGAGTATCTCTTCTTGTTCTGGCTTCGAGAACCTTGAGGAGAAGCAACCTTAGGAGGCTGAAATGCTCTTTTGGCAAACACCTGATGGGGATGACATTCTGGCGTGAGACCAAATGCTAATTGATACGAGGTTCCCTCGAGGCGTGTCTTTGGTATGGGAAAAACACAAGAGATGATGAAGTGGTGACTTCGTTGGATGCAACAGGGTGAGCGTGCCCTTACTTCTTCATCAAGTTTTGCAAGGTCTCTAGGACCCAACTCATCTGGCTCTTGAAGGTTTTGATCTCCTCTTTCATAGCTTCCTGATTCTTCAAAATCTCGTTCATTGTTGCCATTGTCCTGAGCACGGGCTAGGTATCCTCCAGACATAGAAGAAGAAGAGACGCAAGACTGAGAAATGCAATGAGATGCGAATGCGACGACATACGCATGTAATGCTAATGCAAGCCATATGGTTTCAAGAAGCTCAATGGCAGGTTGTAAACATTTTGGAGAAACCGAAAAGTTTTGCTTTAAAATCTATGATCTCTAAGGATCCTTGCAAAAGGAGTGGCCATTTGAACTCCTTGAAACCAAAGGGTTGTCCATGAATGGATGGATGTATGCAAAAACACATAAGCACAAACATATGCACAAAGCACACAAGGCCTAGGTTTAAGGGTCACATAAGCAGAACCAATGGTCTACCCATCCCAATAGGTGTGTACTATGGGTTTATCACCTGTAGAACAAGGGTTCCCAGAGTCTACGTAAATCCTTCAGATATTATCGGCCTGCATGACTACTCACGCGGGTTAATAATATTCTCAAGATAAACTCGTCTGAGTGTAGTATCGCGTAACAGCTACTTGGGACTTACTCCCTCGCAGCCACCGCACTACATCCTAAAAGGCCAAGTGGGGTGACGGTAGCTACGGTCCTCAGAATCCCTGGCTCCCATTTGGAAGAGTAATATCAATGCGACTGCTCACATCAGACATCAATAATCCCAAAGGGCCTCATCTGAGTATGGTCATCATATGCCATAAATTGTTAGGACTACCCCCAACAACCGACTATTAATTACACCACGATCCTATCATATGTGCTCTCGAGTCCGGGTTAGGACTTACCTCACCACTCAGTAGCACCATGCCAACCAAAGATCTCAAGCAAAACATATATACAGGTAAACATCCATATATGTACAAATATATCAAGCAAGCATGAATAACATATGCAAAAACAAGGTGGCCTTAACCCTCAAAAGTATCCCCAGTGAAGTCGCTATTTCTGTTGCGGTGAGAATCGGATAACAAGCTATTGATTAACTTGCATCACATTTCTTTGAATTCACCACCGACTTTGATTTATCCAAAGGAAAGGTTCAAGATCGAGAAAACCTAAAGGGGGAGATCTAAGGTTCCGGGATTGGTTATACTAAGGGAATGTATTAGCACCCTTAATATCTGTAGTACTCTACAGGAACCTCTTGTTTAGCTTGTGTTATGTTATGTTTGCTTGCTAAAGTAATCTTATAAAGGTAAAGACCTAAGGGTATGTACACTAAGTTTGCTCGCCAAGACGTTGCATCTTGTGCCTACGTATCTGACTAAAGAATCAGAGCAACCGTAGTTCACCTAACTAAGGGTGATTTTGAGGAACCATTAACTATGGCCAAAGTTCCAAGGGGAAATGAGTGTGAGCTCATTTTCGAGTTTAAGGAAGCTCTCTAAGTCTAAGTTATAGTGGGGAAAAGTGGATACTCAATGTGATGAGCCCACATAGAGTTTAGGAACTCTATCTTATTTCTAAGTTGTGATTCATGGCTCTTATGAGGCCAAGAAAAGAGAAAGGCTCTTATGAGGCCAAGGTGGGAAATGGCCCTTATGAGGCCAAAGGTAAAAGGTGGCTCTATGACTATGAGGTCAAGAGTGGATCCTATGACTATGAGGTCAAAGGTGAATGAGGTGTCTCTATGACTATGAGGTCAAGAGTGGATCCTATGACTATGAGGTCAAAGGTGAATGAGGTGTCTCTATGACTATGAGGTCCAAGGTAGCAATGAGCTTTCTATGACTTTGAGGTCAATAGAAAAACTTTTCCTTTGGAAGGAAGGGGAAGAATAACATCTTGTAAACAAGAGTTACAGTGGGGTTGAAATACAACGAAACATATGAGTTCAAGAATTCCAAACAGTAAGCATTTAATCAATACATGAAGTGAAATTTCAAATGTGAACATAGCAATCAACAAGAATAAATGATCGTGTAAACATGACAAGTATGGCAGAGAGGGCATTCACAATTTGAAGCAAATACATTTGGAGCCATGCAACTCATCAACAGAGAACAAAAAACAAACAACATTCTCATGGTAAGATTTTGTCGAAGTCAGAAAACAAAGCTGCACAAATCAAGCACACTTCAAAGAAAACTCATTTTAAAGTCAGTAGTCACATGAATATGTCAAGCATGGCTGGGAAGGCACAAGAAACAATGGGATTTAGGTCATGCAACATCAACAGAGAACAAAACTACATATAATATTCTCATGGTAAGGTTTGTTAAAGTTAGGACACAAAGCTTCATGAATCAGTGCATACTTCCAAAACAACTCACTTTTAAAGTCAATGGTCACATACATAAACCAAATATGGCAGAGAAACATTCACAATTTGAAAACAAGAGCATTTAAAGTTGTGTAACTTAGCAACAGAGCCCAGAAAAACCAAGACAATACTCTCATGATAAAGTCAGGAAGCAATTTGTAAACAAAATTTTACAAGTTACAGAATATTCCAAAAGAAAATTCTTTAACGTTTTTAAGAAAATAACTGATTTTATTTACAAAAGAAATCCAAAATAAAAATGAAGTGATGAATATTTTTAATGTTTTTTGAAAATATTAGGAGAAGAAATAAAAATATAAATAAAGAAAGAAATGAAAGGTAAACACATAAAGAAATAAAAAAAAAAGTGTCCACCAATGTGGCTCTCGCCACATTCCAAGCATGGCCGGCGCCATGACCATGTGGCTTGCGCCACCCGCCAACATGGTTGGCGCCATGTGTTCTCTTTTTCTTTTTTCTTTTTTTTTTATGTGGTGTGTGTAATTATTTTTTATTTTTTTTGTGTATTAGTGATGTGTGGCGGGCGCCACTATATACATGGCGAGCGTCACTTTAACCTTTTCTTGTTCAACTTTTTATTCAAACGACGACTTCAGTTCATGATTTTTTTTACAAAACCAACATTTAGGATCTACAACATTCATCAAGCAATAATCAGACAACAACAAGATACGAATATGACAACATGATAACAAGTTGGAGCAAAATGATCACAGAATCAGACAATAATGGGATAACAAATATGATAACAGTATGGTGCAAATATGAAACAAATGATCATCGTGTATAAAAAACAGAGTGAAGAGTGATACCTAGTGGAGAGAGTCCACTGCTTCTTCACAGGTATGGGTTTCTGGAAATGGTGGATGAGCTTCCCTTCCTCAACTGCTACAGAGCCAAATCTCTTTTCCTTTTACTTCCCAGAATGAATCACAAGTAACTGGTGGTTAGGATGTTGGGTGTTTGATGGTTTGAAGTGTTTACGGAGGGACTGAAAATGATAAGTTCTTTGCAAGTTTTGAAGATTACTTGCCGAACTAAGAAAAGGAGAATTGGAGAGATTTTGAGAGTTTTCTTGTAGCTTTCTCAGTGTTTTTGTGTTTGAGGTGCTTACAGAGGGAATGAAAATGGTGAATTCCTTTGCAAGTTTTTGAAGATTACTTGCAGGATTATGGAAGGGAGAAGTAGAGAGAAATTTTCAAGGTAATTTCTGGTGTCGAACAAAGGAGAAATGGTCTCCTTTTATAGGCAAGCAAAATGGTCTGTGCCTTGGAGATACAATGGGTAATTTATTTGTCCATAGGATAAAAAATTAGGGTTTGTGTAGCATTCCTTTCAGCCGTTGATCTTAGTCAACCTTGGAGATCGTTATGCTTCATTTGCTGAACAAATGAAGTGGAGGACATGGTGCAGGTCTGCTACTTTCATCCTTCAATATCCATTCCAAAAACCCATTTTATTGTGCCATGAGAGAGAAAGTGAAAAGAGGTAATAGTTGGAATTGAGAATTATAGATTCTCTGATCATGAACACATGTCTCTTGTGCTGAGCCATTTTATTTCATCAATCCACTATGGGGTCCCAGAAAGCTTTTGGTTTCGTCAGGAGAGGGTGAGCTCAAAGAGGTAGTATTTAGTGACTTCACGAAAATTGTTTTACAAGCAAGGCATCTTCAAATTTTTCAAATAATAATAAGAGTCATATGAGATGGATTAAGTGCCTAATGCCTTGCTACTACAACCTTACGTGAATACCACTTTAAACTTTCAACTTTATGATCTTGATTCAAATGACAACATTTTTTGGACCCCATGGAAATTGAAATAAGTCACATGTCCGTGAAAAAAAAAAAAAAAGTGTCACAAGAACATTCTTAGAAAATTCTAAGTTACCAAATTTTAACTCCTCCATGACACCAATTTGAGATGTTGCACTTTGATGAATATTTATCCAAATAAAAATTCTTGCACTCAAAAGAAGGTTTTTTCAAGACTCATAGGTGGACTCCAAGTATGTCCACTAACTCATGGAATGATGTCTCAAGGCTTGGGATCACACTTTGCTAGACATATAAGGCAATGGTTGACTTGTCTTGATATAACACTTGATTTCTTATTGAGAAAGACTTCTTGGGTGCATGTAGATTCAAATGGTTGCAATTGGGGCCAAAAGATGTCTTAGGAAGATCTTGTCCTTTTTATGTAAACCCTATCTTTCACAATAAAAAGAAACACTTGCAAGAATGAAATGGTTAGTTAACAATGCATACATGATTGAGGTCTAAATGTAGGTGCAAGATAATATGACATCTAAGGGGTAAAATTTAGGGTACAACACTCCGTATGTAGAGTGGGTCCGGAAAAGAACGGAAGAGGAGCTTCTTCCTTTCCCAATATAGCCACTCTTGTACCCTCTGGTGATTGAGCCACCTACTACAGTGAAGATAGAAAGGTATAATAAGCTGTGGGTTGAGACAGAGAAACTGCGAGAAGAGAATCGAGAATTGAGCAAAGAAATTAGCCAGCTGAAGCATCAGCGAGGTGAGGCTATGTGTACTGCCAAGATGAAGACAGAACTTCTCGCCATGAAGGAAAAGGAGCTAGCTGACGAGGTCACAGCCAGGCAGAAGGTAGGGCAAGCTCTAAAGGGTATTAGCAGGGTTCTCAAGTATAAGAAGGAAGACTTGGCAAAAGCTTTGTCAAAAATTCACAAGTTCAACTCTTACCGAAACACTGCAATGAGTGCCAATAAACAGAAAGAAGATAAGTATTTGGAGTAGATCGAGAGTTTGAAGACGAAGCTCAAGAAAAAAGATGAAGAGATCTTATCAGGGATATTCCAGAGACACGCAGTCGAGGAACGACTCAATGAGGCCATAGCAACTATAGAGGAGCTGAAGATATAAGCTGAAGTGAAGAAGCCTATAAACGAAGGTCCTAGCATGGGCAGTGTTTCTCAAAGAGGTGCAAGACTGGCGTAAAGAGCATGATGGTTGTGGAGGACTGGCACGTGTAGATTTTGATGATATGCCATATATTGCTTCTTCTTTTTCACTGTGTTTGGGATTACCACCAGGCTTGTTGGTTGGGATATATGTTTATCATGTTCAGACTTATATATCTTTATCTTGAGCTGTAATTGTTGACAGATGACTATTCTCTGATTCTCCTAATATATGAGCAGAAGTTCCGTTCTATCTTGTTATTAAACTCGAATCAAGGGGTGGATCGCCCTGCGAATATTCAAACATGTTCATTTGCATTTACATACTCATAATCATTGTGCATGACAGGTTTATCTCCGGTTTTCTTATCTTGTTCTTTCTTCAGACAGGATTGCTTACCAACATATTCATTGGTATTCCACCCGACTAAATCAAAAGAGTGCCATGGAACAAATGCAAGCTGAGATGGTTACGATGCTAGCTCACATAGCCCAGTTTATGGAGTTAATGCAAGGCGTCTCCCAGGGGCAAGAACAGTTGAGGACTCTAGTCTAGCCTTTGGTTGCAAGAGTTGATGAAGATGGTGTTCTTCATGGTGGCCTTCATAATGATGTCGTTCCTCCGGGCAGAGGTATTGGTGGTAATGGTATTCCTGTTGGTCCTCCGGGCGGAGGTATTCATGTCCCTTCTGTTGTCATCCCTCCGGGTGGAGGAGAGACTGTTGTGATTCCCTCTATAGTGGAAGGAGGAAATAGTGTCTGCGCAGTACATGGCCGTCGCTTTGATGACCAACAGGATGATATATTTTCCATTCCAGGTGGGGATACTGGCCCCCAGATTGATAATGATCAGAGATTTAGGATGATTGAAGAGCAATTGAAAGGGGTTGTGAATCAGAATTCCTTGGGTATGGATTTGGATGATTTGGGACTGGTCCCCGGTGTCCGAATTCCGCACAAGTTTCAGGTTCCTACTTTCGAGAAATATAATGGTGTTACTTGCTCAAAGACTCACGTCCGGGCTTATGCAATAAAAATGGCTGCATACTCTAATAACGAAAAGTTATTGATGTATTTCTTCCAAGATAGCCTGTCTGGGGCATCTTTAGAGTGGTACATGCAGTTAGAGAGGTGTCATGTTCGCAACTGGAGAGAATTGGTAGAGGCTTTTGTTAAGCACTATCAGTATAACACTGATATGGATCCTAATAGGACACGACAGCAGAGCATGTCACAGAAGAACAATGAGAGTTTCAAGGAATACGCCCAGAGGTGGCGGGAATTGACAGCAAGGGTACAGCCTCCCATGTTAGAGCGGGAGATGATAAGTATGTTTATGGCTACCCTGCAGGGTCATTATTATGAAAAGATGGTACCTTGCATGCCCGGAAAGTTTGTCGATTTGATCTTAGTTAGAGAGATGGTGGAAAGCGGGATTAAAGCTAGAAAGATATCGGGCAGTGATGGGTCCTCATCTGGAGGAGGAAAGAAGCCGTATGTAAACTACAAGAAAAAAGGAGATGCAAATTCCGTTTCATCATACCGTGCTAAGGGAAAACATCGTCAGTATTTCAATCAGCAGGTGGCCTCGGTAACTATTCCTGCAGCACTTCCACAACAAGCAGCACCTCAGCAGCAAAATCAGGCTCCTCGCTGATATCATGAAAGGCCTAAGCAAAATAGGCCTTTTGATACTCCACCTTTGCCTTACTCCCAGTTATTTCAACATTTGATGAAATTACAATTAATTCAGAAGAGGACTTTGGCTCCCATTACCGGCAATCCACCTCCCGGTTACGACGCCAATGCCCACTGTGAATTTCATTCTGTGGCGCTCGGACACCATATTGAGGACTGTAAAGCTTTTAAGCATAAGGTCCAAGATTTGGTAGACTCCAAAGCCATCAATTTCCTCAATGACGTGCCAAATGTAAATCAGAACCCGATGCCAAATCACTGTGGGCCAAGGGTTAATGCGATTATTGAAGACGGTGAATCCTTGGATTTGGTTTCCGATGTGAACGAGTTGAAGACTCCGTTGTTTGTCGTGAAGGAAAGGTTACTGAAGGGAGGGGTGTTCCCTGGTTGTGGTGAGGGCTGTGCAGAATGTGGGTTGCAATCCAACGGTTGTGATTTGTTGAGATCAGGTATTCATAAATTAATTGACGAAGGACAGTTACAGTTTGACATGTGTGATAAGGAGAGAAAAACTACTAACAAAGAGAATGATGTTGCCACTATTACAATTCCTTTCAAAACAATAACTATATCAGCACCGGCAAGACCAACGCCGGTCATCATTATAGTTCCTGGGCCTATCCCATATGAAAGTACCAAAGCTGTCCCGTGGAACTATGGGGTTGAGGTATTTGTTGATGGAAAGAAGCAGGAATTGGTAGGAACCTCGGCTGTGAGCTCAGAAGTTGACAAGACTAATGATGCAGGGGCTATTAGTAGAAGTGATAGAGTCTTCATTCCGTCAGATAATCAGGTTGGCATTTCCAAACAGAATAAAGGGAAACAGGTGATGGACGATTCTGTACAGAAGCAGGTCGTGAATGATTCTCCAACAAAACAAGTTAACAACTCTTTTTCAGAACATGTGGAAGAGTTTATGAGATTAATCAAGAAAAGTGATTACAAAATTGTTGATCAGTTGCATCAGACGCCATCCAAAATATCCATCTTATCTTTGCTGTTGTGCTCTAAGGCGCACCGGAATGCATTGTTGAAAGTTTTGAACACAGCCTATGTACCTCAAGAAATATCCGTTAATCAGTTAGAAGGGGTCGTAGCTCACGTGAATGCTGGTAATGGTTTGGGATTCACAGATTTAGATCTGACTCCAGCTGGGAGGAATCACAACAACGCTCTACATATTTCAGTGGAATGCCGAGGCTCCTTAATGTCACATGTGCTAGTTGATACTGGGTCATCCTTAAATGTGTTGCCAAAGAAGGCTCTGATGAAGTTAGATACTCGTGGGCTGATTTGTACGCTAAGTGATTTGGTGGTGCGAGCTTTCGATGGTTCTAAGAGGTTAGTTTTTGGAGAAATTGTGCTGCCAATCAAAGTTGGTCCTGAGATTTTTGACGCCACTTTTTACATCATGGATATTCAGCCTTCCTATAGCTGTTTGTTGGGTCGCCCCTGGATCCATAGCGTTGGGGCAGTAACGTCAACGTTGCATCAAAAGCTGAAATACATGGTGGATGGCCACGTTGTGACAGTCTATGATGAGGAAGACATCATGGTGAGTCACCTATCAACCTTCAAGTATGTGGAGGTAGATGGTGAGATACATGAGACCTTGTGCCAAGCCTTTGAAGCTGTGAAAATTCCCGAAGAGCCTCCAAAGGTAGTCAGTCAGCCTGAGGTAGTTAAGCAATCCGAAGTGATAAGTCAGCCAGAGGTCTCGATGTCTTCTTTCAAAGATGCACGCGCCGTAGTGGAGGCTGGTAGTTCCCAGAAGTGGGGACAGGTCATTGATGTTCAGATGAAACAAAACACTTATGGACTGGGATATAAGCCACCCAGACGGTTTGAAGAGCCTCCCAAGTATGCTGGCCCAATTCAATTCACAAGTGCTGGTGTTTTCTTTAATCGAATTAATGCCATTAATGATGAGGGGGATAGTGATTGCGACATGGATGAGTGGATCCGCCCCTGCACTCCCAGTCAAAGTCTATGCAATTGGTCGTCCGAGAAAGTCATCCAAGTAACCCGTCAAGAGTAATTGCCTTTGTTTCCTGTTTGTGTTAAATCCTACGTTCTGCCCAAGACGTAGTGATGCTTTGATGTTTTTGTTTGCTACTTTATCATCAATAAAGGACGTTTTTCACATTCAAATATTTTGATCCCTATTTTTTCTGTTTTTACTTTTTGCATTAATTCACATCAAAATGGCAATGTGTTTTCTTGTTTGTTGCATTCATAATAAACTTAAAACATCAATCATGCAGGTTTCTTTGCTCAGATGCCACCAATAATGATTCAGCTATGGCTCGGTATGACTTCGACAATCCTATCTATCAGACTGTAGAAAAGACTGACGAAGATTGTGACTTACCGGAAGAATTGGCCAGATTGCTGAAACAGGAGGAAAGGGTCATTTTACCCCATCAGGAGGAAATTGAGATTATTAATCTAGGAACTGAGGATGCAAGAAAATAAGTAAGGATTGAGGCTGCTTTGGAAGACACTGTCAAGGAAGGATTGATTGAAATGCTTCAAGAGTATGTGGATATCTTCGCCTGGTCTTACCAAGACATGCCTGGGCTTGATACTGATATTGTTGTACAGCAGTTGCCGCTCAAAGAAGGCTGTACTCCGGTTAAGCAGAAACTGAGAAGGACGAAACCGGATATGGCTGCCAAAATCAAGGAAGAGGTTCAGAAACAGTTGGACGCCGGATTTCTTGCTGTGACGAATTATCCTCCATGGGTTGCTAATATCGTGCCTGTACCTAAGAAGGATGGAAAGGTCAGGTTGTGTGTTGATTACAGTGATTTGAATAGAGCAAGCCCGAAAGATGATTTCCCGCTCCCCCACATTGACGTGTTAGTGGACAACACTGCTCAATAATCTGTATTTTCCTTCATGGATGGCTTCTCTGGGTATAACCAAATCAAGATGGCCCCAGACGACATGGAGAAGACGACGTTCATAACACCGTGGGGAATGTTTTGCTACAAGGTAATGCCCTTTGGATTAAAGAATGCTGGGACAACCTATCAGCGGGCAATGATGACTCTCTTTCATGATATGATTCACAAGGAGATAGAAGTCTATGTTGATGACATGATTGCGAAGTTACAAACGGAGGAATAACATCTGGTGAATTTGCAGAAGCTATTAGAAAGGTTAAGGAAGTTCAAATTGAGGTTGAATCCGAACAAGTGCACCTTCGGGGTGAGATCCGGAAAATTGCTGAGGTTTATTGTTAGTGAAAGAGGTATCGAGGTTGATCCTGCTAAAGTAAAAGCCATACAGGAAATGCCTGAACCGAGAATAGAAAAAGAGGTCAGTGGTTTCTTGGGGAGATTAAACTACATTGCTAGATTCATCTCTCATCTCACAGCCACATGTGAACCAATATTCAAATTATTAAAAAAAGATCAAGAGGTCAGGTGGAATGAAAATTGTCAAAAGGCATTTGAAAAGATAAGAGAATATTTGCAGGAACCCCCGGTCCTCATGCCGCCAGTGCCAGGAAGGCCATTGATTATGTATCTTACGGTTCTTGAGAACTCAATGGGGTGTGTGCTCGGTCAACACGACGATTTAGGTAGAAAAGAACATGCCATCTACTACCTGAGCAAGAAGTTCACTGATTGTGAGTCGAGGTACTCAATGCTGGAAAAAACATGTTATGCACTCGCTTGGGCAGCGAAGCGTTTGAGGCAGTATATGTTAAACCACACAACCCTGTTGATTTTGAAGATGGATCCGATTAAGTACGTGTTTGAGAAGCAAGCACTTTCTGGGAGAATAGCCCGTTGGCATATGGTTTTGATAGAATACAATATGCAATATGTTTCCCAAAAAGCCATTAAGGGAAGTGTTTTGTCAGAATACCTTGCCGAACAACCGATTGAAGATTATCAATCGATGAAGTTTGAATTTCCAGATGAGCATATTATGTTTTTGAAGATGAAAGATTGTGAAGAGCCTTTTCCTGACAAAGGACCCAACATTGGATCTCAGTGGAAATTGGTTTTTGATAGGGCCGACAACTCATATGGTAACGGAATCGGGGCAATCATTACAACTCCAAGGGGTTCTCACATACCCTTCACTGCCCGATTAGCGTTCATTGCACCAACAATGAGGCAGAGTATGAAGCATGCATCATGGGGTTAGAAGAAGCAATTGATTTGAGAATCAAGAACCTTGATGTTTATGGTGATTCTGTGTTGGTAGTTAATTAGATTAAAGGAGAATTGGAAACTCGTCAGGCAAATTTGGTGCTTTATAACAACTATGCCAGAAGGTTATTACCGTTCTTTGACAGGGTTGAATTTCATCATATACCTCGGTTGGAAAATCAGATGGTAGACGCGTTGACAATGTTATCTTTAATGTATCAGGTGAATTGTTGGAATGAGACTCCCTCCATCAGAATCATGCGTCTAGATAGACCAACTTTTGTGTTTGCAATTGAAGATGTATCAGATGGAAAACCTTGGTATTATGATATTAAGTGTTTTCTCAAGAGTCAAGAGTACCCAGCTGGGGCATCTACCAAGGATAAGAAAACTCTGAGAAGGTTGGGAGGAAACTTCTTTCTGAATGAAGATGATGTGCTGTATAAGAGGAACTTTAACATGGTCCTGCTATGTTGTGTTGATGAACACGAGGCAGGCTTGTTAATGGAAGAGGTTCATGAAGGTTCTTTCGGTACCCATGCCAATGGGCATGCTATGGCTAGAAAGTTTTTAAGGGCAGGGTATTACTAGATGACTATGGAGTCTGATTGTTTCAAATACGCCAGGAAGTGCCATAAATGCCAGATTTATGCTGATAAGGTGCACGTGTCGCCTACTCCTCTGAATGTATTGTCATCTTCTTGGCCCTTTGAAATGTGGGGTATCGATATGATTGGAAAGATTGAGCCGAGTGCTTCCAATGGGCATCATTTCATTTTGGTTGCCATCGATTACTTCACGAAGTGGGTGGAAGCAGCCTCGTATGCCAACGTCACCAAACAAGTGGTAGCCCGATTTATAAAGAAGGACATCATCTGTCGTTATGGGTTCCCAGAGAGAATCATTACTGATAATGGTTCGAATTTGAACAATAGGATGATGAAGGAGCTATGTCAGAGCTTTAAGATTGAACATCACAATTCTTCTCCCTATCGTCCGAAGATGAATGGGGCTGTTGAGGCAGCGAATAAGAATATCAAGAAGATTGTGCAGAAAATGGTGGTAACATATAAAGACTGGCATGAAATGTTGCCTTATGCCCTACATGGTTATCGTACTTTGGTACGTACATCAACCGGGGAAACTCCTTTCTCACTAGTATATGGTATGGAGGCAGTCCTACCATTAGAGGTTGAGATTCCTTCTTTGAGAATTCTGGAAGATGTGAAGCTTGATGAAGCTGAATGGGTGTGTTCCAGGTTGAATCAGTTGAACCTTATCGAAGAGAAAATATTGGCAGCCATTGCACATGGCCTGTTGTATCAGAGCAGGATGAAGAAAAACTTTGATCAGAAAGTGCGTCCTCGGTGTTTTTAGACAGGCGAGTTAGTTTTGAAAAGGATCCTTCCTACTCAGACAGATCACAGGGGCAAATGGACCCCAAACTACGAAGGGCCATATGTAGTAAGAAAGGTTTTCTCTGGTGGAGCCTTATTACTCTCAACTATGGATGGCGAAGATTTTACGTCCCCTGTGAACGCAGACGTAGTCAAAAAATACTTTGCATAAAAGAGACCCACTAGACATAAAAAGAATATCCAGGAAAAAAAGGGCATCCCGAAGAACCACAAAAAGAAAAAGGTTCGGGCAAAAATTAGGGATAAAAAAAAGAGAATAATAAACCCGCAAAGTTGAAAACCTGAAAAGGCAACTTTGGCAAAAATGGGTATCCCGGTGGATTGAAAACCCTAAAAGGGCGATCCAGGCAAAAGTTAGGGATTTTAAAGCAAAAGGCTGCGGTCTGCGTTCGATCTTTAAGCTCTTTTGACACTTGGGAATTTCGAAGGAAAGGAATCAGTCTAGTCAGTCTCTTCGAAGGTCAAAGCATCTACGGATAAACAAGACATATGGGTCATAGCTGAATTGAATCATGGTGGACATCTAGCCCCACATTGTCGATATGTATATTTTCTTTTTTTTTACTTTTCGGCAATGACCACTTTTCAGGAATTGCTTCCAGATGTAAATGCCTATTCACAGGCCAACTCAATCAATAAAATTTTCATTTCACTCAAAGAGATTTCCATTTGTGTTTTTACTTTTACTATTTTGTTTGTGAAAATGTCCGATATTTTGATAAACATTGCATGTGAAAACGTTAAGCTTTGCGGAGCATAGTGGAAAACAATGGAAATTGCTTAGGCAGCGAATATTGTGGATGGTAACCGAGGTAGCCATTTTTGCATACGAAATATGTTGTTGTTGTGTGTTTTACAGGGTAACGAGATTGTTTTCCCCAGTAGAGTTACTTTCCCCAGCACTGAAAGTACATCATCCTCAGCGAAACTTATTATCCCCAGCAAGAGTACAGAGGATTATGTCCCCAGCCGAAGTCATGGTTGGTTTATTATTCCCCAATAAGCAGTCAGAAGTGGATTGCTCCAAGGTGGATGTTGTTGTATCTCCAGCAGGAGATGTGTTGGATGTCTCTGAAAAGACTTCATTTTCCCCACAGAGTCTGGTACTCACTTTCTGCAGCAGGTCAAGAAGTGTAGTTCCGTCAGCAACGACACGCTCTAATCCCCAGCAGGGTAAAATATTTCCTCCAACAGCAGGTTAAGCTCAATGATATCCCTCGGCAGGTTTCGTTGACGTTTCTCCCTAGCAGAGTTATTCTCCCTAGCATTGAGATTTCATCATCCTCATCAGACTGTCACTCTCCCCAGTTAGAGTACAGAAGATTGTTCCCCAGCTAGCATTTAAATTGGATTGCTCTAGGGTGGATGTTGTTTTATTACTGCATGAGATTTGTGGAATGTATTCTCGGGACAAAGATTTTGTCTTCCCCACAAAGTCTTGGTGTTTACTCCCCTCAACCAGTCAGGAAACATGTTTTCACCAGCAATAGCATGATCCAACCCTCAGCAGGATAAGGGCGAAGTCATTTCCCCAGTAGCGGGTTAAGCTTAGTGGTGTCCTCGGCAGGTCTAGTATTTGTGATTTGTCTCCCCGAGCAGAGTTTGGTGGTAGTCTTCGCAACAGGTTTGATCAGCGATGGTTGACATCCCCAGTGGTTTTTAAGTCCAAGTGATATTTGGCACTCTTCTGATTCAGGTCTTGGTTTCCTTTTTCAAAGAGTTATATATAATCCCCAGCAGAGTGGATGTTCTTTTGGATTTCATCTCCAGCGGAAGTTATTGATCAAAGGAGTTGTTCAATGTGATCCTTCTTAGCAGAGTTCTTGGACTCAGAGGATAATTTATTTTGTCATCCCCGGTGGAGTTGCCTTCGCCTTCAGCATTTATTTTGCTGGAGCGCTCCTTTTGCATTGCATAAGCATTGTTTGCATGACATCCTCCCAAAAGCGTAGCATTTCCATTTCGTATGAAGCATTACGCCATAGAAAAATTCAAACATAGGCATTTGAAGCATAAGCCAGGTTTGATATTTGTTACCAGACTTTTCCTCAGCAGAAATGGCATAACTCAGGAGATTTTGTATTACTTTATCCCCAGTGAGATCTCCAGTGGATTCGTCCTTCATATTGTTGTACATTCTGGTACACCCCTGCAGAGTTGTCTGTTTAGACTTCTCTTATCCCCAACTTTGATTCTAGATAAATTCGAGGGTCGTAAAATTGTTGCTTTTACCCTTGGCTGTCCTGTTATCCTCAGCGGAGTCCGCCTTCGGCCGGTCTTCCTTTTCAAGTTTGCCTTCGACCGTCCTCGTTTTCTTTTGTTTTAAAGTCCACCTTCGGCTTGGTCTTTCCTTTCGAGTTCGCCTTCGACCGTCCTCGTATCCTTTGTGTGAAAGTCCACCTTCGGCTTGATCTTTCCTTTTGAGTTTGCCTAGCCGTCCTCGTATCCTTTGTTTGAAAGTCCACCTTCGGCTTGGTCTTTCCTTTCGAGTTCGCCTTCGGCCGTCCTCGTATCCTTTGTGTGAGAGTCCACCTTCAGCTTGGTCTTTCCTTTCGAGTTTGCCTTCGGCCGTCCTCGTATCCTTTTTTTGAGAGTCCGCCTTCGGCCGGTCTTCCTTTCGAGTTCGCCTTTGGCCGTCCTCGTATTCTTTTGTTGGGTAGAGCGCCTTCGGCCGGTCTTCCTTTTCGAGTTCGCCTTCGGCCGTCCTCGTAATCCTTTGTTGGGTAGAGCACCTTCGGCCGGTCTTCCTTTTCGAGTTCGCCTTCGGCCGTCCTCGTATTCTTTTGTTAGGTAGTCCGCCTTTGGCCGGTCTTCCTTTTCGAGTTCGCCTTCGGCCGTCCTCGTATTATTTTATTGGTTAGTCCGCCTTCGGCCAGTCTTCCTTTCGAGTTCGCCTTCGTCCGTCCTCGTATTCTTTTGTTGGGTAGAGCGCCTTCGGCCGGTCTACCTTTTCAAGTTCGCCTTCGGCCGTCCTCGTATTCTTTTGTTGGGTAGCCTGCCTTCGGCCGGTCTTCCTTTTCGAGTCCGCCTTCGGCCGTCCTCATATTCTTTGGTTGGGTAGAGCGCCTTCGGTCGGTCTTCCTTTTCGAGTTCGCCTTCGTCCGTCCTTGTATTATTTTGTTGGGTAGTCCACCTTCGGTCGGTCTTCCTTTTCGAGTTCGCCTTCGGCCTTCCTCGTATTATTTTGTTGGGTAGAGCGCCTTCGGCCGGTCTTCCTTTTCGAGTTTGCCTTCGGCCGTCCTCGTGATATTTTGTTGGTTAGCCCGCCTTAGGCCGGTCTTCCTTTTCGAGTTCGCCTTCGGTCGTCCTCGTATTATTTTGTTGGGTAGTCCGCCTTCGGCCGATCTTCCTTTTTGAGTTCGCCTTTGGCTGTCCTCGTATTATTTTGTTGGGTAGTCCGCCTTCGGCTTGGTCTTTCTTTTCGAGTTCGCCTTCGGCCATCCTCGTATTATTTTGGTGGGTAGTCCGCCTTCGGCCGGTCTTCCTTTTCGAGTTCGCCTTCGGCCGTCCTCGTATTATTTTGTTGGTTAGTCCGCCTTCGGCCGGTCTTCCTTTTTGAATTCGCCTTCGACCGTCTTCGTGTTATTTTGCTTGTTCGTCCGCCTTCGGCCGGTCTTCCTTTTCGAGTTTGCCTTCGGCCGTCCTCGTATTATTTTGTTGGTTAGTCTACCTTCGGCCGGTCTTCCTGTTATTTCATTGATTCTGTGGTTGGCATTTATTTTGCTAAAACTTTTTCTAGCAGCAAGATGTTGAAACAAGATGTTCTAATTTGCTGCACTCAACATGTCGAATGAAGATGTCCCATACCTGCTCATAGGACATCGTGTCTGGATTCAGTTTAAAAGCAGATTCTGTTGCTGAGATTTGTTACTGAATATTCTGTGAATATTTGGTTATCCTATGTGGCATCCAAAGCATTTTTGGATTGTGTTTATATGTTTGTTTTTTCGGATTTTCAGCTATTTCTAATTATGGAGACATATTAGGAAACTTTAGATTGAAGACCTATTTTGTTGGAGTTTATTTTGCAGATTTGTGAGCAGTCTATTTGCTGCATTTTTGAAGCCCAATTCAGTCCAGATTTAATGCTATATATTGACTGGTGTAAACCTAGTTTAGGTGTGGAACTTACGTGTGTTTCTGTTAGGGTTTTCGTGTGTTATTTGTGAGCCTAACTGGTATCATTCTGATAACACTACAAGGACTGGTTTTTTGTGTTGTAAGTTCTGTCAGTTACTCATAAGCTTTTAAGCATTGAGTTTCTTGTGTGTCAATTCTCATAAGCTTTGAAGTATTGAGAATTGTGTGTTTTGAAAGTGTGACTTTCGGTTTGTTACTTGTGTGGAAAGAAACCAATCACGGGTTGTGGTTGTAGAGGGATTTGAGGAGGGCCTAATACCTAGGTGAGTCTTAGGTAGAAGTCATAGGAAGGGTAGTGATTAAGTGAGCAGATTATAACAGGGTTTGGTTATTATATGATCTGTGAATTGATACTATCGTATATTGGTTTCGTCCCTGGCTTGGTAGCCCCCAGAGTAGGATTGTTGATCCGAACTGGGTAAACATATCACTGTGTTATTTACTTTCTGCACTGTTATTATTATTGCTATCTTGTTCATTGTGTTGGATATCAGTGTCCCAACATCTGTGTAGGATATCTGATATCTGTGCCAGAATTTCAATTGGTATCAGAGCTTGCACCCTTGTTTGGTTCTGGGTGAGATTCAGGGAAGGTACTTTCTGGTAGAATGGACAAGGATGGAGGATTTTTGAACAAACCACCTCTGCTTGATGGTTCCAACTATGACTATTGGAAACCAAGGATGATAGCATTCATCAAATCCATGGATGATCAAGCATGGAAAGCTGTTATAAAAGGATGGGAACCCCCAAAGGTTAAAGATGGAAAAGGTACCCCTACTGATGTGGTGAAGAAAGAGGAATACTGGGATGATGCAGACTAGAAAGGGTCCGTGGGAAATTCCAAAGCCATGAATGCATTGTTTAATGGTGTCAACAAGAATATCTTCAGGTTGATTGAACATTGCACCATTGCAAAAGAGGCGTGGGAGGTCTTGAAGGTTGCTCATGAAGGGACTTCAAAGGCGAAGATGTCAAAACTTCAGCTTCTCAGTAGCAAGTTTGAGAGTTTGAAGATGAAGGAGGATGAGAGCATTCATGATTTTCACTTGAACATTATTGAGATAGCTAATGCCTCAAGTGCCCTAGGTGAAAAGATGTCTGACAGCAAACTGGTCAGAAAAATCCTCAGATCTTTACCTAAGAGATTTGACATGAAAGTGACTGCTATAGAGGAAGCTCAGGATATAGACAGGATGAAAGTGGATGAACTTGTGGGATCTTTTCAAACATTTGAATTAGGGATCAGTGAAAAGTCTGAAAAGAAGAAGAGCATAGCTTTTGTGTCAAATGCTGGTGACTCAGAAGATGAGGGTGACCTGGTCAGAGATGAAGGGGTGTCTAAAGATCTGGTATTGCTTGGAAAATAATTTAACAAAGTGTTGAAAAGGATTGACTGGAAGTCGAGAGCAAATGCTCAGAACAAGTCACTCGACATCAGTAAAAATTAGGATGGAGGCAGAAGGTCCAGAACTCAAGAAGACTCCAATCAAGGGAAGAGAGTTCAGTGTTTTGAATGTGAGGGATTTGGGCACATAAAGACTGAGTGTCCCACGTATCTCAAAAGGCAGAAGAAGGGCTTATCTGTGTCTTGGTCAGAAGGGGAGTCTGAGAATGATCTTGAAGAAGAATCAGCAAAATTGGTTACAGCCCTGACCGGGATATGTAAGGCTGATGGAGAAACTACTTGTGAGTCTGACTCTGACAAAGAATCTTATATTGGAGAACTCACTAAGGAAGAAGTCTTCACTGGGTTCTCATAGTTGTGTATCAAGAATGAAGAAAGGTGCCAGATAATATTAGAACAGAAGGTTCTGATAGTCAACTAGAAGCTGAGAAGGAAGAACATCTATCAATCATTGCTGATCTGAAAGAGGAGGTTGTATGGCAAAAGTCAAAACTTGAAAATATGACCAAATCTATAAAAATGCTGAACAATGGTACCACGCAGCTGGATGAGATTCTTCAGACTGGGAGAGTTGCTGGAAATGTGCAAGGCCTTGGTTTTAACAATCAAGCAGAGAACTACAAGAAGCCTGTATTAAAGTTTGTTCCTCAGAAAATAAAGCAAGAAGAGCGGATGTCAAGTCACATGTGTAGCGAGCGATTTTGGACGCGGTTCTTAAGCGCTGGTCGCTCTCTGCAGTTTGAGCTTAAAACTACAGGTCGATTCATTTTTTATCCTATTATGAGCTGAATAAGGAAGGGAAATAGATGTCTCCAATTAACCCTGCTTGCATACTGAGTTTAAACAGTGGTCTGTTAGGTTACAGATGCTATCAATGTGGGGGGGCCTTTGTACTGGTTATTCGTATTTCGCCAATACAGGTTCTTTCTTTCTAGGGCTTGGGCAAAAGGTTTCTGGTGGGGAACAAGGATTAGGATGTTAGGACTGATGCTTTTGAATTACTGCTTTTAATTGATGGAGATATGGGATTTGGGTTTTTTGTTGATTGCGCTCGCTAAGATCTTTTCTTTCGATCTTATGCCTACGTATTCTCGTTTACCGAAACAGGGAAATCAGAGCGTTCGTAGTTCCTCCTATTCTATGGGAGGAAATTGGTTTTTTGGTGTCTTGTTCAAAGCCCAAGACATGAAGCAAAAGGTGGTTTGTATCTTGGTCAAAGCCCAAGATGTGAAGTTGAAAGGTCTATTTGTGTCTTGTTCAAAGCCCAAGACGTGAAGCTGAAAGACCTCGACTTTAGAGAGAATTTGTCATCTCTAAAGAGGGGAGAAGGAGAATTACTTTAACTGGGATACGCGGATCCGAGCAATGCCATAATTTCCGAAGAAAGGGTTTTAACCTGAAGGAGAAGACTTTAACTCAGTGTAGAGCAATGCCATCTTTCCTTAGGGATTTCTCATGCTAAAAGAGGGACAGTGACATGGATGTAGATGATCCAGAGGCTTGCTGCTTACAGCGATTAGATGAAAGGAAAGGAGTTATTGATGTTTGTGTACCGTGAACGATGCACAGCTTTGATGCTTAAAGGTTGATTGGATCAACCAGTGGTTTTCTTATACAAAGCCTAAGAGGAGGCTAATTTCCGCTAGGAAAATCATTATACAAAGCCTAAGAGGAGGCTATTTTGTGTCTCGTACAAAGCCCGAGAGAGAGGCTAAAAGGTTTTGACCCAGTGGGGCATATCGTTATACAAAGCCTAAGAGGAGGCTAGCAAAGAGTTTGACTCTTGCTTAAGGGATTTATATCTCGTACGAGGCCCGAGATGGAGGCAAAAAAAAGGGGTGATTGACTCAACGAGGGAATCTTTTGTGTCTCATACAAAGCCTGAGAGAGAGGCTAAAAGGTTGTTTTAACTCCACTGGGGAGAATTTTGGTATCTCGTACGAAGCCCGAGATGAAGGCTACTGTAACTGTTTCACTTGAGTGACATATCCAATATACTGATTTAAAAGAGAAAATCAGTTCTTATATGAGTAACACTGTACACAGGGATTTAATTTGAGGATCAGGGATATTTCCTTCTCTTTGAGGAAACGGGAAATCCAAAGGGTATTGAGACTATCCGAGTCTGCGGGTTTCCTTCCTATTTAACGAAGGGTGCTTGAGAATGTCTTTGAGACTCAAGGAAGTTAGACTGTCCGTGTCTAGAGTTTTATCTTTTGTACTATGCTTCGAGAAACAGTAGTAGACTCTATGAAAGGACTGTTCTATGAGGATGACTAGGTTCTATTCCTATACCTCTAGGAGGTCATCGGGACAATTTGTACGAAGCCCAAGAGGAGGCCAGAATCTTTTAAGAAGCCGACGGGTCCTTGTACGAAGCCCAAGAGGAGGCTATCATTCTCGGAGGAAGAGATCATTATACAAAGCCTAAGAGGAGGCTGTGAATACTTCTAAGAAGCCGTATGGTCCTTGAATAATGCCCAAGAGGAGGCTGGGTTGCTTATAGGAAGCCTGTGGGTCCTTGTATGATGCCCAAGAGGAGGCCGGTGCTTTTAAGAAGCCCGTGGGTCCCAAACCAAAGAAAAGTTCAAGAAAACTCTTTTAAAGATAAAACCACTGGTAAACGTGCGAGGTTTACTATCCAGCAACTTTTATCTTTTCAAGAGAGTTTGAACAGTTCGGAGGTTTGAAGAAATTCAAGAGAAGTTTCACCGAGAATAATTCATCTCTGGGGAATAGAATTTCTTGACGATTCCTAAGGAGGACAGCCGAAGAGAAGACTGTATCTGGTGCTCCTATTAGGGATCTAGCCGTCTATTTCTACGAATAAATGAAACGGCGTCACTTAGTTCTAGACGTAGTTGCCGGGGAAACTCGAAATATCTATACTATTATTACACAGTAGATATGAGTTTATGAAAGGAGACTTACAGTGAGCAGCCCCACAATACAGTTTATAATATGAAAGCAGTAAATGAAAGCGATAACCACTTACTCGGTTGTAGTGCTTCCATGCTGTTTGGTTAGTTGTTCAACAAAGAAAGATAAAAACAACAGTATATTCAAAAATCAAAGGAGAAAGTGCTTTGAAAAAGAAAGATTTGGGGCTTACAGCTCAAGGAGAGGCCCAGGGTTTTATCAGTGAGCGCACTGTTTGACTTTGTACAGCGGGACTTATACAAGTGACTGGGGCCCAAAAAGGTTTTCTGTACAAAGGGATGGGTCTTACACTCTCTCAAGAGGCCCAAAAAGGTTTAAAGAAAAGAGAAATGGGTCTTACTACTCGAGGGTAGGCCCAGATGACTTTTGAAAAGGCGACGATCGCGCCGTTTGTTTTTTGACGGTATCGGGACTTATACAATAAGTGAGGCCCAAAATGTTTTGGTAAAAAAAAAGTGTTGGGTCTTACACTCTAATAGAGGCCCAAAGTGTTTTGAAAATGATTTATGAGGGTTGAATTAATCCAAAACCCTAATTTGTTTTCAAAATGTATTTAATTGAATAAAAATTCAATTAAAATGATCAAAAATTGTTTAACACATGGAAAACAAATTGTGATCTTGGATTAATGCTTCAAAAATTAAGTATTGACCTACAAAATAATTAGAAAGCATTAAAAGTTGCAAAATCAATGTAGAAAAAATATTTAAAATGCCAAAAACAATCAAAATATTAATTCTTTACAAAAATATCAATTATATGAAATAAATAATATTTTTGGGATTTTTTGTGAAAATAAAATATTTTAACATTTTTGTGAATTATTAAAAAAAGAATCAACTCAAAATCATTAAAACTCAGAGAGAAATTAATTTTTGAATCAATTAAACAAAATCACAAAATTCAAATATTCAAATATATGAAAATGGCGCCAAGAACAACACCAAGAACACGCGCGTTTTTCATTTTGCCCAGATTTGCATTTTCTATCCAATCTCCATGAATACGTAACCATATCATGCAATCCAAATATCATTATGCTCGCCTCAACCTCACGATCATGTCTATGTACTTTAATTTCATTTAAATTAAACATACAACAAGAAATCACGAAGAGACCTCAAGAACCCTAATTTCTGCATGAAGGCTAGGATTTTTGATACACGATTCAAACAATGCAATTAATTGAGGGAAAACATTCCATGCATGATTATGAACATATGGCCAAATTATTGTGCGATGAAATATGCATAGATTGAGAGATGACCAAGTTTAGGCTTACCTCCAAGTCGTGACAGCAAGAGCAAATCAAATTCTGGGTTGGAGGTGTTACAGATGAGTTGTGATGATCTGAACAGCTTCCCTACACCATATGGAGTGTGTTTGAACACTTGGATTGAATTGAAATGGACTGGATCAGTTTATGGCATCTCAGCTGCAACTTCACTTCAAACTTGTGTGGATGGCAAGTGATTTTGTGAAATTGATGTTTCAGATGTTATGTGAGTGTTTGATCAGCTCATATGTGATGTATGTGAGGTGTGTGAGTGATTGGTTTGTGCAGAATTGCTCTCAAACTCAAAACCCGATAGCTACCTTGCTAAGAAAGGCATTTTTGCCAAGAGAAAGAGATTTTGAGGAAAGCATCTGTTAGATGGCTTTGGTGTACTTAAACTGACCACAATTGAGCTCTATTTATAGTAGAGCAAGTTTGTTTTGCAAGGAATAGTACATGGCAGCTGGTAAGTAGGTTTCCTCAATGTTGGCCAATGGAAATGAAAGTCTCCTCTAGCCATTGACTAGAGGTTAGGGCACAGAGCTTTGGTCCCCTTGGTCTTGGATAAGTCTTGACTGATTTCAGATGAGAATGGCTCAGTCCATGCCACCTTGATGGTTCCATTGAATGCCTCATTCCAAATTTGAAGTCTTGTCCCTACTTTGGCAACTCTAGGTTCAACATGCTATTCCTTGTTCCTTGGACCTTGGAGGCTTGGCTCAGTGATTGTCCCCTTTGGATTCAATCCTCTGAGGTGTCCAAGTGGATTGGAGCAATTGCAATTGGCTGATTTTGGCAAATCGAGCCAAAATGCAAATTCTGCCTTGCTTTGACAGATTTCAGCAAGGCAACTTGCCAATGTTGTATCTCATGGTGTAGGTTGAATTTGGCAATGTTCTTGGCCATTTTGGAAAGCTCTTACATGATACAACAACTGTTTGAACAAGTTTGGTTTTGATCTCTTTTGATTCCAAGTGAAAAATCCCCCTACATTTGGCAAAAAGTGAAGGCAAATTCTGACTTAGTGAAAATTTCACTAAGTGTTGGAAAAAGTGACATTTTCACTTTTCAGCCACTTTGATCACTCCATAACTCAAAATCCTTAATGAATTGGAATGACTTGTAGTTGAAGTTTTTGTAGGTGATAATGAGGGCTACAAATCCATCTTTGGATGAGAAAAAATGGCCTTGTGGTTTAGGAGTTATGGTCCTCCAAAGTTGGTACCTTTGCCACTTTATTTTTAACTTAGAAAATTTTCTAAGTTTTATGGTTACCCCTTTTACAAGTTATCTCACTTTTCTTGATTTTTCTTGATGAATGATGATTCAAATCATACATTAACATCATTTTAGGGTTAAAAATCCATTTTGGTGAAAAATCTCAAAAAGTCAAAGTTGACTTTTGTGCACAGTTGACTTTTTATCAGATGAATTCCAAACTGTGCAATTCTTCAGGAAATCATGTTCTTGACCTAAATCAAACTTGATGGACATGTTCCATGGGTGTCATAGGGTATATTCAATCATGTATTAGGGTTTGGGAGCATGTCTTGGTCAAAAGTCAAAGTTACAGTTGACTTTTCCCTTAAAACCCTAATTGTGGTGCAGATGAAAATGAGACTTGTTGCTCAAGCTTCTTGGATCAATCCATTGTTCCAAATGGATCAACATGGTGTATTAGAGACCCTCAAATCATCTCTTGAGGTCTTGGCTCATGGTTTGTCCCAAAAGTCAACTTAGGGGTGAATTAGGTCAAGAAACCCTAATTCCTGATTTTTGATGAACGCATCCCCTGAGGCAAAATTGACTTGATGCATGGGTTCATGAGGTTCCATGAAGTATATTAGGTTATGTTTTGGATCAATGGCTTGTGCCCAGATGAAATTTCCATCTGGAGGCCCTGGTCGACCAAAACCCTAATTTGGTGACACTGTCGATCTTGAGACATGATCCACCTAGAAGGGAGCAGCCTTGTGCTTAATCCTTGAAGTGGGAGTCCTTTTTGATCCATTGTGGATGTTTAAGAGATTAGACAAGTTGAAGATCATGTCATTTCTTGATTGATCCTTTGTCTAAGCACTCAGAGAGGGCTTGAAACCCTAATTTTGATTGTATTGGATGCTCACCCATCTTTGGGGAGACTGATGAAGCATGATGGTTCATCCATATTGTGATGATGATTTTCACAATGATGGGAAATCTAAGTGGTCAAAATTTGGGGTATTACAGATGCCCCTATTTAATCTTCTTGGACCCGAAGGTATGAATGACGAAGGGATTCGAGCATTCGGGGTGCAAGAGGATTAAATATCGGAATATCTGAAATTTTGATGGTGGTTATGAATGGTAGCTTCCGCATTCATCTTCTTTAACTAAGCAATGATGCTTAGAAAAGGTAAACTTCCCCTCGATCCTGGTTTTCAGCCAAGGAACTGGTCTCAGTTTTCTTTTGAAATAAACCTCCCCTCGTTCTTGGTTTCCTACCAAGGAACTGGTCTTAGTTTCTGATTTGAACTTCCCCTCGATCCTGGTTTCTTACCAAGGACTGGTCTTAGTTTCTGATTTAAACTTCCCCTCGATCCTGGTTTCTTACCAAGAACTGGTCTTAGTTTCTTTTGTCAATAAACTTTACTGACAAGGGACGCTATTCGTAGCGGTTTTCCTTCAAACTTCTCGCCGAATTTTCCTGGGGAGATGCCATTTGAGTGGAAAAAGTTTTGATGTCAGACTTGCTGGGGAACCCATTTGTCTGAGTTGTAGAGTTGTACAAACTTCTCTGTTGGAGACGCCATTTGTTTCTACTGGGGAAAGCGAGTCTCTTGAGAGACTGCTTTCGTTTGGGATCTTTCATCATACTTTTCTCGGGATCTTCCCAGAGAAACGCCATATGATGGGGTCCAATTTTGAGGTGTCGATGACCTTTTCATCAACGACTTTTCGGAGAAATACTGATGTACTGCCGAATCTCTGATCACGAGGCTTTCTCTGTGGATTTTCCTTAATCCGGGAAAGCAAGGATATCATCTTCAATGGCGAAGAGTGATGCTTATTGAAAGTTTTCTCTGGCTTTTCAGAGGTTCAAGTTATCAAAGTGGCCAAGTGCCGACTCTGATCTAAAGATATACTGGTGGCGAGATTGTGCAGACGCAACACTTCCTGACGAGGAAAGAACTGACAAACTCGATTGAGAAAACTGTTTATCACTAGGGGACAAGACCAACTCAAGTGATAGTGATGCAATATGAAATGTGAATGCAAATCAAAAATGCATGAAGTATGTATGTTTATGCTGACAAAACAGACGCGACATACAGACTAATGGATGAACATAATTGGATACTCGGCCATCGCGGGGCGAAGAAGTACCGTTGATTCAAAATAGTAATTCCACCTTGCTTAGGAGAGATAGTCCACGCGGGGAGCTATGTCGATCGGGCTTAGGAGATGAGAACTCGGCCGAGGCGTGTCAGACAAAACAAGGTCTCTGACACAGTTGATCCCTTCATTCAGGCATACTTGCTTAGAAGGAGTACTTTGATTCTGCACTTTGAAATCCGCTTACTTCGGGAGAAGCAATCGATGTTCTTCTGATGTTCAACAGTCAAAAGAAATTGCCATCTTTAATTTAAAAGCAGAAAAATTTTTAACAAGTAAATTCATTTTTGTTTTATTTCAAGAATCGCTGATTAAGTTTAAACAACGTCGTTCTGTAAAGCTAAAACAAGTAAAGAATTACAAACAAAAGCACAAGGGCTCAAATTTTATTGATAAGATGGAGATCAGCCAAACGCGTGATTCCAAAGAGTATATACAAAGTTAGAAAATGGTAATTTACAGGGAAAAGGGCTACGTTGAAACATAACGACCACTATCCTTCTACCAACTTTGAGTTCGGTGCATCCTGAGCTTCCGTCGAAGATGACCTTTGACTGGAGATTTCCTCCGATAGATGATGTTAACTACTGTTGAGGGACTTGCCTCTGTTGAACATAGTTACTTTCCGTTATCCCTAATTTTTGCCTGGATTGTACTATGAGATTTCCAATCCATCGGGATGATTCTTTTTTTCATGTCTCTAACTTTTGCCTGGACCGCCCTTTCGGGTTTTCAATCCACCGAGACGTTTTTTTTTTTTAGTTTAGGCGAAGTATTTCTTGACTACATCAACATTCGTGGGGTAGGCAAATTCCTCTCCGTCCATGGTTACAAGTCTCAAGGCGCCGCCTGAGAAAGCTTTCGTGACCACATAGGGGCCATCATAATTCGGGGTCCATTTGCCCCGAGAGTCAGTGAGAAATGATTGTATCTTCTTGAGCACGAGGTCTCCTTTTCTGAAGACATGAGGCCGAACCTTTTTGTCAAACGCCCTCTTCATTCTTTGCTGATACAACTGACCGTGGCATAGTGCCGTGATTCGCTTCTCTTCGATCAGATTCAATTCGTCGTGTCGACTTTGACACCATTCAGCTTCGGTGAGCTTAGCTTCCATCAATACCCTGATTGACGGGATCTCTACTTCTATGGGAAGCACTGCCTCCATGCCATATACTAGAGAGAAAGGGGTAGCCCCTGTTGAAGTGCGGACAGATGTGCGATAACCATGAAGAGCAAAGGGTAGCATCTCGTGCCAATCTTTATAGGTTACAACCATCTTTTGAACGATCTTCTTGATGTTCTTGTTAGCCGCTTCTACCGCTCCGTTCATCTTGGGTCGGTAGGGAGATGAGTTATGGTGTTCGATCTTGAACTCTGCGCATAACTCTTTCATCATCTTATTGTTCAAGTTAGATCCATTATCAGTAATGATCTCGCTTGGAACACCATAACGGCAGATGATATTATTTTTGATAAATCGGACTACCACTTGTCGGGTTACATTGGCGAATGACGCTGCTTCGACCCACTTGGTGAAATAGTCAATGGCTACCAGGATGAACCGATGTCCGTTTGAAGCCTTAGGTTCAATCATGCCAATCATGTCGATTCCCCATAAGGAAAATGGCCACGGGGAAGAAAGAACCTTGAGATGTGATGGCGGTACAAGAATTTTGTCGGAGTATATCTGACACTTGTGACACCTCCTCATGTACTTGTAGCAGTCGGATTCCATGGTCAACCAATAGTACCCGGCCCTGAGAATTTTTCTCGCCATTGTGTGTCCGTTGGCATGAGTGCCAAAGGATCCTTCATGAATTTCTTTCATGAGCATGTCTGCTTCTGGTCTGTCGACGCATCGGAGCAAGACCATGTCAAAATTTCTCTTATAAAGAGTGTCATCGCTCAGGAAGAAGTTTCCAGCCAATCTTCTGAGGGTTTTCCTGTCTTTTCTGAGTGCCCCAGATGGGTACTCTTGTTTCTGAAGGAAGCATTTGATATCGTGATACCAAGGTCTGTCGTCTATGACTGCTTCAATCATGAAGATGTAAGCGGGCCGTTCAAGGCGCATGATGTCGATCTTAGGTATGTCATTCCATCGACCTACACTAATCATGGAAGAGAGAGTGGCTAATGCATCAGCCATGTGATTCTCATCACGAGCGATGTGATGAAAGTCGACTCTGTTGAAGAAGGGTAACAACCTCCTTGCATAGTCTTTGTAAGGAATCAATCCCGATTGGTATGTGTTCCAATCTCCTTTTATCTGGTTAATAACCAGGGCTGAATCGCCGTATACGTCCAAGTTTTTGATCCTTAAATCAATAGCTTCTTCGAGACCCATAATACATGCTTCGTATTCGGCCTCGTTGTTCGTACATTTGAACGTAAGTCTAGCAGTGAAAGGAATGTGGGAACCCTGAGGGGTAACAATGATTGCCCCAATTCCGTTTCCATAATGATTAACTGCTCCGTCAAAGATGAGTCCCCACTGGGAACCTGGTTCTAGCCCTTCACTGGGTAGCGGTTCATCGCAATCTTTCATTTTTAGATACATGACATCTTCGTCTGGGAAGTCAAACCCGATTGATTCTTGATCGTCAATCGGTTGATGAGCCAAATAATCGGCTAAAATACTTCCTTTAACGGCTTTCTGAGCGTGGTACTCTATGTCATATTCTGATAGTAACATCTGCCAACGGGCAATCCTTCCCGTGAGAACAGGTTTTTCGAAAACGTACTTGATTGGATCCATTTCGGAGACCAACCAAGTAGTATGACGAATCATGTACTGGCGAAGACATTTGGCTGCCTAAGCCAAAGCGCAACAAGTTTTCTCAAGCATTGTGTACCGAGTTTCGCAGTCGGTGAATTTCTTGCTTAGATAGTAAATGGCAGACTCTTTCCTTTTAGTTTCGTCTTGTTGGCCAAGTACACATCCCATTGAGTCCTCTAGGACTGTGAGGTAAATGATTAGTGGTCTTCCTTCCACTGGAGGATTCAATAGATATTCCTTAATACTGTCGAAGGCGGTTTGGCAATCTTCTGACCAAACGCAATCCTGGTTCTTTTTTAATAACTTGAAAATCGGCGCACAAGTGGCGGTCATAAGGAATATGAATCTGGAGATGTAGTTCAAACGTCCCAGGAATCCTCTGACTTGTTTTTCAGTTTTCGGAGAAGGCATTTCTTGAATGGCCTTGACCTTGTCAGGATCAACTTCAATCCCTTTCTGGCTGACGATGAACCCTAGTAGTTTCCCTGAACGGACACCGAAGGTGCACTTGTTAGGATTCAAGCGGAGCTTGAATTTTCTTAGACGTTCGAACAATTTTGACAGATGTTCAATGTGCTCATCCTCTGTTCTTGATTTTGCAATCAAATCATCGACACATACCTCGATTTCTTTGTGTATCATGTCATGAAACAGAGTAGTCATGGCCCTTTGATAGGTTGCCCCGACGTTCTTCAAACCGAACGGCATTACCTTGTAACAAAAGGTACCCCATGGGGGTAATGAACGAAGTTTTCTCCATGTCTTTCGGCGCCATTTTGATCTGATTATAGCCCGAGAATCCATCCATGAAGGAGAATACTTTGAACTTCGCTGTGCTGTCAACCAGCATGTCAATGTGTGGTAAAGGAAAGTCGTCCTTTGGACTTGCCTTGTTCAAATCTCTGTAATCAACACACATTCTGACCCTTCCGTCCTTTTTGGGAACGGGTACGATGTTGGCTAACCATTGAGGATATTCAGATGTAGCGAGGAAACCCGCGTCAATCTGTTTCTGTACCTCCTCTTTGATTTTGATGGCCATGTCCGGGTGAGTCCGTCTCAACCTTTGCTTTACTGGCGGACATTCCGATCTTAGCGGTAAGTGATGTTCCACGATACTGGTATCCAACCCTGGCATATCCTGATAGGACCAAGCGAATACATCGGGGAATTCTTTGAGAAGCTTTATCAAACCCTCTCTAGCAGTTGGACTGAGCAATGCTCCGATCCTGATTTCTTTTCTCTCTTTTTCTGAACCCAAGTTTACCGTTTCCAATGGATCTTTGTGAGGTTCAATGGACCTTTCCTCTTGTCTGAGTAGTCAGGAGATCTCTTCTGGAATTTCGTTGTCATTTTCTTCTTCATCCTCGAATACTGGGAACTCAAAGTTGGAAGAAGGCATCGGATCGTATGTTTCAACGGGGTATAAAACAAGCAATCTGCATGACGTGATGATTCGTGTTTAGAAGAGATAGAGAAAATGCAAGTGTGTGCAGGGTATTGATTTTACTGCTTGTTTTTATGATTGAATGTTTTTTTAGGATTACCATTTTCTGAAAAAGCAAAAAGAGAAAACATCAATAATGCGGAAATTACAGAACGACGTTATTTTATTAATGAACAAGTCGAATCTTGAAACTACAGCCCTATAAAACAAAACTCACTCGCTTCGGGCAAAGCGAAGAGGGAAATTTACAGAAAGCGAGCCCTATCAAAACATCCGTTTCACCTGGGCAGGGTGAAAGGTTAAAGATGGCAATTACTTTGACTGACGAACGACCTTCGGAACCTCGACGGCAACCCATTGGCGGCAAACTCCTCGGTGAATCACAAAGTTTGGCACCTTCTTTGATTTGTCTTCAGAAATGACGCTGATTTTTGGTGGCGCAGGATCGTTGGAATCTGTCTCCCAGGCAGAATTGTCGTAGGAGGATTCCTCTGTTGCATTTTGCATAGCATTTGTGCTCTCAGCTGTATCTTCCCATCCAGTTGACTGGATATCTTCGAGCCTGATACGAGAGCTTTCGGGAGCAGTGTACTTGACCATAAAGTTGTATTTTCCACTTGGTTGTCCCAAAGTGTCCCAAACTTCTTTGGAACTGGAGAAGTCATCCCTCTCGATGACGTTGACCTCAGGAAAAGCATAGTTGATGAATTCTAGTCCTGCAAACGTTGCGAATTCATCTTCATGTTGAGTAGTTTTCGAATGACCTGAGTGTTGATCCCATGACATGGTGGGGACACAGGTATTCTGTTCAATGACGCTCAGCTGAGTTTCATTACTCGGCTGACTTTCTTGGCCCAAGTTTCCTGGGTAAGGCTGCCACATTGGCAGACCATCCATCGGGCCATAGTAATTATGATCAAAGTTTTCTTTCATCAGAGTGTCTTCCTCTAATGAATTTGGCGGAGCACGGCATCCTTCCGGATCACGATCCCCGTAGATCATTTCGACATCTGATCTTGGTATAAATCTCGGACTTTCTGTAGGAAAGCAAAAAGGCATAGGCACCTCTTCCTGAGACATATAGCCGTCCTTGTTAAGGTAGGACTTCCATTATTCATCTATGTCAGAGGGATCTTCCTCATTGATAGCATGAACTGTCTGAGACACTGGGTGAAGAAAACCTCCAATGTGGAAGAAGTTTTGAAGGGGATGAAGACTTTCATCGTTGGCGGCTGTCTGAGTACAGGTCGCAGAAAAACCAAGACCCTTCTTTGTTTTATTGTCAATAGGAATGACAAGCCGTCCCCATCCTGTCGTATCGGTACTCTCGACCACTTTGATAGCATCTTTGTATGAAGAAATTGAAGTTCCTTCTTTGAATTGATCGTTCTTGCTCACCGATAGTGCTTGGAACTGAGTTCCAATAACCTCCTCGGGTTCCACACAAGTAGATGATGATAAGTTGCTTACAAGCAAGGCTTGTTCCCCACAAACCGTGACAAGTTGATCGTTCTTGACGAACTTTAGCTTTTGGTGGAGGGTTGAAGTAACCGCTCCAGCCTGATGTATCCAAGATCTTCCTAATAAATAACTGTATATTGCCCGGATGCCCATGACCTGGAAAGTGATTTGGAAAGTGTGAGGACCAATAGTTATGGGAAGATCAACTTCGCCGATAACTGTTTTTCTGGATCCGTCGAATGCTTTGACGACGACCTCGCTGACTCTCATCGGAGGGCCCTTAAATGATAATTGCATCAAAGTGGACTTCGGCATAACATTCAGGGCTGACCCTGTGTCTACCAGTACGTTGGCTAAAGCATCGCCCTGGCAGTTAACTGTAATGTTGAGCGCCATGTTATGACGACGACCCTCTTCAGGTAATTCCTCATCACTAAATCCCAAATTATTGCAGGAAGTGATGTTAGAGACAATGTTATCGAATTGTCTGATTGTTACATCCTGTTCCACAAAGGCTTGCTCCAAGACTTTCTGTAGAGCCTCCATGTGGGCTTCTGAACTGAGTCACAGCGATAATACTGAGATCTTTGAAGGAGTCTATAACAGTTGATCAACAATGTTATATTCACTCCTTTGGATGAGCTTTAGCATCTCATCTTTGTCTTTTGAAAAGTCGGGATTACCAGATTGACTGACTGGTGGATCAGGAATTTCCGCCTGAAGTTCCTTTTCTTTGTTGGATTCTCCAACCCCTCGGTTGAAGATTCGACCGCTCCGTGTTACACGACTGATGTCTGCAATATTCACGACGGAGGGTAATGGAATTTCCTTTCCATTCTCGATTATTGTTGCACCGTATTTGTAAGGGATCGCCTTAGCTGATTCATACGGTAGTGGCCCCGGTAGATAGATGACTATAGGAACCTTCTGATTTTTCTGACCGTCAGAAGTAACCTCGATCCGTTCCTGGTTGGGAACTCTAGATTCGTCAAGTAGAGGGACGATGGCAAAAACATCCCTGATCTGGGGATGACCAGAGATCATGACAACATCCTCAACTTGCTCGGCAAGGTAGTTCGGCGACCAAATGATGGGTC
The DNA here is from genome assembly GCA_022829125.1 of Lathyrus tuberosus. Classification (NCBI taxonomy): domain Eukaryota; kingdom Viridiplantae; phylum Streptophyta; class Magnoliopsida; order Fabales; family Fabaceae; genus Lathyrus; species Lathyrus tuberosus. The sequence goes on from JALAZF010000536.1 coordinate 3,222,450, forward strand.
CAAAACCTGGGTATGGATGAATTTCTCCATGATCGATCTGACCCTGAAGAGCTGCTCTCACAAGGTAACACCCTTGGTTACTTTCCGAACAGACGCTACAACTGTCATAGTTGTGTGGTGGCACCTGGCCACGCCCACTTTAAATACAATGTAACCTCACTAGGTTACCTTCCATTAATCGGACATCCTGACTTTGACGACGAGTAGGATTCCTGTTATTGATACTAATCTGCTGAGAATCTTCGTCCATATAGATTGGCATCCACCAGTGATTTAACAAGTGCTGAAGTGCCTCCTGGACAAGGGTACAACCTCGATCATTTTCGCAACCCGCTTTACAATTTTGATAGTCATGTGATATTAAGAATCCAAGTCGGACCTGCTTAGCATGTAACTCTACCAGGTTGGTATTCATCACGCGAATATCAAAGATCTGAACCATGTTGATTTGATAGGAGTTCCTATCATGGTAGTCTTGGACCCATCCAAGATCCATCTGACGCTGGAGGGCCTCTTGTATGAAAGAGTATCCCTATTTGTTTACCGAGCAAATCAGACAGGAACTGTAATCGTGCCGCGGCAGATTATGATACTGGCTTTGCCTTGAGTGCATCGCCACCAAGTTGACATTCATCGCACAGATGTCGTGGTTTTGAATGACGTTAGAATTTGTAGAGACCATGTTAACTCCACGAACTCGGTGCTCTTGGATCCATCCAAGATCCATTTGTGCCTGTAGAGCTGCTTGCACTACCGAACATCCTTGGTTATCTTTAGAGCAGATATCACACTGGTGATAATTATGAGGTGGCACATGGCCATATCCACTCTGTCTACAATGCATCCTGACCAGATTGGTCCCCAATAATAGTACATCGTGAATTTGATAGACATTATTAGTCTCTTTCTCAATCAGATTGACTGCAGCTTTCTCGTGTTAAGGCAGCGGGTTCGTAAGAACATTAGGATTCTTATCTTTGAAAGATAAGAGCCCGCTCCTAACAAGCTTTTGCACGTCGGATTTGAAATTGAGGCAAGTCTCAATGTTATGCCCTGAACCTCCTTGATGATAAGGACATGTTTGATCCGCTTTAAACCAAAAAGGCAGATTTTCCAGAACTGAAAGGGGAGACTTAGTCTGAATGTGCCCCTTAGCCAGCAGTAACGGAAATAGTTCTGCGTACAACATGGGTATAGGATCAAACCCTGATGGCCGTATTGTACGGTTGTTGTTATATGGAGGATGAGCCTGCTGAAGAGGCTGTTGTGTCCTTTGTTGGTCAGGTTGGCTCTGCGCAACCTGAGGTTGATACATAGGAACAGGCGCGGGGCCGATAGCAGGAGTAACAGCTGCTACTGGCTGATAACGTCGCCTTTGCTTTCCGAGAGAGATATTCCCAATATCTTGCTCTTTTTTCTTAGGGAGAGCACTACCGTATTTTTTAGTATCGCTCGTTGATCCTGTGTCTTTTACCAAACGTCCTTCTCGGATGGCTTCCTCAAGACGTACACCCATACCGACCATCTCGGTGAAATCACTGGGTGCACTGGCGACCATTCGGTCATAGTAAAATGAGCTTAAGGTCTTTAAGAAGATCTTTGTCATCTCTTTTTCCTCAAGAGGTGGACAAATTTGAGCGGCAATTTCACGCCACCTTTGAGCATACTCCTTAAAGGTTTCCTTGTCCTTTTGCGACATCGATCTGAGTTGATCTCTGTCGGGTGCCATGTCCAAATTGTATTTGTATTGTTGGATGAAGGCAGTACCAAGATCTCTAAAAGTACTGATCGTAGCACGGTTTAAACCCATGTACCATTTGAGTGCGGCACCGGTTAAACTATCCTGAAAGTAGTGAATCAGCAGGTCCTGATTCTCCGTCTGAGCTGACATCCGCCGAGCGTACATCACCAGATGGCTTTGAGGGCAAGAGTTACCCTTGTATTTTTCAAAGTCGGGCACTTGGAACTTGTGCGGGACTTTTACATTTGGGACCAAGCAGAGGTCTGCGGCATCCTTTCCGAATAAATCCTGACCGCGAATGGCTTGCAGCTCTTTCTACATTTCCAAGAACTGCTCCTGGAATTCCTCCATTCTGTCAAACATAGTTTCCTTCTTACCAGAAGGTGTTGGTGGAATCTGTCCTTCCAGGACAGTGTGCACCACAGGGGGTGGTACCGTGACTACGGCAGCAAATCTTGGCATTTCCCGAAGTTTGTAACCTTCAGGAGTCTTCAGTATGCCCCTGGCATCTTCGCTTTCCCGAAGTTTGTAACCTTCAGGCCCAGCGGCTTCTGTTGCGATTCCCTGATCTTCAGTGATCGGCGAAACATATCCTTCCGGGATATAGTTAACAGGCATGACCCAAGGACGATCTTTCAGTATCTGATACCTAGGATCATACTTTTCTATGATGGGCGTTGAGGTGATCTCTGAGATCACAGTTCTTTGTAGCTGAGCTTCTGCCATGGCTTACATGTCGTTTCAAAGCTTTCTCATATCCTCTCTCAGAGCGTCGATCTCTTCTTTCAACTCTCTGTTTTCTTCCTCAAGATCATCCATCTTTTTCTGACGATTGGCCCGAGTATTATACGAATGAGACAGTTTGACTCTAGAATCAAGACACAAACGTGAGATTCGTAGGGAAGAAGAATACGCGATGTGAGAATGATGAATGCATTGATTATATTAATTGTTTTTTAGGTTTAATTAAAATAAACTTCGACAATTAGATTGCAAATATCAAACAGTGGGGAAACCTTTTTTTATTGAATTCCAAAGGATTACAGAAATGGAAATACAGTAGATTACAAAGTGCAGAAACAGAAACCTAAACGAATGGGTCCCGAGTCCTCTCTGAAGAGAAATCAGGTGCTGATTCTGGTATCTTCCTTTTCTTTGACCGGGATGCTTGGGCCGTTGTCGGGTTGTCATTCCTTTGCCAAGTGAAAGGAGTGAGCAAATTCCTTTGGTCATCTTGATTCTCTACAGCATCCTGCTCTAAAATTTCAATCAGAGCATCTTTCTCTTTCAGTAGTTGCTGTATTTGGATACACTCTACGTCGAGGGTGCGGTACTTGTTCTTCCAAGACCTCCTTTCCTTTTGAACTTTGTTGAGAGTAACCTGAAGCCTTTCAGTTTCCGTCATGAAGTACATGACAATTTCCCTCGGCGGAAGAATTCCGTAACGAGGATAAGGCACCTTTAGCTTGAGAGCTCTAGTTTGTACCCAATGGAGATAAGGCTCCACCGAGACACAGTCCGGTTTTCCCAGAGACTCTCGTCCTTTCTTATGAACATGTTTCCAAGCTTGCACTATTTCCATCTTTAGTGCTCTGTGATTTTCTCCTTCTTTGAAGAAAAGACCTTCCAGATGAACACCCAGTGGGATGTGTCTCATCGGGTATCCAAATTGACGAAGAACTAATATCGGATGATAGTTGATTCCTCCTTTAGTTCCTATGAGGGGTACGCTGGGGAAGTTTCCACAACGGTCAATGATTCTGATTCCCTCATAAATCCTATTACACCAATCTATATCAGAGTTGGTGAGGGACATGATCTTCTGCGACCAACGTAAGACACTCTTGCAATCCCAAAAAGCGGCAGACTTGGGCAAGTGAGAGATAAACCACTTGTAAAGCAAAGGTACACAGCATGTGATCTCCCCTCCGCTGTACAAATTTCCTAAGTGTACAGAATGATACGCATCTGCGAGCAAAGTCGGCACAGGGTTTCCAATGAGAAAAACCTTAATAGCGTTGATATCGACGAAGTTATTGATGTTGGGAAACAAAAATAACCCGTAGGTGAGCAAGACAAAGATGCTTTCAAAAGCAGTCCCGTTCCCTATACTAGCGAAGTATAGAGCCTTCTTTGTCAAGAACTGGGCTGGCAAACCTTGGATGCCACCCTTAGTGGTCATGTGAGTCCTGACCTCAGACTCGTCCAAATGAATCGCTCTTGCAATGATCTGATTCTTTGGAATTTCTTCCAGTCCAGAAAATGGAGCTCGATCTGTAATGTGTAAATCAGTCAGATGAGAATACTCCTCCAGCGTTGGTGCCAGCTGGTAATCCGGGAATGTGAAACAATGATAAACTGGATCGTAGAACTGAATGAGCGCGTCCATGATCCCCTTAATCACATGGACTCTTAACAGTGGTAGCAAACCACCGTGCTTGGCTCTGAAAGCCTCTGGGTTAACGATCATCCTCGCTAACTTTCTCAAATCCCCTAGTTTTGGAACCTTAAAGGTATACTGGTGAGTTCTCCTTCTACCGAAATCCATTAATGCAATCTTTTTCTCTGATATTTGCAATCACAGTCTTAGTTTAATTTGAAAAACAAAGAGACTAGAAGAGAAGGTTTTTTGAATGTTTTAATGTTTTATTAAATGAATGCATGAATGCAGCACATAAAAACATAGAAAAAACATGGGGTCAGAGGGTCGTTGTCATGAAGTCAAGGCTCTACCCATCCCCAACGGTTTATACTAGGGTGATTTTTGTACCTGTACTCATTATCATCAGCTCCTCCCAGGAAAGCAAAACAACAAGCGGATCGCCAGTGAGTTGTGTGCAATCTTAGAGTAAGTGCTATTCATCGAGAATAGATCACCAGCCTCAAATGAGGGTAGTATCGCGTAACAGCTATTTCCGATAGCTTCCGCACTACAAAAAAGGTTGGCTTTTCTTAAGTGTATACTCAATCTCGCCACATGCGGCATCACACGCATTCCCAGTAGCAGAAAAATAAACACGTATAGCAATTAGGAAAAGCAGTATATATATTTGTCCTAATCATCCTAGACTTATAAAGCTACGATTCTTAAGTTCCTGACAGAAATGGGTTCCCCGGCGGAAGCCCCAATCTGTGGTTCCCTGCCTAAGAGATGGACCAACATAGGTCAATCTTTCTCTTCGGTAGAGTTCCCATTTTCCATGGAAAACGGGGATGATGCCCTAAGGCAAAAAGATCTTGGCAAAGACTCCCCAGCAGAGTTGCCATTTTACAAGGAAAACAGAAAGAAAGAAAAACAAGGGCCCCACGGTGGGCGCCATTTTTCTGTAGCGAGCGATTTTGGACGCGGTTCTTAAGCGCTGGTCGCTCTCTGCGGTTTGAGCTTAAAACTATAGGTCGATTCATTTTTTATCCTATTGTGAGCTGAATAAGGAAGGGAAATAGATGTCTCCAATTAACCCTGCTTGTATACTGAGTTTAAACAGCGGTCTGTTAGGTTACGGATGCTATCAATGTGGGGGGGCCTTTGTACTGGTTATTCGTATTTCGCCAATACAGGTTCTTTCTTTCTAGGGCTTGGGCAAAAGGTTTCTGGTGGGGAACAAGGATTAGGATGTTAGGACTGATGCTTTTGAATTACTGCTTTTAATTGATGGAGATATGGGATTTGGGTTTTTTGTTGATTGCGCTCGCTAAGATCTTTTCTTTCGATCTTATGCCTACGTATTCCCGTTTACCGAAACAGGGAAATCAGAGCGTTCGTAGTTCCTCCTATTCTATGGGAGGAAATTGGTTTTTTGGTGTCTTGTTCAAAGCCCAAGACGTGAAGCAAAAGGTGGTTTGTATCTTGTTCAAAGCCCAAGATGTGAAGCTGAAAGGTCTATTTGTGTCTTGTTCAAAGCCCAAGACGTGAAGCTGAAAGACCTCGACTTAAGAGAGAATTTGTCATCTCTAAAGAGGGGAGAAGGAGAATTACTTTAACTGGGATACGCGGATCCGAGCAATGCCATAATTTCCGAAGAAAGGGTTTTAACCTGAAGGAGAAGACTTTAACTCAGTGTAGAGCAATGCCATCTTTCCTTAGGAATTTCTCATGCTAAAAGAGGGACAGTGGCATGGATGTAGATGATCCAGAGGCTTGCCGCTTACAGCGATTAGATGAAAGGAAAGGAGTTGTTGATGTTTGTGTACCGTGAACGATGCACAGCTTTGATGCTAAAAGGTTGATTGGATCAACCAGTGGTTTTCTTATACAAAGCCTAAGAGGAGGCTAATTTCCGCTAGGAAAATCATTATACAAAGCCTAAGAGGAGGCTATTTTGTGTCTCGTACAAAGCCCGAGAGAGAGGCTAAAAGGTTTTGACCCAGTGGGGCATATCGTTATACAAAGCCTAAGAGGAGGCTAGCAAAGAGTTTGACTCTTGCTTAAGGGATTTATATCTCGTACGAGGCCCGAGATGGAGGCAAAAAAAAGGGGTGATTGACTCAACGAGGGAATCTTTTGTGTCTCATACAAAGCCTGAGAGAGAGGCTAAAAGGTTGTTTTAACTCCACTGGGGAGAATTTTGGTATCTCGTACGAAGCCCGAGATGGAGGCTACTGTAACTGTTTCACTTGAGTGACAGATCCAATATACTGATTTAAAAGAGAAAATCAGTTCTTATATGAGTAACACTGTACACAGGGATTTAATTTGAGGATCAGGGATATTTCCTTCTCTTTTAGGAAACGGGAAATCCAAAGGGTATTGAGACTATCCGAGTCTGCGGCTTTCCTTCCTATTTAACGAAGGGTGCTTGAGAATGTCTTTGAGACTCAAGGAAGTTAGACCGTCCGTGTCTAGAGTTTTATCTTTTGTACTATGCTTCGAGAAACAGTAGTAGACTCTATGAAAGGACTGTTCTATGAGGATGACTAGGTTCTGTTCCTATACCTCTAGGAGGTCATCGGGACAATTTGTACGAAGCCCAAGAGGAGGCTAAAATCTTTTAAGAAGCCGACGGGTCCTTGTACGAAGCCCAAGAGGAGGCTATCATTCCCGGAGGAAGAGATCATTATACAAAGCCTAAGAGGAGGCTGTGAATACTTCTAAGAAGCCGTATGGTCCTTGAATAATGCCCAAGAGGAGGCCGGGTTGCTTATAGGAAGCCTGTGGGTCCTTGTATGATGCCCAAGAGGAGGCCGATGCTTTTAAGAAGCCCGTGGGTCCCAAACCAAAGAAAAGTTCAAGAAAACTCTTTTAAAGATAAAACCACTGGTAAACGTGCGAGGTTTACTATCCAACAACTTTTATCTTTTCAAGAGAGCTTGAACAGTTCGGAGGTTTGAAGAAATTCAAGAGAAGTTTCACCGAGAATAATTCATCTCTGGGGAATAGAATTTCTTGACGATTCCTAAGGAGGACAGCCGAAGATAAGACTGTATCTGGTGCTCCTATTGGGGATCTAGGCGTCTATTTCTACGAATAAATGAAACGGCGTCACTTAGTTCTAGACGTAGTTGCCGGGGAAACTCGAAATATCTATACTATTATTACACAGTAGATATGAGTTTATGAAAGGAGACTTACAGTGAGCAGCCCCACAATACAGTTTATAATATGAAAGCAGTAAATGAAAGCGATAACCACTTACTCGGTTGTAGTGCTTCCATGCTGTTTGGTTAGTTGTTCAACAAAGAAAGATAAAAACAACAGTATATTCAAAAATCAAAGGAGAAAGTGCTTTGAAAAAGAAAGATTTGGGGCTTACAGCTCAAGGAGAGGCCCAGGGTTTTATCAGTGAGCGCACTGTTTGACTTTGTACAGCGGGACTTATACAAGTGACTAGGGCCCAAAAAGGTTTTCTGTACAAAGGGATGGGTCTTACACTCTCTCAAGAGGCCCAAAAAGGTTTAAAGAAAAGAGAAATGGGTCTTACTACTCGAGGGTAGGCCCAGATGACTTTTGAAAAGGCGACGATCGCGCCGTTTGTTTTTTGACGGTATCGGGACTTATACAATAAGTGAGGCCCAAAATGTTTTGGTCAAAAAAAAGGGTTGGGTCTTACACTCTAATAGAGGCCCAAAGTGTTTTGAAAATGATTTATGAGGGTTGAATTAATCCAAAACCCTAATTTGTTTTCAAAATGTATTTAATTGAATAAAAATTCAATTAAAATGATCAAAAATTGTTTAACACATGGAAAACAAATTGTGATCTTGGATTAATGCTTCAAAAATTAAGTATTGACCTACAAAATAATTAGAAAGCATTAAAAGTTGCAAAATCAATGTAGAAAAAATATTTAAAATGCCAAAAACAATCAAAATATTAATTCTTTACAAAAATATCAATTATATGAAATAAATAATATTTTTGGGATTTTTTGTGAAAATAAAATATTTTAACATTTTTGTGAATTATTAAAAAAAGAATCAACTCAAAATCATTAAAACTCAGAGAGAAATTAATTTTTGAATCAATTAAACAAAATCACAAAATTCAAATATTCAAATATATGAAAATGGCGCCAAGAACAACACCAAGAACACGCGCGTTTTTCAGTTTGCCCAGATTTGCATTTTCTATCCAATCTCCATGAATACGTAACCATATCATGCAATCCACATATCATTATGCTCGCCTCAACCTCACGATCATGTCTATGTACTTAAATTTCATTTAAATTAAACATACAACAAGAAATCACGAAGAGACCTCAAGAACCCTAATTTCTGCATGAAGGCTAGGATTTTTGATACACGATTCAAACAATGCAATTAATTGAGGGAAAACATTCCATGCATGATTATGAACATATGGCCAAATTATTGTGCGAGGAAATATGCATAGATTGAGAGATGACCAAGTTTAGGCTTACCTCTAAGTCGTGACAGCAAGAGCAAATCAAATTCTGGGTTGGAGGTGTTACAGATGAGTTGTGATGATCTGAACAGCTTCCCTACACCATATGGAGTGTGTTTGAACACTTGGATTGAATTGAAATGGACTGGATCAGTTTATGGCATCTCAGCTGCAACTTCACTTCAAACTTGTGTGGATGGCAAGTGATTTTGTGAAATTGATGTTTCAGATGTTATGTGAGTGTTTGATCAGCTCATATGTGATGTATGTGAGGTGTGTGAGTGATTGGTTTGTGCAGAATTGCTCTCAAACTCAAAACCCGATAGCTACCTTGCTAAGAAAGGCATTTTTGCCAAGAGAAAGAGATTTTGAGGAAAGCATCTGTTAGATGGCTTTGGTGTACTCAAACTGACCACAATTGAGCTCTATTTATAGTAGAGCAAGTTTGTTTTGCAAGGAATAGTACATGGCAGCTGGTAAGTAGGTTTCCTCAATGTTGGCCAATGGAAATGAAAGTCTCCTCTAGCCATTGACTAGAGGTTAGGGCACAGAGCTTTGGTCCCCTTGGTCTTGGATAAGTCTTGACTGATTTCAGATGAGAATGGCTCAGTCCATGCCACCTTGATGGTTCCATTGAATGCCTCATTCCAAATTTGAAGTCTTGTCCCTACTTTGGCAACTCTAGGTTCAACATGCTATTCCTTGTCCCTTGGACCTTGGAGGCTTGGCTCAGTGATTGTCCCCTTTGGATTCAATCCTCTGAGGTGTCCAAGTGGATTGGAGCAATTGTAATTGGCTGATTTTGGCAAATCGAGCCAAAATGCAAATTCTGCCTTGCTTTGACAGATTTCAGCAAGGCAACTTGCCAATGTTGTATCTCATGGTGTAGGTTGAATTTGGCAATGTTCTTGGCCATTTTGGAAAGCTCTTACATGATACAACAACTGTTTGAACAAGTTTGGTTTTGATCTCTTTTGATTCCAAGTGAAAAATCCCCCTACATTTGGCAAAAAGTGAAGGCAAATTCTGACTTAGTGAAAATTTCACTAAGTGTTGGAAAAAGTGACATTTTCACTTTTCAGCCACTTTGATCACTCCATAACTCAAAATCCTTAATGAATTGGAATGACTTGTAGTTGAAGTTTTTGTAGGTGATAATGAGGGCTACAAATCCATCTTTGGATGAGAAAAAATGGCCTTGTGGTTTAGGAGTTATGGTCCTCCAAAGTTGGTACCTTTGCCACTTTATTTTTAACTTAGAAAATTTTCTAAGTTTTATGGTTACCCCTTTTACAAGTTATCTCACTTTTCTTGATTTTTCTTGATGAATGATGATTCAAATCATACATTAACATCATTTTAGGGTTAAAAATCCATTTTGGTGAAAAATCTCAAAAAGTCAAAGTTGACTTTTGTGCACAGTTGACTTTTTATCAGATGAATTCCAAACTGTGCAATTCTTCAGGAAATCATGTCCTTGACCTAAATCAAACTTGATGGACATGTTCCATGGGTGTCATAGGGTATATTCAATCATGTATTAGGGTTTGGGAGCATGTCTTGGTCAAAAGTCAAAGTTACAGTTGATTTTTCCCTTAAAACCCTAATTGTGGTGCAGATGAAAATGAGACTTGTTGCTCAAGCTTCTTGGATCAATCCATTGTTCCAAATGGATCAAAATGGTGTATTAGAGACCCTTAAATCATCTCTTGAGGTCTTGGCTCATGGTTTGTCCCAAAAGTCAACTTAAGGGTGAATTAGGTCAAGAAACCCTAATTCCTGATTTTTGATGGATGCATCCCCTGAGGCAAAATTGACTTGATGCATGGGTTCATGAGGTTCCATGAAGTATATTAGGTTATGTTTTGGATCAATGGCTTATGCCCAGATGAAAATTTCCATCTGGAGGCCCTGGTCGACCAAAACCCTAATTTGGTGACACTGTCGATCTTGAGACTTGATCCACCTAGAAGGGAGCAGCCTTGTGCTTAATCCTTGAAGTGGGAGTCCTTTTTGATCCATTGTGGATGTTTAAGAGATTAGACAAGTTGAAGATTATGTCATTTCTTGATTGATCCTTTGTCTAAGCACTCAGAGAGGGCTTGAAACCCTAATTTTGATTGTATTGGATGCTCACCCATCTTTGGGGAGACTGATGAAGCATGATGGTTCATCCATATTATGATGATGATTTTCACAATGATGGGAAATCTAAGTGGTCAAAATTTGGGGTATTACAACATGTTTCAACATTAGATGAAGCATCAGAAAAGAGTATGTAGTTCAAAGTATAAACCATGGAAATGTCATTACTGTGGAAAGATTGGTCACTTAAAGTCCTTTTGCTACAAGCTGCACGGATATCCCAAAACTGCTCATCAACAAAATAAAGGACAGAGTTGGGCTAAAGTAAAGAAAAGATGGACTCCTAGAAAAATGATGGCTGGTCTCATAGCACATACCTCTCTTAGAGCATCTGTAAGGGAAGATTGGTACTTTGACAGTGGGTGTTCAAGACACATGACTGGTGTGAAGAAATTCTTGTCAGATATCAAGCCTCACTCCACTAATTATGTCACTTTTGGGGATGGATCAAAGGGTGAAATAAAAGATGTTGGAAAGCTGGACTACACAGGACAACCAAATCTGGATCGTGTTCTATTTGTCAAAGGGCTTACCGCAAATTTGATCATTATAAGCCAACTGTGTGATGTAGGTCTCAAAGTGAATTTCACTAAATCTGAATGTCTTGTAACCAATGAGAAAGATGAAGTTGTTATGAAGGGAACCAGGTCTAAGGATAACTGCTATCTGTGGAATCCTCAAGAACCAGAAAGTTTGTCTACCTGTTTGATGTCAAAGGAAGATGAAACCAAACTGTGGCATCAGAAATTGGGTCACTTACACTTGAAAGGGATGAAGAAAGTTATGTCAAGTGAAGCTGTTAGAGGTATTCCCAAGCTGAAGATTGATGAGGATAAAATATGTGGTGAATGTCAAGTTGGGAAGCAAACAAGGGTGTCACACAAGAGGCTTCAACATCTTACCACAACTTCTAGAGTTCTGGAACTGCTTCACATGGACTTAATGGAACCTATGCAGGTTGAAAGTCTTGGTGGGAAGAAGTATGCCTATGTTGTCGTTGATGATTACTCCAGATTCACATGGATAAACTTTATCAGAGAAAAGTTTGAAGTATTTGCAGCCTTCAAAGAGTTGTGTCAAAGGATTCAACGGGAAAAGGATTGTGGTGTTGTTCGAATCAGAAGTGACCATGGGAAAGAATTCGAAAATAGCAGGTTTGAAGAGTTTTGCTTATCTTAAGGAATCACTCATGAATTCTCATCACCAATCACTCCTCAGCAGAATGGTGTGGTGGAACGCAAGAACAGGACTATACAAGAGTGTGCAAGAGTCATGATTCATGCCAAAAAGCTTCCATATCATTTTTGGGCTGAAGCCATGAATACCGCTTGCTACATACACAATAGGGTGACTATCAGATCAGGCAATTCTGTCACTCTTTATGAGCTATGGAAAGGTAGAAAGCCAAATGTGAAGTATTTCCATGTGTTTGGGAGTAAGTGCTACATCTTGGCAGATCGTGGGCAGAGGCGAAAGATGGATCCTAAGAGCGAGGAAGGGATATTCTTGGGATACTCTACAAACAGTAAAGCATATAGGGTATTTAATTCCAGAACTAAGGTGATGATGGAATCCATAAATGTGGTGGTTGATGAGTCTGGGAAAGACGAAGATGTCCCAGATGATGTTGGAGCATGCCTTCCTATGAACAATGAAATCTCACAAGACATTGAGCCCGCAGAAAATAATGCTCATGAAACCGACACTAGACCTGAGAATGAAGAGGTAGAGGATGATAACAGGGGACCCTCTATAAGGATTCAGAAGGATCACCCTAAGGAATTGATTATTGGAAATCTGAATGAAGGTGTAAGAACCAGAACGAGGGAGACTGTGTCAAATGCATGTTTTGTTTCAAAGATTGAACCAAAGAATGTCAAAGAAGCATTGACAGATGAGTTCTGGGTAAGTGCTATGCAAGATGAGCTTTGTCAATTCAAGAGGAATGAAGTCTGGGAAATGGTACCACGACCAGCAGGAACAAATGTGATTGGAACAAAATGGGTCTATAAGAATAAGTCTGATGAACAAGGAGTTGTTACCAGGAACAAAGCCAGATTAGTTGCTCAAGGATACACACAGATTGAAGGAGTAGACTTCGATGCAACATTTGCTCCTGTGGCTCGATTGGAATCCATCAGATTGCTGCTAGGAGTGGCATGTTTGTTGAAATTCAGATTGTTTCAAATGGATGTCAAGAGTGCCTTTCTGAATGGGTATCTTAATGAGGAAGTCTATGTTGAGCAGCCTAAAGGTTTTATGGATCCAAATTTTCCTGATCATGTTTTCAAGCTAAAGAAGGCTTTGTATGGGTTAAAGCAAGCTCCACGAGCTTGGTATGAAAGGCTGACTGAGTTCTTAGTCAACCATGGATACAGGAAGGGTGGTATTGATAAAACTCTTTTTGTCAAGGAGAAGGATGGGAAACTAATGATTTCCCAGATTTATGTAGATGATATTGTGTTTGGTGGTATGTTGGATGAAATGGTCCAACATTTTGTCAACCAAATGCAGTCTGAATTTGAGATGAGCTTGGTAGGTGAATTGACCTACTTCCTTGGATTACAAGTTAAGCAGATGGAAGATTCCATTTTTATTTGTCAGAGCAAATATGTGAGGAACATTGTGAAGAAGTTTGGACTGGATAATGCCAAGCATAAGAGAACTCCTGCTCCTACTCACTTGAAGTTATCCAAAGATGAAAAGGGAGTGAATGTTGAACAAAGTTTGTACAGAAGCATGATTGGCAGTCTGCTGTATCTTACAGCAAGTAGGCCAGACATAACATTTGTTGTTGGTGTGTGTGCAAGATACCAAGCAGAACCCAAGGTCAGTCACATCAATCAAGTTAAGAGAATTCTTAAGTATGTGAGTGGTACATGTGATTATGGGTTGTTGTATTCCCATGACTCAAGTCCCATTTTAGTAGGTTACTGTGATGCTGATTGGGCTGGAAATGCTGATGATAGGAAGAGTACCTCTGGAGGATGTTTCTTTTTGGGAAATAATCTTATTTCGTGGTTTAGTAAGAAGCAAAATTTTGTATCTCTTTCTACTGCTGAAGCTGAGTACATAGCAGCTGGAAGTAGTTGTGCTCAACTGGTGTAGATGAAGCAAATGTTATCTGAGTATAATGTCACACAAGATGTCATGACATTATTTTGTGATAACCTGAGTGCTATTAATATTTCCAAGAATCCTATTCAACATAGCAGGACTAAGCACATTGATATCAGGCATCACTTCATCAGAAAACTTGTGGAGGACAAAGTCATAACTCTTGAGCATGTGAGCACAGAAAATCAGCTTGCTGACATATTTACCAAGGCTCTGGATGCAGTTCAATTTGAAAACCTAAGGAGCATACTTAGGGTTTGCATTCATGAAGAACTATAGCAATTAATGTTCCTTCTAGCTGCCAGATTGGAAAGATTAAAGGAGGTTCTGGTAGTGCAGTGTGTGAATGAAGGGAAAATGCTGAAGTTTATGCATGACACTTGGTCATGTGATATGGTGTGCATCTACTCTCTGATGCTGTTTATTCTGGTTTATGATTTGATCATTTCTCAAATATTAATAACTGTTCTACTTGCCTTTGTCATATTTCTGGCTAAAAAGGGGGAGTAGTATGTTTGTGTATGGTGTGCTTGTGCTGGTGCTGCAGTTGAGGGGGAGAATGGGGAATGTTTGTGTTGCTGCAGTTGAGGGGGAGTTTTTTTTATGTGTGCTATGTTGTGGTATGCAGTTGAAGTGGAGTGCTACTATGCTGTTTTTTTGCTGCTATGTGTGTTGTGTGTTAGTATTTCGCTGCTGTATCTGATATGGATTTTTTTGTGTGCTTCTTTACAAGATTTGTTTGGTGTGTAGTTTTAGCCAAAATAAGCCAAAGGGGGAGATTGTTATTTCATTGATTCTGTGGTTGGCATTTATTTTGCTAAAACTTTTTCTAGCAGCAAGATGTTGAAACAAGATGTTCTAATTTGCTGCACTCAACATGTCGAATGAAGATGTCCCATACCTGCTCATATGACATCGTATCTGGATTCAGTTTAAAAGCAGATTCTGTTGCTGAGATTTGTTACTGAATATTTGGTTATCCTATGTGGCATCCAAAGCATTTTTGGATTGTGTTTATATGTTTTTTTTTTGGATTTTCAGCTGTTTCTAATTAAGGAGACATATTAGGAAACTTTAGATTGAAGACCTATTTTGTTGGAGTTTATTTTGCGGATTTGTGAGCAGTCTATTTGCTGCATTTTTGAAGCCCAATTCAGTCCAAATTTAATGCTATATATTGACTGGTGTAAACCTAGTTTAGGTGTGGAACTTACGTGTGTTATTTGTGAGCCTAACTGGTATTATTCTGATAACAGTACAAGGACTGGTTTTTTGTGTTGTAAGTTCTGTCAGTTACTCATAAGCTTTTAATCATTGAGTTTCTTGTGTGTCAATTCTCATAAGCTTTGAAGTATTGAGAATTGTGTGTTTTGAAAGTGTGACTTTCGGTTTGTTACTTGTGTGGAAAGAAACCAATCACGGGTTGTGTTTGTGGAGGGATTTGAGGAGGGCCTCATACCTAGGTGAGTCTTAGGTAGAAGTAATAGGAAAGGTAGTGATTAAGTGAGCAGATTATAACAGGGTTTGGTTATTGTATGATCTGTGAATTGATACTATCGTATATTGGTTTCGTCCCTGGCTTGGTAGCCCCCAAAGTAGGATTGTCGATCCGAACTGGGTAAACATATCACTGTGTTATTTACTTTCTGCACTGTCATTATTATTGCTATCTTGTTCATTGTGTTGGATATCAGTGTCTCAACATCTGTGTAGGACATCTGATATATGTGCCAGAATTTCACTTCCTTTTAGAGTTCGCCTTCGGCAGTCCTCGTATTATTTTGTTGGTTAGTCCGCCTTCGACCGGTCTTCCTTTTCGAGTTCGCCTTCGGCCGTCCTCGTGTTATTTTGTTGGTTAGCCCACCTTTGACCGGTCTTCCTTTTCGAGTTCGCCTTCGGCCGTCCTAGTGTTAATTTGTTGGTTAGTCCGCCTTCGGCCGGTCTTCCTTTTCGAGTTCGCCTTCGGCCGTCCTCGTATTCTTTTGTTGGGTAGTCCACCTTCGGCCGGTCTTCCTTTTCGAGTTCGCCTTCGGCCGTCCTCGTATTATTTTTTTTATTAGTCCGCCTTTGGCCGGTCTTGTCTTCCCTGCATAGTCCAACTTCGGTTGGCAAACACTCCCTGATATATATTCCCTCCACAGATTGCAAATTTCCGGGTTATTTTGGTATTCAATCTCCGTGTATCCCGATTGTTTGGAACCCTTTGCTTCCATACCCTCGGATCCAAGAAGTTTGAATAGGGGCAGTTGTAACACCTCGAAATTTGTCCTCTGTCTTTTAGCACTAACTGGCTTATGCTTCATTTCATTCTTGAATTATCAGCTTTGCATATCATTGTTTTCTTTGGGCATGGGATCAAGGTATTTTCCAGCAACTCATGGCGTGGTCAGTTCCAGTACTATTTTCAGTAGTATTCAGAGCCAAGCAGATAATTTTCAAGGTCTTTCTGAGTTTTTATTTTGCTCACTGGACATTTTGATAATCAGAAGCTCTGGCAGTCATTTTTTATCAAGCAATCAGGCACGAGGCATTATTATTTCAGCAGGATATTATGAGGTGTCAGCAAGAATTTGTGTTTCATTCCAAGTGTTATTCAGTAGCAATATCAAGTTTTGAGTTTCAGAGGCTTAACGGGTTCAAAACAACTGTCAGAAGTCACTTTTCCAAGTTTCCCTCCAAAAGGCGCCAAAATTCAAAATTTGAACTGAGTAACCAGTTACTCACCACGCGTTAACCGGTTACTCCTTTGTTTTTCTGCACATTCTCAGTTTATTTGAACTGAGTAACCGGTTACTCACCACACGTTAACCGGTTACTCTGAGCATAATTTGAAAAATTAAATTTGCATCATGTGCTTGGCTTGTGCATGTGTGGGAAGGATATAGAATTGATTCATTTTCATCATTTTCCACCCAAATTTCAAATTCCCTCCATCACTTTCCACTCTAATTTTCCACTCTTTTTTCCTAATTCCATTCCTAATCTCCATTCCACTTATTAACCCACACTCCAAACCACATTTGAATTCCTAACCTAGCTTCTATTTAAATCAATTCATTCCAAACCTCACAAGACCTGGATCCATTTTCTGAATTCTCCACACTTCTCACTCTAATTTTCTCTCAATTTTTCTCTCATTACAAAACCCTTACTCAAAGTTCCTTCATCAAAGTTCAACAAATTTTGCATTGAAATTTGTTGATCTTGGAACTAAACCTTCATCCATTCACCAATTCTTGAAAGGATCTTGAATTTACTACTGTTTCACTCTTGGATTTTAGCTTTTGGAACTGATTTTGGAGGAAGCTTGAAGCAAAATCATCACATTGTTTGGATCTTGAAGTTTCTTGCTAGGATTTTGAAGTTTCTTGCATAGATCTTAGATTTCTTGCTTGGATTCATCAATTTTCGTTTGCAACAATCACCAAAGCAAATCTCAGCTTTGTAGGTTGGTTTTCTTTAGATCTATACTTGATTTAGCGTATTTGCAACTTATTCAATGTAGATCTTTGGTGATTTTTGATTTGGATCCATTTTGCTTGAATTTGATTCTTGATGTTGATGATTATTGGATTCAATTGGTGTTTGATTGCTGATATTTGATGTGAATTTCGTGATTAATTGATTGCATGATCATTTGGATGTTTGGAGAAGTGATTCATTGCTAAAAAGTGCTTTTGAAATAGGTTTTTTAGCCACTGTCCCAGAGTAACCGGTTACTCACCATGCGTTAACCGGTTACTCCTTTGTATTTTTGTGTAATTTGCCTGATTTTGAACTAAGTAACTGGTTAATACCCACACGTTAACCGGTTACCACTGCTGTAGAATGTGATTTTCTTGCATTTTCTTGTTTGTTTGAGATCCTTTGCATGTCTAAACTTCATGGATTAATGTATTGATGATTTGTGGATTATTCTTGAGCTGTTTCACCTCACACCATTGCATGAACATGATCCTTCGACACACAATTCTTGGTTTTCATCGATAAATTTTCATGTTTTGCATTGATGTTTTCTTAACTTGATGAACACTTTGCACACACTCCTTGAGCATGTTAATTGTAAATTATTGCTGGTGTTACTGGAGTTGTTGTGTTGTACATGCTTGCTTGCATTTAATTTCATGTGATGCATGCTTGATTTAACTTGTTCCTGTGCTCAATGTTGTGCATTCTTTCATGATTGTCTCCAAGCAGTGCTTACTATGGTGTGTGGTGTGTTTGTAATCATGATTGATTGAGGAATGTGTGATGCTTGATGCATGTTCGCTATGCCATGTTCGATCCATTTTCCATTGCATGCTGCCCTGTTTTTACAGCTGCTGTTCTGAATTGTTTATGTGATGTCTATTGCACTCACTTGCTGCCTGCTGCCTTTTACATCTATTTTATGCTGAAAATGTGTGCTGTTAAAGGCTGTCTTGTTTGTATGATGGTTTTTACCGCTGTGCAGGTGCTGAAGCGCTGTTGTAGCTGCTGTTTTTAGTTTCGTTTCTTGTTTTTCGATTCGTTCTTGCTTTCTAACTTAGGTAGATGTTCCCTTCTTACCTCGACCATAGGGCCACTTTTGCATGACAACATTAGGGTAGAATTCCCGTAGCGTTTTCTTTTTTACTTGAGTCTTCTCTTCTCATCTCATAATAACTCTAAAACACTTAATAAAGATAACGTGTATTGCACATGAGCCTCGTATGTGGGAAATGAGGAATGAGGGGTTTCCTCTCACTTTTCTAGAGTGTTTGGTGGACGTTCCATCTTGGAACGATTTGCTAGGCATTCGTTCCTATGTCATAGACTTCGGTGCAATGCAAGTTACGAACTAACTTCAATCCACTTCTGTCTAAAAAACACAAAACAAATCCAAATCTTTTCATCCTTCGGGATTGTTAAGTTTCAATTCATTTTCCAAAAAGAGAACGTTATTTTCCGTTTTGTCGCAAACAGGTATCGACCCTAACTGCTGGACGCGAACTTAACGTCGCTCATAAAAAACACTCAGACCCGTAGGTCAAACTACGACTGCTCTGATTTCCTCCTTCTGGTTAGATTGAGGATACGTAGGCACAAGACGGCGATGTCTTGGCGAGCAACCTCCCCCCCCCTTTTAGTGCGTAGTCCGTCGAACTACGTTGACTCTGACTTTCCCATTGCACGAGGGAATACGTAGGCCTAGGACAGCGATGTCCTACCGAGTCACCGTTTTCTTTTCTTTTCCCCGTTCCGTTTCTGTTTAGCTGTGGACTTAGACTTTACACACCCTTTGATTAGACAACAAGCATGGAACCCATCGAGTACGATGGACGCGTGGGGTGCTAATACCTTCCCCTCGCGTAACCGACTCCCTTACCCGTTTCTCTCGGTCGTGATGACCGTGCTTTTCCTTTCCCTCAGGTTTACGCAGTGTTTCCTTTCCCTCTCTTGGGATAAATACACATTGCTGGCGACTCTGTTTCCGCGCCACTTTCGCGTTTGTACCTGGATGAAAATCCTGGGAGCGACACATACGAGACATATGGTCGAGTACATAACATGGAATACATGATAGATCCTATTGCAGATGCATATGGAATCTTATTCATGTGATCCCTTTCTTCCTTAGTTGAAGGGAATTGTGTTTTTGGTAGACACAGACCATGTTGCATAGGTATGAATCCTTTCTTGGAATCATGCATCTTAAAGTGTCTCAGTACTTTGTCTATGTATGTACTCTGACTTAGGCCAAGCAATTTTTGTGATCTATCTCTATAGATCTTGATTCCTAATATATAGGCTGCTTCACCAAGGTATTTCATAGAGAAGCATTTCCCTAACCAATTTTTCACTTGTTGCAAGGTAGGGACATCGTTTCCAATGAGTAATATGTCATCTACATATAATACCAGAAAGATGATCATGCTCCCACTAACCTTCTTGTAGACACACGGCTCATCTTCATTCTTTATGAATCCATATTGTTTTACAGTTTCATCAAAACGAAGATTCCAGCTTCTGGAATCTTGCTTCAATCCATAGATTGATCGATGTAACTTACATATCTTTTGGGCTTCTTCTGGTATGTCAAATCCTTCAGGTTGTGTCATGTACATGTCCTCAAGAAGATTCCCATTAAGGAAATAAGTCTTGACATCCATCTGCCATATTTCATAATCATGATATGTAGCGATAACAAGTAAAATCCGAACAATTTTAAGCATTGCAACTGGTGAAAAGGTTTCATCATAGTCTACCCCATGAATTTGTTTATAGCCTTTAGCAACCAGTCTTGCCTTATAGGTATGTACCTTACCATCCATGTCAGTCTCCTATAGGAGGCTCTACCAAGGTCCAAACTTGGTTTGTGTACATGGAATCCATTTCAGATTTCATGGCTTCTAGCCACTTCTCATACTCAGGACCAGTTATGGCCTCTTGGTAGGTTACAGACTCATCTTGATCCATGAGTAATACATCACCTTGATCAGTTACGAGATATCCATTTCTCTGTGGTTGGTAACGTATCCTGCTCGACCTACACTCGTCTTGTTCTACTTGAGCATGTTACTCTTCCATAACTACTTGTGATTCCTGCTCCAATTCCTCCATAGGTGTATCAATGCTTTGTGATTCTTGAATTTCTTTAAGCTCTAAAGTCTTTTTCCAAGAAAATTCCAGTTCGAGCGACAAACAATTTGGCCTCATAAGGATTGTAAAAGTAATACCCTATTGTTTCTTTAGGATACCCCACAAATAAGCATTTGTCAAATTTAGGCTCAAGCTTAGTTGAAATTTGTCGTTTCACATAAACTTCACAACCACAAATCTTCCTGTAAGATATATGTGGTTTCTTACCACTCCATATCTCATATGGTGTCTTCTCAACCTTTTTGGATGGAACACGATTAAGTGTGTAAGCTGCTGTCAGAAGTGTATGTCCCCAAAAGGAGCTTGGAAGATCGGCGTGACTCATCATGGAACAGACCATGTCTAACAATGTTCGATTTCTTCTCTCAGATACACCATTCCATTGTGGTGTTCTAGGAGGAGTGAGTTGGGATAAAATCCCACACTCTTTTATATGGTCATCAAACTCTAGGCTTAAATATTCACCGCCTCGATCTGATCGAAGAGTTTTAATATTCTTACCTAGTTGGTTCTGTACTTCATTCTCGAACTCCTAGAACTTTTCAAAGGATTCATATTTGTGTTTCACTAAATACACATAACTATATCTACTGAAATCATCAGTAAATGTGATGAAGTATTTAAAACCTCCTCAGGCTGGTATGTTCAGTGGTCCACATACATCAGTATGAATGAGGGCCAAAAGATCATTAACCCTTTCGCCTTTTCCTATTAATGGGGACTTTGTCATCTTTCCAATTAAACAATATCTACATGTATCATATGATTCGTAATCAAAAGAGTCCAAGAGTCCATCTTTATGGAGTTTTGAGATGTGCTTCTCATTTATATGGCCTAAGCGACAATGCCAAAGGTAACATGAATTTAACTCGTTAGGTTTCATCCTTTTAGTATTAAATTTTTAAATTGGCATTTCAAGATCAAGGACATACAATCCATTGTCCATTTGTGCAGTAGAATAAAATATATCATTCAAATAAATGGAGCAACAATTGTTCTTTATTATGAATGAAAAACTAAACCATTCCAAACAAGAAACAGAAATAATATTCCTGCTAATTGTAGGCACATAATAACAGTTCTCTAACTGAATTATTAAACCACTAGGTAAAGTCAATACATAAGTTCCTATAGCTAAAGCAGCAACCTTTGTTCCATTGCCAACTAGTAGGTCAACTTCACCTTTTGCCAAATCTCTACTCCTTTTTAGCCCTTGCACATTAGTACAAATGTGAGAACCACATCCAGTATCCAATACCCATGAGGCAGAAGTAGATAAATTTATTTCTATAACATAAACACCTGAAATTGAAGTCTCTACTCCATTCTTCTTATCTTCTAGGTACTTTGGGTAGTTTCTCTTCTAGTGTCTGGTCTTACCGCAATAGAAGCAAGTGCCCTCCTTTGCAATGCCTCCTTTAGGCTTCAAAGCATGAGCAGTAGGTTTGGGTCTGGCAACTTCCTTGCCCTTCCCTTTACCACCCTGCTTGGTGGCCCTTTTGTTCTGCTTCTTTCCATTACTGACCATCAGAATGGACTTCCCTTTTGACTTCAGATTCTGCTCAGCAGTTCTTAACATGCTTATCAGCTCTGGAAGACTTTTGTCCATATCATTCATGTTGGAATTAAGGACAAATTAACTTAAGCTCTTCGACAACGATTGTAGGATCAAATCAGTCGTAAGCTCCTTTTTTAGGGGAAACCCCAATCTTTCAAGGTTCTCCACATACCCAATCATCTTGAGTACATGGGGACCTACCGAGGCTCCCTAGTCTAGCTTGCCTTGAAAATGGGCTTTTGAAACTTCAAACCTCTCATGTCTTGCCTGCTCTTGATAGAGCATCTTCAACTGTTCGATCATATCAAATGCTGCCATGTTTTCATGTTGCTTTTGCAATTTAGAATTCATGGTAGCCAGCATGAGGCAAGCAGTTTCATTGGCATCATCGACATGCTTCTTATAAGCATCTCTTTTAGCCTTATGAGCAGAACTAGGAGGCTCCTCTTCAGGAACAGGTGTCTCTAAGACATACAACTTTTTCCTTATCAAGGATTGATCGTAAAATGTTGTTAGAGGTGTTTGTTATCATGGTAATCTACATAAAAATGTGAAATTATAAGTATCAATTAAAACCAACATATTCAATTAGGCCTTTAATTAAATATGCTCCCACTATTTTACTCAAACCAAATGACCCTCACTATTTGATTCGGAAAATCCCGTTGGAAGATTTTCTAGTCGATCGAGATCCATATTTCACTTTGTTTTAAGTTAGCGTTAGGTTGATTACACAAAACTCAGTTATTTAGGTAGGAACTCCTTCCAATTGTATCTAATACAGTTCTCGAATATTTTCAGTAGGGTGAATAACTCCTTATTTTAATCCATCATATGGATCATTCCAAACTCTTGCTTCTAAACGTATATAATCTTATTATAATTTGTTTAGCTAAGTTTGACCCATTATTTTAGAAATTGGATATTACATTTATCTCATCGCACCTTACCAATATAGAACATGCACCTCGCGTTAGGCGAAACCTACATTATTCGATACTAGTCTTGATGAGTTCTAAAACTTGGAAAGCATAAACTTAATATTCAATTTTGAGGGAATTTTCAATTAGTTTAATCTCACCGGCTTATTTATCATATAAATCGTCTCTCACATGCATCAACATACATTCACATGCATCAACATACATACAAAATGAAACAGTTATGGCCCCTAGCGCAATTGTTCTCCCAAGCCAATGAGAGAACCTAAGCTAAACCTAATAACGATCTACACTTCTCCAAGCAAGATCTCCAAGGTTGTACTCCTTTGATCTTGTATTCTTCTCTTTCTTCATAACATTATATTACATCATGGAATACTCGTTTTACATACGAGGGAGTGAGATGAGAAAAGAAGTTACATGAAGAGTGTATAGAGAAAGGCACGAAACGCAGGCCGTATTTAAAAATACCAAAACAAAATAAAAGAAGACTAAGGCCATAACCGTTCACCACAAGAAAACAATAATAAACACATTTTATTATTATTATTATGAATTAAAATTTTTTTAATTAAATAAATTAAATTAAACTTTGGCGATTGATCATAAGTTAATTGACGTTTCTACTATCCGGTTATTAAGGTATACCAAATTATTTTAAAATAAATAATAACAACAATTTATTATTATTTAATTATATAATAACATGATACTTTATCATATGATTTTAAAAAAATTTCATTCTACATATACACAATAACCGTGAGGTAACCGTGAATGAGTATTTTGGTACAGGAAACCAGAATTTTGTATACACAGTAATACATACTACATATTATATAAATACTGTTAAAATAACTTTTATTATACTTATCGTATGTATAGGCAACATCTCGTTACTGTTACCGCAACATGTGTATGTAATTTATAATAACAATAACAACATTTGTTATTAAATTATAAAATAAAATAAAATACTTATAATAATAATAACAATTATTATTATAATACAAAATTTTGTAAACCTTAAAATAACTCTTGACAACACAATTCTTGTGGCGTCAAAAACTCTAATGCAACTCATTCATACTATCAAAACTGTAACGATCGATTATTCAAATCGATTGATTGAAATGCCATTGCTTTACCATACAAATGTTGGATTCCAAAGCAAAAGAACATTGACCAATCACATGAAATACAATCATCACAGAAATCGAATCGATGAAATAAAAGGCATATCAAATATAGCGCCATTGCATCCAAATTATTCATATCTTATATGAAATTAATTAATCACTTTTGTGTAACTTATGAATGATCGATGTATCGCTGCTTCACTATACAAAAGTCAGATTCCGAAGCATAGTCAACATCGAATCATCCAAATCATACACAACATGATGCCAAAAATTAGTTTTCTTTATCATTTAATTTATTTTTTATTTTAATCGAATTAAATCAGAAAGTACAAAAAATAAACATCTACCAGATTCATGGTTTCGTAAGTGGCTCTGATACCACTGAAGAGAAATCGCGATCCAAAACGCAACTGAAATTAAAATTTTCCCTTTAGTGATCCTTACAAATGAGCATGATCAGTGATAGAAACGATTACCTCTTGTGGTGATTGACAATTTTGGTGCAGATCTGGATGAATGATCACGAGCGTTGAATGAAGAACAATGACTCTACTCATTCGACACGAACAGAGTGTCTTCAATTTCAGTGTTGGCTGCTACAAATGAAGACTTTGAGTATGTGTGTGTGTGTGTGTGTGTGTGTGTGTGTGTGTGTGTGTGTGTGAGAGAGAGAGAGAGAGAGAGAGAAAGAGAGAAATAGAGAAATACGGTCAGAGTTTCACCAACTAAATTTCATCAAGTTCAAAAAGATTCTAGACAAGGGTTGTATTTATAGAACCACTTGTGTGGGCTACAAGCTAAAAAGCCCAACATAAGTGCACCATATAATAATAATATTATATTAACCATTATTATAATAAACATATTTTATTATAATTTAATTTAATAACTATTATAATAATAATAATAATAATAATAATATTAACTCTTATTATTATATTATACGATGTTCCACATTTCACTTAAGTACACCGTACCTTATGGTGTTCCATAATTCTCTCAAGTACACGGTACCTTACAATGTTCCTTATTTATTCTATCTCTCATCAATCTATCCTTATGTGTGTGACCCTGTAGGTTCTCATGACGTTGACAATTATATTAAATCATATATTCAATATAATAAACTGTGAGCGGTATCTAGCAACACATCACTGCTACCCAAGTCACGAAAAAGTCATGTGATTTGACAAAACCTTTTGTGATAGTACTTGTGTGTACAATTACCCTTTTGCCCTTATGCCTATATTGAACACAAGGCATATATCGTGTCATCCTTATCTAGTTCAATATTGGGCCCTTAGACATTTATCTTGTTATGCAGGATGAGCAAATTCCATCTAGGTTACTCATGTCCCTCAGCATGCTATGTGGAGTACCCATCAACTGTCTATATGGTCATCCAGTTACGGATAATGTTAGATCAGTAATAAAGTACTCGATTCTACATCTAGGGTCCATAGTGGTTTTAGGTCGAAGGGTGGTATACACCATTATCACCCTGAGAGTAACTTATGACACTTTGTATAACATTCAATGTAGTAATCTCATAGCGGGTCAATCCAGTATAAATATTACTTCTAATATTCATACCTATGTTAAGACTTTATAACTCCTTATCCATGATCCATGAGATGTGATCATCAGTCTATCTACATAATAGTCTTAATCCTTTAAGGTTATCCCACTTCACAGTAAAGCTCGGCTACGGATACTTTAAGAATAATTTTCTTATGTTTAAGGAGATCTCATGATTAAGTCTCACTTAATAATTCATTAAACAGACTAGTTATTCTAGGGAATTTATTATCCTGTAAAAACAAACATAATAAAGAAATGCCTTTTATTATTAATAAATAATTCGATACAAGTACCAAAAGTAATGGCCTATATGGCTTACACCAACAAAATGTCCTTAGTATTTTTTCGAGTTTAATCCTTTAAGTAAACTAAAACTTGTGATTTGTTTACTAAAAACACTAGTAAACAAATTGGCATGTCCAGTGGGTTCCTTTATGCGAAATTCAAATTTTACAAATTATATGTACTTTTATAATTGTTTGTGTTCTTCTTTGTGTTCTTCACATCTAAATGTTGCCATATGTTGAGTTGATGTGTCTGAGGAGTGGAAAATTCGTTAGTATGACTAAACCATTGGGAAATTCATCCCCTCAAGGAGTTCCTCCTCCCTAGAACAATGTTCCAAATGTATAAGAACAATCGATTGGAATGGTTGGTGGTACTGGCACTTCAACAATTGTTGGAGTAATTTCTTGTATTGTGAGTCCGACGTTGAATTTGACTACAACACCAGAAATGGTGATACCACCACCAAATAGTTTTCCTATTAATCACATGGTTAGAAAAACCATTGTAGGAGGTTCTAGGCCTCTATTTATTTTGAATTTTACACTTCCTTATAGTCTAGGGAGTATCCATATGGCATTCCAACTCCAATGATGGTAGACCTACAAACTAATGTGTCGATGTACGTAGATAATGCAAGGGCAGTTGCATCTCTTTTCCATCCATATATGGTAGCAGGTTCTGCTATAAATATTCCTGGTTGAATAGGTCAATCTCAGGGAGGATTGGGATACACCCCTTAGGTTATGCCACCTTTGACTAATAATTCCCTCATGGATTTAATGCAACAAATGGATGATAATAACCATGATATTGTTAATATGCTTACTCAACAAATTGGTACAATGTTTAATCCTTTGATTCAAAATAGTAATCATACTTACCAATAGTTAGCACATCTAATGAGTCAAATTTCTAACTTCTTTGGTGTTCCCCAAGCACCCATTCAAACAGTTCTTATTAACCAAGTGCAACAACAAGTTGGGCCCCAACCATTCGAACAACTTAGACCCAGGTTAGTAAAAAATGTGGTGTTGGTAAACATAAACAAGGATGCAGACCAAGTAGTTGGGAGAGTCCGATAAAACAACT
Organism: Lathyrus tuberosus; assembly: GCA_022829125.1. NCBI lineage: Eukaryota > Viridiplantae > Streptophyta > Magnoliopsida > Fabales > Fabaceae > Lathyrus > Lathyrus tuberosus. The sequence continues at coordinate 3,249,517 of JALAZF010000536.1, forward strand.
TTTGGGGCCAAAATAATATAACTAATATGGTTGGATAAATCCTAACTCAAGATGGTATTAATATTGGTATTCATGGTACAAATTTTGTTTCTCCGTTATCTAAATATGTCTTGCAAATTGAACTTCCCAAAGGTTGGAAAATACCTAAGTTTACTAAATTTGCAGGCGACACCAGTCAGTCTGCTATCAAACACATTGCTCGATACCAGACAGAGGGTGTTGATTTGGCCAATAACGAAAACTTAAAGATGAAATACTTCCCTAATTCTTTGACCAAGAATGCCTTTACATTGTTGCTACTCTTTCTTCAAATTATATTCATAATTGGAGTCAATTAGAGAGACTGTTTCGTGAGCAGTTTTATATGGGATAATCAAACAAACATTAGCTTGAAAGAGTTAGCTAGTGTGAAACAAAAATCATCCAAACTAATAGATGACTATCTCAATAGGTTCAGACTAATGAATTCGATGTGATTCACTCAAGTTCCTAAACATGAGTTAATTGAAAATGGCTACAGGTGGCTGAGATTAACCCATTAGGAAGAAATTAGATACTCAATATCTAAGGGACATGGCCTAGTTAGCATATAGGGTTAGACAAGTCGAACACCTAAAGGGAGAAAATGCTAGATTAGAAAAGCCTAAAAATAGACACCCTAGGAAAGAAAAATTTGTTTATGTGCAAATAGAAGACAATAACCAAAAACTCGATGTAGTTTTCGAATACGTCGAAAAGAATGAGATTAACCTGGAAAATTATAGCCAAGACCTCTATATGTTTGTAAGTTCTTGAGGCCTTCTAACGGGAAGAATCTCGTCGAACCAAGTAGAAACGAAAAGTTTATTACAAAAACTTATACTTTTGACATAACTAAATGTGGTGAAATTTTTTATCTTCTATTTACCGATGGTCAAATCATAGTGTTGAAAGGCCTAAAAACAGTACCATTATAACAATGGAAGAAGAGAGGTTTTGGTAAATATCATAATTTCCTTGGTCATAAAACATCTTAATGTGTTCTTTCCAAGTATTTAGTGCAAAACACTTTGAAAGATGGAAGCCTGAAGTTTAGAGACAAACTCAAGCCTAAAATGTAAATCGATTCAGACCCTCTGCGGGTCCAAGAGGCAAATATGGTTAAATATGTAGAAATCCTGATGGTCCAGACTACTTAAGGTCTTGACATAGAATTCAAAGGAGTGACCATGGTAGATCATGTTGAGAAGATGAAAATGGTTTATCCAAAGGCTGAGGATGGATTGATTGACTTCCTGAACAAATGCAATATTAAAGGCTCTAAAGTAATGTTACGCCTCACTGCAGCGTAATGTTTGACAAGGAGATGATTAAATACCTTTAAAAGATCAAGCCCCAACAACCAAGAAAGAGTGGTCGAGATGATAAAAAGACTAAGTTTTCTTTCGAAAAAAAGGAGTTCCTTACAAGACATTGTGAAGTCAAGCATCCAAGCTAATTTTGATGAAGACAAATGATCAAAGGTCTTACATATCAAAAAGAAGATTTCAAGAGGATCCATTCATGATGTGTTGTTAATGTCTTTAAAGATTCAAGGTATATGAATTTCATAAACATATACATATCTTAGTGCTCAAGAATCATTAACATACATTTATCATACTCAAATCATTTTCCTCATCTTAGGTATATGAATTCCATATCATATATATTTCTTAGTGCTCACAATATTTTTTATCTTACATTGGAAAATATATTTTTCATTTTTGAACCATGTTAAATCACTTTCAAATATAATCTATTGACTTGGATAAATCAATAAATGTTGCATAAGGTTGGTTCAAATACTTAGACAATTTTTCAATTTTTCAATTTTTTCAAACATTCTGTTTATGGTAAATTGTGCCATTTGAAACCATCGTAAGAGCACATAAAAACCGCCAGAACTTGTACCGGTCTGAAACAGTATTTGAAATTTGAGATTTGAAAAACGTTGCAAACTTGTTATGTCAAGTATCCGTTTAACCGACTTAACAAGTCATGTAGCAGAATTGAAATTTTTTTTGTTTCATTGCATCAATTCATCATCTCTTCTCATGGCAAACATTACATCTTTTCACGGATAAATATTCTGATTTTATATCAATCATTGCCATGTTTTTTAATGATGTTTGTCATCTCTATAAATTGATTTTAAAGTTATATTTTCCAATTACCTCTTTCAAACTTTGTAAAAAAAATTCTATATTTTCAAAACAGAATTTTCATAAAAGATACATTGTGAATCATTATTGTTCATATCATATTCATCAAAGTATCTTGAGCATTAGAGAGTATTGTTTATTGTGATTTTATATTGAAAGAGAAGAAGACTATAATCATATGATTAAGTCTTATTTATACTACAAATCTTCATATATTCATTTTATTGAAATTGTTGTAAAAGTTCCTAAGTTCCAAGGATTGTTTGGAATTAGGTGTGTACTATAAGAAGGAGGATTGTTTCTTCTTATAAGGTTTGTTGAAAAATCCAAGAGGATTGTTCTTGGTGGTTTAGTTAGGATCTTGTATAGAAATACAAGTGTTGTCTTGTTCATAAGGATCTAACTATAATGAAATCTCTTTCATGTTTAAAGGGGACTAGAGTACTCTCGGATTATGAGGGGAACCAGGATACATCATTGTGTTCTTTAATTTTCATCATTTTATCGCTTTCATCACATAAACTTATATTAGACGAAGGAAAGACATCTCTAAAATCGATAAAATTTTTATACACCTAATTCCCCCCTCTTATGCGCACTCTATAAACTTACAATTGGCATCAGAGTATGTTATATGTAACATGTTCCTAAAGATCCAGAATGGCTTCCGCAAGTGAAATCTGGTTTTCAAAGATGGTGGTAGTAGCAATAAACCTCCTCTATTTTCTGGTGAATATTTCAATTTTTGAAAAATTCACACGAGGGCTCATTTGTAAGCATAAGGAGAAGGATTATGAGAAACCGTCGAAAATGGTCCACATGTTCCTACAAGTGTTGCTAATAGTGTTGGCACTCCAAAGATCAAAAGCTCTTGGGATGAAGATGATAAGAAGAAATTTCTTAATGAAAAGAAAGCAATCAACATACTTCAAAGTTCACATAGCATGGATGAATTCTTTCGTGTCTCTCAATGTAAATCAACAAAGGAAATTTGGGAGACATTGGTGGAAACTCATGAAGGAACCGCTGAAGTAAAAAGATTTAGATTGAATACCTTAAGTCAAGAGTACGAGATGTTCAGAATGCGGCCCGGAGAATCCATTGTTGCATTGAAAAAGATATTTGTACACTTGACAAATCATTTGATTGCTCTCGGTAAGACTTTTACTAACGATGATCTTAATCTTAAAGTGCTTAGATATTTGACTAGGGAATGAAAACCAAAAGTGACAGAAATATCAGAAAAGAAATGTCTTTTTACCATGACGTTCACATCCTTGTTCAGAAAACTTCAAGAACATGAACTTGAACTTGGAAGACTTGAAAAGCATGAGAATAAAGAGAAGAAATCCAAAGGAATTGCTTTGAAAGTCGAGTCAAAGGAAGAACAAGAAAATAATGCTCCGGAGGAAGATGAAAACTTTACGCTCCTTGTGAAAAGGCTTGGTAAGTTCTTTGGTAAAAATGATAAATCCTTTAATCATGCAAAAAGAAAGAAACATTTCAGGAAAAGGAGGCTTCCACTTCAACACAAGATGTCACATGCTATGAATATGGTAACCAAGGTCATATAAAGACGGATTGTCCGAAACTCTCCAAGAAAGGTGGCTTCAAAAGTAAAAAGGAGAATAAGAATAAAATATCCTATATTTCATGGGAAGATAATGAGATAAGTTCATCATCCGATTTAGAAAGCGACGAATGGACAAATCTTGCATTGATGGCCTTATATTATTTCGATGATGAAGATGAAGAGGTTAGGAATGAATTTTCCATTTATGATAATGATGCACACGGTGCCATAGTTGAACTTCTAAATGAATGCAAAATTCTGTACAAAATCGTGTCAAATCAAAAGAAACAAATTCCATCTCTTGAATAAAAGATTGACATTATGGAAAAAGATTTTGAAGTTGAAAAAATGTCATTAGTGAACAAAAACATAATTTTGTATGCAAAAATTGTGAATCACTTTCTTTCCAAATTGTCCAATTAAAAAGAGTTCTTGAAAGATGTGTAAACAAAGATATTCCAATGATAAAAGTGGTCTTGGTTATTCAAAAATTTCTAAACCAAGTTCTAACAAATCTATCTTTGTTAAGGCTAGTGACCAATCCACCAAAGAGAAAGTGAACAAAGCAAAAGTTGTTCAACAATATCCAAAAAGGAAAAGATTTGTTAAGAAGAAATCTTATGTTCCTAGATATAAAATTAATTTTGTTACTGGTTTTTATTGTGGTATAAGTGGTCACACACATAATGCTTGCTATGTTAGAAACATAAGTATGGCAAGTGGGCATTATGTGTGGGTCAAGAAAGGAACTAATTATGAAGGACCCAAGGTAATTGGGGTGCCTAAAAAACCTAATTTGTTTTGTAGGTATGCTTGAAATTTACATCAAATTTATGGTATCTCGATAATGCTTGTTCTAAGCATATGACGAGAGACATTAACAACTTTTCAATTCTAGTGCTTAAGGCCAAGGGATATGTCATTTATGGAGACAACAAAAAAGGAAAAATTCTTGGAATATGAAAAGTTGGAGCACCACCTTTCACATCTATTGAAGATGTTCTTTATGTTGAAGGACTAAAGCACAATCTTCTAAGTATTATCCAACTCTGCGACAAAGGCTTCAAGATCAAGTTCACCAAGGATGAATGCTTGATTGAAGATGAAGTCACTCATGAGGTAAAAATCAAAGATAAACAAATTAATAATATATTTATGATTTCCTTAGATGATTTATCTTTGAAAGTAAAATGTCTTATGGTAAACAACAATGACTCGTGGCAATGGCATAAAAGAGTTGCTTATATTCATATGAAACATTTAAATAAACTAGTCAAGCATGATCATATCATTAGTTTACCTAAGATAAAGTTTGTCAAGGATAAATTATGTGATGCTTGTCAAAAGGGAAAACAAACTAAATCAACTTTTAAACCTAAGAATGTGGTGTCCACTTCAAGGCCACTACAATTGTTGCATACAGACTTATTTGGTACATCAAGAACAAGAAGATTCGGAGGTAATGTATATGCTTTAGTTATTGTTGATGATTTTTCTAGATATTCTTGGACATTTTTTTAGTTCAGAAAAGTGATGCATTCAAGGCGTTCAAGAAGTATGCTAAGAAAATTCAAAATGAAAAATCTCTAAAGATTACCTCCATAAGAAGTGATCATGGTGGAAAATTCCAAAATGAACCTTTTGAAGAGATTTCTGAAGAACATGGGATCTTTCATAATTTTTCTGGTCCAAGGACTCCACAACAAAATGGAGTGGTGGAGAGAAAGAATAGTTCTCTTGTTGAATTTGCTAGGACGATGCTTAGTGATTCAAATCTTCCAAAATACTTTTGGGTGGATGCGGTAAACACGACATGATATGTAAGTAATAAATTTATTATTATACCTATTTTGAAAAATACCCCCTATGAACTCTTCAAGGGTAGAAAACCAAACATTGATCATTTTCACATATTTGGATGCAAACGCTTTGTCCTAAACAACGACAAAGATAATCTCGGTAAGTTCGACGAAAAATCCGATGAAGGTATATTTCTTGGCTATTCACTTACTAGTAAAGCACATAGAATATATAATAAAAGAACTTTAACAATTGAAGAATCTACCCATGTTTCATTTGATGAATGTAACCCCTCCAAGGAAGATATTGTTATATGTGATGATGATGATGATTTTGTAGAAAGTCTTATTAAAGATGCTACCAAAATCAACAATAGTAATAAATAAAAAACAAAGAGGAATCCATTCAGCAAGAGTCAAATCAAAGAGATCTTCCTTAAGAATGGAGAACACATAGAGATCATCCTATTGGCAAGATTATTGGAGACATAAATCAGGGAGTATTTACTCGTTTAAATCTTAAAGATGCTTGTCTTAATATGGCTTTTGTTTCTCAAATTGAACCTTCTAAAGTCAAAGATACCTTAGATGATGACCAATGGATTCTAGCCATACAAGAAGAACTAAATCAGTTTGGGATTTAGTTCCTAGACCAAAAGGTAAACATATTAATGGCACTAAATGAATTTTTAAAAAAAAATGCTAGATGAAAATGGTATCATTATAAGGAACAAGGAAAGATTAGTAGCCCAAGGCTATAATCAAGAGGAAGGTATAGATTTTGAGGAAACATTTGATCCTGCTGCTAGACTAGAAGAAATTAGAATATTGTTAGCATATGCTTGTTCTTTGAATTTTTAAGTTGTACCAAATGGATGTTAAAAGTGCATTCTTAAATGGATACATACTTGAAGAAGTTTAAGTATGTCAAACTCCAAGATTTGAAGACTTCAAACATCCTGATCATGTGTACAAACTCAAAAGGGCCTTGTATGGATTGAAGCAAACACCAAGGGTTTGGTATGATAGGTTAAGTAATTTTCTTTGCAAACATAGCTTCGAAAAAGGTAAAGTTGATACTACTCTTTTTTTCAAAAGAATTAACCATCATATTGTCTTAGTGCAAATTTATGTAGATGACATCATATTTGGATCCACAAATGAATCCTTATGTGAAGAATTCTCAACAATCATGCAAGGATAATTTGAAATGTCCATGATGGGTAAGTTAAACTACTTTCTTGGTTTGCAAATCAAAAAAACAGAGAATGGGATATTCATCAATCAATATAAGTATTGCAAAGAGCTTGTCAAAAGATTTTACATGGATACTTGCAAATATATAGCAACTCCAATGGGATCTGGCACATGTCTTGATAATGACGAATACAGAATTCTAATTGATATCACTAAATATCGAGGTATGATTGGTTCTGTATTATATCTAACATCTAGTCGACCTAATATTATGTTTAGTGTATGTTTATGTGCACGATTTCAAGCTTGTCCAAAGGAATCTCATCTCACTGCTGTGATGACAATAATGAAGTATCTCAAAGGAACATCCAATGTCGGTTTATGGTATCTCAGCACTGCAGAAGCAAAATATATTGTTGCCGGTAGTTGTTGTCCTCAGATACTTTGGTTAAAACAACAACTTCATGACTATGGAGTAATTCTAGGAAGCATCTCTCTCAAATGCGACAACACTAGTGTAATCAATATTTCAAAGAATCCAATCATGCATTCAAGAACCAAGCACATTGATATTCGACATCACTTCTTAAGGGATCATGTTTTGAAAGGCGACATTGAAATTTTCTTCATTGATACTCAAAATCTACTAGCATACATCTTCACAAAGCCGCTTCCTCAGGGCGCATTTTACAAAATTCGAAGAGATCTTGGTATACTAAGCGAAAGTGATATTAAATCAAGTCAAGATCCTTGAAATTTTCATCTGAATAAAGGTCACAACATTTCATAAAGAATCACAAGGTACATGTACTCTTCTTCAATTAGGATAAACCATATGATTTAATGATTTTATTATGTGTTATTTGTGATATATTTGTCAATTTATTATCCTTCACCCATCTTTTCCTTCTTTTTGATAATGTCAAAGGGGAGAAAGATGTCTTGCTTGTGTATTTCCTTGTCTTAAACTTTTAAAGGTATAATTACTCCATCAAGATTATCAACTCCAAATATTTCTAAGTTTCAGATACAAAGGTGGAGTTATACATCTTAGGGGGAGAAGTGTTCAGGAAATTAAAAAGCATCAAAAGAAATGTTTGTCATCATCAAAAAGGGGGAGAATGTGAAGTCAAGCTTCCAATATAATTTTGGTGAAGAAAAATGATCAAAGGTCTTGCATATCAAAAAGAATATTTCAATAAGATCCATTCATGATGTGTTGTTAATGTCTTTAAAGATTCAAGGTATATGAATTTCATAAACATATACATATCTTAGTGCCCAAGAATCATTAACATACATTTTATCATACTCAAATCATTTTCATCATCTTAGGTATATGAATTCCATATCATATACATTTCTTAGTGCTCAAAATATTTTTTTTTATCTTGCATTGAAAATTTTAATTTTCATGTTAGAACCATGTTAAATCACTTTCAAATATAATCTATTGACTTGGATAAATCAATAGATGTTGCATAAGGTTGGTTCAAATACTTAGAAATTTTTTCAATTTTTCAAATTTTTCATTCTATTTTTGGTAAATTGTGGCATTTGAAATCGTCGTAACATCACATAAAAACCACAATTTACACCGTCTAAAACAGTATTTGAAATTTGAGATTTGAAAAACATTGTGAACTTGTTAAGTAAAGTATCCGTTTAACCGACTTAACAAGTCCTGTAGCAAACATTACATCTTTTCAAGGATAAATATTCTGATTTTCTATAAACCATTGCCATGTTTTTGAATGGTGTTTATCATCTCTATAAATTGATTTTAAAGTTATATTTTTCAATTACCTCTTTCAAACTTTGTAAAAAAAACTCTCGATATTTTCAAAACAAAATTTTCATAAAAGATACATTGTGAATTATTATTTTTCATATCATATTCATCAAAGTATCTTGAGCATTAGAGAGTATTGTTTATTCTGATTTCATATTAAAAGAGAAGAAGATTATAATCATTTGATTAAGTCTTATTTATACTACAAATCTTCATATATTCATTTTATTGAAATTGTTGTAAAAGTTCCTAAGTTCCAAGGATTGTTTGGAATTAGGTGTGTACTATAAGAAAAAGGATTGTTTCTTCTTATAGGGTTTGTTGAAAAATCCAAGAGGATTGTTCTTGGTGGTTTAGTTAGGATCTTGTATAGAAAGACAAGTGTTGTCTTGTTCATAGGGATCTAACTATAGTGAAATCTCTTTCATGTTGAAAGGGGATTGGAGTACTCTTTGATTGTGAAGGGAACTAGGATACATCATTGTGTTCTTTACTTCTCCGCATTTTATCGCTTTCATCACATAAATTTAAATTGGACGAAGGAAAGGAATATCTAAAATCAAAGAAATTTTTATACACCTAATTCCCCCTTCTTAGGCGCACTCTATAAACTTACAGACATACTAGAAGAGGAGTTTTGTTCCACCTACCAATTTTTCTCTTGGTGAGTGGATTAGACCTACAGGAAAACTCAATGTTGATCACCAAAAATGGAAGGTGATTGAAGTTGGTAAGAGTTCAACTTACCACAATAACTCCCAAGTGTCAAAGAAGTATTCAGATACTTCTAAGAACTACTTGGGTAACAAAGCCATGACCATGACCCTAGTGGAGAAAGAATCAAGACAAAAAGAATGATGCTTTTGAGGTTGTAAAGTTGACCGATAGTAGTAGGTCCCAAGCGATGACACATATTCAAGTGGCGAAGAGACCTATGAGGGAAATGCTTTTTTCTCCTTTTCCAGAAATAGTTAAACCCAAGGGGAAGGGAACCATGCAAAATGAAGATGATGACATGTTGACTGATAATTTCAATTCTAGGTCAGAAGGTGAATTGGACATAATATGCAACGTGGTCTCTATTCTACCCATAAAATTTAAACATATTACTATGGTGGCTGAAGAAGAGGATGATGCTTTTGCTAAAAAAATAGCAACTCATAAGCCTCTATGTTATTATTCAATGAATAATGGGTGTGTAAAGGAAGCCAAGGCTATTGTTATGAAAAATGATACCTTGAAACAAAATATTAATGGTTTCTTTATGGACAAGAAACACGAAAGGGTTAGGGTTAACAAGGAAAAAACAACTGAAACCCTATTAGGGTTCACAAAGGAAGAGAAAAGAGGAAGAAGAATAGAGAATTGGTTAAATCTGTTTTCCTATTCACTTTCTCAATAGGGTTCAAAGATTACAAGTGAATACCAACAATTAATCTCTCTAAACCTAATAAGGTTTTGTCACACTTAGGAAGAGAGACTAGTATGCTATTTAAAATAAACCTAACATACTAAACTAATGGGCTTTTTAAAAATTACCCATTACAAGCTAACTTAGGGTACAAGCTAACTTCAACAATTGGATCCATAACACAAGGCCCAATTCAAACTCCTACATACTAGAACACAATTCGACTACAGCATGTAGTTCTTCCACAACAGCATGTGAGCGGACTTCGACGGCATGCTAAAACTAGAGTTTGATCCAATATCTCACAGCTATTTTCAAAAACCCTGAAGAAGGGATGAAACAACACCTAAATCCCCTCTTCATCTGGGATTAGGTTGATAATGTAGGTGTTAACAAAGTTCTTAGTGGATGGAGGAGCGACAATTAACTTGATTCCACATTCATTATTGAAGAAAATTGGTAAATATGATACTAATTTAAGGCCTTATAATATGGTTCTATCTAACTACGGATTCAAAACAAGTAAGGCTTTAGGAGTTATTCATGTCAAGATTATTGTAGGTACGACTATAAAACCAATATTGTTTTTGGCCAATTCAACTATAGTAAACAATAATTTATTGCTTGGTCGAGAATGGATCCATGATGTAACGCCACTCCCCTAAACCCCCATTTCTCTCTCTCTCTCAATCTCCCTTTTATTTTATAATTTCTTATTTATTTTCCTTAAAAAATTCAGTTTTTATTCCTATTAATAAAATTTAGATTTTTATTCCTTTCACCCCTTTCCAACTTCCTTCTTCCACTAACTCTTCTAAATTCTTATTTTTCTAATTAATTCAAATAAATTCAATTAATAATAATAATAATCTTAAAAATAGTAATAACAACAATGTTTTTATTTTATTTTAAAGTATAATAATAATAATAATAATAATAATAATATTAATAATAATAACAACAACAACAACAACAACAACAACAACAACAACAACAACAACAACAACAATAATAATAATAATAATAATAATAATAATAATAATAATAAAATCATGAAAACACACTAAAATCAAATTATTAATAGAAGTAAAATTGGAATAAAAAATCTAAGGAGTTACAAATTTGCCCCACTTATTGAATTTTTATTCTCGAAAATTGACCTAAAACAAACAAGTCTGGATAAGACTTCTTCATTTGGCTTTCTAACTCCCAAGTCACGTTACCGTCAACAGTTCTGCCCCATACGGCCTTAACCAAAGGAATTTCCTTTCCTCTTAAGTAGAGGTGTTCGTGGGCTGGATTGAGTCTAATTTGATTAAATCTAATACCTGACGCGATCAATATTCTTTGGGTTGGGTTAAGTGTTCAACCCGTACTTTTAGGACTAAACCCGAACCAAACCAACCCGCTCATCAATGGGTTAGGTTTGGTTGGATTCATGGGTTATCCACTAAATATAATTTTCAAATTCTAAATAAAATATATCAATTTAATTAACACATTTATATTACAAAAACATTAAAAATTCATAAATTTTTAGTATTCAATTTGAATAAAATTTATTGGTTAATACCTAAAACTCTTTTACGATTCATATAAAGTTAGAAAAATATACAAATGGTGTAAAATATAATTTAAAAGGTAGGATACATCTCTCTTTGAATAAATAAAGTTGATCTTTCAATTTTGATTTAGACTTAGCCTTTTACAATTAATAAAAACTATAATTATATTTTAAAAAAAATGATTTGTAAGAATTATGCTAGATAATATATAATTAAAATAAAATAAAAATAGTGTGACAAATTAATGGGTTGGGTTCGTGGATTTAAAACTTCAAACCCATTACCCAAACCAAATACCAATGGGTTTGAATGGGTTGGTTTGGGTTGGACCCATACATGATTGAGTTGGGTAAAAATAAGGGTTGGGTTGGGTTGGGTGAGTGGGTTCGCGGGTTGGCTCGTACCCATGAACTCCCCTACTTTCAAGTGTTTTACCTTTCGATCTTCAATTCACAAGGGTGATGTTTCATAAGATAAATTATCTCTTATTTGCACATAATCCAATTGAATTACATGCCACGGATCTGGAATATACTTAGGAAGTTGAGAAACATAAGAGACACTATGGAGATTTATATGATATGGGAGTAGTTCAATTTGGTAGGCGACTTCGCCGACTCTTCTAAGAATCTTACAAGGACCAATAAAACGAGGAATAAGCTTTCGCAACTTTAATTCCCGACCAACCCCAATCACTAGAACGACTCTCGGGAACACATGATCTCCTTCCTGAAATTCAGGGGCTTTTCTTTATTTATCGTGATAACTTTTATGTCGACTTTACGACATCCTCAAATTTTCCTAAATCATTTTAACCTTCTTGAATGTCTGCTAAACTACTTTGGGTCCTAACACAATGCTTTCACCATATTCATACTAGTATAAGGGTGTCTTACACCTCCCATCATATAATGCTTCAAAATGTGCCATTCCAATATTGGAATGGAAACTATTATTATAGGTAAACTCAATCAGTGGTAAATAATTATCCCAATTACCTCCTTGTTTCAAAACACATTATCTCAACAGATCTTCCAAAGATTGGATAGTCCTTTTCGTATGACCGTCTGTCTCCAGATGATACGCATAACTCAATCATAACTTAGTTCCCATAGAGATTTGCAAACTCTCCCAAAATTTGGATGTGAATCTAGGATCTCTATCTGAAACTATGCTAGATGGAGTCCCATGCAATCTTACTATTTCACTTATATAAATATCATCGAACTTCTTCAATGGGTAAGTGATATTGATCGGCATAAAGTGAGTCGACTTAGTCAACCTATCCACTATAACCAATATCGAATCATACCCTTTAGCAGTTCTAGGAAAACCCACCATGAAATCCATAGAGATATTATCCCATTTCCACTCGGGATTAATCAAAGGTTGCATCAATTCAAATGGCTTCTGGTGTTCTATTTTCTACTTCTGACAAACTAAGAAAAAATAAACACACTCAACAACATACTTTTTCATTCCTGGCCACCAAAATATTTTCTTAAGGTCTTGATACATCTTTGTAGCTTGTTGCTTTTTATATCAATTAATACTTTCTTTTTATACAGCTTTAAAGCAAAGGTGTCACATGCAAGTATACATGCTTGATAATGCAGTGAGTGATAAAGTAAAGGTCAAACCCACAAGGAAGTGATGAAAGCTTTGAACTATAAGTACTGATTTCTTTGTTTAAGAGAAAGTATGAGCAAGGTAATAAAATAATGATAATAAATGGAAGAAGCAACACACAATCAATTAAGAAAAAAATGGTAAATAAAAAGGAATTAGAATATCAGAGAGAGCAGTCGATAAGCTAAAAATCCATTAGTATATTTGTTGCCAAAATGCTTCTATGATGTGCAGTGTCGTGCCTCAAAAGGTCAGAACGTGATCTAGTGGTGTATCTCTACAACATAAAAAACATGCATAACTAGGGCAAGGGAACAAATCTCTAAGTCTCACTTATAACCCTAAAATATGTCTGGTTTTAATTCTGAAATTCTTTATCGTCTCAACCTCTTATCTTTAAGCAAGTTGAATTAAGTGAATATCTCTATCCGACTTTATTAACCACTTATGTTATGAAATCCACTTGTTTGTTGGATCTCTCTCAACAACAAGATTTTACCTTTTTCCTAGTTGATCACTCTAAGAATAAAGTATATAGCATAAAAACACATAACAAAATAAGACACTAAACTTCACATCATTTCAACATGAAAACAACTTTTATACTAACTTCATTAAGCTCATCAAACAATGGTTTAGCTCATAGTGAGCTGAGTACAAACTACTAAAGTGAAACTAAGAGGAGACATATTCTTACAAAGACAAGAAAAGAAATGCAGCCTATTAGTAACTTGGAGATCTCTTGCGTTGGGTAAACAACAACAGTTCTCTTCAGTCGCGACAGCTTTCAGCAGAGTGCACAGGACTGGATGAGAAGAGAATACTCTCTAAAATTACTCTAACTCTTAAGACTAAAACTAAATTAAGAAAATGTTTGTTGTGTGTAAAATCTCCCTCCTCTCCTTTTTTTTCTTCAATGCGCAAGTCTGCTTTATATAGAAGTGGGTGAGAATGAGGGTTGCTACTTTCTTGGATCATTGGTTTCTTGATAAAATTAAGGTTAGGCCCATATCAAATCTGAATATGGACCAGCTGTCCCTCAACCCTTCCTTTGCAAGTTATCTGGTACAGATGTTGGTGGGAGACAAAGTTGCTTTTGCATGCGGCTGTGGCAGAGTGATGGAGCAGCACAGACGGCTGGTGGTTTGGTGCTGGGAGCTCTTTTGCAGCATGGTCCCTACCGTACTACCATTTGCCTTCTAGCTTCCTTGATCTTATCCAATTTCTCTTGCTTCATTGCTCTTCAAAATAATGCCATGTGAGCCCTAGTAACTTTCTTCTCCATTCCTCTTAATGAACTAAGTGATTAATTTATCAACCACTTTCTTTTCTTCAACTTTCCATTCTACTTCGGAATCCGTCTCTCAGGGTCACGCCTCAACTTGCCATCAACTGACTTCCTTTTTAGACAAAAACACATTGAAAACCATAAAAGAAGCACCTAGTGTGCTCAAAGCCGAAACACACTGAAATAAGCTAAATTCACAATTAATCACTAAATCCTAAACTTAAAATGCCACATCAAATGGGTCAAAGTAACACACTAAAATAGTGTTATCACTCCCCCAAACTTGAATGATCACCTGTCCTCAAGTGATGTGACAGTGAATGACTAGGGAAATGAAATTGGAGTTCAACAACTTCGGCCAGGTTAGAAAGATGAAGTGGCTTTAGATTTGGAGGGGTAATGAAACTATATTAAGTGAAACTTGCTCAGCTTTGCAATTAGTCAAAGTGGTGTCAAGCGCAAGAGAGAACCGACATCTCTTGTCACGACTCTACTCTTTTAAAAAATAAGCCAAAATTTCTCTCTTTTGATCCCCTTTTTGTGTACTCTTGTGAGTGGGGTCTCTTTCTTTGGTTTCACTAGGGAATTCTTTTTTGACTCTTAAATGGTATTTTTGACTTTCACAGTTGGGACCACAGTTTTCCACTTATATTTTTTTTTTGGCACAACATCCCATCTCAAAAGGATCTCACTTGTGATGAGTCCAACTGAATATTATAATGAGGTGCTTGCTGTTCCTCCAGTTTCGGGCACATGAACCTTATTGTTGGTGGTCTTTGCCAATTTTGCACACTTTTGTGTGTTTTCATGCGGAGTGCGCCTCTTTTGTAATTATCTCAACCATCATTCGATTCTTTTTGTCCTTCCCTTTGTGATTCTTAAGGTTTTAACCTTCCTCTTTATTTCCAACAAATCAGTTCTCTTTTTGAAAAAAATTTAAGCTGGTTTGAAAGATTAGTGGCGTCATGACAGAGAACATCAGCTTTCTCTGTCAAAACTCACTAGCTCAACCACTATACTTTGCTTTGTTCACTTCTCAATAGCTTCCTTCCCCTATTTATTCTCAAGCTCTCAAGATTGAAATTTGAAATTCCTGCCTTTGTTTGTTTAAACCAAACATTCCCTAGCATACTAACTCTAAACTAACTCATGCAACTAAAGCGACTAAAAAAAATAAAACAGATAACAACTAAATGCACACTAATAATATACAGATTAAATAAATGGATCATCAAGTACTTGGGGCATCAAAACTTCCCCACAAAAGAATCAAGCATTCATGGCTCAAAACATGGCCATCTAAAACACAATTCCAAAACATTATCCAGAAACAGAAACTTGCAAGAGCATTAGACAAAATATCCAAATTGTAATATTAGAGAGTTAGAATGGTGAAGATAGGCTAAGCGTTGGCGGCCTCCCCCAAACTTAAAGTAAGGACAGTGTCCTCACTATTTAGTGAAAAGGGAAGGCAGGCCACCGCTTGCCGGTTTCACCTTACCACATTAGGCCCTTAGCCTGGAGCTTTTTCTGGGTGCAGGCATGTCATGTTTCTTCTTCTTCTTCTTTGCCTCAGCGCCCTTTCCTTCTTGTTCCTTCTTCTCATTGCCTTCCTCAGTCGCGACACCGGTTTCCTTCTTCCCAGCAGCCTTCTTTGGACTTTTTGCCTTTTTCTTGGGCTGCTCCTCAGCTTCCTTAGGATGCTCCTCCGCAACATGCTTTTCTATATTTGCGGCAGGTTCCATGACAGAATCTGGTTCTGGGTCAGCAACAGTCTTCTCGGTCTCCTCACTTTTTCTTCATCATCTTCCTTAGCATTTCCTTCCTTTTCTGTAGTTTCTGTTGAGGAATAGTATTTCCTCACGCTTCTCCTTCCATATCTTCTTCAGTTTCCCCGGGTTGCACAATTTCTTCTATTGGATTTTTCTCTTCCTTACTATCCTCCTTTTCTCCAGCTACTTCTTCATTCTTTATCCCCAGATCCCTAGCATCCTTATCCACTTCTGCTAAAAAGTTTTCTAGCACCTCATCTTTTCCAGAGATTTCCTCTTGGTCGGGCTTGTTGAGGTCAAATTTCTTAGCAGGACTGATGGGCGGTGTTGGGGATATAGTGGTCTCTTTCCTTTTCCACTCAGGTTTCATCTTTTTCTGCTTGGGTGGGCTTTCAGTTTCTGGATGTGGGGATGGGTAAGCTTTTCTCAACTTTTTCTTTTTCTTGACTTGACTCTGTGTGGTGTCCACAGACACGCCTTTGCTTGACTCTTCCACTTCTTTCTTCTTTTCTTCCATTTCCTTCTTTTTCTTTTTCGCTTTCTCCTTCTTTGTTGACCTCTTCTCTTCTACTTCATTTTCAACAGCAGCAGGCTCAGCATTTCCTAGAATATGATCAGGAAGTTTGGGAGGCTCAAGCAAGTTTGAAGGGCTTGCATGGCCCACAGTTTTTCTTGCCATATTGCTTTTGCCTTCTAAAATACGAAATACTCCATTTGATCCTTCTGCATCTGCAAAAGGACTTCCAATGTTGGGTCTTACTGTTCAGACAATCCAGAAGAAGCTTGACTAACTCCCGCTGGCCTTTTTCTAGCTCCTTGGGCTTCATCAATGTCATTATTAAAGTCTTATCCAGAGGTTGTTGTGGAGAACCAAAAATGTCAGAGTCATATTCCGGCACGCCTTGCCTTCGACAGAGAGTTGTGATGAGACATGGAAAGTACAACATTCCTTCCTTCTTCTTAGAACATGCATGGATCTCTTGAACTATAATTTTCCCAATGTTGATTTCTCTCAGCCCAGTTATGCAATGAAGCAACACTAAGCTAGATCTTGATACTGTCTCATTGTGAGCAGTTGATATGGAATGCGTAGCGAACTGGTACCACACCTTCACATCAAGCCTCAAATCCATTCTTCTGACTGCTTTCTCTACCCAGCTTGTTCCAGACACACATAATGATTCCATGTAGGCATCATACTCATCCTCCTGTGAAGTGAGTATTAGGTTTTGGTACTCATCTTCAGTGTTTTCCAACTTGAAGTAAAAGTTGATGTTGGATTCATTATATATCACCCTTGTTCCTCTGACCAGCCTCTTGTGACCTGGGTCTGTTAGGTTTGAATAAAATTCCTTGACCAACGTTGCGTTGTAAGGACCTAGTTTCTTGCAAAAGTTGCCCCACTTCAGTTTTGAGATAATTATTCCTAGGTCACTAGAAAGTCCAAGCTTTTCGTCCTCATTGTCCATTACAAAGCCTCTCTCAGCGAAAACATTCATCTTGCTGAAATGATCCAAAAATTGCTTGTGGGCTTCAACAGTCACGAAGGTATCGTCTTCCTCTTGGCTTGAAAGGTCAACCATGGGGATGACACTCTTCTTTGCTACTGTTTTGTAGCGGCGATCGGTGGCTGCCTCTTTTGTCATTTTTATGAGTGAAAGGGAGATGAGGGGGTTTGTGAGAAATTAGGGTTCCAGGAAGAAAAGTAGAGAGTGAGGAATGAAACGGTTGTTTTGTATTTTTGGAGAGAGAAAAGTGTTGGTATAATTGTGGAGGGAATTTTGAAAAGGGGATTTGGAAAATGGAGAGAGGAAAATATAGTTTTGGGGAGATGGAGAGAGAAACATTTCCCTTTTTGTGATAATTAGGGCAAGAGGCGAAAAGACTTGAAACTGACCAAGGAAAAGACACCATTAATGGCCTTAGCATGTTTGATAGACAAGGCAGTCTAACGTGGTAGACTGCGCTATAATTACTCTGCAGCTACGCATGGCCCAAGGCGCGTGATTCCAATGACAATATTCATTCTCTCTCCCTCTTTTGAAATAAAACGCTTTCTTTGCTTCCTCGTGTCCAAAAGAAAATAATTAATGCCAGATCAGCATTAATCTCTTCTTTATGGACTTAGCATAATTAATCCTTACACATCTTCCCATATTCCTTATCCACTTTTCTCTTGTCCTTTTCTAGCGCATCATGTCTTCTCAAGGGCTGACATCTCAAAAACTTACATGATCCTGTACAAAAATAAAAACAAAAGAAATTGCATAAAGTTGGGCTGCCTCCCAGTAGCGCTATTTTAAGGTCTTATCGCCTGACCAAAACAAGTGTCATTTAATCAATAAAATGGAGGGAACCCCTTGTGTTGTGTGAGGGTTCTCCAAAATAAGTCTTGACCTTTTGGCCATTAACCTTAAATTTTTCTCCATTTTTCTCATTCAACGGCTCTACAACACCATGGGGGTAAATCTCTTCTAGAATAAAGGGTCCAGACCATCTTGATTTTAATTTTCCAGGGAATAACTTCAGCCTTGAGTTAAAAAGTCAAACTTTTTGGCCTTTTACCAATTCCCTCTTCTGACATTTCCTGTCGTGCCACTTTTTGGTTTTTTCTTTATACAGCTCGGCATTCTCGTATGAGAACAACCTATGTTCATCCAACTCATTCAATTGGAGCATTCTAGCTTGGCCAGCATTTTTAAGATTAAAATTTAGTTGCTTCACAGCCCAAAAAGACTTATGCTCCAATTCAATGGGTAGGTGACATGTTTTTCCATAGACAAGTCTATAAGGAGACATGTCTAAGGGAGTCTTATAGGCAGTCCTATACGCCCATAGTGCTTTGTCCAAGTGCATGGACTAATCCTTCCTTGTGAGGTTACCCACTTTTTCCAAAATTCTCTTGATTTCTCTATTGGAAAGCTCCACTTGTCCACTAGTCTGTGGATGGTAAGCTGTAGCAACCTTGTGCTTTATCCCATATTTTGCCATTAAGTTTTCAAAAAGTTTGTTGCAAAAATGGGATCCTCCGTCACTAATGATGGCTCTAGGCGTGTCATGTCTTGTCAAGATGTTCTTGAACAAGAACTTGGTTACCACCTTAGCATCATTGGATGGTGTTGCTACTGCTTCAATCCACTTGGATACATAATCCACAGCTATAAGGATGTAGAGGTTGCCAAAGGATGGAGGGAAAGGTCCCATGAAATCAATGCCCCACACATCAAAGATTTCTATTTCAAGAATGCTTGTGAGTGGCATTTCTTGTCTCATGGATACATTCCCAACCCTCTGGCATCTATCACATCTTTTGATTAATTCATGAGCATCCTTAAAAATAAAAGGCCATAAATAACCTGATTGCAGCACTTTTGCTGCAGTTCTGACTCCTCCAAAGTGTCCACCGTAGGCGGCTTCGTAGCAGGCCGTCAAGACATCTCCTCCAAAGTGTCCTCCTCATAGTCAACACATCTCCTCAAAAAATGATCATCACACTTCTTGTACAGGTAGGTCTCATCCCAAAAATAGCTCTTGATAGTGTGGAAGAACCTCTTTCTTTGTTGAAAATTGAATTCTGGTGGTATGACTCTGCTGATCAAGTAGTTAACAATTCAGCGTACCAAGGAGTCGTGCCATCAGTAATCAATAACAGCTTCTCGTCCAGAAAACTTTCTTTAATGTCCCCACTATTTTGGGGTTGAGATTCTTCAGGTAGCCTTGAGAGATGATCAGTAACTGAGTTTTCAATTCCTTTCTTGTCCCTTATTTCTAGGTCAAACTTATGTAGTAAGAGAACCCATCTTATGAGATGTGGCTTCGCATCTTTTTTGGCAATCAAGTACTTGATTGCTGCATGATCAGTGTACACAATGACTTTCTTTCCTACCAGATAAGGTCTGAACTTATCAAAGGCAAACACTACTGCCAGCAGCTCCTTCTCTTTTGTTGTGTAGTTGATTTGTGCTTCTATCAAAGTCTTGCTTGCATAGTAGATGGTGTGAAAAACTTTGTTGTGCCTTTGGCCTAACACATCACCAATTGCAAAGTCACTGGCATCACACATTAATTCAAATGGCTTGGACCAATCAGGGGTTTTGACTATAGGCACAGAAATGAGACCCTTCTTCAAAAGATTGAAAGATTCAAGGCACTCCTTACTGAAGACAAAAGGTGTGTCATGCTGCAGCAGCTGGCATTGAGGTTTGGTTATTTTTGAGAAATTTTTTATGAACCTCCTATAAAACCCAGCATGCCCCAAGAAACTCCTAATGCCCTTGATGTTGACTGGTGGAGGTAACTTTTCAATTACCTCTACCTTTTCTTGATCCACCTCTAATCCATCTTTTGAAATTCTATGACGAGAACAATCCTTTCTTTTACCATTAAATGACATTTTTCCTAATTACGAACCAGGTTGTTCTCTTCACATCTTGCCAGAACCTAATCTAGATTCTTTAGACAATCCTTGAATGATTCTCCAAAAATCGAAAAGTCATCCATGAAGACTTCCATGAAATTCTCTATGATACCTGAAAAGATAGCCATCATGCATCGTTGGAAGGTGGCTGGTGCATTGCACAGTCCAAACGGCATCCTTCTAAAGGAAAAGGTGCCATAAGGACAAGTGAATGTTGTTTTCTCTTGATCTTCTGGGGCCATTGCAATTTGGTTGTAGCCTGAATACCCATCTAAGAAGCAATAATACTCCTTTCCAGCTAGCCTATCCAACATTTGATCAATGAAAGGAAAGGGGAAGTGATCCTTCCTAGTTGCCTTGTTCAGTTTCCTATAATCCAGGCAAATCCTCCAACCAGAAACAGTTCTAGTGGGGATAAGCTTATTCTTTTCATTGATTATCACTGTCATGCCTCCCTTCTTCGGTACACACTGGATGGGACTCACCCATACACTATCAGAGATAGGGTAAATAATTCCTGCATCCAGCCACTTGATAATTTCTTTCTTTACAACCTCCTTCATGATTGGGTTCAGCCTTCTTTGACTTTCAATGTTATTCTTAGCATTTTCTTCCAATAAGATTCTATGCATGCAAATTGCTGGGATGATTCCTTTAATGTCAGAAACCTGCCATGCAATTGCCTTCTTGTGTCTCTTCAATAGTGAAATTAGTTGCTCCTTTTGCTCTTCTTGCAAATCTGTAGCAATGATAACTGACAGCTTCTGTCCTGCCTCCAGATATGCACACTGTAAATGCTCCGGCAGTTGCTTGAGCTCCAATTTAGGAGGTTCCTCTATGGAAGGCAGTTGCTGCTTATGAGCAACAATGGTAGATTCTATCACTTCCACATATTCTTCCTCTTGTTTCTTCATTGGACCATAAATGATCCCCTCTTCTAGTCCTTCATCTTCCAATTTGCCTAGCTCAATTTTCAATACATCAATAGCTTTTAGGATTTTTTTATGAATTAAACCTTCCCAACTAGATATCATGGAACAGTCAGCTACCTCTTCTTCTGGCTATTGCAAGGCATTGAGTATGTTGAACACTACGTGCTGCCCGTTCACTCTCATAGTGAGTTCTCCTCTTTCTACATCAATTAAGGTTCTACCCGTTGTTAGGAATGGCCTTCCCAACAAGATGGATGTTTCCTCATCAGCCTCAAAGTCCATAATAATGAAGTTGGCAGGGAAGACAAATTTGTCAACCTTGACCAGCACATCTTCTATCTTTCCTTGTGGGTAGCAAATACTTCTATCTGCCAGCTACAAGGTGATAGTTGTAGGCATGGCAGTGTAACACCCCCAATCTATACCCCCCAATCAATAAAAAGCAGTAAAAGAAAATTTGAAATTTCGTCAGAGTATATTTAAATTATCATGGACTAGACTGGGAGGGTCACATCAATTTGAAAACAGTTCATACAACACCTGCTCATAAAGATATGCAACAGTGGGGTAGCAATCAACAGAGGAACTCAGTTCCTTACACCCACCTTTCAGATTTTAGAATAAAAGCGGAAAATCTAAAACTGAATAACATACATATATATATATCACAAAAGTTTGTCATACATCAGGTTATACATGCACAAGCCAAAAGATATACATATACATAATATACAATTATCACAAACGGTCTCCCTAACTACCCGGTGTCACATATCAGAGCCGACCGACAAAAGAATGAAGACGCAAAGCTTCACAAAAATACCTCCAGCAACTCTAATCTGCAATGCCTCATAGAGCATTATAAAACAGCAGAAGGGTGAGAAAAACAACCATAATATAATTGCATATAATTATATATATAACACAAAAATACACATATATACGGTTCTCACCGCAACTCACGCTATAATTCAAACACAAGGCATTACAAGACACAATACATATTTCCATCACCAACACATATCCATATATCAATTTATCCACAAATCCACACATAAATAACCATAAATGATTTATGCAATGCAAGAGACCGACACAACGACTCTATGCATATGCACATGCGGTACCTACTTCCATTATTTCTCATCACTAGTTCACTCAGGAACTCTGCTGGAACCATCGCTCGTTACATCACTGTAATCCCCGTCGGGCCTACGATGTTCCCCACCGCTCACACCCCACACGGGCACACGGTGTTTATGGATCACTCACACCCCACACGGGCACACGACCCGATCGCTCACACCCCACATGGGCACACGATCGTCTATAATCATCGCTCACACCCCACATGGGCACACGAAGTTATAGCGAATCCCTCTGGAATCCAAACCGTCACTTAGGACGTTCCACAATGCATATCATGATGCTTGGCATACAAGGACCCATGACATTCAATATGCACACATAAACACATTCATTTCATCGATAAAATCGCAGTTTGCACTTATGCCCAAAACAATGCATTTAATTTCCATACTGCCACAAATCATCACAACATCATCTAAACACATACATTTACTCCATACAATAGCACCTTGCACAATACACATCAATTACGCACAAGTATAACGACAAAAGTCGACAACCGACACTATTCCCGATTTTCCGACATAATTAAATCGGCTAACAATTCCAAAATCATCATAATAAGAAAGTACAGCTCAATAGCTACACAACGATACCAAGAATGTAAAAATCGGACAAACGGATCAAAAGTTACGAACGAAAACGAAAAACGATATTTTGAAAAGTCACATTTTGCAAAAGTCCTGCCCATACGCGTATCACCATGAGCCATACGCGTATGAGCAGAGACTCATCTTCCCCAAAGTTCACGTTGAAATGTTCGTACGCGTAATGCCCAAGCCCGTACGTGTATTGACCTAAAAAGCTACGCGCATCATACGCAAATGGGCAGATGGCCGAGAAAACAAGCAACCCATACGCGTATTGGCCCTATGGCTCGCCCACCATACGCGTATTGCCAAGGTTCATACGCGTATGAACATGCCCCATACGCGTATGACCTGGAAATCTCAGAAAAATTCTTCTGCATAATTGTTCATACGGGATCCAATCCAAAACCCTCCAAATCACACCTACACACCAGAAAATTGCCAATACAATGTCCAATAACAAGTATCTATTATGTATCAACAAGAATGAACACTTAACACATAAATTTCTACATATTTAATCAATTTCTACTCAATTTTACCAACAATGGGTTTACTAAAATATTTCCATTTCAATCCAACAAACATCACAAATATACATACATAATCATATACAAGTATACAATAATTGAATTTCGCACCCTTACCCGATTAAATCGATACTAGAAGTTGATTTTTCTTTGATTTTTCCAAGTTTTTCCACTATTTCTCTTCTTCTTCTCTTTTCTCTCCTTTTTCTTTCTTTTCCTTTTCTTTCTTTCTCTTTTTCTCTCTACTATTTTCTATTTTTCTTACTTAATAAAAAATATCCTAAAATGACCAAAATACCCCCACACTCAAATATCTCACAAACGATCCCAAAACCCGATAAAATATCACAACATTGAAAAATAACATATTTTCAGATAAAAGTCGAAAATAAAATAAAATAATAATATAATAATCAAACGACTCGATTAAATAAAACGAACACGAAAACTGGGTCGTTACAACTCTCCCCCACTTAGAAATTTTCGTCCTCGAAAATATACCTGAGACGAACAAATCTGGATACGACTCCCGCATCCGACTCTCCAACTCCCAAGTCAAATTGCCCTCAGCAGCGCCGCCCCACGCCACTTTCACAAGTTCAATATCCTTGCCTCTCAACCTCTTCACCTCGCGATCCAAAACCCTAACTGGTAATGCCTCAACTGTAAGGTTCTCCCTTACTTCAACCTCATCCATCGGAATCACATGCGACGGATCCGGAACATACTTCCGAAGCTGTGAAACATGAAACACATCGTGCAAATTCGACAGATTCGGCGGCAACGCCACCCTATAAGCCACAGCACCCACTCTCGCGGATATCTGGTAAGGACCAATAAACCGAGAAGTAAGTTTCTTCGATTTCAATGCACGACCCACACCTGTTACCGGCGTAACCCTCAAAAATACATGATCGCCCTCTTGAAACTCAAGATCCTTCCATCTCCGATCATGATAACTCTTTTGTCTACTCTGAGAAGCTTTCATTTTCTCACGAATAAACTTCACTTTCTCTGTCGTCTGTTGCACCAATTCTGGTCCAACCACCGTTCTCTCACCAGATTCGTGCCAACACAACGGTGTCCGACACCTTCGTGCATACAGTGCTTCAAACGGTGCCATTCCAATACTAGAATGGGAACTGTTATTATACGTAAACTCAATCAAGGCAAGATAACTATCCCACGCACCACCTTGTTCCAAAACACACGCTCTCAACAAATCCTCCAAAGACTGAATCGTCCTCTCCGTCTGACCATCCGTCTGTGGGTGATAAGCCGAACTTAATCTCAATCTAGAACCCAAAGCCTTCTGTAAACTTTCCCAAAATCTCGATGTAAATCTAGGATCTCGATCAGAAACAATACTCAATGGAACTCCATGTAACTTCACAATCACACTGATGTAAATCTCAGCTAACCGCTCCAAAGAAAAACTAATGTCAATCGGAATAAAATGAGCCGATTTAGTCAGTCTATCAACAACCACCCAAATAGCATTATGCCCTCGCTGAGTATTCGGTAACCCTGTCACAAAATCCATGGAAATGCTATCCCACTTCCATTCAGGAATATCCAACGGTTGCAACAAACCACTAGGCCTCAGATGTTCCACCTTCGATTTCTGACAAGTCAAGCATGCATAGACAAATTGAGCCACATCTCTTCTCAATCCAGACCACCAGAAAATCTTCTTCAAATCTTGATACATCTTATTCGCTCCCGGATGTATACTCAAATTACTCCGGTGTCCTTCCTCCAAAATCATCCTTTTCAACTCCGCATCATCTGGAATACAAATCCTACCTCGGAATCTCAAAACACCATTAATATCCACTTGAAAATCACTATTCGCATCTTTTCCTCCAACCAACATCAAATCCACAAATTTCACATCCAGCTTTTGCTTCTCACTAACCGTCGTCAGAAAATCGTTAGTAATCGTTAGCATACCAAGCCTAACGCTATCCGACGTCACTTCACAAACCAAACTCAAATCTCTAAACGATTCCAAAAGTTCCGACTCCTTAACCATTAAAGCGGATATATGTAACGATTTCCGGCTCAATGCATCAGCTACCACATTAGCTTTACCAGGATGGTAATTCAAGCCAAAGTCGTAGTCCTTCAAGAATTCTAACCATCTACGTTGCCTCATATTTAGCTCTTTCTGATCAAACAAATATTTCAAACTTTTATGATCACTAAAATCTTCAAACCTTGCACCGTAGAGATAATGCCTCCAAATCTTCAACACAAAAACCACAGCCGCTAACTCAAGATCATGAGTAGGATAATTCTTCTCATGAACTCTTAACTGCCTTGAAGCATAAGCCACCACCTTACCTTCCTGCATCAGAACACCACCTAGACCAATCAAAGAAGCATCACAATAAACCACGAATGGTTCATTAGGATTTGGCAAAATCAAGATCGGAGCTGTCGTCAATCTTCTCTTCAGCTCAGTAAAACTCTCTTCACACCGAATATCCCAAATGAACGCTTGCCCTTTACAAGTCAACTGGGTCAAAGGAAGTGCTAGCTTCGAAAAACCTTCAATAAACCTGCGATAATAACCAGCCAAACCCAAAAAGCTTCGAATTTCAGTAACAGATCTTGGAGCCTCCCATTGTAGAACTGCTTCTACTTTAGATGGATCCACAGCGATACCATTACCTGAAATTACGTGTCCAAGAAAACTCACTTCCGACAACCAGAATTCACACTTGGATAGTTTAGCAAAAAGCTTCCTCTCCTTCAAAACCTGTAAAACAATACGCAAATGTTCTGCATGCTCCTCCCGAGACTTAGAATAAATTAAGATATCATCAATAAACACCACCACAAAACAATCCAGATGCTCGTGAAAAATACGATTCATGTATTCCATAAACACACCTGGAGCATTAGAAACCCCGAACGACATCACAGAATATTCATAATGACCGTATCGTGTCCTAAAAGCCGTTTTCTGAATGTCTTCCTCCTTCACCCTTATCTGATGATACCCCAACCTCAAGTCAATCTTACTGAACACACACGTACCAACCAACTGATCCATCAGATCATCAATCCTTGGAAGAGGATACTTATTCTTGATCGTCACCTTATTCAACTGGCGATAATCAATACATAACCTCATACTTCCATCCTTCTTTTTCACCAACAAAACTGGAGCACCCCAAGGAGAAACACTTGGCCTCACGAACCTCTTTTCCAACAACTCATTCAACTGTTTCTTTAACTCCACCAACTCCGATGCCGACATTCTATAAGGTGCCATAGAAACAGGTCTAGTACCAAGAACTAGATCTATAGAAAACTCCACCTCTCTCTCCGGCGGCAAGTCCGAAATATCCTCAGGAAACACTTCCGGAAATTCGCACACAACAGGAAACACCTCAAGTGAAACTTGACTATCCACAGTTAAAGATGCAAACAATCCAAACAACTGAGCTTCCTCCGCCAAAAGTTTCTTCAACTCTTTGGTAGATAAGAAACTCGAGTCTTCGTCTTCCTCAAGAGAAGGAAACCTTACCAGCTTATGATAACAATCAATGTGAACCCTGTTGAATTGCAACCAATTCATACCCAAAACCACATCTAATCCTTCCAACGGCAAACACACTAAATCCATCTCAAAGTCTTTACCATAAATGGTCAAAGGACATCTTAGACAAACCAAAGAAGTAGTTACTGACCCCATTGCTGGAGTATCAATAACCATTCCACCACCCATCACAGACGACACAAGATTCAAATGCTTTGCGCACCCAGACGAAATAAACGAATGAGTCACTCCAGTATCAATAATAGCAATCAAAGGAGTACTATTAATAAAACAAGTACCTCGAATCAGATGATCTGCACTCGAAGTCTGAGTCCCCGATAATGCAAACACTTTTCCACCAGTTGGAGCTTGTTTCGGTTTCGGACACTTAGTACTAATGTGACCAGGTTCCCCACAGTTGTAACATTTCACCACATTCTTCCTGGCACAATCCGCTGCAACATGTCCTACACCTCCACAATTAGTACACTTCCTCAAATCTTTCTTGCACTCAAACTGACGATGCCCCAACTCACCACATTTATAACACCTCATAGGACCAGACATTCCTCCTCCACCTGACCTTTTCTCAAAATTCCCTCTCTGTTTACCTTTATCAGCTGGTGTCACATACGGACCACCATGGAACTGTTGCTTCCTTTTCCTCTCGCTCACACTCTTGTAATGCGTAGAACGAGCCTTACTGTCCTCTTCATAAATCCTACAACAATCTACCAAATCAGAAAACCTCCGATCCTCTGATATCCAATCGTCTGCTTTATCTCAGGACGCAAGCCATTCTCAAACTTCACACACTTAGAGAATTCAGCAGTAGCTTCCGCATAATGAGGATAAAACTGCACAAGTTCCACAAACTTAGCAGTATAATCAACTACAGACATATTACCTTGCTTTAGTTCCAAAAACTCAATTTCCTTCTTTCCCCTCACATCCTCGGGAAAATACCTCCTCAAGAACTCCCGGCTAAAAACTTCCCAAGTAATTTCTTCCTCTTCCTCTTCTGCAGCTTCCAACATACGTCGAGTACTAACCCACCAATCATCAGTTTCTTCCAATAACATGTGAGTACCTAGTCTCACCTTCTGATCTTCATCACAATCCATCACTCGAAAAATCCTCTCAATCTCTTTCAGCCAACTCTGTGCACCATCCGGATCATATCTTCCTTTGAAGACAGGCGGTTTGTTCTTCCTGAACTCATCATTACCCACAGCATTAGGTGCACCCTGCACTGCACGAGCCATAGCTTGCATAGCCGCAGCCAAAGCAGCATCATTCCTACCAGCCATATTCTGTTCATTTCCAATAACAGAAACTATGGTTAAACAAACAGCTCAAACAACCACAATGACCAACAAGGACTGACACAACTGACACGGACTGACACAAACTGGCTCTGATACCACTTAATGTAACACCCCCAATCTATACCCCCCAATCAATAAAAAGCAGTAAAAGAAAATTCAAAATTTCGTCAGAGTATATTTAAATTATCATGGCATAGACCGGGAGGGTCACATCAATTTGAAAACAATTCATACAACACCTGCTCATAAAGATATGCAACAGTGGGGTAGCAATCAACAGAGGAACTCAGTTCCTTACACCCACCTTTCAGATTTTAGAATAAAAGCGGAAAATCTAAAACTGAATAACATACATATATATATATCACAAAAGTTTGTCATACATCAGGTTATACATGCACAAGCCAAAAGATATACATATACATAATATACAATTATGACAAACGGTCTCCCTAACTACCCGGTGTCACATATCAGAGTCGACCGACAAAAGAATGAAGACGCAAAGCTTCACAAAAATACCTCCAGCAACTCTAATCTGCAATGCCTCATAGAGCATTATAAAACAGCAGAAGGGTGAGAAAAACAACCATAATATAATTGCATATAATTATATATATAACACAAAAATACACATATATACGGTTCTCACCACAACTCACGCTATAATTCAAACACAAGGCATTACAAGACACAATACATATTTCCATCACCAACACATATCCATATATCAATTTATCCACAAATCCACACATAAATAACCATAAATGATTTATGCAATGCAAGAGACCGACACAACGACTCTATGCATATGCACATGCGGGTACCGACTTCCATTGTTTCTCATCACTAGTTCACTCAGGAACTCTGCTGGAACCATCGCTCGTTACATCACTGTAACTCCCCGTCGGGCCTACGATGTTCTCCACCGCTCACACCCCACACGGGCACACGGTGTTTATGGATCGTTCACACCCCACACGGGCACACGACCCGATCGCTCACACCCCACATGGGCACACGATCGTCTATAATCATCGCTCACACCCCACATGGGCACACGAAGTTATAGAGAATTCCCTCTGGAATCCAAACCGTCACTCAGGACGTTCCACAATGCATATCATGATGCTTGGCATACAAGGACCCATGACATTCAATATGCACACATAAACACATTCATTTCATCGATAAAATCGCACTTTGCACTTATGCCCAAAACAATGCATTTAATTTCCATACTGCCACAAATCATCACAACATCATCTAAACACATACATTTACTCCATACAATAGCACCTTGCACAATACACATCAATTACGCACAAGTATAACGACAAAAGTCGACAACCGACACTATTCCCGATTTTCTGACATAATTAAACCGGCTAACAATTCCAAAATCATCATAATAAGAAAGTACAGCTCAATAGCTACACAACGATACCAAGAATGTAAAAATCGGACAAACGGATCAAAAGTTACGAACGAAAACGAAAAACGATATTTTGAAAAGTCACATTTTGCAAAAGTCCTGCCCATACGCGTATCACCATGAGCCATACGCGTATGAGCAGAGACTCATCTTCCCCAAAGTTCACGTTGAAATGTCCGTACGCGTAATGCCCAAGCCCGTACGCTTATTGACCTAAAAAGCTATGCGCATCATACGCAAATGGGCAGATGGCCGAGAAAACAAGCAACCCATACGCGTATTGGCCCTATGGCTCGCCCACCATACGCGTATTGCCAAGGTTCATACGCGTATGAACATGCTCCATACGCGTATGACCTGGAAATCTCAGAAAAATTCTTCTGCATAATTGTTCATACGGGTTCCAATCCAAAACCCTCCAAATCACACCTACACACCAGAAAATTGCCAATACAATGTCCAATAACAAGTATCTATTATGTATCAACAAGAATGAACACTTAACACATAAATTTCTACACATTTAATCAATTTCTACTCAATTTTACCAACAATGGGTTTACTAAAATATTTCCATTTCAATCCAACAAACATCACAAATATACATACATAATCATATACAAGTATACAATAATTGAATTTCGCACCCTTACCCGATTAAATCGATACTAGAAGTTGATTTTTCTTTGATTTTTCCAAGTTTTTCCACTATTTCTCTTCTTCTTCTCTTTTCTCTCCTTTTTCTTTCTTTTCCTTTTCTTTCTTTCTCTTTTTCTCTCTACTATTTTCTATTTTTCTTACTTAATAAAAAATATCCTAAAATGACCAAAATACCCCCACACTCAAATATCTCACAAACGATCCCAAAACCCGATAAAATATCACAACATTGAAAAATAACATATTTTCAGATAAAAGTCAAAAATAAAATAAAATAATAATATAATAATCAAACGACTCGATTAAATAAAACGCACACGAAAACTGGGTCGTTACAGACAGCGCCTATCCCTAGCTTCTTGAAAATAGATAGGGGTATGAGGTTAATGCTAGCCCCTAAGTCACAAAGTGCCTTTCCATAAAAGGTATCTCCAATGGTGCATGGAATAGTGAAACTTCCAGGATCCTTCAGTTTGGGAGGGAGTTTTCCTTGAACCAATTGACTACACTCTTGTGTGAGTGCAACCTTAGCAAATTCTCCTACCCGTTTTCTCTTGGTGAGCACATCCTTCATGAACTTTGAGTAGTTTGGCATCTGTTGAATAGCATCGACTAATGGTATATTGATGTGAAGGTGCTTTAAGATTTCCATAAACATCGCAAATTGTTGCTCTTCCTTTGCCTTTTTGATCCTTTGTGGAAAAGGAGGTGGTGGCCTTTCTTGAACAAAATTTTGCTTTCTATTGGATTCAGTAATGACTTCTTTGTTCTCTTGAGGAATGAAGTCTGCAGTAGGTACATCATCTTTGTGCTTCTGTTGCCCAGATGAAGAAAGTTCTTCAACAACATTGTTTCTTGCTCCAGAACTATCTGGCGTAGACAAATCAGTGCTTGGCTCTTTGCTCTTTGTAGCGGCCTCTTCTATTTCTTTACCACTTCTGAGTTTAAGGGTTTGGCATGTTTCAACATTCTTCGCTCCAGCTTGTGTACTTGGAGTCTTAGTAGAGCTAGGGATAGTTCTCAAGTTTCTTGAGCTCAAAGCAGTGGCAATTTACCCTACTTGATTTTCCAAGTTCTTGATACTCACCCCTTGTGATTGGAATTGATTCTTTGCTTCTTGAATGAAGGACTTAAGAACATTCTCCAGATGGTTGTTTCCTTGATTAACCCTAGCATAGTTAGGGTTAGAAAAACTAAGTGGGACTTGTGGTGTGGTTGCTTGTGGCTTTGGTTAACTTTGATTGTTACTGCATGAAAAGTTGGGATGGTTGCGCCATCCTGGGTTGTAAGTGTTACTGTAAGAATTATTGTATTTGTTGTTATTGTTCGGATTGCCAACATAGTTAACTGAAACAGGATTTGTAGAACATTCTTCTAACAAATGTGGTCCTCCACAGTAGACACAGGCAACCTCTGTAGCGTCAATAACCACCTTAACTGGTTCAGGCTTTGTCACTTCAGGACTCATCAGATTCTTCATCATCTGGTGGATCTGAGCCACCTGAGCAGCAAGACCTGTGGTCTCAGTGACTTCATGCACTCCAGCAGGTTTCTTTTGAGTTAAACTTGCAGTGGCCCTAGTGACTGGCCATTGATAAGTGTTGGCAGTAATGCTCTCAATTAACTTGTAACCATCATCATAAGATTTAGACAAAAGAGCTCCGCCACTGGATGCATCTAGCATATTCCTTGAGGATGGAATTAATCCATTGTAGAAAGTCTCAAGTTGTATGCAGATGGGAATCCCATGATGAGGATATTGTTTCAACAGCTCCCTAAATCTTTCCCATGCATCAAACAACGATTCATTATCTCCTTGCCTAAATGAAGTGATCTCATTTCTCATCTTTACATTCTTGGAAGGAGGAAAATACTTGGCCAGAAATTTTTCTTCTAAAGCATTCCATGTAGTAATGGAATTTGGTTCCAAATAATTAAGCCAACTCTTGGCTCTATCCCTTAGAGAGTATGGAAACATCCTTAACATAAAGGTATCGACAGGCACGTCAACGATCTTAAAGTAGTCAGCAACATCCAGAAATTATTTAAAATGCAGGTGTGGATCTTCATGGGGAGAGCCTGAATATTGACCAGTAGCTTGCAACATTTGGAACATCATAGACTCGAACTCGAACTGTGGTGGTGTGATGGCTGGTCTAGCAATACCAGTATTCATAGCATTAGGATCAACGACAGCGTAGTCCCTGATGATGCGCGCTCGGTCATTGGCAATACCAATGATGTCTGGCTCTACCATGTTTGCTTCGTACAGTGACTCATCTGATGATGACGATGAACTTTCTTTGTCTCTGTCCACCTCGTACACTACTCCTTCAGGCTCAGCCACGACTGAGGTTGAGGAATCTCCATATATTTGCTGAGTACGTAAAAATCTCCTTCATGCGCTTAGAATTCTTTCAGGTTCAGGATAACCACTGTAAACTGGTTGTAACGACCTGCGCATGCAATATCTTAAGCCTGTCGTAACACCAAGTCACAGAAAACTTTAAAGGCTCAAATACAATCTTTCTTAAGCAAAAAAAAAAAACAAATAAATACAGTAATTTAAACTTTTATACACTTCCCCGACAACGGCGCCAAAAACTTGATGCTTTTTATATCAATTAGTGCTTTCTTTTTATATGGTTTTAAAGCAAAGGTGTCACATGCAAGTATACATGCTTGATAATGCAGCAAGTGATAAAGTAAAGGTCGAACCCACAAGGAAGTGATGAAAGCTTTAAACTATAAGTATTAATTTCTTTGTTTAAGAGAAAGTATGAGAAAGGCAATAAAATAATGATAATAAATGGCAGGAGCTACACACAATCAATTAAGAGAAAAATGGTAAATAAAAAGGAATTAGAATATCAGAGAGAGCAGTTGATGAGCTAAAAATCCATTAGTATATTTGTTGCCAAAATGCTTCCATGATGTGCAGTGTCGTGCCTCAAAAGATCAGAACGTGATCTAGTGGTGTATCTCTACAAAATCAAAAACATGCATAACTTGGGCAAGGGAACAAATCTCTAAGTCTCACTTATAACCCTAAAATACGCCTGGTTTTAATTCTGAAATTCTTTATGGTCTCAACCTCTTATCTCTAAGTAAGTTGAATTAAGTGACTATCTCTATCCTACTTTATTAACCACTTTTGTTATGAAATCCACTTGTTTGTTGGATCTCTCTCAACAACAATCTTTTACCTTTTTCCTAGTTGATCACTCTAAGAATCAAGTGTATAGCATAAAAACACATAACAAAATAAGACACTAAACTTCACATGATTTCAACATGAAAACAACTTTTATACTAACTTCATTAAGCTCATCAAACAAAGTTTTAACTCATAGTGAGTTGAGTACAAACTACAGAAGTGAAACTAAGAGGAGACATATTCTTACAAAGACAAAAAAAGAAATGCAGCCTATTAGTAACTTGGAGGTCTCTTTCGTTGGGTAAACAACAACAACTCTCTTCAGTCGCGACAGCTTTCAGCAGAGTGCACATGACTGGATGAGAAGAGAATACTCTCTAAAATTACTCTAACTCTTAAGACTAAAACTGAAATAAGAAAATATTTTTTGTGTGTAAAATCTCCCTCCTCTCCTTTTTTTCTTCAATGCGCAAGTCTTCTTTATATAGAGGTGAGTGAGAATGAGGGTTGCTACTTTCTATAATACCCTAAGATTCTCTGCATGTCCTTTTTCATTTCATGCCACAAACAAGATCACACATTCGTCCCCTCTTTTGTAGGATTGTGCCTTGCAGGGATCTTTAAGTTTGTGTGCGTTTGTTAGTTGTTTTATTGCTTAATTTGTTGACGTTTACTAACAATTAATTAAAATCCAAAAAATATTTTGTTTTTCTTTCACTAACATTTTCAGGGGAAGAACAGGTTAAAAATACCAAAACATCAGTCCCGCAGCTCGAATAAATTCCATCTGAACAAAGTCAAAATTGATCTGCAGACAATTCAAAAATCATCCGATCAAGGATTCCTCAAATTTTAATTGATTATTATTCAAGGAATTCCAAGGTTCATGTGTTTATTTCCATGCCTTATTTGATGAGCAAAAGAATCGATCCGAACCACATCAGTGTACTTAAAAAGGGCATTTTCACAAAATTTGCACTAAGTAACCAGTTAGCAGTTATGTTGTAACCCGTTACCCTCGTGAAATTTTGAAAAGTGGCAGCAAATTCAAATTTCTGCAATTGGCACCAACCTCAGCCCTTGATCACATTTGGAATATTCTAGACCACCTCATTTTAATTCCCCTACATCACTTTGATCACTTTCCACCATGCACCTTCCCTAATCACCACTCTTTTGATAATTCCCTCCAAATTTGAATTCCAATCCTAATTTTGATCATCCAAGCCTATTTCCAAACCACCAAATTTCCCAAGCCTAAATTCTATAAATAGAGGCTTCATTTCATTCATTCTTCAAGCTTTTGATAGCCAACAAACCTCTTGCAAATTCTCTTCCCAACCACAAAATTCACCAAAGCTCACTTTTCTTCTTTTGAAAGTTAACAAGAATTCACATTGAGTCTTGTTCAACTTTGAGCTAAACCTTCATCCATTCTTGTTTTTGTTCATCAATTATAGTAGATCAAGGCTTTGGAATTTGGATCTTGAAGCAATTTGAAGGAATTTTCAGATTTGAAGTGGTAATCCATTTTTCACCATTGTTGAAGCTTCATCTTCATCTTCCATAATGTAGATCATTGGAGATTCTTGTTACTTGATCCTTTGGATCTTGTAATTGTGTTTAATTGCTGGTTTTTGCTGTTTTTTTTACTTTAAATTTCGTGTAATTTCAGTTCCATGATCACAAGATGTTTGTAAAAAGTTTTGAAAATGGATCATGCTGAATTTTGCACAATTTTCTGCATTCTGGTGCAGAGTATCCGGTTAGCAGATATGCTGTAATCGGTTACTCTGTGTTAATTTTGAAAAAATTGCGCCTATTTTGAACTAAGTAACCGGTTAGCAGATATGCTGTAACCGGTTACTTCAAAACAGAATGCATATTTTTCCTTGTTTTTGGGGCTATTTTGGTTTTTCTTCTTCCTTCTTCCCTTTCCTTTTGTTCTTAGCCTTAGATCACATAATTGTGTGGTTTAATTTGGCTTTCTCTTCATCTATTTCCTTTTTATTTTGATCGATGAAAGTCTTATGGATCTTAGAATTTCTTTGTTGAATTCTTAATCAAGACTAGATCGTTACCTATTTTCTTTTCGTGCGGTATCGGATGACGATCTACATATCGTTCATCTAGCATGCATTATCACAAAGATCTATTGACCGACCTCATTGTAGGGTAATTACTCTGTAAATTACTCAGCGATTGCTTAACATAGCGCAACATTTGTCCCTCTTTATCCAATTCGGAATTTGAACTGTCGTGGTCCTGACCTTGATTGGTCGCGTCAACCCAATGTTGGTTAAACTTTTGTAATAGGTCCATAATCTTTGAAACTTGGCATTGTAGAGGCTTTGGTTCTACCAATCTTCTGTCAAGTTCATTAATCTTGGCCTAAGTGCAATGTTTAATCACTATAGTTCAAGACGCGGAATGGAATATTCGGTGAAGGCTTATGGCACTATAGCCTTGTGCTACTAACCACTAACTTCTAACTTTAAATTTCCTTCTCTCTCCCTATCTCTCTTTATTTTTATGCTTTATGTCATTTTATCATATTCATGTTTATGTTTATGTCATTTTTCTTTTGTCCATTTGGACCATATTATCTTGTGCTTTGTTTTTCTTTTGTCCATTTGGACTCAAAAACATTAATAAAGGATTAAACCACTAAAAGACTTGTGCTCTTAATTGTTGGACTATGGCCGCTATCCCTTGCTTTGGAGGACCTTCTTGGCTTGATTATGGACTTACGGACCTAGAATTAGGATTCTCTCCCTTATGTTTTGGACCATTATGGAGTTTGATATTCTAGCCTTTATTTGGCTTGCTTATTGGTTCAAGAGGATGAAATTATATTCTTATTATGCTTTGAAGAGTGTCTCCATGTGGTTAGATCTTTCTTATCCTTAGCTTTTATTTTTATGCACTAGGATAGTCACTTCTTCTCCACCCCTTCATCAATTTTCAAAACTTCCTCTCTTTTTCAAAACCTTCTTGTTTTTGAACTTAAAACCGCTTTCATAACAAAACCTTGACTTTGGTCAAGTGATTTTTAAGCTTTGTTTTCTTTAATAAATGACAATCAATATTAACCATATTTTGACCATTTCATAAAAACATAAAAAATACAAAAACTCATCAAACTCTTTCTATGCTTTGTGCACCTTTTCCTTTTAAACTTTTTCATAAGTCTAGACATGATTCATTTCTTTAAGCAGAATTATTCGCTTGGAAATGACGACTTATCTTTACACTTAAAATCAACCAAAACAAACAAATTTTTGTTATTTGTACCACGAAATACGAGGTTTTGATCCTACATTGCACATCGTGGGTACGTAGGCATGAGGCGATAAGTCTCTCCAAACACAAAAATCTAAAAAATATTTCTCTTCTCATCTCTCCCAATCTCTTTCAAGCAAACCATTTTTAGACCAAAAAGCGATAGATATTTCAAAGGGTTCCTATAGAGTACTATAGACGTTTTGGGTGCTAACACCTTCCCATTGCGTAACCAACCCCCCTTACTCATTCTCTGTTTGTTCTTTTTGTTTTAGAACTCTTTAGGTTTTGTTCGCTCTTTTTCCTTTCCCTTTGTGGATAAAATAAAAGTGTGGTGGCGACTCTTGTTTTTTTTAGTTAAGTTAATTAATAGCTTACACTCACAAATTTCCCCACTACACTTTCTTGGATCATGGGTTTCTTGATAAAATTAAGGTTAGGCCCATATCAAATCCAAAGGTGGACCAGTTGTCCCTCAACCCTTCCTTTGCAAGTTATCAGGTACAGATGTTGGTGGGAGACAAAGTTGCTTTTGCAGGCGGCTGTGGTAGAGTGATGGAGCAGCGCAGACGGCTGGTGGTTTAGTGCTGGGAGCTCTTTTGCAGCGTGGTCCCCACCGTACTACCATTTGTCTTCTAGCTTCCTTGATCTTATCCAATTTCTCTTGCTTCATTGCTCTTCAAAATAATGCCACGTGAGCCCTACTAACTTTCTTCTCCATTCCTCTTAATGAGCTAAGTGATTAATTTATCAACCACTTTCTTTTCTTCAACTTTCCATTCTGCTCCGGAATCCGTCTCTCAGGGTCATGCCTCAAATTGCCATCAACTGACTTCCTTTTTAGACAAAAACACATTGAAAACCATAAAAGAAACACCTAGTGTGCTCAAAGCTGAAACACACTGAAATAAGCTAAATTCACAATTAATCACTAAATCCTAAACTTAAAATGCCACATAAAATGGGTCAAAGTAACACTAAAATAGTGTTATCATAGATCCAATGACCTTCTTCCAAAATCACCTTCTTAAGTTCTTGTAATACCCCGTAAATTTATAAACGCTCTGGTGAATATTATTATGATCAACTGGGTTCCAGAGTACTCTGAGCAATTATTTGATAAAATAATTAGAGTAAACTGACGAACTCAGAGTTGATTAAATTAATAGTATTTGACTTTGAGTTTTATTAATGGGTGTATCTAAGCTAATTTGGACTTTTAGTAGTATTACTAATTAGTGAGAATTTTCTTTACTATTCTTTTTTTCTTCTTCTTTTCATTTCCTTGTAAAACAAACAAAAGCTAAAGAAAGAGAAAGTTGGGAAGAAAAAGAAGAAAAGAGGAGAGAAAAGAGGAAGAAGGGAAAGGAAGAGAAAAACAAGGTTTTGGAAGAGAAGCATCAAGATCATCACCAATCTTCATCCAAGCTTCACCAAACTTCTTGAATTTCATCATCTTTATCATCTCTAGAGGTGGGTTTAGCTAGAAACCATTTTCCTTGTGTTTTGGTAGTATGAGTTTTAGGTCGAAATCGTAGAAATCAATGTTTTCACGGATAGAATCGGTTAGAAATTGGAATGAATGTTTAGTATGCTCATAGAATCATGTGGGGATGATTGTTTTCATGTTGCTATATGATATTGATGATTTTGAAATGTTAGGGTTTTAGAATGATTGGGTTTTTTATGAAATAATATGTTTTGATGATAGTAGTGATCAAACCTTGTTATAAATGTGATGTTGAACCTCTGTTGACTTCTAAATGTGCCCTAAAAAGGTTTTGGAGGGTGGAGAAAGTTCTGTTATCGCAGAAGGATTTTTCTGAGAATCGCGTTGCGCGCTGAGCGCGCAGGTTGCCCGCTGAGCGCGGTGTCAAATCCTTGGAACCTCTCGAGGCAGGGAGTTAAGCGCTGAGCGCGGACCAGGGCGCGCTGAGCGCGACCTGGGAGTTGGAATTTTATACTTTTATGGAGAAAATTCATAGCGTTAGTTTCGCTTATCGGTTTCGATTGTTCTTTATATCGATGTAAAGCCGAGGAAATATACTATGCAATGGAAGTAAAATATGTTGATTTTATCGACCGATTAAATAATCGGGGAAGTTCAAAAGTGTTGTAACTATGTTTTAATTGTTATAAAATATTATATTATGACATTATGAGATGCCTTGCCTATCCTATTATTGTTTAGCATGATTGTGATTGAATATGCATGTTAATATGGAAAAGAAATAGAAAGGGCGAGGAGTATTACCATAACTATGTCGGAGGTGTGAAATTTAAATATGTGGCAACGCTCGTGCATGAAAGGCCGAGGCGTGTGCATTTCAATCATAACCACTGTTTCTTGCGGTGTAGTTTCATGAGACTCGAGCACCTCCTCTGAAACGTTATGCACAACTACTTGGCAGGTTTGAGTCCCGTGTTAAGTACGATTGGATCCTACGGGTAAAGAGACTTGTGACGGTGTACGGGCCGTGAGAAGTGACGGATCACGGTGTACGGACCGGTGATCCCGAATCCAATTCGTATGCCAAGTAGCGACAAGGATCCATGACTCGTGTCGTCTTCTAGACGTAGAAGCGGACGGGAATAGGGGATACCTTGGTATTGGTTATTGATTGTGAATCCTTGAGTTACAGGCTCAAGAGGTACTTCGGTACCTTGTGAGTTTACAGGCTCACCGTGATGGTTACTTGTGTGTGTGTACTCATGGTCTTTCCCCTTTCCCCTTGGACATGAGTTAGGGTTAGTTTAGAACCTTGTAAAGCTGAGAGGACTTTAAGATAGGGAACTCACTGAGATTTGATGTATCTCACCCCACTGTTGTTGTTTACATCACAGGTTCTGCAGGTTTGGCGAAGGGTAAGGACAAGGTTATTTGACTTTCCTTACGGATCGTAGCTTTTGTGATGGCATGGCTTCTGCTATGGCGTTATGTTTTGAGATCATTGTATTGATCTAGTTCTTAGTTTTTATCGTTTTTGGAACACCTTGTATATGTAATGCCTTAGACTTTTAGTGTTTTGTATTAGAGGCATTTATGTGTATAATGTGTTAACTAGGAACCTATTGTATTTTCAGTACCAAAAATGAAACTCATGTATAATATAAGATTTGATGCAAGTATTATATGTGGGCTTTACAATTGGTATCAGAGCAGGTCGTATCCTCGACCTAGCCATGAAATAGAATAAGTATTTTTTTTTCTGTTTCAGATACGTGGTGTCGCCTTTGGTCTTACGTGTTATATTTATGGTATTAAGCCTGATCAACTTAATCCTAATTGTATGGCACTCAGGAACATGGCCGACGGACGTAGAAACAACCGTGGAAGACCAAGGACTCCGAGGACTACTTCGGCTGGGACGGTTCCACAGGGTGCTGAAGGGAACGCCCCTTTGTATCAATTCATGCAACAGATGCAGCAGCAACAAAATCAGTTTATGTAGGGGATGGTACAGCAAATGGCTGATGGTCTGCATGCTCCGATGGTTATTCCTGAAGTTGCAGGGGGAACCTATAGGGAATTCATTCATATGAATCCTCCAGAGTTTCAGGGAGGGTTAGATCCGGTGAAGGCGCATGAATGGATATCAGGTATGGAACGGATTTTCTTGATAGTTCATTGTAGTGAGGAGAATAAGGTGGTTTTTGCTTCTCACTTGTTGAAGGGTCCTGCCATGAGGTGGTGGGAGAGTGCTTCAGCCTTAATGACAATCCAAGAGGTACCAAAAGTGTGGGAGCAGTTTAAGGTAATTTTTATGGAAAAATATTTTCCGAGTTCTTTAAGGTCTCAGAAGGAGTTTGAGTTCCAATAGTTGAGACAGGGCAATTTATCAGTGGCTTCCTATGCGGAAAAATTTGAGATCATGGCTGACTATTCTAGGCAGGCCATGTATGCTCTTGATGAGAGGTGGAAGATTGACCAGTTTCTGTTTGGTTTAAGGGCTGAAATTTCACATAGCGTGTCTCAACGGGAATTTGCTACTTATGCTGAAATGTTAAGACAATGTTATGTGGCGGAAAACAGTTTGAAAAAGGTACAAATGGAGGTGGATTCGAACAGGGCAACTCAAAGTGACCGTGGAAGGTCGAATCAACAGTTTAGGCAAAGGCAACAGTCTTCCAAAGGGAAGCAAGTGTAGAGTTCTAGAACTAGTGTGCCTCCGGTATGTCGTACTTGTGGAAGGAATCATTTTGGTAGGTGCTATTCGGAGGGAATACGGTGTTATCAGTGTAACAAGATGGGTCATGTAGCGAGAGATTGTCCTCAGGGGAGGAATCAGGCACAAGGGAAGACTACTGGCCGAGTGTATACCTTGGATGCAAGGAAAGCAAAGGGTGATAATTCCTTGATTGCGGGTACGTGTTTCGTAAATGGACAACCTTGTTTTGTTTTATTTGATTGTGGGGCAACGCATTCTTTTATGTCCACGCGTTGCGTGAAGCGACTTGGGTTGCACACTATTCCTTTGTTTCCTCCTATGGTGGTTACTACTGCCATGGATGAAATGGTTGAAACACCGTTGATGTGTGAAAATTGTGTGTTGTCGGTGAACGATAGAGTTTTCCAAATTGATCTGATTTGTTTGCCGCTTAAGAAAGTGGAAGTTGTTCTGGGAATGGATTGGCTTTCAGCTAATTCGGTTTTTATTGGTTGTGAGGAGAAGTTAATTATTATTCCATCTACTGAGGCTACTCCGAAAGATGTTTTATCAACGATTTTAGAAGGTACGGTGGGGATGGTAAATTTCTTGTTCGAGAAGGAGAAATCTGTTTTAATGGTTCTTACTAAGGAAGGAAGTAGTGAACAGCAAGTTCTGAATATTCCAATAGTGTGTGAGTTTCCTGAAGTGTTTCCAGAGGATGTTTCTTCTCTTCCTCCGGAGAGAGAAGTTGAGTTCTCTATTGACCTGGTACCGGGAACGGCTCCTATATCCGTTTCTCCGTATCGGATGACACCGCTTGAATTAAGAGAATTAAAGGACCAATTGGAAGATTTGATGTCTAAGCATTTTGTTAGACCTAGTGTTTCACCTTGGGGAGCTCCAGTGTTATTGGTAAAGAAGAAAGATGGGGGAATACGGTTGTGCATTGATTATCGTAAGTTGAATAAAGTCACCATTAAGAATAAGTACCCCTTACCCAGGATAGACGACTTGTTAGATCAATTGAAGGGAGCCTGTGTGTTCTCGAAGATTGATTTATGGTCGGGTTATCATCAGATCCGAGTGAAGAGTTCCGATGTGCCAAAAACTGCATTTAGAACCCGTTACGGTCATTACGAATTCTTAGTGATGCCTTTCGGTGTGACAAATGCTCCAGCTGTTTTTATGGATTACATGAATCGAATATTTCAGGCTTACTTGGACCAATTTGTGGTGATCTTTATTGACGACATTCTCATTTATTCTCGTACTCCACAAGAGCACGGAGAACATATGAGAATTGTCTTATCGGTATTGCAAGAGAAGCAATTGTTTGCTAAGTTGAGTAAGTGTGAGTTTTGGATGTCGGAAGTTAATTTTCTTGGACATGTTATATCTCAGGGTGGTGTGGCAGTGGATCCATCGAAGGTAGAAGCAGTGATTAATTGGGAGAGACCGAGAAATGTTTCGGAGGTTAGAAGTTTCTTGGGATTGGCAGGTTACTATAGAAGGTTCATTAAGGGTTTTTCTCAATTGGCTTTACCAATGACGAAACTTACTCGGAAAGATTTTGCTTTTGAGTGGGATTCGGGTTGTGAACAAAGTTTTATGAAGTTGAAGGAAAGTTTGACGAGTGCTCCAGTATTAATTATTCCTGATCCTAACAACTCTTACGAAGTATTCTGTGATGCTTCTAAGAGGGGATTAGGGGGTGTTCTGATGCAAGGCGGTCAAGTAGTAGCTTATGCTTCTAGACAGTTGAAAGTTCATGAGAAGAATTATCCAAATCATGATTTGGAACTAGCTGCTGTGGTGTTT
This sequence comes from Lathyrus tuberosus, assembly GCA_022829125.1. Taxonomy (NCBI): domain Eukaryota; kingdom Viridiplantae; phylum Streptophyta; class Magnoliopsida; order Fabales; family Fabaceae; genus Lathyrus; species Lathyrus tuberosus. The sequence goes on from JALAZF010000536.1 coordinate 3,292,725, forward strand.
GCAATGAAGGTGTGGCGTCATTATTTGTATGGTGTACGTTTTGAAATGTTCAGTGACCACAAAAGTTTGAAGTATTTGTTTGACCAAAAGGAGTTGAATATGCGACAAAGAAGGTGGATGGAGTACTTAAAGGATTATGACTTAGAATTGAAGTATCATCCAGGAAAGGCGAATAAAGTAGCGGATGCTTTAAGTCGGAAAATGGTTCATAGTGCAGAATTGATGATTTTGGAGTATTCGTTGTTGGAAAAGTTTAGAGATCTTAATCTCCAAGTTGTGTGGACTCCAAATGGCGTAATTATGGGAAATTTGAATGTCAATTCTACTTTAAGAGTTGAAATTCAACAAGAACAAAGGTTAGAAGAGGAGTTACAAGAGTTGTTACTTCAACCGGGCTTAACACGAGCGACAGATGGGATTGTTCTGTTTAATCAAAGGATTTGTGTTCCGAGGGATGAGACATTGAAAAGGAAGATTTTAGACGAAGTTCATAAAGGTACTTTTACGATACATCCTGGATCTTCGAAGATGTATCAGGATTTAAAGAAGGATTATTGGTGGTCTGGAATGAAAAAGGATATAGCAACTTATGTGTCAGAATGTGCGGTGTGCCAACAGGTGAAGATTGAACACCAAAGACCGGGCGGTTTGTTACGACCTTTGGATATTCCAGTTTGGAAGTGGGATAGTATTTCTATGGACTTTGCAGTGGGCTTACCTTGTACACAAGGAGGTTATGATTCTATTTGGGTAATTGTGGATCGACTAACGAAATCTGCACATTTCTTAGCCGTGAAGACTACTTATAAGGCGAGTCAGCTTGCAAGGTTGTTTATTGTTAAGATTGTGAGATTGCATGGTGTTCCTTCTAGTATCGTGTCCGATAGAGATCCGAAGTTTACTTCGAGGTTTTGGAAAGTGTTCCAACAAGCTATGGGTACGAATTTGCATTTGAGCACGTCGAATCATCCTCAAACGGATGGTCAGACTGAACGAACAATACAGACAATGGAGGATATGTTAAGAGCTTGTGTGCTAGAGAGTAAAGGGAATTGGAAGGAACTTTTGCCGTTAATTGAGTTTTCCTATAACAATAGTTACCATGCGAGCATCGGTATGGCTCCTTATGAAGCATTGTACGGAAGGAAGTGTAGAACACCTTTGTGTTGGGCTGAGATTGGCGAAGATAGAATTTTGGGACCCGAGATTATTCAAGAGACTACGGAAAAGATCCGAATGATCCGTGAGAAAGTTAAACAAGCGCAAGATCGTCAAAAGAGTTATGCGGACAATCGTAGGAGACCTTTGGAATTTGAGGAAGGTGATCATGTATTTCTGAAAGTTACTCCGAGATTGAGATTGAAAGGACCGTTTAAGTCACGCAAAATAAGTCTGAGATACGTGGGACCGTATCAAATTGTGGAAAGGATTGGTGAAGTTGCTTACAGATTAGCCTTACCTCCTTCTCTGTCAGAGATGCACGATGTTTTTCATGTATCTCAACTTCGGAAGTTTATTCCTGATCCTCTTCAGCCAATTCTACCAGAATCGGTGGAACTAGAAGTGGATTTGACTTTTGAACCACAACCGAGTGGTATTGTGGGAAGGGAAACAAAAGTGTTAAGGAACAAGGATATTCCACTTGTAAAGGTGCAATGGGATAAGACGCATCCGGGTGATGCTACTTGGGAACTAGAGTCGAAAATGCGAGATTCTTATCCGCATCTGTTCAGGTAATATTCTAAATTCGAGGACGAATTTCTATTTAAGGGGGGGAGGATGTAATACCCCGTAAATTTATAAACGCTCTGGTGAATATTATTATGATCAACTGGGTTCCAGAGTACTCTGAGCAATTATTTGATAAAATAATTAGAGTAAACTGACGAACTCAAAGTTGATTAAATTAATAGTATTTGACTTTGAGTTTTATTAATGGGTGTATCTGAGCTAATTTGGACTTTTAGTAGTATTACTAATTAGTGAGAATTTTCTTTACTATTCTTTTTTTCTTCTTCTTTTCATTTCCTTGTAAAACAAACAAAAGCTAAAGAAAGAGAAAGTTGGGAAGAAAAAGAAGAAAAGAGGAGAGAAAAGAGGAAGAAGGGAAAGGAAGAGAAAAACAAGGTTTTGGAAGAGAAGCATCAAGATCATCACCAATCTTCATCCAAGCTTCACCAAACTTCTTGAATTTCATCATCTTGATCATCTCTAGAGGTGGGTTTAGCTAGAAACCATTTTCCTTGTGTTTTGGTAGTATGAGTTTTAGGTCGAAATCATAGAAATCAATGTTTTCACGGATAGAATCGGTTAGAAATTGGAATGAATGTTTAGTATGCTCATAGAATCATGTGGGGATGATTGTTTTCATGTTGCTATATGATATTGATGATTTTGAAATGTTAGGGTTTTAGAATGATTGGGTTTTTTATGAAATAATATGTTTTGATGATAGTAGTGATCAAACCTTGTTATAAATGTGATGTTGAACATCTGTTGACTTCTAAATGTGCCCTAAAAAGGTTTTGGAGGGTTGAGAAAGTTCTATTATCGCAGAAGGATTTTTCTGAGAATCGCGCTGCGCGCTGAGCGCGGTGTCAAATCCTTGGAACCTCTCAAGGCAAGGAGTTACGCGCTGAGCGCAGACCAGGGCACGCTGAGCGCGACCTGGGAGTTGGAATTTTATACTTTTATGGAGAAAATTCATAACGTTAGTTTCGCTTATCGGTTTCGATTGTTCTTTATATCGATGTAAAGCCGAGGAAATATACTACGCAATGGAAGTAAAATATGTTGATTTTATCGACCGATTAAATAATCGGGGAAGTTCAAAAGTGTTGTAACTATGTTTTAATTGTTATAAATTATTCTATTATGACATTATGAGATGCCTTGCCTATCCTATTATTGTTTAGCATGATTGTGATTGAATATGCATGTTAATATGGAAAAGAAATAGAAAGGGCGAGGAATATTACCATAACTGTGTCGGAGGTGTGAAATTTAAATATGTGGCAACGCTCGTGCATGAAAGTCCGAGGCGTGTGCATTTCAATCATAACCACTGTTTCTTGCGGTGTAGTTTCATGAGACTCGGGCACCTCCTCTGAAACGTTATGCACAACTACTTGGCAGGTTTGAGTCCCGTGTTAAGTACGATTGGAGCCTACGGGTAAAGAGACTTGTGACGGTGTACGGGCCGTGAGAAGTGACGAATCACGGTGTACGGACCGGTGATCCCGAATCCAATTCGTATGCCAAGCAGCGACAAGGATCCATGACTCGGGTCGTCTTCTAGACGTAGAAGCGGATAGGAATAGGCGATACCTTGGTATTGGTTATTGATTGTGAATCCTTGAGTTACAGGCTCAAGAGGTACTTCGGTACCTTGTGAGTTTACAGGCTCACCGTGATGGTTACTTGTGTGTGTGTACTCATGGTCTTTCCCCTTTCCCCTTGGACATGAGTTAGGGTTATTTTAGAACCTTGTAAAGCCGAGAGGACTTTAAGATAGGGAACTCACTGAGATTTGATGTATCTCACCCCACTGTTGTTGTTTACATCACAGGTTCTGCAGGTTTGGCGAAGGGTAAGGACAAGGTTATTTGACTTTCCTTACGGATCGTAGCTTTTGTGATGGCATGGCTTCCGCTATGGCGTTATGTTTTGAGATCATTGTATTGATCTAGTTCTTAGTTTTTATCGTTTTTGGAACACCTTGTATATGTAATGCCTTAGACTTTTAGTGTTTTGTATTAGAGGCATTTATGTGTATAATGTGTTAACTAGGAACTTATTGTATTTTCAGTACCAAAAATGAAACTCATGTATAATATAAGATTTGATGCAAGTATTATATGTGGGCTTTACAGTTCTGATATATCGGTCACACAGTTTCTATTCTTTAATCTCATACTTTAAATTCCACTTCTTTTCCTTGATTTATTAGTTCCAACCGATCCAATAAGTGTAGATCCAATTTTTGACCATCCTTAACCTCTTATAATACACTATTGGTTACCTTCAACATACCTAATTTCACACTTTTCGGTGTTAGCTCACACACCATAGTTGAATTTCTAAACTGTTATATTAAATCCATTTCCTTGAACATCAAATCAGATATATGCAACAACTTTCTACTCAAAGCATCTGCAACTACATTTACTTTACCTTGATGATAACTCAATTTGAAATCATAATCTTTAAAAAATTCCAACCATCTCCTTTGCGTCATGTTCAATTCCTTCAGATCAAATAGATACTTTAAACTATTATGAATACTGAAATCTATGAATCTTGATCCAAAATGACAGTGCCTTCAAATCTTAAGCTCAAAAACCACTTTTGCTAATTCCAAATCATGGGTAAGATAATTATTTTCATTATTATTAAGTGGTATAGAAACATAGACGAAAACTTGACCTTTCTATATAAGCATAGCACCTAGACCCAACTTAGATGCAACACGATACACCATAAAATATTCGCTCAGACTTGGAAAAATTAAGACTGGCGCTGATGTCAATCTCTCTTCTTAAGATCTTGTAAGAATATCTCTTCACACTAAGTATCCCACACAAAATCTTGGCCCTTCCGGGTTAACTTGGTTAAAGGTAGTGGTAACCTTGAGAAGCCTTCTATGAATATTACATAATAATCGGCTAATCATAGAAAATTTATAGTGTCCGTTACCAACTTAGGTATTTCCCATATTAATACCGTATCTACTTTAGATGGTTCCACTACTATTCCACCACTGGAAATTACATGATCGAGGAAACTAACTTCTTCTGAATGATACTTTCTACTCATCCATGCATATAATTACCCTAGAAAGTTTCTCTGTATCTTGGATCCAAATATAAGCACCTTCCAAATCATAGCATCCCTAAAATTTAGGTTGGTTATTCTTCTGAAATTTTCCCAGTCCATGGAATTCATCATATCCCACATTCTGAGCACCCCTGAAAAGCTTGAGTAGCTTAAGCCATAACATTAGCCATTATAACACCCTAAACCCGACACACGGTTTATAAAATAAATCAAGAGTATTTTTCTCCAAAGGGGTGTCACACATTTCTTTCACATAAAAATGCTTCACAAAAAAATCTTCAAAAATAAGCACCGCATAATTCTTAAAACATGATTAACTGAATATTTCAAATTAAAGTAGTCTAAACTCAAGAATAAGGGAAATTAGTCCCATAAAACTCAAGAAAAAAAACAAAACATTCAAACGATCCCGTCCCAGTGTTACATATCATAGGGACACCGCAGAATTAAACAAAACATGAAAAATAAATAAGAAGGAAACATGCGTCATTCCTCAACACAGCAGTTATTGCTCGCTGCCTGTATCTGCAACATAGGCATAAGAAGCCACACAACTACAAAAAAATGGGTGAGAATAACTTTAGAAAATTTTAATGGTGAAAATTAACATCAAGATTATAAACAACAACAAAATGTATATTAATCTCACAAAACACAATCACATTCCAATTTATTATGAAAATTCTAATGCCACCAACTCCTTCATCAATATGCATGTGGTACCGGGTTTTTGGGGTCTGAGTTATGTTACTGATTGCCCATGTATCTGGTTCCTATTTAACTGTGTCCCTCTCTGGGCATGAAACCGCCATGGTTCCTCTGTGAACTTGGCCATTATTGGAACAAAGTCCTACCTAACTCCAAAATATATGAATGCATGATCATGTATAAAAGCAAGCATGCAACTCAGACAATCATCACAAATCGTCATCAAATTCAACATCATCATGTAAGTTTTTACACAGGATCAACCCAAACAACCTTCAACAATTACTTGAGCTTTTGCACCCGATCAACCCTACAACCTTTCACAAATAACCAGAGCTTTTACAGAGGCTCAACATAATAACCTTCACCCAAATATTTTTTTAGGTTTATCCATTATACTTAGCATTCCTAATTTATTATACAAGCTTCTAATCAATTAATCATGTGTCCATATTAGTTTTAAGAGATTTTATTCAAAGAGAAAAGATGTTTGAAAAACATTTTGTGTGTGTCTGTGTCTGTGTCTGTGTTGCCTTAGTACCTCAAGACTTACTATTGTTCTTTTCATAATTAAGTGATCAAACTAAAACATTAACTCCATGACCAGGCGAACTTTCACACACTCTCACTTTAACAACTTCAAGGTTCTAAGTTCTTTTATTTGATTTAACTTTGTCTAGAACTTTAAAAAGGAATTTGATTTAACTTAAGGAGTTGTCATCATCAAGACTTAAGAATTTATCATCATCAAAACCAAAGTGTTTGACGATATTAACTCCACAACACATATAACCCTATTTTCCTCTTTTTGATAATAACAATACATCTCTCAGAGAGGTGGTAAATTAGATAGAGATAGATAAACATAATGAATTAGTTAACTCCCCCTCATAAATAAAGACGGTGTACTCTACTCTCTTTGAGAGTATACTTCTTCCCTTTTATCATTATATAAAAGTCGGGTAAATAAACAACACATATATCAGAAGGAGGAGGAGGAGGAGGAGAAGAAGAAGAAGAAGAAGAAGAAGAAGAAGAAGAAGAAGAAGAAGAAGAAGAAGAAGAAGAACTTAGTAGATTAATTTGTGCATGACGAATTTAAAATTCCTAACTCAATTCTTATGAAAAACTAGTTTTCTTTAGGAAGAGGTTTTGTAAAAATATTTGTCAGTGAATTAGATGAAGACACAAACTCAATTACGCAATCCCCTTTTTTAGCATGATCCCTAATAAAATGGTGTCTAATCTCAATGTGTTTAGTCTGAGAGTGATATACCACATTTTTGGGGTGGTATATATTGTGAGTGTTGTCGCTTTTTTTAGGACAATTCCGAGTGTAATCACTTAAGTGGTGTTTCATCTAGATAATTTTCCCACAACAATTACCCGCAACAACTATTTTTCTTCCATTGTGGATAGCGCAACACTTGCTTGTTTCTTGTTATGCTAAGAGATAAGCGAGTTACTAATTAAGTCATACATATAACTAGTAATTTTTCGATCCAATTTAAAACCAGCGAAGTTGGAATCCGAGTACCGAAATAAAACATAATTTGTTCCTTTTGAGTACCATAAACCATATGTGTGATAAACAAGTGACTCCAAATACAAGATGGGTGAGGGTAAATTATGATATTTAGAAATTGTGATTAATTTTAAAATTCTTTTATTTTGAAAACAAATTGTATTAGTCAAACGATCAATCAAAGATAAAACAGTGAAAAATAGAGATGAAAGAATTAGAGAGTAAAGACAAGTAAATGATAGAAAATAAAGAGCTTAAGTAGAGAGATTGCACAAGGATTTATACAGGTTTGCCTACCACTTGGCCTACTCCTTTCTACAAGAATTTCTTCTTGAGAGTTCTAGTATTAAAAAGTATTTGAGCTTTTAATACGATATGCACATGAACCTTCTTACAATAAATGAGAGATTTTACACAAGATGGTCCATCAAACCAAACTGAGCTTTTAACGGGCTAAGATCACAAACCAATCAGAAATTTTAATAGGCTAACCTAAAAACCAAATAGAGATTTTAACCGATTGATTTCAAGAATAAAAAAGAGAGTTTTACAAGACAATCTTAAGAACCAAACTGAATTTTTCACGGGCTAAACTCAATAACCAAACAGAGATTTTCACAGGTTGGGCTCAAGAACTAAACAAGGATATAACTCAATAGAATCACACTCTTGAATCAGAACAAATTCAACACCCCACCAATATAACACAAATCTCACAAAGTATTTTTCACTCTTAAGTCACTAAGCAACTTTAGTGAAATAAAAATAGAAAGAAGAAGAAGTAATAGTAAAAAGAATGAGAGAAAGGATTATTTTCAAAAAAATTGGTGTGTTATGGAATGAGGAGAAACCTCATTTATATAGGAAATAATTTGATTCAAAAAGGAAATGATCCATGGGGAAAATTAAATGATTTAATCGGTTAAGCACCATTTAATCAATTAAGTCACTCCAAAAGGTGACAACCCTAATCTAGAAAAAGGAATCTAATGTGTGAGTAGGGATACTTGGATTCAGGATGCTCAAACCATATGACAGGACATAAAGAATGACTAACTAACTTTGACTAAAGCAAGAAGACTAGTGTGAAACTTGTAAATAGTATCTACCTTACAATAGAAAATACCAGTGATATGTTGATCAAAAGAAATGATGGAAGGAGTGCTTGATTGAGAAGGTAATTTATGTGTCTGAAATGAAATGTAACCCGCTGAGTATATGACAATTTGTGGAGAAAGGCTTCTTAGTCACAATGATGGGTGATGCACTCCAACTATTTGATAAAACGAAGAAGTTGATTTTGAAGAATAAATTGTCAAAGAGTAGAACTTTCAAATGCAGTATTTAAACTGAAAAATAAGTATGCCTAACAAGCATTGATGAACCAAAAGGGTTTTGGAACACAAGATATGAACATATGAAGTTTAAAAGCTTAAGTGAGTTAAGTTATAAGAATTTAATGCATGGTCTTCCTAAGATGAGTGAAAGAAGTATGCATGTGAAGTCTATTTGAGGAGTAAGAAAAGTAGAGTACCTTTTGCTTCATAAATGCCTAAGAGATTAAGAAATGTTCTTGAAGTTGCTTATTGTGATATATGTGACCTTTTTGAGGTGTCATCATTAGGAGGCAACAGATACTTCATCACTTTTGTTGATGAACATACAAGAATGTTTTGGATTTGCACCATTAAGTTTAAAAGTGAAGCTTTTGAAGTCTTCAAGAAGTTCAAAACCTTAATTGAGAAGGAGTGTGGCAAAGAAATTAAGGTTTTCAGGAATGATGGAGGTGGAGAATATACCTCAAAGAAGTTTGAAGTATATTGCATAAATAAAGATATAAAAGATGAAGTGGCCTCACCATATACACATAAATACATTGGTCTTGCAAAAAGAATAAACATGATCATCATTCACATGGCAAGAAGCATGTTGAAGCACAAGAACTTGCCTCATGTGTTCTAGGATGAGGCAGCCAATACAACCACATATATTTAAAATAGATATCCTACTAAGAAGATGAAGATGAAGATGAAGATTCTTGAAGAAGCTTGGTGTGCAATAACGTCGTCTGTGAAAGTGTTTGGATTAGTGTGCTTCAAACACATATATGATCAAATAAGGACCAAGCTGCAGGACAAGAGTGTGAAGATGATATTCAAAGGATATCATTCAGTGGGTGCCTACAAATTGTACAATCCTATTGACAAAGGAGTATACATCAGCAGGGATATGGTTTTTGATAAAAATAGATGTCTGGAATTGGCAGACTGAAGATACAAAAGAAGGTGAGGTCAGAAATACTTTTGTATACCATGACTAGAATGAAAAATCTGATAGTGAAACAAATGATATAGTGTGCATATGAAATATCTTGAAAAGATAGTTTTCCTAATTTTTCCATGATTTTTTGCATTCTGTGTTCATTATGTTTTTTTTTTTTTTTTTTGCTTGCAAAGCAAGCACAACTGTTGTGCCATTAGTTATTACTATCCTTCTTGTAAATACAAAATAATAAAAAAAACATATATAAAAAACTAAAAAAAAGTATTTTTAAATCTTTAACGGATTATATTCAACACAAAATAAAAATTATATCGAAATAAAATTAGCGAAATAGATAACAAATGTATTTTGATAAGGAATTAATTATAAACTAATGGAATATGAAAATATGGTTGATTGGAAGACTTTCAAAGGATTGACAGTTTGAATTTATTTTAGGTTTCGAAATGGAAAAAAAGAGTAAAAGGAAATAGAAGATGACAACTACATAGGAAGGAACTAGTGTTTGTTCTATCATCTTTCTTTTGCTCTCAAGTTTCTCCCATTCTACCAAATGTATTGTGTTGTTTGGTACAGACATTGGCTAAGGTAAAGAAGTTATCCCCTTATTATAACTAGGTTGGGTCAAGATCAACTGAATCCTAAAATTATGAGAATTTCTTAATCCACCCCTTGATACTCTTAAGCACCTAGTGAATTTTCTTTTATGCCCCTTGCTTCCGGAGATACACATCCGAACACACCTTTTTTTTGCCAAAATTTGGTTGTTTCCGGAGCTACATCTACAGAATAATTTTCTACTGGTATACGCTGGGAAAAACTTCAAAATAATTCAGTTCAGGGAAACTTCCATTGATGCACCTCCGGAACGTCTAAGCGCCAGAATGTTCCGTAGATACAGCTCTAGAAGTTTCCACTATATTTTAAACCTGCATGATCACTCCCCCCATTGTTGTCTTTTCTTCTTCCACACTCACCTTCACCAACCTAAAAAACCATACATTAACAATATCATTTTCACTCCAAAAACTCCAACTTTTTCGTGCAACAAATCAAAGGGAGCAAGAGAAAATTGAGTTTCAGGTAAAGATTGCACTTTGCCCACTGCATTTTTCACATTAATCATCAAAGTTTTGGAAAAAAATAACGTTGTTTCCGGAGCTGTATCTCCGGAACGTGTTGAAGATAAACACTTCTGGATGTACATCTCCGGAACGTGTCTGTCTTATTTTATTATAGCAACTTTGTAATTTTTGTTTATTTTTTCTTATTTTTTACAAATAGATATGGTGCACGCAGATAATATCTCAAAAGAATTAGTTTCTACAAACGATGTTTCTCCGAATGTTCAAGGGGTTGTCCTAAAGTCGGTAGATGTCAGTGTTGACTTTAATAACAAGCAAGAGTTTGATGATCGTGAAAGCATGCTGACATGGATTCATAGGACTGCAACTAGACTTGGTTTTGGTGTGGTTATAGGAATATCAGATAATGGTTCGGAAAGAAGAAACGCTTTTGTAACTTTGTTGTACGAAAGAATCGGGAAATATCAGACTCCTCTACGGAAGTTTAAAAGAGATGACACTGGTAGTAGAAAATGTGAATGTCCTTTTAAGATTCGTGGTTACATGTTAAGTACCAAAAAGTTAAAATTTAGTGTTATTTGTGGTTTGCATAACCGTGGATTAGTGACATGACCTTGCATCTTGTCCAACCGAAAAATATACTTGCCACATTTTAACGGAAGAAACCCGACAATATATCAAATATAAGGCAAGTGTATAACATTCGATACCGCGCCAACAAGACGATTAGGGGAGATAGAAGTGAGATGCAACATCTATTGAAATTGTTGGATGATAACAGTTACGTGTCTCGGTACAGAACTTGCGACGATGGAGTTACGGTCCAAGATATTTTTTGAACTCATCTGGATTCGATAAAGTTGTTCAACACATTCTCGACAGTGTTCATTCATGATTCTACCTACAAGACCAACAAGTATAGACTACCTTTATTTGAGATGGTTGGTGTTACGTCCCGAGAAGATGTATGTCGTTGGTTTTGCTTTTCTGGAGTGTGAAAAAAAGGACAATTTTACATGGGCATTAGAGGTGTGTCGATCACTTTTGAAGGACCAAGTTGAGATGCCTAAGGCGATTGTTACCGACCGTGATACCGCGTTGATGAATGCGGTTGCAAAGGTATTTCCTTCTTCTAATGCATTACTTTGTCGATATCACATAACAAAAAATGTGAGAAGTCGGGTTAAACCCGTGGTGGGGGAAAAACAAGTAGAGTCCGAAGGTGGAAAATTGGTGAAGGCCGATGTGATTGTTGAAAAAATAATGGATGCATGGAATCGTATACTAAATTCTTCCTCAAAAGAATTATATACCGATTCTGTCATTCAATTCTGGAAAGTGTGTGAAAAGTATCATGCTTTATTGAAATACGTTGAAAGCACCATTCTTGATCAGGTGAAGGAGAAGATAGTATGTGCGTGGACTGATAATGTTTGACACCTTGGAAATACAACCACCAACAGAGTTGAGTCGACCCATGCTAGTTTGAAAAATTGGTTGGGTAATAGCAAGGGGGATTTGTGTTGAGATTGGGACTCCGTAAATCTCATGATTAAAAACCAACATAATGAGATACAAACAACATTTGGTCGGAGTATAACGGTATTGGAACATTAATTTAAAGACAACATTCTTTATTCTCAATTGATCGGCAATATATCTAGGCCGGGGTTGAACTATATTTTTCACGAGGCCAAACGAGTTGAAACTGTAGGTTCCGATAGCGCAATGTGTGGTTGCACTATTGTGAAAACCTATGGTCTTCCGTGTGCTTGTGTTATTGCTAAAAAGTTGAAATTAGGTGAGCCAATAAGAATGGACGAAGTTTGCCCTCATTGGAAAAGACTTAGTTTTGATGATGATGGTTGCATGGAAGGAGGTAAACCGAATATCTCTATTTTGACCGAATGGGAAGCGATACAAGAGAGATTCTCAAAGGGAGATGACAACATGAAACTCCACATCAAAGAACAATTGAGGAAGATTGCCTATCCCGAAACAACCTACATGAAACCGCCTTCTCAACAAGTAAAGACAAAAGGTGCTCCGAAGAAAATGAAGCCTACACCGAATGACAACTCGGCTACACGGTCTCCTTCTTATTCTGAGCACGTTGGCAACCTTTATCCCGACTAACCTACTCCTAAATCTAAAAAAAGTGTCATGAAAGGAACCCACATAAGCAAACCGCCTCCGACCCCGATTATACCGAAAATTCCATTCATCGACGAGATGCTGGTTTTTATGCACAAATACATTGACCGTATCGTCAATGTTGAAGGGGGTGGTAATTGCGGTTACCAAGCCATTTCGGATTTTCTTGGTAAGGAAGAGGATAGTCATGCACTTATCCGTCATCAACTAGCGAATCTGACAATGACAAACGAAAGGTTGTGAAGCTTGAGTATCGTTCACCTTCAGTTGACAACGACGGGAACATTGTTTATAGCAAGTTTGAGCTCAAGAATCAAAATGATGTTAGGGCAATGTGGCGAACGTATTTTGGTTTCGAAGAGAAAATTCCGCTCGAGTTGGAGGCGACGGTCCGAAGAACGGTCGATGAAATCTTAGAGATATGCAAGCGTCCACCAATCAATTGAAATGTAGTATTTAATTTTTTTTCGAAATCATCAATGTAACGCCGATTTTATTTTATGAATGTTCATTTTATTGTTGCAATGTTGATTTTCTGGGATTCTGATTCTGGGTTTCTTTCGTAAATACGCATACGGAATGCATCTACATAAATAATTAAAAAAAAGCTGAAAAGAGGTGCGTCCGGAGATACATCTCCGGAATCAGGAGGGAATTTTAGTCAGCGCGCATGGTGCCTACGAAGCCCAAGGAGTACAATAAGAAATTTCCAAAAATATTAAAATACTAGTTTATTTCTACTACATATAAAAATAAACAAATTAAAAGAAAAGTAATAGTGTGGCTCAGTGATTGTTTTGATGGACTTAGATCACTAATTCAATTTCACCCATTTGAATCCTAATAAACTCATACTTTTAACCGGTGTATCCTGCAAATACATCAACATTCTCCTAATGAATTTTTTTATTCGATTTGTTGTGTCTTAGTCCGGCCAAAATAATTTGTCTAGCCGTACATAAATCCACAATTTGGAGAAAAGAAGACTTTGGAGAAGGGCACCAATTTCTAAAATTTAAACTTCCTATTATTTAACTATATTTTAGCCATGACTTGTTAAACCGTTTTTTTATCATTGAGTAAACGAAGATTGGGTTTAAGGAAATATTTGTATTCTCCCCTGAGTTCATTTATTTTATATATGGATTGTCAAACCAATTTATTTATTGTGTATAATTTTGAACTAACGTTTCAATTAGACTATTATCTAAATTTAGAATTATTATATAAATATGAGTTTATTTTGAAAGCACCTTGTTAATTGGTCAATTGCTTTACTTAATTGAGTTCCTTTGATTATATCATAGATCATACCATTTTAATATATCATGTGCACCACTAAATGCCTAAAGCACAAAACTTTATCATATGACAACAAATCTTCTATTAGTGCTCCTAATCAAATTTATTGAAAATATAAATGCTATGACTAATAAATCACATATATGTTTTCATGCTTCTAGCCATGGTTTTGCGTCCTTGCCTCAATTCAATTTTGTTGTAGTAGATCCACTACATGGTAATGTATCTTTTATTGAGGAAATTTTATGACATGAGGAGTAATAAGTAAAATGTAATAGTACACTTTAGTGTTGAAGTCGAATTTCGAACTGTAGCACAAAATATTTGTCGATTAATTGAGCTCAAAATTAATTTAGAAGATTTGAAAATGAAATGACAAAGACATATGAATGTATTAGGATAATAAATCAGCTATTAGTATATTACATCTGTTCAACATAATCAAACTAAATATATTTATAGCACACATGTTCAACATAATCAAACTAAATATTTAGAGGTCGATAGACACTCATTAAAGAGAAGCTTCACAATGTACTTATTTGCAGCATATATACGTATGATCCATAGGTCACTCACATTAATCCACTTATTCTGAATCTGAAGTTAAAGAAGGCCCTGATTGATTGACTTCCTCATGCGGCTGAATAACATTTTCCTCCGTATCCGTCGAGGTAGTGTCCGATGAATGATCTGAATCCGTGCTTGCTTGACCTCGAAGCTTCACGAAATAAACTGCCACCAAAGCCACCAGAATGAGTGTAACGATCACTGCAGCAATGATAAAGAAGATAAACAAAGATGAATGATGTTGTTTTCGTAAACCTGCCTTGGAAAGCCCGTGGAAATGCGAATCTGACATCGGTGAGGGTGAAATGGCAGAGGAGGAAGAGTTGAAGGGGGGAAGATTCATCTTGTTTGAGGTTTTGACTTATTCTTGTAATCTAAACCTCATTTACACTGTGTTTGTTATAAGTGAAATAGAGAAGAGAGAGATTACTGAGAGAGAAGTTGGAGAAAAGTAGCAAATTTCTCCTACTTGGTATGTAAAGAAATAGGAGATAGAGATAGGATTATAGTGGGACCCACCACTTTTATATTTCTTCGCTCAAGTGAGAAGAAATGTTTATTTTGATTCACTTTTTTATAATATGTTTATTCATCTTCTTTATTTTATTTATTTCTAGAAATATTTCATTTTTTCTTATTTCTATCATAATTGTATTGCATGCATATATCTATTTGTTCACACATAATAAATTAGTGTTACAGACTTTCTTCATCCATCTCTATTTATTAAAGTTAGTTTTACTTAAAACAAAATAAATTATTTAAAATGGATTAGATAAATTAATTATATTTTAAATTATCAAACAAAATAAATCAAAATTGATAATTTAATTAGTTAATTAAAATTAATTATAAAATAAATTAATTTAGAATAAAAATATGAGTCTAATGAAGATTTAAATAAAAGGGTATTTTAGTACTTTCAAATTTAATACAAAATTCGCTCTACTCTATTTCCCTTATCTCTCTCTTAAACCAAACAATACCACAAATCTATCATATTTCTCTTATGCTTCTTTCTTTTATACTCTCTCTCTCACCTCTTTCTCTCTTCTCAATTTCTTCTCTCAGCCAAACTATGTTGAAAGATAGTGTTGTTATAATATTTTTGTATATTGAAAATTATTTACTTTTTTATATTCTTTGAAAAACTAGAAGTATTTTCCATTTTCTATATTGAAAATTATTTAAAATATTTCTATATTCTTGGAAATATAAAAACTGTATTAAAAATATCACCAAGAAAACATAATTTTTATTGTTTTACTGTATTTAATTGGTTTTGACCTTAACTTACTTTTTACTATATGTTTTAAGTTCCATTTTTATCACGTATATATCTTTGATAGGTTAATTTAGTAATGACCAAATCAAACTTAAAACATATTTTAAAACAGTAAAACTTATTGTTTTACTGTTTTTTCAAATTAAATACTAAATAAACCATATTTTCAAAATATTTTCGGAAATAACCATGTTTCATAAACACACGAAGCATTGACGCCATTTCATTTGGAGTATGCTCTCAAAATTACACTCATGTGCCATTTCATTTGGCTTATGTATGCATGTCACAAGTCATTTCAAATGGCGCATACATGTATGCATGCACTGCACGCGCCATTTGAAATGGCGCATCCTCCTTATATATTTTTTCATTTTTATTATTATTTTTTAGAAATGTAATTAAAAATATGATTAAAATAGAAATAAATAAAAAATAAATAGAAAATGAATAAAACTATTATTTATATATATTAAAGGTTACAATAATTGATTAAAATATCAATGACCTACCTGATCGAAACGTACCCCGGTGGTAGACCTCAGAGGCAGGCTAATGCGCCGAAATGTAGAACCGGGTAACGTTTCAATTGGGCGGGTCATTGATTTTTTAATTAATTGTTGTAACATTTTATGTATATAAATATTAGTTTTATTTATTTTCAATTTATTTTTTTTATTTATTTCTATTTTTTATCATATTTTTAATTATATTTCTTTAAAAAATATATAAGGAGGATGCGCCATTTCAAATGGCGCATGCACTCTATGCATACATGTATGCACCATTTGAAATGGCTTAACATACATGCATAAGCCAAATGAAATGGCGCATGAGTGTAATTTTGAGAGCGCACTCCAAATGAAATGGTGTCAATGCTTTGTGTGTTTATGAAACATGGTTATTTCTGTAAATATTTTGAAAATATGGTTTATTTGTTATTTAATTTGAAAAAACAGATTATATTAAAAAAATCCCACTTATACCGTAGATTCTCCATCCCAGTCACAGATTTGTAATAGTAATAGATATATAATATAAATTACAAAAACGTGTAGAGGGTAAAAACGTCAAAGCAGACACACATCAAAAGTAAATATAGAAAACCCCATAACCTACCAGCTATAAATCTTATTTCAAATGGCGCGTGCACTCCATGCATGCATGTATGCGCCATTTGAAATGACTTGACATGCATGCATAAGCCAAATGAAATGTCGCATGAGTGTAATTTTGAGATCATACTCCAAATGAAATGGCGTCAATGCTTTATGTGTTTATTAAACATGGTTATTTCTGTAAATATTTTGAAAATATGGCTTATTTAGTATTTAATTTGAAAAAATAGGTTATTTTAAAAAAAAAAATGTAAGTTAAGGTGAAAACTAAATAAATACAGTAAAACAATAAAAAATTATGCATTCTTAGTGATATTTTTAATACAGTTTTTATTTTTCAATGAATATAAAAATATTTTAAATAATTTTCAATATACAAAATGGAAAATACTTATAGTTTTTCAAAGAATATAAAAAGGTAAATAATTTTCAATATACAAAAATATTATAACAAAACTATCTTCTAATATAGTTTGGTTAAGAAAAGAAATTGAGAAGAGAGAAAGAGGTGAGAGAGAGAGTATACAAAGAAAGAAACATAAGAGAAATATGATAGATTTGTGGTATTGTTTGGTTTAAGAGAGAGATAAGGGAAATAGAGTAGAGAGAAGTTTTGATTAAATTTGAAAGTACTAAAATACCCTTTTATTTAAATCTTCATTATACTCATATTTTTATTTTATTTTATTTTATTTTATTTTATTTTATAATTAATCTTAATTAACTAATTAAATTATCAATTTTGATTTATTTTGTTTGATAATTTAAAATATAATTAATTTATCTAATCCATTTTAAATAATTTATTTTGTTTTAAGTAAAACTAATGTTAATAAATAGAGATGGATGGAGAAAGTCTGTAACACTAATTTATTATGTGTGAAAAAATTGATATATGCATGCAATACAATTATGATAGAAATTAGAAAAAATGAAATATTTCTAGAAATAAATAAAACAAAGAAGATGAATAAGCGTATTATGGAAAAGTGAATCAAAATAAACATTTCTTCTCACTTGAGCGAAGAAAGGTAAAAGTGGTGGGTCCCACTGTAATCCTATCTCTATCTCCTATTTCTTTACATACCAAACAGGAGAAGTTTGTTACTTTTCTCCAACTTCTCTCTCAGTAATCTCTCTCTTCTCTATTTCACTTGTAACAAACACAGTGTATATGAGGGTTAGATTACAAGAATAAGTCAAAACCTCAAACAAGATCAATCTTCCCCCCTTCAACCCTTCCTCCTCCGCCATTTCACCCTCACCGATGTCAGATTCGCATTTCCACTAGCTTTCCAAGCCAGGTTTATGAAAACATCATCATTCATCTTCGTTTATCTTCTTTATCATTGCTGCAGTGATCATTACACTCATTCTGGTGGCTTTGGTGGCAGTTTATTTTGTGAAGCTTCAAGATCAAGCAAGCACGGATACAGATCATTCATCGACGACTACCTCGACGGAGATGGAGGAAAATGTTATTCAGCCTCCTTAGGAATTCAATCAATCGGGGCCTTCTTCAGCTTCAGATTCATAATAAGTGGACTAATGTGAGTGACCTATGGATCATACGTATATATGCTGCAAATAAGTACATAATCAAGCTTCTCTTTAATGAGTGTCTATTGACCTCAATATATTTAGTTTGATTATGTTGAACATGTGTGTTATAAATATATTTAGTTTGATTATGTTGAACAGATGTAATATACTAATAGCTGATTTATTATCCTAATAAATTTATGTGTCTTTCTCATTTCATTTTTGCCTACCTTACAATGAAACGGCTTGGTAACCATAATTATCATCCCCCTCGCCGATATCGTAGACGAGATCCTATATTGCCTACCTTACAATGACAAGCGAAAGGTTGTGAAGCTTGAGTATCGTTCATCTTCAGTTGACAACGACGGGAACATTGTTTACATCAAGTTTGAGCTCAAGAATCAAGACGATGATAAGGCGATGTGGCGAACGTATTTTTGTTTCGAAGAGAAAATTCCGCTCGAGTTGGAGGTGACGGTCGGACGAACGGTCGATGACATCTTAGAGATGTGCAAGCGTCCATCGGGCAATTGAAATGTAGTATTTAAATTTCTGTCAAAATCATCAATGTAACATCGAATTTATTTTATGAATGTTGATTTTATTGTTTCAATGTTGATTTTCTGGGATTCTGATTCTGGGTTTCATTTGTAAATACGCATACGGAAGTATTCCGTAGACGCATCTACGAAATTAATTAAAAAAAGCTGAAAAAAGGTGCGTCCGGAGATACATCTCTAGAATCCGGAGGGCATTTTAGTCAGCGCGCATGGTGCCTAAGAAGCCCAAGGAGTACAATAAGAAATTTCCAAAAATATTAAAACACTAGTCTATTTCTACTACATATAAAAATAAACAAATTAAATGAAAAGTAATAGTGTGGCTCAGTGATTGTTTCGATGGACATAGATCACAAATCCGATTTCACCCATTTAAATCCTAATAAACTCCGGTGTATCCTGCAACTACATCAACATTCTCCTAATGAAATTTTTTTATTCGATTTGTTGTGTCTTAGTCCGGCCGAACTAATTTGTCTAACCCTACATACATCCACAATTTGGAGAAAATATGACTTTGGAGAAGGGCAACAATTTCTAAAATTTAAACTTCCTATTATTTAACTATATTTTCATCATGACTTGTTAAACCGTTTTTTTATCATTGAGTAAACGAAGATTGGGTTTAAGGAAATATTTGTATTCTCCCCTGAGTTCATTTGTTCTACATATGGATTGTCAAACCAATTTATTTAATGTGTATAATTTTGAACTAACATTTCAATTAGACTATTATCTCAATTTTGAATTATTATATAAATATGAGTTTATTTTGAGAGCACCTTGTTAATAGGTCAATTGCTTTACTTAATTGAGTTCCTTTGATTATATCATAGATCATACCATTTTAATAGATCATGTGCACCACTAAATGCCTAAAGGAAAAGACTTTATCATATGACAACAAATCTTCTATTAGTGCCCCTCATCAAATTTATTGAAAATATAAATGCTATGACTAATAAATCACATATACGTTTTCATGCTTCTAGCCATGGTTTTGCGTCCTTCCTTAAATTCAATTTTGTTGTAGGAGATCCACTAAATGGTAATGTATCTTTTATTGAGGAAATTTTATGACTTGGGGAGTAATAAGTAAAATGTAATAGTACACTTTAGTGTTGAAGTCGAATTTCGAACTGTAGCACAAAATATTTGTCGATTACTTGAGCTCAAAATTAATTTAGAAGATTTGAAAATGAAATGACAAAGACATATGAATCTATTAGGATAATAAATCAGCTATTAGTATATTACATCTGTTCAACATAATCAAACTAAATATATTTATAGCACACATGTTCAACATAATCAAACTAAATATATAGAGGTCGATAGACACTCATTAAAGAGAAGCTTGACAATGTACTTATTTGCAGCATATAAATATATATATATATATATACGTATGATCCATAGGTCACTCACATTAATCCACTTATTCTGAATTTGAAGTTGAAGAAGGCCCTGATTGATTGACTTCCTCAGGTGGCTGAATAACATTTTCCTCCGTATCCGTCGAGGTAGTGTCCGATGAATTATTTGTATCCGTGCTTGCTTGACCTCAAAGCTTCACGAAATAAACTGCCACCAAAGCCACCATAATGAGTGTAACGATCACTGCAGCAATGATAAAGAAGATAAACAAAGATGAATGATGCTGTTTTCGTAAACCTGGCTTGGAAAACCTGTGGAAATGCGAATCTGACATCGGTGAGGGTGAAATGGCGGAGGAGGAAGGGTTGAAGGGGGGAAGATTCATCTTGTTTGAGGTTTTGACTTATTCTTGTAATCTAAACCTCATTTACACTGTGTTTGTTATTAGTGAAATAGAGAAGAGAGAGATTACTGAGAGAGAAGTTGGAGAAAAGTAGCAAATTTCTCCTGCTTGGTATGTAAATAAATAGGAGATAGAGATAGGATTATAGTGGGACCCACCACTTTTACATTTCTTCGGTCAAGTGAGAAGAAATGTTTATTTTGATTCACTTTTCCATAATATGTTTATTCATCTTCTTTATTTTATTTATTTCTAGAAATATTTCATTTTTTCTTATTTCTATCATAATTGTATTGCATGCATATATCTATTTGTTCACACATAATAAATTAGTGTTACAAACTTTCTTCATCCATCTCTATTTATTAAAGTTAGTTTTACTTAAAACAAAATAAATTATTTAAAATGGAATAGATAAATTAATTATATTTTAAATTATCAAACAAAATAAATCAAAATTGATAATTTAATTAGTTAATTAAAATTAATTATAAAATAAATTAATTTAAAATACAAATATGAGTCTAATGAAGATTTAAGTAAAAGGGTATTTTAGTACTTTCAAATTTAATACAAAATTCTCTCTACTCTATTTCCCTTATCTCTCTCTTAAACCAAACAATACCACAAATCTATCACATTTCTCTTATGCTTCTTTCTTTTATACTCTCTCTCTCACCTCTTTCTCTCTTCTCAATTTCTTCTCTCAGCCAAACTATGTTGGAAGATAGTGTTGTTATAATATTTTTGTATATTGAAAATTATTTACTTTTTTTATATTCTTTGAAAAACTAGAAGTATTTTCCATTTTGTATATTGAAAATTATTTAAAATATTTCTATATTCTTGGAAAAATAAAAACTGTATTAAAAATATCACCAAGAAAACATAATTTTTATTGTTTTACTGTATTTAATTGGTTTTGACCTTAACTTACTTTTTACTATATGTTTTAAGTTCCATTTTTATCACGTATATATCTTTGATAGGTTAATTTAGTAATGACCAAATCAAACTTAAAACATATTGTAAAACAGTAAAACTTATTGTTTTACTGTTTTTTCAAATTAAATACTAAATAAACCATATTTTCAAAATATTTTCGGAAATAACCATGTTTCATAAACACACGAAGCATTGACGCCATTTCATTTGGAGTATGCTCTCAAAATTACACGCATGTGCCATTTCATTTGGCTTATGTATGCATGTCACAAGTCATTTCAAATGGTGCATACATGTATGCATGCACTGCACGCGCCATTTGAAATGGGGCATCCTCCTTATATATTTTTTCATTTTTATTATTATTTTTTAGAAATGTAATTAAAAATATGATTAAAATATAAATAATTAAAAAATAAATAGAAAATGAATAAAACTATTATTTATATATATTAAAAGTTACAATAATTGATTAAAATATCAATGACCTACCTGATCGAAACGTACCCCGTTGGTAGACCTCAGAGGCAGGCTAATGCGCCGAAATGTAGTACCGGGCAACGTTTCAATTGGGCGGGTCATTGATTTTTTAATCAATTGTTGTAACCTTTAATGTATATAAATAATAGTTTTATTTATTTTCAATTTATTTTTTTTATTTATTTCTATTTTTTATCATATTTTTAATTACATTTCTTTAAAAAATATATAAGGAGGATGCGCCAGTTCAAATGGCGCATGCACTTTATGCATACATGTATGCACCATTTGAAATGGCTTAACATACATGCATAAGCCAAATGAAATGGCGCATGAGTGTAATTTTGAGAGCGCACTCCAAATGAAATGGCGTCAATGCTTTGTGTGTTTATGAAACATGGTTATTTCTGTAAATATTTTGAAAATATGGTTTATTTGTTATTTAATTTGAAAAAACAGATTAGTTTAAAAAAATCCCACTTATACCGTAGATTCTCCATCCCAGTCACAGATTTGTAATAGTAATAAATATATAATATAAATTACAAAAACGCGTAGAGGGTAAAAACGTCAAAGCAGACACACATCAAAAGTAAATATAGAAAACCTCATAACCTACCAGCTATAAATCTCATTTCAAATGGCGCGTGCACTCCATGCATGCATGTATGCGCCATTTGAAATGACTTGACATGTATGCATAAGCCAAATGAAATGTCGCATGAGTGTAATTTTGAGAGCATACTCCAAATGAAATGGCGTCAATGCTTTGTGTGTTTATTAAACATGGTTATTTCTGTAAATATTTTGAAAATATGGCTTATTTAGTATTTAATTTGAAAAAATAGGTTATTTTTAAAAAAATAAAAAATGTAAGTTAAGGTGAAAACTAAATAAATACAGTAAAACAATAAAAATTATGCATTCTTAGTGATATTTTTAATACATTTTTTATTTTTCAATGAATATAAAAATATTTTAAATCATTTTCAATATACAAAATGGAAAATACTTATAGTTTTTCAAAGAATATAAAAAGGTAAATAATTTTCAATATACAAAACTATTATAACAAAACTATCTTCCAATATAGTTTGGTTAAGAAAAGAAATTGAGAAGAGAGAAAGAGGTGAGAGAGAGAGTATACAGAGAAAGAAACATAAGAGAAATATGATAGATTTGTGGTATTGTTTGGTTTAAGAGAGAGATAAAGGAAATAGAGTAGAGAGAAGTTTTGATTAAATTTGAAAGTACTAAAATACCCTTTTATTTAAATCTTCATTAGACTCATATTTTTATTTTATTTTATTTTATAATTAATTTTAATTAACTAATTAAATTATCAATTTTGATTTATTTTGTTTGATAAATTAAAATATAATTAATTTATCTAATCCATTTTAAATAATTTATTTTGTTTGAAGTAAAACTAACGTTAATAAATAGAGATGGATGGAGAAAGTCTGTAACACTAATTTATTATGTGTGAAAAAATTGATATATGCATGCAATACAATTATGATAGAAATTAGAAAAAATGAAATATTTCTAGAAATAAATAAAACAAAGAAGATGAATAAGCGTATTATGGAAAAGTGAATCAAAATAAACATTTCTTCTCACTTGAGCGAAGAAAGGTAAAAGTGGTGGGTCCCACTGTAATTCTATCTCTATCTCCTATTTCTTTGCATACCAAACAGGAGAAGTTTGTTACTTTTCTCCAACTTCTCTCTCAGTAATCTCTTACTTCTCTATTTCACTTGTAACAAACACAGTGTATATGAGGGTTAGATTACAAGAATAAGTCAAAACCTCAAACAAGATCAATCTTCCCCCCTTCAACCCTTCCTCCTCTGCCATTTCACCCTTGTCGATGTCAGATTCGCATTTCCACTAGCTTTCCAAGCCAGGTTTCTGAAAACATCAGCATTCATCTTCATTTATCTTCTTTATCATTGCTGTAGTGATCATTACACTCATTTTGGTGGCTTTGGTGGCAGTTTATTTCGTGAAGCTTCAAGATCAAGCAAGCACGGATACAGATCATTCATCAACAACTACATCGACGGAGACGGAGGAAAATGTTATTCAGCCTCCTTAGGAATTCAATCAATCGGGGCCTTCTTCAGCTTCAGATTCAGAATAAGTGGCCTAATGTGAGTGACCTATGGATCATACGTATATATGCTGCAAATAAGTACATTGTCAAGCTTCTCTTTAATGAGTGTCTATCGACCTTAATATATTTAGTTTGATTATGTTGAACAGGTGTGCTATAAATATATTTAGTTTGATTATGTTGAACAGATGTAATATACTAATAGCTGATTTATTATCCTAATACGTTTATGTGTCTTTCTTATTTCATTTTCGCCTACCTTACAATGAAACGTCTTGGTAACCGTAATTATCATGCCCCTCGCCGATATCATAGACGAGATCCTATATTGCCTACCTTACAATGACAAACGAAAGGTAGTGAAGCTTGAGTATCGTTCATCTTCAGTTGACAACGACGAGAACGTTGTTTACATCAAGTTTGAGCTCAAGAATCAAGACGATGATAGGGCGATGTGGCGAACGTATTTTTGTTTCGAAGAGAAAATTCCGCTCGAGTTGGAGGCGACGGTCGGAAGAACGGTCGATGACATCTTAGAGATGTGCAAGCGTCCACCGGGCAATTGAAATGTAGTATTTAAATTTCTGTCGAAATCATCAATGTAACGTCGATTTTATTTTATGAATGTTGATTTTATTGTTTCAATGTTGATTTTCCGGGATTCTGATTCTGGGTTTCATTCGTAAATACGCATACGGAAGTATTCCATAGACGCATCTACGAAATTAATTAAAAAAAGCAGAAAAAAGGTGTGTCCGGAGATACATCTCCAGAATCCGGAGGGCATTTTAGTCAGCGTGCATGGTGCCTAAGAAGCCTAAGGAGTACAATAAGAAATTTCCAAAAATATTAAAACACTAGTCTATTTCTACTACAGATAAAAATAAACAAATTAAAAGAAAAGTAATAGTGTGGCTCAGTGATTGTTTCGATGGACTTAGATTACAAATCCGATTTCACCCATTTAAATCCTTGTTAGTTCTTTAATTTTTAGGGTTGGCATTAATTTTGTAAAACAAATAATAGCAGCAATATGTTAGATAGGATATTTTATCTTGTTAAAGAAGAACAGGTTGAGCAAGAAGTCCTATTGTGCAATGGAACATGTTGAGTTGAAGTGGTTTCAACATCTGGAACAGCATGTCGTATTAAGATGTCCCATGAAGGTCCATTCGACATCGCGCCAGAACTGAAGTAAATTAAAGATTCTGTTATGTCTTAACAGATGCAGAATATTCAGGGAATAATATGCAAATTCTATGTGGCGCTGAATTAAAAGGTCTAAAGATTCAAATTTGAAATTGAGAAGAATATTGGAAAATATACACTTTCTAAATATGGAGATATTTTAGGAAGTTAAAGATTGAAGTCCTATTATGTAGCAGAAATTTCTGCTGATTTGTAGCAGCTTATTTGATGTGTTTGTGAAGGCCCAAATCCAGTTGGGAATAGGTTATATATAGATGCAGTATAACCTAGAATTTGAACTCAACCAAAGATGTAAAAGTTTTTTTATTAGGGTTGGTTCCTGTACCACTCGACATGTGAGTTGGACAGTTTGTTAGTATGATCCTCAAAGCTGTTAAGTAAGAGGAGTATTGTTCTTGGAGGAAGCTTTTAAGTAACTTTAAGTTGTGTCTTGGAAGTGTGTCTTCCTTGTTGAATTGTTGTATAGGTAAAGAGCCGTTGATGCATTGGCAGAGTGTTGACTGCTAGACATCATTGCGATGATTGGGAGTGAGAAGGGTTTCTCATATCTAGAGAGGATCTAGGTAGAAGGGTCATTGGGTAGTGATTAAGTGATAAGCTATAAACTGGAGTTTAGCTTTGAATTGATACTGCTGATAGTGGACTTCATCCCTGGCTTGGTAGCCCCCAGAGTAGGTGTGTTAAACCGAACTGGGTTAACAATTCTGTGTGTTTTGTTTTTATTTTTTCAGTACCGTGCTTATTGTTATATACCTTGCCATGTGTGTTCATGTCAGACCAGATGTCGAATGACTTGTTACAGGACATCTGAATTCTGCACATGTACCAGAATTTCAATTGGTATCAGAGTGGGTCATTCTGTTCTGTATCTGGATTTGATCCGGGAAGATACTTTCTGGTTCATGGTCAAGGTAGAAGCTTTCTACTGAAAAGTTGTTTGAACTTGGAGAAGTTCATATAGGGGTGAGAATGGTCCCTAGAAGTGGAGGATGGACTGTTCGTGACAGGCAGTGGCTGAAGGCTTGGAGGTTTGGTTGAAAAGCTGGTGTGTTGTGGTTATGTTAGGACCTGTGGTATTGTGGTGTCACCTGGATTATGATGCTAGGGCTGATATGTGACACCTGAAGGTTTTTAGGAGTTTGTGTTTTGATCCGCTGCGTATCTATCTGAAAACTCATGAGGTTGTAACTAAGAAGGTTGTTCTTCTCTGAATGTATATCCTATGGTGATGGGATATATGCAAGACTGCTTCAACTTACTGTGTCAACGATACTTAAAGATTATTATTCAAGTCCACTCATAAAGGCATTAATAAGTGAAGTTGTAAGGAAGAGATCTGAAGTAAGAGAGAAATAATTTACTTTTGCTTCTAAAAAGGCTAATCTCCAGTCTTTGATCTCTTTATGTGTTCCTTGGAATGATGTCCTATCTTGTGTTAGAACATCACATCAGAATTGTGAAGAATTTTGTGGTCTAAAGGAATGGCATAGCAGATGCTCTGGGTGCTAAACTAATGTGGTTTGATCACATGAGTTTAGAACCTACTCCTGATCTGGAAGAGGAGGCATCTGGGTGGTATGTCTAAGAAGTTTCTGGCCCGGTCAAGGTGTGATCAACATGTCATTTACTCCTGAGGTCAGTTTATTTCTGGCCCTTGCTGCAGGAGTGGAGAACCTGAGATTCAAGAAGTATTGTCTCTAGCAGACTTCTTGGACATGAAGGTCAAAGATCACAGAGTCATGACTTTTCTATGTTAATTGGAAGCATTATCTGAATGATCTTGGGAAGCTAGATAAGTATTGACTGTGTGATCCAATCACAGTCTGTGCTGCTATTAAAGGGGAGAATGATAGGGAATGATTGCCTTTGGAGAGTTGGATGAGAGAATACTGTTCTTGTGTTCTTGTGATCTTTTGTGATGTGATGGGTTATGATGGTTGTTTCTGGTCTCGAGGCTTAAAGGGGGAAGCTTGGAGATTCTGTTTTGGAATGTGGTGTTTTCTTAGTGTAGCTGGACTCTGTTCATGATGTCAAGACTGATGTCTTAACATCTGTTGACAGATCATTTTGTTGAGAATGTTATGGTTTTAGTCTCCTGAGATCACAAGCCTCTACCTGATTTATGTACTGATGTGAGGGTCAAGCAGTAGGTGAATGTGTTCAGCAGGTGTGTTGAACAGAGGGTGTGCTCTTGAAGACATGAAGATGCGTCTTATATTTAAGGTACAAAGAAGCACATGTTATTCTTGATAGGGGGAGAGTGTTGCAATCTTATGCAGCTGGACGTGTGATGTTAAGGGGGAGATTGATAATTCTGCAGCTTTTATTGTTGGCACTTATTTTGAAGCAAATGGGGAATTTGCATTCATGAGGATTAAGTGTGCTGGGATATGTCTTGTAAAGTTGTGATCTGTATTGCACATGTTTAGTTTACAGGAAACAGGATTGAAACAAAATTTTATTGCGCTGCTGAAAGCATACAAGATTAGAAAAAGCAACAAACAAAGAGTCAAAAGATTATCCCAACCCCCCGAATCAAGAAATGTTTTCCAATCTTCGTCCCATTCATCATCAGAAGCTTGAAGTTGCACTGAAGGTTTTTTGATGGTCTTCATCCTTTTCTCTGATGTTTTTCTTGTTCTTGTTGCTCCTGAAGTTGCCCCAGCTGTAGATAGTGTTTTGTTCTTCAACTTCTGTGGATCTGGTTTCTTGACTTCCTGCATGTGTCTCTTTCTTGCATCCTTGTTAGACTGACTCATGGTTCTATCTGTGATGTGCTGTTAGAAGCAAGGAGGCTTGGTTTTTAGACTGCATAAAGAGTCTTTATTTGTATCGCCTGACCAGTCAAAGTGGTTTTTGGTTTGGGAACTCGTTTTTCTTGGGACCTTGTCACATTGGATGTCAGAACTTCGTGTTTGGTGCCTTTGTAGGTTAAGAGGTTGTCCCATTGTGGTTAAAAAGGGGGAGAGTGAGCCTAGGTGTTGTCTAGTTGTTTGTTGTGATTCTTTTGAGTTTGTTTTCGGTACAGCTGCTGATGCTGGTTGTGACCAGGTGGTTGTGATTACCTGAATAAAATGCATAAGGTGTGTTCTTTTATCTTATGTTGATGTCCTACATATTGTTACAACATCATTGGTTGTTGTGTATCCTGGATGAAGGTCTGGGACTGTGCTTGTGGAGTTGGAAGAAGCAGCATTATTGTCTGAAGTGGCAGTTCTGACATAATGTGGATTGGAATGGGCAGATTCTGATCCTGATGTTAAGTAGCTTGGTCTGGCAATACATGACTACTTTCTTGATGAAGACTTAATTAGGCGCTTGTGAATGTAAGGACAGAAGGTTGTTGTCAGTGGTTTCTTCTAATACAAGTAAAAGGTGGTGGCAGTCCTTATCTTGTGTTGCAAGTAATCTAAAGACATTTGGAATATGTGAGAAATTCCAAATCAAGTGGGCTTTTATATTGGACTTGGCAGACCATGTATTTGAAATAAACATGGTGAGATCATGCTCAACAAATACAAGAAGTGGCAATTCTTAAGTGTTGAGAATGTGGCAATATCGTTGTGCTATCATCTGGTGTCAAGTGTTCTTCTTCATAAGGAGCATTGGGTGTTCATGTCAGGGGGAGTTAAGGTTGTTGTCTATGGTCTATTACTGCAAGGGTGCAGATTTTTGTGTAGCTTGCGTGCTGTCCAAGTTTGTGCAGAGTGATGTCAAACAACATGATGGGACATGTACTACTGAGTGTGGTTGGGTGTTCTAAGGCCGGTGTGCTATCCTAGCCGCGTGAAGCTAGTGCTTATGCAGGAGGAGTCTGAAGAGCAGAATTGTTGTATCTGGGAGAATTTATTTTTCTCTGCTGTTCTAAAAGAATCTAGAAGGGATTGTGAGTTGTGCTGATCGATAGAAGTCGTCTCAGAATCCAACAGAAAAGAAAATGTGCTTGTGTTTTGGAATGTATAATTCTCTGTGGAGTCTTGGGTTGATAATGTTGTGAGCAAGCAGACATTGTTTGGTAAGATGTCAGAACTTGGTACAGGACATGTTTTTCTTGAGCCAGACAAGGAATTATTCTGGACGGTAGTGTAAGGATAAGGTGAAACACGTGTCTCTACCTATGCATGGAACGTTATTGGCTCAATTTATGGTAAGAATTAGTTTAGAAGCAATAAAGGCGGTCAAGACTGTTTTGGACAGTAGATATTGAATTTGGATGGAGTTTTTAGTACCTAAAATAGCGTTTCTTTGACCAAGCACTTTGACTTATTCAAAGCTCGTTAATTCCCAAGTAATTGGTCAGCTATTTATAGGGGTTATTCTTTTCTCCTTCAGCCAGTGAGTGTTCTTGTTTCATAAGTCTTATGGCGTTTGTTCGTTTTTGGGTGAGCACCACTTGGGTCTGGTTCTGTAAGGGCTTTCTTTACCAATTTTTGGCTAAAAAGGGGGAGAAAGGGTTTACGAAATGTCCTGCGCAGATGCTATGTCTGGAGTCTGCAGTTCCAGATGTGTTCA
Source organism: Lathyrus tuberosus (assembly GCA_022829125.1). Taxonomy (NCBI): domain Eukaryota; kingdom Viridiplantae; phylum Streptophyta; class Magnoliopsida; order Fabales; family Fabaceae; genus Lathyrus; species Lathyrus tuberosus. The sequence goes on from JALAZF010000536.1 coordinate 3,322,741, forward strand.
TAGATGTTGAAGAGGGTGTCCTATCCTTAAGTTGGTGTTGAGTCTTTGTGACTTGTGTCCTGAGTTATGAACACAGTTGTGACTTGTGTTCTGAGTTACCTAGGTTAGTAGATTGGTACTTCTTAAGTTTCATCTTATGCCACAGGTCGACTAGGGGCGTCTGATCAAATAAGGTGTGCAGAAATCTCTTATGCCACCATTGGTCCTTTATGTCAAGACAAACGTTTCTTTTCTGGAGGAGTCTTCTACAATTGTTCTGGGTCTGTCCTGGAAGGAAAAAGAAATGTGTTGTATTGAGGGGAAGTGTCAGATATCTTCTTCCTCATGTGCACCAAATGACTTCAGGACTTTCTACTTCTTAGGTCCTAATGTGCTGCCTGAAGTTGTTGTGCTGTGGTGCTCAGAGGTGATGTTATGGAGCTCATAGAATATGCTGAAAAGAGTTGTCAAACATGATGTCCTAACATCATTTAAGTTTTCCCAAGAAGATGATTCTCCATGGTTGTTGTACACAGTAGCTACTGATGGTTATTGTTAGGTTCAGTAGTTGCTGATGACTACTGACAGTAGTGTATGGTTGTAATTTCTGCTGTAATCTGAGTGGTAATGTTTATATATTTGTTTTAGCCAAAATTTTCCAAAGGGGGAGAATGTTAGTTCTTTAATTTTTAGGGTTGGCATTAATTTTGTAAAACAAATAATAGCAGTAATATGTTAGATAGGATATTTTATCTTGCTAAAGAAGAACAGGTTGAGCAAGAAGTCCTATTGTGCAATGGAACATGTTGAGTTGAAGTGGTTTCAACATCTAGAACAACATGTCGTATTAAGATGTCCCATGAAGGTCCATTCGACATAGCGCCAGAACTGAAGTGAATTAAAGATTCTGTTATGTCTTAACAGATGCAGAATATTCAGGGAATAATATGCAAATTCTATGTGGCACTGAATTAAAAGGTCTAAAGATTCAAATTTGAAATTGAGAAAAATATTGGAAATTATACACATACTAAATATGGAGATATTTTAGGAAGTTAAAGATTGAAGTCCTATTATGTAGCAGAAGTTTCTGCTGATTTGTAGCAGCTTATTTGCTGTGTTTGTGAAGGCCCAATTCCAGTTGGGAATAGGTTATAGATAGATGCAGTGTAACCTAGAATTTGAACTCAACCAAAGATGTAAAAGTTTTGTTATTAGGGTTGGTTCCTGTACCACTCGACATGTGAGTTGGACAGTTTGTTAGTATGATCCTCGAAGTTGTTAAGTAAGAGGAGTATTGTTCTTGGAGGAAGCTTTTAAGTAACTCTAAGTTGTGTCTTGGAAGTGTGTCTTCCTTGTTGAATTGTTGTATAGGTAAAGAGTCGTTGATGCAGTGGCAGAGTGTTAACTGCTAGACATCATTGCGATGATTGGGAGTGAGAAGGGTTTCTCATATCTAGAGAGGATCTAGGTAGAAGGGTCATTGGGTAGTGATTAAGTGATAAGCTGTAAACTGGAGTTTAGCTTTGAATTGATACTGCTGATAGTGGACTTCATCCCTGGCTTGGTTGCCCCCAGAGTAGGTGTGTTAGACCAAACTGGGTTAACAATTCTGTGTGTTTTGTTTATATTTTTTCAGTACTGTGCTTATTGTTATATACCTTGCCATGTGTGTTCATGTCAGACCAGATGTCGAATGACTTGTTACAGGACATCTGAATTCTGCACATGTACCAGAATTTCAATCCTAATAAACTCCGGTGTATCCTGCAACTACATCAACATTCTCCTAATGAAATTTTTTTATTCGATTTGTTGTGTCTTAGTCCGGCCGAACTAATTTGTTTAACCCTACATACATCAACAATTTGGAGAAAAGATGGCTTTGGAGAAAGGCAACAATTTCTAAAATTTAAACTTCCTATTATTTAACTATATTTTCGTCATGACTTGTTAAACCATTTTTTTATCATTGAGTAAACGAAGATTGGGTTTAAGGAAATATTTGTATTCTCCCCTGAGTTCATTTAATTTGTTCTACATATGGATTGTCAAACCAATTTATTTATTGTGTATAATTTTGAACTAACATTTCAATTAGACTATTATCTCAATTTAGAATTATTATATAAATATGAGTTTATTTTGAGAGCACCTTGTTAATAGGTCAATTGCTTTACTTAGTTGAGTTCCTTTGATTATATCATAGATCGTACCATTTTAATAGATCATGTGCACCACTAAATGCCTAAAGAAAAAAACTTTATCATATGACCACAAATCTTCTATTAGTGGCCCTCATCAAATTTATTGAAAATATAAATGCTATGACATAATAAATCACATATACGTTTTCATGCTTCTAGCCATGGTTTTGCGTCCTTCCCTAAATTCAATTTTGTTGTAGGAGATCCACTAAATGGTAATGTATCTTTTATTGAGGAAATTTTATGACATGAGGAGTAATAAGTAAAATGTAATAGTACACTTTAGTGTTGAAGTCGAATTTCGAACTATAGCACAAAATATTTGTCGATTACTTGAGCTCAAAATTAATTTAGAAAATTTGAAAATGAAATGAGAAAGACATATAAATGTATTAGGATAATGAATCAGATATTAGTATATTACACCTATTCAACATAATCAAACTAAATATATTTATAGCACACCTATTCAACAAAATCAAACTAAATATATTGAGGTCGATAGACACTTATTAAAGAGAAGCTTGACAATGTACTTATTTGCAGTATATATGCGTATGATCCATAGGTCACTCATATTAGTCCACTTATTCTGAATCTGAATATGAAGAAGGCCCCGATTGATTGACTTCCTCAGGCGGCTAAATAACATTTTCCTCCGTCTCTGTCGAGGTAGTTACCGATAAATGATCTGTATCCATGCTTGCTTGGCCTCGAAGCTTCACGAAATAAACTGCCACCAAAGCCACCAGAATGAGTGTAACGATCACTGCAACAATAATAAAGAAGATAACGAAGATGAATGATGTTGTTTTCATAAACCTGGCTTGGAAAGCTCGTGGAAATGCGAATCTGACATCAGTGAGGGTGAAATGGCGGAGGAGGAAGGGTTGAAGGGGGAAGATTCATCTTGTTTGAGGATTTGACTTATTCTTGTAATCTAACCCTCATTTACACTGTGTTTGTTACAAGTGAAATAGAGAAGAGAGAGATTACTGAGATAGAAATTGGAGAGAAGTAGCAAACTTCTTCTGCTTGGTATGCAAAGAAATAGGAGATAGAGATAGGATTATAGTGGGACCCACCACTTTTACCTTTCTTCGCTCAAGTGAGAAGAAATGTTTTTTTTATTCACTTTTCCATAATACGCTTATTCATCTTCTTTGTTTTATTTATTTCTATAAATATTTCATTTTTTCTTATTTCTATCATAATTGTATTGCATGCATATATTAATTTTTTCACACATAATAAATTAGTGTTACAGACTTTCTCCATCCATCTCTATTTATTAAAGATAGTTTTACTTAAAACAAAATAAATTATTTAAAATGGATTAGATAAATTAATTATATTTTAAATTATCAAACAAAATAAATCAAAATTGATAATTGAATTAGTTAATTAAAATTAATTATAAAATAAAACAAAATAAAATAAAAATATCAGTCTAATAAAGATTTTAATAAAATGGTATTTTAGTACTTTCAAATTTAATTAAAACTTCTCTCTACTATATTTCCCTAATCTCTCTTAAACCAAACAATACCACAAATCTATCATATTTCTCTTATATTTCTTTCTTTGTATACTCCCTCTCACCTCTTTCTCTCTTCTCAATTTCTTCTCTCAACCAAACTATACTGGTAGATAGTGTTGTTATAATATTTGTGTATATTGAAAATTATTTACTTTTTTATATTCTTTGATAAACTAGAAGTATTTTCAATTTTGTATATTGAAAATTATTTAAAATATTTTTATATTCTTGGAAAAATAAAAACTGTATTGAAAATATCACCAAGAAAACATAATTTGTATTGCTTTACTGTATTTATTTGATTTTGACCTTAACTTACTTTTTACAATATGTTTTAAGTTTCATTTTTATCACGTATATATCTTTGATAAGTTAATTTAGTAATGACCAAATCAAACTTAAACATATTGTAAAATGGAGATTTTTTTTAACATAACCTATTTTTTCAAATTAAATACTAAATAAACCATATTTTCAAAATATTTACGGAAATAACCATGTCTCATAAACACACAAAACATTGATGCCATTTTATTTGGAGTATGCTCTCAAAATTACATTCATGCGCCATTTCATTTGACTTATGTATGCATGTCACAAGCCATTTCATATGGCGCATACATGTATGCATGTAGTGCACACACCATTTGAAATGGTGCATCCTCCTTATATATTTTTTAATTTTAATTATTATTATTTTTTAAGAAATGTAACTAAAAATATGATAAAAATAGAAATAAATAAAAAATAAATAGAAAATTAATAAAACTATTATTTACATATATTAAAGGTTACAACAATTGTGTAATGCCCATATATATATACATGCATCAAATCATATATTATACATGAAAAGTACGTTTGGTACTGAAATATACAATAAGTTCTTAGTAAACACATTATACATATACATGCCCAAAAAGCCTAATACAAAAACTACGGCATAGTATATCTACAAGATGTTTCAAAAGACAAAACACTAAGAACTAGATCACTAATGATCTCAAAACTCCACAACGGAAGCAAAACCAACAGCTAAGCAAGGATAGTCACACGGCCTTATCCTTACCCTTCGCGGAACCTGCAGACCCTGTGATGTAAACAACAACAGTGGGGTGAGATACATCAATTCTCAGTGAGTTCCCTATCCTAAAGTCCTCTCGGCTCTACAAGGTTCTAATAAACCTAACTCAAGTCAAAAGGGAAGGGAAGTGACTTTGAGTACACGCACTACAAAAGTATCCACACCGGTGAGCCTGTTAACTCACACAAGTACCAAAGTATGTTCAAGAATCTCACAAATCAATAACCATACCAAGGCATCCCCTTTTTCCCGTCCGCTTCTACGTCTAGAAGACGACCCGAGTCATGGATCCTCGAAATTACTTGGCATACGAAATGGATTCGGGAACAACGGCCTGTTAGCCGTGAACCGTCACTTCTCATGACCTGTTAACCATCACAAGTCTCTACCCTTAGGTTCCATTCGTACTAAACGCGGGAATCAAACCTGCCAAGTAATGGTGCATATGTTTCAGAGGAGCTCGAGACCCATGAAACGCACTATCAAAAAGAACCGGTTATGATTATACAATACACACATCTCGGCCTTACTAGCACGAGCGTTGACACTATGTCATTTCACACTTTCTGACATTGTTTAGGGTAATGGTTCTCACTCTTCCTATTCCATCTTTTAGCATGCATACATATTTAACAACAATTACCCACCTTTAAATGCAAAAAAAATAACAAACGACACTATTCCCAAAATCCCGACATAGTTAAATCGGCCAACAATTTTAAAACCATTTTCATAAGAAAGTACATTCTGTTAGCTTTCCAATGATATCAAAAATATTAAAAACGGATAACCGAGTCAAAAGTTATGGACATAACCAAAAATAGTATCGCGAGAAAACACAAGTGTGCAATTTTCCTGACCGTACGCGTATTGCCTTGTGCCATACGCGTACCGCCCATCTGGCTCCCCCAGCCATACGCGTATTGCCCATGTTGATACGCGTATGGGCAGAGCTGTTGTCCCCTTGAAAGTTTCCATTTTCCCTCCATTACGCGTACCATTCATGCTATACTCGTAAGGCCATGCCTCATACGCGGAAGGCCATGCCCCATACGCGTATGGGCAGTGGAAATCTGCAGAATTTCCTGCAGAATTTTTCTGCTACGGATTCCCCAAAATCAACCCCAAAAATCCATTTTTCCACAACCACCAAGCATCAAAACATGATATAATCATAACAACCAGTATAACATATAATCAAAGATCAAATTTCAGTAGTTAAATTAATATTCTATGGTAAAATTCCACATTTCCTAACAATATCAACTAACTCTAAAACTCAATAAAACCTTAATCTAAAGAGTCTAACTAGAACCCACCTGGATTACAAGATGAGGAGATTGAAACTGAGATGAAAAGATTGGAGATTGGTTGATGATTCAAGTTCTTGAGCTCTTGTGCAATTTCTCTTCTTTTCCCTTTTCCTTTTCCTTCTCTTCCTTTCTTTCTCCAATGTTTCTATCTATTTCCCAAATAAGGTAAAGGAAAAGAAAATATACAAAGGAAATATTAATTGGTAATACTACTAATTATCCAAATTATCTCAAATGCACCAATTAATAAAACTCCAAGTTAAATAATATTAATCTAATCAAATTTCCGAGTTCGTCGGTTTACTCTGATTAATTTATTCATTAATTGCTCAGAGTACCTCGGAACCCAATTGATCATAATAATATTATCCAAAAATGTTCACAAAATTTATGGGGTATTACATCCTCCCCCCCTTAAATAGAAATTCGCCCACGAATTTAAAAAATTACCTGAAGAGATGAGGATAAACCTTCCGCATTTCCGATTCTAATTCCCAAGTTGTATCGCCTGGATGCGTCTCGTCCCACTGGAATTTAACAAGAGGAATCTCTTTATTCCGTAACACTTTAGTTTCTCTTCCCGCGATACGACTCGACTGAGGTTCAAATGTCAAATCAGCTTCTATCTCAATTGTATCCGATAAAACTGGCTGAAGAGGATCTGGAACAAATTTCCGAAGCTGAGATACATGAAAAGCGTCGTGCATCTCTGACAGAGAAGGCGGTAAGGCTAATTTATAAGCTACTTCCCAATTCTTTCCAAAATCTGATATGGTCCTACGTATCTTGGGCTTAATTTCCGCAATTTAAATGGTCCTTTCAATCTCAATCTCGGAGTAACCTTCAAAAATACATGATCACCCTCATCAAATTCCAACGGTCTCCTACGGTTGTCCGCATAGCTTTTTTGACGATCTTGGGCTTGTTTAACTTTTCCACGAATCATTTTAATCTTTTCCGTGGTCTCGTGAATAATCTCAGGCCCCAAAATTCTATCATCGCCAACTTCCGCCCAACACAATGGCGTTCTACACTTCCTACCATATAGCGCCTCATAAGGTGCCATACCAATACTTGCATGATAACTGTTATTATAAAAGAATTCAATCAATGGGAAAAGATCCATCCAATTCCCTCCACTTTCAAGTACACAAGCTCTCAACATGTCCTCCATGGTCTGTATTGTCCGTTCCGTCTGACCGTCCATTTGCGGATGGTTCGACATACTCAAATGTAACCTCGTCCCCATGGCTTGTTGAAAAGCCCTCCAAAATCTGGAAGTAAACTTTGGATCTCTATCCGAAACGATACTAGTAGGAATACCATGCAATCTCACTATCTCTGAAATGAACAACCTCGCGAGATGACTCCCCTTGTAGGTAGTCTTCACAGCTAAGAAATGCGCGGATTTCGTTAATCGGTCCACAATTACCCAAATCGAGTCATAACCACCTTGCGCACGAGGTAATCCCACTGCGAAGTCCATCGAAACACTATCCCATTTCCACATCGGAATTTCTAAAGGTTGCAACAAGCCACCCGTCCTTTGGTGCTCAATCTTCACTTGCTGGCACACCGCACATTCCGACACAAAAATCGCAATATCTCTTTTCATCCCGGACCACCAATAGTCCCTCTTTAAATCTTGATACATCTTTGAAGCACCAGGATGTATAGTAAAAGTACCCTTATGCGCTTCTTCCAAAATCCGTCGTTTTAGCTCCGTATTGTCCGGAACACAAATCCTTTGGTTAAACGAAATGACTATGTCGGTAGCTCGCACAAAACCCGGTTGAGTCAATAATTCTTGTAACTTCTCATCCAACCCTTGCTCTTGTTGAATTTCTTCCCTGAGAGTAGAGATGATATTCAAATTTCCCATAACCACACAATCAGGAGTCCAATTAAATTGAAGATTTAGATCTCTAAACTTTTCCATTAAGGCATACTCTAACATCATCAACTCGGCACTATGCAACTCTTTCCTGCTCAAAGCATCCGCTACCTTGTTCGCTTTACCCGGATGGTATTTTAGTTCCAAATCATAATCTTTCAAATATTCCATCCACCTCCTTTGACGCATATTCAATTCTTTCTGATCAAATAAGTACTTTAAGCTCTTATGGTCACTAAACATCTCAAAACGTACACCATACAAATAGTTACGCCACACTTTCAAGGTAAAAACAACTGCCGCCAATTCTAAATCATGCGTCGGGTAATTCACCTCATGTACTTTCAACTGTCGCGAAGCGTAAGCCACTACATGTCCCTTCTGCATTAACACTCCGCCTAAACCCTTCTTCGATGCATCACAATATACCTCATAGGACTTGCTAGGATCGGGAATAACCAAAACAGGAGCGGTAGTCAGTCTCTCCTTCAAACTCCTAAAACTTCTTTCACAAGCCGAATCCCACTCATACGAATAATCCTTTCGCGTAAGTCTCGTCAATGGTAAAGCCAACTGCGAAAAACCCTTGATAAACCTTCTGTAATAACCTGCTAATCCCAAGAAACTCCTCACTTCAGAAACATTCTTCGGTCTCTCCCAATTAATTACTGCTTCAACTTTTGATGGATCGATCGCCACACCTCCCTGGGATATAACATGACCAAGGAAATTCACCTCAGACATCCAAAATTCACACTTACTTAACTTAGCAAAAAGTTGCTTCTCTTGCAAAATGGATAAAACGATTCTTAAGTGTTCTCCGTGCTCTTGAGGATCACGAGAATAAATAAGAATGTCATATATGAAAATCACCACAAATTGGTCCAAGTAAGGTTGGAATATCCGATTCATATAATCCATGAAAACTACCGGAGCATTAGTCACACCGAAAGGCATCACCAAAAATTCATAATGGCCATAACGAGTTCTAAACGAAGTCTTTGGTACATCTGCACTCTTCACCCGAATCTGATGATAACCCGACCGTAGATCAATCTTCGAGAACATACAGGCTCCTTTCAATTGATCCAACAGGTCGTCTATCCTTGGTAAGGGGTATTTGTTCTTGATGGTGACCTTATTCAACTGACGGTAATCAATACACAAGCGCATTCCACCATCCTTTTTCTTTACCAATAACACTGGAGCCCCCCAGGGTGAAACACTGGGTCGAACAAAATGCTTAGCCAATAGTTCTTCCAACTGATCCTTTAGTTCTCTCAATTCAAGTGGGGTCATCCGATAAGGAGAAACAGATATTGGAGCCGTTCCTGGTATCAGGTCAATAGAGAATTCTACTTCCCGCTCCGGAGGAAGAGAAGTGATATCCTCGGGGAAAACTTCAGGAAAGTCACAAACTACTGGAATACTCAGAACTGGAATGCTAATACTCTCCTCCTTAGTAAGAATCATAAGAACAGATTTTTCTTCCTCAAACAAAAAATTAATCATTCCAACCGTACCTTCTAAAATAGTAGTTAACACATCCTTCGAAGTAGCCTCTTCGGACGGAATAATGATCAGTTTTTCCTCACACCCAATAAACACAGAATTAGCGGAAAGCCAATCCATTTCCAGAACAACATCCACTTTCTTAAGCGGTAAACAGATAAGGTCAATCTGGAAAACTCTTTCATTCACCGACAAAACACAATTTTCACACATCAACGATGTCTCAACAATTTCATCCATGGCAGTAGTAACCACCATAGGAGGAAATAAAGGAACAGCTTGCAACCCAAGTCGCTCCACACAACGCGTGGACACAAAAGAACGAGTTGCCCCACAATCAAATAAAACAAAACAAGGATGTCCATTTACGAAACACGTACCCGCAATCAAGGAGTTATCATTCTTGGCTTTTCTCGCATCCAAGGTATACACTCGGCCCGTATTCTTCCCTTGTGCCTGATTTCTACCCTGAGGACAATCCTTCGCCATGTGGCCCACCTTATTACACTGATAACATCTCATTCCCTCCAAACTACACCTACCATAATGATTACGTCCACACATACGACATACCGGAGGCACACTAGTTCTAGAACCCTGAGCTTGCTTCCCTTTAAAGGATTGTTGCCTTGGTCTAACCTGTTGATTCGGTCTCCCTCGATCACTTTGATTCATCCAACTCAAATCTCCTTCCATTTGTACCCTTTTCAAACTATGCTCCGCAACATAACACTGTCGTAACAATTCAACATAGCTAGTAAATTCTCTCTGAGATACACTGTGTGAAATTTCAGCCCTTAAACCAAACAAAAACTGATCAATCTTCCATCTCTCATCAGGAGCATACATGGCTTGTCTAGAGTAAGCGGCCATAGTTTCAAATTTCTCAGCATAAGAAGCCACAGTTAAGTTGCCTTGTCTCAATTGTTGAAACTCGAATTCCTTCTGAGATCTTAAGGAATTTGGAAAATATTTCTCCATAAAAATTACCTTAAACTGCTCTCATACCTTTGGTACCTCCTGAATTGTCATCAAAGCTGAAGCACTTTCCCACCACCTCATGGCAGAACCCTTCAACAAGTGAGAGGCGAAGACCACCTTGTTTTCCTCACCGCACTGAACTATTAGGAAAATCCGTTCCATACCTGATATCCACTCATGAGCCTTTACTGGATCTAACCCTCCCTGAAATTCTGGAGGATTCATACGGATGAAATCCCTAAAGGTTCCCCCTGCAGCTTCTGGTACCACAACTAGAGGATGCACACCACCAGCCATTTGCTGTACCATTTGTTGCACAAACTGATTCTGCTGTTGTTGCATCTGTTGCATAAATTGGTACAAAGGTGCATTTACCTCGTCACCCTGCGGATTAGTCCCTGCTGGAGTGGTCCTTGGTCTACCACGGTTGTTTCTGCGCCTGTCAGCCATGTTCCTGAATTTCATACAGATAGGATTAAGTTGATCAGACTCAATACCATAAATATAACAGACAAGTCCCATGGCGACACACCGCATATGAAACGGAAAGAAAACTTATTCTATTTCATGGCTAGGTCGAGGATACGACCTGCTCTGATACCAACTGTAATGCCCACATATATATACATGCATCAAATTATATATTATACATGAAAAGTACGTTTGGTACTGAAATATACAATAAGTTCTTAGTAAACACATTATACATATACATGCCCAAAAAGCCTAATACAAAAACTACGGCATAGTATATCTACAAGATGTTTCAAAAGACAAAACACTAAGAACTAGATCACTAATGATCTCAAAACTCCACAACGGAAGCAAAACCAACAGCTAAGCAAGGATAGTCACACGGCCTTATCCTTACCCTTCGCGGAACCTGCAGAACCTGTGATGTAAACAACAACAGTGGGGTGAGATACATCAAATCTCAGTGAGTTCCCTATCCTAAAGTCCTCTCGGCTCTACAAGGTTCTAATAAACCTAACTCAAGTCAAAAGGGAAGGGAAGTGACTTTGAGTACACACACTACAAAAGTATCCACACCGGTGAGCCTGTTAACTCACACAAGTACCAAAGTACGTCCTGAGCCTGTTAGCTCAAGAATCTCACAAATCAATAACCATACCAAGGCATCCCCTTTTTCCCGTCCGCTTCTACGTCTAGAAGACGACCCGAGTCATGGATCCTCGAAATTACTTAGCATACGAAATGGATTCGGTAACAACGGCCTGTTAGCTGTGAACCGTCACTTCTCATGGCCTGTTAACCATCACAAGTCTCTACCCTTAGGTTCCATTCGTACTAAACGCGGGAATCAAACCTGCCAAGTAATGGTGCATATGTTTCAGAGGAGCTCGAGACCCATGAAACGCACTATCAAAAAGAACCGATTATGATTATACAATACACACGTCTCGGCCTTACTAGCACGAGCGTTGACACTATGTCATTTCACACTTTCTGACATTGTTTAGGGTAATGGTTCTCACTCTTCCTATTCCATATTTTAGCATGTATACATATTTAACAATAATTACCCACCTTCAAACGCAAAAAAATCAACAAACGACACTATTCCCAAAATCCCGACATAGTTAAATCGGCCAACAATTTTAAAACCATTTTCATAAGAAAGTACATTCTGTTAGCTTTCCGATGATATCAAAAATATTAAAAAAGGATAACTGAGTCAAAATTTATGGACATAACCAAAAATAGTATCGCGAGAAAACACAAGTGTACAATTTTCCTGACCGTACGCGTATTGCCTTGTGCCATACGCGTACCGCCCATCTGGCTCCCCCATCCATACGCGTATTGCCCATGTTGATACGCGTATGGGCAGAGCTGTTGTCCCCTTGAAAGTTTCCATTTTTCCTCCATTACGCGTACCATTCATGCTATACGCGTAAGGCCATGCCCCATACGCGTATGGGCAGTGGAAATCTGCAAAATTTCCTGCAGAATTTTTCTGCTACGGGTTCCCCAAAATCAACCCCAAAAATCCATTTTTCCACAACCACCAAGCATCAAAACATGATATAATCATAACAACCAGTATAACATACAATCAAAGATCAAATTTCAGTAGTTAAATTAAGATTCTATGGTAAAATTCCACATTTCCTAACAATATCAACTAACTCTAAAACTCAATAAAACCTTAATCTAAAGAGTCTAACTAGAACCCACCTGGATTACAAGATGAGGAGATTGAAACTGAGATGAAAAGATTGGAGATTGATTGATGATTCAAGTTCTTGAGCTCTTGTGCAATTTCTCTTCTTTTCCCTTTTCCTTTTCCTTCTTTTCCTTTCTTTCTCCAATGTTTCTATCTATTTCCCAAATAAGGTAAAGGAAAAGAAAATACACAAAGGAAATATTAATTGGTAATACTACTAATTATCCAAATTATCTCAAATGCACCAATTAATAAAACTCCAAGTTAAATAATATTAATCTAATCAAATTTCCGAGTTCGTCGGTTTACTCTGATTACTTTATCCATTAATTGCTCAGAGTACCCCGGAACCCAGTTGATCATAATAATATTATCCAAAAATGTTCACAAAATTTATGGGGTATTACAATTGATTAAAAAAATCAATGACCCGCCTGATCGAAACGTACCTCGGTGGTAGACCTCGGAGGCAGGCTAATGCGCCGGAATGTAGAACCGGGGTAACGTTTCGATCGGGTGGGTCATTGATTTTTTAATCAATTATTGTAACCTTTAATGTATATAAATAATAGTTTTACTTATTTTCAATTTATTTTTTTATTTATTTCTATTTTTAATTACATTTCTTATATATATATATATATATATATATATATATATATATATATATATATATATATATATATATATATATATATATAAGGAGGATGCACCATTTTAAAAGGCACATGCACTCTATGAATACGTGTATGCACCATTTGAAATGGCTTGACATACATGCATAAGCCAAATGAAATGGCGCATGAGTATAATTTTGAAAGCACGCTCTAAACGAAATGGCGTCAATGTTTTATGTGTTTATGAAACATGGTTATTTCTGTAAATATTTTGAAAATATGATTTATTTAGTATTTAATTTGAAAAAATAGGTTATTTTAAAAAAAATGTAAGTTAAGGTGAAAACTAAATAAATACAGTAAAACAATAAAAATTTTGTTTTCTTTATGATATTTTTAATACAGTTTTATTTTTTCAAGAATATAAAAATATTTTAAATAATTTTCAATATACAAAATGGAAAATACTTATAGTTTTTCAAAGAATATAAAAAAGTAAATAATTTTCAATATAAAAAAATATTATAACAACACTATCTTCTAATATAAATGAGAGTAGATTACAAGAATAAGTCAAAACCTCTAATATGATTAAAATTTTTGCCAATTATTGGTTTTTTTTTTACCCATTTTTATGTCTATTTTTTTATTAATAATTTTTTTTATATAATCAGATTTTTTTTTTTTTACTTAGTTTATTTCAATATTTTATTTTTCATTTAATTTATTATCCTTTTTTTTTCTAATATTTATATTTTGTTCTTTAACTGTTTTGGGTAACACTTAATAGGTAAGTTTCATAAAGCTTTTTATTGTCTAGTTTTTTTTCCTTCTAAAAGTAGCACTGCATTCCTATACTTCTTAAGTATCACCTATTTTTCTTACTACTTTTTCTCATTTTTTTTCAATTCAAAAAGGAACAAAATTGCTACTTGATTTTTCTCTTCTGCCATAAATCTTGAGCCACACATAAGAAGCCAGCTCACACATAAAAAATGTTGCATTAAAAAAAAAAATTGAATTTTTATCTACCCATCTCAAAAAGTTGAATAGAGTTATACATAGAGTAAATTAAACTATATTGTATTGGAAATCTACAAAATCTAAATTATTAAATAAATAATTAAATATACTAAAATGATATGATATTATTGAATTGATTGAAGATACATTACTCAACTTTTTACGATGAATAATGAAGTTGTCCCAATATAATCACCTCACGCGGACCCACCACACGGCCTCTCTCTCTCTCTCTCTCTCAAGAAAAAAATAACATCAAAAATCTGCATTTTTATAACACACACAGTTCATAAAAATAAAAAGGTGACTCACTGCGATTTGGTTTTGCCACACCATAACGTACGATCCTTCTCCCTTTTTAAAATTCAAAAAAAAATATAGAACATATGAGGAGGGAGGTACCACACACGAGAGGGCGGATCCTCATTCACATACTTTATGCCTTCTTCATGCGTAAACAACTCTTATTCACACACAGCACCTTACCTCCTTCCACTACAAAACCTTCATGCAACTCATCCTTCAAAAAACCATCGCCTCACTTCTTTTTTACCATCATCTTCACTCATACTCACAAAACCTGCATTTTTTGTAAGAGACCTCACTTGCATTTTTCAAAACGCGGTCCACCTCACTTCATTCCCTCCTCTTCCACAAAGTACCTGCACCATATTTTACACAAGAAAAATAACTTCATCACACCCTAACCATAGAAAACCATCGACCATTTTACAACACACGCACCCTCTCTCCGTTTTTGCTCTCGCCGACAACAACCGCTTATTCATCTTTCACGAACTCACACTTCGACCGTCACAAGCATAACCACATGAGCCTCATTTCATCACCACCATTAACATCACTTAAAAACACGGAACAATAACTATCAGAGAAGCATAACAAAATGTACGTAAAAGAAGAAGTTTTAGAACTGATTTTGCATCAGTCGACAACCGGGAGCGTAGCTTCTATGTGAACCACCACCGAAGTCGTATCAGGGACCACCGCTGAAGCAAATCCGGCGAGCAACATAACTTCCGACCACAACATTTTCGATCGCGAGCCACTCTTCCTCCATCGTGAAACACGTACTCAAACCGCACCGTCGAGGGAGAAGCATAGAAGAAGAGAGAAAAACGGAGCAAGTTACGAGTGAAAGCGAGAAGAGGAAAGTCGATAAAGAGAGAGACGCGAGCAGAATAGGGAAAAAAGAGGAAAAACTTGTGAATTCCTGTTACTGTAAGTATTACTATCTCTATCTTGTTATTAACTTTAATATTTTATTTTTTAAAATAATAATTTTTAGTTTATATAGTTGAAAGATCAAAAAACATTTTAATTTTTTAGGTTTTTCTTTTATTTTATTTTCTAGTTAATTTATTTTATTCCTTATTTGATTTTAATATTTGAAAAATACCAAAATATGCATGTTTATTTTTAATTGTCCTCTTCTTTTTATATTTTATTTTACTTTAATATATTAAAAGTACAAAAAATATTGAAGCATGTTATTTTACTCTTTATGTTTTACTTCTAGCATTTGACTTTTTGTTTGACTTGATATGGTTCTTGTTTAATCTTGTTATTGTCTTTAATGCTTACCTAAAATTATGAGTTGATGTTATGTGTTTAATGTACTTTTTGTCTGTGGATTTTACACAATGTTTTGTTGTGATTGTTTATGTTTTACACGATGTTTTGCCATGTATGTTTGTAGATTTTATGTTGTTGCTTTCACATGATACTTTTCCATGTATGCCTTGTTGATCTCACGATGCTTTGCCGTGAATGATCTTTGTTGTTTTATATCCATGATACTTTGCCACGTATCTACGTTACCTTTACACGATGTTTTGCCGTGATTGTTTGTGGATTCCCTACACGATGCTTTGCCGTGTACTTTATGCTTTGTTGATTATTATACATGACGTTTTACCATGTATTCACGATGCTTTGTCGTGATTGTTATTTATTGATTACGTGACCTTGAATCTTGTCTAACCGAAAAATATACTTGCCACATTGAAACAGAAAGAACCCGAAAATGTAGCAAACATAAAGCAAGTGTATAACATTCGTTATCAAACGAACAAGGCAATTAGGGGAGATAGGAGTGAGATGCAACAACCGTTGAAATTGTTGGAGGACAACGATTACGTGTCTCGGTACAGATATCGCGATGATGGAATTACGGTCCGAGATATTTTTTGGACTCATCCGAATTCCATCAAGTTGTTCAACACGTTCTCGACAGTGCTCATTCTCGATAGCACCTACTAGACAAACAAGTATCGTCTTCCATTGTTTGAGATGGTTGGTGTTACGTCTACGGATAAGACATATGTCGTTGGCTTTGCCTTTTTGGAGTGTGAGAAAGATGGAAGAAAGAAGATGTTGATTTAACCCTAATTTGGAGAAGAAAATGGAAGATGGGGGAAATATGGATGAACTCTGTAAATGGAAGATGGAACCCATGAACCCTAGAGCGTTTATAAAACAGAAGCTGAATGTTCAATTTACCATTTGCTTACCTGGCATGCCACCTCAGCCATAATTAACGTTTTTTCACACAAACTAACGGTAGGGACCAAATGGTTTAATGGAAGTGAAGTTAAGGGATTATTATGTAACGTGTTTTAGCTCGGGGACCAAAGCAAGACTTCGCTCAAAGTTAAGTGACCTTGGGACTAATTATGCCTAAAAATAAAATAAAAATACATTTTTAAATCCTTAACGGCTTATATTCGACACAGAACAAAAATTGTATCGAAATAAAATTAATGAAATAGATAACGAATGGAGTTAGATAAGGAATAAATTATAAACGAATGGAATATGAAAATATGGTTGATAGGAAGACTTTCAAAGGATTGAGAGTTTAAATATGTTTTAGGTTTTGAAATGAAAAAAAAAAGTAGAAGGAAATAGAAGATGACAACTACATAGGAAGGAACTAGTGTTTGTTCTCTCAGCTTTCTTTTGCTCTCAAATTTCATCTATTCTACCAAATGTATTGTGTTGTTTAGTTCAGACATTGGCGAAGGTTTATTATAAATAGGTTGGAT
The DNA here is from genome assembly GCA_022829125.1 of Lathyrus tuberosus. Lineage (NCBI taxonomy): Eukaryota > Viridiplantae > Streptophyta > Magnoliopsida > Fabales > Fabaceae > Lathyrus > Lathyrus tuberosus. The sequence goes on from JALAZF010000536.1 coordinate 3,340,144, forward strand.
CAGGATCAACTAAAGCCCAAAAATATTAAAACATTGCTCTATATCTACTACATATAAAAAAAAGTAATAGTATGGCTCAGTGATTGTTTCAATGGACTAAGATCACAAATATGATTTCACCCATTTGAATCCTAATAAACTCATACTTTTAACCAGTGTAATCTGCAACTAGATCAACATTCTCTTAATGAAGTTTTTTTATTTGATTTGTTGTGTCTTAGTCCGGCCGACCTAATTTGTCTAACCCTATATACATCCACAATTTGGAGAAAAGATGACTTTAGAGGAGGGCAACAATTTCTAAAATTTAAACTTCCTATTTTTTAACTATATTTTAGTCATGAATTGTTAGACCGTTTTTTTATCATTGAGTAGACGGAAAATTGGGTTTAAGGAAATATTTGTATTCTCCCGTGAGTTCATTTATTCTACATATGGATTGTCAACCCAATTTATTTATGGGTTTAAATATTATGCACTGATAGTGTAAAAATGTTTTACACTATCATTCAATAGTAATATATCATTTTGTCATGTCATATAAATAGTTTAAAATTTTCAGTATGACTTGGCGGGATGCATGGTCGTCATTGGTTGACAGTGTAAAAAAAATTTACACTGCCAGTGCATCTCCCTTTTTTTCCTTTATTTATTGTGTATAATTTTGAAATAACATTTCAATTAGACTATTATCTCAAGTTTAGAATTATTATATAAATATGAGTTTATTTTGAGAGCACCTTGTTAATAGGTCAATTGCTTTACTTAATTGAGTTCCTTTGATATATCATAGATCATACCATTTTGATCATGTGCACCACTAAATGCCTAAAGGACAAAACTTTATCATATGACAATAAATCTTCTATTAGTTCCCCTCATCAAATTTATTGAAAAAATAAATGCTATGACTAATAAATCACATATACGTTTTCATGCTTCTAGCCATGGTTTTGTGTCCTTGCCTAAATTCAATTTTGTTGTAGTAGATCCACTACATGGTAATGTTTCTTATGACATGAGTAATAAGTAAAATGTAATAGTGCATTTTAGTGTTGATGGGTGGAAAAATTCATCTTGTTAGAGGTTTTGACTTATTCTTGTAATCTAACCCTCATCTTCATATAAGAATTTTAATGCCTGTGGTAAGGATCAAAATGCCCATATGCGCCCTCAGTCTTCCACATGGCTTTGTGACAATCCTACACGTAACTTATAATTTTACCTGTGCTTGGCTATATTTCAATTGCAATGCCCTCACAGACTTTTGAAATATTTTATTCAATTTTATTTCATTTCTACACCTACTCTCAGCTTCCAACCCTTTCTTCCAACACCTGCTCAATAACTTTTGTCTAAATTAACTACTATTCAACTTTATTTCATTTCTACTCTTCCACTTCCTCATCTTCGTCTTTCTTTCCTTCCCACCACCTCTTTCACCATTTATGTCTCAGACTCCCTCTTTTATCGCTCTCTCTTACGGCTTTCCAATGAACTAGAAAAATAACCATTTGTATTGCATGTTAGAGTTTATCAAAAAAAGCTTTCTCTTTTTTTTTTGCTTGCTAATATTATTGCTTTTTTTCTTTAGGTTTTACTGCGATTTGAAACGGCTTTAGCGGATCTGATAATGGAACAATCAGATCTGAAATCGAAACCACAGGATCTTATATCAAAACCACCCGATTTGAAATCAACACTCATCTTCTTAACACTTACAAGCTCTTTAGTTTTTTTAAACTTTTTATATTCCTAATCATGAGGCACAAATAAAAAAAGCTTTCTCTTTTTTTCCTGCTTCTAATATTATTACTTTTTTTTTTCTTCAGGTTTTGCTATGATTTGAAACGGCTTTGGCGGATCTGATATTGGAAGAATCGGATCTAAAATCAAAACCACCGGATCTTATATCAAAACCACCCGATTTGAAATCAACACTCATCTTCTTTACACTTACAAGCTCTTTAGTTTCTTTAAACTTTTTATATTCCTAATCATGAGGCATAAATCAAAAAAGCTTTCTCTTTTCTTCATGCTTGCTATTATTATTGCTTTTTTTTCTTCAGGTTTTGCTGTGATTTGAAACGGCTTTGGACAAACATGCTACTGCTTCTAATCCACAAAATAGATTATGGAATTTGAGAAGGTAACAATTTCATTTTTATTCTTTGGTAAATTATATTTTCTGCAACAATTAAATATTCTGTTGAATAATTATTATTTATATATTTATAAAGCTTTAATTTCATTTTTGTTTCTTTTGTCGATATTAGAGGAATTGAAAATGGCACCAAGATACAGTCGCGAAAAGGCTTAGTGAGAGAAGAAGGAAGAAGGAAGAAGGAAGAAAAGGGTAAAAGAATTTCTAATTCGGAATTATTCTTATTCTTATTGAATTTATTAGTAAGTTCAAATAATATAAGCACTTAATTTGAGTGCTTATACAAATAAGCACTTAATTTTGTTGCTTTTGTTTCTTTCTCCAAACAAATAAAATATTTATTTTAAAACAGTATGAATTCTTTTAATCACTATGACAGTATTTCATCATAAAATGTTGCTTATTGACATGTTATAGCAAGTTACTTTATTTAACTGACAGTATTTCATTCATACTTTATTTTTACAAAAATCTATTACTTACTCATCGTTTTATTTTTCTTTTCAGCTTCATTTACAAGACTCTTTATTTTGCAGCTAAGTTTTGAACATTTAACATTGTTGTTATTATTTCGTTTTGTTTCAGATCTCAAAGTTGAACCAGGTAAAAATCAATATGTTCTTATCCATTTATTTTCATTGTTATTGTTATTTTTATTATTGATCGTGAAGGCTGATCAAATCTTGTGATGGGCCAAGAAGAACGTCTGTGATGCTGGATGTGAGATGAGGAGGAGGGGGTGTACCTGCAAGGCACTCCGACGCTCAAGTAAGAAAAGGTAAGAGAAAAGGGGCAAGTACAAAGTGTGAGTTCTTAGGATGATTATTGGATACCTGACCCTCTCAAGTGAGAGGGTTTATATAATTCCCCCAGCGCGTGGCCAATGGTCCCTATTTTTGGGGCAAAATAATTGTTTCCCGAAGAATAGGTAACTGCCAAAAACTAGCCGTTATGTCGAGCAGGGTGCCTAAAACTAGCCGTTATGTCGGGCAAAGACGTAGTTTCGGGCACATGCCCATGACTTATTCCTGGATAATGAAGTCGTGCGTTACGGGCAAAAATACCGGGAATGAGTGAATGACCCTGAAGTCCATTTGTCCATATGTGCCCGGTTTGAGGGCAGAAAGGTAAATTCTTCCCTCTGTTGACTGGACTTAGGCAATTGGGCCGTTTAGGGAGCAGAAGTGGATTGGGTCATGTCTAGCCATTGGTCCAGTCCGGAACAGGAGCCCCCCAAGTCGTTGCTCCCGAGCATGGGAGTGATGACTTAAGGATAGCCCGCAGCTCTGGGGAATTATGACTGAGTCGCCGTTCGGTGACGGAGGAGAGTTGTCTCGTGGTGCCCAAGGGTCCTAGTGCCCGTAAGACTTGTAACGGCGCTTGGTCTACCCGGCGTGCGGGGAGACCAACGGGTAGAGGGAGCTGGAGCGATGGGGTGCCACGTGTGCCTCGAGCCCTGTGCTGCATTGAATAGGCAATGATGGCTAGTCTAGGGCCATAATGACCTATCCGAGCGTGCTCTTGCACGTGCTCTCATGCTGTATATAAGGAGGGAGGGATATGTTCATTTGCATTTTGGTTTCTCTCTCTTCTTCTTCGTCTTTCTCAGAGAGCTTAGTTCGTCTCTGCCGTCGACCGCCGTTTCAGCCGCCGTGAGTAGCTTCGAGCACTTTTCCACAACCTCTTCAACCACGTAAGTCACCTAATTTTTTCTTTTCTTCCAGTTTTTTCATCTTTGTTTAGAATGCATGCAGTTAGGTTAACTTAGGAGAGATAGTGGTGTTTCTCCAGCGTCTGTTGGTGGTGGACGGTGGCTAGGCCATCTTCTGCTGCTGGTATGGCCGTCGGAGCCCCTAAGAGTAAGGCTGTTTCTGGTGCTATCGCGACGATGGCGCAGGTGTAACCGGCGTGGCTACCCAGTTTTCCGGCACTCTGCTAAAGTTTTCGATGAATGTATGAATTTTCTGGTGGGTCTTCAAACGGAAACTGGGTAGTGGTTCGGGGAAGTTCCTCGTTGTATGAGGGGGTTGCCCCGAGCATCTCCTCGTGGGAGACTCTTGTGTTTTTGTTTAATTTAGGGCTTAGGTCGGAGACGCCGTCCTCGTCCCTTTGCGCGCCATTCACGAGTGGATTTGATTTCACGGTATAATTCACTTTTGTCCTCTGCTTTTCAGGTGATCGAGATGACGTCCGGGCCCAAAAGAGAGATGCTTATAGATTCGTCCTCGGAGAGTTCCTTGGAGAGTAGCGAGACAGAAATTTTAAATTCCCCCAGCGAAGTCGGGGATGATATTGAGCATGATTCCGCGGAGGAATTGTCGGTGGAGGAGCCTGCCGAGCATGAATCTACCTTCGCGTCTTACATAGGAGATGTTTTCATGGACGTAGGACCGGAGGGGGAGTTGAAGGTGCATTTCCTCTCCCAAGATGATCGGATTTGCACGGATTATGGGGAGAGATTCTCCATGTATGAGTACGCCTTCAAGGAGATAGGGCTGAGGCTGTCCTTCACTGATTTTCAACGATCCATCTTTGTTCACCTTGATTTGGCTCTGTCGCAATTGCACCCTTACTCGTTGGCGTTCATCCGCGCCTTCGAGCTGACCTGTGAGTTCTTGAAGATAGGAACCACTTTGCCTTTGTTCTTCACCATCTTTCACCTTCAGAGGCAGGTTACGGGGAGAAGATACGGTTGGGTGTCGCTGAAGCAACCTAGGAAGTTGTTCAAGCCCTTCTCGGAGTCTATCCGGACATTTAAAGAGAGGTTCTACGTGATCGAGCCTGTGTCCTTAGCGGCCCAAGATACAGCGTATGCCTGGGCGGTGTCGACCGATGAGGATGGCCGAGATATGTATGATGAGAACGGGAAACTGCTGGCGGACAGGGTGTTTAAGTTCCATTTTTGCTGGAGTGGGAGCCACTTCACTAGGGGACTTGGCCATTATATTGCTCAACCGAACATGTTGGACGAGCAAGACTTGGTCGGCTATGAGATGTTGGTGAGCTATGTCAACTCCTTTAGGCTCGCTGATTGCTGGACGAAGAAGGGAGATCCGATTTTTGAGGAGGATGGTAGTCAACGGGTGGAGTACCGTTATATCAATACGAAGGCGCTTTTAGAGTGCAAGACTCCTGCAGACATTTTTAAACTGCTCGGTAGTTCTAGCTTTTTGACTTGCCTGAATTGTATTTTCTTTGATGACTAACATGTTTGTTGTGTTTTCGCAAGTGAGATACCTTCCGCCCACGAGAGAATGGTGAAGAATGCCATGGCGAGGAGCAAGCCTGGGGCGGCCGCTTCAAAGTCTCGATTTACACAACGTGCTCTTCCTCCTCATCCTACTACAGGAAGCTCTTCGCCTGTTCCTGCTCAGGGATCCCCTTTTCCTTTTACCTCAAGGTTCAAGCGGACCAGAGCCAACGAGATGGTGGACTACAGTCGGGCGCCTGAGAAAGGGAAGTTCGAGCTTTCTCCTTGTGTCCTTGACAGGAAATTTTTTGAGGGGACGACCCTGGTGGTTGCCGCGGGCAGAGTCTCTCCAACTGGAAGGTATGGATCGCCCGAGCAAGAGGGCACTACTGGCGCAGAATGCCTCTGCGATGGTCAGGGTCTTGGAGATGGCGACGATCTATGCTGAGGGAGATTCCTCCTCTGAGTCTGAACTCAAGAATGCCCGGGTGACCATAGCATCTTTGGAAGAGAGGGCGAGGAAGGCCAGGGAAGAGGCCAAGGCTGCAAATGATGCAAGGAAGAAATCAGACGAGGAGGCTGCCAGGCTGAGGGGGGAGAACACTACACTGGTGGCGGAGAAGAAGGCTGACAATAGTTGGTTGAACAGGTGAGGGCAGCGGGTGCCCCGGCTGAAGATGAGCCCGAGGTTGTGAATGCGTTAAGGGCGAGGGCCGAGCTTGTCGCCCGTCTTCTACGGGCAGAGGAAGACGTTATTGCCATTGGAGAAGAGTCGTTCAAAAATGTTGTGGCCCAACTCCGGCTGGTCAATCCAGGGGTTCAGATCTCCACGGAGGGTACCAAATTCTTGGGCCATGTCAAGGATGGCAGAATAGTTAATCTGGACTTCTTCGATATTGGCGACGAGCATGCCCAGATTCTGAACAAGGAGAACCAGGAGCCTGAGCCCAACACCGAGCAGCCTGAGCAGATGCAAGAATGAGATTGGATTTTTCCTTGTTGTAATTTATTCGTCCTGCGTGCCGTGTTTTGATGTAATTTTGTTTAGTTTAGGAGGCGTGGTCCCCCTTGGTCTGTAATACACACAACTTATGGCCCTTGTGGTCACTTAATTTAAATGTATGTATCCGGTCAGTGTAGCCAGTTTTGTATGTTTGCGCATGGCTTTTATTGCTTATTTTTGCTAAGTGTTGTACTGTTGCTCGATATGCTTTTGTGCCCATGACAGGGATCACTTTGATTTGTTTTAAGCTTTAGGGAATTGCTCGACGTAGATGTGTTCGACAGTGAGGGGGACTGATCAAACGGCCTGGGAATTTCTGGGCGAGAAAGCGGAGCTCAGGTCGTGTTTGAGGCCTGAGTTCACGACGTGAATCTCCCATCGCGAGCTGGGTGTTCTCCCCGTCGTGGTACTCTGGCGACGGTGGTGCTCGGTTGAGGGACCGCTGTCGGGCAGGGACCCGACTCGTTCCTGAGAGGGGTCCTGCCTTGGCTGGCATGCAACGCTTGTACCTAGGCGTGCATCGTGGTCGGGACGTGACGTTCTTCGTTTTGACGAAGCACCGACAGTTAGGGCCTTAGCTATAGTATTGCTTTAGCTTTTTGACATTCCATGGTCGAGCGAGTTCTTCCCCGTTGAGATGTTCTAGGTAGTAGGCCCTATTATCCATTTTTGCTCGGACACGATAGGGTTCTTCCCAGTTAGAAGCGTGTTTGCCCTCTCGAGAGTCTTTATGGTTCTTCTTAGGACAAGGTTGCCCACTTCAAACTCCCGTCTTATGACTTTGGCATTGTGCCGGATGGCAATTTTTTGTTTTAATGAGGCTTCGCGGAGGGCTGCCCCTGACCGGACTTCCTCGGCGAGGTCGAGTTCCTCCCTTAGCGCTTCGCCGTTCATTTCCTCGTCCAGGGGTGATTCGGTCTGCCTGGAGTGTACGTGAACTTCAATGGGGATTACGGCTTCGGTCCCGTAGGCCAGATGGAAAGGATTTTCCCTGGTTGAAGAGTGTAGAGTTGTGCGGTATGCCCACAGGACGCTGTGCAGCTCCTCGACCCAAGCTTTCTTTGTTTCGTCCAGTCTTCGTTTGAGGCCTCGAAGGATGACTCGATTCGCCGCTTCAGCTTGCCCATTAGTCTGGGGTGTTTGATGGATGCAAAGTGTTGTTTCGTGCCCAGCTTAGCGACTAAATCCTGGAACTTCCTGTCCGTGAACTGTGTACCGTTGTCCGTGACTATTGCTTGGGGGATGCCAAAACATGCGAGAATGTTTCGTTTGTAGAAACGCAGTATGTTAAGGGCTGTTATTTTAGCTAGAGCTTCCGCTTCTATCCATTTCGTGAAGTAATCAACACCTACTATTAAGTATTTTGTTCTGGTTTGATCCTACTACGAATGGCCCCAGGATGTCCAGGCCCCACCAGGAAAATGGCCACGGGGAAAACATAGCCTTGAGCTCCTTAGGCGGAGCTAGGTGCATGTCCTTGTGTCATTGGCATTTATCGTACTTCTTCACGTGTTCTTTAGCATCTTGTTGCATGGTTGGCCAGTAGTACCCTGCCCGAAGGGCTTTCCGGGCGAGGGATCTTCCTCCGAGATGTTGGGCGTTGATTCCTTCGTAGATTTCGCGCAGGACGTGGGTGACCATCTCCTACTCGACGCACTTGAGTAGTGGGATGGAGAACCCTCGCCTGTAGAGTTTTTCTTCGACCAGGACGTAGGAGCAGGCCCTGCGCCTGACTGTGCTGGCTTCTTTGGGATCGGACGGAAGTTTGTCCCTAGCGAGGTAGTTATATACGGGGGTCATCTAGCAGTTGCTGTTGCTGATTACCTGTACATCGAGGGTCAGGGATGCCTTCTCGATACTGGGTCGAGGAAGTACCTCCTGGATGACGGACTTGTTTCCGCCCTTTTTCTTCGTGCTTGCTAGTTTAGACAATATGTCTGCTCTTACGTTATGTTCGAGGGGAACATACTTCACCTCCACTGCAGCGAACTTCATCATCTTTTATTTGACCAGGGCTAAGTATTCGGACATACTGTCATTTTTGGCTTGATATTCTCCTCGAACCTGGAGGGCCACGAGTTATGAATCTGTGCAGATGGCGACCTCTTCTGCCCCGAGATCTTCGGCCAGGCGCAAACCGGCGAGGAAGGCTTCGTACTCAGCCTGGTTGTTAGACATGGGGAAGGATAAGGTAAGTGATACCTCTACGATGATTCCCTCGTCGTTCTCCAATATGATGCCTGCCCCGCTTCCCGTCGAGCTAGAAGCCCCATCTACGAAAATGGTCCACTTGCGCGCCACGCAGGTGGGGGAATCCGCGAACGTCATTTTGGCGACGAAGTCAACCAAAGCCTGGGCTTTGAGGGCTTTTCTTTTTTCATACTAAATGTCAAATTCGGACAGCTCTAGGAACCATTTGAGCATTCTGCCGACCATGTCTGGTCGTCCCAACAGCTGCTTTATGGGTTGATCTGTCCGAACCACGATCGTGTGGGCCAGGAAGTAGTGTCTCAGTCTTCTAGCGGCGTTGATGAGGTCTAGCGCCACCTTCTTTATCTACTGGTATCTCATCTCTGTTCCCTGCAATGCTTTGCTGGTGAAATATATGGGCTTTTGCCCGTCAGGTGTTTCACGGATAAGGGCAGCGCTCACGGCCTCAGTTGCTACGGCGAGATACAGATATAGAGTTTCGCCGTTGTCTAGTTGAGAGAGGACTGGTGGCTCAGACAGTGCCCATTTTAGATGGAGGAGAGCCTGGTCGCATTCCTCCGTCTATTCAAACACTGCTCCCTTGCGGAGGAGTCTGAAGAATGGCAGGGCGTGCTGTGCAGACTTGGCCACAAAACGGGACAAGGACGCGAGCATCCCGTTGAGGGGCTGGATAAATTTCTTCGAATTGGGCGTTGGAAATTCGGAGAATGCCCGACACTTGTCGGGGTTGGCCTCGATTCCTTGTTCTATCAGGTAGAAGCCGTGGATTTTGCCTGCCCAGACTCTGAACGTGCACTTCTCTGGGTTAAAACGCATCCGGTATTTCCTGGCTTGTTAGAAGACCTTCCGTAAATGGGTTGTATGATCGGTTTCCTCTTGGGATTTCACGATCATGTCGTCCATATAGACTTCGAGCATGTCGCCTATTTCTCCCCAGAAGACCTTGTTCATCATCCTCTGATAGGTCGCGCCGACGTTCTTCAGGTCGAAAGGCATTACGTTGTAGTAATAGTTTCCCGATTCGATCATGAAGGCCGTGTATTTTTTATCGCTCATTGCCATTGGTATTTGATTATAGCCCGAGTAGGCGTCCGTGAATGATAATAGTTTAAAATCAGTAGAGTTATCAACAAGTTTATCAATATTGGGGAGGGGGTATGCATCCTTCGGGCATGCCTTATTAAGATCAGTATAATCAACGCACATTCGCCATTTGCCATTAGATTTTTTCACTAGTACTTGGCTTCCGATATGAATTTTGCCTCTAGGAGGTCTTTTACAGCTTGTTCTGCAGCTTCCGTTTTTTCTGAAGACTGCTTCCTCCTACGTTGTGCTACTGCTTTGACGACTAGGTCGATCGTGAGTTGATGGCAGGCGACGGATGGGTCCAAGCCGGGCATCTCCACGGCACTCTAGGCGAACAAGTCTGCATTCTCACGAAGGCAGGCTTTGAGTTGCTTCCTTGCAATTTCGGGGAGACCGGTCCCTATCTTTACTCCCCGCTGAGGGTCGCCGTCGAGTAGGACGAGCTCGAAGTCACCATCTAGGATATGGCGCGTCGGATGGGAGTTATTGCTGGTCGAGGCAGATGAGCTGCTCGGGCTGGCCTGATCTTCCTTCTGGTAATCTTCGACGAAGCAGCTTTCAAGATCGACGGAGTCGACGCGAGGCAGCGGTTTGGCTTCCACCGAGCTGCTGGGCAAGGCTGGCTTGTTAGACATCTTCGGCTTGGACGCGATGGCGTTGAGTCCCTTGGTGGCCACCTCGAAGCATCGTCGTGCAGCTTCGTTATCCCTGTGTAATGTGGCAACCATACTTTTCGAAGTGTAGTACTTCATTTTGAGGTGGACGGTGGAAGGCACAACTACCAGTTCGGCTAGATTTGACCGCCCGAATATGCATTGATAGAGAAACGGGAAGTCGATCACCAGGAACTGCACTTTAACGGATCTGGCTATCTCTGCAGATCCAAAGGTCACGATCAGCTCTACGTACCCCCAGGGTTTCGTGACCGACCCATTGAAACCCTGGAGGTCAGAACCCACGTAGGGGGTGAGGTGCGATTCGTCCAGTTGAAGGGTCGAGAAAAGTTGTGAGTACATAATATCGACCGAGTTGCCTTGGTCGACAAGAATCCTGCGAACATCAAAATTGGCCATCTGGGCACGGACAAGTAGTGGGATACTTGAGTTCGGGGACCCTCCAAGGAGCTCTTCCCTGTAGAAGGAGATGGGGACTGATCCTTTCTGGGCCTTGTAGAGTGTTGTCACCTTGCTAGAGCTCATGCTGATCAGGTGCTCGAACTTTCTCTTCACGGAGCCCACGGTGACTTTGTTGAAGGCCCCTCCGGAGATGACCATCGTGGAGGGGAAAGTCTCCCCACGGGCTGTGGACCGCGAAGTACGCGGGAGCGCTGAGTTTGTCTGGAACGTAGAAATCCTCCGGTCGTGATATAGACATGGCGACTTGGAGGTTGGCTTCTTCGGAGAAAGGTACCTCTTCCTCTACCTTCTTTGACTCCTGGGCGTCTTGCCGGGGAGCGTCTTTCTTTTTTGTAAACTACTTCAGGTGGCCATCCCTGATCAGTATTTCTATAGCATCCTTCAAGTGGATATAGTCTTCAGTGGTGTGGCCGTGACTCTTATGGAAACGACAGTACTTTGATTTGTCGGTGTTGGGCTTGGCCGGTATCTTCTTGGGGAACCAGACTCTCTCCTGCTTAAACTCCGAGTTGGCACACTCAGAGAGAATCTTTTCCCTGGAGACAGTCAAGGGAGTGTAGTCGTGGAACCGGCCGGAGGGCCCCTTGTTGTCCCTGGATTCCCGGGGACGATCTTCGCGCCTTTTTCCCTCCGACGGGATGTCGAGGGCTCGTCGCCTTTGGAGGCCCGGGCATTCTCCTGGTGGCGGGAGGCTCGGGAAGAATTGGCCGCTTCCTTTTCCTCGTACTGAATGTACGACTGCGCCTTGAGGAGGAAGGCGTCCAAGTTTCTTGGAGGTGCGAGGCCGACAACTTTAGAAAACTCTGAGTGTGGGCGGAGTCCCTGTTCGAGCAGAAATTTTTTCATATCGTCGGTAGTGGGGACTTGCACCGCTTCTTTGTTAAACCTCTCGATATATGCTCGGAGAGGTTCATCCTTCCCTTGAATAATGGCCCCAAGGGAGGCTTCAGTCTTGGGATGGCGGCGTGATGCCGTAAAGTGCCTAGAAAACATTCTGCTCAACTGCTTCCACGAGGTGATGGACTCCTCGGGCAGTTGTTTGTACCGAGTCATTGCCCCTTTCCAAAGCGTGGTCGAGAACAGGCGGCACTTGATGGCGCCCCGGATGCCATGGTAATCCAACAGCGCATCGATGTTTTCGATGTGCTCATCGGGGTCAGTCGTTTCGTCGTATGTGCCCAAAGTTGGGGAGGCGCGTAGCCAATATCTCTTGGGACAATGGGCCGTGGGGCTCATCGTCGCTATTGGAACTGGTTCGGGAAGGGGAGCGAACGGGTCGCTCGTGGCGGCGACTTCTTCGGGGTGAAGGTGTACGGGCCCGACGCTTTGATTTGACCGGGGGTGACCGTTGATCTCTCCAGGTTCTCTTGTGACTGGGAGAGTGTTGGTTCCGCAGGGAAATGTGATCGCGCTTTCGAACAGCATGAGATTCTGGTTCTTGGCGACTCTTGGACCGTCGTCGATTCTTCCTCGGTGGGGGGGGGGGATCTTGGACGGGCTGATTCTTCCAATACCCCGATCCTCTCGTTTTGTTGAAGGATCAAGAGGTTGGTCTTGTTGATCGCTTCAAGGAGAGCCACCACGGTCGGGTCGACGTTGGGTGGAGCTGGAACGGGCTGGATAGTCTGCAAGGGCTGGTCATTGTCACGGCCAGCAGGGGTAGGGGAAAGAGAGGCGGTGGCCCCGTCTCTCAGAGGACAGGCGTCTCCTCCGAGGAAGGATGAAGAACTGTCAACATCGGTTTTGTTGATGGGGAGGACAGAAAGATGGTGAACACCTTTGACGTGATCTTGAGAGGCCATGATTGTAATCTTGGACGAGGAATGTGTTTTGGTCTTAGAATCTGAGGTGGGTGTTAAGACGGGGAAAACAATTTCCCACAGACGGCGCCACTTATCGTGAAGGCTGATCAGATCCTGTGATGGGCCAAGAAGAACGTCTGCGATGCTGGATGTGAGATGAGGAGGAGGGGGTGTACCTGCAAGGCACTCCGACGCTTAAGTAAGAAAGGGTCAGAGAAAATGGGCAAGTACAAAGTGTGAGTTCTTAGGATGATTATTGGATACCTGACCCTCTAAAGTGAGAGGGTTTATAGAATGCTCCCAGCGCGTGGCCAACGGTCCCTATTTTCGGGGCAAAATAACTGTTTCCCGAAGAATAGGTAACTGCCAAAAACTAGCCGTTATGTCGAGCAGGGTGCCAAAAACTAGCCGTTATGTCGGGCAAAGACGTAGTTTCGGGCACATGCCCATGACTTGTTCCTGGATAATGAAGCCGTGCGTGACGGGCAAAAATACCGGGGAGGAGTGAATGACCCTGGAGTCCATTCGTCCATATGTGCCCGGTTGGAGGGCAGAAAGGTAAATTCCGCCCTCTGTTAACTGGACTTAGGCAATTGGGCCGTTTAGAGAGCAGAAGTGGATTAGACCATGTCTAGCCATTGGTCCAGTCCGGAACAATTATTTTTTCGATGTATATTTCTTTTTCTGATCTGAAATTTTTTTATGAAAATAAGATTTACATCATAGAGGAGTACAATATGTTTTTTCTTCATTTCAAAATTAAATATGGTGGTTTTGTTGACCCTTTTGCTTATTTGTGTCACTTTTGAAAATTGCTCTAGCAGATTATGTTCACAATAAAGGTCTTAAGTTTGGAATTTACTCAAATGTAGAGTACATAAACAACAATTAGTCAAATGCGTTCTTTGTTTTTTTCGTTGCTTTGTAACTAGATTTTAGGTTGGTTTTTCACACGTATTTTACATGTAGCAAATAAATGTTTGGTTCAAATATTTGTGCAGCAGAGGCGGCGTGCAGTTGCTTCCGGTCGATGAGAATATTTGATAAGTTATGGAATGTTGGTAAAGGACCAGTAGAGAATAGTAGTTCAGAAACTTCAAGGGGTTCTATAGTCCAACTTCGGTAGTACTTGGAGATACGAAGTTTTCTGTTTCATCTTTAAGCCACCAAAAACATTCTATCTCTTAGAGAATTACATAAAGTATTTGGAACAAGGGAAGGAAATTCAAATTGATGTGATGTGTAAAGTGGTAGGATGTTAAACTTGTGTTTGCAGTGCATGTAATGTAATCAGGATTAAGGTCTCACTAACATTGAGAAAAAACATGTAGTGACATTTTGGTATCTTGTGTATTTGGTTACTTTATCCCTTCAATGCTTAGAAATCCCAAAATGGGGTAGAATAGATTCCCCTTTTATATTCAACTCATAACTTTTGTTGAAGAAAAAATGCAAAATCTATTTAAAAGATGTTTAAATGGTTAAGAAATTACACTAAATTTCTCCTTAGCCAGATTTGTGTAAGTATAATAAAGCGGAAGTAAACAACAAAATTAATAAAAAATACGCTTGCACTCTAGAAAAAAGAGAAGAAATTCTTACATTTCAATTACATGCAAATAAATGTTTTTGGAAGTTTGATACTATAAATACAAATGGGAAATACCATTTTTTTAATTAATATTACTCCCTCCATTTTAAAAAAGGTTTGGCTTAAATACACTTTTGGTCTCCCTAGTTTGAATATTTTACACTATTGACCCCCCTAATACAAAACCTGCGATTTTGGTCCCTCAATTTTGATGGTTTTTGCATTTTTGTAGTCCACTTCCAATTTTGCATACGTGGCAATGATGACTAAAATTTAAAAATTATTTTTAATTACATGGCAAGGATGACTAGGATATTTTATTATTTAATAATATTTTTAATTGATTTAATATTTAATAATGTTTTAATTAAATTAACATCTAATAATCTTTATTAAGATTTTTTTAATTAATTAATTAAAACATTGAAAATTCTACTAGAACTAAGGCCATTTACTTAAAGCATCAGCCCATCACACATTTATAACTTGTGATGTATATATGACTTATATAAACAATTGTATTTTTAGTAAATAAATCGATGTGGGACTACAAGTGTTTCTTTGATATTCATTTTCACCATTTTTCTGCTTCAGGAAATAACAGTTACTTCTTGGTAAACATGTGAGAGTTAGTAGGGACATGAGAGTAGCATCCTAACTTCTTCAAGCTGTGTGCAGTATAGTATGGATTTTCTCCATATGCATACGTTCAACAATTATTTCTTTTGCTTAAACCTCAATTTTGTTATTATTTCTAGACGATATGCACCCTTCCAAACATCTTGTAGAAGCTTTGAGTAAAGTGTTTGATGATATATTGATGAAGATGGAGAATTATAGTTGCATTATAGCAGGAAAGAGCAGTGGAAAATTATAGTTGCATTATAGCAGGGAAGAGCAGTGGAGAATTATAGTTGCTGGTGCTATGTGTAACACCCCTTTTCCCATCGCAAATAAATAATACATAAATAAATCAGAGTAAATAAAAATTTATTTTTCCGACAGAAACAAGGATGCCACATTTAAATAAAGAAAACACAATCCCTGCTCATAATTTTTGATACATAACACAAACAATTGAATACCCTCAAGGGGAAACTTTTTCCATATAAAAGGAAAGGTCAATTATGGAATAAAGCGGAAAGATCCATAACCGACATGTTTTACTAAATAAATCATTTTAGAGCATCAACTATATACACAAAGGTACTACAAAATACATTCAACAAATGTATATATATATATATATATATATATATATATATATATATATATATATATAATCATTCCCCGACTCCCGTGCTACGTATCAGAGCAGACACCAAGACCGACAAAAGAACAGAGGGCTAATCTTCACAAAAAGACCTCCAACAACTCTAATCTACAATGCCTCATAAAGCATTATAAAACAGCAGAAGGGTGAGAAATAACAACTAAACCAAGATTGCATAATAATATGCAAATACATAACAATTCACATGCATAGCTATTCTCACCACAAACCCCACATACTAATACATATAACATGTCACATATACGTAACATATATCTATTAATCCAACAATATAACATATATCAAGTATCCAATATACTCACATATTTGCACATAAGGCATACCAAGTCATAACATTTAGAAACACATCACACATCGCATAGCACATGTCTACGCATAATACATATTATCCACAACCAATGCATTTATCACATATGTACATCAAATTACCAATGCTAACACAATCTCAACACATAACAAATCGATGCACAATTTCCACACATAATCAATCAAATCATGATTTTCCACACATAATGCATCCATTCACAATTCTCACACATAATCAATCAAATCATGATTTATGCAAATGCACAGAGACCGACACAACGACTCTATGCAAATGTCATGCGGTGCCGTCTTCCAATGTTTCTCATCACTAGTTCACTCAGGAACTCTGCTGGAACCATCGCTCGTTACTTAGGATCATTCATGTAACTCCCCGTCGGG
Source organism: Lathyrus tuberosus (assembly GCA_022829125.1). NCBI lineage: Eukaryota > Viridiplantae > Streptophyta > Magnoliopsida > Fabales > Fabaceae > Lathyrus > Lathyrus tuberosus. The sequence goes on from JALAZF010000536.1 coordinate 3,356,326, forward strand.
CATACGATGTTCCCCGTCGCTCACACCTCTTATTTTTAAGGCACACGATCCGATCCGATCGCTCACACCTCTTGTTTTTAAGGCACACGACGTTTATGGATCGCTACACCTCTTTGTATAAGGCACACGACCCGATCGCTCACACCTCTTTGTATAAGGCACACGATCGTCTATAATCATCGCTCACACCTCTTATTTTTAAGGCACACGATGTTATAGCGGATTCTCTCTGGAATCAATCCATCACTCAGGACGTTACCAGAATGCATATCATGATGCTTGGCATACAAGGACTCATGACATTCAAATACACATATAAATGCATTCATCTCCGTCAACAAAATCACACTTTGCACTTAAGCCCAAAACAATGCATTTAATTGCCATACGGCCACAAATCATTACAACACCATCTAAACACATGCATTTACATCATACAACAGTACCTTGCATGATACACATCAATTACGCACAGTTACAACGACAAAAATCGACAAAACAACACCATTCAAATATCATACATCCATCACCAATGCGTATCAATCATGCACAACATTTCATCACATATATTCACGCCATATAACAGCACACAAGCTATACGTTACATATCAAAAGCATATAGAATGATAACACATCATTCGCACACCAATACGACGGTAAAAATCCGATAAACCAACACTTTTCCAAAACCACGACCTAAATAAATCGTCTACTGCCCTCCAAACCATTTTTAATAGAAAGAATATTTTACTAGCTTTCCAACGCTTCGAACGTGGACCAAAACCGACTTACGGTTCAAAAGTTATGAATTTTTGAAAATAATATTTTTCTGAAACTTACAGTGTTAATCGGTTAACACATATGGTTAACCGCTTAACCATCGCGAAACAGCAGAAAAACCCCATTTTTATGACACAAAATCCCTCCAAACTTGTCCATAAACCCCCCAATCACACCGACAAGTAATCCCGACTAAATCCTATCATTTCCCGACTATTCTACGCGAACTATTCCGCATTCTAACCGTGAAAACATTGATTTCTATCAATTGCTCACAAATTCAACCAAATAGAAAACATATATTTTTCACCCAAACATTCAAACAAAACATACATATACATATACAAGCATGATATAATCGAAACTTCTCACCCTTACCCGATTATTCGCGCTTGAAACGGATGAATTCTCGATTTTTCCACTTTTCCTCTTCTCCCTTTTCTTTCCTCTCTTTTCTCTTCTCTTCTCTTTCTCTTCTTTCTTTTTCTTTTCCTTACTATCTTTTCTCTCTTTTCTTTCTTTTTATAAAAATATCTACCCCCAAAAAGACCAAAATACCCCTCAGCTCAAATATCTCCCAAACGCTCTCAAAATGCGATAAAACATAAACAGTGATGAAAAATGATATATTGTCAAATAAAAGTCAATAATAAAATAATACAAAACCAAAACCAATTAAATTTACTCTATTAAATAAATATAACAAAACTGGGGCGTTACAATTCTCCCCCACTTAGACATTTTCGTCCTCGAAAATATACTGAGACGAACAACTCCGGACACGACTCTCGCATCCGACCAACAAACTAACATGCCCACAAAAGGCACACCGCGAACAACACAAACTGACAAACCACGTTGCTAACAGCAATCACAACAACGACACGACACAGATAACAACTACAACGACAAGATGCAAAGCCCATACAATGCACTTGGCGACCAACTCACGACTCAAGGAAAACCATGTTGCCAAACTCCCACATAAGGATTAACCACACGCACTCGAACCAGCACGATGGAAACGAGGCAACAACACAAACAAGAACACAAGTTCCATGACACAACATCGATTAAACAACCTCCACACAACCATAATACCAACATCCTTGTCACACAACATTATTACAACCATGCTACGATTCCCCAATCGACCATATAACCAAAACATCCATCTACATAGTAGCCCATGCATAATATTTAAACCTTCCACCTATCACTTCCATTCCGGAACGTCCAATGGTCTCATCATTCCTACATGTTTCCAACGTTCAACCTACGAACTCTTACAAGTCACACACGTAAATACGAAATGTGCAGCATCACGCTTCCGCTGCGCACTCTGATTACTCGTAACCATCAAAACTATCAATCCCACGTCCAAAGTCTAACTCTTTCTCATATTCACCAAAAAGCACTGTTCACTTTTAATATACCCAACCTCACACTAACAGATGCCCATTCACACACCAACTCAAATCTCTAAATTCTTCCAAAAGTTCCCACTCTTTAACCATCGAAGCAGACATATGTAAAAACTTTCGACTTAACTCATCAGGCACGACATTAACTTCACCAATAGGATAATTCGAGCCAAAGTCATAACTCGTCACGAATTCTAACCATCCTCGTTGTCTCATACTCTATTCCTTCAGACTAAACAGGCACTCAACATTCTTGTGATTACTTAAACACTTCGAACCTAGAACCATAAAGATAATACCTCCAAATTTTCCAACACAATACAACCGCAACCAATTCCAAATCCAGAATAGTATAGATCCTTTTATGAATCCTCAATTGTCGTAAAGCATAAGCCACGACTTTACCCTCTTGCATTAACACACTGTCTAAACTCCTCAAAGACACATCTCACAAACGGTTTATTAGGATCATCCAGAATCAAAACTGAAACCGCAGACAACTTCTACTTCAGCTCACCAAAACTTACTCACAATGAATATAAAAAAAAATGACTCACCCTTTGCAAGTCAACTGAGATAACAGAAGTACGAAATTAGCAAAGTCTTCCATCGCCTTCTGTAACAACCAACTGAGCCCAAAAGTTTCTAATCTCCTTAACCAACTTCAGAACCTCTCATTGTAGAACTGCACCTACTTCCGATGGATCCATTAACCATACTCTCATCCGAAATAACATATCCAAGAAACTAACCTTTTTCAACCCAAATTCTCACTTGAATAACTTAGCATAACACTCTGTCTCCTTTTCAACATTTGCAATTCAAATCTCAAACACTCTACCTGTTCTTCCTCTGGGTTTACAACAGATCCGAATATCCTCCATCAAAGCCATTACGAACTTATCCAAATAAATATAGAAGATACGATGCATCTATTCCATAAACCTTACAGACGCATTACTAACACCAAATAACATCACTGCACCTTGTAATGCCCAACCAAATTCCAAAAGATATAAATTCTTAAAGCTTTTGCAAAATTTTCACTGGGTAACTGGTTACTCACACAATTCACCACTCTTATCAAACATTCCAAACAATTGCAATCCCACTCGACCTCAACCAAACTATTCCAGTCATCTATTCTCGAAAGTGGACACTTATTCTCAATCGTTACCTTATTCCACTGTTAGTAATCCATACACAAGTCCTTCTCTTAACCGTCCAAATTCCATAAATCCCAACATGTAGCAACAACCAACCAAAAAGAACTCTTAAATATTACATCCATACCTAAGGGTTCTCTCAGAATTTCCATTGATGCTCTACAATTCCAAAGACTCCAAACCTCACAAGAACTCTAAGTTTTACTTTCCATAGTCTCAATACCTTCATACACATCATGCTTGTTATTCCATTCAATCATCAGTTCCTTGTATTACTATCAATACTGGAGCTCTCTAAGATAACACACTTGGTCTCACAAATCCCTTTTTCCAGTAAATCTGCTAACCGCTCTTTCCATCTGAGTTTCACTTCCTAAAAGTTCTTCTACTTACTTAGCATATCCAAACCTCAAATCCTTACCTTCGTCCAATTTGAGTTCACACTCTTCTCTCTGAGAACAACCATTAACGATGCCCAATCATTCTCTCTCAAAACTTCCTAACTGGACCAACATACCAAAGCCTCTAATTCGTCTCATCTTCTAGTATAAGAATCTTCATCAACTCATTAAAATAATCCGTAATCATTTTCTTAATTCCAAACAATTCATTGCACACACTATCAAAGTCGGAAAGACACGCCTATTCCATCCAACATAATTTCCGTCTGCTATCAACAAGAGATTAAGGGTGATCAGTTTCTCAATTTGTCAATAGACAGTCGACAATCATGATGGGGGCATAAACCGTCTTTACCAAACTATAATAGCATTCCTTACATCCTGCGCACAAAACTACCTAAGGCACAAATCCTTAGTTGACATAAACCTTACCTCTGCATTCTCTCCGGAACCGGGAACCACACTGTCCAAACAACACTTACACTCTTGTAACCAACGGCACACAACCGAAGTAACTTGGAGAAGTTCCAGCTTCTCCCCCACTTATCTCGTTCTCAATCCTGAGGACAAAGGATTAGAAAAACTAGAAAGTACTGACAGTGCTTCCACACACATATCACGTACTAAAGAACAAACAACATCGACAGTATTCAACTGTCACACCAACTGACTCAACAACTTGGCCGGACGGACCGACCTGCTCTGATACCACTAATGTAACACCCCTTTTCCCATCGCGAATAAATAATACATAAATAAATCAGAGTAAATAAAAATTTATTTTTTCGACAGAAACAAGGATGCCACATTTAAAGAAAGAAAATACAATCCCTATAATTTTTTATACATAACACAAACAATTGAATACCCTCAAGAGGAAACTTTTTCCATATAAAAGGAAAGGTCAATTATGGAATAAAGCGGAAAGATCCATAACCGACATGTTTTACTAAATAAATCATTTTAGAGCATCAACTATATACACAAAGGTACTACAAAATACATTCAACAAATGTATACATATAAATATATATAATCGTTCCCCAACTCCCGTGCTACGTATCAGAGCAGACACCAAGACCGACAAAAGAACGGAGGGCTAATCTTCACAAAAAGACCTCCAGCAACTCTAATCTGAAATGCCTCATAGAGCATTATAAAACAGCAGAAGGGTGAGAAATAACAACTAAACCAAGATTGCATAATAATATGCAAATACATAACAATTCACATGCATAGCTATTCTCACCACAAACCCCACCTACTAATACATATAACATATCACATATACGTAACATATATCTATTAATCCAACAATATAGCATATATCAAGTATCCAATATACTCACATATTTGCACATAAGGCATACCAAGTCATAACATTTAGAAACACATCACACATCACATAGCACATGTTTACGCATAATACATATTATCCACAACCAATGCATTTATCACATATGCACATCAAATTACCAATGCTATTACAATCTCAACACATAACAAATCGATGCACAATTTCCACACATAATCAATCAAATCATGATTTTCCACACATAATGCATCCATTCACAATTCTCACACATAATCAATCAAATCATGATTTATGCAAATGCACAGAGACCGACACAACGACTCTATGCAAATGCCATGCGGTACCGTCTTCCAATGTTTCTCATCACTAGTTCACTCAGGAACTCTGCTGGAACCATCACTCGTTACTTAGGATCATTCATGTAACTCCCCGTCGGGCATACGATGTTCCCCGTCGCTCACACCTCTTATTTTTAAGGCACACGATCCGATCCGATCGCTCACACCTCTTATTTTTAAGGCACACGACGTTTATGGATCGCTCACACCTCTTTGTATAAGGCACACGATCGTCTATAATCATCGCTCACACCTTTTATTTTTAAGGCACACGATGTTATAGCGGATTCCCTCTGGAATCAATCCGTCACTCAGGACGTTACCAGAATGCATATCATGATGCTTGGCATACAAGGACTCATGACATTCAAATACACATATAAATGCATTCATCTCCGTCAACAAAATCACACTTTGAACTTAAGCCCAAAACAATGCATTTAATTGCCATACGGCCACAAATCATCACAACACCATCTAAACACATGCATTTACATCATACAACAGTACCTTGCATGATACACATCAATTACGCACAGTTACAACGACAAAAGTCGACAAAACAACACCATTCAAATATCATACATCCATCACCAATGCGTATCAATCATGCACAACATTTCATCACATATATTCATGCCATATAACAACACACAAGCTATATGTTACATATCAAAAGCATATAGAATGATAACACATCATTCGCACACCAATACGACGATAAAAATCCGACAAACCAACACTTTTACAAAACCACGACCTAAATAAATCATCTACTGCCCTCCAAACCATTTTTAATAGAAATAATATTTTACTAGCTTTCCAACGCTTCGAACGTGGACCAAAACCGACTTACGGTTCAAAAGTTATGAATTTTTGAAAATAATATTTTTCTGAAACTTACAGTGTTAATCGGTTAACGCATATGGTTAACCGCTTAACCATCGCGAAACAGCAGAAAAACCCCATTTTTATGACACAAAATCCCTCCAAACTTGTCCATAAACCCCCCAATCACACCGACAAGTAATCCCGACTAAATCCTATCATTTCCCGACTATTCTACGCGAACTATTCCGCATTCTAACCGTGAAAACATTGATTTCTATCAATTGCTCACAAATTCAACCAAATAGAAAACATATATTTTTCACCCAAACATTCAAACAAAACATACATATACATATACAAGCATGATATAATCGAAACTTCTCACCCTTACCCGATTATTCGCGCTTGAAACGGATGAATTCTCGATTTTTCCACTTTTCCTCTTCTCCCTTTTCTTTCCTCTCTTTTCTCTTTTCTTCTCTTTCTCTTCTTTCTTTTTCTTTTCCTTACTATCTTTTCTCTCTTTTCTTTCTTTTTATAAAAATATCTACCCCCAGAAAGACCAAAATACCCCTCAGCTTAAATATCTTCCAAACGCTCTCAAAATGCGATAAAACATAAACAATGATGAAAAATGATATATTGTCAAATAAAAGTCAATAATAAAATAATACAAAACCAAAACCAATTAAATCTACTCTATTAAATAAATCTAACAAAACTGGGGCGTTACATTATGCATAGGTTTATAAAACTTTAGTCCCACATCGTTTTTTCTAGTATTATGAAAGTGTTTATAAAGCTTGATCAAATCTATAGTATTGCATAAGTAGGTTGGGATGGAAGTGGACTATTGAGAAATGGGCTTTGGACCCATAATACTTTTCCAAAATTTTAATTAATTAATATCAATTTAAATTATTAATTCTCTATAAAATACTAAAATTATTAAATCAATTAAAAATATTATTAAATAATAAAATATTCTAGTCATCTTGCCATGTAATTAAAAATAATTTTTAAATCTTAGTCATCACTGCCACGTATGCAAAATTGGAGGGGGACTACAAAAATGCAAAGACCATCAAAATTGAGGGATCAAAATCGTAGGTTTTGTAATAGGGGATCAATAGTGTAAAATGTCCAAACTAAGGGACCAAAAGTGCATTTAAGCCAAAAGGTTTTTCACACAAAGTAAATATTGTAATAATGTTATATAAATTAACAATAGTAATGTAAAATTATTTAACTAATTGTAATCAACTATATTAAATACTTATTTTTAAATTAAATTTAAAATTTAATAACATTTGATTATAGAATTAAATACGTTTTTAATCTTTTAAATTTTATTTTTTTTATCCTTCTAAAAAATGGAAAGAATAAAATTTAAAGAAGATATGATTGCAAGAATAAAAAATGGAAAGAATATTTTCTTGAATAGGTTTATCTTATATCAATATTTTTCTAAAATACTACTATATATTAGTGGTACAAATCAATAAATAAAATATGATTGCAAAGATATACCACTAATTGCAATATTATATATATATATATATATATATATATATATATATATATATATATATATATATATATATATATATATATATATATATATATATATATATATATATATATATATATACGTATTCGGTGAGAACTGATATCTTTTGTGATAAATGAGAACTATTAATACCAATCATCAGATTTAATTAACGTTTAAGATTTAATAATTTCATATTAAGAGCACTTTATTGAATCTTTTCTATTATGTTTAATATTTAAAATTTTCATACAAATAAAATCTTACCAAAAATATTTTTTATATGATATTTAATTTTATAATTAACATATTAATTTTAATTTTTTCATGATCTCTCGAACACATTTTTAAAAACTCTCTTGATCCCTTATATCTATTGCAAAAAACAATCATATTTTTTTTATTGTTATGGAATTTTTATATTATTTATTTTACTATAATATAGATGTCTAAAATATATAATTTTTTTCTATTATTATTTATTGTATTGTTAGAGACTTCCATATATTATTATTTACTAAAAAAAATCATATTCTATATTTTTGTATTGTAAAGGATTTTTCGATATTATTATTTATTAATTAGAATTTTGTATTTTTGCCTCTTCTATTATTGTGACCTTTTAAAAAATATTTATTAATTTATCACCTATATTTTCACTTGATCAAAAATATTGAAGGTTGTGAAATTATTATCTATATTTTAATTTGTTTATTTATTTATTTGCGAGTTATATATATATATATATATATATATATATATATATATATATATATATATATATATATATATATATATATATATATATATATATTGCAAGTTCTACTACTGTGACCATTTTAAATGAAAACACATTATTGATTTATCACCAATATTTTCATTTGATTAAAAATATTTTATAAGAAAAAAATATTTTCATTTGATTTATCACCTATATTTGATTAAGAATATTGACAAAATGTGAAAATATTGCCTATATTTAAATTTGGTCATGACATGATTTTACTAAACAAATAATATTAGGAAGATTAGTAAACAACCTATAGTTCTCATTATTTTAAAATTAATATTATTTTCATATATTTTATTTAGTCTTCACAAATATTTATAGTTTAGATTGTTTTAATTTTAAATAAAAATAACAGAAATGCTAAATGTTACGAATTAAGCTTCATTGAAAAAGCATGGGCGAATTTTCATTTTAAAAAAGTGTCTTATTTTTCAATTTATATTAATTAATTTTTGGTATAGACAAAGGATGTGATGCCACATAGAAAATCGTCTGATTTATGGCTTAAACCATTCGTATATTATAGCACTCCTCAAATACTAAATACATTTAAGTTATATAATATATTTGTATGCTAGTTAAATATTAAATATGATTGTAACAAATATTTTAATAATAATATAAACATTGCAATAAAATTATTTTGGGCAAGAATTTCTTTTTATAGAATTTTTCCAAATTAAGTTTAATAGAAAAAAAATTCAATAAGGTGATCTTGATATGAAATTTTTAAATCTTATGCGTCAATTAAATCTGATGATTGATATTAATAGTTCTTATTTCTCACATATTTATTAGCTCTCACCGAATACGCTCCGTATGTGTATATATATATATATATATATATAGTTCTGGACTGGACAGGCACATGGCCCACAGTAGGGCAAGACCCAACTCAGTCCAGCTCTTGGCAACGCCCAATAACGAGATTCAGCCAATCTAGCCGTTGGGCATGATATAGCCGTTGGGCACGATATAGTCGTTGGGGACGTCCACCTCACGCGCTTGACAGTTCACGCGACCAAATGCCCCTCAGGAGTTCACGGGGACAGCTGGACTAGGTCAAAAGGTCACGCACTAGACATTCCACCTGGCAGTCTCCCATTGGCCGACCAGATATTTCGGCCACATGGGAGACCTTGGCCCCGCGCTGGGGTTTTTCTATAAATACCCTTTCACTTGAGAGGGTCAGGTTTGATCAACATTTAATGCTCTAACTCAATACCTATACACTCTGTACTTGCTTTCTCTCTAGCCCAAACTTACTTTGGCATCGGAGTACCTTGCAGATACACCCCTTCTCTCCTACAACCATCATCGTTGCCCTACACGGAAGGCCACGAAGATCCATTCTGATCATCTCAGATCAGTGGCGCCATCTGTGGGAAACGTCGCTTCCCCGTCTTTTTGAACCAAGATCCCTCATCTTTTCAACCTAAAGACCAAAGCTTACTCTCTAAAATTTCCTCGATCATCATGGCCTCTAACCGAAACGATGATGTCCATTAAGATTCTGCTGTCACCGTCGCATTGGATAACGTCGACCACCACAACCCCGGAGCTGCGGTCCACGAGACCGACCACAGGGACGGAAAGACTGCATCCCCTTTCTCTGATGACGTGAAGCCCCACATGCAGACTTTCGGTCACGTCTTTGAGCCCATACATGTCCCCCAAGATGCTGATCCCAGTATTGCGGCCCTCATTGCCTCTCTCAACAAGTCCAACTACCCGATCTTCCAACAGGGCGAGAAGATCCACATGTTGGAACATGCCCTTCAGGAGCGACTTCCTTCGCAAAGGCCCCGCAGTCCATCTCTACGCCCTCAGTCTCCCCCTCAGAAACGTCGGCGAGACAGATCCCAGAGCATTTCCCCCATCAGGGGACGATCGAAATCGGAAGAACGTGAGCAATGGGTCACTCGGAGACGGCACTTTTCTCCTCCTCGGAGATCCAGACGCTCTCCTGCCCCAAATAGGACCAAGCCCTCAGAAAAACATTATGAACATCGTCGTCAGCGCATAAACTCTCCTCGACGCAGTAAAAGTCGCGGGCGCAATCACTCCGCATGCAGGTCATCAAGCACGAGCGATGATGACGATGTCCATGGGCATCTATCTCAAGAGATCATGGACACCCATATCCCTCGCGAGCTGGAGAAGTTTCCTCCCCTAGCACTCTATGATGGCACCATGGACCCTAGCGACCATATAGAAAATATTGAAGCCATGCTCCATTACCACAACGTGAGTGGAGCCATTAAGTGCAGGTTGTTCCCCATCACCCTCAGAAAAGGGGCCATGACCTGGTATAAGAGTCTTCCCCGAGGCTCAGTCACCTCGTGGAAGGACTTGAAGAACTAGTTCGCCCGACACTTTAATGCTTACAGACGTCATCCCAAGTCGGAAGCCACTCTCGAAGGAGTTATTCAGGGCAAGGATAAGCCCTTGTATGCCTACATTGAGAGATTCAACAAGGAAGCTGTAGAGGTCCACACAACAGACCACATGAAGAAATACCTCATCGAGAAGGGGTTGAGGCCGAAAAGTTAGTTCCGCAAAGCGGTGGGCATCGAAACACCTCGTACCCTGGCTAAACTCCTCCGTAAGGCCCAAGCTTATATACAATACAAGGAAAAAGAAGCCGCCTACAAGGCCTGGGATTCAAGAGATTAGGAGAATTCTAGGGCAACAAAAAAGGATGACTCAGAGGCTCCCCGATGTGACAAGGAGATACGACGAGACGATTTTCCTCGTGAGTATAAGGGACCTGCTGGTCGCTTCACAGAATACACCTTGCTGACAGCTCACCGAGATTCTCTCCGAATGCATTAACGCGAAGTTTAAGCAAGGGGGTGTCCGCTTCCCCAAACCAACAGTGCCGAAGGGCAACACGGACAAGAGCAAATACTGCCGCTTCCATCGCAGTCACGACCATGTGACCGAAGATTGCCTTCATCTAAAATACGCCATTGAGATCCTCATTAAGGAGGGTCACTTGAAACAGTATACGAAGAAGGGAGAAGCTTTCCGGCGAGAGACCTCTAAGTCTAAGAAATAAATGTAAGCTTCACCATCTAGTCCTCCCCCGTAAGTTGCCATGTCTATCACGCGGCCAGAGGACTTCTTCGTCCCTGACTACCTCAAGGATCCTCCCCAGTTTGCCGCACACATTTCCTGGGAGGCCTTCCCCACTGCGATTGTCATCTTCTGTGGTGGATACAATGAGCTCATTGTAGGGTCGGTCAAAAGGAAATTTGACCAGCTGATCGATTGCAGCTCTGACTGACTATCCAAGCTCGAGAAATTCTGAGGGCGTTCTCAGCCCATCACATTCTATCATGAAGAGCTGCCTGGAGGCTCCCCTAACTCACACATTCCTCTACTCGTCAGGGACAGACTAGCTAGCACAGGTGTCCGACGAATCCTGGTCGACCAGGGCAGTTCGGTGGACATTATGTACACCGACTTGCTCCGCGCCTTGAAGCTCGACCAGAAGAATTTGTCTCCGTACATGGGATCAGACCTGCAAGGGTTCAATGAGGCTACCGCCAGGCCTTGGGGGTACGTGGAACTCCCAGTCACGTTCGGGGAGGAGGAGGCCTCCAAGATAATAAAAACATAATTCCTGGTCATCGACTGTCCATCGTTGTACCAGTGTATCATGGGGAGACAAAACCTCGTGGAGCTGATCTCCGTCCCTTCAACATTTCATCTCAAGATGAAATATTACACGGAGAAGGGTCGCGTCGTGACTTTGCATGGAGATATAAAGGCTGCGAGGAGATGCTTCAAAGCAGCTACCAGAGGGAAAAGCTCGATTGGCGCAGCACCAAAGGCCGCCAAACAAGAAAGGGACGAAGATCTTCCCAGCGAGGAAAGCCAGCCCGACAAAAAGCCAGCTCTCCTAGTGCACACAATTGACCTCGACAGCCGAATCTCTAAAGAAGGCGAGGAGGACATCAATGAAGACACTCCAGCAGTGACAAGAAGCTCCCCTGCATCAACCATCATGCGTCTTATACCAGATACGGAATTCGAAGTGATCACCTTCAGGGATAACCCAAACAGAGGAGTCAAGATAGGCGCAGGACTGCCCGAAGAGGTAAAAGTGCAGTTGAAGACATGCCTGAGAGACAATGCAGACTTATTTTCTTGGAGCGCCGCGGACATGCCTGGACTTGACCCTGAGACTTCCTACCATCAACTCACCATCGACCCAGTAGCTCGAACGGTAGCACAACGCAGACGCAAACAGTCTGACGAAAAGGCACAGGCTGCCGAAAAATTTGAAAAGACCTCTTAGAGGCGAAATTTATATCGGAGGCCAGGTATACAACCTGGATGTCCAATATTGTATTAGTAAAAAAAGATAATGGAAAGTGGAGGATGTGCATTGATTACACCATTCTCAATCGGGCTTGCCCGAAAGACGTTTATCCTTTGCCTAGCATTGATAAGTTAGTAGACAATTCTGTCGGTTTCAAACTCTTGTCCTTCATGGACGCCTACTCGGGATACAACCAAATTCCCATGGCCTAAAAGGACAAGAGATATACCGCTTTCATAACCTCATCGGGGAACTATTACTACAACGTAATGCCTTTCGGTTTGAAAAACGTTGGGGCCACGTACCAGCGCATGATGAACAAAGTCTTCCGATCAGAAATTGGAGATATGCTTAAAGTATATATGGACGACATGATCGTGAAATCCCAAGAGGAATCCGATCATACGATCCACTTGCAAAAGGTCTTCAACCAAAGCGAGGAAATGCAAAATTCAATTTAACCCGAAAAAATACACCTTCGGCGTGCGAGCAGGGAAGTTCCTCGGCTTCTACCCCACTGAGAGGGGGATCGATGCCAACCCTGACAAATGTCGAGCATTTTCTGAATTCCCCATGCCAAAGTCGAAGAAATCCATGCAATCCCTCAGCGGGATGCTTACCTCGCTCTCTCGCTTCGTAGCCAAGTCTGCCCAACACGCTTTGCCCTTCTTCAAGCTTCAACGAAAAGAGGCAACATTCGAATAGACAGAGGGATGCGAGCAGGACCTGCTCCACCTCAAGCAATCCTTGTCTGAACTGCCAGTTCTGTCACGACCAGACAGCGGAGAGGCACTGTACCTGTACCTCTCTGTCACTAGTGAGGCCATTAGCACCACCCTCATTTGAGAAACCCTCGATGGACATAAGCCAATATACTTCACCAGCACGGCCTTGCAAGGGCCATAACTCGGATATCAGTGGATCGAGAAGGTTTCCCTGGCCCTCATCAACGTTGCGAGGAGATTAAGGCACTACTTCCTGGCCCACACGATAGTGGTGCGAACAGACCAGCCCATAAGACAACTGCTTAGCTGGCCAGACATGGCCGACAGAATGCTCAAATGATCTTTGGAGCTGTCAGAATTTGACATCCATTACAAGAGCAGGAAGGCCCTCAAGGCACAAGTCCTGGCCGATTTCGTGGCAGAAATGACGCCTCCGGCGTCCATATTAAGTGGAGCACATAGATGGACCATCTTCATCGACGGAGCCTCTAGTTCCCTCGGTAGTGGTGCAGGCATCGTCCTCGAGAATGAATAAGGGATCCTAATCGAAGTATCATTGGCCCTGTCCTTCCCTACCTCGAACAATCAAGTCGAGTACGAAGCATTCCTCGCAGGCTTACAGTTGACCGAGGACCTGGCCGCTAAGGAAGTAAAAATCTTCATGGACTCCCAGCTCATGGCCTCTTAAGTACAGGGAGAATATCAGGCCAAAAACGATCATCTCGTCGGATACCTGACGCTATTAAAAGAGAAGATAGCTAGGTTCAACGTGTGGGAAGTCCAGCACATCCCCCGCGAACGAAACACTCGGGCAGACGTCCTGTCAAAATTGGCCAGCACCAAAAAGAAAGGTGGCAATAAGTCTGTCATACAAGAGATACTCCCCCGCCCAAGTATCAAAAAGCCATCGAGGCTACTCGACGTCAATGCCATTGGCGACAACAGCTGCTAGATGACCATGGTATACAACTACCTCACCACAGGGGAGTTGCCCGAAGATAGCAAAGAGGCTAGCATAACCAAGCAAAGGGCCTGCTCGTACATCCTGGTCGATGACAAGCTCTACCGACGAGGATTCTCCACCCCCCTCCTAAAATGTGTTGATGAGGACCAGGTCCCCGACGTTCTCTAAGAAATTCATGACGGGATCAACTCACAACACTTGGGAGGGAGATCCTTGTCACGAAAGGCTCTGCGAGTAGGAAACTACTAGCCGACCATGCAGCACGACGCTAAGGAGCATGTCAAGAAATGTGACAGATGCCAGCGCCACGGGGACATGCACTTGGCACCCCCTAACGAGTTGAAGACTTTGTCCTCCCCATGGCCCCTTCGCCTGGTGGGGGATGGACATCCTCGGCCCCTTCACAATGGGGTCCTATCAAAATAAATTTATGATCGTGGTCGTCGATTACTTTACAAAATGGATCGAAGGTGAAGCTCTCGCCAAGATTAAAGCCTTCAATATACTTCATTTTTACAAAAGAAACATCCTCGCACGATTCGGGGTGCCCCAGGCCCTTGTGACCGACAACGGGACCCAATTCACAAACATGAAGTTTCAATACTTCGTCACAAAATTAGGCACAAAGCAAAACTTCACATCTGTCGAACATCCACAGACTAACGAGTAAGCAGAGGCTGCGAACAGGGTGATCCTTCAAGGTCTGAAATGAAGGCTAGGAGAAGCCAAAAAGAGGTGGGTCGAGGAGCTACATAGCGTCCTCTGGGCCTATAGAACAACCCCACACTCAACCACCAGGGAGACTCCCTTCCGACTAGCATACGGAAACGAGGCAGTGATTTCGGTGGAGATCAGGGAGCCCTCCAGGCGAACCGAAGCTCCTCTCGATAAAAAGCTTATTGACGAATCTCTAAGAGAAGAACTCGACCTGGTCGAAGAGATATGATCAGGGGCAGCTCTCCGTGAAGCATCGCTGAAACAAAAAATAACTCTGCGCCACGACACAAAAGTCATAAAGCGTGATTTTCCAATTGGCAGCCTAGTCCTACGTAGAAATCAAAAGGATTCACGCGAGGGCAAGCTGGCCCCAAACTGGGAAAGGTCGTACCTGGTTAAATCAAAAATAGGCACCGAGGCTTACTACCTCGAACAGCTGGACGGAGAACCATATGCTCGACCATGGAATGCTAAAAAGCTCAAACAATATTACAGTTAGGACCAACAAAGCCAGAACTAACTACCGACAACCCCCCCCCCCCCCCCCCAACTACGGAGAGGCTGCTCGGCCACGAGAGCGTGCCCTGGTGCAAGCACAATCCTTAAAAATACAACGAAGGCAAGTTTCTGCTCATGGGACGAGCAGACTCCGTGCCCAATGGGGATACCTCAATCGAGCTCCGCAGTTTTTGTACCAACGTGGCAGGACACCCAGCTCGCGATGGGAATAGTCCAAGCCCTGTGCGATCAGGACCTCGACCGAGAACCTAGTCCCACGACTGGCGAAACTACTTCGCCTCCTCGACGAGTTCCCCAAACTGTCGAGCATCAAAACGATTCGAGCAAACTCATACATCTATCGAGCACAATTCGCAAATATTAACAAAGCATACACAAATAAGATGCAAGACATATAATGTCGAATACAAAAATACATAAGTACAACCACAAGGCCAGAAAGTTGTCAATATATTACAAACGTGGGCCAAGCCCAATCGTCAATTACAATCAAAATGGCACGCAGGCCAACAAAATACTAAGGTACAAACAAAAGCTAAACTACATTGGTGGGAAGCTCGGGAGGAACCACCTGGCCGTCAATAACTTGGTTCAGGACGCCCATTCTCTCGGTGACCAACTGGACGTTAGAATTCAAGGCCTTCATCTGCTCCACCGCAACATTGAACCCGAACTCAGTCGTCGCTCCCAGGTTATCCTGCTCGAGGATGTGGATTCTCTCAATTAAGTCTCTTCGGGTCTTCAAGGCATTTTCCTCCTCGGTCTCATCTTGACCGACCACCGATGAACTCGCCAGCCCAGCAACCTTCAATTTCAGAGTTACATTCTCCTCCTTCATCCTTTTCAGCTCTCCCGTCATTTCGTTCATGTCCTTCAAGAGTTCGACCTTGGCCTCGTAATTACCCTAGAGGGTTATCAGTTTGTTGAATAGCTCTCTAGTTTCCAGCTCAAGCTCGGTTTCCCTTGACTTGACCTTCTTATACTCCGCGGCAGAAACTGTCTCCGCGTCCCTAAGGGCCAGTGCCGCCTCCACCACTCTCATCACAGCGGCCGCATCCTGGCACATGAATTTCCTCTTCACCTTGAGATCAGCAGATAGAAATCATCAAGGTCGGGGACAACGACTGAACCTTCCCCGTTAAAAATATTTCCTTGCAGATAACAGGGGGCAGTACAAATTTGCCTCCAACAGAGCCGCTCGAACCGTCAACCGGGGAGGAGCCGATATCATCCCGCCTCCTTTTCTTCTGATGGTCCAAGGTAGGAGGATTCGACGTGCTGCCCGGAAAAAAGGTAGAACCGCCGACGAACTTTTTCAGCGTCACTTGCTGCTTGGCCGCGTCGACCTTGGGCACTGGCTCCTTCTTGAGATTTTTGGCCACTGCGGACCTGACCAAGCGCTCCCGTATGTTCGACATTTTCCCTGCAGAAATAATAAAGGATTAGCACATGGCACAAGAAATTAACAGTACGGGAAAAAGGTTAATCTATGCCAAAGAGCTCGAATGCGACATCCTCGTTCTCATATTCGAGGAGGGCCTTGGTATTTATATAGCGGGCCGCCCGAGCAGGCTCCCCATCCTTCCCGAACAACACTTTGTTGTCCTTATCCACTACAAAAGCAGGGATAAAACTCTTCAAGAATACCATCAACACTCAATTGGACTTCTTGTCCTCGGTGCTCAGCTGGTCATGCTTAACGACGAACTGGTCGGTCCTATATCTAAAATGAGCAAACACCCATTCTAGTGGGAATTTTGCTACCGGTCTCATTACTGCCCGACCATTTACCTCCACGTTTCCAATGGTAGCCCGAGATTCCTTAGCCGCCTCTGAGACGGGCTTCACGACCAAGAACCTGTATTTAAAGTTTCGGACAGACTCCGAATATGGCCAGAACAGCCTGCTCTGTTGTTTAAATGATACACAACTTTATCTTGGACCAACCGTGCTCCTCTGAACCTGGAAGATGCAGAAAAAGAGCTCTATTGTAGCTCCGATCTTTAGATACCAGCACACTAGCTCGAAGGCCCTAATAAACGCCAAAGCGTTCAGATGAAGTTGGGCAGGACACAGCTCGAGATGACAAAAAATAGCCCCTTGAAAATCAGTGAAGGGCAGACGATACCCCGCCTTCGTGAAAGCAAATTTGTACATTGGAAATCTCATCCCCAGGTACACCGAACATATTCGGTCATCCTCTGAGGGACAAAGAACTTTCCAGCCCACGGATGCATCCTCTGCCCGGTCCTCAAGGTAAGGAAACGAACGAGCCTCCTCCTCGGTGAAGGTCGATCTCGTCACCAATGGTTCTTGCGCGATCCAACTAAGATCCCCCTCATCCACCCTGACGTTGGCATGCTCGACAGATTGCGCCGCCTCCCCGTTAACAGCCTCGACGTCGGGGACGAATCCCTCGTTCCTATCGACCATTTCACCTGAAAAGCAGAGGAAACAAAAGTGAATTCGACGACAGAGATCAAATCCACCCTTACACCACAAATCAAGTGAAAGGGCGAGGAATAAGTTTGAGGATGCCCTCAAGCCCTAGTCGACAGTACCGGGACACGGCGAAATATTTTCTTCCGAAGTACAGGGACGAGTCTCCGCGACTCTACAAAAGGATCTCATGAGGACGAGTCTCCTCGATAAACAAAACTCCCCAAGCACGCGAAAACCAATTCTTGCGCCGAGGATGCCTAATGCCCGACTACAAACATGACATACTTCTAACCAGAAACCTACGAAGATCTACACAGTTCTAAGCAACATGTAAAAACATTCATCCTAGGTTCGTCATGTTCTTCAAGATCTTCATGAATTTTCCAGAAAATTCATGTGTTCATCAACGAACACATGAACTTCAACCGGAAAATCCATGTGTTCATCAACGAATGCATGAACTTCAACTAGAAAATTTATGCATTGCTGGGAAATTCAAACTAATTCCCAAAAAATTAAGAACTATCCTAAGACTACCAAGCAAGGATGAAGAACTTACTTGAAGATCTGAAGGTTAAAGATGAAGATCTGGAGGTAGAAGATGAAGGCTGACGACGGCGAGATAACTCCGGCAAAGAGACAAGTTGCAGAACAAAAAGGTTGGGGAGAGAAATTTGCGTGAAGTATGCAAATGAATCACCGTTTCCCCCTTTTTATAAGCAGTTGCTCGCATGAGGAAGTGCAAAAGACAAGCCATCATAGCCTAGACCCCTAGGCCTTGACAGAAATAAATTACGCCACCACGTGTCAGAAGAGAATCTTCGTTTGACATTTTCAAAGCTAAGCATTGCAGTCCCCAAGGAAAGTCTTCTCCAGCTCTCAGCGGATATACCCTACTCTACAATACACACAAGCCACCTCCTCATCGAGGCTGCTCGACATCAAGCGTCCATCCCGCAGGCACCTTCCCACTAAGCCTGGCCGACATAAAAACGTCATTTTCGCGAACACACCATCGCATACTAAGGGGTTGTCGGACTCATAAGCGACCAACTGTCGACCATGCAAACCATAGACAAGCGAATGGCATGTCCCCGAACATTGTCATTCGAAAGCAACGACCTCAACAGGCTTCCCCGCATTTCAACTCTTACCCTCGGTCGACCAACAAGGCTATCTCAAGTCATTACTCTTCCTCAGAGCAAAGACTTGGGGGCTCCTGGTCTGGACTAGACAGGCACATAGCCCACAGTAGGGCAAGGCCCAACCCAGTCCACCTCTTGGCAAGACCCAATAATGAGATTCAACCAATCTAGCCGTTGGGCACGATATAGCTATTGGGCAAGATATAGCCGTTGGGGACGTCCATCACACGCGCTTGATAGTTCACGCGACCAACTGCCCCTCCGGAGTTCACGGGGACAGTTGGACCAGGTCAAAAGGTTACGCGCTAGACCTTCCACCTGGCAGTCTCCCATTGGCCGACCAGATATTTTGGCCACACGGAAGACCATGGCCCCGCGCCAGGGTTTTTCTATAAATACCCTCTCACTTGATAGGGTCAGGTTTGATCAACATTCAATACTCTAACTCAATACCTATACACTCTATACTTGCTTTCTCTCTAACCCAAACTTACTTTGACATCAGAGTACCTTGCAGGTACACCCCCTCCTCTCCTACAACCATCATCGCTGCCCTACACGGAAGGCCACGAAGATCCATTTTGATCATCCCAGATCATATATATATATATATATATATATATATATATATATATATATATATATATACATATACATAAATATATATATATATATATATATATATATATACATAAATATATATATTTATATTTATGTATATGTATATATATATATATATATATATATATATATATATATATATATATATATATATATATATTTATGAATACATATATATATATATATATATATATATATATATATATATATATATATATATATATATATATATATATATATATAGTTCAAAAGAAAAAATAATGATATTTTTTTTCAAATTTTTATTGCAAACCAAAATTGATTTTAAATTTTTTAAATAATTATTATATGTAATTTAGATGAAGACCAAATACATTTATTAAAATTAAAATATAAGTTATTACTTTTAAAATAAAGAATGGAGAAACGAATATAGTATTGTTCATTGAATATTTGTATAAAATTTTATTGTATATTTTTAGAAATTTTAATTATCTATTTTATAAATGTTAAATATTTTATTATAAATAAAAATTGATTTTTTTTAATTTATTGAATAATAAATATATTTAATCAGTATAAATAAAATTCATCAATTATTCAATAAATTTCATATATAATTTTTTTACTTTTATAGTAAAATTGAAAAAGGAATGTGATAGGATTTGACCAAATTTTAATAGTTAATACCTTTAGAATTTAGTTGGTAGGTACATATTTCCAATCAAACAATATTATTCGTTGCATTACTTTTTTTATTTAATATAATTTAAATTAAATTAAAAAATTTAAATTATTTTTCACTAAAGTATTGGTAATAGGTATTTAGCTAAGATTTTATATTTAACTAACTGAAAGCTAATGAAAGCTGATAGTTAATAATTGATGACAGATAACTGATAGTTTATAACTAGTGACTAATAGATTATAGTGAATGATTAATAATTGATAAGTTAATATGAATGTTTGGTAAATTAAAGAGTACGCTACCTGGTGGTCTTTAGAAATGTTAGTGGATAAAAAAACCAATTAAACAAGCAATCCAAATCAAATCAAATCAAATAATGATGGGAAATTAAGACACAATAATAGACCAATACTCAGCGGATATAAAACTCCCTCAAACTTGTAGGAATCTTGAGGATAAAAAACAAATATAAGACAACAAATTGAACAAAATAAAGGTACAAAAGACACTGATATTTTTAACGTGGAAAACCCATCAATATGAGAGTAAAAACCACGAGTTGTCCAGACCAAAGAAATCACTCCACTATAATTAATTAAGGGTACAAGAGAGTCTTAAAGTGATTCACAAACTAGTGCTAACAACCGCAAATCACAAAGCAAACTACCTTACAAATAAGAATAAAAAAGCTGGAATTTTTTTTCCAAATTTGCAGCTTCAGTGCGAAGCAAATAACTTTCACGTCAGACGTTAGTTTGAAAATCTGAACAGTCAAAAGTTAGATATATGTGTTACGAACCTGCCCACCAAATTTGAGCTCGATCCAACGGTTAACGAATCAAGGATCATTGATTTAGTGAGACTGGTTGCAGAAAAACGAGAATGAGTTTCTCTCCTCTTTTCTCTCTTTTTGAATCCTTATTTTTCTCTATCTCTATCAACCCTAAATTGATCATCTCCACTTAAATAAGTGAGACAAATGGGCTATCATATTTGGGTCTTTCTCCACATAGGAAGGGAGCCTAAACCCAACAAATCTCCCCCTCACAACTATGTGGAGGAAATCGCCAAATCGGCGATATCACAACCAGCTTCAAATTTCCCTCTTGGTAATTCTTTAGTCATCATATCGGACCATTATTATCTGTATGAACTTTAGCCAACTCCAACACCTTAGCATCCAAAACATCTTGTATCCAATGATATCTCACATCAACGTGTTTGGACCTATTATGAAAAGTCGGATTCTTACCAAGATGAATAATGCTTTGACTATCAACAAATAACACATATTTGTCTTGAACAAAACCAAGCTCCTGCAAAAATTTCTTCAACCATAGTAACTCTTTGAATGCTTTGGTAATTGCAATGAACTCAGCCTCTGTAGTAGATAGTGCTACACACTTTTGCAATCTGGACTGCCAAGCAACAGCCCCCCTTGCAAATTTAATCATGTAGCCAGAAGTGGACTTTCTGGAATCAATGTATCCAGCCATATCAGAGTCAGAGTACCCCACTAGAGTATTCTTATCTCCTCCAAAACAAAGCCTCATAGAAGTAGTACCGCGAAGATATCTTAAAATCCATTTTACAGCATTCCAATGCTCTCTACCTGGATTTAACAAAAATCTACTGACTGTACCAACAGCATGTGCTATATCTGGTCTTGTACACATCATTGCATACATCAAACTACCCACAGTAGATGCATAAGGAACACGTTTCATATTAAACGCTTCATCTTCACTTGAAGGACTTTGATTAGAACTCAATTTGAAATGAGTAGCCAGAGGAGTGCTTACCACCTTAGAACTTTCCATATTGAACCTTTGCAGCACTCTTTCGATATAATTTTCTTGTGACATCCAAAGTTTCTTCTCTTTTCTGTCACGCATGATTCTAATTCCAAGAATCTGCTTAGCTGCTACCATGTCTTTCATGGCAAATGACTCTCCCAATTGCTTCTTTAACATGTTAATGTTAGAAATACTTTTCCCTACAATAAGCATATCATCAACATATAACAACAGGATTATGAAGTCATCATTAGAAAATTTTCTAACAAAGACGCAATGATCTGAAGTATTCTTCTGGTATCCTTGATCACACATAACAGACTCAAATTTCTTGTACCACTGCCTTGGAGCTTGCTTCAACCCATATAAACTCTTTCTCAATCTACACACATAATCTTTTTTACCCTTAACTTGAAAACCATCGGGTTGTTTCATGTAGGTCTCTTCCTCCAAATCACCATGAAGGAAAGTCGTTTTCACATCCATTTTCTCAACCTCTAAATCAAGAGTATCAGCCAAAATCAACATGGTTCTAATAGATGACATCTTTACAACAGGTGAGAAAATATCATTAAAATCAACACCCTTTCTTTGACGAAAACCTTTCACCACTAATCTGGCTTTATATCTTGGATACTTAGAGTTACTCTCATCTTTAACTCTATAAATCCATCTGTTTCCAAAGCCTTTTTGCCTTTAGGAAGCTTCACTAAATCATAAGTGTGATTATCGTGCAATGATTTCATCTCATCATGCATTGCATCCATCCACTTTTGATTTTCATCACTTTCCATGGCCTCTTGGAAACACTCGGGTTCACCCTCATCAGTCAAGGTCACATACTCATCACAATTATACCTTGTAGATGGTTGTCTCTGCTTGTTCGACCTCCTAGGTTGAACTTGAGATGATTCTGGAGTTTCACATAGATTTTCATCCTTTGACAAATCGCTCTCCCCTTCACCATCATTAGTTGGAATATTTACCTGATCTCCAAGTTGTTGATCATCAACATAATCATATGGCTCACCATTGTGATCATCACCACCTATAGCATCCAGATTATGGCTAGGTAATCGAACTGGATCAACATTAGACAAACTAATATCTTTCTTGGGTGTAGTCTTCTCTACCTTATCAATATCTTCAATAGTTTGGTATTCCATAAACACCTCATCGCGGCTTCGAATAAGCTTCTTCCCTACGGGACCGTACAACCTGTAGCCAAACTCATCTTGCCCATAGGCGATGAAGATACATTGTTTTGACTTTGCATCCAACTTGAATCTTTCATCCTTTGGAATATGCACAAAATCCTTACAACCAAAGACTCTCAAATGATCATACTTGACATTCTTTCCAAACCAAATTTTGTCTGGAACTTCAATGTTTAAAGCAATAGTAGGAGTGAGATTAAGAACATGCACTGCCGTGTATAGTGCCTCGCCCTAATAATGATTAGGCAACTTAGCTTCATAGAGCATACACCTTACTCTCTCAATTAGTGTTCATTTCATCATCTCTGCTAAACCATTCAATTAAGGAGTTTTAGGAGGAGTCTTTTCATGTGCAATACCATAGTTCTTGCAATAGGAATCAAATGGTCTACAATACTCTCTACCATTTTCTGACCGAACACATTTCAGCTTCTTGCCTGTCTGCCTCTTAACCAAAACATGGAATTCTTTGAACTTTTCCAAAACTTGGTCTTTTGTCTTCAAGGCATAAACCCATAGTTTTCTGGAGCAATCATCAATAAAGGTAACAAAATAAAGTGTACAACTAAAGGATTTTACCTTCAATGGACCACAAACATCAGAATGTACAAATTGAAGCAACTTTGACTTTCTTGAAGGAGAATGTCTCTTGAAAGATACTCTAGTATGTTTACCAGTCATGCAATGAGAACACTACTCCAAATCTACGTTATCTAATCCAGGAAGAACATCCTTTTTGGCCAAAACATTCAGCCCCTTTTCACTAATATGACTAAGTCTTCGGTGCCACAAAGATGCTTCCATGTCAATAGCATTCACACTGTCCCTAGCAACTAAAGCTTTTATCCAATACAATTTAGAAAGCTTTTCCCCTTTAGCCACAACCAAGTTACCTTTTTTGATTTTTCACTTTACAGAACCAAAGTGATTATCATAACCACAATCATCTAGCATATGCACAGATATCAAATTAAAGCGGACATCTGGATCATGTTTGACACCTCTAAGTAACAATTGCATTCCCATGTTGGTTCGTAAGCAAACATCACCAACACCAATTACCTTAGATACACCATCATTACCCATATTCAATACTCCAAAATCACCAGAAGTATAATATGTGAAGAAATCCTTCCTTGGTGTAACATGCAATGTAGCACCACTGTTAACTATCCACATGCTCTCGTCTGATACAAGATTAACAGACTCATGATCACGAAGAATAACAAGATCATCACTAGTAGTGGTAGTAACACGATCATCATCATAATCTTCATGGTCTCTTTGTTTAAACTTACCCTTCTTGCCTTTGTTTCTCTTTTCCACTGATAGCAATACTTTTGTACGTGTCCTGTTTTGTGACAATAATAACACTCCAGATTCTTGTATCGCGGCTTGGACTTGCTTCTGGTATTCTCTCTACCACCTTTCAGTTCCTTTTTATGACTTCTCCCCCTATTTTCAATGATAAGTAACTCGGGTTGAGATGAAGGACCATATGCCTTCCTTCTCATCTCCTCATTAAGAATACCACTCTTAGCCATTTCCAAAGAAACAACACCTCTAGGAGCAGAACTTGTGATAGAAACCCGAAATGTCTCCCAAGACTCTGGTAAAGATGGCAATAGAAATAGTCCCCAAAGTTCATCATCAAATTTGATACTCATTCCTGACATCTGATCAAGGAGGCCTTGAAATTCACTCAAGTGATCTGAAATAGAAGTCCCCTCTTTATACTTCAAACTTATGAAGCTATTCAATAAGAACAATTTATTATTCCCCAATTTAGAGGCATACAAGGACTCTATCTTCTCCCACAAATTGTTTACATGTGTCTCATTAGCAATATGATTATAAACATTATCTTCTACATATTGTCGAATAAAACCACATACCTGTTGATGCTCAAACTCCCATTCTTCGCCAGACACAGAATCCGGCTTTGCAGAACAAAAAACCAGTAAATACAATTTCTTCACAAATAGTAAGTCTTTCATCTTTCCCTTCCATGAATGATAATTAGAACCATTCAACCAAACCATCTTCATCTTTGTATTTGACTCCATCATTCAAACAAGTAAAATAGCCCTTAACCAAGAGATCTGATGCCACTCTGATGGGAAATTAAGACACAATAATAGACCAATACGCAGCAGATATAAAACTCCCTCAAACTTGTAGGAATCTTGAGGATCAAAAACAAATTTAAGACGTCAAATCGAACAAAATAAAGGCACAAAAGACACCGATATTTTTAACATGAAAAACCCATCAATATGAGAGTAAAAACCACGAGTCGTCCAGACCAAAGAAATAACTCCACTATAATCAATTAAGGGTACAAGAGAGTCTTAAAGTGATTCACAAACTAGTGTTAACAATCGCAAATCACAAAGCAAACTACCTTACAAATAAAAATAAAAAAGCTACAAAAAATTCTCAAATTTGCAGCTTCAGTGCGAAGCAAATAGCTTTCACTTCAGACGTTATTTTGAAAATCTGAACATTCAGAAGTTAGATATATGTGTTACGAACCTGTCCACCAAATTTGAGCTCGATCCAACAATTAACGAATTGGGGATCGTCGATTTAGTGAGACTGGTTGCAGAAAAACGGGAATGAGTTTCTCTCCTTTTTTCTCTCTTTTTGAATCCTTATTTTTCTCTATCTCTCTCAACCCTAAATTGATCCTCTCCACTTAAATAAGTGAGACAAATGGGCTATTCATATTTGGGTCTTTCTCCACATAGGAAGGGAGCTCAAACCCAATAAATAAAACCCGATTTTTATGGTTTAATTTAAAAACCAAGTCAAACCAATGAAAACTGATATGATTTGGTTCGGTTCTCGAATTTAATTTTTAGAAACTCTCAAATCGGAAAACCGAATCGATGGCTATAGTTACTCTAATGGAGAATTTTTTAAGAAAGTTAAAGGTGAATGATTTACAACAACAAATGAATGAAGTGTAACAACCTGAAGAAGATATTAAAATTTTGAATTGTTTTGTTATTTTTTACTTTATTAAGAAAATTGTCAAACTAATCTTTTATTGTTTATGTTTATATTTTAATTTTTAGAAATTGATGCGATGCGTCTAACTAATGTTGAGGTTAACAATAATAGAGTGACAATATGATGTGAATGAAGAAATTTAAGGTTGTATTTTATTTGATCCGTTAAAATTGGAAATTAAGACAATACTCTATATTCTAACTAGGTGTTTATTTCATTTTATTTTAGGAAGGTGAATCATGTAGCTGACACGACTAAGTGGAATAAGACTTGGTTGTTGTTGTTGTAAGGTGAATTGGTGATTCAGGTGTGAAAGGAATTGAAATTTTATTTTGGTTTTGTTTTGTTATTTGATGTGAACTAAAAACTTAGTTGTATTTTGTTTATGATATGATGATAAACATATTTTGGTTATATTCTTCATAACCATGTGACAACTATTGTACAAGTTAGTGGAGAATAAACAAATGAATATAATGTTTGAAAAAAAATTGTATATCGTTCAACCGAATCAAACCAAACTAAATCAAATCAATTAGTTTTATTAGGTTCTATTTTTTAAAAATACTAAAAACCAAACCAAACAAAATTGAAGGTTGTATAATTGGTTCGAACATATTTTTTTACCAAAAATATGTTTGAACCAAACCGATTACACCTCTAGTGGTTGTCGCGATGCGAAAAATACCACGGACGTTCATACACTTGAAATGATAATAGAGTCGTCACTGAAATTTATTTATTCCAAAAAAGAAAGGAAAAATATCGATAAACCCATTAAAGTAAAAGAAAATGATCATCGCAACTAAATTCGAGTTCGGGAGTCGGTTATGCGAAGAGAATGTATTAGCACCCCTCAGATTAGTTGTACACAACGGGACCGTTTAGTTAGCTTTGCAAATAGAGTTAGCTTTCGTTTATCATTTCTTATTTTTATTAAAAGTTTTAAAATAAAAAGAAAAGGACTAAAAGTAAGTTTTTTTATTAGGGTGTCTGACAAGACGTTGAATCTCGCTCCTACATATTCCCGGGTGCGATGGAGAAATCAAGGCTACGTAGCTATGGGTAGTAAATGTCCGTTGGTTGGTATCTTTTAGCAAAAAGTACTTAGTCTCATTCAAGTGGAAAACATTGCTTGCTACCCAAAACATGGAGAAATGAACATTGGTATCGCGTCATTATGGACAACATAACCTAGAATCTCACAGATTTATGTTCTCATCGCATTTGAGCAGAAAGCGTTCTTACTTTTTGCGCATGGTAGGAACGAATATTTGTTTGCATCGTCTCGGAACGGATGAAACATCTTTCATTTATGAAAATATTTTGACATCAAGCTAAAGTGGAAAAGATATTTGATTGGTTGAGTTTATTTTAGGTGGATGACGAGTATTTAAACAAGAGCTAATTACAACTAGTACTCAAATAGTCGGGGAAGAGAGAAGATATTATGTCTGCCCCAATAGTTCATCTACTTGATTTGGAGAACAAAGCTTGGACAAAACTGTCTTGTGCATATTTGACCTCTTCACATAAAAGGTTGCATCTTCACTAGTTGTCACCTTCACAAGTTGTCATCTTCACAAGTTGACATTAATGAAGCTAAGTTCTCATCATCAAAAGTACATTGTCAAAATCATGCCATGATAGTAATTGTTGTGTGAACTATTGATATGTGCACGTATACACAATCAAATAGTAGCAAGTGATATAAAAGTAACACTATCGATCCCACAGAGATTGTAATAACTTAAATTGATTCTTACATTAAAATCTTGTGAATAGCCAATAGCATAGAGGTAACAATAATATTGATTTGTCACAGATTTAGGTTGAAATACAATAAAGGACTAATACCCTTTTTAGTCCCTTACCTATATACCCTTGGGTCCATTTTAGTCCTCTTTCTTTTAAAAGTTCCAATTTGGTCCTTTACGTTGTCAAACAGAATCAAATAAGCCCTTTCCGTCAAATATTGATAAACGGCGTTAGAAATTTGGGACGTGGCAGTTGAGGTGGCGACAGACAGGACGTGGCAGCTGAGGTGACAGAATGATTTTTTATTATTACATTTAATAATTAATTTTCACACTTGAATATAAAATAATTGGGATAAAGCCCGTGTTCTTTAAAGTAGTAGCCCAATTATCAAGATTTTCAATTATAGTGTTAAAAGTGCTTTATAAACACTTGATATTATTACTACAAATTCGATGTGGGACTTCAATAGAAAATGTAGTTGCCAAATATTGCAAAATAAGAATGGCAATCCTCTCATCTGTAATAAGAATGGCCTTCAAAATAAAAATGTAGTTCCACTTGTATTCCAATCATCTCTCTCTCTATAAACCATATATACTATATTCTTCCTTATTCTTCCTTTCATCTGTCACTGCACAGGTTCCCTTAAATCTCTCTTTTTGCATCATATAATATCCTATAATTGTTAATTCTCTCTTTTTTTATCCATTTTTATAAAATATGTTTTCATGTGTAATAATAACAATAATAATATAGTAAAATTAAAACCCTAGTTTAGTTCTTACTGCATCATCAACCTAGATCAATCTCATCATCTGCAAGATCTAAACCATATCTAAATTAACAAATCTATTTGAATAAATATAAAGAGGAAATACTCCATGGATTTGGTTTCAGAATCTTCAAACTCAAGCTTAAGTAAGATTGAGAGTTCCACAAGTGGATCCTCGATAACCAACAATAACAGCAGTATTAGCAGTGGAACAACACACAATTTAAAACTTTCACTTGCCAGCTTTCTAAACAATTTCAACCAAAAAACCTGAAATAAAATTAGTCAAGTACATCGAACAGGAAATATCAATTAGGATTGATTGAAAAACACAATCTTAAAATTAGGAAAAAGAAAGTTTTTATTCAACCTCATTGAAAGTTTTTCTGCACCGGCAGTAAGTTCTATGTTTTTATTCAATTTTATTTATATATTCACAGTTAATATCAATACTAATTTAGATCATTCAATTCAACTTTTTTAACAATTTAGCTTTGAACATAACAACTTTAATATGCCTACATCAAATTATCCACTGCTTTATGTAGGTTACTTGCACCAAAGATAGTTCAAAACATCTGGTGGAGGATAATGAGAGTCTTGAGCAAATAAGGTATATTCCTCATTATTTTGAATTTTAATAATTGGAGTTGCATTTATCTTATTTTTTCTACCGTCTATTATGTTGGTTAATTGCAGTTGCATTTATCCTAATTTTTATGTTGTTTTTTTTTATGTAGGTCACTTGCAATAGAAAATATCTAAGTTAGTTTGCCATTCTTATTTTGCAATATTTGGTAACTACATTTTCTATTGAAGTCCCACATCGAATTTGTAGTAATAATATCAAGTGTTTATAAAGCATTTTTTAACACTATAATTGTAAATCTTGATAATTGGGATACTACTTTAAAGAACATGGGCTAAAGCCGAATTATTTTATATTCAAGTGTGTGAAAATTAATTATTAAATGTAATAATAAAAAATCATTCTGCCACGACCTGTCTGTCGCCGCCTCAACTGCCACGTCTCTAATTTCTAACGCCGTTTATCAATATTTGACGGAAAGGACTTGTTTGATTCTGTTTGACAACGTAAAGGACCAAATTGGAACTGATAAGTGATGATGAAGAAGTTAAATAATAGTGAGAGGCATGTTGGACAATGATTCATCTAATGAATTTCATATTTTGTGTGTGTCTGGTGAGATCTATCGTGACAGAAGAGGCAGAATGTGATCTAGTGGTATATGTCTACAACATCAAGGCATATGCAATAATGCAAGTGAACAACCTCTCGAGGCCTCATAATAACATTAAAGCATGTCTATTTGCATCTTCTGATTTCCCTTATGGTTGTAGTCATTTATCTCTAAAGTGGATAATCTAGTGAATATGTTTATCCTCCTATTTTCAACCATATTTACTTATGAAGTCCGTTAGTTAATGAATCTCTTAACCATTAACTAACTTTTGCTTATTTCTACGGTGATTAAGCAAGGAAATATATGTATAATATGTTGGAACAAAATTGGTTGATACCATATCCCTTGAGTTTTGATGATAACAAAGCTATTAAAGAACAATTGGGTATTCTACCATCTTTTCAAATATGCAGGATTATAAGACTAAGAGTATATAAAGAGAAGCTTGAAGATTATGAATCTGAAGTTCAGAGTTTGGCTCTAAAGATCACTTGTGAAGACTCTAGCTCTGATGGAAGATTCAGACTCTGATGAAGTCAACATCTAAAGAAAGTCATACTCTAGTGATCAAGACTCTGAAGCATCAGAAGCCTAAAAGAAAACTCTGAAGAGTGAAGTCTAAATAAAGTCAATCTCTGAAGGTTTTTTAATCTCTTCAATCGAGGAACCTCTGGCAGACTCAGAGATCTTTTGTTCACGTGAAGACTTAAGGAAAAAACTCTTCTTTGTTGTCTGAGCTTCAATGGATAATTCCTCTTGTAGAAATGTGCTTTCTTGATGTGTCCAATCAAGTACAAAGCTTATCCAACTTTTTGGTGAAAGTCTTCCAACATCTCTTTTCCTTCACTCTATATAAGGAGCTGAAAGACCAGAAGATGAAGATTAATACACTGCAATACAAGACTCTGAACCATGAAATTTCAAAGAGAAGTCACTATGTAAAATTAGCTAGACTTAGAACCTCTTAACACTTCATATATTTTATAAGTTCTTAAGTTTTAGATTCTTTCTAAAGTGTATTCTATCTACACCTCTGATTGCATATGAAATGTAGTTTTACCCAAATCTCTTAACAGTTTCTTATAGATTCAGAAGTCTCTTGCTTTAGTGCTTGAGAAATTGAAGTCTCTTGCTTGTGTGTTTGAGCATAAAAGTCACTTACATGAGGGTTTGAGCATTAGAAGTCTCTTGTTTGTGTGCTTGAGCATATAAGTCTCTTACTTGAGGGTTTGAGCATTAGAAGTCTCTTGCTTGTGTGCTTGAGCATATAAGTCTCTTACCTGAGGGTTTGAGCATTGAAAGTCTCTTGCTTGGTGCTTGATCATTTGTAATCTTATTGGTTATAGTTAAAATCGCTTAGAAGTACAAGGGGCTAGACTACTCTCAAGTTGTGAGAGGAACCAAAATAATTGCTTGGGTCTCTGCTTTAATTTTACCTGCTTTTGAACTATATTCCACTACTACTATTTGTATATCTCTGAGTCAGATTCTAGTTTAGAATCTGATAAGGATATCAAATAGTTTTGACTCTAAAGTGATTCTGATTGAGACTCAGAGCTAAGTGTTCAGAATCTGATTAAGTTCAATCAGAAGCAGAAGAAGAAAACATTTAGTTAGGAGAAATTTCAATACAATTCAACCACCCTTCTTGTGTTTTTCTCACCTTCATAATATTATTTCACATAGTAAAAAGCATCACTTCAAACCACACCATGTTAACACAAAATACTAATTTTCATTAAACTTCACATTGCTCAATATAAATAAGTTTAGCTCATGATTAGCAAAAGAAATACAACAACACAAGTTCTTACATTCAACATTTATAAACACAAATTAAAATAAAATATAAACTTAAGTATCACACTTTACTCCCTTTCAACCAATAGGAGGCGAGTTTTGTCACGCTAGCATGCTCAATACTTCTTCAACTGAGGGAGAATGAAAGGAACTCTTCACTATTGGTTCAATCTTCTTCTTCTTATTCAGTAAGATATATTTTAGAGTAATTTCACAGGTTTCCAACTTCTGAGCCTCTCTCCATTTTGTCCAAGAGGTTCCTTTTATACTTTCTAGCTTTTAGGATTTTGTCTTGTCATTGGATCATGGACCTTGTGGATATTCCTGGTTTTGGCCCACTAATTACATCATATTCCTTCTTTTCTCCTTTAAATAAACTCCAGGAAGTACAATTTCCAACATGCAGGGTGTTATACCCTAATTTTTACCCCTAAAATCCCACCTCATTTCCATCATTTGCATAACATCAAACAATTTTTTTGTATGTCTTTTATGCATCACTAACCTCATGAAAATATGAAAAATATATGCCTTGCTTGCTTTGCTTACAAGTTAGGGCTTTGTATCAAGAAGTTCAAGCAGATGATCAATCAAGGATTTGTGTGATCCTCAACCTTAAGTTCTCCTATTCATCCATGAGTGATCAAGAGTTTCTCTTCATCAACAATCAAGTTTGAGCTTACATCAATTCAAGATCATCAAGTCTCAGCTCCTCAAGTGCACCAAATTAGGGTTTTGGTCAATGTCAACTTGATGTTGACTTTTTGACCAAAACATGATCTCATACATTGGAATACGATTCAAGAACTTCAAATGCATCTTTGAAGTCTATTCATAAGGTTCAATTATCTTAAGAATTTTGATTCATTGATAATTGCAAGATTTGAATTCATCTGATACAAAGTCAACAGATGCTCAAAGTCAAAGTTTGACTTTTGATATTTTTGGTCAACCATGGATTTCTCAAGTCAATAATCATGGAAATATGGAAGATGATTGAATTAGATCAATCTTAATCAAGAAAATTAAGAAAAAATCCAAAGTTGTCAAATTAGGGTTTTTGCAAATTTCTCTAAGTACAAAAATTCATGATCAAGTGACCAACTTTCCAAGGCCATGGTTTTTTATTAAAACATCCAATTGAAACAATTGAATTTTCCTCTTAAAGATGGCATTTTATACTACAATTTTATGAAAATTGAAAGCCCAAAGCTTTCTTGAAGTGGAAGAAATTAATGTTAAAAGTCATGGTTCCAATTTGTGTGAATTTGCAAACACTTGGAAATTTTTCTAAGTTTTTAACCTTGTCAAGTGCATGACTTTGTGGATTCTTTGTGAAGAATTCAATCCCCCACTTTTGATGCTTGAGGGCTACAATTAAATATCACATTTCGTACTTCATCTTAGAGGAAAATTTTGCCAAAAAAGTTTTTGCCAATTGAGAGATATTGATGATCAAAGTTGAGGTTTCATCATGATGAACAATTAAAAATGAGCTAGAATTTTTCTAAGTATTTGAACTCAATTTGGTCACACGAATTTGGAGTCACTTTTGGGAACTTTCCAAGCATTTCCAAGACATGTGATCAACTTGAAACTTGTTTCTCTCCATGAAATCTTCAGAATGGTACCAAATCCATGGGAGAATGATCTTCATACCAAGGTTAAAACTTTGATCCAATGTTCTACCTTGAAATTGTTTTGGGCATTGCATGAAAATTTCTTTAATCAAGGAAACTTGTCCATGAAGTCAAAAAGTTGATCTACACATCAGAAACAACTTGTACAACTTGTGAAACAATGTGAGACAATGTCAACTAGAAGCTACACTAAAGCAAAAAGCAAGCTGTACCTTTCACCACCTTTATGGACAAGATCAAATATCCATTCAGCAATGCTAACAACCATTGATCCTAATCTGAATCAATTCACTATAAAAGGAGGCCTTCATTGATCATCTAAGAGAGCCTAAACATCAGACACACCATTGCTCCAAAATCTCAAACTCCATTTTTCTCAAAGAGTGAATTTTCGAATTTCATCAACCACTCACTTCCCTTCAAAATTTTCACCACAAACATATTCTATACATCATATATGAGCTTTTGAATGCACTAGAATCCATATGTAACACCTCAAACATCATAACCACAACCTCACTTCTCACCTCTGCAACTTGATTTGGTCAGAGAGATTGGAGACATTTCAAAGCAAGTCAAGCATTCCATTAGACTCCTAGAGACTCAAGGAAGTTGTAGGCATCATCACATCATCAATGTAAGTGGATTAGAAGGTGCATTGGAAACAATCCAATATGTAATTTTTTTTCCATTTCTAGAACTTTATGATAGGAGCATCATTTTAATCATTTCTTGATACCACAATGTTTTCCATGATATGAGGGAAAAAAGCCCTAAACTATTTGCCTTTGATTCATGTTGTGCATCATTTAATTTTGATTTTATTTTTAGGTCATTTCTGGTTCTTGGGAAAATTCATGAGTTACAATTTAAATAAATGAAAACTAAATGCATAGTTGAATTCCTCATGAAATTATGATCAAGATGTTATATCTACATGTGTGATTTGGTACGAATTTGTGAAAGTTGCATTTTAATGGAGGTTAGTTGTCTAGAGGTAGAAGACGATGCCTAATTCGCGCGTGTTTTCATATTTGAATTTCAGTTTTCATATTTATTTTATTTGGTGTGTGGTCTTGACAGAAGGCGTGCGTTGGCTAAATGGTTGTGTGTTTAGTAGTTGAGGCTGTGGTCCTAGGTTCGAACCCCCTAGGCCTCAGTTTTGTTTCTTCTTATGTTTTTCCTTTGTTTTCCTTCTCTTTTCTCCTTCCTTTCCTTCTTTCTCTTTTATTTTTATTTTATTTCTTTTATTAATTTTCTTTTATTGTTTATTTTTCTTATTTTTTTTAATTATTTATTTCTTTTCTTTTATTTTTAATTATTTATTTATTTTAATTTTCTTTTTAATTATATATTTCTTTAACTTCATTTTTATTTTAACTTTTAAATTTAACTAATCATTTATTTATTGTTTATTTTATATTTTAACTAAAAAAACCTAAAAATGTTTAATCCTTTCACTTAATTATTTATCTTATTATTTCATATTAAACAAATCTAAAAAATACTTATGCTTTTATTTGTTTATTCTTAGGGTTTTCTATTTATTTATTTAAGCATGTACTTTGATATTTTTCTAAATATTTTGATTAATTTGTACATTGTCATTGATCTTATTTTTGACCTAACCTTTGATAAAATTTCATGTTTGTTTCAAATGTTCAATGTTTGATACTTAATTGATCAATGAGGAATCCATGTCTCCTACTTCTTTTGATTTCATTCATGATAGTTGGTTGTATAATACTTTGTCTAAAATCCACTTTGCCATGAGTATGTTTGTTTGAAGCATGTCCTTGATGACTTCTCTTGATGAATGTTTTTACCATGGTACTTGATGCTTCCTTTGGTTAATCTTATATGTTTCTCCCTTGATTAATTCTTGATGACCATGATGCTTTGACATGTGTTAAGTGTTGATGTTTGATTATTACATGATATTTTGCCATGTGCTTATTGATTTCAATTAACTTGACTACATGATGTTTTGCCATGTGTCTATTGATTTCATTTTGTTGCCTAATACTTGTGACTTAATCCAAGGGAAGAGGATTGTTTATTGACTTATTGTCATGTGTTTACTTCTTGTATGATTCTATCTTTCTTTACCTATCTTCACTGTTGTACTTGGTTCTTAAAACCTAAGAACTCGTAACTCCGAACTACGATTGCTCTGACTTCCTATTAAGGATACGTAGGCACAGGATTACGAGATCTTGGCGAGCTACCTTTTTTCTTTTCAACCTTTTCACTCTAGTAATAGAAACCCTTAGGTCCCCTTTTCCCTTTTCTTTCCCAATTTTTCCAACTTATAGCAAATAACTTTTAGCCAAAAAAACACATATTTCAAGAGGTTCCTATAAAGTACCATAGATACTTAAGGTGCTAGTACCTTCCCTTAGTATAACCAACCCTCGTACCTTCGATCTCTTTATTGCATAGTCTTTAGTCTTGCATTTAGCTTTGCATGTTTGTTGTGGGTTTATTTGATCTTTTCCCCTTCCCTTGGAAAAATAAAAGCTCGGTGGTGACATCTTATTTTGTGAGTCAAGGTAGTCAATAGTCCGGTCTCCGATTCTTCACCGCGACACAGGGGACAACACGTCCTATGGTAGGTCTGCTGTGTAGCTTGACAGACGCACACAATTCTGTGCATATCATCTTTTGCAGACTTTTGTCTTATAGTGCTTGATCTTATCCATCCATGTTCCCAACTCATATACACTTCAACCATCACATTGTTGCCACGTTTTCCCTAATGCCATAAACCTTCATTCCTTGTAACCTCATTTGCATCTAAGATTTTATTGAAAATTGAGATTAAAGTGATGCCCCAGTTCTGTCGTGCCAGAACTTATTAGAAAGCAATCATATACAAGTGACAAACATGTAGGATGAGAGTATCTTCATCCGCACTAAAATCCATGATTATGAAGTCAGCAGGGAAGACAAACTTGTCATCTCTCACTAACACATCTTTAATTTTCCCTTGTGGGTAGAAAATGCTTCTATCAGCTAACTGAAGTGTGATGGTTGTTGGTCTTGCAACTTCTATATCCAGGTTCTTGAAAATGGACAAAAGCATGATGTTAATACTCGCTCCAAGATCACACAATGCTCTTTTACAAAAAGAATTTCATATGTTTCATGGTGTGGTTAAACTTCCAGGATCTTTCAACTTAGGTGGTAATTTTCCCTGAGCAAATTGGCTACATTCTTGGGTTAATGCTACAGTGGCAAACTCTCAAACTCGTTTTCTCTTTGTCAACACATCCTTCATAAAAACTTATAGTAGTTTGGCATTTGTTGAATGGCTTCAATCAGAGGTATTTTGATGTGCAATTATTTCAAGATCTCCATGAATTTTCCAAATTGTTTTTCTTCTGTAGCCTTTCTAATTCTTTGGGTAAAAGGTGGTGGTGGTCTCTCTTGCACAAATTTAGGTATTGTGATGATCTCTTGCGTAACAATTGTGATTTCTACAGTTGAAGATTGTTGGAGTTGGTTCATTCAATGTGAAAATTGTTGGGGTTAGTTGAAAATATACATGTTGAAAAAATCTTACATAACTTAATTTTGTAGAGAAAGAGAAAATTAAATATTATACAATAGATTCAAATTCTTCATTACAAAATGCACTAGACAAAATACTTTTAAACGTATATTTGACTTTTTTTTCTATTATACTTGTGTTGGAATATTGTAAAATGTAGTTAAGTATTTGCTTTGATGGGTGTGAGTGTACTGGAGCCCTGAGGATAGTTGAGAGTAAATTATGTATTGTAACAATTTTGACATAGTGGTATTTTTAAGTTTTCATTTGACAGCATCTGTGATTTATTCTCCAATTTTCAAGGTTCCATTTTCATGTCTTTATACTGTGATTATGTTACTTTATTTTATTTTTTTAATAAGAAAAATAAAGTTATAGGCAAAATAATTCTTTTGATCCTTTAACTTTACCTCGGGGTTCATTTTGGTCCATTAACTTTAAAAAGTGTCATATTGGTTCCTTAACTCTTCAAAACGTTTCATATTAATCCTTTTCGTCTTATTAGTGACGGAAAAATTCAAAAATCCGTAGCTAAAATCCGTCGCTAATAAGACAAAATGACTAATATGGAACGTTTTGAAGAGTTAAGGGACCAAAATGACACTTTTTAAAGTTAAGGGACCAAAATAAACCTCGAGTTAAAGTTAAAGGACCAAAAATGATATTTTGTCTAAATTTATATAATTATTGAAGAAAGTCAAAGACATTAGACATGCTATGTCTAAACTCATACAAGAAAATAAGGCATAAAAAAGCCATTACAACAAGAAATAATTGAGACACCTAAACAACAACTCATTGCAGGCTCCACAACAAGCCAAATATACCCCAACATACAATTCTACCTAGTACTTGGTAGTTTAACTAGTTTAACATTATCTGCCAAAGCTAAATACAAACCAAAAATCTGATTTCTCCTATAAGCCAATAGACTCGAATCATTGATCTCATTTTATGAAAATTATTGTCTGTCATACATATTTCAACATCATCCGCCTGTATTTTTTGTCGGTCGGACATACAGAGGTATGTATGGATACAAACAAACCACGTTTTATGAACTATTATTGAATAATTATAACAGGTTGAATTTTAAAATCCTTGTTCACCACCACATAAATTTTCACTCTCAAACTTAAGGCATCTATATAACACTTATATCAAAGATCAATTCCAAATAGAGTAACAGTTTCACATAATCACTCTCACAAACTTCTAGCAACAAGAAGAAAAAGAAGATGAAAAAAGCACAAGTGGTGTTTATCCCTTCTCCTGGTGTTGGTCATTTAGTTTCCACTCTCGAGTTTGCAAAGCTTCTAATCAACCGTGATAACCGTCTCCGTATAACCGTCTTAGTTATCAAATTCCCACACACAACAGAAACCGATATCTACACAAAATCCCTTCCTATCTCCGATTCTCTCAATGTCATCAACCTTCCAGAATGCTCTCTTCCTCCAAACATAGATCGAGGTTCCGCCATGACCGCTCTTCTCGAAGCTCAGAAACCAAACGTCAAGCAAGCCGTATCTAACCTCACTACTGGTAAAGAACAGCATGGACACCTTGCTGCCTTCGTGGTTGATATGTTCTGCACCACCATGACTGACGTTGCCAAAGAGTTTTCTGTCCCTACCCTCGTCTTCTTCACTTCTAGTGCTGCTTTCCTTGGTTTGAGTCTTCATCTGCACACTATCCATGAACGAGACAACTTAGATTCAACTCAGTTGCGGCAACTCACTGAGTTGGCCGTCCCGAGTTTTGCTAACTTGGTTCCAATAAAATCGTTGCCTAGTGTTGTGCTACAAAAGGAATGGGAGTTGTTTATGATGGCATATTGGAAAGGCCTCAAGAATGCTGATGGCATTATAGTAAATTCATTTGAAGAGCTTGAATCGCATGCGGTTGAGTCGTTTGTATCTCATCCCGGTCTAGCTGGTATAACACTATATCCGGTAGGACCAATTCTAAATTTGGAGCACAAAACCAATGGCATTGATGAATCCAATGACATCATCAACTGGCTTGATGACCAACCTCCTTCCTCGGTAGTTTTCCTCTGTTTTGGGAGTAAGGGTTCTTTCGATGAGGATCAAATTAAGGAGATCGCATTGGCAGTTGAGAATAGCAGGGCTCACTTTATATGGTCTCTTCGAAAACCTCCACCAAAAGGCACAATGGATGAGCCTTCGGATTACTCTCTTTTTGATCTAGGTTTGATTTTACCGGAAGGTTTTTTAGATCGGACGGTGGAGATTGGAAGGGTCGTTGGATGGGCCCCACAAGTTCAAATACTAGCCCATCCAGCAATAGGAGGATTTGTTTCGCATTGTGGTTGGAATTCAACACTCGAGAGCATTTATTTTGGTGTGCCTATTGCCACATGGCCTATTTATGCGGAACAACAAACCAATGCTTTTGAATTGGTGTCTGAGTTAAAAGTAGGCGTGGAGATTGCATTGGATTATAATGTGGAGTTTAATGGCGAACCTAACTATCTTGTAGCTGCAGACAAGATTGAGAAAGGAATAAAGAGTGTGTTGGATAAGGATGGAGAGGTAAGAAAGAAAGTGAAAAAGATGAGTGAAAAGAGTAAAACAACATTGTTAGAAGGAGGTCCTTCTTATACTTATTTAGGATGTTTGATTGATTATATTATGAATCAAATATCAAATTGAAGTATCCAAATACCCATAGGTCATATGAAATTGGTATAGGTTTCAACGTTATAATGTTTGATTTTTAGTTTTGGAATTTTTCTATTTTCAATTACATTAATTTTCTTGGCTACATTTTAAATAGGATTGAGCGTTTTTATATTCTGTTATATTTATATTTAATGAAGTATTTTGGATCATTAAAAAACTAGTAGTGACAAAATTGATTCTGCCTCTTATCTGTTATTGTTGTATTTTCATTTTTAATTAAATTGAGTTTACATACAAAACTTAAAGATTAGTAAAGTGCGCAAAAGTTTCTTTCTTTTTATTTCTTTTGAGCACATACATTGATTGAACATTTAGATCATCGTTGTCAAAGAATTTTTAATAGCACTTTCCAAATGATTTTATATATATTTCGAAGAAGTCTAGATCATTTCCATTTCCATAGAAAATAGAGATCGACATTTTTATGACTAACTAGTAAGATACCCGTGTGATACGGTATAAAATATATTTAAATTCAATTATAAATTTAAAATAAATTACTCAATTGTATTAAAATGAAGAGCCACATAATTTATGCTTACACGATAGAAGAGATATTTTTCTATAAAATTCTATCTATAGTTTGAATATTTTATTAATTATATTACATGACATTATAATTATATTGATATTTTATTATAATTATTACAATATAAATTGAAGTATAAAATATTACGATATAAATTGTATAAAATATAAAAGTAGTTTTTGAAACTTAATAATACGAGGAAAAGATACTTCCTCGGAAGTGCAGTAACACATTTAGTGACGATGTTTATATATCACTATTTTATAAAGATAGTAGAAGAATTGTAGAATTATAAGTCAATTAAAACTTTCTTATTTTATAATTTAATTGACAACTACTCCTTCCCATTTGTTGATCTCTAATAAATAAAAAATTATCTTTTAGTTAACATCTATTATAATAACATTTATCAGCTTAAATTTTATTTAATATTATTGTCTCAAGATTTATAAATGAAAAATATATATTTTACTTTATTTTATATTAACTTTATAAAAAATTTATTAAATACCAACTACAAACACATGATTGGGTCAATCCTCTCATTTGAAGAGACAATGTAATATAAAAATCAATGTAATATAAAAATCAATAAGTGTCATCAAACTCAAATTAAAGGATGTTGTTCATCTACTTGAACTTTTGAAATGTATTATTTTATATTAAGGATG
This sequence comes from Lathyrus tuberosus, assembly GCA_022829125.1. Lineage (NCBI taxonomy): Eukaryota > Viridiplantae > Streptophyta > Magnoliopsida > Fabales > Fabaceae > Lathyrus > Lathyrus tuberosus. Next base: position 3,397,717 of record JALAZF010000536.1, read on the forward strand.
GATATCTTATGATATAAACATTTATATTAAAAAAAAAATCCACAACAATGAATTGTTCAGTATGTGGATGCTCTACAATTACCAAGATTCTAAATCATTGCAGCTACATACTATCAATGAAACTCATTTTCTTATGATATAAAAAAATAGAAGGAAAATTTGTATATGTTTTCTTACGTGTGGAAAAAGGGAAGGAAGAAGATGTATGATCAATGTCATAAAATATAATGAATGCTATAGATATGATGAATGTCATCAACAAAAGGCATCAATGTCATAAAATATAATGAATTCCATAAACCAAAGACTTCAAAATAAGGAATCAACAATTAACTCTAATGAAATATTTATAAGCTATTTACAGCAACAACTCAATTAAATTGTTTGACTATCTTGATATTATGTGTCCTCCCTAAAAAGTATAATTGTATTTTTTTTTAAAGACTAAAAGAAAATTTTATTAAGAACAGGGCATAAGAAATGCCAGAGATATAAATTTCATTGTTACAAGCAACAATCCAAGACAAAACTACATCACAAACATAATGGGAGAGTAGCTAACACTATTCATCAATTGCCAACAAACTCAAACCAAATAAGTGCATAGCCAAAGATGTCCAGATTGAACAGTCTCTTTGTATGAAAGATAAAATGCACCGGATCAAATTTTTCTCATCCAGAACCTTCAGAGATGCAATAGCAGTCCTGCCTAAAGATTATTGACCAAACACCAATATTATATTCTACTCAATTGACTGGTAAATCCGCAACCCTTGCTATTGAAGATGCTAATGGAATTATAACCAGCCACCAATACGCGCCGCCAATGCATACTTATCTAGGATAAACCTCACCAATACCACAAAATTTCACCTACAATAGCCCTTACCGCAGCATCCCAAAACACATAAACATCGCCACAGCCGCACCAATCTGCAATGAAAATACCACTCACATCAGCATAAACCACTCCCCACGCAGTAATTATGTACCTCCTAAGCAAAAAACCACATGCATCAATCACACATCACCAGAACTAAAGGCCTGCAAACTTGCCTCCCCTGAACTTATTAATGTCAATGAATAAATATATTTAAATCAGTTGGCAAATATACGATCAAAATTTAATTGAAACTATATAAACAAAATTATCTCAAGAAGTTGCACATATAAATGGTTCAACACAGATCTGAGGACAAAAGTGAATATGATAACAATACATGTTTATCTGCAGTTATGGTTTATGTTGATTTATTGAAGACAACATGTTATTTTTCACAACAACTATTATGCCAATTACAATTGAAAAAATGGATAAGCTAGCACATAAATTTGTCAAAACCACATAATTACCACATTATTGCAAGAAAAATGAAATGCTCCAAGTTCTTCAAAATTTAAGTCTGAATTCAGCAATCTAATTAACTCATTCAACCTTATTATTTGTCTTTTTTTTTTTCAAACAAATATGTAATTGCTTCATTGATCTTTTTTGCAGAATCTGTTTCTACAAATCATAATTAAAAAATCAATTAATTCAATTTAACTAATAATGATATTTTTAAATCTAACCCAATAAAATTAAAAAAATATTAAAATAAGTACTAAAAAGTTCAAGAATAACTTATCAATTAGAGCATCAAGATGATTTACAGTACTTTCTTTGAAAACTTCATTGATATTGTTTCTCACTGTTGCAATAACAAAATGTGAATAACAGGCCAAGAACAACCAATCAACATAAACGCAAAATTTAAAAACAAAATGGATTGTATGACAGAGTCACTTGAAATGGACCACTAAATGGTTTTAGTGGCAAAGTTTCAGAGTTGGACACTACCACTAATCTTGTAGCTTAGAACCCATGTCAGTAGCTAAACGCCTTGCAGTTCTAGCCACTTGATCCAACAAAGCATCAACCAAAGGATGAGAGCATATATGATCCACAACGTTAACTCTAGGATGAGTTCAACTATGAAACTCAATAAACCGTAAATAACAACATAAAACAAAACTCCTGTTTTTCAACATAAGCTGTCAAATCAACCTTTTCAACATAGGAACCTAGAAAATTATACAATGAAACACAAAGTGAAACAGTAATGAAAATGGGGTCACCACATGTAAATGAAGATTTTTTTCTTACTTGCTTTTTCTTCTGAAATCAAAACCCCTAAAAAAAACTACAAATGAGAAGAAGCCAACATTTTTGAAATCATAATACCATGAATATTCTTGTAAACTCTTTTCAAGATCTAAGAATAGATCTAAAACATACCAATATGAATAAAATGAGAAGAAGTGAAAGAGAAATTTAAATAAAAGATGAGTTTATATGATACCATATAATCGGAGATAAAGATTTCCATGGCAATGAGTTTCTTCATTTGCGAGTTTCCTTCGTCTTTAGGTTCAAGGTGAGTTTCGGCCGCTAGGGTTGGAAGTCCAAAGAGAGAGGAGAAGAAGAGAGAAAATGGAAGAGAAAGAGAGAGAGAATGAAATTGTTGTTGTTATCCTCGGTAGTAAAACAAAGTTGATTTGAGAGAACTTAAAAGAGAGGTTTGATAAAGTTTTACACTCTGAGCTAATGGGTATGCGCCACTTGGCAAGGATTTAGAAGTTTGTTTGAATTAAATTGAGAATATTAGTTGATTACGAATCTATCTATTTATTAGTGTATTTTTTAAAATGTTGAAGGGCAAATTAGGTAATGCATGCAATCAATTTTTGATAGGTTGATAGTAGATTGAATGACATGTGACACAAAATAACATCAATGATTAATACTATTTTTACTATTTTATGTTTAATAAATATAATTCATACCCGTTTTGAGAGAAGAAAACATCTCAAGTCAGAATGATGAAACAGTTTTGGAGCGGAACATTTTCAAAAAAATTGGGGAACACGAAACCTATAACAATGGCATCTTCTTAAAGTACACTAATCATAATCACATTAATCAGAAACCATTTCACACCATAATCTCCATAATTTCGTGTCACTCTTCTATACAATCTCATTCACTTCTTATTAACAACATCTAACTTATTTTTGTGCTATATCATTGTCGCGCTCTCGTGTCATTGTGTAGACGTTTTGTGAGTTTTGTGCAAAATGGAGAAAACTTATGGCGTTCGACCGCCTTATTTTTATTAGAACTCAAGTTAACTGAAAATCATTTTGTAAAATTACTTTTTCGAAAATGTTCCTCTTTTAATTAATATACAAAAATGTATTTGAATTTGTATATTAAACACGTTGAATCTATTTTTTTTTCACCAGAAGCCTTAAATGAGTTATTAGTTTCAAACCTTGCACGTGTGGTTCAATGGGTCAACAATATCGATGAATGTATTTTGTCAAACTGTGAAGATAATTTTAATCATACACCACACTTAGAAGTTGAGTTTGAATTAAAGGCATCTTACTATGAATTTTATAATGAGTCTAGTAAGAGTATTGGATTTAGTAGTCGTCGAGAATATGGAAATAAAAGAAAAATAGATGGAATTTTAACTTCAAGAAGATTATCGTGCTTTAAAGAGGGAAATGGGGCATTGACAAACAAGACCACTTGACAAAACAATCTAGAGCATAAACTAGAACCGAATGTAAAGCACGTATGGTTATTTCACTTGAACATAAAATAAGAAAAGACAAGGTTATTGACTTTGTATCTGAACATAATCACCCTCTTCAACCACCGGGGTATGTTCATATGATTTTCTCTCATTGATGCATATATGAGTTATAAGCATCACAAATTATGTTGGCTAATGAATCAGGACTAAAACCAAAAGATTTTTGTGAGTATGTGTCCAAGCAAGTTGGTGGAATATATATTGTTGGTTATACAAGACAATGTTGAACCTTTTTATGTAGGTGATATGCATTTAACAAGGACATCAACTTTTGATGATGTCAACTAATGTCTTATGATAAGTCTAGCATGCATGGATAATCAGATAAAGATGCAAACCTAATCATTAGGGTTTGATAGACTTGACTGTCCGATGATGGCAATCAAATGGAATGGAATCTAAAGCCTCATCTTAAGTTATTCAAGCAAGTGTCCACAAAAGAGAAAGTATATGGAAAGTCTTGAAGTACTGGAGAATCTCCTAAATTAGTAGTGAGTGAGCTTTTGTGAAACATAAGGACTTTATCATAAAAGCGCATGGCTAAAGCACACACACATTAAAATGATTTTCAAAATATATTTTTACCAAAGAAAATACATTAAAAAAATATCTTGAAGTTGTGCAAGATGAATTAAGAACTGTTAAAATATGTATAGGTGAAATTTTGACTTATCTAATCAATTGGGACATTTGTCTAATTGATTAGCTCAGTTCAAAATTGAGCCACAAGCGATAAGGACATCACCTTAATGATTTTCAATGACTAGATATCTTTTTCTTCCTTTTATAAACTTATAATCGATTTTATTTCAAACTTCTAATCAATTGTTAATAAGTGTTAATCAATTAGAATGTCATAAAAAGTTTTATTGGAATTTCCTTTTTGAGCCAACTTATAGCCTATAAATAGAGGTCCCTTTTCTCATTTAATTTATCCAGAAACGTGTTTTGACACCCCTCTCTCTCTCTCTCTCTATAAAGTTTTATTTAAATTTTTCTCACTAATTTTTAGCCTTAGTGCTTTTGTGAGAAAAGTTATTTTGTGAGTGAGGATATAATTGTAATTCTGGAAAAGGGTAGAATTATAAAATCACCAAGGGAATCTTTTGTATACACCTTGGTTGAATATTATACATATAGGGATTTGTTTGAGTTATAAGCTAAACCCTTTAAAAGCTTTGATTTTGAGATTCTGTGATTCAGTCCTAGTTTAATTTGGAGACCAGCTCGTGATAAAATCTCATAGTTTCTTGGTCAGCTCGGTATTTAAACCAAGATAGGTTGAAGTTCAACCCGATATTAAAAGCTTCATAGGTTTGTGAAGGTGAGAAAAATACATAAGAAGGGGGGTTGAATTGTGTATGCCAAAAACTCATTTTACTTCTGAAAATAAACCTTCAGATTCTGAACCTCGTTCAGAATCTGATATCAGAATGTGTAATAGCATCGGAAATGAAATTTTCATAAGTAAACGCAAGCAACACACAAATATTATCATTTTTCCTCTCCTCAACTAAGAGTAGTCCAGTCTTCTTGCCTCAACAAGAGCTTTTCACTATAACCAAATAGATTACAATTGCTCAATCACACTTGCAAGAGAATTCAATGCTCAATCAACCTAAAAAGACACTTCTGCTCAAGCAACCTTGCTAGAGACTTCCTGCTCAATCAACCTAGAATGAGCTTCCTTTGCTCAAGTACACATACAAGAGACTTCAATGCTCAAGCTCGCTGGCAAGATACTTCCTCTTATTAAACAAATAGTTTAGTAAAAAAGATAACTAATATACTTTGATACACAATCAGAAGTATAATAGTTGTGCAACAAACACTAAGGCTTTTAACCTTTCTAATATTTCTATGATAATCTAAGATAAGATATATTAAGATCTTATGCTATAACAGTTACAATAATAGCTTAAAGTTATGCCAAGATCTTTAATGAGTTGTGATGTTGTTGTTAGAACAAGATTTTGTTCTGCAAGATATCTCTAAGTTTTGATAATAACAAAGTAGTATTTGTGTGAGAACAATTTTGGTACTCTAACATTTGTTTTCTAAAGAATTGATAAACAGGATCTCACTCTGATAAAGAAAGCTCTGACTCTGATAAAGATCACGTGGAACATCACTCTTAATTGATCAAAAGTCGCTTATGCGTCAAAGAAGCAAGGTTGCTTCTGATTTGCTCTACTTCAGAAAGATTCTAAGAAGACAATATGTTGTTGCTGCAATGTTCTCTTGGAGTCTGGCTCTGAATATGACTCTGATAATTATCTTCTGAAGACTAAGTGCTGAAGACTCTGAAGACAAGGTTCTGATGAACAACGTTCTGAAGACTCTGAAGACTTAAGTTTCAGAAGATTAAGTGCTGAAGACTCTGAAGACAAGGTTCTGCTGAACAACGTTTTGAAGACTCTGGAGACTTAAGTTTCTGATATCCAAGGGTTCTGAAGATGGAGTGTTGAAGACTCTGAAGACAAGGTTCTGCTGAACAAGTTCTGAAGACTCAAGACTCTGAAGATCCAGTGATCAATTCTTCTGATCATGTTTTAACCATATCTATTCAGAAGCCTCTGATGAACAGAAGAAGATGAAATATTTGCGAGGGAAAATAGTACATAGTATATATCAGACACGTTCTTTTCCGCTACCATTCCACTACCCTGATTTGGTGGTACAAAGGAGGCCATTTGTGTATGATTTTCATCCCTGCATAACGACGTTATTTCAAGTCGCCAGCAATTTTACTAATATTCCTGATCTGCCCTTCAACGGATTTTTTTGGATATTTAAGGACTTGGTCACTTGAAGAAACAAGAGACACCGGAAATACATGAGAGAGACACATACGTGAACAGTAAAGCACCACAATACAAAGAAAAATACACTGTTCTTACTGTATAGACTTTATTTGAGCTATTCAAAGTGTTTATATCAGCTTGTGTAGAAGCAATTCATTATAAACATTAAATTTGTTCAAACAGTTGTTTGTATTCCTTAAGGGACCAGTTGGGTCAGAATCCTTAAGAAGAGACGGTTAGTCTTTGTGTGTTAGTCACCAGCAGTTGCTAGTGCAGTGTAATTAGTTTAGTTATAGTGGATTAAGTCCTTGTGTATAAGGCAAAATCACCTTGGTGGGTGGACTGGATTAACGTGATAGTTTTCAAGTGAACCAGGATATATCGTGTGTCTTTCTCTATTGCTAGTTTATTTGTGATCTTAGTTTGAGCTTCACAAAAAGCTTTCATTTTGAAAACCCAATTCAAACCCCCCTTTCTAGTGTTTTCTCACACCTTTAATTGGTATCAGAGCCTGGTTCTGATTGTGATAAAAATATTTATCAACACTTCACCGTGTTCAGTACCGATCCAGTATTTGTGTGAGATATCATGGCTGCAGCTAATGTTAATCATATTGTAGAAGAGAAAGATCATTACAGTGTCAAACCACCAGTCTTTGATAGTGAAGAGTTTGACTACTGGAAAGATAGAATTGAAAGTTTCTTTCTTGGTTATGATGTAGATCTTTGGGATCTTGTAGTCGATGGCTACACTCACCTAGATGATGCTACAGGAGTTAAAGTGTCTAGAAGAGCTATAACCAACCAACAAAAGAAAGATTACAAGAATCATCACAAGGCAAGAACCTTATTGTTAAATGCTATCTCTTATACTGAGTATGGGAAGATAACAAATAGAGAAATTGCCAAATCCATTTTTGATTCTCTGAGAATGACTCATGAAGGAAATGCTCATGTTAAGGAGACAAAGGCGCTGGCCCCAATCCAGAAATATGAGGTATTTAAAATGGAGGATGATAAAACAGTTGAGAGTATGTTTTCAAGGTTTCAAATGCTAGTCGCGGGATTTAAAGTTCTGGACAAAGGATACTCGACTGCTGATCATGTTAAAAAGATCATCAGAAGTCTTCCCCAAGAAATGGAGGCCTATGGTAACAACTCTAAATCTATCCAAGGATCTTAACATCATAAGTCTTGAAGAACTTGTTAGTTCTTTAAGAAGTCATAAGATAAAGTTGGAAGAAGATGAACCTCAGCAGAAAAGTAAATTTATTGCTCTTAAGTCTAAACCAAAAAAGGCAAAGGCTTATCAAGCTGAGGAGGAATTAGAAGATTCTGATGAAGAATCAGAATACGAGTTGTCGCTTATCTCCAGAAGGATCAACAAACTCTAGAAACATAGGCAAGGAAACTTCAAAGGATCAAGAAGAAATAAAGGTCGTTCTAAGTCATCATCTGGACAAAAGAAGCAGAGTTCCAGAAAAGAATTCATCTGCTATGAGTGTAATGAGACAGGTCATTATAACAACGGGTGTCCAAAGCTTAAGAAAGACAATAAGCCTAAGAAGAACTTCTCCAAAGCGAAGAAGGGACGCATGGAAACTTGGGATGACTCTGATTCTGAAGAAGAAGACTCTGACGAAGAACAAGCAAACGTTGCACTAGTAGCAACAACAATTGACGCTGAAGTCTCTGGAGAACCAGAACATAAAATATCATCAGAACCAGAATCAGACTCAGACTCAGACTCAGAGGTATTATCTAAACTCTCTCGTTGTGAATTAGAGTCATGTCATTCAGAAATGCTGGAAAAATATCAAAATCTTTAGAGTAAATACAAGGATCTTAAAAGATTACATGTAATTGCTTCTGAGGCAAAAGATAAGCTTGAGCAGAATAATTCTTCTCTAAATGAAAACATTATTTCCTTAAAAAATAGTAATTGTGCTTTGAAAAGCAAAATTTCTAAATTAGAAGAAGAATTAATCTCCAATGTCTATGACACAAGCTGTATCAACAAGTATGATAGAGCATTCCAATATTTTCTAGCTAAAAGCATAGATAGAAGCAGAATAGCTGCCATGATCTATGGATTGAGCAGAAATGGTAAGAAAGGTTTGGGGTGTACAAAAACATTTGAAATTTACGAAAGTCATCTTGTTAAACCAAAACCTCTCTATGACCATTTTGTGCCTTCTGGCACTGAGCTTGTTTGCTCTGAGCTTGCACAGAAACCCCCACCGACACAGAAATCTATTTCTAAAGTCAAATATCATGCATAAATTCCACTTGATTATCATGTTGCACATAAGCCCAAAGTTGTCAAACACTCTGGGAAAACTAACAAGAGAGGACCCAGAAAGTGGGTACCTAAGGACAAGATAATCTATGTTGCAGATATCCTTAGCAGCTCAGTTGAAACACCAATCATGGTACCTGTACAGTGGTTGCTCACGATACATGACGGGAAGAAGGCATATGTTCCAAAGTCTGGAACTTAAGCCTGGAGGCTTCGTTGGTTTCGGAGGAAACCAGAAAGGAAAATTTTTTGGCTTTGGAATTGTTGGTAATGGTAACGTTTCTTCTATTACTGATGTTCTTCTGGTTGATGGTTTGATGCATAACTTGTTGTCAATTAGTCAACATAGTGACAATGGTTATGATATCATCTTTAATCAAAGTCCTGTAAGGCTGTCAGACAGAAAGATGGCTCAATCCTTTTTATCGGAAAAAGGAAAAATAACATTTATAAAATTAGACTTTCTGATCTATGTGATCAGAATGTCAAATGCTTAATATTTGTTAATGGGGAGTAATCGGTATGGCATAGACGTTTAGGCCATATTAGCATGAGAAGGATTTCTCAGCTAAATAAGTTTGAACTTGTTAGAGGCTTACCAAATCTGAAGTATTCTTCAGATGCTCTTTATGAAGCATGTCAGAAAGGAAAGTTCTCTAAAACTTCCTTCAAAGAAAAAAATATTGTGTCCACCTCTAGACTGTTAGAACTTCTACACATTGATTTGTTTGGACCAATGAAAACGACTTCAATCAGCGAAAAGAAGTATGGATTAGTTATCGTTGATGATTATGGTCATTGGACATGGTTAAAATTCTTGAAACATAAGGATGAGTCACATTCTGTGTTCTCTACCTTTTGATCTCAAGTGAAAACAGAGAAGGATTGTAAAATAGTCAGAGTCAGAAGTGATCATGGCGGAGAATTTGAGAACATATACTTTGAGAATCTTTTTGATTCCCATGGTATTTCCCATGATTTCTCCTGTCCCAGAACTCCACAACAAAATGGAGTAGTGGAAAGGAAGAATAGGACTTTGCAAGAAATGGCTCGCACCATGATCCAAGAAACTGACATGGCTAAGCACTTCTGGGTAGAGGTAGTAAATACAACATGTTATATTCAGAACAGGATTTCCATAAGACCTATTCTGGGTAAGACTCCTTATGAATTGTGGAAGAATAGAAAACCCAACATTTCATATTTTCATCCTTTTGGCTGTATTTGTTTTATGTTGAACACTAAAGAGAATTTTGGCAAGTTTGACTCCAAAGCTCAAAAGTGTTTATTGTTAGGATACTTTGAACACTCTAAAGGCTATAGAATCTATAATACAGAAACACAAATTGTTGAGGAATCAATTCATGTCAGATTCGATGATAAGCTTGACCCTGAAAAGTCAAATCTAGTTGAAAAGTTTGCAGATTTGAAGATCACCTTATCAGAATCCAAGGAAGAAGATTCAAAAGAAGGAGAAAAAGATGCAGATTCTCTAGATTCAGATACAACCTTGCCAGAAACTGAAAATAGTCCATCTCATCAGAAAAAGAATAGACTAAAGACTTCTCATTCTGAAGAATTGATTCTGGGAGACAAAGCTGATTCAGTCAGAACTCATTCATCATTTAAACCTTCTGAAGAAACTCTTCTAGGTTTGGTGTCTCTGATATAGCCAACATCAGTTGATGAAGCTCTTAGGGAGAATGAGTGGATTATGGCCATGCAAGAAGAGCTGAATCAATTCACCAGAAATGATGTCTGGGATCTTGTTCAGAAACCCAAAGGTGTCCACGTCATTGGAACAAAGTGGGTATTCAGAAACAAGTTAAATGAGAAAGGTGGGGTCGTAAGAAACAAAACACGACTGGTAGCACAAGGTTATAGTCAGCAAGAAGAGATAGACTATACAGAAACCTTTGCACCAGTTTCCAGGTTAGAATCAATTCTTCTTTTAATTTCTTTTGCTGTGAATCATGACATTACTTTATATCAGTTGGATGTAAAAAGTGCATTTTTAAATGGGTATATTTCTGAAAAAGTGTATATGCACCAACCTCCTGGTTTTGAGAGTTCTGAAAACCCATATTTTGTTTTCAAACTTAAAAAATAGTTATATGGTCTGAAACAGGCTCCAAGAGCTTGGTATGAAAGGCTAAGTAACTTTCTTTTGGAAAATGACTTTACCATAGGAAAAGTGGATACAACACTCTTTTGTAAAACCTTTAAAAGTGACATTCTGATTCTTCAAATCTATGTTGATGATATTATGTTTGGTTCTGCTAATACTTCCTTGTGCGAGGAATTTTCTAAGTTAATGCAGGATGAATTTGAAATGGGTCTGATGGGAGAACTCAGATTCTTTCTGGGAAATCAGATTGATGAACATCTAGAAGGAACGTACATTCATTAGAGCAAGTATGCAAGAGAACTTATGAAGAAGTTCAATATGCAAAAAAGTAAACCTGCTAAGACTTCTATGCATCCGACATGCATTCTAGAGAAAGAAGAAGTAAGTAAAGAGGTTTGTCAGAAGCTCTATCGTGGTATAATAGGCCTCTTCTGTATTTGACAACTTCTCGTCTAGATATTCTATTCAGTGTATGTCTTTGTGCTCGTTTCCAATCAGATCCAAGGGAAACTCACTTAACTATTGCTAAGAGAATCCTAAGGTATCTAAAAGGAACAACTAACCTTGGCTTGATGTATAAGAAAACATTAATGTACAAGTTTTCTGGTTACTGTGATGCAGATTATGCTGGAGACAGATTGGAAAGGAAAAGTACTTCTGGAAACTGTCAGTTTTTAGGAAGTAACCTCGTCTCCTGGGCAACCAAGAGACAATCAATAATTTCTCTCTCAACTGCAGAAGCAAAATACATATCAGTATCTTTGTGCAGTATTCAGATACTCTGGATGAAGAATCAACTTGAAGATTATCAGATACACGAGTGTAACATTCCTATCTTCTGTGATAATACTTCTGCCATTTATTTATCTAAGAATCCTATTCTACATTCTAGGGAAAAACATATTGAAATAAAACATCACTTTTTACATGACTATGTTTAAAAGGGTACTTTTCAGTTAAAAGTTGTGGATATAGATCACCAGTGGGATGATATTTTCACAAAACCCCTTGTTGAGGATAAATTCATATTCATTATGGAAAATCTATTTATTAAACCTTGTCCAGAAGATGTCCTGATCAGAAATTCGTCCAATCAGATACCTCTTGGTATTCTTGACCTTGGGAATATCAAACGTGCTCTCTTGAAAACAAACGACAATGATTATTTGTGACACCTGTCCAAAATCAAATCATACCTACTGTTGAAGAGGCACCTCGAGCGTTGTGATTTTGTGAGACTATGTTTCAAGTAATTACTCCTTAATATTCCTGTAATCATGTTTTAACACATTGGATTTGATAATTTACTTGAGAACAGTTTAAATCTTTACGTCTTCCTCCCTTTATTATGCAATCATTAAGCTGTGTGTAAGACAAAGATTTCTTGAAGCTAAACACTTCATTTCCCAACCTTTATTCTTTGTCAGATTTTGCCCTCCCAATTTCATGTATACATTTATTCGTATTTATTATCTGATGTCAAGATTTGAATAACGTATACTTTATCTCTGATCTTTTGAAGACTGATACACTCCTTTATCATTCTTTGTTCTTGTTTGTATCTCTTGTATTAGAAATGATGAATTTTTTGTTTCAATTCATCTAATCTTTATTGCCATTTATTACTAACACATTTGTTCTTCTCTTTATATACCACACTTCTATTCATAACCCTTCATCTGTTCATCAACTGCTTGTCATTCCTACCCTTTTTCATTCACTATGTCTATCAAAACTTTTTTTGGCAATGACGAAGTTATGGAAGTCATCAATGAGAAAAGGTCAAACCTCCCAAGACTAAGAGTCTCAGGCGTATACATATCTACCAACATGCAAATTCAAGGGTGGTCAGGATACTATGCAATCCTGCATGGACCCATTTATCCTGTCCGGGTGAAAGAATTCTGGAAATACGCACTGATTAGAGAAGACAGCAATTCTGTCTGGTCTTTTATTTTTGGCGTTCCGGTCATCATAACACCTACCTCCATCGCCCAAGCCATCAATTGTGTTCAGTCTGGAGTCACTGTTGAAGATTTCCATCTGTCCTATTCCTTTGTTGAGGATCTCATTGGAATTCATGATGTGTCTCGTAACAGATATGAACCCTATAATCCTGAAGGATTCCTCCCCACAGGTAAAATGTGGTTTCAACTTGTAACACCCCATTTCTACCCGGCGGATAATTATAACATCAGAGTTTCAAAATTTCAACATACAAATGAGATGCTACACTTTCAACTTAAAAACGACTTCATATTATCGCATGTTAATCAGATACATAACACTTTAACTCGGATGAACCGATAACAACAAAATCAGTTTTTAAAATAAAACAACTTTTATTAACTAAATAGCGGAATCATACTTTTTAACTCAAATGACATAACATCTTTTGTTCATCTGAAATCAACTGCAACATAATAAGTAATCAATGACATCAACTTATAATTCAACAACTGAAATATAACAACTATAAAACAACGATCGTTCATCCCCCCGAGTGTTACGTATCAGAGCAAGACCCTCTTGACTTGCAATAAAGCAACACAAGGACTCCAAAAAGCTATTCCGAACTGCCACTGCTATTCTTGAGTACCTGCCCATTTCCCATTGTAGGGGAAATATCAACATAAGGGGTGAGATATCTAACAATATAATAAAGTGTATGATAAACAATATGTTAGATCAGATCATATAAAACCACCATTTCACAACTTTCAAACAACAGTTATAACAACAAAATCCTCAACATGAAATAACAACTATTTCACAGCTTTCAAACAGTACCTGTCACAACAAGTCAACAACATAAAACATCAACGAATTTATCATCACAACAACTAAAATATGCAACACGGAATGCGACTCATACAATGCACATGCACGTAGTACCATTGGAGCAGAACTCCCAACTTATAAATACGAAGCAAAACTCCCAACTTAAAAATATGGAGCAAAACTCCCAACGTAGAAATACGGAACAAAACTCCCAACTTAAAAATTGCCAATTAAGGCCAAGGCTTAGCCTTCATCACAGTTTTCCAATCCAGGCCGTCTCAAAATATGCAATGTATGTGACTCATGAATGCAACATCACAACAACAATAACACAACAACAACAACACTGGCCATAGGCCTACAACTTGATATCAATTCCATAGCGACTTCGCAGCAAATTCAACACTGGCCATAAGCCTACAACTTGGTATCAACAACATATCAATAACAATAAATTAACAGCAACTTAAGCAACAAATCAACACTGGCCATCAGCTTAACAAATTCAACACCACATGCAAATTCACCTATTACAATAAAGTATACAACACACCGTATCAACTAAATTATATTACAAACGTTTCTGCATAATTATTCGGACAACTCAACTATTTCCTGTTAATTAATCTTCCGTTAAATTACCAACATTTTCTACTCTGTACTGCTACTATCGAATCCACACTGTCACTGATAATACTACTAGTGAATTACTTCATCCTTGATACTAGCTACTGAATTATTCTCCCATTAAATTATTACTACTATTGCCACTGAAATACTACTACATATATGGTTTGTAATTTAATTAGACCATTTAATTAAATCTACTATTTTTCATGCTACTAAAATATATCTACTAATTATATAAATCAGCTACTAAGGTTTTTCTGCTAATAGCCTCCTGTCATTGTTTTCAACAACTATATCTCATTGCTACTAGTTTCAAATACTTTATGTTTTCCTGCTACAAAATTAACTCTGCTATTTTAACAACTCTGCTAATTATTATCATATACTAACTCTGTAACTAACAATTCACTCCAGCTAAATTATTCCACTACATTGGTTTTGTCAAAAACTACTAGCACTGTTATTGTATCAATTTCTAAACCTGCTACTACCCAGTATAATTCTACTAAAACATCAACTCTGCTATTTTACTAATAGCTCTGCTACTTTAATACCCATTCTGATAATTATTAACCTTGCTCCTGAATTATACTGCTACTAGCTTCTACTATGGACATATATATACTGTAACTAATTTAATTGGATAACCTCGGTAACAATCATTATCTCTGCTAAACAGTTATATATACAAACTTAATTAATTCCAGTATATATATTTAATCCCAACTTTCAACTTAATATATTGTTAATATACTAACTTAATTAGATTAATTAACTCAAGTGTATATATATATATATATATATATATATATATATATATGTATATATATATATATATATATATATATATATATATATATATATATATATATATATCCAAAACTATTAATTAATATATTAATTATATACTAACTCTGTTACTGAAAGTTCTGCTATTACTTTGCTACTACCTGGATTACTACTGCTACTGATATATCTTATAAGCTTAACATGGTCCTCACTTCAACTAAATTTCTGGAAGAACAAAAGTATACGCACCATTCAAACATCCAAGACAACGAGACCACGCAACAAAACAAATAAGGCGTGACGGACAAAACAAGTGTGACGGTCGTTGTGCTTGCGTGACGGTCGTTACAGGGTGCATGACGGTCGGTACACCTGCGTGACGGTCGTCACCCATACATTTTCCAGTTTTCTCCAAATTCCATATTCTGCTCCTCCGTTTCAATCACAGAAAAGGTCCAACCATCACAGTGCTACAGCAACATACATAATTCATACTCAATCAACATAGATTCAATTTTATACGACTAATTCAATCACAACAACCAATTTCAGTATCAATTACAAAAATAAAAAACACAAACAGAGTAATTCTACAACCCAATCCCACATATCATTTATCAACTACCCAATTATAGAGTCAGAACCCCACCCTTACCTTGGATTGAAGGTCGCTCTAAATCTCCGATTGGGTTCCCGTTCTCGTAGCCTCTCCGTGTTCCGATTCCAAACCCTTGCTCCTCTCTTTCGTAACCTCTGTGTTGTAACTGCTACTTCCCTCTTTCTCTTAATTTCCACTTACTGCCACTTCTCCTTTTCTTTTTAATTCAACCACACAAAATAATACTCTTTTCTCTTATTGGGCCTACTATTCATACACCCCACTTATAACTTCATTACAACCAAATAATAAGCCCAACTAAATAATAATAGTATTATTCTAATACTATTCTCCAACTTAATCACCAATTAATTAAATATCAACTTATCACAGCATTTCTCGACATATCACAACTCCAACAATTCCAACAAATAATGCAAAAATATTTCGAAAATATTTAATTAAATAATTAGTTAAATATCGGGTGTAACAACTCTCCCCCACTTAGAATATTTTCGTCCTCGAAAATCTATTCGATACTACCACTTTTAACGTAAATTCCGCATCCAACTCTCTGATCCTCAAGTCGCGTTTGGCAACACTTCGATCCCTACTTTTTCGACATAACAACATCTCAACATGATTTCAATCCAATACACACATGCTAATCATTCAACATCTTCGCGACATTATCGTCAATAACTTATCAACCACTCGATAATATCTTGACATATTAACATCTAAGTAGCCACATCCATACACACTTATACCTGGATATACATAGTCACATTACCATCTTATCAACATTCTCAACACTACAACACATCCGCAATCTCATTCTCATATATGCGTATGTCGCTCATCAACAAAATGTCAACAACTTATTCATATCGTTGTATCACTCTTATAGTGACATCAACCTAGCCAACATAATCAACTTCGTCATACCATGCAGTATTACTCACCCTTATATCAACAATCCACCCAGTCAAACATGTAGATCAAGACTTATCATTCCCTTAGGCTTCTGATATTTAGTCCTTCACTTCTAACGAGTCATACACGCATAACAAATGTGCCACATCACGCTTCAGCTGCGCAACTCTGATCATCCATCTTAAGTCACCGTCCTTATTAAAATTTCCGTCAACTATATGGTTTACAAGTTTCAATCTAGTTTCGGACTTTCTTTAACATCCACCATAAAATCGTCGTTCACTTGATATTCTCAATCTTTCACCTTGCGACGTTAGCTCGCATATAAACCCGCTACTCCAAATTGTTCAATATGTCTGAACTCTTTCCTAGCCACTCCTCTATTAATCCACACCAACTGGTGATCGACTATCCTCACGATATAACATCAATCAATTTACACACTATGAAGATAGCAAGACAAGTCTATACCATCCAACACGATCTCGTCTACTATCAACAAGAGATTAAGGGTGATCAGTTCCTCAATTTGTCAATAGATAGCCAACAACCATAATGGAGTATAAACCCTCGTTACCAAACTATAATAGTGTTCCTTTTGAACTTGTACACAAGTCACCTAAAGCACCATAATCCAATAATTTCCAATGAGGTTTACAAATACTCCCACAATTTCCCTCTCATTCGATCTTGTCGATGAGACACCAACGCCCAACATATTACACGGTCCATGTTACACTCACTTAGCCTCACACGAAGGTTAAGTATTCTCTGACTCAAGAATTACTACTATACCAGTACATTACACGTCGTCTCGTTCCAATTGAAATCTCAACAATGCCGTTCCACACCGCTTTGGTGATAGGACCTCTCCAATTCTTCTTTTATACATGCCACTACCTTGGCATTATAAACACGACTCTAATTCCTCTTAAAAGCATCTACCTTTAAAAGGACATCTTCATTCTAATCGTTGTTAATCATCATAAGCTGCATCTATATGTGCTTCGCCAATACTTTCACATCCTTTTTAATGTCGAACATCTCATTTCTCCACTTATTTGCCAACAACATATTACGCTTGACCTTGTCTCAAACAACTGCGATAACAACCATTTATGCCCAAAAAGCCTCTAGTTCTGTAACCAACTTTAGAGTCCCTTTATATAGGAATGCATCTACTGTATTTGAAAACACTTTCATAGGATAGAATATATTTTTATCTCCTCATAGGTTCAAACGGAACATCAATCCGATACTCGGAACACAAGATATGAATTTCCAAAGTTATCCAAAAATGTGAACACCGACGTCATGCAACGACATACTTATACACGCCTTACGATAACATCGGAACATAATTTCTTCGTACCAGTACCAACACTTATCATTCTTGAAATCGTACTCATCTTCTCACATTTTCGACTCTGACTCACGATTCAAACATTCCAACAACTTTTACAACTTTTTATTATCACTCGCAAGGATCCCACGACACGGGCTACAGCAATCTGTTACTCCATCACTGTTTAAACGTCGACATCTTACGCAAGGGCTACTCAAACTGACAACTTCACAGTCCACGAGCAACGCTGAAATATCGCAACTTTCTAAATTCCATCTTCTAAAAATTATCCTTGTTACTTAACAATCGCCTTCAGAAACATCAGGGATTTTCTCTCTACTCCTATATCAACAACCGTTACATTGCTCCTCATCCTTCGAGAAGTAAATATCAACAACGTCTAATCATCTTTTCTCAAAACGCTCCAACTTGATTAACAACAAAATCTTGAATCCATGTCTCCTCTGGATTCGGGAAACAACATACTTTAACAATACTTGCATTGTCACCATCAGCAGCATACCGAGCCAACATCTTACAACCGAAACACATCCGAGAAGCAAATCTTCTTCCCCACTTATCTTCAAACCTACTCCTGCATACCATCGATTAGGAAAACAAACAAGTACCGACAGTGTTCCATACACTTGTCGCATACTAAGGGATAAACAACATTAGACAACTTGGCCGGACAGACCGACCTACTCTGATACCACTAATGTGACACCCCATTTCTACCCGGCGGATAATTATAACATCAGAGTTTCAAAATTTCAACATACAAATGAGATGCTACACTTTCAACTTAAAAACGACTTCATATTATTGCATGTTAATCAGATACATAACACTTTAACTCGGATGAACCGATAACAACAAAACCAGTCTTTAAAATAAAACAACTTTTATTAACTAAATAACGGAATCATACTTTTTAACTCAAATGACATAACATCTTTCGTTCATCTGAAATAAACTGCAACATAATAAGTAATCAATGATATCAACTTATAATTCAACAACTGAAATATAACAACTATAAAAAAACGATCGTTCATCCCCCCGAGTGTTACGTATCAGAGCAAGACCCTCTTGACTTGCAATAAAGCAACACAAGGACTCCAAAAAGCTATTCCGAACTGCCACTGCTATTCTTGAGTACCTGCCCATTTCCCATGGTAGGGGAAATATCAACATAAGGGGTGAGATATCTAACAATATAATAAAGTGTATGATAAACAATATGTTAGATCAGATCATATAAAACCACCATTTCACAACTTTCAAACAACAGTTATAACAACAAAATCCTCAACATGAAATAACAACTATTTCACAGCTTTTAGACAGTACCTGTCACAACAAGTCAACAACATAAAACATCAATGAATATATCATCACAACAACTCAAATATGCAACACGAAATGCGATTCGTACAATGCACATGCATGTGGTACCATTGGAGCAGAACTCCCAACTTAGAAATACGGAGTAAAACTCCCAACTTAAAAATATGGAGCAAAACTCCCAACGAAGAAATACGGAGCAAAACTCCCAACTTAAAATTTGCCAATTAAGGCCAAGGCATAAGCCTTCATCACAGTTTGCCAATCCAGGCCGCTGCAAAATATGCAATGTATGTGACTCATGAATGCGACATCACAACAACAACAACACTGGCCATAGGCCTACAACTTGATATCAATTCCATAGCGACTTCGCAGCAAATTCAACACTGGCCATAGGCCTACAACTTGGTATCAACAACATATCAATAACAACAAATCAACAACAACTTAACCAACAAATCAACGCTGACCATCAACCTAACAAATTCAACACCACCTGCAAATTCACCTATTACAATAAAGTATACAACACACCGTATCAACTAAATTATATTACAAACGTTTCTGCATAATTATTCGGACAACTCAACTATTTCCTGTTAATTAATCTTCCGTTAAATTACCAACATTTTCTACTCTGTACTGCTACTATCGAATCCACACTGTCACTGATAATACTACTAGTGAATTACTTCATCCTTGATACTAGCTACTGAATTATTCTCCCATTAAATTATTACTACTATTGCCACTGAAATACTACTACATATATGGTCTGTAATTTAATTAGACCATTTAATTAAATCTACTATTTTTCATGCTACTAAAATATATCTACTAATTATATAAATCAGCTACTAAGGTTTTTCTGCTAATAGCCTCCTGTCATTGTTTTCAACAACTATATCTCATTGCTACTAGTTTCAAATACTTTATGTTTTCCTGCTACAAAATTAACTCTGCTAATTATTATCATATACTAACTCTGTAACAAACAATTCACTCCAGCTAAATTATTCCACTACATTGGTTTTGTCAAAAACTACTAGCATTGTTATTGTATCAATTTCTAAACCTGTTACTACCCAGTATAATTCTGCTAAAACATCAACTCTGCTATTTTACTAATAGCTCTGCTACTTTAATACCCATTCTGATAATTATTAACCTTGCTCATGAATTATACTACTACTAGCTTCTACTATGCATATATATATATATATATATATATATATATATATATATATATATATATATATATATATATATATATATATTGTAACTAATTTAATTGGATTAACCTCGGTAACAATCATTATCTCTGCTAAACAGTTATATATACAAACTTAATTAATTCCAGTATATATATTTAATCCCAACTTTCAACTTAATATATTGTTAATATACTAACTTAATTAGATTAATTATCTCAAGTATATATATAGGCTTAAATAGTGCTTTCGTCCCTGTAAGTTAGCGTGTTTTTGGTTTTCGTCCCTGTAAATATATTTTTTTTTTGTTTTAGTCCCTATATTTCACAACCGCGTTCGTTTTAGTCCTTAAAACCAAAATCCGCAGGAAATTCTGCAGGAAAATCCGCAGGAAACCTTCGGATTTTCCTGCGTATTTTGGCTTTAGGGACTAAACAGCAAGCAAAAAGAAGATATAGGGACTAAAACAAAAAAAATTTAAATTACAGGGACGAAAACTAAAATCTCGCTAACTTACAGGGACGAAAACACTATTTAAGCCATATATATATATATCTAGATC
Organism: Lathyrus tuberosus; assembly: GCA_022829125.1. NCBI lineage: Eukaryota > Viridiplantae > Streptophyta > Magnoliopsida > Fabales > Fabaceae > Lathyrus > Lathyrus tuberosus. Next base: position 3,418,793 of record JALAZF010000536.1, read on the forward strand.
CAAAACTATTAATTAATATATTAATTATATACTAACTCTGTTACTGAAAGTTCTGCTAGTACTTTGCTACTACCTGTATTACTACTGCTACTGATATATCTTATAAGCTTAACATGGTCCTCACTTCAACTAAATTCCTGGAAGAACAAAAGTATATGCACCATTCAAACAGCCAAGACAACGCAGACCACGCAACAAAACAAACAAGGTGTGACGGACAAAACAAGTGTGACGGTTGTTGTGCTTGCGTGACGGTCGTTACAGGGTGCATGACGGTCGGCACACCTGTGTGACGGTCGTCACCCATACATTTTCCAGTTTTCTCCAAATTCCATATTCTGCTCCTCCGTTTCAATCACAGAAAATGTCCAACCATCACAGTACTACAGCAACATACAGAATTCATACTCAATCAACATAGATTCATTTTTATACGACTAATTCAATCACAACAACCAATTTCAGTATCAATTACAAAAATAAAAAACACAAACAGAGTAATTCTACAACCCAATCCCACATATCATTTATCAACTACCCAATTATAGAGTCAGAACCCCACCCTTACCTTGGATTGATGGTCGCTCTAAATCTCCGATTGGGTTCCCGTTCTCGCAGCCTCTCTGTGTTCCGATTCCAAACCCTTGCTCCTCTCTTTTGTAACCTTTGTGTTGTAACTGCTACTTCCCTCTTTCCCTTAATTTCCACTTACTGCCACTTCTCCTTTTCTTTTTAATTTAACCACACAAAATAATACTTTTTTCTCTTATTGGGCCTACTATTCATACACCCCACTTATAACTTCATTACAACCAAATAATAAGCCCAACTAAATAATAATAGTATTATTCTAATACTATTCTCTAACTTAATCACCAATTAATTAAATATCAACTTATCACAACATTTCTCGACATATCACAACTCCAACAATTCCAACAAATAATTCGAAAATATTTCGAAAATATTTAATTAAATAATTAGTTAAATATCGGGCGTTACACAACTCCTGCTTACCAACTTTCGACCTAGAGCAGTGGCCAAAAATATCTTGACTCATGATGATAACTATTTATCTACTTCATGATGTACAACGTCCGGGTGAACCTTCCTCAAACCATCTTCAATTATCTGAAGAACTGTGTTGAAATCTCCAGAAATCAATACAAGTCCTTCATACCCTATGGAAGAATTTTGTCTGAGTTATTCTTCAAGGCTGAAATCATAAATCTAGCCAGAATACTTGGACCAGAGGATGCTATGGATGAAGAAAGGTGTGAAAGGGTTAATGAGGTGGATGATTTCTGATAGTTGCTTGGCGAGTGTTTTTGTTGGTCTCTCAGTTTTTGGTCTCTCTTTTCATGACTTATATTAATCGTTGTTGCTTCTGTCTGTTGTTTTTGTGGTTGTCTTGTGTTATGTCCCGCTTTTGTACCGCGCCTCTTGTGACGCCCCCAATCTATACCCCCAATTAAATAAAGCGGTAAAAGAAAAAAATTCAAAATTTCATCAGAGTACATTTAGATTATCATGGCATAGACGGGGGAAATCACATTATATTGAAACAAAACATACAACACCTGCCCATAAAGATATGCAACAGTGGGGTAGCAATCAACTGAGGAACTTAGTTCCTTACACCCACATTTCAGAATTAGATTAAAAGCGGAAAATGCAAAACTGAATATCATATATATATATATATATATATATATATATATATATATATATATCACACGAAAAGTGGTCATACATCAAGTTGTACATGCACAAGCCAAAAGATATATATACATAATACACAAATATCACAAACGGCCTCCCTAACTACCCGGTGTCACATATCAGAGTCGACCAACAAAAGAATGAAGTCCTAAGCTTCACAAAAAGACCTCCAGCAACTCTAATCTGCAATGCCTCATAGAGCATTATAAAACAGCAGAAGGGTGAGAAAAACAATCATAATATAATTGCATACAATTATATATAACATAAAATACACATATATACGGTGCTCACCACCACTCACACCATAATTTAAACACAATAAAACACAAGGTACAATTCATATCTCCATCACCAAGGTATACCAACCATACACACCTCCGTATATCAATTATCAATGTTATTCACAATTCCACACATAAACAAACCACAATGATTTATGCAAATACAAGAGACCGACACAACGACTCTATGCATATGCACATGCGGGTACCGACTTCCATTGTTTCTCATCACTAGTTCACTCAGGAACTCTGCTGGAATCATCGCTCGTAACATCAGTGTAACTCCCCGTCGGGCATACGATGTCCCCCGTCGCTCACACCTGTAACACCCCGATTTTTAACAGCGAGAGTGTATATATTTTTTTTTGAATGCCATACATAATATTGACAACTGTCTCTCTAGGAAAAATAATAAAAATGATTAATCAGAGTACGAGCTTTCGATCTAAGTCTTTTCCATACATAGGACCAGCGTAATGCCCACTAGTATAAATATTTGTCCATACACATAAAAATAAGCACTCAGCTTTAACAATAACAACAACAACTACATGGAAAACCTCAAAACATGACCCTAAGCTGATCTTGAACTCCTAGCCCAAGGACATCGCATCATACAAGCCTTCACGACACCTGGACACCTTAACTATCACAACTTCTAAACCTGGGTGGTCGTTAGCCACATCATAAATAGTAGTAGAGGGTCACGATCTAAAAACAACATATATGGAAGAATACACACATGCCAGCAGAACATGATATACATAACAACATGAATAAGATGACAATATGATATGCAGAGCAACATAAATGAGATGCCAGTATGATATATGTAACAATCACAACATTTAATTCAACACACAAATGCAATGCACACCCATCCTAAATGCAGACCTATATGAATTTGGTGGTCCCAATTCGTCGGGTACCCTCACCATGCATGAATCCCAGAATTTAACCTCTCCGCAGAGAGTCGTGATACCCCCTTGGGTCCTCACTAACCGTGCTGCCTCGCAGACACAAAAGTGTTGCCCTTGCAAACACCCGGAGTTGCCTCCCTCGCATTCTCCTGACTCAATTTGATCTCAAAGGATCGATGACGGCTCAGTCACATCACCTGGTGCAGTAGAATTCCCTTCGGGATTAGGTGATGATTCAGAACCCATCACCCTGGCCCGTTCGGCGCCAACTACCTATATGCAACTATGGTATGCATGACTCACACATGCAAATGCAACAGTTTATATAAACACAATATGTATAAACACAATTCACAATTCACAATTCACAATTCACAATTCACAATTCACAATTCACAATTCACCATTCAGTTCATATATCTATCACAGATCATATGAACAATTCTCAGTACCAACAGGTGGCTCAGACACACCTCGTGTTGTCCTCCTCGACATACACATCAACCGCAATTCATATATTTATCACAAATCATATGAATAATTCTCGTTACCAACAGGTGGCTCAGACACACCTCGTGTTGTCCTCCTCGACATACACATCAACAGCAAAACATATATTTATCACAAATCATATGAATGCACATCACAAGTTTAGCATCATAGCATAAACACACATCCCCAACTGGGCACACAATCATGTATATAACCACATATCCCCAACTGGGCACACAATCATCACACATCCCCATAAGGGCACACAATCATGAATACAACCACACATGCATTCAATCACATATAATATCGTTAGAAAGTGCCCTTACCTGAGCAAGCTTCCAACCCAACCAACCTACGCTACGTAAGATCAATTCGTCCCTCACGATGAAATCTTGTAACCGGATCCCACTGTAAACCTTTATAATACACAAAGGACTTATGTTAAAACCACTTGGATATATCCTACAACAAGGCTGGGTCTTGATCGCTAACCTAAACAATTAGGGCTTTAGGTTTTCACTCCCCGATTACTAACCTAATCGCTCTATAGAAAAACCCACACAATTTAAATTCATTTATTTTGAACAACAATTTGAATTCCAAAAATCTAGGATTCACGCCATTAGGCCACTCACAGTACATCATATAACAGCTCACTGGCTCCACGTTATATAACAAAAGCACAACACACAGTAAAACACCGACCGCACACACTTTACGTGATAAAACCCAACAGTTTTTCAAAACCACAAAAACTAAAATCATATCTTGCCCTCCAAACTATTTTTAATAGAAAGAACATCCCGTTAGCTTTCCAACGCTTCGAACGGGGATCAAAACCGACTTACGGATCAAAAGATATGAATTTTCGAAGTTTTCGCCGAAAACCCCCCTTTTGCCTTGAAAACCTACGGGTTTTGGCCTTTCCACCCGAAAATCCGACCGATTCAATTATTTTCTTCGAAATAACCACATACTCGTACTCACCTAACATATAGCAGTGAATTAGAACCATTAAACACGATTTCTACGACGTCCGTTTTCGATTCAATTCTTAAAACCCTCATTTCTCAAAAATGTCCAAAGTTACGAAATCACCCGAATTCAATCTTACAAGTTTCAATAATCACGGCCTAACATTCCTCGACTAAACTACGCAATTTATTTCGAATTTCATCAGTGAAAACATCGATTTCTATCGATTTTACCAATTTTGCTCAAATATGTAAAACCTAACATTTTCTAACCAAAACCAACCAAACAAACACCTACATATACATATACTATCGTAGGATAATCGAGTTTAGTAAACTTACCCGATTTAATCGAAGATCCGGCTCCGATTCGGATGTTTTCCCCATTTTTTTCTTCTTTTTCCTCTCACTTTCTCTTCCCACTTTCTTAACCCATTTTTCTTATTTTCTCTCTTTCTCTCTCTTCTTTCTATATATATAATCTAAACTTTCCACTTAATCCCCATCATATCCTTTTCTAAAATATCTAATCCGCAAAATTACCGTTTTACCCTTTCGCCTAAATATCTCCTAAACGCTCTCAAAACGCGATCAAACGAAAACATCGATGAAAAAAAGATATATTATAAAATAAAAGTCAAGAATAAAATTATAATATACCCGCCAAAAATATCTGATGGATATAATAATAATATCTCAACAAAATATCTAATTGATTTAATAATAATATCTCAACAAAATATCTAAATGATCTTATCTTAAAAACATATAATAATAATATAACCCAAAAATATCTAGATATTTAATGTCTCACACTTAAAAAAATGTTCTGACTCAGACGAGTCGTAACTCGCTCACGAACAACTTTTTATGAAAACCGAAAAATTTCACCGTCGCATTTTAATTAAAACCACCCAAAATTTTCGAATAAATTTTATTCCGAATAAATTTTTGTTCCTTAACTCAGAAAGATATATCGAGATTAAATTCTCAATATCGGCGATATATAAAACTCCCATTTAAATTTTGACGACAATCGGAGTCCGTGAAAATTTAAACGACGGGTATAATTTGTCCGTTTTCCCAAAAATCGGCAGAAACACATTTTTGAAATTTCGAAAACATAGAAACATTCAGAATCCAATATAACTACCGTGCCAATAGAAAAAGTCTGATTGAATTAAAAAGAAACCACGTGGATCAACCCAGACCACAACCGAACACCCTAGAAATATCGGGTATAATCTGCTCGCTACTCCAAATTTAGTAGAAAAACAGATTAAAATGATAAAACATCATAATATCATACGGACTAAAATATACGGGTCTTACATTACTACCCACAAAAAAGGAGTTTCGTCCTCGAAACTCGAGGTAAATGTAACAACTTACCAATTTATCTCCAACACACTCCCTAGAACGACCGCGCACCTATTGCAACCCTCTACCAAGTCACATTGACTCGGACTCTAGACGCAACGCTAAAACCCCACACTATCTAAGCCGGCAAGAATCATTCATTCCATTCAACACAATCTTGTCTACTATCAACAACAGATTAAGGATGATCAGTTCCTCAATTTGTCAATAGGTAGGCGACAACCATGATGGTGGAATAAATCATCATCACCTAACTACGATAGTGTTCTCCTCATCTTGTTCTCAATTTTATGCAAGACATAAGGGTCCAATAATCGCTTCGATGTTTCCTAAATGTTTTCTCCAAATTCCTGTTACTTCACTCTCCAAAGTGAGACACAATTTCCCCAAAACAAGTTACGGTTTCTCTCACGCTCACTTGGCTCGGAGCAACCATTGAGTATCCTCCAAAACAGTAACAGCTAAAACCCAAGTACAAATTGAACCTATTTCACTCCAACGAAGTAGTCATCTAAGTAGAGAACTCCACATTTTCCCCAATGTCCATAAATCCTTAATTATTCCTTTAATCTCATAATTGTGGCGACCTGTATATGTTCACATCCATAATCATTCCCAATCACCATCTTAATACTACCATCCCAACATCTAGTCGGTGATTGAAACTCTCACAAATTCCCTTTTCCCCAGTCTTAAACTATTGGATCACACTCTAACACAACTACCTCATTTTCAAATCATTACTCAGCTTACTCTCGCATGCCTTAACATAAATGATCCTCTTCGTTGGCTATCACCATTTGACACACCACGTCTTTCGTGTTATCCTACACCTGCTTCCAAAAATTCATTGAGTTTCCTTTTCCTCTTACAACTAAATTCTATTTCCCTCAAAGAGCTCATCAATCAAACCATTTTTGATTGTTCCCCTATCTCATCTTCTATTGTCAAACTGTTCTCGATGTCAACCTCTGATGTTCAATAATTTCTCAATGCATATTTTCCATTATGCTTCTCTAGTCTTCATTATAACAAGTACAACGAATCCAAGCCTTACTAGTCTCCGCCAAACATTTCCATTTCATACTTGATTTCATCCTAATAGGCAAATGTTTGATCCTCTCTATTTCCGAATATGCCCAATGCACCTTATGTGACCCAATCTAGTTGCACCTTTTTCTCTTAAGCATACACTTACAATCACATTTTCCAAATTGTGGGTGGGGTAATTTCTTGCACGGATTCTAAATCGACCTGATTCACATCTCTATACGTTCCTCTCACACTTCGTCTTGACACTTATTTCCCCATACCAATCTTTTCACTCCACCCATTCGTTCATCAATGACATAATGTACTTAACCTCGTCCAGACTTCTCATGTCTCATGTGGAATCTCCAACAGGCTTTTCACTTAGTAACTCCATCATCCTAATTTTGAATATAACCACCCATCTAGTCACTAATACACTACTCATTAACCTTGTGATATCAAAATTTCCAACCGCAGGATTATTCTCGTACCACTTATACCGCTTCTTAAATATCAACTTTACGTCCGAGCGCAACCCCATCATCTATAGCATACACTCTTGAGGAAATGCTTAGTATCCTTCCCATTTCCATTTGGGCCATATCCTTGGTAGTCCTTCCTAAGCAACGAGGTAGTCAACCTTCTTATTAAAAAAATCTGTGTTACCTGAGCACTTTCTTGCTTGCATTCAACCTTATTCTTCCTTTGTAACCACCTTTACGATACTGCAACTCCAAAGTCCCTTATACTAGATCCTCTTATAACATCTAGGAGTTTCCAACTTCAAAAATCTTAGCAACCAAACGCCTGTAGTCGTTTCCCAACCTACCATGACCTCTATCTTGTCGACTTCAACCCACATCTTTACTCTCCTTCACCCAATCTAAACATCCTTGTTCCAAATCAATGTTCGTCCTATCCAACCTACTCTTCGTTGTTCTATCTATCTTCAATTGCTTATGACTATCCAATGGTCATAATATCCTTTTATAACACAACCCAATCCTCTTTCGCATAAGTTCTTGCTAAACATCAGGACACATCCATTCACTCCTCAGTTTCTTATTCAATCCTAGCTTTTTCTAAGGTATCAACCAACATTATTACTCTACGATCTAACACTCTAAAAGAATTATCCTTCCAAAACAGACATATCTTACTCATTCATCTAGTCACTTAGCACTTATCTCAAATTTTAACGCTTGACTTTTAAAGAGCAACTACCCAATCAAAATTTCTTTGCTAACTTTTCTTTATTCTCAGGTTCGATCCCTAAATCCAAATCTAAACTTTGATCTTCACGAAATCCATATACTTGTTACACCATATAACTCCATTCATTAATTATTCATACATGGCTCTGTGTCCTTCCAGATATTAACTTTCAGCGTCTTATCACTCTTCTAACAACCCATTGTCTACCCGCGGTATGATATTTCTAGCAAAACCATGTCCCCCATACTTGAATTACTTTAGCACTTCTCTACTCTACTCATATGATTACTTAGATCCATGGTACTATCTTCTACCTTTTTCTCCTAGAAACTGTTACACTCCTTCTCTCCCAAACTCCCACTTCTAGTTTCGAAGACAACTCCACTGATGGTCACTTCTACTAAAACTTATCCATGTGATACTTGGTTTCCTTCCTTTAACATCACATGATTCATCCTTACGGTATTTAGTTACCTATCTAACCTAGCTTAAGGAACCAAATTAAACCCTCAAGCACCTACCAATCATATAACCTTCCTCCAACTTTCCTAGGTTCAAGCCACTTTCAACGTGTAACCCGCTTTCTTCCGAGAGAAGATGTCCCATTAATCTCCAAGTATAGTAATTGTCTCCAAACGACATCTATAACTGCTCCTTGATTCCAAAGAAATATCACCCTTTTTCATAGCCCATAAACTGCATCTCCTCTCATTCGAAACTCACCGGAATGAACATCCAATCATTTTTCTCTCAAAAGGTCCTCCAAATCAAGTCCTTACTTACAATCCTTTGAAACCTTGACCTCCACTCATCCCTACTCAACACCTCGGAGTGATATGAACAAACAAAACCTCTCATCCATAACATTACTACAGAAAACCTTGTAGTCCTTACTCGATTCAATCTCACCACCTCTAGCTCACTACCTCTAAAGAAAACAGAGACATATGTCGACCAACGTCGACAAATGCTCAAGGGGTTTAACTATGCTTCTTACTGAAGTACTATGGGAGACCTTAACTTCATTTACCTGACACTTGATCAGCTTAGGACACCCGACTCACAACCCCATGAAAATCTTATACCAAAGCTCTGATACCACAATGTAACACCCTGATTTTTAACAGCGAGAGTGTATATATATATTTTTTTAATGCCATACATAATATTGACAACTGTCTCTCCAAGAAAAATAATAAAAATGATTAATCATAGTACGAGCTTTCGATCTAAGTCTTTTCCATACATAGGACCAGCGTAATGCCCACTAGTATAAATATTTGTCCATACACATAAAAATAAGCACTCAGCTTTAACAATAACAATAACAACTACATGGAAAACCTCAAAACATGACCCTAAGCTGATCTTGAACTCCTAGCCCAAGGACATCGCATCATACAAGCCTTCACGACACCTGGACACCTTAACTATCACAACTTCTAAACCTGGGTGGTCGTTAGCCACATCATAAATAGTAGTAGAGGGTCACGATCTAAAAACAGCATATATGGAAGAATACACACATGCCAGCAGAACATGATATACATAACAACATGAATAAGATGACAATATGATATGCAGAGCAACATAAATGAGATGCCAGTATGATATATGTAACAATCACAACATTTAATTCAACACACAAATGCAATGCACACCCATCCTAAATGCAGACCTATATGAATTTGGTGGTCCCAATTCGTCGGGTACCCTCACCATGCATGAATCCCGGAATTTAACCTCTCCGCAGAGAGTCGTGATACCCCCTTGGGTCCTCACTAACCGTGCTGCCTCGCAGACACAAAAGTGTTGCCCTTGCAAACACCCGGAGTTGCCTCCCTCGCATTCTCCTGACTCAATTTGATCTCAAAGGATCGATGATGGCTCAGTCACATCACCTGGTGCAGTAGAATTCCCTTCGGGATTAGGTGATGATTCAGAACCCATCACCCTGGCCCGTTCGGCGCCAACTACCTATACGCAACTATGGTATGCATGACTCACACATGCAAATGCAACAGTTTATATAAACACAATATGTATAAACACAATTCACAATTCACAATTCACAATTCACAATTCACAATTCACAATTCACCATTCAGTTCATATATCTATCATAGATCATATGAACAATTCTCAGTACCAACAGGTGGCTCAGACACACCTCGTGTTGTCCTCCTCGACATACACATCAACCGCAATTCATATATTTATCACAAATCATATGAATAATTCTCGTTACCAACAGGTGGCTCAGACACACCTCGTGTTGTCCTCCTCGACATACACATCAACAGCAAAACATATATTTATCACAAATCATATGAATGCACATCACAAGTTTAGCATCATAGCATAAACACACATCCCCAACTGGGCACACAATCATGTATATAACCACATATCCCCAACTGGGCACACAATCATCACACATCCCCATAAGGGCACACAATCATGAATACAACCACACATGCATTCAATCACATATAATATCGTTAGAAAGTGCCCTTACCTGAGCAAGCTTCCAACCCAACCAACCTACGCTACGTAAGATCAATTCGTCCCTCACGATGAAATCTTGTAACCGGATCCCACTGTAAACCTTTATAATACACAAAGGACTTATGTTAAAACCACTTGGATATATCCTACAACAAGGCTGGGTCTTGATCGCTAACCTAAACAATTAGGGCTTTAGGTTTTCACTCCCCAATTACTAACCTAATCGCTCTATAGAAAAACCCACACAATTTAAATTCATTTATTTTGAACAACAATTTGAATTCCAAAAACCTAGGATTCACGCCATTAGGCCACTCACAGTACATCATATAACAGCTCACTGGCTCCACGTTATATAACAAAAGCACAACACACAGTAAAACACCGACCGCACACACTTTACGTGATAAAACCCAACAGTTTTTCAAAACCACAAAAACTAAAATCATATCTTGCCCTCCAAACTATTTTTAATAGAAAGAACATCCCGTTAGCTTTCCAACGCTTCGAACGGGGATCAAAACCGACTTACGGATCAAAAGATATGAATTTTCGAAGTTTTCGCCGAAAACCCCCCTTTTGCCTTGAAAACCTACGGGTTTTGGCCTTTCCACCCGAAAATCCGACCGATTCAATTATTTTCTTCGAAATAACCACATACTCGTACTCACCTAACTTATAGCAGTGAATTAGAACCATTAAACACGATTTCTACGACGTCCGTTTTCGATTCAATTCTTAAAACCCTCATTTCTCAAAAATGTCCAAAGTTACGAAATCACCCGAATTCAATCTTACAAGTTTCAATAATCACGGCCTAACATTCCTCGACTAAACTACGCAATTTATTTCGAATTTCATCAGTGAAAACATCGATTTCTATCGATTTTACCAATTTTGCTCAAATATGTAAAACCTAACATTTTCTAACCAAAACCAACCAAACAAACACCTACATATACATATACTATCGTAGGATAATCGAGTTTAGTAAACTTACCCGATTTAATCGAAGATCCGGCTCCGATTCAGATGTTTTCCCCATTTTTTTCTTCTTTTTCCTCTCACTTTCTCTTCCCACTTTCTTAACCCATTTTTCTTATTTTCTCTCTTTCTCTCTCTTCTTTCTATATATATAATCTAAACTTTCCACTTAATCCCCATCATATCCTTTTCTAAAATATCTAATCCGCAAAATTACCGTTTTACCCTTTCGCCTAAATATCTCCTAAACGCTCTCAAAACGCGATCAAACGAAAACATCGATGAAAAAAAGATATATTATAAAATAAAAGTCAAGAATAAAATTATAATATACCCGCCAAAAATATCTGATGGATATAATAATAATATCTCAACAAAATATCTAATTGATTTAATAATAATATCTCAACAAAATATCTAAATGATCTTATCTTAAAAACATATAATAATAATATAACCCAAAAATATCTAGATATTTAATGTCTCACACTTAAAAAAATGTTCTGACTCAGACGAGTCGTAACTCGCTCACGAACAACTTTTTATGAAAACCGAAAAATTTCACCGTCGCATTTTAATTAAAACCACCCAAAATTTTCGAATAAATTTTATTCCAAATAAATTTTTGTTCCTTAACTCAGAAAGATATATCGAGATTAAATTCTCAATATCGGCGATATATAAAACTCCCATTTAAATTTTGACGACAATCGGAGTCCGTGAAAATTTAAACGACGGGTATAATTTGTCCGTTTTCCCAAAAATCGGCAGAAACACATTTTTGAAATTTCGAAAACATAGAAACATTCAGAATCCAATATAACTACCGTGCCAATAGAAAAAGTCTGATTGAATTAAAAAGAAACCACGTGGATCAACCCAGACCACAACCGAACACCCTAGAAATATCGGGTATAATCTGCTCGCTACTCCAAATTTAGTAGAAAAACAGATTAAAATGATAAAACATCATAATATCATACGGACTAAAATATACGGGTCTTACATCACCCCACACGGGCACACGACGTTTATGGATCGCTCACACCCCACACGGGCACACGACCCGATCGCTCACACCCCACATGGGCACACGATCGTCTATAATCATCGCTCACACCCCACACGGGCACACAACATTATAGCGAATTCCCTCTGGAATCAAAACCGTCACTCAGGACGTCTCAACAATGCATATCATGATGCTTGGCATATAATGACTCATGACATTTAATATGCACACATACATGCATTCATCTACATCAACAAAATCACACTTTGCACTTATGCCCAAAACAATGCATTTAATTGGCATACGACCACCAATCGTCTCAACACCATCTAAACACATACATTTACATCATACAACAGCACCTTGCATAATACACATCAATTACGCACCATTATAACGACAAAAGTCAACAACCGACACTATTCTCGATTTCCGACATAATTAAATCGGCTAACAATTTCCAAATTATCATAATAAGAAAGTACAGCTCAATAGCTACACAACGATACCAAGAATGTAAAAATCGGAGAAACGGAACACAAGTTACGAAAGTAAAACGAAAACGATATTTTGAAAAGTCCCATTTTACCATTTTCCTGGCTATACGCGTATTGGCCTGAGCCATACGCGTATTGCCCAAAATCCTCACCATGCCATACGCGTATTGCCCAAAGCCATACGCGTATGGACAGAGACCATTTTTTCCCAAAAATCACGTTAAAATTCCAATACGCGTAGTGCCAACACCGTACGCGTATTGCCCTGAAGTGTTACGCGTATCATACGCAAATCACCAGATGGCCGAGCAAAATGAGAATCCATACGCGTATTGGCCCAAAACACGCCCATGTTACGCGTATTGCCAAGGTCCATACGCGTATGAACATGCCCCATACGCGTATGACCTGGAAAAACCAGAAAAAAATTCTGCAGAACAAAGTTCTGCGTTTTCCACCCCAAATCATCCAATTTTTCACCTACACACCAGAAAATTACCAATACAATGCATAACAACATGTATCTATCATGTACCAACAATAATGGACAATAAAAACATGATTTCTAACACATTTAATCGATTTCTAATCAATTTCACATAATATGGGTTTTACTAAATTTTTCTATTTCAATCCAATAACAACCACAAATACACATACATAATCATATACAAGCATACAATAACTGAGTTTCGCACCCTTACCCGATTAAATCGATTCTAGAAGTTGTTTTCCTTGATTTCCCAAGTTTTTCTCACTATTTCTCTTCTTCTTCTCTTTTCTCCTCTTTTTCTTTCTTCTCCTTTTCTTTCTCTCTATTTTTTTCTCTCTTTCTATTTTCTATTTTTCTACTTAATGAAAAATATCATGAAATGACTAAAATACCCCCACACTCAAATATCTCGCAAACGTTCCCAAAACCCAATAAAATATCACAACATTGAAAAATAACATATTTTCAGATAAAAGTCGAGAATAAAATAAAATAATAATAAAATAATCAAAACGACTCGATTAAATAAAACTGACAAAACTGGGGCGTTACAATTCTCCCCCACTTAGAAATTTTCGTCCTCGAAAATATACCTGAGACGAACAACTCTGGATACGACTCCCGCATCCGACTCTCCAACTCCCACGTCAAGTTGCCCTCAGCAGCGCCTCCCCACGCCACTTTCACAAGTGCAATATCCTTGCCTCTCAACCGCTTCACCTCACGATCCAAAATCTTAACTGGTAATGACTGAACTGTAAGGTTCTCCCTTACCTCAACCTCATCCATCGGAATCACATGTGACGGATCCGAAACATACTTCCGAAGCTGTGATACATGGAACACATCGTGCAAATTCGACAGATTCGGCGGCAACGCCACCCTATACGCCACAACACCCACTCTCGCGGATATCTGGTAAGGACCAATAAATCGAGAAGTAAGTTTCTTCGACTTCAATGCATGACCCACACCCGTTACCGGCGTAACCCTTAGAAATACATGATCGCCCTCTTGGAACTCAAGATCCTTCCGTCTCCGATCATGATAACTCTTTTGTCTACTCTGAGAAGCCTTCATCTTCTCTCGAATAAGCTTCACTTTCTCCGTCGTCTGTTGCACCAACTCTGGTCCAACCACCAAACTCTCACCAGATTCGTGCCACACACAAAGGTGTTCGACATCTTCATCCATACAGTGCTTTAAACGGTGTCATTCCAATACTAGAATGAAAATTGTTATTATACGTAAATTCAATCAACGCAAGATAACTATCCCACGCACCACCTTGTTCCAAAACACACGCCCTCAACAAATCTTCCAATGACTGAATCGTCCTCTCCGTCTGACCATCCGTCTGTGGATGATAAGCCGAACTCAATCTCAATTTAGAACCCAATGCCTTATGTAAACTTTCCCAAAATCTCGAGGTAAACCTAGGATCTCGATAAGAAACAATACTTAATGAAACTCCATGCAATTTCACAATCACACTGATGTAAATCTTCGCCAACCTCTCCAAAGTAAAACTGATGTCAATCGGAATGAAATGAGCCGATTTAGTCAGCCTATCAACAACCACCCAAATAGCATTATGCCCTCGCTGAGTATTTGGCAACCCCGTTACAAAATCCATGGAAATGCTATTCCACTTCCACTCAGGAATATCCAACGGCTGCAACAAACCACTAGGCCTCAGATGTTCCACCTTCGATTTCTGACAAGTCAAACATGCATAAACAACTGAGCCATATCTCTTTTCAATCCAGACCACCAGAAAATCTTCTTTAAATCCTGATACATCTTATTTGCTCCCGGATGTATACTCAAATTACTCCGGTGTCCTTCCTCCAAAATCATCTTTTTCAACTCCGCATCATCAGGAATACAAATCCTACCTCGGAATCTCAAAACACCATTAATATCCACTTTAAAATCACTACTCGCATCTTTTTCTCCCACCAACATCAAATCCACAAATTTCACATCCAGTTTCTGCTTCTCACTAACATTCATCAGAAAATCATTAGTAATCGTTAGCATTCCAAGCCTCACGCTATCCGACGTCACTTCACAAACCAAACTCAAGTCTCTAAACGATTCCAAAAGTTCCCACTCCTTAACCATTAAAGCGGACATATGTAATGATTTCTGGCTCAACGCATCGGCTACCACATTAGCTTTACCAGGATGGTAATTCAAGCCAAAGTCGTAGTCCTTCAGAAATTCCAACCATCTACGTTACCTCATATTTATCTCTTTTTAATCAAACAAATATTTCAAACTTTTATGATCACTAAAGACTTCAAACCTTGCACCGTAGAGATAATGCCTCCAAATCTTCAACACAAAAACCACCGCCGCTAATTCAAGATCATGAGTAGGATAATTCTTCTCATGAACTCTTAATTGCCTTGAAGCATAAGCCACCACCTTACCTTCTTGCATCAGAACACCACCTAGACCAATCAAAGAAGCATCACAATAAACCACAAATGGCTCATTAGGATTCGGCAAAATCAAAATTGGAGCTGTCGTCAATCTTCTCTTCAGCTCATTAAAACTCTCTTCGCACCGAATATCCCAAATGAACGCTTACCCCTTACAAGTCAACTGGGTCAAAGGAAGTGCTAGCTTAGAAAAACCCTCAATAAACCTTCGATAATATCTGACCAAACCCAAAAAGCTTCGAATTTCAGTAACAGATCTCGGAGCCTCCCATTGTAGAACTGCTTCTACTTTAGATGGATCCACAGAAATACCATTACCTGAAATCACGTGTCCAAGAAAACTCACCTCCGACAACCAGAATTCACACTTAGACAATTTGGCAAAAAGCTTCCTTTCTTTCAAAACCTGCAAAACAATACACAAATGCTCCGCGTGCTCCTCTCGAGACTTAGAATAAATCAAAATGTCATCAATAAACACAACAACAAATCGATCCAAATGCTCGTGAAAAATACGATTCATGTACTCCATAAACACACCTGGCGTATTAGAAACCCCGAACGGCATCACAGAATATTCATAATGACCGTAATGTGTCCTAAAGGCCGCCGTCTGGATATCTTCCTCCTTCACCCTAATCTGATGATACCCTGATCTCAAATCAATCTTACTGAACACATAAGCACCAACCAACTGATCCATCAGATCATCAATCCTTGGAAGAGGATACTTATTCTTAATCGTCACCTTATTCAACTGGCGATAATCAATACACAACCGCATACTTCCATCTTTCTTTTTCACCAATAAAAATGGAGCACCCCAAGGAGAAACACTAGGTCTTACAAACCTCTTTCCCAACAACTCATTCAACTGTTTCTTTAACTCAACCAACTCAGATGCCGACATACGATAAGGTGCCATAGAAACAGGTCTAGTACCAGGAACTAGATCTATAGAAAACTCCACCTCTCTCTGGCGGAAAATCTGAAATATCCTCTGGAAATACTTCAGGAAATTCACACACAACAGGAAATACCTCAAGTGAAACTTGACTATCCACAGTCAAAGATGCAAATAACCTAAACAACTGAGCTTCATCCGCCAAAAGTCTCTTCAACTCTTTGGTAGATAAGAAACTCGAGTCTTCGTCTTCCTCAAGAGAAGGAAACCTTACCAGCTTATGATAACAATCAACATGGACTCGATTGAATTGCAACCAATTCATTCCTAGAACCACATCTAAACCCTCTAACGGCAAACACACTAAATCCATCTCAAAGTCTTTACCATAAATGGTCAAAGGACAACTTAGACAAACCAAAGAAGTAGTTACTGACCCCATTGCTGGAGTATCAATAACCATTTCACCACCCATCGAAGACAACACAAGATTCAAACGCTTCGCGCACTCAGACGAAATAAACGAATGAGTCGCTCCAGTATCAATAATAGCAACTAATGGAGTACTATTAATAAAACAAGTACCTCTGATCAGACGATCTGCACTTGAAGTCTGAGTTCCCGCCAAGGCAAAAACTTTCCCACCAGCTGGAGCCTGCTTCGGTTTCGGACACTTCGTACTAATATGACCAGGTTCCCCACAGTTGTAACATTTCACCACATTCTTCCTGGCACAATCAGCTGCAACATGTCCTACACCTCCACAATTAGTACACTTCCTCAAGTCTTTCCTGCACTCAAACTGACAATGCCCCAACTCACCACATTTATAACATCTCAAAGGACCAGACATTCCTCCTCCACTTGATCTTTTCTCATAATTTCCCCTTTGTTTACCTTTATCAGCTGATGTTACATAAGGACCACCACAGAACTGTTGCTTCCCTTTCCTCTCGCTCACACTCTTATAGTGAGTAGAACGAGCCTTACTGTCCTCCTCATAAATCCTACAACAATCCACCAAATCAGAAAACCTCCGAATCCTTTGATAACCAATTGCCTGCTTTATCTCAGGACGCAATCCGTTCTCATACTTCACACACTTATAAAACTCCGCGGTCGCTTCAGTATAATGAGGATAGAACTGCACAAGCTCCACAAACTTAACAGTATAATCAACAACAGACATATTACCTTGTTTTAACTCCAAGAACTCAATTTCCTTCTTTCCTCTTACATCTTCAGGAAAATACCTCCTCAGAAACTCAATGCTAAACACAGCCCAAGTGATCTCCTCCTCTGCAGCTTCCAACACACAACGAGTACTAACCCACCAATCATCAGCTTCTTCCAGTAACATATGAGTACCCAGTCTCACCTTCTGATCCTCCGCACAATCCATAACCCGAAAAATCCTTTCAATCTCTTTAAGCCAAATCTGTACACCATCAGGATCATATCTTCCTTTGAAGACAGGCGGTTTGTTCTTCCTAAACTCATCATTACCAGCAGCATTAGGTGCACCCTGCACAGCACAAGCCATAGCTTGCATAGCAGCAGCCAAAGCAGCGTATTTTCTACCAGCCATATTCTGTTCATTTCCAATAACAGCAACTATGGTTAAACAAACAGCTCACTCCAAACACAACGACCAACAAGGACTGACACAACTGACATGGACTGGCACAAACTGACACAAACTGGCTCTGACACCACTTAATGTGACGCCCCTAATCTATACCCCGAATTAAATAAAGCGCTAAAAGAAAAAAATTCAAAATTTCATCAGAGTACATTTAGATTATCATGGCATAGACGGGGGAAATCACATTATATTGAAACAAAACATACAACACCTGCCCATAAAGATATGCAATAGTGGAGTAGCACTCAACCGAGGAACTTAGTTCCTTACACCCACATTTCAGAATTAGAATAAAAGCGGAAAATCCAAAACTGAATATCATATATATATATATATATATATATATATATATATATATATATATATATCACACGAAAAGTGGTCATACATCAAGTTGTACATGCACAAGCCAAAAGATATATATACATAATACACAAATATCACAAACGGCCTCCCTAACTACCCGATGTCACATATCAGAGCCGACCGACAAAAGAATGAAGTCCTAAGCTTCACAAAAAGACCTCCAGCAACTCTAATCTGCAATGCCTCATAAAGCATTATAAAACAGCAGAAGGGTGAGAAAAACAATCATAATATAATTGCATACAATTATATATAACACAAAATACACATATATACGGTGCTCACCACCACTCACACCATAATTCAAACACAATACAACACAAGGTACAATTCATATCTCCATCACCAAGGTATACCAACCGTACACACCTCCATATATCAATTATCAATGTTATTCACAATTCCACACATAAACAAACCATAATGATTTATGCAAATGCAAGAGACCGACACAACGACTATATGCATATGCATATGCGGTACCGACTTCCATTGTTTCTCATCACTAGTTCACTCAGGAACTCTGTTGTAATCATCGCTCGTTACATCACTGTAACTCCCCGTCGGGCATACGATAACCCTCGTCGCTCACACCCCACACGGGCACACGACGTTTATGGATCGGTCACACCCCACACGGGCTCACGACCCGATCGCTCACACGATGTTATAGCGAATTCCCTCTGGAATCCAAACCGTCACTCAGGACGTCTCAACAATGCATATCATGATGCTTGGCATATAATGACTCATGACATTCAATATGCACACATACATGCATTCGTCTACATCAACAAAATCACACTTTGCACTTATGCCCAAAATAATGCATTTAATTGCCATACGACAACCAATCATCTCAACACCATCTAAACACATACATTTATGTCATACAACAACACCTTGCATAATACACATCAATTACTCACCATTATAACGACAAAAGTCGACAACTGACACTATTCCCAATTTTCGACATAATTAAATCGGCTAACAATTTTCAAATCCTCATAATAAGAAAGTATAGCTCAATAGCTACACAACGATACCAAGAATGTAAAAATCGGATAAACGGAACACAAGTTACGAAAGAAAAACGAAAACGATATTTTGAAAAGTCCCATTTTACCATTTTCCTGGCTATACGCGTATTGCCCTGAGCCATACGTGTATTGCCCAAAATCCTCGCCATGCCATACGCGTATTGCCCAAAGCCATACGCGTATAGGCAGAGACCATTTTACCCCAAAAATCACGTTAAAATTCCAATACGCGTAGTGTCAGCACCGTACGTGTATTGCCCTGAAGTGTTACGCGTATCATACGCAAATCACCAGATGGCCGAGCAAAATGAGAATCCTTACGCGTATTGGCCCAAAACACGCCCATGTTACGCGTATTGCCAAGGTCCATACGCGTATGAACATGCCCCATACGCGTATGACCTGGAAAAATCAGAAAAAAATTCTGCAGAACAAAGTTCTGCGTTTTCCACCCCAAATCATCCAATTTTTCACCTACACACCAGAAAATTACCAATACAATGCATAACAACATGTATCTATCATGTACCAACAATAATGAACAATAAAAACATGATTTCTAACACATTTAATCGATTTCTAATCAAATTCACATAATATGGGTTTTACTAAATTTTTCTATTTCAATCCAATAACAACCATAAATACACATACATAATCATATACAAGCATACGATAACTGAGTTTCGCACCCTTACCCGATTAAATCGATTCTAGAAGTTGTTTTCCTTGATTTCCCAAGTTTTTCTCACTATTTCTCTTCTTCTTCTCTTTTCTCCTCTTTTTCTTTCTTCTCCTTTTCTTTCTCTCTATTTTTTTCTCTCTTTCTATTTTCTATTTTTCTACTTAATGAAAAATATCATGAAATGACTAAAATACCCCCACACTCAAATATCTCGCAAACGTTCCCAAAACCCGATAAAATATCACAACATTGAAAAATAACATATTTTCAAATAAAAGTCGAGAATAAAATAAAATAATAATAAAATAATCAAAACGACTCGATTAAATAAAACTGACAAAACTAGGGCGTTACACCTCTGGCATTTTGTTTTATCAATAAAAAGCATCTTTATTGAGTCTATCTTATCTTATTGTATTTTTTTATGATTGCCATCAAGGGGAGAAGTACTGAATTTAACTTATCCAAATTCTCTTGAATTAAATTCTTGCGTTAACCGTTGATTACCCTTTTTTATTATGAAAAAAAGGGGGAGTATTTTAATGGAAAGTTATTTTGATAAATATCTTGTCTCTGAATCATAGCTCTAACATTCTAACACTCTTATTGCAAATTTTCTTAGAATCACTACTACAAAACACGCATTCAACAACGCCATGGTCACCACGGTTTTTCCCTACACCGTGGTGACATATCTTAATTAAGGCGCTACCATATTCATTTATTTTTCGATAAAAAATTATTTGTATATAACAGCGGTTACAGAACCAACCGTTGTGATACAATCAAACTTTCGTCGGTTCGAACCTCAGCACCATAAAATATTATATTCCTTTAACGTTAAGGCGCACCTTTTCTTTTTTATTTATTTTAAAATTCACAAATAAAAGGGTTATCACTACAGTTCTTCTGGTTAACCGTAGTAATATATTTATAATAAATAAATACTTATCTATACGATTGGTATTGTTAACCGTTGTGAAATAGTTTACCCATATATAAGCGAATTAACTTTCACTTATTGACAATAGCGCCGTTGCCTTCACAGTGAAACCCTAGAACCCATTTTTTATCTTCGTTTTCACCATTAGCCGTGAATCTTATGCTTCATACATTAAGGTATTCTTCTTCTTCCATCTATTGTTAGATATTTCCCATTATCTCGTTTGTTGCATGTTGTTTTTGTTGATTGTTCTCATTTTTTCAGATTCGTTTTCACTACCTTAACAAAGACCATACTTTAGAAACTTCATAATGTTTGTGTAGCTATGGAAAAAAGTACAAGAAGCATGAAGCTATGATGGAAACTTCATCCACCTTATACTTTTTTTCATAGCTTCACAAACAAGATGTTAGTAAATGAAGAAACAATAGTGTCAACAAACTTCATCTAGTTTTAGAAACAATGGAAAGAAATATAAGAAGTATGAAGCTTTTGTGTAAGCTTCTTCCTCCTTGTATTTCTTTTTCATTGCTTCCCAAACTAGATGAACATCATAATTAATTCTTGTTCCGCGATTAGTTTCATTAAAAGGTGCGTCCTGGAAATTTATAATATATCTCTTTCGGTCTCTCTTTACTCTTCAATGGATTATGGTTTTAGGGTTTGGTTTCAACTGAGGATGCTCATTTTTGAAGTTTGTTGTGTTTTCTTACAGGTTAAGGGGATGATACATGGTGATGATGCTGGTGGTAGCAAGCGTATTATATAAGTTTATAATAAATGGTTCTGGTATAGGATGTTGTTTGAGTTTATTATATTCTATGAAGATTGTTTGTTTCACTAACCCTCACTTAAAATACATTCATTTAATTTGACATAGATGTTGGTTATTGATCTGCAACCACTAAGGCACAGTTATGCAGCCATTAATAAGGGACAGTAATGCAGATTTTATAGCTGTATTAAATGAATACATTTATACTTATTTATACAGTCATATAGAATATTTCCATTCTTGTATATAGGAATTAATTTGAGTTAATTAGGACTTAATTATTTTCTTTAGTTACTTGTACTCCCTAGGCTATATATACCCTATTCTATTATGTACAAACTTAATAAGAAATACAGAATTTCTACATGGTATCAGAGCTACTGTACTGATCCGAAAAAAAATTATGGCTTTTCCATGGAGGAAAAGACAAACAGCTCAAGCACGATTCAAGGATACACGCGCATATGTTGCTGATGTTGATGAAAGCAAATCTAAAAGTACTGCAGAGGCAAGCCCTTTCAACAAAGAACAAATAGAGATGTTGCAGAAAATGATGCAACAAGCAATACAAAAATCTAGTACTTCTTCCACTGCTACTCTTGCCCAAAAAGGTAATTTTTCTACTCCCCCTTCATGTTAATCACCAAAAAACAAACCGATGGATTGTTGATTCCGATGCATCAGATCACATGACTGGGGACATCAATGTATTTACCAAATACACTCCCTGTCAAGATGGATCTTTTGTTCAAATAGCAGATGGTATTACCTCTAAAGTGGCTGGTAAAGGTTTAGTGATTATCACTAAAGATATTACTCTTGATTCAGTTTTACATGTTCCAAAATTAAATTGCAGCTTATTGTCTATCTGTAAATTAACCTAAAATTTGGGATATACTGCTAAGTTTTTACCAAATTTGTGCGAATTTCAGGATATGAATTCGGGGAAGATGATCGGCAATGCTGAGGAGAGTGCAGGCCTTTACTACCTAAGAGTTGAAAAACAAAATAAAAGATCATACAAGGCTGCCCTTACGTGTTCATCAAAGAATGAGAATGATGTAATGTTATGGCATTATCGCCTAGGACACCCAAATTTTATATATTTGAAAAAGATGTTTCCACCATTATTTAATAAAGATTATGGTTTTTTAAATGTGAAGTGTGTGAATTAGCCAAACACACCAAGTCTCATTATTCCATACAACCTTATAAGCCATCTAAACCTTTCACCCTTATTCAGAGTGACGTGTGGGGACCTTCACGACTGAGCAATATTACTGGGTCAAGGTGGTTTGTCACCTTTATTGATGACCATACAATAGTCACTTGGGTGTTTCTCATGAAAGAAAAGTCAGAGGTAAGGGGTATATTTGAGAACTTCCATAAAATGGTTCAAACCCAATTTCAAAGCAACATTTAAATTCTAAGAACTGATAATGGAAAGGAGTAATTCCACCACACCCTTAGTACATACCTTGCCAAAAATGGGATTGTACACCAAACTTCATGTCCATATTCTCCCCAACAAAATGGAACAGCAGAGAGGAAAAATAGACACCTATTAGAAGTCACTCGAGCCCTTATGTTGTCCATGAATGTACCTAGCCATTTTTGGGGAGATGCAGTTCTTTCTTCATCATACCTAATAAATAGAATGCCCTCCAAAACACTCAACCTAAACACACCTCACCAAACCCTCTTGTCCTTTTATCCTTCGACTAAACTCATCACAAATCTCCCACCAAAGATTTTTGGATGTACTGCATTTGTACATGATCAAAAACCAAATCCCAACAAGCTGGAGCCAAAAGCCATCAAATGTATATTTTTGGGATACTCTCCTACCAAGAAAGGATATAAATGTTATAGTCCTCAGAAAATATGAATCTATCACACTATAGATGTCACATTTTATGAAGGGAATGCCTTTTATTCCAAGGTTGCCATTCAGGGGGAGAAAGTGACAATTGATGAACACCAACCTTGGAAAATTATTATACCAAAAAAATGTACCAGAATCTGTCCCAGAAACCGTTCTAGATATTGTACCAGAATCTGTCACGCCGCAATCTATCCCATAAACCATTCCAGAAAATGTACCCAAATCTGTCCCAGAAATCGTTCCAGATACTGTACCAGAATCTGTCCCGCGAGAATCTGTCCCAAAATCTAACCCACCGAAACCTGGCTCAACCACTAAAAATTCAGAATCTTCCCAAATAAAAGTTAAACCTGAATTGGACCAGCAAGCAATCACTCTTTATGTTACCAAGACAACAAATGGAAGAAAAGAAGTACAAGTATACATAAGGAAGAAAAACATGCTTCAAACTCTTAAGGAAGTAGAAACATGCACTCTTCCGAAGCAGAACCAAGGCTCTGCCCAAAATTCAGATTCTGAATCTACTCACAAAGGTAAATTACCATGCATTGACTCATCTTCTAATTTATTGGATAATGATACTTATGACCAAAACTTAAACTTACCTATTTCCATAAGAAAGGGAGTGAGGTCTTATACCAAATATCCAATTGGGAACCATGTATCTAGTGAAAAATTGTCGCAGGAGTACAAGAATTTCATCAACTCAGTGGACAACACCCACATTCCTCAAAATTTCCATGAAGCTATCCTAGTTCTAGAGTGGAAGGCTGCAGTTGTGGAAGAAATCAAGGCACTAGAAAAGAATGGTACATGGCAGGTCTGTCACCTTCCAGATGGACAGAAAGCAGTTGGATGCAAATGGATATTCTCGGTGAAATATAATGTGGACGGTAGTGTGAACAGGTATAAAGCTCGATTGGTGGAAAAAGGATTCACTCAGTCTTATGGGGTGGATTATGAAGAGACCTTGCACCTGTAGCAAAATTAAACTCAGTCTGTGTTCTCCTTTCCTTGGTAGTAAATTTGGATTGGCCACTTCATCGGCTAGATATAAAAAATGTTTTCCTAAATGGTGAACTTGAAGAAGATGTTTACATGAGAATACCTCCTGGACTTGAGACGTCAGAAAACCCGGGCAAGGTATGTAAGCTCAAAAGATCACTATACGGGCTCAAGCAATCCCCACGGGCTTGGTTTGATAGGCTTACATGAGTGATTAGGATGCATGGTTTCTCTCAATGTCAAACAGACCACACAATGTTCTTAAAACATTCAGAGGAAGGCAAGGTAACCATCTTCATTATTTACGTAGACGATATTATTATTACAGGTGATAACTATACTGGAATTGAAGGGTTAAAATTGTTACTAGCTAAGGAATTTGAAGTTAAAGACCTTGGTCAGTTAAGGTATTATTTTCTTGGAATGGAAGTGGCACGATCAAAATTTGGAATTTACTTGTCTCAAAGGAAATATACTCTTGATTTACTTCAAGAAACGGGAATGTTAGGATGTCGGCCAGCAGACACTCATATGGAATCTAATGTGAAAATAGGAGAGGAAAAAGAGAGTCCACCCGTTGATAAAGAGATGCATCAAAGACTGGTTGGGAGACTTATCTACCTAACCCATACACAGCCAGATATTTGTTTTTCTGTCAACATGGCTAGCCGCTACATGAACGATCCCTAAGAGACTCACATGAAAGCAGATAATCGTATTCTACAATATCTCAAAAAGGCACCAGTGAAGGGGATGCATTTCAAAAAGGACACAAGCAGGAAAATAGAAATATTCACAGATGTGGATTGGGCTGGCTCAGTAACTAATAGAAGATCAACCAGTGGGTATTGCTCATTTGTATGGGGCAACTTAGTGACATGGAGAAGTAAGAAATAATCTGTGGTTGCAAGAAGCAGTGCTGAAGCAGAATTTAGGTCAATGGCTCATGGGATTTGTGAAGGGATGTGGCTCCAAAGGATGCTTGCGGAACTACAAGTTCATACTTACCGTGAAGTAAGTCTATTATGTGACAACAAAGCTGCCATAAGTATTGCTAAAAATCCTGTGCAACACGACATGACAAAGCATGTAGAAATTGATAGACATTTTATCAAGGAGAAGATTGACAACGAATTAGTTTCCCTTCAGTACACACCCTCAAGTCATCAAACAACTGATATCTTGACCAAGACACTTCCTAGAACCAATTATGAAACTTAAGATTCAAGTTGGGCATGATAGACATCTATGACCCAACTTGAGGGGAAGTGTTGGTTGTTGATCTGCAATCATTAAGGCACAGCTATGCAACCATTAATAAGGGATAGCAATGCAGAATTTATAGCTGTATTATATGAATACATTTATACTTATTTACACAGTCATATATAATATTTCCATTCTTGTATATAGGAATTAATTTGAGTTAATTATGACTTAATTAGTTTCGTTAGTTACTTGTACTCCCTAGGCTATATATATATATATATATATATATATATATATATATATATATATATATATATATATATATATATCCTATTCTATTATGTACAAACTTAATAAGAAATACATAATTTCTAGGGTTAATACATATTTTCACCCCTGCCATATGGGCGTGTTTTGAAAAACCCCCCTACGAAAATAAAAGTTGCAAGACTGACCTTAACAAATTTTAAAATTTTGATTTAAACCTTTATCAGGCCACATCATCAAAAATACTTATGTGGTATCCATTTTTTTAATTTTTAATTGGAACATATTGCCACATCAATTAATTAGGAATTGAAATGACTTTTTTACCCTAAGCACTTTTCTTAACAAAAGCCCTAACCTATCTTCTTCTACGTTCAAATCCTTTGCTGCACCTTCTTCTCCGTTGTTTGCCCTACCCCCATCGTCTGCGCAGTCTTCTCCATCGTTTTCCCTACCCTATCCATTATCTTCTTTTTTCATTTTCGTCAATGAATTCCAGTTACGATAGTCAACCATTTTCGTCTAACTCAAGCTTATCTTCCAATGGAAGAGTAACTCCCAAATGTGGCCACAATGTCTTCATGAAGATGTTTGTATCGAAATCGGTTTCAAACCCTGGGAGAAAATATTGGAAATGTAAGTTTTGGGGTAAAGGTGACGATTGCAATGCATTTCACTGGGATGATGAGTTTTTCAGCTACTCTGATGTAGAAGCAGTTCAACTGATAAGTAAGATTGAGAGTGATATTACAAGACATGAAGAAAAAGCTTGATGGGTTAACAAAGAAGATGAATTATGTTTTAGTTGCTTTAATTTGTATCTGTGTTCATTTCTTTCTTAGGTCATGTTGTAACTGAAGTGATTGTAACTTTGTTGTAACTTATCTGATTGTAACTGATGTGGTCCAATGTTGTAATGTTTTTCTGCGTGAATAAATTTAGTTGTTGTTTATGTTATATGATTTTATTGCTTTTATTGGAATATTGCACTGTTATATGTTAAGATAACAAGAACATAACTAATAATTTGGATAGATAACAATTATCACAGAAATACATAAAAGATGTTCACTGCAAAATAACTGAGATGTTCACATAACTGATATGTTCATAAAATAAGTCAAAGTTACAAAATGGCACATTATGTGCTTAACAAAATAACAAACAAACAGAAAAGTTTCAAATCCAAGTTACAAAATGGCACATTATGTGCTTAACTACTGAGTCATGCGCCTAGCAATATCCTTCCACTTATTCTTTAATACCATCTTTGATGTACTCCCACCAGTTTCATCATCAAAAACTAATGGCACATCAAGTGCTGATCCAGGCCCACCATGTCTTTTGGCATTCCTTACTTCTTTCAACCTTTCACTGCACCTCTTTCTTGATGGCTTCTTACTTGCAACTTTTTTCTTAGCAGAAGGTTTTGTGACATTGATAGCAGCAGGTAGTGTATATGTTATAGCAGCAGGTTGTGTTTCTGAAACTTGTGTAGCAGCAGGTTGTGAAACTTGTGTAGCAGCAGGTTGTGAATCTTGTGTAGCAGCAGGGTGTGAATCTTATGTAGCAGCAGGGTGTGAATCTTGTGTAGCAGCAGGGTGTGAATCATTTGGTTCAGTTGTGGGATTAACAAGTTGTGATTGTTGTTCTTCATAAAGACACGTCATTTCATTCAGCAATGCATCTAACTCTAGGTCATCAACATTTCCATCAGCTTGTGCAGTAGATGTTTGTGGTGCATCAGGCCTTGTAGAGGCTTTGGTCCTTGGTGTCTTTCTCTGCATAATGCAAAAACATATATAAGAACACATAGTAGATCAACATATAATTCAGAAACATTACATGATACACCTTACCTTTCTCTTCAGTGCATTAGGATATTGTTCCTTAGCCGGACACTTCCTTGAATTATGGCCAAATTTGTCACACTTTGTGCATCTATATGATACACCTACCCTCCTCATCCTTGAACCAGTTTCATCCAGCTCTCTAAACCTCAGTTTCTTAGGCCTTCTAGGGCCATTCTTGTATTGTAGTGGCAACAAGTTTTTAGCATCCACAGTAGGCCACATGTCCATACCATTGATTGGACTGACATTGTTTTCATAGCATGTCTTGTAAGCTTCCCTCATATAGCAAGGGTCAACATATTTCTCAGGTTCTAAATTCTGATATTGCAATGCAGAAACAGCATGCCTACAAGGTATGCCTACAAGATCCCAAAAGCAACAAGTGCAGGTTTTTTTTCCCTACATCAACAACAAACTGCAGCCCATTATATGGGTGGTGGACTTGCCACAAATCACCCATACTCCATGTAGGCAGCCATTCTCCACTTAATAGTGTTTCCTTATCTATCCTTTTCCTAGGATCAGGCATCACATTATGCTTCCACTTATCAAGCTTGACTATACTATTAGCAATCCTGTTCATCAAATAGTTTCTAATCCATTCTACCATAGTGAGTATTGGCTTATCCCTAGCTTGTAAAATGGTACTATTAAAAGATTCACTCAAGCTATTCATCAAAACATCACACTTAGGGTAGAATGAAAATGAATGCTTACACCACAGTTTTGTTGGCACTATCATTAACCAATCCCATGCCTTCTTATCAGGTTGTTTAAGCTCATTCATCTTCTTCTCCCAAGCCTGGAAGTATGTTGCTTTTGCAGCCCCCATTAAAAGGTCCCTAATGGCAGCTCCACCACCAAATTTCTTCTTGAAGTTTGCATACAAGTGTCTCAGGTAAACCCTGTGTTCAATTTGCTCAAACATCTCCTCAAAGACACTAACAAGACCCTAAAACCAGAAGCACACAAACAACAAAACAATATAACATGAGTTTGAATCTATAAACATATTAACTTCATAAAAATGCATAACATATCACACTATGTACCTTTTGTTGGTCTGAAATAAAAACATACTTTCTCTCCTCTCCGATGTCTTCCATAAGCATTGCATAAACCATCTCCAACTTTCCTTTGTCTCAATCTCCACCACACCAAATACCAAAGGATAATATTGGTCATTTGGGTCCCTTGCTACAGCAATTAATAACTGTCCTCCATATTGTGTCTTAAGATGACATCCATCTACCCATATAAAGGGTCTACAACCCTTGGTAAACCCTTTCTTGCATCCATCAAAATAGAAATAAAATCTCCCAAATCTTGGTGGTAGTGTTGGATGTGGTCTCTCAGTACTTATCTTGACTGTATTCCCAGCACAGTGGTTTCTCAACTCAGCTGCATAATTCCATAACATATTATATTGTTCCTTTACATCTCCTTCAATTATTTCCTCTGCCATACATCTAGCTCTCCAAGCTTTCCCTTTGGTTATGCCTACTGAATATTTCTGCCTTAGTTCTGACATTATCTCAGAAACTTTTACTTTCCCTTGTGATTTCCTCTTTTCAACCACTAACTTAGAGACCCACTTGGAATTGGCAGACTTGTTATTTAATACCCTAGCACATGTGTGGGTCCTCACCCAAGTCTTTATCTGATAAGTGTGCCTATCCCCCACTTTGCTACACAAGGCTAAAAAACAACATTTGCCCTTGCACTCAACCCTAACCCTATAACTCTCATTCTTAACAAAAGTTAACTCCCTACCATTTAAAACTGACCATTCTCTAATAGCATCTTTAAATTCAGAAAGAGATTTGAACTCCATACCTAATTTGAATTGAAAGTCTTTGTTAAGCAGCTCTGATCTGAACTTCTCATACTTTGGCTTAGTAGGTTTGTCATCCATGTCACTTTCATCAGCATCTGAACTATCAAGTTCCTCACTAGCATAATCCACATCTTCACAGTTTGTTGCATTCCTCTGTGAACAGGATCCTAAGACCCTTTTAGGCACCAAAAGATTCAGCTACTTTACCTTGCTCCTTGATTTCATCTTCTTTGGATCCTTGGATGCACAAAGCTTGACTCTCAGTGATTTTCCATTGACATCCACCCTATTCCCACTAGCTGAATAATCTACCTGCACTTGTTCAAATTTTTCCTCTTCTACTTCACATGCTCTTTCCTCTTCACTGTCATCGAAAGATTGTCCAACATCAACATCAGAATCAGTGCTATCATCTTCACTAGAAGGTATGAAGTCATCCACATCAGGATGAAGCACCTTGGTCATCATGTCTTTTACACCATGCTCTACCCATAGATGGCCATCAACCTTACAAGACATGCAATGCTTTGCAATTTCTACAGCTTGTGCATCATCAACAACATTTGTAAAACCTTCGTTCATATGTGGAATCTTTCTCCAAAGCATAAAACCTTCATATCCCCAATCTTTAACCAGACTAACAGCTTCAAAAAATCTCCATTTATCTTCGTCCATCCCTTCAACAATTGTCTCCCTACCCCCTCTATAATACCTATGACTGTCTTGAACAAAATTTCCCCCATGGTGAAATATTAAACTAAACACACCCATATCTGCAGAATACAAAGAATAAACCATACATATTGTTAGAAATATATTCACTTGGGACCACATTATTGTACTTGGATGAGAATAGAAACTTTGAGAATAGTACGTACCTTTCAAAATCAAACTTCTGGATATTTTGTTACAAGAACTCTTTCGGATGTTGGAATGCAAACGATATGACTTCTGCAGTTGAGTTACGAACGAAATTGAAGAACCCTAAGGAAGATGAAGATGAAGAACATTGTTAGGGTTTGAAATGAGACATTTCCCAAATGTGCAAAAATCTGGATATTTTGTTAAGAAAAGTACTGAGGGTAAAAGAGTCATTGTAATTCCTAATTAATTGATGTGGCAATATGTTCCAATTAAAAATTAAAAAAATGGATGCCACATTAGTATTTTTGATGATGTGGCCTGATAAAGGTTTAAATCAAAACTTTTAAAATTTGTTAAGGTCAGTCTTGCAACTTTTTTTTTCGCAGAGGGGTTTTTCAAAACACACCCATATGGCAGGGGTGAATATAGGTATTAACCCTAATTTCTACAATAGATACTTATAATCTGCAAATTAAGTTGTATTAGAGATCAAAGGATTAAGGGGTTGTCTCACTGCTTTTCTTTCATCTTCCATCAAGATCCATCAAATTCCCTTATTATGTTTCTTCAAAACCTGCAAAAGCTTATTTTCTTGATCAAAATCAAGGTTAGAAGAAATTATAACAGGTAGCTTTTCATTCGTCTCAAAATAGGCATATTTCAAATTATCAGGAAGTGGTTTAATGTCTAAGGAAGGAGGTTGTTCAATGGACGAAATGGTTGGGGCAGCATGGATGTCAAGAGCTTCAGCTGCATAAACAACTTCATCTATAACTTCATCTGAATGAAAAACATCACCCTACACGACAACATTAATCTCAGCATAAACAGAGCAAATGTTAGTGTTGGTACATGAATCACAAGAGTAAGTATCATCAAAATCTGCTAATGATGGAAAATCTGAACACAATTCAGAATAAGTATCATCAACTAAATCAGAAAGCAACTCTTTTAGATTCACTACTATTTGGGCAGGTAGTTGGTTTGATTCTTGACCTTGCTACATGGCATTTACTAAAGTGGCAAGCTGTCCAATCTGTGTCTACAACGCCTGAATACTAGAGATCACTTATATCCATTTGCTTGACAAGGTCCTTTAGTGAAGGTCCAGAAGGTGTAGAGCACACAATCTGGAAGTCCTTCAGATTCTTATTCGGATCCTCACCTGCAAGACCATTAAATCTTGGCAACAAGTGTATTAAACCAAATTTCAATTCGAAAGGTACAACAAGATCAGGATATTCATTACATAAAACATTATAATTAACATCAGGAGTAGCAAAATCTCTTAATATTCTTTGTTCAACCGTGTTATCAAAAGGGAGAAAAAAAGTTAACAAAGAATGAGAAAGCACAAAACCAATTCAGCAATTCAACAAATGCAGAAATACCAACAATGTCCCTATTGAGAAAAAGAGTGGAAAAATAGGGAAGCGGTTAAAATAAAATCTAAAAATTATAAAAATATGACTAAAAATCAAATCAAATCAGAATAAATATCTACAAAAAATTTCAGATTTTTTTTGGAAATATGGAAATAGAAAATAAATCAAATAAAATAGAAAAGTAAGGAATTTGCGATTTTCGGGGTCAAAATCTTTTAGAATTATATTCTAAATGAGTATTGTTCGTCGATTTTTTTATGATTTTCTGAAAAAACTTTGGAGCAAATCGAAACAATAGCTTCCAAACTTACCTGTTTGGCTGGAATGCCTACCACTATACTACAACCCTGAAAATCAAAAA
The DNA here is from genome assembly GCA_022829125.1 of Lathyrus tuberosus. NCBI lineage: Eukaryota > Viridiplantae > Streptophyta > Magnoliopsida > Fabales > Fabaceae > Lathyrus > Lathyrus tuberosus. The sequence goes on from JALAZF010000536.1 coordinate 3,451,786, forward strand.
GCAAAAACAAAAAACAAAAAACAAAATATTAAACCAAACCCTAAACTAAAATTCTAAAATTGGCTAAAATTAACAAGAATCCCCGACAACGGCGCCAATTTGGTCCGCTGTCGCACACAGATCAAAAACTAGTATTTTTTAAAAAGTATAGCAACGATAACGACAACTCAAGTATCGTTCTCACAAGGATTATTGTAATGTTATTAACCAACACAGTAACGGTTTAGGGGGGGGGTTGGTTTTGATTTATAAAACAAGAGAAAAAGTGATTAAGAAAGTGATTATCAAAATAAGTTGAAACGGTTAATCTGCTCTTTTAGTTTCCCAACTTATCATCGATCCAAATAATTCTCAATTCCTAAGCGGACTCTATCCCATTTTCGATTATAATAACAACCAAATAAGCACAATTGATATTATACGATACATATTCCTAATTTCTAAATTAAGCAAACAGATGAGATATAGTAACCGTGAATTAAGCAATCACGAGAAACATATGCGGATTAAGCAAACACGATTAAAGTATAAGAACATGCAATCATCGAAATAAATCAATCAACCTTAGATAAATCGAATTAAGTAAATAAGATATCACAGAGAAGAATTGAAAGAAAATAGATTTTATTGGAAATTAAAAAAACCTCAAAGTGTCGGCGGAAACCGATTACAACAGATTAATCCGAAGAAGTTAGTTCTCCATAAGATTCGTACAAAGCAAAAACCAAAATTGTGAATAGTGAAAAAAACGTAAAGAATGGTAGCATGGCTGCTACTAGGTATAGGGAAACATCAAATTCGGGTTATAACCCAACTGGGTCGAAAAACATACAAACCCGTCTCAAAACTAAATATTTCTAACGTCTGAAACTTCAACGAATTATTCAAACCTGTTACAGTCCGAATTAGCTTCTTCGTACAACATGAAAGTTGTAGCTCTTTGTCTCAACTTTCCAACACCTGGTAGAACGCATAAATCCGATTCTCGTAACTCCAGTTATGATCCAAACACGGGACAGGTATCAAATAACAGCTAAAGCTGAAAATAATGTTTCGAACCCTAACTTTCCATGTATCAAAGACAGGTATCAAACAAGGGACAAGATGACTTGAAATTCATGTTTGGAACCCTAACTTTCCATTTTTGAAACTCTCAGCTCATGCATAGGAAAAATGTACTTGTACTTTTTGGAAAGCCCAAGACATGGTCTACAACATTCATGTTTTAAGTTTTTCTTGAATCAAAATGTATCATGATGAAAAATGGTTCACAAGTTGGTTACTTTTACAAGCCAGATTTGTCTCAAAATGTTTAAGTGTTGGAAATCAATTTTGAATGAAACACCAACTTCATGGCTTCATAACTTGAAATCTAAGCACTTTTTGGGAATTCATCCTCATTGACAAAGTTGTAGTATGTAAAGAGCTCTTCAAATTGATCTTTGGAGCAAGAAAAATGGATGCTTGGATTGGGATTTATGGATTTGGCAAATTGGCTCCAAATTAGGGTTTTTTCATAACTTAGAAAAAATTCACTTTCTTCAAAGTTGCCCTTTTTACAAGTAACTTCAATTCTCTTGATTTTTCTTGATCAAACTTAATCATCAAACATGTTTCTAATGAATATTGACTTGAGGAACTCATATTTGACCAAAAACCCTAAAGTCAAAGGTTTGACTTTGCAGTGAATGCCTTGTGTATCAGATGAACTCTCACTTCTTGATCTTCAATGAATTCAATATCTTGGGCTATTTGAACACTTTAAATGGACTCCAAGGATGTATTTGAATGTTTTGAATCATGTCCCAAGGTTTGAGGTCACGCCTTGATCAAAAGTCAAAGATGCAATTGACTTTGGTTGACAAAATCCTAATTTATGGCCAGATGAACTTGGATCTTGAAAAACTTGTAATGAGGCCAATTTGCATTTGATATTTGATGAACAGAGGTCTCTTAAGTGTATGAGAACTTGTTTGATTGATGATTCATCCAAAACCTTGGCTGATAAACCCTTTGAGCCTCTTAGAGCAAACCCTAATTCACAGGTGAACAAAAACAACAATATCTTGATAATTGACCTAGAATGCTATGTAAATGAAGATTTAATCTAGTGGGAAAATTTGGGGAATGACATTATCCACTAAGACATTTTTTATTATAGCAAAATTAGTTTGGATAGTTTGTGAGGTGGATGGATAGTTTGTATCAGAGGGTCCAAGTTCAGAAGATTTGTTTGAATGGAGAGGTATGTATAGGGATATTTCAGGGTGAAGATAGTCAAAGGGAATCTGTTCAGACTTAATACAAGGGATAAAAGTAAGCTGGACCAAAGATAGATCTTGAACAATTTTCTCAGTTTCACTTTGAATTTCATATGCAACTTCATCTTGAGGTTGACTCTGAATAGGGGTAAGTTCTCTGTGAGGAGGTGCAGGAGGTAAAGGTTGAGGTGATGGTATACATGTTCTAAGAGGAGAATTAATTTTTGGTTGGTCATGGGTTACATGTTCATCTTCAGAAGAAGAACATGTTGGGTTAAAAGGTTGGTCTTTAGGAGTGAAGGTTCTGATTGGGACAAGTGGAATAGGGTTGATGGTGACAAGTTCAGGATTAAAGGAATTTAGGTTAAGCTTAGCCACAAAAGTTTCTTCATCATGTACTGATTCAGAACTTGATGAAGATGATTTACCACTAAAAATGACAATGGATGGTTCTAACATGGTGTTAATGGGTGATGGTTGATTAGACATAGTTTGCAAAGATAACGGATTCTGATCTTACATAGGTTTAGCAAACGGTGAGGAAGGGTGTATGGGAGAATGAACAGGTGAGGGAATTAGTGATGGGGTTGGTGATTTTCTATTGAGGGTGGAGTAATAAAAAAATATCTTCAGATAATAGATTCAAATTGATACCTTTTCCACCAGCATTCAAAGCTTCTGAAGTTGTCACAATTTCTGAGACAATTTCTGCAAGAGCACTAGGAGCTTCAGACACAATAGACTTCAAACCAGCCATAACGTATGCAGCTTAAACCTTAATAGATTCCATCCCACCAGTAGTAACAACCTTTAGATTCCCAACAACAATGAATTCTGTAGGCTTCAACAACTAATCCAACATCACAAATGCCAAAAGTTGAGCACACTTCAAGCTAGGCCCAATTGACTAATTCTGAACAGGGACAACTACAGTATTCTTCTTTCTAATCAGGGATGCACCAACATCCTCTTCCTCTTCCAACTCAACCAATTTCCTCAATCTCTTCTTCCTTTTAGGTACTTCTGATATGATAGAGACAAAAGCAACTTTCTTGGGAGACCTTCCACTTCTAGTCTTAGAAAGCATCAACTCAATATATGCAATGAGTGTGACGCCCCCGATCTATACCCCCAATTAACACGCAATTAAGGCGGTAAAAAGAAAATTCGAAAATTGATCAGAGTATATTTGAAACATCGTGGCATAGAAAGGGGGAATCACATCAATTGAAACCAAACATACACATGACATGCAACACCTGATCATTTTAGATATGCAACGTGGGGTAACAATCATACAGAGGAAGCTTCGTTCCTTACACCCACTTTTCAGAAATTAGAATTAAAGCGGAAAGATCTAAAATCTGAATAACACATATACATATATACATATAAACTTGGCAGTCATATATCAAGTTATAACTGTACAACCAAAATATATCATCAGATATACAAAACAATCACAAACGGCCACCCTATGCTACCCGGAGTCACATATAAGAGCCGACCGACCAAAATAATGAAGACGCAACGCTTCACAAAAAGGAATACCTCCAGCAGCTCTAATCTGCAACGCCTCATAGAGCGTTATAAAACAGCAGAAGGGTGAGAAAAACAACCATAATATAATTGTATAAAATTATATATTAACACAAACATTCACAAGTAAACATATTTCTCACCACCGTTGCACCACAATTTCTCATAGATCAAACATAACATAATACGACACAATTCTCAAGCATTGACACCACTACACATCAAACATACAACATACATGTAATCACCAACACAATCACACATATTCCATTTCATTAATCACATTCACAATTCCATGCACAAATGACTCATGATGAATGCAAATGCACATAGATCGACACAACGACTCTATGCACATGCCATGCGGGTACCGACTTCCATTGTCTCATGTCTCATCATCAGTTCACTTAGGAACTATTGGAACCATCGCTCGTTACTGAGACTTAGTCAAGTAACTCCCCGTCGGGCCTACGATGTTCACCCGTCGCTTTAGGTCCTCAGGCATCGCCTCATATTTTCGAGGCACACGACGTTAAGGATTGCTTTAAGTCTCCAAAGGAGCCCACAATCGTCTATACCCATCGCTTTAAGTCCTCAGGCATCGCCTCATATTTTCGAGGCACACGATGGTATAGCATATTCCCTCAGGAATCAAACCGTCTCTCAGGACGTTTCCACAATGCACATTATGATGCTTGGCATATAATGACTCATGACACTCACATTGCATCCATGCACACATTCATAATCATGCATAAATCATCAAATACAACACTTAGCATTTCTTGCCTTTCGGCCACAACTTATCCTCACAATAGCATATAAGGCATACATATCCAAAGCACAAACATATAGCATAATACATGACAATTATGCACCATTAAAACGACAAAAGTCGACCATTGACACTATTCACATTTACCGACAAAATAAAATCGGCCAATAAATTCTAAACCATCATAATAAGAAAGTACAGCTCAATGGCTTTCCAACGCATCAAACCACGCCTCAAACCGAAACACAGATCAAAAGTTATGCAGAAAACAAAATTACACGAACAACACTGTTCGCTGGGCGAACCTCCCTCGCGAGCATTCGCTAGCTGCTTCGCTAGGCGAACATCCCTCGCGAGCATTCGCTAGCTCCTTCGCTAGGCGAATGTTCCAGCGAACCAACTGTTAGCTAAAAACAGACACAAAGTTCGCTAGGCGAGCACTTGGCGAACCAAGTCAGAACCAAACAGAGCCAAAAACACCCAAACTTCGCTAGGCGAACCCTCTAGCGAACCTTCGCTCACGCCTTCGCTAGGCGAATGCTCGTAGCGAACCTTCGCTACCCTTCGCTGAATGGTTCGCTAGGCGAACCTGCAAAAACTCAGAATCCTTCAGCGCTGTTGAAAACCCAAAAAATGATATTTTCCAACCCAAACCATTTCCAAATCAACATATTTCAATCAGAACCTATTCTAATCATGTCAACAAACAAACTACCACCTTTACATCGATTTCCAACTGTTAAACCATCGATTCCCACAATCCGACCTAAAATCAAAAGCTATAAAACACCACCAAAACCCACACACACACATACATAACCATACACAAGTATAATATAATCGAGTTTCGCACCCTTACCCGATTAAATCGACTCTAGAACTTGATCTTGATGATTTTTCCACTCTTTTCTTCAATTTCTCTCTTTTCTCTCTTCTCCTCTTTTCTTCTTTCTCTTTTTCTTTCTATTTTTCTTTTTCTTTCTATCTTACTAACTTAATGAAAATAAGTGGGAAAAGACCAAAATACCCCCACACTCAAATATCTCATAAACGATCCCAAAACACGATAAAATATATTCCCGCCAAAAAATAACATATTTTCACATAAAAGTCAGAAATAAAATAATATAATAATAAAATAATCCAAAAAGGACTCAATAAAACAAAATTAGAAAAACGGGGCGTTACAATTCTCCCCCACTTAGAAATTTTCGTCCTTGAAAATCTTACCTGATACAAACAATTCCGGATACGACTCCCGCATCCTACTCTCTAATTCCCACGTCAAATTACCCTCAGCAGCGCCTCCCCACGCCACTTTCATAAGTGCAATCTCTTTGCCCCTCAACCGCTTCACCTCGCGATCCAAAATACCAACCGGTAATGCCTCGACCGTAAGGTTATCCCTTACCTCAACCTCGTCCATCGGAATCACATGTGAAGCGTCCGGAACATACTTCCGAAGCTGTGAAACATGAAAAACATCATGCAAATTCGACAGATTCGGCGGTAACGCCACACGATACGCTACAGCACCAACTCTCGCAGATATCTGGTAAGGACCAATAAATCGAGAAGTAAGCTTCTTAGATTTCAAAGCACGACCAACACCCGTTACCGGTGTAACTCTCAGAAACACGTGATCACCCTCTTGAAACTCAAGATTCTTACGTCTCCGATCATGATAACTCTTTTGTCTACTCTGAGAAGCCTTCATTTTCTCACGAATAAACTTTACCTTATCCGTCGTCTGTTGCACTAATTCCGGTCCAACCACAGAACTCTCACCAGTTTCGTGCCAACACAACGGCGTTCTACATCTTCGTCCATATAAAGCCTCTAAAGGTGCCATTCCAATACTAGAATGGAAACTGTTATTATACGTGAACTCAACCAATGCAAGATAACTGTCCCACGTACCACCTTGTTCCAAAACACACGCTCTCAACAAATCCTCCAAAGACTGAATCGTTCTTTCGGTCTGACCATCCGTCTGCGGATGATAAGCCGAACTCAACCTCAATCTAGAACCCAAAGCCTTCTGTAAACTTTCCCAAAATCTCGATGTAAACGTAGGATCTCGATCAGAAACAATACTCAATGGAATCCCATGCAATTTCACCACCACACTGATATAGATATCAGCTAACCGTTCCAAAGAAAAACTGATGTCAATCGGAATAAAATGCGCCAATTTAGTCAGCATGTCCACAATCACCCAAATAGCATTATGCCCACGCTGAGTGTTCGGTAATCCCGTCACAAAATCCATCGAAATTCTATCCCATTTCCACTCAGGAATATCCAACGGTTGCAACAAACCACTAGGCCTCAAATGTTCCACTTTCGATTTCTGACAAGTCAAACATGCATACACAAACTGAGCCACATCCCTTTTCAAACCAGACCACCAGAAAATCTTCTTCAAATCTTGGTACATCTTATTCGCACCCGGATGAATACTTAAATTACTCCGGTGTCCTTCCTCCAAAATCATTCTTTTCAACTCCGCATCATCAGGAATACAAATACGACTATGAAACCTCAAAACACCAAAATTATCCACCTTGAAATCCATATTCTCATTCCTCATCAAATCCACGAATTTCAAATCCAGCTTTTGTTTCTCACTAACCGACAACATAAATTCATTAGTAACTTTCAACATTCCAAGCCTCACACTAACCGAAGTCACTTCACATACCAAACTCAAATCTCTAAACGACTCCAAAAGTTCCCACTCTTTCACCATCAATGCGGACATATGCAATGATTTTCGGCTCAATGCATCGGCTACCACATTAGCTTTACCAGGATGGTAATTCAAGCCAAAGTCGTAATCTTTCAAGAATTCCAACCATCTCCGCCGCCTCATGTTCAACTCTTTCTGATCAAATAAATATTTCAAGCTTTTATGATCACTAAAGACTTCGAACCTTGCACCATAGAGATAGTGCCTCCAAATCTTCAACACAAAAACTACAGCCGCTAACTCAATATCATGAGTAGGATAGTTTTTCTCATGAACTCTTAACTGCCTTGAAGCATAAGCTACAACTTTACCTTCCTGCATCAGAACACCACCCAAACCAATTAAAGAAGCATCGCAATACACAACAAATGGTTCATTAGGATCAGGTAAAATAAGAATCGGAGCTGTCGTCAATCTTCTCTTCAGCTCACAAAAACTCTCTTCACATTGAATATCCCAAATGAATGCTCTGCCCTTACAAGTCAACTGCGTCAAAGGAAGAGCAAGCTTAGAAAAACCTTCAATGAACCTCCGGTAATAACCAGCCAAACCCAAAAAGCTTCGAATCTCGGTAACGGATCTAGGAGCCTCCCATTGTAGAACTGCTTCTACTTTAGATGGATCCACAGCAATACCATTACCCGAAATTACGTGCCCAAGAAAACTCACCTCAGACAACCAGAATTCACACTTGGATAATTTGGCAAAAAGCTTCCTTTCCTTCAAAACCTGCAAAACAATACGCAAATGCTCTGCATGTTCTTCACGAGACTTAGAATAGATTAAAATATCATCAATAAACACCACCACAAAACGATCCAATTGCTCGTGGAAAATCCGATTCATGTATTCCATAAACACACCAGGCGCATTAGAAACCCCGAACGGCATCACCGAATATTCATAATGACCGTAACGTGTTCTAAAGGCCATCTTCTGAATATCCTCTTCTTTCACCCTTATCTGATGATAACCCGATCTCAAATCAATCTTACTAAATACACAAGCACCAACCAACTGATCCATCAGATCATCAATCCTTGGAAGCGGATACTTATTCTTAATCGTCACTTTGTTCAACTGGCGATAATCAATACATAATCGCATACTCCCATCTTTCTTTTTCACTAACAAAACTGGAGCACCCCAAGGAGAAACACTTGGCCTCACGAACCTCTTTTCCAATAACTCATTTAACTGATTTTTCAACTCCACCAATTCAGATGCCGACATTCGATAAGGTGCCATAGAAACAGGTCTAGTACCAGGAACTAGATCTATCGAAAATTCCACCTCTCTCACCGACGGCACATCTGAAATATCATTAGGAAACACCTCAGGAAATTCGCACACAACAGGAAACACTTCAAGAGAAACTGGACTATCCACAGTCAAAGATGCAAATAATCCAAACAACTGAGCTTCATCCGCCAAAAGTTTCTTCAACTCTTTGGTAGATAAGAAACTCGAGTCTTCATCTTCCCCAAGAGAAGGAAACCTTACAAGCTTATGATAACAGTCAATGTGCACCCGATTAAATTGCAACCAGTTCATTCCCAACACCACATCTAAACCTTCCAACGGTAAACACACTAAATCCATCACAAAGTCTTTACCATAAATGGCTAAAGGACAACTCAAACACACCAAAGAAGTAGTTACTGACCCCATCGCTGGAGTATCAATAACCATCTCACCATCCATCGAAGACAACCCAAGATTCAAACGTTCCGCGCACTCAGACGAAATAAACGAATGAGTCGCTCCAGTATCAATAATAGCAATTAAAGGCGTATTATTAATAAAGCAAGTACCTCTTATCAGACGATCTGCACTTGAGGTCTGAGTTCCCGCCAATGAAAACACTTTGCCACTAGTTGGAGCTTTCTTCTGATTCGGACACTTCGAGCTAATGTGACCAGGTTCCCCACAGTTATAACACTTCACTACATTCTTCCTTTTACAATCAGCTAAAACATGTCCGATACCACCACAATTAGAACACTTATCCACTTTCTTCCTACATTCCATCTGGCGATGACCCAGTTCACCACATTTAAAACACCTAGGAGCATTAGACATACCTCCTCCACTTGACCTTCGATCAAAATTACCCCTTTGTTTACCTTTATCAGCCGGTGACACATACGGACCACCACGGAACTGTTGTTTCCCTTTCCTGTCACTTACACTTTTATAGTGAGCAGAACGAGCCTTACTATCTTCATCATAAATCCTACAGCATTCCACCAAATCAGCAAACCTTCGAATCCTCTGATATCCAATAGCCTGCTTTATCTCAGGACGCAAACCACTTTCATACTTCACACACTTTGAAAATTCAGCAGTCGCTTCTACATAATGAGGATAAAACTGCACAAGTTCCACAAACTTAGTAGTATAGTCAATAACCGACATATTACCTTGTTTTAGTTCCAAAAACTCAATCTCTTTCTTTCCTCGGACATCCTCCGGAAAATACTTCCTTAGAAACTCTCGGCTAAACACTTCCCAAGTAATCTCTTCTTCCTCCTCATCAGCTTCCAACGCCTGACGAGTAATGATCCACCAGTCGTCAGCCTCTTCATGCAACATGTGACTGCCCAGCCTAACCTTATCATCATCGTCATCACAATCCATCACCCTGAAAATCCTCTCAATCTCTTTCAACCACAACTGCGCACCATCCGGATCATGCCTCCCTTTAAAGACCGGCGGCTTATTCTTTCTAAACTCATCATTTCCTGCAGCATTCGGTGCACCCTGCACAGCTCGTGCCATCGCTTCCATCGCAGCAGCCAAAGCAGCATCATTACGACCAACCATATTCTGTTCGTCCAAAACAGAAACTATGGTTAAACAACAACTCGCTCAACACAACTCGCCCAATATGCCAGACACAACCGACACAAACTACACAACTGACACAGACTGGCTCTGATACCACTTAATGTGACGCCCCCGATCTATACCCCCAATTAACACGCAATTAAGGCGGTAAAAAGAAAATTTGAAAATTGATCAGAGTATATTTGAAACATCGTGGCATAGAAAGGGGGAATCACATCAATTGAAACCAAACATACACATGACATGCAACACCTGCTCATTTTAGATATGCAACGTGGGGTAACAATCATACAGAGGAAGCTTCGTTCCTTACACCCACTTTTCAGAAATTAGAATTAAAGCGGAAAGATCTAAAATCTGAATAACACATATACATATATACATATAAACTTGGCAGTCATATATCAAGTTATAACTGTACAACCAAAATATATCATCAGATATACAAAACAATCACAAACGGCCACCCTATGCTACCCGGAGTCACATATAAGAGCCGACCGACCAAAATAATGAAGACGCAACGCTTCACAAAAAGGAATACCTCCAGCAGCTCTAATCTGCAACGCCTCATAGAGCGTTATAAAACAGCAGAAGGGTGAGAAAAACAACCATAATATAATTGTATAAAATTATATATTAACACAAACATTCACAAGTAAACACATTTCTCACCACCGTTGCACCACAATTTCTCATAGATCAAACATAACATAATACGACACAATTCTCAAGCATTGACACCACTACACATCAAACATACAACATACACATAATCACCAACACAATCACACATATTCCATTTCATTAATCACATTCACAATTCCATGCACAAATGACTCATGATGAATGCAAATGCACATAGATCGACACAACGACTCTATGCACATGCCATGCGGTACCGACTTCCATTGTCTCATGTCTCATCATCAGTTCACTCAGGAACTATTGGAACCATTGCTCATTACTGAGACTTAGTCAAGTAACTCCCCGTCGGGCCTACAATGTTCACCCGTCGCTTTAGGTCCTCAGGCATCGCCTCATATTTTCGAGGCACACGACATTAAGGATTGCTTTAAGTCTCCAAAGGAGCCCACAATCGTCTATACCCATCGCTTTAAGTCCTCAGGCATCGCCTCATATTTTCAAGGCACACGATGATATAGCATATTCCCTCAGGAATCAAACCGTCTCTCAGGACGTTTCCACAATGCACATTATGATGCTTGGCATACAATGACTCATGACACTCACATTGTATCCATGCACACATTCATAATCATGCATAAATCATCAAATACAACACTTAGCATTTCTTGCCTTTCGGCCACAACTTATCCTCACAACAGCATATAAGGCATACATATCCAAAGCACAAACATATAGCATAATACATGACAATTATGCACCATTAAAACGACAAAAGTCGACCATTGACGCTATTCACATTTACCGATAAAATAAAATTGGCCAACAAATTCTAAACCATCATAATAAGAAAGTAAAGCTCAATGGCTTTCCAACGCATCAAACCACACCTCAAACCGAAACACAGATCAAAAGTTATGCAGAAAACAAAATTACACGAACAGCACTGTTCGCTGGGCGAACCTCCCTCGCGAGCATTCGCTAGCTGCTTCGCTAGGCGAACATCCCTCGCGAGCATTCGCTAGCTCCTTCGCTAGGCGAATGTTCCAGCGAACCAACTGTTAGCTAAAAACAGACACAAAGTTCGCTAGGCGAGCACTTGGCGAACCAAGTCAGAACCAAACAGAGCCAAAAACACCCAAACTTCGCTAGGCGAACCCTCTAGCGAACCTTCGCTCACGCCTTCGCTAGGCGAATGCCCGTAGCGAACCTTCGCTACCCTTCGCTGAATGGTTCGCTAGGCGAACCTGCGAAAACTCAGAATCCTTCAGCGCTGTTGAAAACCCAAAAAATGATATTTTCCAACCCAAACCATTTCCAAATCAACATATTTCAATCAGAACCTATTCTAATCATGTCAACAAACAAACTACCACCTTTACATCGATTTCCAACCGTTAAACCATCGATTCCCACAATCCGACCTAAAATCAAAAGCTATAAAACACCACCAAAACCCACACACACACATACATAACCATACACAAGTATAATATAATCGAGTTTCGCACCCTTACCCGATTAAATCGACTCTAGAACTTGATCTTGATGATTTTTCCACTCTTTTCTTCAATTTCTCTCTTTTCTCTCTTCTCCTCTTTTCTTCTTTCTCTTTTTCTTTCTATTTTTCATTTTCTTTCTATCTTACTAACTTAATGAAAATAAGTGGGAAAAGACCAAAATACCCCCACACTCAAATATCTCATAAACGATCCCAAAACGCGATAAAATATATTCCCGCCGAAAAATAACATATTTTTACATAAAAGTCAGAAATAAAATAATATAATAATAAAATAATCCAAAAAGGACTCAATAAAACAAAATTAGCAAAACAGGGCGTTACAATGAGCTCCTTAATTTCCTTCTCAATATTCTTTTGATAAGCATATTTCTTCTTGGAGAGTTTCTGAACATCTAAAGCCACCTGCTTCCTTTTGTTAGAAACCTCAAACACTTCAATAGGCTTGTCAAGAATACCCTTGAGTCTGATTACTTTCCCTTCTAAGAAAAATTGTGCAATGAAATTCTTGATTACTTCAGGATTATCCATCTTGGTGATGACAGGATAATCCTCAAGATAAGTAGGATTTGTACACCTGACAGAGAACGGTACCTTTGAAGCTACAACATCTCCTTTCTTCATAATCTTCATATTACCTAGAACAGAAATAAACATAACATTTCCATATATTTCCTTAAGATCCTCATTCCTTAAGATCCTCATTGTCAGACAATTTTCTCAGAGTATCAATTAGACAACCTTGAAAGAACAATTCTGACAAGAGTCTAGCATAAGGCACATTCTTCTTGCGAAGCTTTGTGCTATCTCTGATTGCTTCACACAAATGATGGAAAATATAAGCAGACAGGTTGATCTTGTCTTCATTATTCAAGTAGAAGAGGAAATATTTATAATCCCAAGAAATTTTATCAGTACTTCCTTCCCCAGGAATCAAACAACCAATTAAAATTTTAAATAGAAGCATGAATTCCTTCTTCATGTTCTTGACCTTTCTAAAGTCAAAGAAACAAATTCTATCAGCATTCTCAAACAAGTAAGTCTTGATAACCTGTAAGACCCTAATTTTTGACCCCTTAAGATTCCACATAACATTCACATCTCATTTTGCATCGTTACCACAAACAAGATCATGCTTGAGTTCCTTTATCCCTATCTTCTTTAGCCTTATGCCTTGCAGGGATCACTGAGCATCCATGTCTTTCTTATTTGCCTTTATTTGCTCATGTTTACTAACCTTTAATTAAAATCCAAAAATATGTTTGTTTTTTTTTTGTCTTCACTAACTTTTTCAGGAAGGGAATCAAAGATATCAAATACCAATCCCTCAGCTCGAATGAATTTCATCTGAACAAAGCCAAAGTTGATCTGCAAAAAATTCAAAATTCATCTGATCAAGAGTTTCCAAGATTTAATTGATTACTATTTAAGAGACTCCAAGGTTCATGTGTTTATTTCCATGCCTTCTTTGACAAGTCAAGAATCGAGCCATAACCTAGCACAATCCAACCAACAGGGCATTTTTCAAGTTTTTCAACTGTGCAATCGATTGCACTATTGGTCCAATCGATTGCACCATTTATTTTTTGCCTAGATTTTGATGTTTTCAGCAGTTCAATCTATTCGCGCTACAGTGCAATCGATTGCACAATGACAGAATTGGCAAAAATCAGGATTTTTTAAATTTTGAAGCATTTGGCACCAATTTCATCATTTGGGAATATTCTAGATCACCCAAAAATAATTCCCCTACATAATCAAAATTAATTCCCACCATACACCTTCACTAATCACCACTTGATCTTGATTTTCCCTCCAAATTCAAGTTCCAAGCCTAATTTTCATTTCAAAACCAAATTCCAATCCACCAAATTTTCCAAGCCTAAACTCTATAAATAGAACCCTCATTTCATTTATTCTTCAAGCTTTTGAGAGCCAAAAAACCTCTTGCAAATTCTCTCCCCAACCACCAAAATTCACCAAAAGCTCACTTTTCTTTTCTTGAAAGTTAACAAGAATTCACATTGAATCTTGTTCAACTTTGAGCTAAACCTTCACCCAAACTTGTTTTCTTCATTAATTCTGATAGATCAATGCTTTGGTGTTTGGATCTTGAAGCAATTTGAAGGAATTTTCATATTTGAAGTGGTAATTCATCTCTCACCATTGTTGAAGCTTCATCATCATCTTCCATAATGTAGATCTTTGACGATTCTTGTTACTTGATCCTTTGGATCTTATAATTGTGTTTAATTACTGGTATTTGTTGTTATTTGCTTTGAATTTTCGCGCACTTTTGATTCCATGATCATGAGGTATTTGAAGAAAGTTTTAGATCATGATCATGTTGAATTTTTCTTAATTTTTGCTATCACAGTAGGGTGCAATCGATTTTCATTTTCGTGCAATAGATTGCACAGTTCTGTTTTTTGCCTTGTTTTTGCAATCTGTCAGTGTGCAATCGATTCGCACACTGGTGCAATCGTTCACACTGAACAGAATAGTGTTTTTCACCAATTTTTGGGAGTGTTTTGGTTGTTTCTTCATTCCTAACCCTTCTCTTTGTTCTTAGCCTTAGATTACATAATTTTGTGGTTTAATTTGGTTTTCTCTTCATCTATTTCTCCTTTCTTTGGATCGATGAAAGTCTTATGGATCTTAGAATTTCTTTGTTGAATTCTTGATCAAGACGAGATCGTCACCTATTTTTTCTTTTTGTGCGGTATTGCTTTTGGATGACGATCTACATATCGTTCATCTAGCATGCATTAGCACAAAGATCACAATTGACCAGCCTCATTGTAGGGTAATTACTACGTAAATTACTCGGCGATTGCTTAACATAGCTCTACATTTGTCCCTCTTTATCCAATTCGGAACTTGAACTTTCGTGGTCCGAACCTTGATTGGTCATGTCAACCCAATGATGGTTAATCTTTTGTATTAGGTTCAAAATATTTGAAGCTTGTTGTTATAGAGGCTTTGATTTTATCAATCTTCTAACAAGTCTTCATTAACCTTGACCTAAGTACATTGTTTAATCACTATAGTTTAAGACGCAAAACGGAATACTCGGTGAAGGCTTATGGCACTAGAGCCCTTGTGCTACTAGTCACTAACTTCTAACCTTACCTTTATGCTTCCTTCTTGCTCCCTATCTCTCTTTATTTTTTATGCTTCATGTCATTATATCATTTCATCTCTTGTTTATGCTTCCGCAATTTTTTCCTTTGTCCGTTGGACACATGTTTATGCTTCCGCAATTTTTCCTTTGTCCGTTGGACATAAGTTTATGCTTATGCCTTTTTCTCTTTGTCCACTTGGACCAAAAACATTAATAAAGGCCAAAACCTCTATAAAAGTTGTGCTTTTAATCTTGGACTATGGTTACTATCCTTTGCATCGGACATGGAATTTTGCACCTAGACCTTGGACTTCATTGCTATTCTTGGATCCTTGGACTTAGTACTAGACCTTTTCCCGTTGCTTTGGAATTATGGTTCGAAGACTTTGAAGCCTTGTGCTTTTGCTTGGTTTATGGCGAAGATAGCTACATTTGTGGTTAGATCATTCTTATCTTTAGCTTTTACTTTATACTTTAGGATAGTCACTTCTTCTCCACCCATTCTTCAATTTTCAAAACTCTCTCCCTTTTTCAAAACCTTCTTGTTTTCAAACTATCACCTCTTTCATAATCAAACCTTGACTTTGTCAAGTGGTTTTACTATTTTCTTTTCATTTCTTAACAAATGCTAAACTACATAAGCATGTTGACACCTTTTTCAAAAGACTTTAAAAAATACCAAACTCATCAAACTCTTTTTGTGCCCTTGTGTACTTTTCCTTTAAACTTTTTCATAAGTTTAGACATGATTCATTTCTTTAAGCGGAATTATTCGCTTGGAAATGACGACTTGTCTTTACATTTTAAAATCAACCAAAACAAACAAATTTCATTCTTTGTACCACGAACAACGGGGTTTTGATCCTACATTGCACATCGTGGGTACGTAGGCATAAGGCGACAAGTCTCTCCAAACACAAAAATCTTAAAAACAATTTCTCTTCTCATCTCCTCAATCACTTTTCAAACAAACTTTTTCAGCTTAAAAAGCGTAAATATTTCAAAGGGTTCCTATAGAGTACTATAGACGTTTTGCGTGCTAACACCTTCCCTTAATGTAACCAACCCCCTTACCCAGTCTCTGTTCACTTATTCTTGTTTTAAGAGCTTGTGTAGGTTTTGTTCACTCTTTTCCTTTCCTTTTTGGATAAAATAAAAGTGTGGTGGTGACTCTTGCTTTATGAGTTAAGTTAATAAATAACTTACACTCACGATTTTGCCGCTACAGAAAAGTGGCGACTCTGCTGGGGACTCTGGTTCTTAGTTGGTTCAGCCTACTTTGATTTATTTACGCTTTATCTGTTTGATTTGACTATTATTGGTTGTTATGTCAAGGTACTTGGTGATCTGTGTGGTGAGATAAGCCCAATACCCAGGCTTGAGCATACACCCAGGACTAGGGTGGAAAGTAGTGTGACTTGTGTGGCATTTGGCTAGACTTAGTATACACGAAAACTCCACATCCGGATGAGGTTTTCTTTCGTAATGTTCTATCCTGCGCATTGGTGCAGATGATGGGATGTAACCTAGAAAACTGTCGACTCTGGAGACCATTCCCAAGAAGTCAGTTGAGGCACTTCTCCCAAGAGGTAGTAATGGCAGAGCAGAAATGGAAAACCCGTTATGCTTCTTGATCCGAGGACCCGAAGCTGAGGACGTTAGAACCTTTAACCCATCTTGGCCTTATTAGAACGTGGTGTGGTGGCTATTCAGGTGCAGACTTGGATCAGTTATTACGCGATACCACACTCAGACGAGACTCTCTTGAGAATGTTATTGACTACCAAGCAGTTGGGAAATCGATAATATCCGAAAGATGGGTT
The DNA here is from genome assembly GCA_022829125.1 of Lathyrus tuberosus. Taxonomy (NCBI): domain Eukaryota; kingdom Viridiplantae; phylum Streptophyta; class Magnoliopsida; order Fabales; family Fabaceae; genus Lathyrus; species Lathyrus tuberosus. Next base: position 3,469,080 of record JALAZF010000536.1, read on the forward strand.
GTAGACTCTGGGAACTTCTTTAGAACCTTGTTCAGCAGGTGTTAAACCTTAGTACATACCTTTGTGGGTTGGTTCTTAACCTTGACTCCATGCTCGTGACTCAAACCTTTGAACCCATGTGCTTTGAGTGATCTTGTTCGTGGTTGTTGTATCCATGCACTCTTGCATCCATGAGCATACCTATGCATTCTTCCCAGTTGCCTCAGAAACTCATTTCAACTGTCTCTTTCTTCAGTTATCTATTCACCGTCAAGCTGTTTCCTCAACACAACTACGAAACTAGAGTTGTTGTCAGATTGAGAATGGAAAAACAAGAACAACATAACATTGAAGTCAGAATGGAAATTGATGAGTTGAAGGCCGGCATGACCAAACTCACATAAATGATGCAAGTTTTGATTGCTAGAGGTGAACCACCTCATAAGACCGTGATCTCTCAAATCTCAACTGCTGTTGACCCTCCACCAATCCAGCAACCAGCTTCTACTTGGCCAGAATTTGGGTTACCTCCGAATTACTCGCCACCCTTTGCAACTACTCCTGTGTTTGTGCCGTCTGTACTTCCAGTATCTTTAGCTCCATTGTTCACTGAACCTCAGCCTGTTGTGCATTCTGCTGCTCAAGCTATTCCTGAGAATCCTCCTTTCGTGTACCATGCTGCTTGTCCACAATCCGAAAGTCAGGGAGAACCTGGATACATTGAAGAAGTCAGGGAGCAATGGAAAACTCTAGACAAAAGGATAAGAGCCGTGGAAGGAAGTGATTTCTTTAGTGCTGTCGCAATCGACATGTTCTTGGTTTCATATTTGGTTATGCCTGCAAAATTCAAAACTCCTGATTTTCAGAAATACAAGGGGCACACTTGTCCCAGAAGCCACTTGGTGATGTACTGCCGCAAGATGGATGCTCATGCCAAAAACGACAAACTGCTCATTCACTGTTTCCAAGACAGCTTGAGTGGGGCTTCAATGTAATGGTATATGGGACTTGAGAAGAACCGTATCCAAAGTTGGAAAGACTTGGCTGATGCTTTCTTAAAGCAATATAAGTACAATTTGGACATGGCACCTGATCGCCGTCAACTGCAAAATATGTCTCAGAAAGAAAAAGACTCCTTTAAGGAGTACGCTCAGCGCTAGAGAGAGCTAGCTGCTCAGGTGGAACCACCCTTGGCTGAAAAGGAATTGACTAGATTGTTCATGGACACTCTTCAACCACTCTTTTAGGAAAAGATGATAGGAAGTGTATCATCTGGTTTTGCTGACCTAGTGACTATTGGAGAAAGACTAGAAGAAGGTATCAAGAAAGGAAAAATTACTAATGCTGAAGCCTTTAGTGGTGCTAAAAAGTATGTTGGGAATTTTCAAAAGAAGAAGGATGGGGATACCCATGCTGTTTCAGTTGAAGGGAAACCTCGTCACAAGCAACAACAATATGTAACTGCAGTTTCTTCTGTTGTCAATGCTCAACCAGTTCAAGCTCCTCGTCAGGTTGTTAGACAGAATTAGAATCACAATAGGGTTAACTTTGATTTTATCCCGATGTCCTACACTGAGCTGTATCCATGTCTTGTAAAGAAAGGTTTGATTACAACAAGGGATATACGTCCTCCTCCAAATCCTCTCCTAGCCGGCTATAAGGCTGATCTTCACTGTGAGTTCCATCGAGGTGGGGCAGGCCATAACTTGGATGGTTGCTATGCATTAAAAGCTAGAGTACAAGAATTGGTGAACTCAAAGATTCTGACTTTTCTTGATGATAATCCCAATGTTGTCAAGAATCCTTTGCCAGAGCATGCCGAGTGAAGTTTGAATCAGTTCATACAGATCATCTCCTAAAGCCACTATTTCAGACAGGACAGCTCATCCTTGTTACAGATTAATCACTAGGCCTTGTTTCTTTCTGTTTGTACTTTTCTTTGATTGTATTGTCTGTTTGCTTTCGAACTTTATTTGTACTTTCATGGTAATTTCAATGAAATGAGCATTGCAATATTTTGATTCAATCCATTTATATCCACTGTGTGCATCTTTATGCTTTCTTTTTCACAAAAAAAAATATATCTCCTATTCACTTTCTTTATCAAACTTTTGTTTATGCAAAGATTGGAGGGAGGATGATGAAACGAAATACCTGAAATTGCTGGATTGTACGCTTTCAATTGAAACTTGGCTGATGATGTACAGGCATTGTTTCAACTCCCAAACACTGGAGAAATAAGGAAGTTAATCCCTTGTCAACCCCTTTGAGCCTAGAAGTTTGAGTATCTTCCTGTACGAAAAAACCCGCAATCTTAACCTGGGGATGGGTAGTTCTCAGTTAATTTGACTGTGCATTTAAACACAAGAGAATCATTGCAATCACAAGCTTTCCTTCGCACACATTGAAGAAGTGTCGAAGATGTCTTTCAAATCAAAAGCCAATGATGGTTCACCGTAATCATTAAGCCAGACAGTCACTATCTTTCGAAAAAAAATTAAAAAAAAAAGCCCGCTAAGTCAAAACCTATGAAGGAGACTTAGGCAAAAATTGGGGCATCCCGCTGACTGTAAGCTCAAATGACACAGCTCAGGCAAATGTTAGGGATAACAAAAGAAAAATCAAGAGGTTACCAAAGTCCTCAAAAACAAAATGAGTTGATCGAGGTCCTCATCAAAAACAACAAAATGTTGTAAGAAAGAGTGACTGCCATCTCAAAAAATCCCTTGGCCCTTGAGCCATCATCACAACAGTGTTGCAATTCCAAAATCACTTGGAACCTGAATGCATTGTTTGAATTAACTGAGTATAGGACTGAAGATCATCATAAAGAATAGGTTGGGTACAAATAAACTTTGAGCCTATATCCTTTGTTTCAAAAACCGTGAACCAGACCACGTTACAACCTTCAAAAGACCTAATTGAAGCTAGGTTTCTTTTGAAAGCATACTACAACAAGGTTGCGTAAATTGATTCCTATGTTTGTTGCCAATCATTTGCTTTGATGTCTTACCTTTGCTTTCTCTTTCATTTTGAGTGATTAAACCACCATGTTGTGACAACTGATTAATTTTGCTTTACATCAATAATATCATTCCAAAAATGTTTTTTTGATTTCAAAATTGCATTGAGCTTTGCATTAAAATTACCATATTTGAATAATCTTATTTGCAGGCAAACTTTCCTCATCAAGAAATTTCAAACAGTTGAGAAACTTGGTCAGTGATCCTATCAGGGGCACATTACTTCCAAATCCTATTGTGAATCAGTTCAATATTTATTGCTCAGTGCAAGTTACTCTCAGAATTGGTTAGCCAGAAGATCTCTTTCAAGACCCGTACTGAGTTTAGCCTTCTCAATAGTTATTTCAAGAACTGAAGCCATGATCAGTTCATCCCTAACAATAGTCAAACTGAAGCCATGATCAGTTTTTCCTCAGCATTCATTTCAAGAATTGAAGCCATGATCTTTTCCCCTGCAGCAGTCAAACTAAAGCCATGATCAGTTTATCTATATCAGTCAATCAATCTGGGGCAGTCTTCTTCAAGAATCCTCAAGATGTCTTTCCTCAAAAGACCATCAGCCTGATACAATTCATAAGTGTGACAGAGATGTGTTCAACATCTTTTCTCCAAGCAGAGTGGGCAGTGTTCCCTGTGTTGAGGAATCGAAGTTCCATTCTTACCTCACAAAAGAGTCTATCTCAGTTGTCTCTATCATATGCATTGAATACATAAATCATTCATATATCATACATAGAAATATTTGCATAGCTCAAAGTGTGTTTCATGCTCATGTGCATTTCCCGAGGTCCTGTTGCTTTCAACATCTCACCTTGTGATCAAAGACCAACTTACTTGGCGCCTACCAAACATTATCTGTCTTTTCATTCAGTGTTATTCCTAGATGTTGTTGTTTCCTCGTGCATCCAGTGCTATTCCTGGATATCCTGTTTGTCTTCTTTCTTTCCAGTGCTATTCCTGGATATTTTTGTTTCCCTGTGCATCCAGTGCCATTCCAGGATCTTTGTATTCTTTCACTCCAGTGCCATTCCTGGATGTCCATCTCTTTTGATCTCCAGTACCATTCCTGGATATCTTGTTCCTCTTGTTTCTCCCAGTGATATTCCTAGAAGTTTTGCCTCTCTTCTATAATCCCCCAACAATTTTTTTTGGATATCTTTCAGCGCCATTTCTAAAAGTTTTATTTGTTCATTCAATGCCATTCCTGGATGATTTTTCTCCTTTGCATTCAGTGCCATTCCTGGATGTCTCTCTCACTATCATTTAGTGCCTTTCCTGAATGTAGTGATTTACCTTTACTTTCAGTGCCATTCCTGAAAGTTTTATCTGTTCTTTCAGTGCCATTCCTGAATGTAGTTTCTATTTTCAGTGCCATTTGTGAAAGTTCTTTTCACTTTATCCAATGCCATTCTTGGATATCTTCTCGTCAACAGAGTCCAATGCTATTCTTGGATATTTTTTATGTTTATCCTCTTTTATCCAATGCCATTCTTGGATACCTTTTCCCCAACCAAGTCCAATGCTATTCTTGGATATCTCTGATGTTTAACCTTGCCATCCAATGCCATTCTTGGATGTCCCTAGTGAAGTTTTCAAATGGAATTTTGTTTATATCCAATACTATTCTTGGATGACTCTGAAGTTTTGTTACCCCCATTCAATGCCATTCTTGAATGTTGTAGTTCCTTTCATCCAAGGCCATTCTTGGATATTTTACCCCAATAGAGTGTTTTTTTCACCCCATCCGATGCTATTCTTGGATGACGCTACTGTTTTTACCAGAAACTTTCCTGTTATTGTCCATTGCCATTCTTGGACATCTTTTGACATACCTTTTGTCTCGTTCATAGTTTCCATCCAATGCCATTCTTGGATGTCACTACTCGTCTTTCAGGGTCTTGTCCCTCTGTTTCTAACTATTGATGGATAATTCTTGTCACCTTGATAGATATCAAGAAATACCTTCTGTTCCCCAATGTGTCTTTTTTACGTCATCTCACTTAATTTACCGTAAATTCCTTGTTTTTTGCTTCCCCGCATAGTGTCTGCATCCTTTGCATTCATATCATTCTTGTGGAATCTTAGGGCTAAAAAATGCCGCTTTTTGTATTTAAGTATCTTCATATCTCCCGATAGAAGAGACTTAAATAGGGGCAGCTGTAAGACCCTAATTTTTGACCCCTAAGACTCCACATATCATTCACATCTCATTTTGCATCGTTACCACAAACAAGATCATGCTTGGGTTCCTTTATCCCTATCTTCTTTGGGCTTATGCCTTGCAGGGATCACTGAGCATCCATGTCTTTCTTATTTGCCTTTATTTGCTCATGTTTACTAACCTTTAATTAAAATCCAAAAATATGTTTGTTTTTTTTTGTCTTCACTAACTTTTTCAGGAAGGGAATCAAGGATATCAAATACCAGTCCCTCAGCTCGAATGAATTTCATCTGACCAAAGTCAAAGTTAATCTGCAAACAATTCAAAATTCATCTGATCAAGAGTTTACAAGATTTTATTGATTACTATTCAAGAGACTCCAAGGTTCATGTGTTTATTTTCATGCCTTCTTTGACAAGTCAAGAATTGAGCCAGAGCCTAGCACAATCCAACCAACAGGGCATTTTTCAAGTTTTTCAACTGTGCAATCGATTGCACCATTAATTTTTTGCCTAGATTTTGATGTTTTCAGCAGTGCAATCTATTCGCGCTACAGTGCAATTGATTGCGCAAGGACATAATTGGCCAAAATCAGCATTTTTCAAATTTTGAAGCATTTGGCACCAATTTCATCATTTGGGAATATTCTAGATCACCCAAAAATAATTCCCCTACATAATCAAAATTAACTCCCGTCATACACCATCACTAATCACCACTTGATCTTGATTTTCTCTCCAAATTCAAATTCCAAGCCTAATTTTCATTTCAAAACCAAATTCCAATCCATCAAATTTTCCAAGCCTAAACTCTATAAATAGAACCCTCATTTCATTCATTCTTCAAGCTTTTGAGAGCCAAAAAACCTCTTGCAAATTCTCTCCCCAACCACCAAAATTCACCCAAAGCTCACTTATTTTTTCTTGAAAGTTAACAAGAATTCACATTAAATCTTGTTCAACTTTGAGCTAAACCTTCATCCAAACTTGTTTTCTTCATTAATTCTGATAGATCAATGCTTTGGTGTTTGGATCTTGAAGCAATTTGAAGGAATTTTCAGATTTGAAGTGGTAATTCATCTCTCACCATTGTTGAAGCTTCATCTTCATCTTCCATAATGTAGATCTTTGATGATTCTTGTTACTTGATCCTTTGGATCTTGTAATTGTGTTTAATTACTGGTATTTGTTGTTATTTGCTTTGAATTTTCGTGCACTTTTGATTCCATTTTCGTGCAATAGATTGCACAGTGCTGTTTTTTGCCTTATTTTTGCAACCTGTCAGTGTGCAATCGATTCGCACACTGGTGCAATCGATTTGCACTTAACAGAATGGTGTTTTTCACCAATTTTTGGGACTGTTTTGGTTGTTTCTTCATTCCTAACCCCTTCCCTTTGTTCTTAGCCTTAGATCACATAATTTTGTGGTTTAATTTGGTTTTCTCTTAATCTATTTCTCCTTTCTTTGGATCGATGAAAGTCTTATGGATCTTAAAATTTCTTTGTTGAATTCTTGATCAAGACGAAATCGTCACCTATTTTTTCTTTTCGTGCGGTATTGCTTTTGGATGACTGTAGCGCGATTTTTTGCGTGGTTGTAAAGCACTATCGCTTTGGGGTACTACAATTCGATTCATTTTTTATCCTATTGAAGCTGATGAAGGAAGGGAAATAGATGTCTCCAATTAACCCTGCTTGCATACTGAGTTTAAACAGATGACTGTTGGTTTACAGATGCTATTGAGATTGTGGGTCTCTCTTAGGTTATTTTTTTAAGAACACAGTGTTTAGGCTATTGGTAGGATGTTTAAGACTGATGCTTTTCGATTGATGTATGAAGATACGGGATTTTGGGTTTTTTTATTAGTGTGCTCGCTAAGATTTTTTCCAACCTTATGCCTACGTATTCCAGTTTAACGAAACAGGGAAATCAGAGCAATTGTAGTTCCTCCTATTCTATGGGAGGAAAAAGGTCGTTTTGGTGTCTTGTTCAATGCCCAAGACGTGAAGCTAAAGGCTATTTGTATCTTGTTCAAAGCCCAAGATGTGAAGCTAAAGGGTCTATTTGTATCTTGTTCGAAGCCCAAGATATGAAGCTAAAGGGGTTTGGCTTTAGAGAGAATTTGTCATCTCTAAAGGGGATATTTGGCCTGTTTGTCACAACTGTTGGGTGACTGATTTATAAAGGAGAATTACTTTAACTGGGATATGTGAATCCAGCAATGCCATAATTTCCTTTATAGGGGAACTTTTTTAACCTGAAGGAGAAGACTTTAACTCAGTGTAGAGAAATGCCATCTTTTCTTAGGAATTTCTCATGCTAAAAGAGGGACAATGGCGTGGATGTAAATAATCCAGAGGCTTGCCGCTTACAACAATTAGATGGGGGAAAAGGAGTTGTTGATGTTTGTATACTGTGAACGAGGCACAACTTTTGATGCTAAAAGGTTGATTGACTCAAATCGGGGTTTCCTTATACAAAGCCTAAGAGGGGGCTATTGACCCAACAAGAGGGTGTTCTTATGTGTCTCGTACGAAGCCCGAGAGAGAGGATAAAAGGGTTGACTCAACAAGAGAGTGCTTTTGTATGTGTCTTGTACGAAGCCCAAGACGGAGGCTAAAGGTGTTTGACTCAACAAAAGAGTCTTTATACCTCGTACGAAGCCCGAGATGGAGGCTAAAAATGTTGGACTCAATAAGAGAGTCTATTATACTCAACAAGAGAGTGATTTTTATCTCGTACAAAGCCCGAGATGGAGGCTAAAAGGGAAGTGACTCAATAAGAGAGTCTTTTATATTCAACAAGAGAGTGTGAATAGGTTAGCTCCGCTGGGGAGAATCATTGTACAAAGCCCAAGAGGAGGCTAGGGTGCTGGTGACTGTTTTAGTTTAGTGACAGATCCAGTATGTTGGATAAAGAGAAAATCAGTTCTTATATGGGTAATGTTGTGCTTTGGGATTGATTAGAGGATCGGGGTTATTTCCTGTTCTTTAAGGAAATGGGAAATCCAAAAGGTATTGAGACTGTCCAAGTCTACGGGTGTTTTGAGAAATCGATTCTCAGGTAGTGAATGATCTTTGTATAATACCCAAGAGAAGGCTGGCATGTTAAGGGATGAAGGTCAACCCATTAACTGGTCTGACACTTGACTCAGAAAGACAGCTCTAGCAAATTGATGACTAGGTTCTATTCCTATACCTGTAGAGGTCTCTGGGTCCTTGTACTAAGCCCAAGAGAAGGAATGAGAGCTTTTAAGAAGCCGAAGGGTCCTTGTACAATGCCTAAGAGGAGGCGGGGATGCTTTTAAAAAGCCTGTGGGTCCCTAAACCCCGAGAAGTTCAAGACAAGCCATTCACCGAGAATAGATCAAGCCAGGAAAGTCCGAGAATTTGGAAGAAACTCAAGAGATGCCATTCACGGAGAAAAGATCATCCCTGGGGAGTAGAGTCTCTTTGACAATTTCTAAGGGTGACAGTCTTAGAAAGGGTTCACCGAGAATGCTGTCTTTCACGTCTCCCTATTGTTTAACCACAAGAGGAGGGAAGAGGAGGGAAGACTGTTTTTGGTAATCCTATGGGGATCTAGTTTTGACTGTATTTAAGAGTGACCAACAGGGCTTTACTTAGTGGTAGACGTAGTTGTCGGGGAAAACTCTAAATAACTATACTAGTATTACACAGTTGATATTTGACAGGTATAAAAGTTTGTGAAAGAAGACTTACAGTGAGCAGCCCCACAATACAGTTATATATATGAAAGCGGGTAAACACTTACTCGGTTGTAGAGATTCCATGCTGTTTGGTTAGTCTGTTCAACAAAGAAAGCTTTGATAACAATATTATATTCAAAATCAAAGGAGAAAGTGCTTTGAAAAGATTGTTGGGGCTTACAGCACAAGGAGAGGCCCAAGGTTCTATCAGTGATTGCACTGTTGTTTTGTACATTGTACAGGGACTTATACAAGTGACTGAGGCCCAAAAAGGTTTTCTGTACAAAGGGGTGGGTCTTACACTCTCTCAAGAGGCCCAAAGGATTATTTTTGTACAAGTGGTGGGGCTTACAGCTCAAGGAGAGGCCCAAAAGTTTTGTTTTAAAAGGCGACGATCGCGTCGAACTTTTTGGTGGTATCGGGACTTATACAATACACTGAGGCCCAAATTGCTTTGGTTTTCAAAAAGGGTTGGGTCTTACACTCTACTAGAGGCCCAATGATTTTTAAAGAATGGGGCTTATAACACGAGGGTAGGCCCAAAGGGTTTGATTTTTAAACTGGAGATCGCGCAGAGATTTTGTTTTAACGCAGAGGGACTTATACAATATCTGAGGCCCAAAATTGTTTTGGTTAAAAGGGGATTGGGTCTTACACTCTATTAGAGGCCCAAAGTGTTTAAAAGTTTTGTTTGAGTAAAAATCAAGGAAACCCTAAATTTGTTTTCTTTTAAAAGGAAATATTTAAAGAAAATCAAATAAAAATGATAAAAATACCAAATAAGTTTGAATAAACCACTTTTGATTTTTGTTGAAGGTTTGAAAAATGAGGCTTTAATCACAAGATAAATAAATTTATTCACAAAAATGATAAAAGATGAATTTATTCACAAAAATACCAACTATATTAAATAAATAATATAAATTTAATTTTTTTGAGGAATAAAATATTTCAACATTTTTGTGATTTTTTGCAAAAAGAACCAATAAAAAATAATTAAAATTGAGGGAGTTATTAATTTTTCAAATCATTAAAAATAATAAGAAAAAATAATAAAAAAAGTGGAGAAAATAGCAAAAAGAGGATCTGGGGCGAGGGGGATTCGAACCCCAGACCTCTTGTGTATAGGGCGTGCGCCTTACCACTGGGGTGGTGATACATCCGTTGATAGAAACACAACCACAAATATATAAGGCTTGCCTTGTTTTTGGCCTGGCCCAAGGCAAGGCAAGGCAAGGCAAGATTTTGGTTGAAAACGTGAAGGCCATAACTTTCTCATTTCTCCATGGAGTGGGACAAAATTTAGGTCTATCCAGCCTAGAATTTCACAAGGAATCCAATGGTGGTGGTATTTTTTTTTTCAGATCATGCTCCTATTGAAAAACTCGATAGTGGTTTTGAAATAGGCCATGATTTGCATTTTCTATGTCATCTCTTGGTACAAGCATGAATTACATGATAATTTGGTGCAAACACAACACATATAACATGTATAAGGGATGCATGATCAGTGGACATCAAAAGAAAGCATGGTTCAAAGAATCCAAGTTGTGATGCTTACCTCTTTTTGGAGCTTTTGTGCAATCTGCCAGGCCACTTGTTCCAGAAATGATTTGATGCTTTTGACAACCTCAAATGATCCCTTAGAAGCTTTTAGGATGGTTGGAATCAGCTAGAAACCTCACGAACAAGTTTGAGCTCTTTCTTGCAAAAGGGGCAAAAGTGGCCAAAATAACAACTCTCTCAAATGGTGTTCCAGATGTGTGGACCCATTTGGGACAGTTCAAGGATGATATTTAGAGTGTGTTTGAGGTTTTATCTGGTTTGGAAAGTGACTGAATCAAGACATGGCTTGAAAAATGCACAAAAGTCTTATTTTGAGATTTTGAGAGGTGACTTTGTGATTTTGGTGTTACATGTCACTTGTGAGAGTTTGGACAACTTAGATATGATATATTGGATGTGTTTGGATCATAAGTTATGGTGGAATTGCTCTCTAACTCAAAAACTCAGAGTTACCTTGCTAAATAAGGTATTTTTTCCTAGAGAAAGAGATTTTGAGGAAAGCAAGTGTTGTAGTGCTTTGGTGTACTCAAACTGAACACAATTGAGCTCTATTTATAGTAGATCAAGTTTGTTTTGGCTGCAATAGTGAATGGCAACTGCTACAGAGGTTTGGCCAATGTTGAGCAATGAGAATCCAAGTCTCCTCTAGCCATTGATTAGAGGTTAGGGCACAGGCTGCTGGTCCCCTTGGTCTTGGATAAGTCTTGATTGAACTCAGTTGGAAATGGCTCAGTCCATGCCACCTTGGTGCATCCATTGAATGCTCCAATCCAAAATTGGAGTCTTGTCCCTCTTTTAGGCATTTCTAGGTTTGGCATGCTATTTTTGGTTCCAAAGACTTGGGAGGCTTGGGATCAGAGTTGGTTCCTCCTTGGTCCCCCCTTGAGGTGTTCAGATGGATAGAGTTGCTCCCCCTTTGCAAAATTTGAGCAAATCGAGCAAAACTCCCAAATCTGCCTTGCCATGATAGTTTGCAGCAAGGCATATTGACATTGTCATATCTCATGGCTCAAGTGGACTTTGATGGAGTTCTTGGCCATTTTGGAAAGCCCTCATATGATACAACAACTGTTTGATCATAATTGGTTTTGATACTTTTTGGGTCCAAGTGAAAAATGCCCCTACATTTGAAAAAAAGTGAAGGCAGATTCTGACTTAGTGAAAATTTCACTAAGTGTTGGAAAAATGTGACATTTTCACTTTTTGTGATTTTGATCATTCCATAACTCAAAATTCATGAGGAATTGGAATGAGTTATGTTTGAAGCTTTTGTAGAGTGCCATGAGAGCTACGAATCCAACTTTGGATGGGGAAAAATGGCCTTATGGTTTAGGAGTTATGATCCTCCAAAGTTGGTACCCTAGCCACTTTGTTCCATAACTTAGAAAAATTTCTAAGTTTTTATGGTTACCCCTTTTACAAGTTATCCCACTTTTCTTTATTTTTCTTGATGAATGATGATTCCAATCACACATTAACATCATTTTAGGGTTAAGGAACCATAATTGTGAAAAATCTCAAAAAGTCAAAGTTGACTTTTGTACACAGTTGTCTTTTGGTCAAATGAATTCCAAACTGTGCGATCCTCTATGAAATCAAGTCCTTGACCTAAATCAAACTTGATGGATTGATTTCATAGGTGTTATAGGGTGTATTAAATCATGTCCTAGGGTTTGGGAGCATGTTTGGTCAAAAGTCAAAGGTACAGTTGACTTTTTCCGCGAAACCCTAATTGTGCTTCTGATGAACTTGAAACTTGTGAACTAAGCTTCTTGGATCAATCCATTATTGCAAATGGATCAATGTGGTTTATTAGAGACCCTCAAATCATGTCTTGAGGTCTTGGCTCATGTTTTGTCCCAAAAGTCAACTTAGGGGTGAATTAGGTCAAGAAACCCTAATTCCTGATTTTTTGTGAATGCATCCCCTGAGGTTAAATTGACTTGATGATTGGGTTCATGATGTCCCTTGGAGCATCTTAGGTTATGATTTGAAGCATTAGCTTATTCCCAGAGGAAGATTTCCATCTGGAGGCCCTGGTCAACCGAAACCCTAATTTGGTGACAATGGCGATCTTGAGGCTTAATCCACTTGGAATGTTGCAGCCTTGTGCATGATCCTTGATGAGGGAGTCCTCTTGATCCATTGGGGATGTTTGAGAGGCTAGACAAGTTGAAGATCATGTCATTCCTTGATTGATCTTTTGTCTAAGAACTCTGAGAGGGCTTGAAACCCTAATTTTGATTGTAGTGGATGCTCACCCATCTTTTGGGAGACTAATGAGGCATAATGATACACCCATATTGTGATGATGATTTGCACAAAGATGGGAAATCTTAGTGGTCAAAATTTGGGGTATGACAGATGCCCCTATTTAAACTTCTTGGACCCGAATGTGTGAATGGCAAAGGTATTCGGGCATTCGGGGTGCAAGAGGATTAAATATCGGAATACCCAAAATTTTGATGGTGGTTATGAATGGTAGCTTACATATTCATCTTCTTTTGCTAAGCAATGATACTTAGAAAAGGCAAACTTCCTCTCGATCCTGGTTTCCTACTAAGGAACTGGTCTTAGTTTCTGATGTAAACTTCCCCTCGATCCTGGTTTCCTACCAAGGAACTGGTCTCAGTTTCTGAAATAGACTTCCCCTCGATCCTGGTTTCCTACCAAGGAACTGGTCTCAGTTTCTGAAATAAACTTCCCCTCGATCCTGGTTTCCTACCAAGGAACTGGTCTCAGTTTTTGAAATAAACTTCCCCTCGATCCTGGTTTCCTACCAAGGAACTGGTCTCAGTTTCTGAAATAAACTTCCCCTCGATCCTGGTTTCCTACCAAGGAACTGGTCTCAGTTTCTTTTGTCAATAAAATTCTTGACAAGGGACGCTATGCATATTGTTTTTCCTCAAACTTCTCGCCGAATTTTCCTGGGGAGATGCCATTTGATGGAAAAAAATTTGATGTCAGAGTTGCTGGAGAACCCAGTCGTCTGAGCTGTAGAGGTGTACAAACTTCTCTGTTGGAGATGCCATTTGTTGATTCTACTGGGGAAAATGAGTCCCTTGAGAGACTGTTACTGCTTGGGTATTTCATCATACTTTTCTTAGGATCTTCTCGGAGAAATGCCATACAATGTGATCCAATTTTGAGGTTGCTGATGACCTTTTCGTCAGCGGATTTTTCAGAGAAAAACTGCTGTATTGCCGAATCTCTGATTAAGAGGCTTTCTCTGGGGATTTTCCTTAATCCGGGAAAGCGAATATATCATCTTCAATAGCAAAGAGTGATGTTTGTCGAAAGCTCTCTGGCTTCTCAGAGGTTCAAGTTATCAAAGTGGTCAAGGGACCGCCTTCAATCCAGAAATAAACTGGAGGAGAGATCGTTTAGATGATTCACTTCCTGACGAGGAAAGAACTGACGACTCGGTCGAGAGGACTTCTATCACTAGGGAACGAGACCGACTACAGTGATAGTGATATAATATGAATATGAATGTAAATCAATAATGCATGATGCATGTATGTATATGCTCACAAAATTGACGCGGCATACATACTAATGGATGAACACGACTGGATACTCGGCCACAGTGGGAGATGAAAAGTATCACTGGTTCACGATAGCAATTCTGCCTTGCTTAGGAGAGATAGTCCCCGTGGGGGAACAACTCTTGGTAGGGCTTAGGAGGTAAGAACTCTGTCGAGGATGTCAGATGGAATACTCACATCTGACATAGCTAATCCTTAATTCAGGCGCACTGGTTTAGAAGGAGTACTTTAATTCTGCACTTCGAGGTTCGATTACTTCTGGAGAAGCGATCGATGCTCTTTCGATGTTCAACAGTCAAAAGAAATTGCCATCTTTATTTTAAAAGCAGAGAAAGTTTGACAAGTAAATTCATTTTTGTTTCATTTCAAGAATCGTTGATCATGTTAAAATGTCGTTCTATAAAGATAAAGCAAATAAGAATTGCAAACAAAAGCACAAGGGCTCAAATTTTATTGATAATATGCAAATCAACCAAATGCGTGATTCCATAGAGTATTTACAAAGTTTGAAAATGGTAATTTAAGGGAAAAGGGCTACATTGAAATATAACGACCACTATCCTTCTACCAACTTTAAATTTGGGACATCCTGAGCTTCTATCGAAGATGACCTTGACTGGAGTTTTTTGATGGATGGCATGACTGCTGAGGAGCTGAACTGATCAGACGTAGTTACTTGCCATTATCCCTAACTTTTTCCTGGATTGTACTTTGAGATTTCCAATCCACCGGGATGATTTTTTTATTATGTCTCTAATTTTTGCCTGGACCGCCCTTTCTGGTTTTCAATCCACCGAGACGTGTGTTTTTTTTTTAGTTTAGGCGAAGTATTTCTTGACTACATCAACATTTGTGGGGTAGGAAAATTCCTCTCCGTCCATGGTTGCAAGTCTCAAGGCGCCGCCTGAGAAAGCTTTCTTGACCACATAGGGGCCGTCATAGTTCAGAGTCCATTTGCCCCGGGAATCAGTGAGAAATGATTGTATCTTTTTGAGCACGAGGTCTCCTTTCCTGAAGACGCGAGGTCGAACCTTTTTGTCAAACGCCTTCTTCATTCTCTATTGATACAACTGACCGTGGCATAGTGCCGTGATTCGCTTCTCCTCGATCATGTTTAGTTCGTCGTGTCGGCTTTGGCACCATTCAGCTTCTGTTAGCTTAGCCTCCATCAATACCCGGATTGATGGGATCTCTACTTCTATGGGGAGCACTGCCTCCATGCCATACACTAGAGAGAAAGGGGTTGCCCCTGTTGAAGTGTGGACAGACGTACGATAACCATGAAGAGCAAAGGGTAGTATCTCGTGCCAGTCTTTGTAGGTTACATCTTAGGTCGGTAGGGAGATGAGTTATGGTGTTGGATTTTGAACTCAACGCACAACTCTTTCACCATCTTATTGTTCAAGTTAGATCTATTATCAGTAATGATCTGGCTAGGAACACCATAACGGCAGATGAGATTGTTTTTGATAAATCAGACTACCACTTGTCGGGTTACATTGGCGTAAGATGCTGCTTCGACCCACTTGGTGAAGTACTCAATGGCTACCAGGATGAATCGATGTCCGTTTGAAGCCTTAGGTTCAATCATGCCGATCATGTCGATTCCCCATATGGAAAAAGGCCATGGGGAAGAGAGAACTTTGAGATGCGTTGGTGGTACATGAATTTTGTCGAAATATATCTGACACTTGAGACACCTCCTCATGTACTTGTAGCAGTCGGATTCCATGGTCAACTAATAGTACCCTGGTCTCAGAATTTTTCTCGCCATTGTGTGTCTATTGGCATGAGTGCCAAAGGATCCTTCGTGATTTTTTTTATTAGCATGTCTGCTTCTGGTCTGTCTACGCATCGGAGCAAGACCATGTCAAAGTTTCTCTTATAGAGTGTGTCACCGCTCAGGAAGAAGCTACCAGCCAGTCTTCTGGGGGTTTTTCTGTCCTTAGTGCCCCAGGTGGGTACTCTTGTTTCTAAAGGAAGCATTTGATATCGTGATACCAAGGTTTTTCGTCTATGACTGGTTCAACTGTGAAGACGTAAGCGGGCCGTTCAAGGCGTATTATGTCAATCTTAGATAAGTCGGTCCATTGACCTACACTAATCATGGAAGAGAGGGTGGCTAAGGCATCAGCCATATGATTCTCTTCACGAGGGATATGATGAAACTCGATTCTATTGAAGAATGGTAACAACCTTCTCGCATAGTCTTTGTAAGGAATCAATCCGGATTGGTATATGTTCCAATCTCCTTTGATATGATTGATAACCACAGCTGAGTCGCCATATACATCCAAGTTCTTAATCCTCAAATCAATCGCTTCTTCGAGACCCATAATACAAACTTCGTATTCGGCCTCGTTGTTTGTGGACTTGATTATAAGTCTAGTAGTGAAAGGAATGTGGGTACCTTGAGGTGTTATGATGATTGCCCCAATTCCGTTTCCGTAATGATTGACAGCTCTGCCAAAGATTAGTCCCCATTGGGAACCTGGTTCTGGCCCTTCACTGGGTAGTGGTTCATCGCAGTCTTTCATTTTTAGATACATTACATCTTCGTCTGGGAAGTTAAACCCGGTTGATTCCTGATCATCAATCGGTTGATGAGCCAAATGATCGGCTAAAATACTCCCTTTAACGGCTTTCTGAGCATGGTACTCGATGTCATATTCTGATAATAACATCTGCCAACGGGAAATCCTTCCCGTGAGAGTAGGTTTATCAAAGACATACATGATTGGATCCATTTCTGAGATCAACCAAGTAGTGTGACGAATCAGATAATGGCGAAGACGTTTGGCTACCCAAGCCAAAGCGCATCAAGTTTTCTCAAGCATAGTGTACCGAGTCTCGCAGTCGGTGAATTTCTTGCTCAAATAGTAGATGGCAGACTCTTTCCTTTTTGTTTCGTCTTGTTGGCCAAGTACACAACCCATGGAGTCCTCTAGGACTGTGAGGTGGATGATCAGTGGTCTTCCTTCATTTGGAGGTGATAGAATCGGCGGGTTCAACAGATATTCCTTGATGCTGTCGAAGGCGGTTTGGCAATCTTCTGTCCAAATGCAGTCCTGATTCTTTTTGAGTAATTTGAAGATCGGCGCACATGTCGCGGTCATGAGGAATATAAACCTGGAGATGTAATTCAGACGTCTCTAGAATCCCCTGACTTATTTTTCAGTCTTTGGAGAAGGCATTTCTTGAATGGCCTTGACCTTGTCAGGATCAACCTCAATTCCTTTCTAGCTGACGATGAACCCTAAAAGTTTCCCTGAACGGACACCGAATGTGCATTTATTGGGATTCAAGCGGAGTTTATACTTTCTCAACCGCTGGAATAGTTTTGACAGGTGGGTCACATGCTCCTCTTCTGTTTTAGATTTGGCAATCATGTCATCGACATATACCTCAATTTCCTTGTGTATCATGTCATGAAACAGAGTAGTCATGACCCTTTGATAGGTTGCCCCGACGTTCTTCAAACCGAACGGCATTACCTTGTAACAAAAGGTACCCCATGGGGTAATGAACGAAGTTTTCTCCATGTCTTTCGGCGCCATTTTTATCTGATTATAGCCCGAGAATCCATCCATGAAGGAGAAAACTTTGAACTTTGTTGTACTGTCTACCAACATGTCAATGTGTGGTAAAGGAAAGTCGTCCTTTGGACTATCCTTGTTCAGATCTCTGTAGTCTACACATATTCTGACCTTTCCATCCTTTTTCGGAACGGGTACTATGTTGGCTAACCATTTAGGATATTTTGATGTGGCGAGGAAACCCGCATCAATCTGTTTATGTACCTCCTCTTTGATTTTGATGGCCATGTCGGGGTGAGTCCGTCTCAATCTCTGTTTTACTGGCGGACATTCTGACCGTAACGGTAAGTGATGTTCCACGATGCTGGTATCCAACCCTGGCTTGTCCAGATAGGACCAAGCGAATACATCGGGAAACTCCTTGAGAAGCTTTGTTAAACTCTCTTTGGCAGTTGGACTGAGCAGTGCCCCAATCCTGATTTCTTTTCTCTCTTTTTCTAAACCCAAGTTGACCATTTCCACCGACTCTTTGTGAGGTTCAATGGACCTTTCCTCTTGTTTGATTAGTCGGGAGATCTCTTCTAGAATTTCGTCGTCAGCTTCTTCGTCAGCCCTAAATACCGGGAACTCAAAGTTGGGAGAAGGCATCAGATCGTATGTTTCAATGGGGTTTAAAACAAGCAATCTGCATGACGTGATGATTTGTGTTTAGAAGAGATAGAGAAAATGCAAGAGTGCGTGCAGTGTATTTTTTTTTTGAAAAACTGCTTGTTTATTTTGAATTATTTTTTAAGATTACCATTTTCTGAGAAAAGCGAAAAGAGAAAACAACAATTAATGCGGAGATTATAGAACGACGTTATTTTATTTATGAACAAGTCGATTCTTGAAACTACAGCCCTATAAAACAAAACTATGTCGCTTTGGGCGAAGCGAAGAGGGATATTTACAGAAAGTGAGCCCTATCAAAACATCCTTTTCACCTGGGCAGGGTGAAAGGTTGAAACAAAGATGGAAATTACTTTGACTTATGAATAATCTTCGGAACATCGGCAGCAACCCATTGGCGGCGAACTCCTCGGTGAATCACAAAGTCTGGCACCTTCCTTGATTTATTTTCAGAAATAACGCTGATTTCTGGTGGAGCAGGATCGTTGGAATCTGTCTCCCAGGCATAGTTGTCGTAGGAGGATTCCTCAGTTGTATTTTGCATAGTATTTGTGCTCTCAGGCAAATCTTCCCATCCAGTTGGCTGGATATCTTTAAACCTGGTACGAGAGCTTTCAGTAGCAGTGTACTTGACCGTGTAGTCAACTTTTCCACTTGGTTGTCCTAGGGTGTCCCACACTTCTGTGGAACTGGAGGAGTCATCCTTCTCGATGACATTGACCTCAGGAAAAGCATAATTGATGAATTCTAGTCCTGCAGCTTTGCCAATTCATCGTCGTACTGGATAAGTTCAGAATGACCTGAGTGTTGATCCCATGACATGGTGGGGACGCAGGTATTTGTTTCAATGATGCTCAACTGATTTTCATTGTTTGGCTAATTTTCTTGCCCCAAGTCTCCTGGGTACGACTGCCAGATAGGCAGACCATCCATCAGGCCATAATAGTCGTGATCAAAGTTGTCTTTCATTAGAGTGTCTTCCTCTATGAGTTTGGTGCAGCACGACATCCTTCTGGATCACACTCTCCGTACATCATTTCGACGTCTGACCTTGGTATAAATCTCGGACTCTGTGCGGGATAGCAAAAGGGCGTAGGCACCTCTTCCTGAGACATATAGGTGTCTTGTACGAAGCCCAAGACGGAGGCTAAAGGTGTTTGACTCAACAAGAGAGTCTTTGTACCTCGTACGAAGCCCGAGATGGAGGCTAAAAATGTTAGACTCAACAAGAGAGTCTTTTATACTCAACAAGAGAGTGATTTTTATCTCGTATGAAGCCCGAGATGGAGGCTAAAAGGGAAGTGACTCAACAAGAGAGTCTTTTATACTCAACAAGAGAGTGTGAATAGGTTAGCTCTGCTGGGGAGAATCATTGTACAAAGTCCAAGAGGAGGCAAGGGTGCTAGTGACTGTTTCAGTTTAGTGACAGGTCCAGTATGTTAGATAAAGAGAAAATCAGTTCTTATATGGGTAATGTTGTGCTTTAGGATTGATTAGAGGATCGGGGTTATTTCATGTTCTTTAAGGAAATGGGAAATCCAAAAGGTATTGAGACTGTCCAAGTCTACGGGTGTTTTGAGAAATTGATTCTTAGGTAGTGAATGATCTTTGTATAATGCCCAAGAGAAGGCTGGCATGTTAAGGGATGAAGGTCAACCCATTAACTGGTCTGACACTTGACTCAGAAAGACAGCTCTAGCAAATTGATGACTAGGTTCTATTCCTATACCTGTAGAGGTCTTTGGGTCCTTGTACTAAGCCCAAGAGAAGGCATAAGAGCTTTTAAGAAGCCGAATGGGTCCTTGTACAACGCCCAAGAGGAGGTGGGGATGCTTTTAAGAAGCCTGTGGGTCCCCAAACCCCGAGAAGTTCAAGACAAGACATTCACCGAGAATAGATCAAGCCAGGAAAGTCCGAGAATTTGGAAGAAACTGAAGAGATGACATTCACAGAGAAAAGATCATCCCTGGGGAGTAGAGTCTCTTTGACAATTTCTAAGGGTGACAGTCTGAGAAAGGGTTCACCGAGAATGCTGTCTTTCACGTCTCCCTATTGTTTAACCCCAAGAGGAGGTAAAACTATGTCTGGTAATCCTATGGGGATCTAGATTTGTTTGTATTTAAGAGTGACCAACAGGGCTTTACTTAGTGCTAGACGTAGTTGTTGGGGAAAACTCTAAATAACTATACTAGTATTACACAGTTGATATTTGACAGGTATATAAAAGGTTATGAAAGAAGACTTACAGTGAGCAGCCCTACAATACAGTTATATATATATGAAAGCGGGTAAAGAAAGCGGGTAAACACTTACTCGGTTGTAGAGCTTCCATGCTGTTTGGTTAGTTTGTTAAACAAAGAAAGCTTTGATAACAATATTATATTCAAAATCAAAGGAGAAAGTGCTTTGAAAAGATTGTTGGGGCTTACCTCTCATGGAGAGGCCCAAGGTTCTATCAGTGATTTCACTATTGTTTTGTACATTGTACAGGGACTTATACAAGTGACTGAGGCCCAAAAAGGTTTTCTGTACAAAGGGGTGGGTCTTACACTCTCTCAAGAGGCCCAAAGGTTTATTTTTGTACAAGTGGTGGGGCTTACATCTCAAGGAGAGGCCCAAAAGTTTTGTTTTAAAAGGCGACGATCGCGTCGAACTTTTTGGTGGTATCGGTGTCGCTCCCGGGATTTTCATCCAAGTACAAATGCTAAAGTGGCACCGAAACAGAGTCGCCAGCAATGTGTATTTATCCCAAGAGAGGGAAAGGAAACACTGTTTAAACCTGAAGGGAAGGAAAAAGCATGGTCTTGCGACCAAGAGAACTTGGGTTCGAGAGTCGGTTACGCGCAGGGAAGGTATTAGCACCCCCACGCGTCCATCGTACCCGATGGGATCCACGCTTGCTGCTTCAATCAAAGGGTGTAAGGAAAGGATACTGGAAAAGGAACTACTAGCTGGAGAACTGGAAAAGGAAAGGAGATAGAAAGAGAAACAAATGTAGGGAAAATAAAAGAAGTGCTCGAATGGGCCCAACCCCATGCCTGCGTATCTCATCGGGAGCATGAGAATCAGAGCAATGTAGTTCCCCTCAACAAGGGTCGCTTTGTTTGTGTTTTTTAGTGGAAACGTCAGAGTGCGCGTCCCAGCAGTTAGGTGTTGCAGCTCGTTGTAGGGAGACTTAGGCGTTACCAGTTTGCGGTGGAACGGACTTGACGCATCCTTAAGGAAAGAGTGAAGAGATGAGAAAAGAAATTATTTGTTTGAAGTTTTTTAAAAAGAAGTGTTTTTGAAGTTGTTTGTAACTTGCATTACACCAAAGTCTAGGGCACAGGGACGAATACTTAACGAATCGTCCCAAGATAGGACGCCCGCTAAGCACTCTAGAAAGATGAGAGGAAGCCCCTCATTTCTCATTCCCCACGCTTAAGGCTCGTGCGCAATACTCTTTATCTTTATTAAGTGTTTTTTACTTTTATTTTGAGATGAGAAGAAGAGACTCAAAAGGCGATAAAGGTAGAAACTAAGGGGAGACTAAGACTCAATTCTAATGTTATCATACTTGGATGGTCCTAAGGTTAAGTGTGGTTTGAAGAGCACTATTCTAAAAAAGGAGAAGAAGAACATAAGAAGAAACTTACTTCCAAGATGGAAGTTAAGTTGATCTTAAAGAGGGATGAAGAAAATTAAGCCAGCAAAGAAGCATTTATTCAGGAATTAATCAGAAATTAATCAACAATCCAAGTTGGAATTAAAATGCTAAGTAAAAAATCAAGATTAAATTCTAACAAGAAAATATTAATCTAAGATTAAAAACTAATTCTAAAATTAATCCTAAAATTAGTTCAAGTTAAATCTAAACTAAATCTAAAAACAATTAGTCCTAATATTAATTCTAGTATTAAAACTAATATTAATCCTAAAATTGATTTCAATTGATTTCTAATTAAAAATATAATTCTAACTAGTCAAATCCTAAAGTTAAATCTAGAAACTAATCCTAAAGAAAATTAGTTCTAAAGAAAAACTAATAATAAAATCTAAATGAAATTTCTAATTTCTAATTAAAATCTAGGATTAGTAATTAATCACAACTATCTAATTAATTCTGAAATTAAAAGAAAAAGCAATTAACAAACAACAAACAAAAACAATTAAAAACTAAATAAAATACGAAGGGAGGTGTAACATAATCCAGGAATGTGTGATCAGTAAAAGCCAGGCGCACGGGCCTGGTACTTAGGCCCAAAGATCTCTTCTTCAGTCAAGGGGGTGCGTAGAGTAAAACAGGGGTTGTAATGAAGAGCGGGCGCTGGGCTTTGTGTCTAGGCCCAGAAAAACGCATTAAGCAGCCATGTGAGGTGCGTTAGTCAAAAACGGGTGTAGAAGATAGCCAGGCAAGTGGGCTTGGCCCATTAGCATTACTATGCATCAGAAGGGGGTGTGCAGTGAATTTTGGGAGTGAAAAACAAAGCAAAGCGGATGAGCTAGCATGGTTGTGAGTGGGCCTAAAAACTCAAGCCCAAGGGTTTGCCAAACAAGAAGTAAGGAAGGTATAGTCAGGTAAATTGGGGTGTGGAAGTGAAAACCAAACCACATGGGCCTAGAAAGCCCGGTCCAACACCTCAGAATTCTAAACCTAAAATCAACAAAGATCAGCCTAGCCTTCATCATCTTCTTCCTTCATCCGTTATCTTCTCGCGGCGCTCTCCATTCCCTCTTCGTCGCGATCCTCAAATCTCCGGCCATAACTCACACCACCGCAACCGATTCCTCAAATCAAACTCCCTCTGTCTGCGTCTCTTCATCTCAGCTTTGCTCAACTCAACCTGCTTTATTCTCATCACCACTTTCTCACTCCTCGCCATAACAGCGCTGCCACCACGCCTCAACGAATCAAACCGTCAACTTTAACAACTTCGAACCATTGTGCTCGGCCGCGTCCAGGACAATCTCCGCTGCGCCATGGCTCTCAGCCGGCGGTGGCGGAGAAACACTCATCACCTACATCTCAAACAACTTCGACAACTCAACGTAAATTCGCCTCTCACTCAACTCCCAAACCAACACCGAGAAACGATGCCGCACCGGAATCAAATTCGTTCTCCTCCACTCAAAAATCAACGTGACGTTCAACAAGAAACTAAAGTATGCCTATCGCAACTACAACACTGAGGTGATAATTTCACAAAATCAACGGAAAAGATCAACGTACCTACTGGAGACAATCCGGTGCCTCTTCGATTGCAACAAAAAAAGAACTCCGCGAGGTAAGCCTATTTTTCCACCTTCTGATTCCAATTCAATTTCTCGATCCTCTCAGCTTTGAATCTGATTTCTGCACCTTGCACCTTCTTCTACCTTTTTTGTGATTCTGAAATGGTGTTGTTGTTGTTTGACGTGAATTGTTGTGGTTGTTACAGGTTCGATAAATTCCACACCGCTACCTCATCCTTCTTCTTCATGATTTGCGGTTGATGTTGCATTGCGACTCGAAGATGATGAAGAGTATCCTCCTGTCATTTCTGCAGGTTGTTGAATTATGGTTTTTTGCTTTTTGCGGATGGAGACGTGAATCTGAATTGAAGATATCAAGAAGAGTTGTTTGCAGAATTGGTGAAAACAGAATTTGGTTTGAAGATGGATTCAAGAAGAAGCTTGAAGGTTAAAGAGTTTGTTACAGAGTGAAGAGAAGAGTGGAGAATCGAAGATTGAATCTAAGAGAGAGAGAGAGAACCCCCATCAAGAGTGAAGAAGCGGTGAATTTATAGAGCAACTTGGAATAATCCAGAAGAAAAGTTTGTTACGAGTCTGTTATGAATTGGAGGGTGATTTTGTATTTGTAATTTTTCTGTGATAATTTTATGACGTGGTATCCTCAAGTATTTTAATCTTTTGCTGAACTTTCTTTTTCTGTTGTAACTTTGCCACTGCTGAAATTAATTCTAAAAAAAACTGATGTGGACTGAATTTTCTATTGATACTTCTTCTTCTTTTTTTTTCTGCTGAAAAGTGGTTTAAGAAGAGTTTATGGATTATGGATTTGAAATGGATTAAATGGACATTTGATGTGGGTTTAGAAATTGGGTAAGAAATGAAATAATAAAAAATGAATAGGTTTGGATATGGATTTAAGAGTTAGACAAAATGGATATGGATGGATTTGAGAAATGATTATTTGAATAAATTGTTAAAAATGGATTCTATAAATGGATAAATTTGGTTTTATTTAAGGAAATGGACTAAAATGGATATTTAGATGAAAATTGGATTTGAAAATGGGAGGAATTTAGAATGAGAATTTGGATAAAAAAAATGTGGACAAGATAAAAAGGTTTAAAAACTGGTTTAATGGTTTATGAAGTGGATGGTATCTCAATTTCCAAGCAAGTCACAAACTCGTATCCTTAATGGCTCCCTCATCTTCAATCAATAAACCCAGTTGACTTGAACGCATGTAATCCTAACCAAGGATTTTCAGTTGACGACGGTTAACAATTCACCCTTGAATGAGCGGTCGTAGTCCTGGTGAACCTCTGAATAAGAGATACTAATAACAAGAATAAACCTTCAAGCCCATGTCTCAAAAAACCAATGCAATGATATGATTATGAGTTATGACCTAGAAATGCAGATGAACGCGAAGCAAAAGCCATAAAAAGGTAGGGCAAATTTTGGGGTACTACAGCTTCCCCTATTCAATCAACTTGGACCTGAAAGGATGATAGCAACGACTTTCAGACGTTCAGGGTACAAGATGATTGAATACAAAAAGAACCAAAAAATTTGCACTCTGTGGAGAATAAGAAAAAAAAGATATAAACCCAACCAAATGAACTCTGCTTGGATAAAACTCTAGTGGGAAGAATAGCATTGGAGAGATGTCTTTTATAACAATGCCAGACGACTACTGGCTTGCCACGCTACGGGTGGACTTTAACAATGCCTTTTGTACGAAGCCAGACGACTACTGGCCTGCCACACTACGGGTGGACTTTAGCCAATCTACGGTTGGACTTACAACTGTCTTTTTAAATGGAGTCAGATGATTACTGACTTGCCACACTGCGGGTGGACTTTTGCCAATCTGCGGTTGGACTTTGATGATTTGCCACCCTAAGATGGACTTTTGCCAATCTGCGGTTGGACTTTACTGATTCGCCACCCTAAGATGGACTTTTGCCAATCTGCGGTTGGACTTTGAAACTTTGCCACCCTTAGATGGACTTTCGCCAATCTGCGGTTGGACTTTGCTGATTTGCCACCCTAAGATGGACTTTTGACCGAAGGTTTGTAGAATCAACGGACCTACAAAGATGACTCCGCTGGGGATAAGAAGGTAGACCATCAACTCTGAGGTTGAGGAAAAATGGCATTCGCTCTGAGATTGAGAAAATTTGAAGTAAACAATAACACTGAGGTTGAGGAAAAGGTAGACATCAACTCTGAGGTTGAGAAAAACTATAACTTCAACTCTGGGGTCGGAAGAAGGATATACGTCAACTCTGAGGTTGGAGACGAAAGGTGTCAACTAGGAGCTTTGGAAAGAAAGGGACGTTCATCAACTCTGAGGTTGAGAAGAGGTATAC
Organism: Lathyrus tuberosus; assembly: GCA_022829125.1. Classification (NCBI taxonomy): domain Eukaryota; kingdom Viridiplantae; phylum Streptophyta; class Magnoliopsida; order Fabales; family Fabaceae; genus Lathyrus; species Lathyrus tuberosus. Next base: position 3,494,854 of record JALAZF010000536.1, read on the forward strand.
AACAACTTTGAAGTTGGTAAAGAAAAGGATATTCATCAACTCTGAGGTTGAGAAAAGGGAGGTGCGAATTCTGAATTTGGTAAAGAAAAGGATATTCATCAACTCTGAGGTTGAGAAAAGGTACACGACAACTCTGAGGTTAGTTAAAAAGGCTTCAACTCTGAGGTTGGAGAAGGAATGTACGACAACTTTGAAGTTGGTATAAAGGGCGTCAACTCTGAGGTTGGAGCAAAAGAAGGTATTCATCAACTCTGAGGCTGAGAAAAGAACGACAACTTTGAAGTTGGTAAAGAAAAGGATATTCATCAACTCTGAGGTTGAGAAAAGGAGGTGCGACAACTCAGAGGTTGGAGAAGGGAGGCGTAAATTCTGAGATTGGGAGCAAAAGAAGGTACGACAACTCTGAGGTTGGGAACGAAAGGCTTCAACTCTGAGGTTGGAGAGAAGATATACAACAACTTTGAAGTTGGGGCAGAAAATGATCTCCATCAACTCTGAGGTTGAGAAAAGGTATACGTCAACTTTGAAGTTGGAGAAAGGCGTCAACTCTAAGGTTGGGGAAGAAAGGCTTCAACTCTGAGGTTGGGAAAAATAAAGGGCATCAACTCAGAGGTTGGACAAACAGACGTCAACTCTGAGGTTGGGGAGGAAATGTACGACAACTCTGCGGTTGGAGAAGAAAAGGGCATCAACTCTGAGGTTGGACAAAACAGGCGTCAACTCTGAGGTTGGGGATCACCGCTTTAATTGAGGGTTGATCTGGGCTTTCGCACAAGGTACCAAATCTGGCTTATGCTTCGATGCATGTTTGAATTTTCTTTCTATGGCGTAATGCTCCACATGAAATGGAAATGCTACGCGTTTGAGGATGCAATGCAATGATGATTACTACATGCAAGAATGAGAGGACACTCCATTGGGGAATGCGCAGAACAGACAAGCAAACTTCGCTGAGGAAGGGATCACCAATATCTGATCTCCTGTAGGGAGATAACCAACTGTACCACAAATAACCACTGGTGATGCCAACTCTGTCGGGGAACCGCAAGCTGAATTGCGAACTCTGTTGGGAGATGCCAATGAAGATTGGACTTTGAACTGCAAAGAATGCCACTAACCATTGGACTTTGACTCGCTGGGAAATACCAAACCTGACTTTTGAGGAAGAGAATACTCTGACTTCTCACCGTCTTCAAACTGCTTGAAAATATTCCACCGTCTTACCCTGCCGAGAATGAGGAATCCACCTACACTGTTGGGGGTAAGGAATTTTCATAAAGAACCCCTTTCGATGTGAGAACGATTCTCTGCTTGGGGAAGAATATCAATTCCAGCATCTTGCTAGGACAAAGATACCTTCTGGCTCCTTGCTAGGGAAGAGACTTTAAAAGCCTTAAGTCGGGAACAACTTAGCATTTTAAGTTTCTGCTGATTGACTGCATACAGATTGTCAAGAGTGAACAACGGTTCCTTTAATTCTCAACTTGCCCCGGACCACAGGGTCTACTGGAAGAACTAATCTCAAGAGGATTTTATAAAAGACCGAGCGTTCACACTGCCCTAGGGTCTTCAAACTCTTGGAGAGATTCATCGGATCTCGACGTAACTGCCCTAGACTGTATGATCTGTGAAGGAATTTGCCCCGAGAGGACTTGTAGTGACTTGACATACTCTGCCTCAGTATTTGGACCCTTGAAGAGGTATTTCTGATTAACCATCTTCTGGAGAGGATAACTTCTCATGCTCCGGAGGTGGCCGGCCTCGATATGAGCTTTGAAGTGACTTTGCCACTGATCTTCGAATGAATGCCCTAGAATAATTGCACTTCAGAGAGATTTCTCGACGTGACTGCCCCAGATTGGTGTCATAACCCAAATTTTGACCCCTAAGGTTTCCCACCATTGTGCAAATCATCATCACAATATGGATGAACCATCATGCCTTATCAAATGCCTCAAGGGTTGTTGAGCATTCACTACAATCAAAATTAGGGTTTTAAGCCCTCTCAGAGCTTTAGACAAAGGATCAATCAAGGAATGACATGATCTTCAACTTGTCTAAACCTCTCAAACATCCACAATGCATCAAGACGACTCCCACTTCAAGGATTAAGCACAAGGCTGCTCCCTTCTAGGTGGATCAAGTCTCAAGATCGACAGTGTCACCAAATTAGGGTTTTGGTCGACCAGGGCCTCCAGATGAAAAATTTCATCTGGGCACAAGCCAAAGATCCAAAGCATAACCTAATATACTCCATGGAGCCTCATGGACCCAACCATCGAGTCAATTTTGCCTCAGGGGATGCATACACTAAAAATCAGGAATTAGGGTTTCTTGACCTAATTCACCCCTAAGTTGACTTTTGGGACAAATCATGAACCAAGACCTCAAGACATGATTGGAGGGTCTTTAATATACTATTTTGATCCATTTGGAACAATGTATTAATCCAAGAAGCTTGAGCAACAAGTCTCAATTTCATCTGCCCCCCAATTAGGGTTTCGCGAGAAAAGTCAACTGTAACTTTGACTTTTGACCAGGACATGCTCCCAAACCCTAAGAAATGATTCAATATACCCTATGAAACCCATGGAACATGTCCATCAAGTTTGATTTAGGTCAAGGACATGATTTCCTGAAGAATTGCACAGTTGGAATTCATCTGATAAAAAGTCAACTGTGCATAAAAGTCAACTTTGACTTTTTGAGATTTTTCACCAAAATGGATTTTTAACCCTAAAATGATGTTAATGTATGATTTGAATCATCATTCATCAAGAAAAATCAAAGAAAGTGAGATAACTTGTAAAAGGGGTAACCATAAAAACTTAGAAAAATTTCTAAGTTATGGAAAAAGTGCCACTAATGTGCCAACTTTGGAGGACCATAACTCCTAAACCACAAGGCCATTGTTCTCCATTCAAAGCTTGATTTGTAGATCACATTGCCCTCTACAAAAGCTTCATACTAACTTATGTCCAAATTCCTCATGGATTTTGAGTTATGGAGTGATCAAAATCAAGAAAAATCACTTTGTTCCAACACTTAGTGAAAATTTCACTAAGTCAGATTTTGCCTTACTTTTTTCTAAATGTAGGGACATTTTTCACTTGGATTCCAAAGAGATCAAAACCAAACATGTTCAAACAGTTGTTGTATCATGTAAGGGCTTTCCAAAATGGCTAAGAACATTACCAAATTCAATTTGAGCCATGAGATATGACATTGGCAAGTTGCCTTGCTGAAATCTGCCAAGGCAAGGCAGATTTTGCACTTTTGGTCGATTTACCAAAATTAGCCAAATCCAAATGCTCCTATCCACTTGGACACCTCTGAGGATTGAATCTAAAGGGGACAATCACTGAGCCAAGCCTCCAAAGTCTTGGGAACAAGAAATAGCATGTTGAACCTAGAATTGCCAAAATAGGGACAAGACTCCAATTTTGGAATGGAGCATTCAATGGAAGCATCAAAGTGGCATGGACTGAGCCAATATCAAGTGAATTCAGTCAAGACTTATCCAAGACCAAGGGAACCACAACTCTGTGCCCTAACCTCTAGTCAATGGCTAGAGGAGACTTGGATTCTCATTGGACAACATTGGCCAAACCTCTGCTGCAGTTGCCATTCACTGTGGATCCCAAAACAAACTTGCTCTACTATAAATAAAGCTCAATTGTGATCAGTTTGAGTACACCAAAGCCATCTAACAGATGTTTTCCTCAAAATCTCTTCTTTCACTCCAATTTTGCCTTCTAAGGCAAGTCACTATCGGGTTTTGAGTTTGAGAGCTTTTCCAATCAAACCAATCATACACACACCTCACATACATCATATAGAAGTGATCCAAACACTCACATAACATCTGGAACACAGATTTCACAAAATCACCAGCCAATTGCTCAAGTTCTTGACAGTTTTGCAGTTGAGGTACCATCTTCAACTCCAAACCATTTCAATCCATTCCAAGCATTCATACACACTCCATGGCACCTATGGAAGCTATCCAGATCATTGGAACCTATTTGTAACACCCCCAACACAAATCACGATCACCAGCTGCAAGTGGTAAGCATGAGCTATTCTAACTCTATGATCCATGCAATTTTTGCTGCACAATAATTTGGCCATATGTTCATAATCATGCATGGAATGTTTCCCCTCAATTAATTGCATTGCTTGAATTGTGTATCAAAAATCCTAGCCTTCATGCAGAAATTAGGGTTCTTGAGGATTTTTCATGATTTCTTGTTATATGTTTAATTTAAATGAAATTAATTGTCATAGACATGATCGTGAGGTTAAAACGAGTTGATTGGTATGTGGATTGCATGATATAATCAAGTATTCAGTGAGATTGGAAAGAAAATGCAAATCTGGGCAAAACTGAAAAACATGCGTGTTCTTGCCTTTGTTCTTGGTGGCATTTTCCAATATTTGAATATTTGAATTTTGTAATTTTATTTAATTGATTCAAAAATTAATTTCTCTCTGAGTTTTAATGATTTTGAGTTGATTCTTTTTTTAATAATTCACAAAAATGTTAAAATATTTTATTTTATCAAAAAAATCCCAAAAATATTATTTATTTCATATAATTGATATTTTTTCAAAGAATTAATGTTTTATTTATTTTTGACATTTAAAATATTTTTTCCACCTTGATTTTGCAACTTTTAATGCTTTCTAATTATTTTGTAGGTCAATACTTAATTTTTGAAGCATTAATCCAAGATCACAATTTGTTTTTCATATGTTAAACAATTTTGATCATTTTAATTGAATTTTTATTCAATTAAATACATTTTGAAAACAAATTAGGGTTTTCGGATTAATTCAACCCTCATAAATCATTTTCAAAACCTTTTGGGCCTCTAATAGAGTGTAAGACCCAACCCACTTGTACAAAAATATTTTGGGCCTCACTTATTGTATAAGTCCCTCTGTACATTTTTAAATTCGGCACGATTGCCGCTAGTTCAAATAAACCTTTTGGGCCTCTAATAGAGTGTAAGACCCAACCCTTTGTAAATACAACCTATTTTGGGCCTCACTTATTATATAAGTCCCGTTGTATTTCAAAATGTTCGACGCGATCATCGTCCATTGAAAAAATAACTTTGGGCCTCTCCTTGAGCTATAAGCCCCATTCAAAACTTTTGGGCCTCGAATAGAGTGTAAGACCCAACCCCCTTTTAACCAAAACAATTTTGGGTCTCACTTATTGTATAAGTCCCTCTTCGTTAAAAGAAAACCTTGGCGCGATCGCCATTTTTAACGAAAAGCCTTTTGGGTCTACCCTCGTGTTATAAGCCCCACTCTTTTTCTTTAAAACCTTTTGGGCCTCTTGAGAGAGTGTAAGACCCATCCCTTTGTACAAAAAACCTTTTTGGGCCTCAATCACTTGTATAAGTCCCTGTGTACAAATTCAAACAGTGCGCTCACTGATAAAACCCTGGGCCTCTCCTTGAGCTGTAAGCCCCAAATCTTTCTTTTTCAAAGCACTTTCTCCTTTAATTTTGAATATACTGTTGTTTTCAATCTTTCTTTGTTGAACAACTAACCAAACATCATGGAAGCTCTACAACCGAGTAAGTGTTTATACGCTTTCATTTACCGCTTTCATATACATATAACTGTATTGTGGGGCTGTTTCGCTGTAAGTCTTCTTTCAAAAACTCATATCAACTGTGTAATAATAGTATAGATATTTAGAGTTTCCCCGACAACTACGTCTAGAACTAGGTGACGTCGTTTCGTTTATTCGTATAAATAGACAACTAGATCCCCAATAGGATCACCAGATACAGTCTTCTCTTCGGTTGTCCTCATTAGGAATTGTCAAGAAACTCTACTCCCAAAGATGAATGTATTCTCCGTGAATGGCATCTTTGAGTTTCTTCCAAATTCTCGAACTTTCCTGACTTGATCTATTCCTTGTGAATAGCTTGCCTTGAATGTCTCGGGGTTTGGGGACCCACGGGCTTCTTAAAAGCATCGGCCTCCTCTTGGGCATCGTACAAGGACCCACAGGCTTCCTAAAAGCAACCCCGCCTCCTCTTGGGCTTAGTATAAGGACCCATTGGCTTCTTAGAAGTATTCACAGCCTCCTCTTAGGCTTCGTATAATGATCTCTTCCTCCGGGAATGATAGCCTCCTCTTGGGATTCGTACAAGGACCCGTCGGCTTCTTAAAAGATTCCAGCCTCCTCGTGGGCTTCGTACAAATTGTCCCAACGACCTCCTAGAGGTATAGGAACAGAACTTAGTAATCTTCATAGAACAGTCCTTTCAAAGAGTCTACTACTGTTTCTCAAAGCATAGTACAAAAGATGAAACTCTAGACACGGACAGTCTAATATCCTTGAGTCTCAAAGACATTCTCAAGTGATAACCCCGTAGACTCAAAGTTAAATAGGAAGGAAACCCGTAGACTCGGACAGTCTCAATACCCTTTGGATTTCCCATTTCCTTAAAGAACAGGGATAACCCCGATCCTTGCATCAAAAATCCTTGAGTACAGTGTTACTCATATAAGAACTGATTTTCTCTTTTAAAATCAGTATATTGGATCTGTCACTCAACTGAAACAGTTACAATAGCCTCCTCTTGGGCTTTGTACAATGATTCTTCCCAGTGAAGCAAACGTTTAGCCTCTCTCTCAGGCTTCTACGAGATACAAAAGACTCCCTCGTTGAGTCAAACAACGTTTAGCCTCTCTCTCGGGCTTTGTACGAGACACATAAAAGACTCCCTCGTCGAGTCAATCACCCCTTTTAGCCTCCATCTCAGGCTTTATACGAGATACAAAAAGGTTCTTATTGAGCCAAACAAATTTTAGCCTCCATCTCGGGCTTTGTACGAGATACAAAAACACTCTCTTGTTGAGTATAAAAGATCCTCTTGCAGGATCGACCCCTTTTAGCCTCCACCTCGGGCTTTGTACGAGATACAAAAGACTCCATCGTCGAGTCAAAACCTTTTAGCCTCTCCCTCGGGCTTTGTACGAGACACATTCTAGCCTCCTCTCAGGCTTTGTATAAGAAAACCACTGGTTGATCCAATCAACCTTTTAGCATCAAAGTTGTGCCTCGTTCACAGTACACAAACATCAATAACTCCTTTCCCCTTCCATCTAATCGCTGTAAGCGGCAAGCCTCTGGATCATCTACATCCATGCCACTGTCCCTCTTTTAGCATGAGAAATTCCTAAGAAAAGATAGCATTGCTCTACACTGAGTTAAAGTTTTCTCCTTCAGGTTAAAAATCCCCTATAAAGGAAATTATGGCATTGCCGGATTCACACATCCCGGTTAAAGTAATTCTCCTTTATAAACAGTTGTTACATACAACTCCCTCTTTAGAGATGACAAATTCTCTCTAAAGTCAACACCCTTTTAGCTTCATATCTTGGGCTTTGAACAAGATACAAACACCTTTAGCTTCACATCTTGGGCTTTGAACAAGACACCAAAACAACCATTTCCTCCCATAGAATAGGAGGAACTACGAACACTCTGATTTCCCTATTTCGGTAAACGGGAATACGTAGGCATAAGATTGAAAGAAAAATCTTAGCGAGCACACTAAACAAAAACCCTAAATCCCATATATCATAATTTGAATCAGTATCCTAACAAAATCCCAGAGAGAAATCAGTATTGGCGAAAATACAAATAACCAGTACAAAGGCCCCACCACATTGATCGCATCTGTAACCTAACAGACCGTTGTTTAAACTCAGTATGCAAGCAGGGTTAATTGGAGACATCTATTTCCCTTCCTTCATCAGCTTCAATAGGATAAAAAATGAATCGACCTGTAGTAAACAAACCCAAAGAGCGACAGCGCTTAAGAACCGTGTCCAAAATCGCTCGCTACAGAAAAATGGCGCCCACCGTGGGGCCTGGTCTTTTTTTCTCTTCACTTGTGTGAATACCACAGATTGGTGACTCCACCAGGGAACCATTTTCTGTCAGGAACATAGGATTCATAGCTTTAAAGGTCTAGGATGATTAGGACAAATATATATACTGCTTTTCCTAATTGTTATACCTGTTTATTTTTCTGCTAATGGGAATGCGTGTGATGCCGCATGTGGAAAGATTAAGTATACACTTAAGATAAGTGATGGCGACGAGGTCGACCATCAACCTCAGTGGAGGCTGACCAATGCAACCCATTCTCTGACCTAGACAATGGGCCGATTGTGATGTCTGAGAAGCTGAGGAGCCAAACCTTTTTGTAGTGCGGAAGCTATCAAAAATAGTTGTCACGCGATACTACCCTCATTTGAGGCTGGTGATCTATTCTCGGTGAATGGCACTTACTCTAAGATTGCTCTACAACTCGCTGGCGATCCGCTTGTTGTTTTGCTTTCCTGGGAGGAGCTGATGATAATGAGTACAGGTACAAAAATCACCCTAGTATAAACCTTTGGGGATGGGTAGAGCCTTGACTTCATGACAATGACCCTTTGACCCCATGTTTTTTCTATGTTTTTGTGTGCTGCATTCATACATTCATCTAAACAACATTAAAATATTCAAAAAACTTCTCTTCTAGTTTCTCTGTTTTTCAAATTAAACTAAGACTGTGATTGCAAATATCAGAGAAAAGGATTGTGCTAATGGCTTTCGGTAGAAGGAGAACTCATACGTACACCTTCAAGGTTCCAAAATTAGAGGATTTAAGAGGTTTGGCGAGGATGATCACAAACCAAGAGGCTTTCAGAGCCAAGTACGGAGGTTTGCTACCACTGTTAAGAGTCCATGTGATTGAGGGAATCATGGACGCACTCGTTCAATTCTACGATCCGATTTATCACTATTTCACATTCCCGGATTACCAGCTCGCACCAACGCTGGAGGAGTATTCTCATCTGATCGATCTACACATTACAGATCGAGCTCCATTTTCTGGACTGGAAGAAATTCCAAAGAATCAGACCATTGCAAGAGCAATTCATTTGGACGAGTCAGAGGTCAGGACTCACATGACCACTAAGGGTGGCATCCAAGGTTTTCTAGTCCAGTTAATGATAAAGAAAGCCCTGTATTTTGCCAGTATAGGAAACGTGACTGCTTTTGAAAGCGTCTTTGTCTTGCTCATCTACGGGTTATTTTTGTTTCCCAACATTAATAACTTCGTCGATATCAACGCCATTAAGGTTTCTCTCATTGGAAACCCTGTGCTGACCTTGCTCACAGATGCGTATCATTCTGTACATTTGGGGAATTTGTACAGCGGAGGGGAGATCACATGTTGTGTACCTTTGCTTTACAAATGGTTCATCTCCCACTTGCCTAAGTCTACTGCTTTCTGGGATCACAAGAGTGCCTTGCGCTGGTCGCAGAAGATCATATCTCTTACCAACTCTGATATAGATTGGTGTAATAGGATTTATGATGGAATCAGGATCATTGACCGTTGTGGAAAATTCCCCAACGTACCCCTTATAGGAACTAAGGGAGGAATCAACTACCATTCGGTATTGGTTCTTCGTCAGTTTGGATACCCGATGAGACACTTCCCACGGGGTGTTCATCTGGAAGGTCTTTTCTTCAAGGAAGGAGAAAGTGATAGAGCACTAAAGATGGAAATAGTGCACGCTTGGAAACACGTTCATAAGAAAGGACGAGAGTCTCTAGGAAAACCAGACTGTGTCTCGGTGGAGCCTTATCTCTATTGGGTGCAAACTAGAGCTTTCAAGCTAAAAATGCCTTATCCTCGTTACGGAATTCTTCCGCCGAGGGAATCTGTCATGTACTTCATGACGGAAACTGAAAAGCTTCAAGTTACTCTCAACAAAGATCAACGGGAGAGGAGGTCTTGGAAGAACAAGTACCGCACCCTCGACGTAGAGTGCATCAAAATACAGCAATTACTGAAAGAGAAGGATGCTCTAATTGAAATTTTGGAGCAGTATTCTGTAGAGAATCAAGATGACCAAAGGAATTTGCTCACTCCTTTCATTTGGAAAAGTAATGACAACCCGACAACGGCTCAAGAGCCCCGGTCAAAGAAAAGGAAGATACCAGAATCAGCACCCGAGTTCTCTCGGGACCCATTAGCTTAGGTTTCTGTTTCTGCACTTTGTAATCTACTGTATTTTCGTTTCCGCAATCCTTTGAATTTCAATAAAAAGGGGTTTCCCCATTGTTTGATATTTGCAATCTAATTGTCGAAGTTTATTTTGATTAAACCAAAAAACAATTAATATAATCATTGCATTCATCATTCTCACATCGCGTATTCTTCTTACCTACGAATCTCACGTTTGTGTCTCGGTTCTAGAGTCAAACTGTCTCATTCATACAATACTCGGGCTAATCGTCAGAAAAAGATGGATGATCTCGAGGAAGAAAACAAAGAGTTGAAAGAAGAGATTGACGCTCTGAGAGAGGATATGAGAAAGCTTCGTAACAACATGCAAGCCATGGCAGAAGCTCAGCTACAAAGAACTGTGATCTCAGAGATCACCTCAACGCCCATAGTGGAGAAGTATGATCCTAGGTATCAAATGCCGAAAGATCGTCCATGGGGCATGCCTGTTAACTATATCCCGGAAGGATATGTTCCGTCGATCGCTGAAGATCAGGGAATCACAACAGATGCCACTGGTCCTGAAGGTTACAAACTTCGGGAAAGCGAAGATGCCAGAGGCATATTGAAGACTCCTGAAGGTTACAAACTTCGGGAAATGCCAAGACTCACTGCCGTAGTCACGGTACCACCTCCTGTGGTGCACACTGTCCCAGAAGGACAGATTCCACAGATACCTTCTGGTAAAAAGGAAACTATGTTTGACCGAATGGATGAATTCCAGGAACAGTTCTTGGAAATGCAGAAGGAACTGCAAGCCATTCGCGGTCAGGATCTATTTGGAAAGGATGCTGCAGACCTCTGTCTGGTCCCCAATGTGAAAGTCCCGCACAAGTTCCAAGTGCCCGACTTTGAAAAGTACAAGGGTAACTCTTGCCCTCAGAGTCACTTAGTGAAGTACGCTCGGCGAATGTCAGCTCAGACGGAAAATCAGGACCTGCTGATTCACTACTTCCAGGATAGTTTAACTGGTGCCGCCTTAAAATGGTACATGGGTTTAAACCGTGCTACGATTAGCACATTCAGAGATCTTGGTACTGCCTTCGTCCAACAATATAAATACAATTTGGACATGGCACCCGACAGAGATCAACTCAGATCGATGTCGCAAAAGGACAAGGAAACCGTTAAGGAGTATGCTCAAAGGTGGCGTGAAATTGTCGCTCAAATTTGTCCACCTCTTGAGGAAAAAGAGATGACAAAGATCTTCTTAAAAACGTTAAGTTCATTTTACTATGACCGAATGGTTGCCAGTGCGCCCAGTGATTTCATCGAGATGGTCGGCATGGGCGTACGTCTTGAGGAAGCCGTCCGAGAAGGACGTTTGGTAAAAGACACTGGATCGACGAGCAGTACTAAAAAATACGGTAGTGCTCTCCCTAAGAAAAAAGAGCAGGATATTGGGAATATCTCTCTCGGAAAGCAAAGGCGACGTTATCAACCGGTAGCAGTTGTGACTCCTGCTATCAGCCCTGCGCCTATTCCTACGTATCAACCTCAGGTTAAGCGGAGCCAACCTGATCAGCAAAGAACACAACAGCCTCTTCAGCGGGCTCATCCTCCATATAATAATAACCATACAACACGACCATCAGGGTTTGATCCTATACCCATGTTGTACGCAGAACTATTTCCGTTACTACTGGCTAAGGGGCACATCCAGACTAAGTCTCCTCTTACAGTACCGGAAAATCTGCCTTTTTGGTTTAAGGTGGATCAAACATGCCCTTATCATCAAAGAGGATCAGGGCATAACATAGAGAATTGTCTCAATTTCAAATCTGACGTGCAAAAGCTTGTTAGGAGCGGGCTCTTATCTTTCAAAGATACGAATCCCAATGTTCTCACGAACCCGCTGCCTCAACACGAGAAAGCTGCAGTCAATCTGATTGAAAGAGAATTTAACAATGTCTATCAAATTCACGATGTACTCTTATTGAGGGCCAATTTGGTCAAGATACATTATAGACAGAGTGGATATGGCCATGTGCAACCTCATAATTATCACCAGTGTGATGTCTGCTTTAAAAATAATCAAGGATGTTCGGTAGTGCAATCAGCTTTACAGGAACAGATGGATCTCGGATGGATCCAAGAGCACCGAGTTCGTGGAGTTAACATGGTTTATACAAACTCCAATGTCATTCAAAACCACGATATCTGTGCAATGAATGTCAACTTGGTGGCAATGCATTCAAGGCAAAGCCAGTATCATAATCTGCCATGGCACGATTACAATTCCTGTCTGACTTGCTCGGTAAACAAACAGAGATGCTCTTTCATACAAGAGGCCCTTCAGCGTCAGATGGATCTTGGATGGATCCAAGACTACTATGATAGGAACCCTTATCAGATCAACATGGTTCAGATATTTGATATTCGCGTGATGAATACCAACCTGGTAGAGTTACATGCTGAGCAGGTCCGACTCGGATTCTTAATATCACATGACTATCAAAGTTGTAAAGCAGGTTGCAAAAACGATCAAGGTTGTACCCTTGTCCAGGAGGCACTTCAGCACTTGTTAAATCACTGGTGGATGCCAATCTATATGGATGAAGATACTCAATAAATTAGTATCAGTAACAGGAATCCCACCCGGCGTCAAAGTCAGGATGTTCGATCTGTGGAAGCTAACCTAGTGAGGTTACATTATATTCAAAGTGGGCGTGGCCAGGTGCCACCACACAACTATGACCGTTGTAGTGTCTGTTCGGAAAGTAACCAAGGGTGTTACCTTGTGCGAGCAGCTCTCCAGGGGCAGGTGGATCGTAGAGAGATCAGTCCATATCTAGGTTCTGGACCCATCAATTGGACGTCGAACTACCTTGCCAATCAAGTCGAGGATGTTGTCACAATCTCTGGTCGTCACCAGACCAGGGATATTTTTGCCATCATCCCTCTACTTGACGAATCTAGAGTTCCCAACTGGGAACGGATCGAGATTACTTATGATGGTCAGAAAAATCAGAAGGTTCCCATAGTCATCTATCTACCGGGACCACTACCGTATGAATCAACTAAGGCTATCCCTTACAAATACGGTGCAACGATAATTAAAAATTGAAAGGAAATTCCATTACCCTCCGTCGTGAATATTGCAGACATCAGTCGAGTAACACGGAGCGGTCGAATCTTCAACCGAGGAGTTGGAGAACCTAACAAGGAAAAGGAACTTCAGACAGAAGCTCCTGATCCATCAGTCGGTCAATCCAGTAATCCCGACCTTTCAAAAAATAATGATGAGATGCTGAAGCTCATCCAAAGGAGTGAATATAACATTATTGATCAGCTGTTACAGACTCCTTCAAAGATCTCGGTATTATCGCTGTTACTCAGTTCAGAAGCCCACAGGGAGGCTCTACAGAAAGTCTTGGAGCAAGCCTTTGTGGAACAGGATGTAACAATCAGACAGTTCGATAGCATTGTCTCTAACATCACTTCCTGTAATAATTTGGGATTTAGTGATGTGGAACTACCCGAAGAGGGTCGCCGTCATAACATGGCGCTCAACATTACAGTTAACTGCCAGGACGATGCTTTAGCCAGCGTACTGGTAGACACAGGGTCAGCCCTTAATGTTATGTCGAAGTCTACTTTGATGCAATTATCATTCAAAGGCCCTCCGATGAGAATCAGCGAGGTCTTCGTCAAAGCGTTCGACGGATCTAGAAAAACAGTTATCGGCGAAGTTGATCTTCCCATAACTATCGGTCCTCACACTTTCCAAGTCACTTTCCAGGTCATGGACATCCGGGCAACATACAGTTATTTATTAGGAAGACCTTGGATACATCAGGCTGGAGAGGTCACTTCGACCCTCTACCAAAAGCTAAAGTTCGTTCAGAACGATCAACTTGTCATAGTCTGTGGAGAACAGGCCTTGCTCGTGAGTAACTTATCATCATCTACTTTTGTAGAACCCGAGGAGGTTATTAGGACGCAGTTCCAAGCACTATCGGTGAGCAAGGATAATCAATCCCAAGGAGGAACCTCGATTTCCTCATACAAAGATGCTATTAAAGCGGTCGAGAGTACCGATACAACCGGATGGGGACAGCTTGTCATTCCTATTGACAATAAAACAAAGAAGGGTTTTGGTTTTTCTGCAACCTGTACCCAGACAGCTGCCAGCGATGGAAGTCTTCATCCTATTCAGAACTTCTTCCACAGTGGAGGTTTTCTTCACCCAATCCCTCAAGCAGTCCATGCTATCAATGAGGAAGATCCCTCTGACACAGAGGAAGAGTGGAAGTCATATCTTAACAAGGACGGTTATATGTCTCAGGATGAAACGCAAACTCCTTTTTGCTTTCCTACAGAGAGTCCGAGATTTAAACCCAGGTCAGACATCGAAATGATATATGGGGATTGCGATCCGGAAGGATTCCGTGCACCGCCAAATTCATTAGAGGAAGACACTCCGATGAAAGACAATTTTGACTACACCTACTATGGCCCAATGGATGGTCGGCCAATGTGGCAACCTTATCCAGGAGACTTGGGGCAAGAGAGTCAGCCGAACAATGAAAATCAGCTGACCCTCATTGAATAGAATACCTGTGTCCCCACCATGTCATGGGATCAACACTCGGGTCATCCTGAAACTACTCAACACGACGATGAATTCGCAACGTTTGCAGGACTAGAATTCATTAACTATGCTTTTCCCTAGGTCAACGTCATCGAGAGGGATGACTCCTCCAGTTCCAAAGAAGTGTGGGACAACTTGGGACAACTGAGTGGAAAATACGTCTTCAAGGTCAAGTACACTGCTCCTGAAAGCTCTCGTATCAGGCTCGAAGACATCCAGCCAACTGGATGGGGAGATACAGTTGAGAGCATAAATGCTATGCAAAATACAACAGAGGAATCCTCCTACAACAACTCTGCCTGGGAGACAGATTCCAACGATCCTACTCCACCAGAAATCAGCGTTATTTCTAAAGACAAATCAAGGAAGGTGCCAGAATTTGTGATTCACCGAGGAGTTCGCCGCCAATGGGTTGCTGTCGAGGTTCCGAAGGTCATTCGCCAGTCAAAGTAATTGCCATCTTTAACCTTTCACCCTGCCCAGGTGAAACGGATGTTTTGATAGGGCTCGCTTTCTATAAATTTTCCCTCTTCGCTTTGGCCAAAGCGACAGATTTTTGTTTTATAGGGCTGTAGTTTCAAGGATCGACTGGTTCATTAATAAAATAACGTCGTTCTGTAATTTCCGCATTAATTGTTGTTTTCTCTTTTTGCTTTTTCTAAAAATGGTAATCCTAAAAAACAATTAAAAATAAAAATAAGCAGTAAAATAAATACACTGCACACACTTGCATTTTCTCTATCTCTTCTAAACACGAATCATCACATTATGCAGATTGCTTGTTTTAAACCCAGTTGAAATATACGATCCGATGCCTTCTCCCGACTTTGGGTTCCCGATATTTGGGGCTGAAGAAGAAGTTGACAACGAAATTCCAGAAGAGATCTCTCGACTACTCAGACAAGAGGAAAGGTCCATTGAACCTCACAAAGAGCCGTTGGAAACGGTAAACTTGGGTTCAGAAAGAGAGAGAAAAGAAATCAGGATTGGGGCACTGCTCAGTCCAACTGCCAGAGAGGGTTTGATAAAGCTTCTCAGAGAATTTCCCGATGTATTCGTTTAGTCCTATCAGGATATGCCAGGGTTGGATACCAGCATCGTGGAACATCACTTACCATTAAGATCGGAATGTCCGCCATTAAAGCAGAGGTTGAGACGGACTCACCCGGACATGGCCATCAAAATCAAAGAGGAGGTACAGAAACAGATCGACGCGGGTTTCCTCGCTACATCTGAATATCCTCAATGGTTAGCCAACATTGTACCCGTTCCCAAAAAGGACGGGAAGGTCAGAATGTGTGTTGATTACAGAGACTTAAACAAGGCTAGTCCAAAGGACGACTTCCCTTTACCACGCATTGACATGCTGGTAGACAGCACAACAAACTTCAAAATTTTCTCCTTCATGGATGGATTCTCGGGCTATAACCAGATCAAAATGGCGCCAAAAGACATGGAGAAAACTTCGTTCATCACCCCATGGGGCACCTTTTGTTACAAGGTAATGTCGTTCGGCTTGAAGAACGCCAGGGCAACCTATCAAAGGGCCATGACTACTCTATTTCATGACATGATACACAAAGAAATCGAGGTATATGTCGATGATATGATTCCAAAATCAAAAATAGAGAGTGAGCACGTCGAACATCTGTCAAAATTGTTTGAGCGTCTAAGAAAATTCAAGCTCCGCTTGAATCCTAACAAGTGCACCTTCGGTGTCCGTTCAGGGAAACTCCTAGGGTTCATCGTCAGCCAGAAAGGGATTGAGGTCGATCCTGACAAGGTCAAGCCCATTCGAGAAATGCCTTCTCCGAAAATTGTAAAACAAGTCAGAGGATTCTTGGGATGTTTGAACTACATCTCCAGATTCATATTCCTCATGACCGCGACATGCGTGCCGATCTTCAAGTTACTTAAAAAGAACCAGGATTTAGTTTGGTTAGAAGATTGCCAAATCGCCTTCGACAGTATTAAGGAATACCTGTTGAATCCGCCGATTCTATCACCTCCAGTGGAAGGAAGACCACTGATCATTTACCTCACAGTCCTAGAGGACTCGATGGGATGTGTACTTGGCCAACAAGACGAAACCAAAAGGAAAGAATCTGCCATCTACTATCTAAGCAAGAAGTTCACCGACTACGAAACTCAGTACACGATGCTTGAGAAAACTTGTTGCGCTTTGGCTTGGGCAGCCAAACGTCTTCGCCAATACATGATTCGTCATACTACTTGGTTAATCTCAGAAATGGATCCAATCAAGTATGTCTTCGAAAAACCTGCTCTCACGGGAAGAATTGCCCGTTGGCAGATGTTGTTATCAGAATATGACATAGAGTACCATGCTCAAAAAGCCGTTAAAGGAAGTATTTTAGCTGATCATTTGGCTCATCAACCGATTGACGATCAAGAATCAATCGGGTTTGACTTCCCAGACGAAGATGTTATGTATCTAAAAATGAAAGACTGCGATGAACCGTTACCCAGTGAAGGGCCAGAACCAGGTTCCCAATGGGGACTTATCTTTGACGGAGCAGTTAATCATTATGGAAATGGAATTGGGGCAATCATTGTTACCCCTCAGGGTACCCACATTCCTTTCACTACCAGACTTACGTTCAAATGTATGAACAACGAGGCCGAATGCGAAGCTTGTATCATGGGTCTCGAAGAAGCGATTGATTTAAGGATCAAAAACTTGGACGTATACGGCGACTCAGCCTTGGTTATTAATCAGATAAAAGGAGATTAGAACACATACCAATCAGGACTGATTCCTTACAAAGACTATGCGAGAAGGTTGTTACCCTTCTTCAACAGAGTTGAGTTTCATCACATCCCTCGTGATGAGAATCACATGGCAGATGCATTAGCCACTCTCTCTTCTATGATTAGTGTAGGTCAATGGAACGACTTACCTAAGATTGACATAATGCGCCTTGAACGGCCTGCCTACGTCTTCACGATCGAAGCAGTCATAGATGACAAACCTTGGTATCACGATATCAAATGCTTCCTTCAGAAACAAGAGTACCCATCTGGGGCACTCAGAAAGGACAGGAAAACCCTCAGAAGATTGGCTGGAAGCTTCTTTCTGAGCGGTGACACTTTTTATAAGAGAAATTTCGACATGGTCTTTCTCCGATGCGTAGACAGACTAGAAGTAGACATGCTTATGAAAGAAATTCATGAAGGGTCCTTTGGCACTCATGCCAACAGACACACAATGGCGAGAAAAATTCTGAGAGCAGGGTATTACTGGTTGACCATGGAATCCGACTGCTACAAGTACATAAGGAGGCGTCACAAGTGTCAGATATACTTTGACAAAATTCATGTACCGCCATCACATCTCAAAGTTCTTTCTTCCCCGTGGCCTTTTTCCATATGGGGAATCGACATGATTGGCTTGATCGAACCTAAGGCTTCAAACGGACATCAGTTCATCCTGGTAGCCATTGACTATTTCACCAAGTGGTTCGAAGCAGCGTCATTCGCTAATGTAACCCGACAAGTGGTGGTCCGATTTATCAAAAACAATATCATCTGCCGTTATGGTGTTCCGAGCCAGATCATTACAGATAATGGATCTAACTTAAACAACAAGATGATGAAAGAGTTGTGCGTTGAGTTCAAGATCGAACACCATAACTCATCTCTCTACCGACCCAAGATGAACGGAGCGGTAGAAGCGGCTAATAAGAACATCAAGAGGATCATTCAAAAGATGGTTGTAACCTATAAATATTGGCACGAGATGCTACCCTTTGCTCTTCACGGTTATCGAACATCTGTCCGCATTTCAACAGGGGCAACCCCTTTCTCTCTAGTATATGGCATGGAGGCAGTTCTCCCCATAGAAGTAGAGATCCCATCAATCTGGGTATTGATGGAAGCTAAGCTTTCAGAAGCTGAATGGTGTCAAAGTCGACACGACGAATTAAACCTGATCGAAGAGAAGCGAATCACGGCACTATGCCATGGTCAATTGTATCAGCAGAGAATAAAGAAGGCATTCGAAAAAAAGGTCCGACCTCGTGTCTTCAGAAAAGGAGACCTCGTGCTCAAGAAGATACAATCGTTTCTCACTGATTCTCGGGGCAAATGGACCCCAAATTATGATGGCCCCTATGTGGTCACAAAAGCTTTCTCAGGCGGTGCCTTGAGACTTGCAATCATGGATGGAGAGGAATTTGCCTACCCCATGAATGTTGATGTAGTCAAGAAATATTTCGCCTAAAAAAAAAACGTCTCGGTGGATTGAAAACCCGAAAGGGCGGTCCAGGCAAAAGTTAGAGACATGAAAAAAATCATCCCGATGGATTGGAAACATCATAGTACAATCCAGAAAAAATTAGGGATAATGGCAAGTAACTATGTTCAACAGAGGTAACTCCCTCAGCAACAGTTACATCATCCGTCAGGAAAACTTCAGTCAAGGTCATCTTCGACAAAAGCTCAGGATGTCCCGAATTCAAAGTTGGTAGAAGGATAGTGGTCGTTATGTTTCAACGTAGCCCTTTTCCCTGTAAATTACCATTTTTAAACTTTGTATATACTCTTTGGAATCACGAGTTTGGCTGATCTCCATCTTATCAATAAAATTTGAGCCCTTGTGCTTTTGTTTGTAATTCTTATTTGTTTTAGCTTTATAGAATGACATTTTAACATGATCAACGATTCTAGAAATAAAACAAAAATGAACTTACTTGTTAAAACTTTTTCTGCTTTTAATAAAGACGACAATTTCTTTTGACTGTTGAACATCAAAAGAGCATCAACCGCTTCTCCAGAAGTAATCAAACTTCAAAGTGCAGAATCAAAGTACTCCTTCTAGGACAGTACGCCTGAATGAAGGATCAACTGTATGAGATGCGGCTTTCCCATCTGATACCCTCGGCAGAGTTCTTATCTCCTAAGCCCGATCAACGGTATTCCCCCGCAGGGACTATCTCTCCTAAGCAAGGTAGAATTGCTACTTTTTTTACCAACGGTACTTCTTCGCCCCGCGATGGCCGAGTATCCAGTCGTGTTCACTCGTCAGTCTGTATGTCGCATCAGTTTTGTCAGCATATACATACATACACCATGCATTATTGAATTTGCATTCACATTTCATATTGCATCACTATCACTCTAAGCGGTCTTGTCCCCTAGTGATAGAAGATCTCTCAATCGAGTCGCCAGTTCTTGCCTCGTCAGGAAACGCTGCGTTCGAACAATTTCACCTCCAGTTTATTTCTGGAATGAAGTTGGCTCCTCGACCACTTTGATAACTTGAACCTCAAAAAATCCAGAGAAGCCTTCAGTCAACGTCACTCTTTGCCATTGAAGATGATATCCTTGCTTTCCCGGATTAAAGAAAAATCCCCAGAGAAAGCCTCCTAAGCAGAGATTTGGCAGTACAGCTGCCTTTCTACGAAAGATCGCTGATGAAAAGGTCATCGGCACCTCAAAATTGGAGCCCATCATATGGCATTTCTCCGGGAAGATCTCGAGAAAAGTATGATGTAAGACCCCAAGCGGAAGCAGTCTCTCAAGAGATTCATTTCCCCAGGTAGAATCGATAAATGGCGTCTCCCAAAACAGAGAAGTTTGTGTACCTCTACAACTCAGACGAATGGGTTCCCCAGCAAGTCTGACATCAAAACTTTTTCCGTCAAATGGCATTTCCCCAAGAAAATTCGGCGAGAAGTTTGAGGAAAACCGCTACAAATAGCGTCCCTTGTCAATTAAGTTTATTGACAAAAGAAACTAAGACCAGTTCCTTGGTAGGAAACCAGGAGCGAAGGGAAGTTTACATCAGAAACTTAGACCAGTTCCTTGGTAGGAAACCAGGAGTGAGGGGAAGTTTAAATCAGAAACTAAGACCAGTTCCTTGGTAGGAAACCAGGATCGAGGGGAAGTTGACAAAAGAAACTTAGACCAGTTCCTTGGCTGAAGACCAGGATCGAGGGGAAGTTTACCTTTTCTAAGCATCATTGCTTAGCAAAAGAAGATGAATGCGCAAGCTGCCATTCATAGCCATCAAAATTTCGAGTATTCCGATATTTAATCCTCTTGCACCCCGAATGCCCGAATACCTTCGTCATTCACACCTTCGTGTCCAAGAAGATTAAATAGGGGCATTTGTCATACCCCAAATTTTGACCACTAAGGTTTCCCATCATTGTGAAAATCATCATCACAATATGGATGAATCATCATGCCTCATCAAATGCCTCAAGGGTTGTTGAGCATTCACTACAATCAAAATTAGGGTTTTAAGCCCTCTCAGAGCTTTAGACAAAGGATCAATCAAGGAATGACATGATATTCAACTTGTCTAAACCTCTCAAACATCCACAATGGATCAAGAGGACTCCCACTTCAAGGATTAAGCATAAGGCTGCTCCCTTCTAGGTGGATCAAGTCTCAAGATCGACAGTGTCACCAAATTAGGGTTTTGGTCTACTAGGGCCTCCAGATGAAAAATTTCATCTGGGCATAATCCAAAGATCCAAAGCATAACCTAATATACTCCATGGAGCCTCATGGACCCAACCATCAAGTCAATTTTGCCTCAGGGGATGCATACACTAAAAATCAAGAATTAGGGTTTCTTGACCTAATTCACCCCTATGTTGACTTTTGGGACAAATCATGAACCAAGACCTCAAGACATGATTGGAGGGTCTTTAATATACTATTTTGATCTATTTGTAACAATGGATTAATTCAAGAATCTTGAGCAACAAGTCTCAATTTCATCTGCACCCCTATTAGGGTTTCGCGAGAAAAGTCAACTGTAACTTTGACTTTTGACCAGGACATGCTCCCAAACCCTAATACATGATTCAATATACCCTATGACACCCATGGAACATATCCATCAAGTTTGATTTAGGTCAAGGATATGATTTCCTGAAGAATTGCACAGTTTGGAATTCATCTGATAAAAAGTCAACTGTGCACAAAAGTCAACTTTGACTTTTTGAGATTTTTTGCCAAAATCGATTTTTAACCCTAAAATGATGTTAATGTATGATTTGAATCATCATTCATCAAGAAAAATCAAAGAAAGTGGGATAACTTGTAAAAGGGGTAACCATAAAAACTTAGAAAAATTTCTAAGTTATGGAAAAAGTGCAACTAATGTGCCAACTTTGGAGGACCATAACTCCTAAACCACAAGGCCATTGTTCCCCATTCAAAGCTTGATTTGTAGATCACATTTCCCTCTATAAAAGCTTCATACTAACTTATGTCCAAATTCCTCATGGATTTTGAGTTATGGAGTGATCAAAATCAAGAAAAGTCACTGTGTTCCAATACATAGTGAAAATTTCACTAAGTCAAATTTAGCCTTACTTTTTTCCAAATGTAGGGACATTTTTCACTTGGATTAAAAAGAGATCAAATCCAAACATGTTCAAACAGTTGTTGTATCATGTAAGGGCTTTCCAAAATGGCCAAGAACATTACCAAATTCAATTTGAGCCATGAGATATGACATTGGCAAGTTGCCTTGCTGAAATCTGCCAAGGCAAGGTAGATTTTGCACTTTTGGTCGATTTGCAAAAATCAGCCAAATCCAAATGCTCCTATCCACTTGGACACATCTGAGGATTGAATCTAAAAGGGACAATCACTGAGCCAAGCCTCCAAAGTCTTGGGAACAAGAAATAACATGTTGAACCTAGAATTTCCAAAATAGGGATAAGACTCCAATTTTGGAATGGAGCATTCAATGGAAGCATCAAGGTGGCATGGACTGAGCCATTCTCAACTAAATTCAGTCAAGACTTATCCAAGACCAAGGGAACCACAGCTCTGTGCCCTAACCTCTAGTCAATGGCTAGAGGAGACTTGGATTCTCATTGGACAACATTGGCCAAACATCTGCTGCAGTTGTCATTCACTATGGATCCCAAAACAAACTTGCTCTATTATAAATAGAGCTCAATTGTGATCAGTTTGAGTACACCAAAGCCATCTAACAGATGCTTTCCTCAAAATCTCTTCTTTCACTCCAATTTTCCCTTCTAAGGCAAGTCACTATCGGGTTTTGAGTTTGAGAGCTTTTCCAATCAAACCAATCACACACACACCTCACATACATCATATAGAAGTGATTCAAACACTCACATAACATCTAGAACACATATTTCACAAAATCACCAGCCAATTGCTCAAGGCATTCATACACACTCCATGGCACCTAGGGAAGCTATTCAGATCATTGGAACCTAGTTGTAACACCTCCAACACAAATCACGATCACCAGCTGCAAGTGGTAAGCATGAGCTCTTCTAACTCTATGATCCATGCAATTTTTGCTGCACAATAATTTGGCCATATGTTCATAATCATGCATGGAATGTTTCCCCTCAATTAATTGCATTGTTTGAATCGTGTATCAAAAATCCTAGCCTTCATGCAGAAATTAGGGTTCTTGAGGATTTTTCATGATTTCTTGTTATATGTTTAATTTAAATGAAATTAATTGTCATAGACATGATCGTGAGGTTAAAACGAGTTGATTGGTATGTGGATTGCATGATATAATCAAGTATTTAGTGAGATTGGAGAGAAAATGCAAATCTGGGCAAAACTGAAAAAATGCGTGTGTTATTGCCTTTGTTCTTGGCGCCATTTTCCAATATTTGAATATTTGAATTTTGTGATTTTATTTAATTGATTCAAAAATTAATTTCTCTCTGAGTTTTAATGATTTTGAGTTGATTCTTTTTTTAATAATTCACAAAAATGTTAAAATATTTTATTTTATCAAAAAATCCCAAAAATATTATTTATTTCATATAATTGATATTTTTGCAAAGAATTAATGTTTTATTTGTTTTTGACATTTAAAATATTTTTTCCACCTTGATTTTGCAACTTTTAATGCTTTCTAATTATTTTGTAGGTCAATACTTAATTTTTGAAGCATTAATCCAAGATCACAATTTGTTTTTCATATGTTAAACAATTTTGATCATTTTAATTGAATTTTTATTCAATTAAATACATTTTGAAAACAAATTAGGGTTTTCGGATTAATTCAACCCTCATAAATCATTTTCAAAACCTTTTGGGCCTCTAATAGAGTGTAAGACCCAACCCACTTGTACAGAAATATTTTGGGCCTCACTTATTGTATAAGTCCCTTTGTACATTTTTAAATTCGGCACGATCGTCACTAGTTCAAATAAACCTTTTGGGCCTCTAATAGAGTGTAAGACCCAACCTTTTGTAAATACAACCTATTTTGGGCCTCACTTATTAAATAAGTCCCGTTGTATTTCAAAAAGTTCGACGCGATCATCATCCGTTGAAAAAATAACTTTGGGCCTCTCCTTGAGCTATAAGCCCCATTCAAAACTTTTGGGCCTCGAATAGAGTGTAAGACCCAACCCCCTTTTAACCAAAACAATTTTGGGCCTCAGATATTGTTCTTTAAAACCTTTTGGGCCTCTTGAGAGAGTGTAAGACCCATCCCTTTGTACAGAAAACCTTTTTCGGCCTCAGTCACTTGTATAAGTCCCTCTGTACAAATTCAAACAGTGCGCTCACTGATAAAACCCTGGGCCTCTCCTTGAGCTGTAAGCCCCAAATCTTTCTTTTTCAAAGCACTTTCTCCTTTGATTTTGAATATACTGTTGTTTTCAATCTTCCTTTGTTGAACAACTAACCAAACAGCATGGAAGCTCTACAACCGAGTACGTGTTTATACGCTTTCATTTACCGCTTTCATATACATATAACTGTATTGTGGGGCTGTTTCGCTGTAAGTCTTCTTTCATAAACTCATATCAACTGGGTAATAATAGTATAGATATTTAGAGTTTCCCCAGCAACTACGTCTAGAACTAGGTGATGCCGTTTCATTTATTCGTAGAAATAGACAACTAGATCCCCAATAGGATCACCAGATACAGTCTTCTCTTCGGCTGTCCTCATTAGGAATTGTCAAGAAACTCTACTCCCAAAGATGAATGTATTCTCCGTGAATGGCATCTTTGAGTTTCTTCCAAATTCTCGAACTTTCCTGACTTGATCTATTCCTTGTGAATAGCTTGCCAAATTCTCAAACTCCCTCCGTCTGCGTCTCTCCGTATCAGCTTCCCTCAATTCAACCTGCTTTGTTCTCATCGCCACTTTCTCACTCCTCGCCATAACAGCGCCGCCGCCACGCCTCAACGAATCAAACCATCAACATCAATAACTTTGAACCATCGTGCTTGGCCGCGTCCAGGACAATCTCCGCCGCGCCATGGCTCCCATCCGGCGATGGCGGAGAAACACTCATCATCTACATCGCAAACAACTTCGACAACTCAACGTAAATTCGCCTCTCACTCAACTCACAAACCAACACCGAGAAACGATGTCGCACCGAAATAAAATTCGTTCTCCTCCACTCAAAAATTGATGTGACGTTCAACAAGAAACTAAAGTATGCCTATCGCAACTACAACACTGAGGTGATAATTTCACAGAATCAACGGAAACAGATCAACGTACCTACCGGAGACAGTCAGGTGCCTCTTCGATTGCGACGAAAAAAGAACTCCGCGAGGTAAGCCTGTTTTTCCACCTTCTAATTCCAATTCAATTTCTCGATCCTCTCATCTATGAATCTGATTTCTGCACCTTGCACCTTCTTCTACCTTTTGTGTGATTCTGAAATGGTGTTGTTGTTGTTTGACGTGAATTATTGTGGTTGTTGCAGGTTTGATAAATTCCACACCGCTACCTCATCCTTCTTCTTCATGATTTACAGTTGATGTTGCGTTGTGACTCGAAGATGACGAAGAGTATCCTCCTGTCCTTTCTGTAGGTTGTTGAATTCTGGTTTTTTGCTTTCTGCGGATGGAGTCGTGAATCTGAATTGAAGATATCAAGAAGAGTTATTTGCAGAATTGGTGAAAACAGAATTTGGTTTGAAGATGGATTCAAGAAGAAGCTTGAAGGTTAAAGAGTTTGTTACAGAGTGAAGAGAAGAGTGGAGAATCGAAGATTGAATCTAAGAGAGAGAACCCCCCATCAAGAGTGAAGAAGCGGTGAATTTATAGAGCAGCTTGGAATAATCCAGAAGAAAAGTTTGTTACGAGTCTGTTATGTATTGGAGGGTGATTTTGTATTTGGAATTTTTCTGTGATAATTTTCTGACGTGGTATCCTCAAGTATTTTAATCTTTTACTGAACTTTCTTTTTCTGTTGTAACCTTACCACTGCTGAAATTAATTCTAAAAAAAACTAATGTGGACTGAATTTTCTATTGATACTTCTTCTTCTTCTTTTTTTTCTGCTGAAAAGTGGTTTAAGAAGAGTTTATGGATTATGGATTTGAAATGGATTAAATGGACATTTGATGTGGGTTTAGAAATTGGGTAAGAAATGAAATAATAAAAAATGAATAGGTTTGGATATGGATTTAAGAGTTAGACAAAATGGATATGGATGGATTTGAGAAATGATTATTTGAATAAATGGTTAAAAAATGGATTCTATAAATGGATAAATTTGGTTTTATTTAAGGAAATGGACTAAAATGGATATTTAGATGAAAATTGGATTTGAAAATGAGAGGAATTTAGAATGAGAATTTGGATAAAATAAAATAAAATAAAATGTGGACAAGATAAAAAGGTTTAAAAACTGGTCTAATGGTTTATGAAGTGGATGGTATCTCAATTTCCAAGCAAGTCACAAACTAGTATCCTTAATGGCTCCCTCATCTTCAATCAATAAACCCAGTTGACTTGAAAGCATGTAATCCTAACCAAGGATTTTCAGTTGACGACGGTTAACAATTCACCCTTGAATGAGCGGACGTAGTCCTGGTGAACTTCTGGATAAGAGATACTAATAACAAGAATACACCTTCGAGCCCATGTCTCAGAAAACCAATGCAATGATATGATTATGAGTTATGACCTAAAAATGAAGATGAACGCGAAGCAAAAGCCAGAAAAAGGTAGCGCAAATTTTGGGGTACTACAATCGGGACTTATATAATACACTGAGGCCCAAATTATTTTGGTTTTCAAAAAGGGCTGGGTCTTACACGCTACTAGAGGCCCAATGATTTTTAAAGAATGGGGCTTATAACACGAGGGTAGGCCCAAAGGGTTTGATTTTTGAACTGGCGATCGCGCCGAGATTTTCTTTTAACGCAGAGGGACTTATACAATATCTGAGGCCCAAAATTGTTTTGGTTAAAAGGGGATTGGGTCTTACACTCTATTAGAGGCCCAAAGTGTTTAAAAGTTTTGTTTGAGTAAAAATCAAGGAAACCCTAAATTTGTTTTCTTTTAAAATGAAATATTAAAAAAAATCAAATAAAAATGATAAAAATATCAAATAAGATTGAATAAACCACTTGTGATTTTTGTTGAAGGTTTGAAAAATGAGGCTTTAATCACAAGATAAATTAAAACTCATTTGGTTTTGATTTTCAAGATGAATATTCACTTTTAAAATGTTTAAAAACAATTAAAAATGAATTTATTTACAAAAATACCAACTATATTAAATAAATAATATAAATATAATTTTTTTGTGGAAAAAAATATTTCAACATTTTTGTGATTTTTTTCAAAAAGAACCAATCAAAAATAATTAAAATTGAGGGAGTTATTAATTTTTCAAATCATTAAAAATAATAAGAAAAAACAATAAAAAAGTGGAGAAAATAGCAAAAAGAGGATCTGGGGCGAGAGGGATTCGAACCCCAGACCTCTTGTGTATAGGGCGTGCGCCTTACCACTGGGGTGGTGATACATCCGTTGATAGAAACACAACCACAAATATACAAGGCTTGCCTTGTTTTTGGCCTGGCCCAAGGCAAGGCAAGGCAAGGCAAGATTTTGGTTGAAAACGTGAAGGCCATAACTTTCTCATTTCTCTATGGATTGAGACAAAATTTAGGTCTATCCTTCCTAGAATTTCACAAGGAATCCAATGGTGGTGGTATTTTTTTCAGATCATGCTCCTATTGAAAAACTCGATAGTGGTTTTTAAATAGGCCATGATTTGCATTTTCTATGCCATCTCTTAGTACAAGCATGAATTACATGATAAATTGGTGCAAACACAACACATATAACATGTATAAGGGATGCATGATCAGTGGCCATCAAAAGAAAGCATGGTTCAAAGAATCCAAGTTGTGATGCTTACCTCTTTTTGGAGCTTTTGTGCAATCTGCCAAGCCACTTATTCCAGAAATGATTTGATGCTTTGGACAACCTCAAATGATCCTTTAGAAGCTTTTAAGACGGTTGGAATCAGCTGGAAACCTCAGGAACAAGTTTCAGCTCTTTCTTGCAAAAGGGGCAAAAGTGGCCAAAATAGCAACTCTCTCAAATGGTGTTCCAGATGTGTGGACCCATTTGGGACAGTTCAAGGATGATATTTGGAGCGTGTTTGAGGTTTTATCTGGTTTGGAAAGTGACTGAATCAAGACATGGCTTGAAAAATGCACAAAAGTCCTATTTTGAGGTTTTGAGAGGTGACTTTGTGATTTTGGTGATACAGGTCACTTGTGAGAGTTTGCACAGCTTAGATATGATATATTGGATGTGTTTGGATCATAAGCTATGGTGGAATTGCTCTCTAACTCAAAAACTCAGAGTTACCTTGCTAAAGAAGGTATTTTTGCCTAGAGAAAGAGATTTTGAGGAAAGCAAGTGTTGTAGTGCTTTAGTGTACTTAAACTGAACACAATTGAGCTCTATTTATAGTAGAGCAAGTTTGTTTTGGCTGCAATAGTGAATGCAAACTGCTGCAGAGGTTTGGCCAATGATGAGCAATGAGAATCCAAGTCTCCTCTAGCCATTGACTAGAGGTTAGGGCACAGGCTCCTGGTCCCCTTGGTCTTGGATAAGTCTTGACTAAATTCAGTTGGAAATGGCTCAGTCCATGCCACCTTGGTGCATCCATTGAATGCTCCAATCCAAAATTAGAGTCTTGTCCCTCTTTTAGGAATTTCTAGGTTTGGCATGCTATTTTTGGTTCCAAAGACTTGGGAGGCTTGGGATTAGAGTTGGTTCCTCCTTGGTCCCCCCTTAAGGTGTTCAGATGGATAGAGTTGCTCCCCCTTTGTAAAATTTGAGCAAATAGAGCAAAACTCCCAAATCTGCCTTGCCATGACAGTTTGCAGCAAGGCATATTGGCATTGTCATATCTCATGGCTCAAGTAACCTTTGATGGAGTTCTTGGTCATTTTGGAAAGCCCTCATATGATACAACAACTGTTTGATCATAATTAGTTTTGATACTTTTTGGGTCCAAGTGAAAAATGCCCCTACATTTGGAAAAAAGTGAAGGCAGGTTCTGACTTAGTGAAAATTTGACTAAGTGTTGGAAAAAAAGTGACATTTTCACTTTTTGTGATTTTGATCATTCCATAACTCAAAATCCATGAGGAATTGGAATGAGTTATGTTTGAAGCTTTTGTAGAGTGCCATGAGAGCTACAAATCCAGCTTTGGATGGGAAAAAATGGCCTTATGGTTTAGGAGTTATGATCCTCCAAAGTTGGTACCCTAGCCACTTTGTTCCATAACTTAGAAAAATTTCTAAGTTTTTATGGTTACCCCTTTTACAAGTTATCCCACTTTTCTTGATTTTTCTTGATTAATGATGATTCCAATCACACATTAACATCATTTTAGGGTTAAGGAACCATAATTGTGAAAAATCTCAAAAAGTCAAAGTTGACTTTTATGCACAGTTGACTTTATGTCATATGAATTCCAAACTGTGTGATCCTCTATGAAATCAAGTCCTTGACCTAAATCAAACTTGATGGATTGATTTCATAGGTGTTATAGGGTGTATTAAATCATGTCCTAGGGTTTGGGAGCATGTCTTGGTCAAAAGTCAAAGGTACAGTTGACTTTTTCCGTGAAACCCTAACTGTGGTTCTGATGAACTTGAAACTTGTGAACCAAGCTTCTTGGATCAATCCATTGTTGTAAATGGATCAATGTGGTTAATTGGAGACCCTTAAATCGTGTCTTGAGGTCTTGCCTCATGTTTTGTCCCAAAAGTCAACTTAGGGGTGAATTAGGTCAAGAAACCCTAATTCCTGATTTTTTGTGAATGCATCCCCTGAGGTTAAATTGACTTAATGATTGGGTTCATGATGTCCCTTGGAGCATATTAGGTTATGCTTTGAAGCATTAGCTCATGGCCGGAGGAAGATTTCCATCTAGAGGCCCTGGCCAACCAAAACCCTAATTTGGTGACACTGGCGATCTTGAGGCTTAATCCACTTGGAATGTTGCAGCCTTGTGTTTGATCCTTGATGTGGGAGTCCTCTTGATCCATTGGGGATGTTTGAGAGGCTATATAAGTTGAAGATCATGTCATTCCTTGATTGATCCTTTGTCTAAAAACTCTGAGAGGACTTGAAACCCTAATTTTGATTGTAGTGGCTGCTCACCCATCTTTGGGGAGACTAATGAGGCATAATGATACACCCATATTGTGATGATGATTTGTATAATGATGGGAGACCTAATTTTGATTTGTATAATGATACACCCAAAATTTGGGGTATGACAATGACGATCTACATATCGTTCATCTAGCATGCATTAGCACAAAGATCACTATTAACCGACCTCATTGTAGGGTAATTACTACAAAAATTACTCGGCGATTGCTTAACATAGCTCTACATTTGTCCCTCTTTATCTAATTCGAAACTCGAACTTTCGTGATCTAGACCTTGATTGGCCGCGTCAACCCAATGATGGTTAATCTTTTGTATTAGGTTCAAAATCTTTGAAGCTTGTTGTTGTAGAGGCTTTGATTCTATCAATCTTCTAACAAGTCTTTATTAACCTTGACCTAAGTACATTGTTTAATCACTATAGTTCAAGACGCGAAACGGAATACTCGGTGAAGGCTTATGGCACTAGAGCCCTTATGCTACTAATCACTAACTTCTAACCTTACCTTTATGCTTCCTTCTTGTTCCCTATCTCTCTTTATTTTTTATGCTTCATGTCATTATATCATATCATGTCTTGTTTATGCTTCCGTAATTTTTTCCTTTGTCCGTTGGACACATGTTTATGCTTCCGCAATTTTTCCTTTGTCCGTTGGACACATGTTTATGCTGATGCCTTTTTCTCTTTGTCCACTTGGACCAAAAACATTAATAAAGGCCAAAACCTCTAAAAAACTTGTGCTTCTAATCTTGGAATATGGTTACTATCCTTTGCATCAGACATGGAATTTTGTACCTAGACCTTGGACTTCAATGTTATTCTTGGATCCTTGGACTTAGAACTATGACCTTTTCCCATTGCTTTGGAATTATGGTTCGAAGACTTTGAAGCCTTGTGCCTTTGCTTGGTTTATGGTGAAGATAGCTACATTTGTGGTTAGATCATTCTTATCCTTAGCTTTTACTTTATGCTTTAGGATAGTCACTTCTTCTCCACTCATTCTTCAATTTTCAAAACTCTCTCCCTTTTTCAAAACCTTATTGTTTTCAAACTATCACCTCTTTCATAATCAAACCTTGACTTTGTCAAGTGGTTTTACTCTTTTCTTTTCATTTCTTAACAAATGCTAAACTACATAAGCATGTTGACACCTTTTTCAAAAGACTTTAAAAAATACCAAACTCATCAAACTCTTTTTGTGCCCTTGTGCACTTTTCCTTTAAACTTTTTCATAAGTTTAGATATGATTCATTTCTTTAAGCGGAATTATTCGCATGGAAATGACGACTTGTATTTACATTTTAAAATCAACCAAAACAAACAAATTTCATTCTTTGTACCATGAATTAGGGGTTTTGATCCTACATTGCACATCGTGGGTATGTATGCATGAGGCGACAAGTCTCTCCAAACACAAAAATATTAAAAACAATTTCTCTTCTCATCTCCTCAATCACTTTTCAAACAAACTTTTTCAGACCAAAAAGCGTAAATATTTCAAAGGGTTCCTATAGAGTACTATAGAAATTTTGGGTGTGTAGCGCGAGTTTTTGCGTGGTTGCGAATCACTATCGCTTTGGGGTACTACAGTTCGATTCATTTTTTATCCTATTGAAGCTGATAAAGAAAGGGAAATAGATGTCTCCAATTAACCCTGCTTGCAAACTGAGTTTGAACAGATGACTGTTGGTTTATAGATGCTACAAAGATTGTGGGTCTCTCTTAGTTTATTTTAAAAAAAATAGTGTCTAGGCTATTAGTAGGATGTTAGGACTGATGCTTTTCGATTGATGTATGAAGGTACAGGATTTTAGGTTTTTGATTAGTATGCTCGCTCAGATTTTTCAATCTTATGCCTACGTATTCCCGTTTAACGAAACAGAGAAATCAGAGCGAAGTTTGTATCTTGTTCAAAGCCCAAGATGTGAAGTTGAAGGGTCTATTTCTATCTTGTTCGAAGTCCAAGACGTGAAACTAAATGTAGTTTGTATCTTGTTCAAAGCCCAAGATGTGAAGTTGAAGGGTCTATTTGTATCTTGTTCGAAGTCCAAGATGTGAAGCTAAAGGGTTTTGGCTTTAGAGACAATTTGTCATCTCTAAAGAGGGGTATTTGGTTTGTTTGTCACAGCTGTTGGGTGACTGATTGTAAAGGAGAATTACTTTAACTGGGATATGTGAATCAAGCAATGCCATAATTTCCTTTATAGGGTTTTTTAACCTGAAGGAGAAGACTTTAACTCAGTTTAGAGCAATGCCATATTTCCTTAGGAATTTCTCATGCTAAAAGAGGGACAGTGGTGTCGATGTAAATAATCCAGAGGCTTACCGCTTATAGCAATTAGATGAGGGAAAAGGAGTTGTTGATGTTTGTATACTGTGAGCAAGGCACATATTTTGATGTTAAAAGGTTGATTGACTCAACCGGGGTTTCCTTATACAAAGCCTAAAAGGAGGCTATTGACCCAACAAGAGGGTGTTTTTATGTGTCTCGTACGAAGCCCGAGAGAGAGGCTAAAAGGGTTAACTCAACAAGAGAGTGCTAACAAGTGACTGAATCAACAAGAGAGTGCTTTGTATCTCGCACGAAGCCCGAGGAGGAGGATAAACGGGTTTGACTCAACAAGAGAGTCTTTTATACTCGACAAGAGAGTGATTTTGTATCTTGTACGATGCCCGAGATGGAGGCTGAACAGGTTTTGACTCAACAAAAGAGTCTTTTATACTCAACAAGAGAGTGATTTTGTATCTCGTACGAAGCCCGAAATGGAGGCTATTGACCCAACAAAAGGGTCTTTTATACTCAACAAGAGAGTGTTTTTGTATCTCGTACGAAGCCCGAGATGGAGGCTAAAAGGCTTTGATTCAACAGGAGAGTTTTTTATACTCAACAAGAGAGTGTGAAAAGGTTAGCTTCGCTGGGGAGAATCATTTGTACAAAGCCCAAGAGGAGGCTATTGTGCTGGTGACTGTTTCAGTTTAGTGACAGATCCAGTAAAAGAGAAAATCAGTTCTTATGAAGGGAACGATTAAAGGTATTGTTGTGCTTTGGCACTGATCAGAGGATTAGGGTTATTTCCTGTTCTTTAAGGAAACGGGGAATCCAAAGGGTATTGAGACTGTCCAAGTCTACAGGTGTTTTGGAGAAATCGATTCTCGGGTAGTGAATGATCTTTGTATAATGCCCAAGAGAAGGCAGGTATCTTAAGGGATGAAGGTCAACCCATTAACAGGTCTGACACTTGACTCACAAAGACAGCTCTAGCAAATGGATGACTAGATTCTGTTTCTATACCTGTAGAGGTCTCTGGGTCCTTGTACTAAGCCCAAGAGAAGGAATGAGAGCTTTTAAGAAGCTGAAGGGTCCTTGTACAACGCCCAAGAGGAGGCAGAGATGCTTTTAGGAAGCCTGTGAGTCCCCAAACCCCCTAGAAGTTCAAGACATGCCATTCACTGAGAATAGATCAAGCCAGGAAAGTTCGAGATTTTGGAAGAAACTCAAAAGATGCCATTCACGGAGAAAATATCATCTCTGGGGAGTTAGAGTTTCTTTGACAATGTCTAAGGGTGACAGTCTGAGAAAGGGTTCACAGAGAATGCTGCCTTTCACGTCTCTATATTGTTTAACCCCAAGAGGAGGGAAGACTATTTCTGGTAATCCTATGGGGATCTAGTTTTGTTTGTATTTAAGAGTGACCAATGGGGCTTTACCTAGTGCTAGACATAGTTACCGGGGAAAACTTTAAATAACTATACTAGTATTACACAGTGGATATTTGACAAGTATATAAAAGTTTGTGAAAGAAGACTTACAGTGAGCAGCCCCACAATACAGTTATATATATGAAAGCGGATAAAGAAAGCGGGTAAACACTTACTCGGTTGTAGAGCTTCCATGTTGTTTGGTTAGTTTGTTCAACAAAGAAAACTTTGATAACAATATTATATTCAAAATCAAAGGAGAAAGTGCTTTGAAAAGATTGTTGGGGCTTACAGCTCAAGGAGAGGCCCAAGGTTTTATCAGTGATTGCACTGTTGTTTTGTACAGGGATTTATACAAGTGACTGAGGCCCAAAAAAGGTTTTCTGTACAAAGGGATGGGTCTTACACTCTCTCAAGAGGCCCAAAGATTTATTTTTATACAAGTGCTGGGGCTTACAGGACAAGGAGAGGCCCAAAATGGTTTTTGTTTGAGAACGACGATCGCGCCGTTTGTTTTAAAAATGTACAGCGGGACTTATACAATAAGTGAGGCCCAAAAAGGTTTATGTACAAAAAGGGTTGGGACTTACACTCTATTAGAGGCCCAAAGGTGTTTCTAGAAAAATAATGGAGCTTATAACACGAGGGTAGGCCCAGATGACTTGTTTCAAAAACAGCAATCGCGCTGAGGTTTTTGAAAACACAGTGGGTCTTATACAGTGACTGAGGCTCAAATATTTTGGTTTCAAAAATGGGTTGGGTCTTACACTCTATTAGAGGCCCAAAGTGTTTGAAAAAGTTTGATGAGGGTTGAATTAATCAAAAACCCTAATTTGTTTTCAAAATGTATTTTAATTAAATTAAAATTCAATTAAAATGATCAAAATTGTTAAACATGTGTGGAAACAAATTGTGATCTTGAATTAATGTTTCAAAAATTATGTTTCTATCCACAAAATGATTGGAAATCACTAAAATTTGAAAAATCAAGAGGGAAAAAATATTTTAAATGTCAAAAAACAATTAAAATATTAATTCTTTACAAAAATATCAAGTATATGAAATAAATAATCTTTTTGGGATTTTTTGGGAAAATAAAATATTTTAACATTTTTGTGAATTATTAAAAAAAGAATCAACTCAAAATCATTAAAACTCAAAGAGAAATTAATTTTTGAATCAATTAAATAAAATCACAAAATTCAAATATTCAAATGATCAAAAATGGCGCCAAGAACACGGCAAGAACACGCGCCATCCTCTGTTTCTGCAGATTTGCGTTTTCCATCCAATCTCACAGAATACTTGATGATATCATGCGATCTACATATCAATCTACTCGTTTTCACCTCACGATCATGTCTATGGTCTTTAATTTCATTTATTTTAACCATGGAATAAGAAATCAAAGAGAAACCTCAAGAACTCTAAAATTTGCATGAAGGTTCAGAAATTCCATACACGATTCAAACAAAGCAATTGAATGAGGGAAAATACTCTATGCATGATTATGAACATATGGCCAAATTAGTGTGCATCAAAAATTGCATGGATCATAGAGTTAGAAGAGCTCATGCTTACCTCTTGTAGCTGGTGATCATATTTTGTGTTAGAGGTGTTACAGCTTGGTTCCAAGGATATGGACAGCTTCCCTAGGTGCTATGGAGTGTGTCTGGATGCTTGGAGTGGATTGAATTGAGCTGAAACTTAATTTGGCACCTCAACTACAAATCTGTCAAAGGCTTGTGCAGATGACTGGTGATTTTGAGAATCTGGTGTTCCAGATGTTATGTGAGTGTTTGGATCACCTCTATATGATGTTTATGAGGTGTGTGTGTGTGTGATTGGTTTGGTTGGAATAGCTCTCAAACTCAAAACCCGATAGTAATTTGCTTTGGAAGGCAATTTTGGAGTGAAGAAGGAGATTTTGAGGAAATCATCTGTTTGATGGCTTTGGTGTACTCAAACTGATCACAAATGAGCTCTATTTATAGTAGAGCAAGTTTGCTTTGCAAGGAATAATGAATGGCAACTGCAGCATAAGTTTAGCCAATGTTGATCAATGAGAATCCAAGTCACCTTTAGCCATTGACTAGAGGTTAGGGTACAAGCTACTGGTTCCCTTTGTCTTGGATAAGTCATGACTGAATTCAGTTGGAAATGGCTCAGTCCATGCCACCTTGGTGCATCCATTGAATGCTCCAAAACAAAATTGGAGTCTTGTCCCCTCTTTAGGGATTTCTAGGTTTGGCATGCTATTTTTAGTTCCAAGGACTTGGGAGGCTTAGGATCAGAGTTGGTTCCTCCTTGGTCTCCCCTTGAGGTGTTCAGATGGATAAGTGTATTTTTCATTTGCACAAATTTGGAAAATCGAGCAAAATGCACAAATCTGCCTTGCTTTGACAGTTTTCAGCAAGGCATATTGCCATTGTCATATCTCATGGCTCAAGTTGAGTTTGATGAAGTTATTGGTCATTTTGGAAAGCCCTCATATGATACAACAACTTTTTTATCATAGTTGGTTTTGATAATTTTTGGATATAAGTGAAAAATGCCCCTACATTTGGAAAAAAGTGAAGGCAGATTCTGACTTAGTGAAAATTTCACAAGTGTTGGAAAAAAGTGATATTTTCACTTTTTGTGATTTTGATCATTCCATAACTTAAAATCCATGAGGAATTGGAATGAGTTATGTTTGGAGCTTTTGTAGAGTGCCATGAGAGCTACAAATCCAGCTTTGGATGGGGAAAAATGGCCTTATGGTTTAGGAGTTATGATCCTCCAAAGTTGGTACCCTAGCCACTTTGTTCCATAACTTAGAAAAATTTCTAAGTTTTTATGGTTACCCCTTTTAGAAGTTATCCCACTTTTCTTGATTTTTCTTGATGAATGATGATTCCAATCACTCATTAACATCATTTTAGGGTCAAAGAACCAAAATTGTGAAAAATCTCAAAAATTCAAAGTTGACTTTTGCGCACAGTTGACTTTTTGTCAGATGAATTCCATACTGTGCGATCCTCTATGAAATCAAGTCCTTGACCTAAATTAAACTTGATGGATGGATTTCATAGGTGTTATAGGGTGTATTGAATCATGTCCTACGGTTTGGGAGCATGTCCTAGTCAAAAGTCAAAGACACAGTTGACTTTTCTCGCGAAACCCTAATTGTGGTTCTGATGAACTTGAAACTTGCTGCTCAAGCTTCTTGGATCAATCCTTTGTTGCAAATGGATCAATGTTGTTTATTAAAGACCCTTAAATCATGTCTTGAGGTCTTGGCTCATGTTTTGTCCCAAAAGTCAACTTAGGGGAGAATTAGGTCAAGAAACCCTAATTCCTGATCTTTTGTGAATGCATCCTCTGAGGCAAAATTGACTTGATGATTGGGTTCATGATGTCCCTTGGAGCATCTTAGGTTATGCTTTGAAGCATTGGCTCATGCCCAGAGGAAAATTTCCATCTGGAGGCCCTGGTCGACCAAACCCTAATTTGGTGACACTCGCGATCTTGAGGCTTAATCCACTCAGAATGCAGAAACCTTATGCTTGGTTCTTGATGTGGGAGTCCTATTGATCCTTTGTGGATATTTGAGAGGTTAGACAAGTTGAAGATCATGTCATTCCTTGATTGATCCTTTTTCTAAGAGCTCTGAGAGGGCTTGAAACCCTAAATTTGATTGTAGTGAAGGCTCACCCATCTTTGGGGAGACTAATGGTCCATCCATATTGTGATGATGATTTTCACAATGATGGGAAATCTTAGTGGTCAAAATTTGAGGTATGACAGATGCCCCTATTTAATCTTCTTGGACCCGAAGGTGTGAATCGCGAAGGTATTCGGGCATTCGGGGTGCAAGAGGATTAAATATCGGAATACCCAAAGTTTTGATAGTGGTTTAGGAATGGTAGTTCACGCATCCTTCTTTTTTTGCTAAGCAATGATGCTTAGAAAAGGTAAACTTCCCCTCGATCCTGGTCTTCAGCCAAGGAACTGGTCTCAGTTTTCTGAATTAAACTTCCCCTCGATCCTGGTTTCCTACCAAGGAACTGGTTTAAGTTTCTGAAATAAACTTCCCCTCGATCCTGGTTTCCTACCAAGGAACTGGTCTAAGTTTCTGAAATAAACTTCCCCTCGATCCTGGTTTCCTACCAAGGAACTGGTCTAAGTTTCTGATATAAACTTCCCCTCGATCTTGGTTTCCTACAAAGGAACTGGTCTAAGTTTCTGAAATAAAATTCCCCTCGATCCTGGTTTCCTACCAAGGAACTGGTCTAAGTTTCTGATATAAACTTCCCCTCGATCTTGGTTTCCTACCAAGGAACTGGTCTAAGTTTCTTTCGTCAATAAACTTTATTGACAAGGGACACTACGTGTAGCAGTTTTCCTCAAACTTCTCGTCGAATTTTCCTGGGGAGATGCCATTTGATGGAAAAAGTTTTGATGTCAGACTTGCTGGGGAACCCAGTCGTCTGAGTTGTATAGGTACACAAACTTCTCTGTTGGAGATGCCATTTGTTGACTCTATCGGGGAAAATGAGTCTCTTGAGAGACTGTTTCTGCTTGGAGATATTACATCATACTTTTCTCGGAGATCTTCTCGGAGAAATGCCATATGATGTGATCCAATTTTAAGGTGATGATGACCTTTTCGTCAGCGAATTTTTTCGGAGAAAAATTGCCGTATCATTGAATCTCTGATTAAGAGGCTTTCTTTGGGGATTTTCCTTAATCCGGGAAAGCGAAGATATTATCTTCAATAGCGAAGAGTGACATTTGTCGAATGTTTTCTTGTTTTTCAGAGGTTCAAGTTATCAAAGTGGTCAAGGGCCAACTCTAATCCAGAAATAAATTGGATGAGAGAGATTGTTCAGACACAACATTTCCTAATGAGGAAAGAACCGACAACTCGATTGTGAAGACTTTTATCACTAGGGGACAAGACCGACTAGAGTGATAGTGATGCAATATGAATATGAATGTAAATCAATAATGCATGATGCATGTATGTATATGATGACAAAACTGACACGGCATACAGATTAGTAGATGAACGCGACTGGATACTCGGCCACAGTGGGGGATAAAAAGTAGCAATTCTGCCTTGCTTAGGAGAAGTAGTCCCTGTGGGGGGGAACAACCGTTGATCGGGCTTAGGAGATGAGAACTCGGCCGAAGATGTCAGATGGAGTATTCGCATCTGACATAACTGATCCTTCATTCAGGCGCACTGGTTTAGAAGGAGTACTTTGATTCTGCACTTTGAAGCTCGATTACTTCTGGCGAAGCGATCGATAGTCTTTCGATGTTCAACAGTCAAAATAAATTACCATCTTTATTTTTAAAGCAGAAAAATTTTACAAGTAATTTTATTTTTGTTTTATTTCAAGAATTGTTAATCATGTTAAAATGTCGTTATGTAAAGTTAAAACAAATAAGAATTGCAAACAAAAGCACAAGGGCTCAAATTTTATTGATAAGATGGAAATCAGCCAAACGCGTGATTCCGTAGAGTATTTACAAAGTTAAAAAATGGTAATTTAAGGGAAAAGGGTTACATTGAAACACAACGACCACCATCCTTCTACCAACTTTGAATTCGGAGCATCCTGAGCTTCTGTCGAAGATGGCCGCGACTGGAGTTTTTCTTCTGATGGATGGCAGGACCGCTGAGGAGTTGAACTGATCAGACGTAGTTACTTGCCATGAATCCCTAATTTTTTCCTGGATTGTACTTTGAGATTTCCAATCCACCGGGGTGATTTTTTTTTATTATGTCTCTAATTTTTTCCTGGACCGCCCTTTCGGGTTTTCAATCCACCGAGACGTTTTTTTTTTATTTAGGCGAAGTATTTCTTGACTACATCGACATTTGTGGGATAGGCAAATTCCTCTCCGTCCATGGTTGCAAGTCTCAAGGCACCGCTTGAGAAAGCTTTCCTGACCACGTAGGGGCCGTCATAATTCGGAGTCCATTTGCCCCGAGAATTAGTGAGAAATGATTGTATCCTTTTGAGCACAAGGTCTCATTTCCTGAAGACGTGATGTCGAACCTTTTTGTCAAACGCCTTCTTCATCCTATGTTGATACAACTGACTGTGGCATAGTGTCGTTATTCGTTTCTCTTCGATTAGGTTGAGTTTGTCATGTCGACTTTGACACCATTCAGCCTCTTTTAGCTTAGCTTCCATCAATACCCGAATTGATGGGATCTCTACTTCTATGGGGAACACTGCTTCCATGCCATATACTAGAGAGAAAGGGGTTGCCCCTGTTGAAGTGAGGACAAATGTACGATAACTGTGAAGAGCAAAAGGTAGCATCTCGTGCCAATCTTTATAGGTTACAACCATCTTCTGAACGATCTTTTTGATGTTCTTGTTAGCCACTTCTATCGCTCTGTTCATCTTGGGTCGGTAGGGAGATGAGTTATGGTGTTCGATCTTGAACTCAGCACACAACTCCTTCATCATCTTTTTGTTCAAGTTAGATCTATTATCAGTAATGATCTGGCTTGGAACACCATAACAGCAAATGATATTGTTTTTGATGAATCAGACTACCACTTGTCGGGTTACATTGGCGTATGACGCTGCTTCGACCCACTTGGTGAAGTAGTAAATGGTTACCAGGATGAACCGATGTCCATTTGAAGCCTTGGGCTCAATCATGCAAATCATGTCTATTCCCCAAATGGAAAAAGGCCACGGTGAATAAAGAACTTTGAGATGTGTAGGCGGTACATGAATTTTGTCTGAGTATATCTGACACTTATGACACTTCCTCATGTACTTGTAGCAGTCAGATTCCATTGTCAACCAATAGTACCCTGCTCTTAGAATTTTTCTCGCCATTGTGTGTCCATTGGCATGAGTGCCAAAGGATCCTTCGTGAATTTCTTTTATCAGCATGTTTTCTTCTGGTCTGTCTACACATCGGAGCAAGACCATGTCAAAGTTCCTCTTATAGAGTGTATCACCACTCAGGAAGAAACTGCCTGCCAGCCTTCTGAAGGTTTTTCTGTCCTTTCTTAGTGCCCCAGGTGGGTACTCTTGTTTCTGAAGGAAGCATTTGATATCGTGATACCAAGGTTTGTCATCTATGACTGCTTCAATCGTGAAGATGTAAGCGGGCCTTTCAAGGTGCATTATGTCGGTCTTGGGTAAGTCGTCCCATTGACCTACATTAAATATGGAAGAGAGAGTGGCTAATGCATCAGCCATGTGGTTCTCATCACGAGGGATGTGATGAAACTCGATTCTGTTGAAGAAAGGTAACAACCTTCTTGCGTAATCTTTGTAAGAAATCAGTCCTGGTTGGTATGTGTTCCAATCTCCTTTGATCTGATTGATAACCAGGGCTGAGTCGCCGTATATATCCAAGTTCTTGATCCTTAAGTCGATCGCTTCTTCGAGACCCATCATACATGCTTCGTATTCGGCCTCGTTGTTTGTACACTTGAATGTCAGTCTGGCAGTGAAAGGAATGTGGGTACCCTGAGGTGTTATGTTAATTGCTCCAATTCTGTTTCCGTAATGATTGACAGCTCCGTCAAAGATTAGTCCCCATTGGGAACCTGGTTCTGGCCCTTCACTGGGTAGCGGTTCATCGCAATCTTTCATTTTTAGATACATGACATCTTCGTCTGGGAAGTCAAACTCGATTGATTCCAGATCGTCAATCGGTTGATGAGCCAAATGATCAGCTAAAATACTCCCTTTAACGGATTTCTGAGTGTGGTACTCGATGTCATATTCTGATAACAACAACAGTCAACGGGCAATTCTTCCCGTGAGAGCAGGTTTTTCAAAGATATACTTGATTGGATCCATTTCGGATATTAGCCAAGTAGCGTGACGAATCATGTAAGACGTTTGGCTGCCCAAGCCAAAGAGCAGGAAGTTTTCTCAAGCATAGTGTACCGAGTCTCACAGTCGGTAAATTTCTTGCTCAGATAGTAAATGGCAGACTCTTTCCTTTTTGTTTTGTCTTGTTGGCCAAGTACACAACCCATTGAGTCCTCTACGACTGTGAGGTAGATGATAAGTGGTCTTTCTTCCACTGGAGGTGATAGATTCAGTGGGTTCAACAGATATTCCTTGATACTGTTGAAGGCGGTTTGGTAATCTTCCGTCCAAACGCAGTTCTTATTCTTTTTGAGTAATTTGAAAATTGGCGCACATGTCGCGGTCATGAGGAATATGAATCTGGAGATGTAGTTCAAATGTCCCAGGAATCCTCTAACTTGCTTTTCAATTTTCGGAGAAGGCATTTCTTGAATGGCCTTGCCCTTGTCAGGGTCAACCTCAATTCCTTTTTGGCTGACGATGAACCCTAAATGTTTCCCTGAACGAACACCGAAGGTGCATTTGTTGGGATTCAAGTGGAGTTTGTACTTTCTCAACCGCTCGAATAGTTTTGACAGGTGGGTCACATGCTCCTCTTCTGTCTTTGATTTGGCAATCATGTCATCGATGTATACCTCGATTTCCTTGTGTATCATGTCATGAAACAGAGTAGTCATGGCCCTTTGATAGGTTGCCCCGGCGTTCTTCAAACCGAACGGCATTACCTTGTAACAAAAGGTACCCCATGGGGTAATGAACGAAGTTTTCTCCATGTCTTTCGGCGCCATTTTGATTTGATTACAACCCAAGAATCCATCCATGAAGGAGAAAATTTTGAACTTTGTTGTACTGTCTACCAGCATGTCAATGTGTGGTAAAGGGAAGTCGTCCTTTGGACTAGCCTTGTTTAGATCTCTGTAATCGACACACATTCTGACTTTTCCGTCCTTTTTTGGAACGAGTACGATATTGGCTAACCATTGAGGATATTCTGCGTGGCGAGGAAACCCGCGCCAATCTGTTTCTGTACCTCCTCTTTGATTTTGATGGACATGTCCGGGTGAGTCTGTCTCAACCTCTACTTTACTGGCGGACATTCCGATTTTAATGGTAAATGATGTTCCACGATGCTGGTATCCAACCCTGGCATGTCCTGGTAGGACCAAGCAAACACATCGGGAAATTCTCTGAGAAGCATTGTCAAACTCTCTTTGGCAGTTGGACTGAGCAGTGCCCCAACCCTGATTTCTTTTCTCTCTTTTTCTGAACCCACGTTGATCGTTTCCAATGGCTCTTTGTGAGGTTCAATGGACCTTTCCTCTTGTCGGAGTAATCGGGAGATCTCTTCTGGAATTTCGTTGTCAACTTCTTCTTCAGCCCCAAATACCGGGAACTCAAAGTTGGGAGAAGGCATCGGATCGTATGTTTCAACGGGGTTTAAAACAAGCAATCTGCATGACGGTATGATTTGTGTTTAGAAGAGATAGAGAAAATGCAAGTGTGTGCAGTGTATTTTTTTTTTGAAAAACGGCTTGTTTATTTTGAATTGTTTTTTAGGATTACCATTTTCTGAGAAAAGCGAAAAGAGAAAACAGCAATTAATGCGGGGATTATAGAATGACATTATTTTATTTATGAACAAGTCGATTCTTGAAACTACAACCCTATAAAACAAAATTCTGTCGCTTTGGGCGAAGCGAAGAGGGATATCTACAGAAAGTGAGCCCTATCAAAACATCCGTTTCACCTGGGTAGGTTGGAAGGTTAAAGACGGCAATTACTTTGACTTATGAACGATCTTCAAAACATCGACAGTAACCCATTTGCGGCGAACTCCTCGGTGAATCACAAAGTCTAGTACTTTCCTTGATTGGTCTTCAGAAATGACGCTGATTTCTGGGGGAGCATGATCATTGGAATCTGTCTCCCAGGAAGAGTTGTCGTAGGAGGATTCCTCGGTTGTATTTTGCATAGTATTTGTGCTCTCATGAAAATCTCCCCATCCAGTTGGCTGGATGTCTTCGAGCCTGAGACGAGAGCTTTCAGGAGCGGTGTATTTGACCATGAAGTCAAATTTTCCACTTGGTTGTCATAAGGTATCCCACACTTCTTTGGAACAGGAGGAGTCATCTCTTTCGATGACGTTGACCTCGGGAAAATCATAGTTGATGAATTCTAGTCCAGCAAGCTTTGCTAATTCATCGTCGTACTGGATATTTTCTGAATGACCTGAGTGTTGATCCCATGATAAGGTGGGGACACAGGTATTCTATTCAATGATGCTCAGCTGATTTTCATTGTTCAGCTGATTTTCTTGGCCCAGGTCTCCTGTGTACGGCTGCCAGATAGGCAGGCCATCCATTGGGCCATAATAGTCGTGGTCAAACTTGTCCTTCATTAGAGTGTCCTCCTCTAATGAGTTTGGTGGAGTACGGCGTCCTTCAGGATCACAATCTCCGTATATCATTTCGACATCTGACCTCGGTATAAATCTCAGACTCTGTACGGGATAGCAAAATGGCGTAGGCACCTCTTCCTGAGACATATAACCGTCCTCGTTAAGATAAGACTTCCAA
Source organism: Lathyrus tuberosus (assembly GCA_022829125.1). Taxonomy (NCBI): domain Eukaryota; kingdom Viridiplantae; phylum Streptophyta; class Magnoliopsida; order Fabales; family Fabaceae; genus Lathyrus; species Lathyrus tuberosus. The sequence goes on from JALAZF010000536.1 coordinate 3,539,121, forward strand.
TCCTCATCCGTATCAGAGGGATCTCCCTTGTTGATGGTATGGACTGTTTGAGGCACTTGGTGAAGGAAACCTCCACTGTGGAAGAAGTCCTGAATAGGATGAAGACTTTCATCGTTAGTAGCTGTCTGGGTGCTGGTTATAGAAAAACCAAGACCCTTCTTTGTTTTATTATCATTAGGAATGACAAGCTGTCCCCATCCTTTTGCATTGTTATTCTCGATCACTTCGAGAGCATCTCTGTATGAGGAAATCGAGGTTCCTTTCTCTGATTGGTTATCATTGCTCACCGAAAGTGCTTGGAACTGAGTTCCAACAACCTCCTCGGGTTCTACACAAGTAGATAATGACAAGTTACTCACGATCAAAGCTTGTTCTCCACAGACCGTGACGAGTTGATCATTCTTGACGAACTTCAGTTTCTGGTGCAGTGTCGAAGTGACTGCCCCAGCCTGGTGTATCCAAGGTCTTCCTAATAAACAGTTGTACGCTGCCCGGACGTCCATGACCTGGAAAGTGATTAGGAAAGTGTGAGGACCGATAGTTATGGGAAGGTCGACTTCACCGATAACTGCTTTCTGAGACCCTTCAAATGCTTTGACGATGACCTCACTGCCCCTCATCGGGGACCCTTTGAATGATAGTCGCATTAAAGTGGACTTCGGCATAATGTTGATGGCCAATCCTGTGTCTACCAGTACGCTGGCTAAAGCATCGTCCTGGCAGTTAACTGTGATATTGAACGCCAGATTGTGACTTTTTCCCCCCTCTTGCAAGTCCTCGTCACTGAATCCTAGGTTGTTGCAGGAAGTGATGTTAGAGATGATTCTATAGAACTGTCGTATTGACACATCCTGTTCCAAAAAGGCCTGCTCTAAAACTCTCTGTAGAGCCTCTCTGTGGGCTTCGGAACTGAGTAAAAGTGATAGCACTGAGATCTTTGAAGGAGTTTGTAACAGTTGATCAACAATGTTGTATTCACTCCTTTAGATGAGCTTCAACATCTCATCATTCTTTTTCGAAATGTCAGGATTACTGGATTGACCGACTGGTGGCTCAGGAGCTTCTGGCTTAAATTCCTTTACTCTGTTAGGTTCTCCAACTCCTCGTTTGAAGATTCAACCGCCCCGTGTTACTCGACTGATGTCTGCAATATTCACAACAGAGGGTAATGGAATTTATTTTCCATTCTCAATTATTGTTGCACCGTATTTGTAAGGGATCGCCTTAGCTGATTCATACGGTAATGGTCCTAGAAGATAGATAACTGCAGGAGCCTTCTAATTTTTCTGACTGTCGTAAGTAACTTCAATCAGTTCTTGGCTAAGAACCTTTGATTCTTCCAGTAGAGGGATGATGGTACAAACATCCTTGTTCTGTTGATACTCAAAGATTATGACAACGTCTCTGATTTGATCAGCGAAGTAGTCTGGCGTCCAGTTGATTGGCTCGGGACTCAGACACGGGTGAATCTCTTTACGATCCAACTGACCTTGAAGGGCTTCCCACACAAGGAAGCATCCTTGGTTATTCTCCAAGCAGACTCTACAACGTTCATAGTTGTGTGGTGGCACCTGGCCACGCCCGCTTTGAATGCAGTGCAACCTTACCAGGTTTGTTTCCATAGATCGGACATCCTGACTTTGACGTCGAGTAGGGTTTCCATTAGGCACACTGATTTATTGTGTGTCTTCATCCAGATAGATTGGAAGCCACCAGTGGTTTAATAAGTGTTGTAAAGTTCTCTGAACAAGAGCGCACCCTTGGTTACTCTTACAACATCCTTTACAGTTCTGATAATTATGTGAAGTGAGAAAACCGAGTTGGACCTGTCTGGCGTGTAACTCCGCCAAGCTGGTATTCATCAAACGAATATCAAAGATCTGAATCATGTTGATCTGATAAGGATTTCTATCATGGTAGTCTTGGATCCATTCAAGATTCATCTAACGCTGGAGGGCCTCTTGTACAAAAGAGCATCCCTGTTTATTTACCGAGCAAGTCAGACAAGAATTATAATCGTGCCGCGGAAGATTATGATACTGGCTTTGCCTTGAGTGCATCGCCACCAAGGTGACATTCGTTGCACGGATGTCGTGGTTCTGAATGATGTTGGAATTTGCATAGGTCATGTTGAATCCATGAACTCGATGCTCTTGGATCCACCCGAGATCCAATTGTTTATGTAGAGCCGATTGCACCACAGAACATTCTTGATTGTTCTTAGAGCAGATATCACACTGGTGATAGTTATGAGGTGGCACATGGCCATATCCGCTCTGTCTACAATGCATCTTGACCAAGTTGGCCCTTAATAAGAGTACATCATAAATTTGAAAGATGTTGTTAGACTCTCCCTCTATCAAATTGACTGTAGCTTTCTCGTGTTGAGGCAGCGGGTTTGTGAGAACATTAGGATTCGTATCCTTGAAAGATAAGACCCCGCTCCTAACAAGCTTTTGTACTTCGGACTTGAAACTGAGACAGTTTTCAATGTTATGCCCTGGTCCTCCTTGATGATAAGGGCAAGTCTGATCCATTTTGAACCAAAAAGGTGGATTTTCCGGTACTGTAAAAGGAGACTTGGTTTGGACATGCCCCTTGACTATTAGTAATGGAAGTAGCTCCGTGTACAACATGGGTATAGGGTCAAACCCTGGTGGTCGTGTAGTACGATTGTTGTTGTATGAAGGACGAGTCTGCTGTAGAGACTGTTATGTCCTTTGCTGAAGTTGCTGTTGATTCGGTTGGCTCTGCGCAACCTGAGGTTGATACGTAGGAACAGGCGCGGGGTTGATAGCAGGAGTTACGACTACTACTGGTTGATATCATCACCTTTGCTTTCCGAGAGAGATATTCCCGATATCTTGCTCTTTTTTCTTAGGGAGAGCACTACCATATCATTTTGTACTACTTGATGATCCAGCGTCTTTTACTAAACGTCCTTCCCGAACTGCTTCCTCAAGACGAACCCCCATGCCCACCATCTCGGTGAACTCACTGGGCGCACTGGAGACCATTCTGTCATAGTAAAATGAGCTCAAGGTCTTTAAGAAGATCTTTGTCATCTCTTTTTCCTCAAGAGGTGGAGAAATCAGAGCGGCAATTTCACGCCATCTCTGAGCGTACTCCTTAAAGGTTTCCTTGTCCTTTTGTGACATCAATCTGAGTTGATCTCTGTCCGGTGCCATGTCCAAATTGTACTTATATTGTTGAACGAAAGCAGTGCCAAGATCTCTGAATGTGTCGACCGTAGCGCGGTTTAAACCCATGTACCATTTTAATGCAGCACCGGTTAAACTATCCTGAAAGTAGTGAATCAGTAGCTCCTGGTTCTTTGTCTGAGATGACATTCGCCGAGCGTACATCACTAAATGACTTTGAGGGCAAGAGTTACCCTTGTACTTTTCAAAGTCGGGAACTTGGAACTTGTTTGGAACTTTCACATTGGGGACCAAGCAGAGGTCCGCGGCGTCCTTTCCAAATAGATCCTGATCGCGAAGGGCCTGCAGTTCTTTCTGGATCTCCAAGAATTGTTCCCGAAACTCATTCATTTTGTCGAACATGCTGTCGTTTCCACCAGAAGGTATATGTGGAATCTGTCCTTCCGGGATAGTGTGTACCATGGATGGTGGTATAGTCATTATGGTCGAGACTCTCGGTGCCTCCCGAAGTTTGTAACCTTCAGGAGTTGTTGCCATGCCCCTGGCATCTTCGTTTTCCCAAAGTTTGTAACCTTTAGGCCCAGCGGTTCCCTGATCCTCAATGATCGGCAGAACATATCCTTCTGGGATATAGTTGATAGGCATGCCCCAGGGACGATCTTTCGGCATTTTGTGCCTAGGATCATACTTCTCCACTATGGGCGTTGATGTGATTTCTGAGATCATAGTCCTTTGTTGTTGCATCTGAGCTTCTACTATAGCCTGCATGTCATTATGAAGCTTTCTCAGATCCTCTTTCAGAGTGTCGATCTCTTCTCTCAACTCTCTATTCTCTTCCTCGAGATCATCCATCTTTTTTTGACGATTGGCCCGAGTATTGTACGAATGAGACAGTTTGACTCTAGAATCGAGACGCAAACATGAGATTCGTAGGTAAGAAGAATGCGTTTATGAGAATGATGAATGCAATGATTATTAATTATTTTTGTTTATTCAAAGTAAACTTCAACAATTGGATTGCAAATATCAAACAGTGGGGAAACCCCGTTTTATTGAATTCAAAGGATTGCGGAAATGGAAATACAGTAATTTACATAGTGCTGAAAAAGGAAATCTAAACTAATGGATCCTGAGTCCTCTTTGAAGAGAGCTCAGGTGCTGGTTCGGGTGCTTTCCTTTTCTTTGACCAGGGCTCTTGGGCCGTTGTCGGGTTGTCATTCCTTTGCCAAGTGAAAGGAGCGAGCAAATTCCTTTGGTCATCCTGATTTTCTACAGCATGTTGCTCTAAAATCTCAATCAGGGCATCTTTTTCTCTTAATAGTTGCTGTATTTTCTTACACTCCACATTGAGAATACGGTACTTGTTCCTCCAAGGCCTCTTCTCCTGCTGAACTTTGCTGAGAGTAACCTGAAGTTTTTCCGTCTCAGACATAAAATAAAGGGAAGAGTCCCTTAATGGAAGAACTTCCTGACGAGGGTATGGAATCCTCAGCTTGAGAGCTCTAGTTTGTACCCAATGGAGATAAGGCTCCATCAAGACACAGTCTGGTTTTCCTAGAGACTCTCGTCCTTTCCTATGAACACGTTTCCAAGCGTGCACTATTTCTGTCTTTAGTGCCCTGTCATCTTCTCCTTCCTTGAAGAAAAGACATTCCAGATGAGCATTGCGCGGGACATGCCTCATCGGGTATCCAAATTGACGACGAACTAACACTGGATGATAGTTGATTCCCCCTTAGTTCCTATAAGGGGTACATTTGGGAAATTTCCACAACGGTCAATAATTATGATCCCGTCATAGATTCAATTGTACCAATCGATGTCAGAGTTGGTAAGAGACATAATTCTCTGCGACCAACGTAAAGTATTCTTTTGATCCCAAAATGCAGCAGACTTGGGTAAATGGGAAGTGAACCATTTGTATAGCAGGGGTACACAACATGTGATCATTCCTCCATTATACAAAATCCTTATGTGTACCGAATGATACGCATCTGCGAGTAAGGTCGGTACGGGGTTTCCGATCAGGAAAATCTTAATGGCTTGATATCTACAAAGTTATCGATGTTGGGAAACAAAAATAACCCGTAGGTGAGGAAAACAAAGATGCTCTCGAAAGCGGCCATGTTCCCTATACTAGCAAAGTATAGAGCTTTCTTTATCAAGAATTGGGCTGGCAAGCCCTGGATGCCACCCTTAGTGGTCATGTGAGTCCTGACTTCTGACTCGTCCCAATAAATTGCTCTTGTAATGGTCTGATCCTTTGGAATTTCTTCCAGTCCAGAAAAGGGAGCTTGATCAATAATATGTAAATTAGTCAGGTGATAATACTCCTCCAGCATTGGTGCAAGCTGATAATCCAAAAATGTGAAACAGTGATAGACCGGATCATAGAATTGGATTAGTGTGGACAGGATTCCTTCGATTACATGGACCCTTAACAAGGACCGCAGTCCTCCATACTTGGCTCTGAAAGCCTCGTGGTTGGTGATCATTCTCGCCAAACTTCTCAAATCCTCTAACTTTGGAACCTTGAAGGTGTACTTATGAGTTTTCCTTCTACCGAAATCCATTAACGCAATCTCTTTTTCTGACATTTGCAATCATTGTCTTAGTTTAATTTGAAAAAGAGAGACTAGAAGAGAATATTCTTTTTTGTTTTAATGTTTTTTTTTAATGAATGTATGAATGCAGCACACAAAAACATAGAAAAAACATGGGGTCAAAGGGTCGGTGTCATGAAGTCAAGGCTCTACCCCTCCCCCCCCCCCCCCTCCCCAAAGGTTTATACTGGTGATTTTTTGTACCTGTCCGCAAAATCATTGACCCCTCCGTGATAACAACATGAAGCGGATCGCCAGCGAGCTGATGTATCCTAGAATGATCTCAGATGAGGGTAGTATCGCGTGACAACTATTTCTGATAGCTTTCGCACTACAAAATGGCTTAAGTCTACTAAAAACCTCAGCTTCTCAGATAACCCAGTCGACCACACTACTTTCAACAACCGAAGACGTATAGGCAATGTATCTGCAAAGGGAGTCTCCACTGAGTTTGATGGTCGATCGGGGGCTCTTAACTGGAATTCACTCCCAGTAAGATTACCCGTATTGCCATCACCTATCTTAGGTGTATACTCAATCTTTCCACATGCAGCATCACACGCATTCCCATTAGCAGAAAAATAAACACAGATATCAATTAGGAAAAGCAGTATATATATTTGTCTTAATCATCCTAGACCTCTAGTTTTATGATCCTATACAGATAATGACTCCCCAGAACTGTCATTTCTGTGATGCGAATTTAGGGTTTCCTCCCTTGGGAAAGCAAGCAAGAATATCTCCCACTGTGGTCGCCATTCTACTGTGGCATTTTTTTTAGGTTTCCCTAAGAGATGGGAAGAGTGATACTTCTTCGTCCCCAGCAGAGTTGCCATTTTTCTATAGCGCGAGTTTTTGCGTGGTTGCGAAGCACTATCGATTTGGGGTACTACAGTTCGATTCATTTTTTATCCTATTGAAGCTGATGAAGGAAGGGAAATAGATGTCTCCAATTAACCCTGCTTGTAAATTGAGTTTGAACAGATGACTGTTGGTTTACAGATGCTACAAAGATTGTGGGTCTCTCTTAGGTTATTTAAAAAAAATAGTGTCTAGGCTATTGGTAGGATGTTAGGACTGATGCTTTTCGATTGATGTATGAAGGTACAGGATTTTGGGTTTTTGATTAGTATGATTGCTAAGATTTTTCAATCTTATGCCTACGTATTCCCATTTAACGAAACAGAGAAATCAGAGCGATCGTAGTTCCTCCTATTCTATGGGAGGAAAAAGGTTGTTTTGGTGTCTTTTTCAAAGCCCAAGACGTGAAGCTAAATGTGGTTTGTATCTTGTTCAAAGCCCAAGATGTGAAGAAGAAGGGTCTATTTGTATCTTGTTCGAAGCCAAGATGTGAAGCTAAAGGGTTTTGACTTTAGAGAGAATTTGTCATCTCTAAAGAGGGGTATTTGGTTTGTTTGTCACAACTGTTGGGTGACTGATTCTAAAGGAGAATTACTTTAACTGGGATATGTGAATCCAGCAATGCCATAATTTCCTTTATAGGGGTTTTTTAACCTAAAGGAGAAGACTTTAACTCAGTTTAGAGAAATGCCATCTTTCCTTAGGAATTTCTCATGCTAAAAGATGGACAATGGCGTGGATGTAAATAATCTAGAGGCTTGCCGCTTATAGCAATTAGATGAGGGAAAAGGAGTTGTTGATGTTTGTATACTGTGAGCAAGGCACATATTTTGATGCTAAAAGGTTGATTGACTCAACTGGGGTTTCCTTATACAAAGCCTAAGAGGAGACTATTGACCCAACAAGAGGGTGTTTTTATGTATCTCGTACGAAGCTCGAGAGAGAGGCTAAAAGGGTTGACTCAATAAAAGAGTGCTAACAAGTGACTGACTCAACAAGAGAGTGCTTTGTATCTCGCACGAAGGCCGAGGTGGAGGCTAAACAGGTTTGACTCAACAAGAGAGTCTTTTATACTCAACAAGAGAGTGATTTTGTATCTCGTACGAAGCCCGAAATGGGGGCTGAACAGGTTTTGACTCAAAAAGAGAGTCTTTTATACTCAACAAGAGAGTGATTTTGTATCTCGTACGAAGCCCGAGATGGAGGCTATTGACCGAACAAGAGGGTCTTTTATACTCAACAAGAGAGTATTTTTGTATCTCGTACGAAGCCCGAGATGAAGGCTAAAAGGCTTTGATTCAACAAGAGAGTCTTTTATACTCAACAAGAGAGTGTGAAAAGGTTAGCTCCACTGGGGAGAATCATTTGTACAAAGCCCAAGAGGAGGCTATTGTGCTGGTGACTGTTTCAGTCTAGTGACAGGTCCAGTAAAAGAGAAAATCAGTTCTTATGAAGGGAACGATTAAAGGTATTGTTGTGCTTTGGCACTGATAAGAGGATCAAGGTTATTTCCTGTTCTTTAAGGAAACGGGGAATCCAATGGGTATTGAGACTGTCCAAGTCTACTGGTGCTTTGGAGAAATTGATTCTCGGGTAGTGAATGATCTTTGTATAATGCCCAAGAGAAGGCGGGTATGTTAAGGGATGAAGGTCAACCCATTAACAAGTCTGACACTTGACTCAAAAAGACAGCTCTAGCAAATGGATGACTAGATTCTGTTTCTATACCTATAGAGGTCTCTGGGTCCTTGTACTAAGCCCAAGAGAAGGCATAAGAGCTTTTAAGAAGCCGAAGGGTCCTTGTACAACGCCCAAGAGGAGGCGGGGATGCTTTTAGGAAGCCTGTGGGTCCCCAAACCTCGAGAAGTTCAAGACATGCCATTCACTGAGAATAGATCAAGCCAGGAAAGTCTGAGAATTTGGAAGAAACTCAAGAGATGCCATTCACGGAGAAAAGGTCATCTCTGGGGAGTTAGAGTTTCTTTGACAATGTCTAAGGGTGACAGTCTAAGAAAAGGTTCACAGAGAATGCTGCCTTTCACGTCTCCATATTGTTTAACCCCAAGAGGAGGGAAGACTGTGTCTGGTAATCCTATGGGGATTTAGTTTTGTTTGTATTTAAGAGTGACCAACAAGGTTTTACCTAGTGCTAGACGTAGTTGCTGGGGAAAACTCTAAATAACTATACTAGTATTACACAGTGGATATTTGACAAGTATATAAAAGTTTGTGAAAGAAGACTTACAGTGAGCAGCCCTACAATATAGTTCTATATATGAAAGTGGATAAAGAAAGCGGGTAAACACTTACTCGGTTGTAGAGCTTCCATGCTGTTTGGTTAGTTTGTTCAACAAAGAAAGCTTTGATAACAATATTATATTCAAAATCAAAGGAGAAAGTGCTTTGAAAAGATTGTTCGGGCTTACAACTCAAGGAGAGGCCCAAGGTTTTATCAGTGATTGCACTGTTGTTTTATACAGGGACTTATACAAGGGACTGAGGCCCAAAAAAGGTTTTCTGTACAAAGGAATGGGTCTTACACTCTCTCAAGAGGCCCAAATGTTTATTTTTATACAATTGATGGGGATTACAGCTCAAGGAGAGGCCCAAAATGGTTTTTGTTTGAGAACGACGATCGCGCCGTTTGTTTTAAAAATGTACAAAGGGACTTATACAATAAGTGAGGCCCAAAAAGGTTTATGTACAAAACGGGTTGGGACTTACACTATATTAGAGGCCCAAATGTGTTTAAAGAAAAAGAATGAGGCTTATAACACGAGGGTAGGCCGAGATGACTTGTTTCGAAAACGGCGATCGCGCTGAGGTTTTTGAAAGCACGGTGGGTCTTATACAATAACTGAGGCCCAAATATTTTGGTTTCAAAAATGGGTTGGGTCTTACACTCTATTAGAGGCCCAAAGTGTTTGAAAAAGTTTGATGAGGGTTGAATTAATCAAAAACCCTAATTTGTTTTCAAAATGTATTTTAATTAAATAAAAATTCAATTAAAATGATCAAAATTGTTAAATGTGTGTGGAAACAAATTGTGATCTTGAATTAATGTTTCAAAAATTATGTTTCTATCCACAAAATGATTGGAAATCACTAAAATTTGAAAAATCAAGAGGGAGAAAATATTTTAAATGTCAAAAAACAATTAAAATATTAATTCTTTACAAAAATATCAAGTATATGAAATAAATAATATTTTTGGGATTTTTTGGGAAAATAAAATATTTTAAAATTTTTGTGAATTATTAAAAAAAAAAGAATCAACTCAAAATCATTAAAAACTCAGAGAGAAATTAATTTTTGAATCAATTAAATAAAATCACAAAATTCAAATATTCAAATGTTCAAAAATGGCGCTAAAAACATGGCAAGAACACGCGCCACCCTCTGTTTCTGCAGATTTGTGTTTTCTATCCAATCTCACTAAATACTTGATGATATCATGCAATCTACATATCAATCTACTCGTTTTCACCTCACGATCATGTCTATGGTCTTTAATTTCATTTATTTTAACCATGGAATAAGAAATCAAAGAGAAACCTCAAGAACCCTAAAATTTGCATGAAGGTTCAAAAATTCCATACACGATTCAAACAAAGTAATTGATTGAGGGAAAATACTCTATGCATGATTATGAACATATGGCCAAATTATTGTGCAGCAAAAATTGCATGGATCATAGAGTTAGAAGAGCTCATGCTTACCTCTTGCAGCTGGTGATCGTATTTTGTGTTAGAGGTGTTACAGCTTGGTTCCAAGGATATGGACAGCTTCCCTAGGTGCTATGGAGTGTGTCTGGGTGCTTGGAGTGGATTGAATTGAGCTAGAACCTGATTTGGAACCTCAACTGCAAATCTGTCAAAGGCTTGTGTAGATGGCTGGTGATTTTGAGAATCTGTTGTTCCAGATGTTATGTGAGTGTTTGGATCACCTCTATATGATGTTTATGAGCTGTGTGTGTGATTGGTTTGGTTGGAATAGCTCTCAAACTCAAAACCCGATATTGACTTGCTTTGGAAGGCAATTTTGCAGTGAAGAAGGAGATTTTGAGGAAAGCATTTGTCTGATGGCTTTTGTAACACCCCAAATCTATACCCCCAATTAAATAAAGTGGTAAAAGAAAATTCAAAATTTCATCAGAGTACATTTAGATTATCATGGCATAGACGGGGGAAATCACATTATATTGAAACAAATCATACAACACATGCCCATAAAGATATGCAACAGTGGGGTAGCAATCAACAGAGGAACTCAGTTCCTTACACCCACATTTCAGATTTAGAATAAAAGCGGAAAATCTAAAACTGAATATCATATATATATATATCACATGAAAAGGTTGTCATACATCAAGTTATACATGCACAAGCCAAAAGATATATACATGTAATACACAATAATCACAAACGGCCTCCCTAACTACCCGGTGTCACATATCAGAGCCGACTGACAAAAGAATGAAGTCCTAAGCTTCACAAAAAGACCTCCAGCAACTCTAATATGCAATGCCTCATAGAGCATTATAAAACAGCAGAAGGGTGAGAAAAGCAATCATCATATAATTGCATACAATTATATATAACACCAAAATACACATATATACAGTTCTCACCACAAATCATACATCACCAAGGTATACTACCCACACACAACACAAGTATCACCAACACCTATCCGTATATATATTTATCCACTATTCCACACATAAACAACTATTAATGATTTATGCAAATGCAAGAGACCGACACCACAACTCTATACATATGCACATGCGGTACCGACTTCCAATGTTTCTCATCACTAGTTCACTCAGGAACTCTGCTAGAATCATCGCTCGTTACATAATGTAACTCCCCGTCGGGCATACGATGTTCCCCGTCGCTCACACCTCTTTGTATAAGGCACACGGCGTTTATGGATCGCTCACACCTTTTTGTATAAGGCACACGACCCGATCGCTCACACCTCTTTGTATAAGGCACACGATCGTCTATAATCATCGCTCACACCCCACACGGGCACACGACATTATAGCGGATTCCCTCTGGAATCAATCCGTCACTCAGGACGTCACAACAATGCATATCATGATGCTCAGCATACCAAGACTCATGACATTCAAATGCACACATATATGCAACCATTTCACTTAACATAAATCATGCTTTGCAATTTAAGCCCAAAACAATACATTTAATTGACATACAGCCACCAATCATCTCGACACCATCTAAACACATACATTTACATCATATAACAACACCTTGCATTATACACCTCAATTACGCACAGTTACAACAACAAAAGTCAGCAAACCAACACTATTCCAAATTCCTGACATAATTTAATCGGCTAACAATCACAAAATCATTATAATAAGAAAGTACAGCTCAATAGCTTTCCAACGATACCAAGAATGTAAAAATTGGATAACCGGAACACAAGTTACGAAAGAAAAACGAAAACGATATTTTGAAAAGTCCCATTTTACAATTGTCTTGACCATACGCGTACGGCCCCTTGTCATACGCGTACGGCAAAACCTCATACGCGTACCCTACGCATCTCACCAGAAGGCCGGGAAAAGAAGCATCCCATACGCGTATTGGCCCCAAAACTCGCCAATGATACGCGTATCGCCAAGGCCCATACGCGCATGAACATTCCCCATACCCGTATGATCTGGGCAAAAACTAGAAAAATCTGCATGTTCTTGCTGTTACGGGTTTCACACCCAAAACCCCCCAAATCATCATCCAATCTCAGAAAAACACCAATTTGAGATATAACAATACATATCCAACATGTATAAGCAACAAGGAACACAACTACATGAGTTTAAACACATTTGAAATCAATTTCTACCAATTTCTAAACATTATGATTTTTACTATATTCTCCATTTCAATCCAATAACAATAAAAAACATACATACATAATCATACACAAGCATATAATAATCGAGTTTCGCACCCTTACCCGATTAAATCGATTCTAGAAGTTGATTTCTTGATTTTCCAAGATTTTCTCACTTTTTCTTCTCTTCTTCTCTTTTCTTCCCCTTTTCCTTCTTCTCTTTTTCTTTCTCTCTATTTTTCTCTCTTTCTATTTTCTATTCTTTCTACTTAATGGAAAAATATCATGAAATGACCAAAATACCCCCACACTCAAATATCTCGCAAACGTTCCCAAAACCCGATAAAATATCACAACATTGAAAAATAACATATTTTCACATAAAAGTCGAAAATATAATAATATAATAATCAAATAATCAAAACGACTCGATTAAATAAAAACTGACAAAACTGGGGCGTTACAACTCTCCCCCACTTAGAAATTTTCGTCCTCGAAAATATACCTGAGACGAACAACTCTGGATACGACTCCCGCATCCGACTCTCCAACTCCAACGTCAAATTTCCCTCAGCAGCGCCTCCTCACGCCACTTTCACAAGTGCAATATCCTTGCCTCTCAACCGCTTCACCTCGCGATCCAAAATCCTAACTGGTAATGCCTCAACCGTAAGGTTCTCCCTTACCTCAACCTCATCCATCGGAATCACATGCGACGGATCCGAAACATACTTCTGAAGCTGTGAAACATGGAACACATCGTGCAAATTCGACAGATTCGGCGGCAACGCCACCCTATAAGCCACAGCACCCACTCTCACGGATATCTGGTAAGGACCAATAAACCGAGAAGTAAGTTTCTTCGATTTCAATGTACGACCCACACCCGTTACCGGCGTAACCCTTAAAAATACATGATCGCCCTCTTGGAACTCAAGATCTTTCCGTCTCCGATCATGATAACTCTTTTGTCTACTCTGAGAAGCCTTCATTTTCTCTCGAATAAGCTTCATTTTCTCCGTAGTCTGTTGCACCAACTCTGCTCCAACCACCGAACTCTCACCTGATTCGTGCCAACACAAAGGTGTTCGACACCTTCATCCATACAGTGCTTCAAACGTTGCCATTCCAGTACTAGAATGAAAACTGTTATTATACGTGAATTCAATCAATGCCAGATAACTATCCCACGCACCACCTTGTTCAAGAACACAAGCCCTCAACAAATCTTCCAACGACTGAATCGTTCTCTCCGTCTGTCCATCCGTCTGCGGATGATAAGCCGAACTCAATCTCAATTTAGAACCCAACGCCTTCTGTAAACTTTCCCAAAATCTCGAAGTAAACCGAGGATCTCGATCAGAAACAATACTCAACGGAACCCCATGCAACTTCACAATCACACTGATGTAAATCTCCGCCAACCTCTCCAAAGTAAAACTGATGTCAATCGGAATGAAATGAGCCGATTTAGTCAGCCTATCAACAACCACCCAAATAGCATTATGCCCTCGCTGAGTATTCGGCAACCCCGTTACAAAATCCATGGAAATGCTATCCCATTTCCACTCAGGAATATCCAACGGCTGCAACAAACCACTAGGCCTCAGATGTTCCACCTTCGATTTCTGACAAGTCAAACATGCATAAACAAACTGAGCCACATCTCCTTTCAGTCCAGACCACCAGAAAATCTTCTTCAAATCTTGGTACATCTTGTTCGCTCCCGGATGTATACTCAAATTACTCCGGTGTCCTTCCTCCAAAATCATCTTTTTCAACTCCGCATCGTCCGGAATACAAATCCTACCTCAGAATCTCAAAACACCATTAATATCCACTTTAAAATCACTATTCGCATCTTTTTCTCCAACCAACATCAAATCCACAAATTTCACATCCAGTTTTTGCTTCTCACTAACAGTCATCAGAAAATCATTAGTAATCGTTAGCATTCCAAGCCTCACGCTATCCGACGTCACTTCACAAACCAAACTCAGATCTCTAAAAGATTCCAAAAGTTCCCACTCTTTCACCATTAAAGCGGACATATGCAACGATTTCCGACTCAAAGCATCGGCTACCACATTAGCTTTACCAGGATGGTAATTCAAGCCAAAGTCGTAGTCCTTCAAAAATTTCAACCATCTACATTGCCTCGTATTCAATTCCTTCTGATCAAACAAATATTTCAAACTTTTGTGATCACTAAAGACTTCAAACCTTGCACCGTAGAGATAATGCCTCCAAATCTTCAATACAAAAACCACAGCCGCTAATTCAAGATCATGAGTAGGATAATTTTTCTCATGCACTCTCAATTGCCTTGAAGCATAGGCCACCACCTTACCTTCTTGCATCAGAACACCACCTAGACCAATCAGAGAAGCATCACAATAAACCACAAATGGTTCATTAGGATCCGGCAAAATCAAAATCGGAGTTGTCATCAATCTTCTCTTCAGCTTATTAAAACTTTCCTCGCACCGAATATCCCAAATGAACGCTTGCCCTTTGCATGTCAACTGGGTCAAAGGAAGTGCTAGCTTAGAAAAACCTTCAATGATCCTTTGATAATATCCGGCCAAACCCAAAAAGCTTTGAATTTCAGTAACAGATCTCGGAGCCTTCCATTGTAGAACTGCTTCTACTTTAGATGGATCCACAGAAATACCATTACCTGAAATTACGTGCCCAAGAAAACTCACTTCCAACAACCAGAATTCACACTTGGACAACTTGGCAAAAAGCTTCCTTTCTTTCAAAACCTGCAAAACAATACGCAAATGCTCCGCGTGCTCCTCCCGAGACTTAGAATAAATCAATATGTCATCAATAAACATAACAACAAATCGATCCAATTGCTCGTGGAAAATACGATTCATGTACTCCATAAACACACCTGGCGCATTAGAAACCCCGAACGGCATCACAGAATATTCATAATGACCGTATCGTGTCCTAAAAGCCGTCTTCTGCATATCTTCCTCCTTCACCCTAATCTAATGATACCCTGATCTCAAATCAATCTTACTAAATACACACGCACCAATGAACTGATCCATCAGATCATCAATCCTTGGAAGAGGATACTTATTCTTAATCGTCACCTTATTCAATTGGCGATAATCAATACACAACCGCATACTTCCATCTTTCTTTTTCACCAATAAAACTGGAGCACCCCAAGGACAAACGCTTGGTCTTACAAACCTCTTCTCCAACAACTCACTCAACTGTTTCTTTAACTCAACCAACTCAGATGCCGACATGCGATAAGGTGCCATAGAAATAGGTCTAGTCCCAGGAACTAGATCTATAGAAAACTCCACCTCTCTCTCTGGAGGCAAGTCTGCAATATCCTCAGGAAACACTTCCAGAAATTCACACACAACAGGAAACACATCAAGTGAAACTTGACTATCCACAGTCAAAGATGCAAACAACCCAAACAACTGAGCTTCATCCGCCAAAAGTCTCTTCAACTCTTTGGTAGATAAGAAACTCGAGTCTTCGTCTTCCTCAAGAGAAGGAAACCTTACCAGCTTATGATAACAATCAATATGAACTCGATTGAATTGCAACCAATTCATTCCCAGAACCACATCTAAACCCTCCAACGGCAAACACGCTAAATCCATCTCAAGGTCTTTACCATAAATGGTCAAAGGACAACTTAAACAAACCAAATAAGTAGTTACTAAATCCATTGCTGGAGTATCAATAACCATTTCACCACCCATCGAAGACAACACAAGATTCAAATGCTTCGCGCACTCAGACGAAATAAACGAATAAGTCGCTCCAGTATCAATAATAGCAACTAAAGGTGTACTATTAATAAAACAAGTACCTCTGATCAGACAATCTGCACTTGAAGTCTGAGTCTCCGCTAATGCAAATACTTTCCCACCAGATGGAGTCTGCTTCGGTTTCGGACACTTCGTACTAACATGTCCAAGCTCACCACAATTGAAACACTTCACCACGTTCCTCTTACAATCAGCTGCAATGTGTCCTACACCTCCACAGTTAGAACACTTCCTAAAATCCTTCTTACATTCGAACTGACGATGTCCCACATAACCACATCTATAACATCTCAGAGGACCAGACTTTCCTCCTCCACTTGACCTTTTCTCAAAATTTCCCCTTTGTTTACCTTTATCAGCTGGTGTTACATACGGCCCACCACGAAACTGTTGCTTCCCTTTCCTCTCACTCACACTCTTATAGTGAGTAGAACGAGCCTTACTATCCTCCTTATAAATCCTACAACAACCCACCAAATCAGAAAACCTCCGAATCCTTTGATATCCAATTGCCTGCTTTATCTCAGGACGCAATCCGTTCTCAAACTTTACACACTTAGAAAACTCTGCAGTCGCTTCAGCATAATGAGGATAAAACTGCACAAGTTCCACAAACTTAACAGTATAATCAACAACAGACATATTACCTTGTTTCAATTCCAAGAACTCAATTTCCTTCTTTCCTCTTACATCTTCAGGAAAATACCTCCTCAAAAACTCAATGCTAAAAATAGCCCAAGTGATCTCCTCCTCTGCAGCCTCCAACACACGACGAGTACCAACCCACCAATCATCAGCTTCTTCTAGTAACATGAGAGTACCCAATCTCACCTTCTAATCCTCAGCATAATCCATAACCCGGAAAATCCTTTCAATCTCTTTAAGCCAAATCTGAGCACCATCAAGATCATATCTTCGTTTGAAGACAGGCGGTTTGTTCTTCCTGAACTCATCATTACTCGCAGCATTAGGTACACCCTGCACAGCTCGAACCATAGCTTGCATCGCAGCAGCCAAAGCAGCGTCATTCCTACCAGCCATATTCTGTTCATTTCCAATAACAACAACTATGGTTAAACAAACAGCTCATCCAAACACCAAGACCGACAAGGACTGACACAACTGACACGGACTGGCACAAACTGACACGGACTGGCTCTGATACCACTTAATGTAACACCCCAAATCTATACCCCCAATTAAATAAAGCGGTAAAAGAAAATTCAAAATTTCATCAGAGTACATTTAGATTATCATGGCATAGATGAGGGAAATCACATTATATTGAAACAAATCATACAACACCTGTCCATAAAGATATGCAACAGTGGGGTAGCAATCAACAGAGGAACTCAGTTCCTTACACCCACATTTCAGATTTAGAATAAAAGCGGAAAATCTAAAATTGAATATCATATATATATATATATATATATATATATATATATATATATATATATATATATATATATATATATATATATATATATCACATGAAAAGGTTGTCATACATCAAGTTATACATGCACAAGCCAAAAGATATATACATGTAATACACAATAATCACAAACGGCCTCCCTAACTACCCGGTGTCACATATCAGAGCCGACAGACAAAAGAATGAAGTCCTAAGCTTCACAAAAAGACCTCCAGCAACTCTAATCTGTAATGCCTCATAGAGCATTATAAAACAGCAGAAGGGTGAGAAAAACAATCATCATATAATTGCATACAATTATATATAACACAAAAATACACATATATACAGTTCTCACCACAAATCATACATCACCAAGGTATACTACCCACACACAACACAAGTATCACCAACACCTATCCGTATATATATTTATCCACTATTCCACACATAAACAACCATTAATGATTTATGCAAATGCAAGAGACCGACACCACGACTCTATGCATATGCACATGCGGGTACCGACTTCCAATGTTTCTCATCACTAGTTCACTCAGGAACTCTACTAGAATCATCGCTCGTTACATAATGTAACTCCCCGTCGGGCATACGATGTTCCCCGTCGCTCACACCTCTTTGTATAAGGCACGCGACGTTTATGGATCGCTCACACCTTTTTGTATAAGGCACACGACCTGATCGCTCACACCTCTTTGTATAAGGCACACGATCGTCTATAATCATCGCTCACACCCCACACGGGCACACGACATTATAGCGGATTCCCTCTGGAATCAATCCGTCACTCAGGACGTCACAACAATGCATATCATGATGCTCAGCATACCAAGACTCATGACATTCAAATGCACACATATATGCAACCATTTCACTTAACATAAATCATGCTTTGCAATTTAAGCCCAAAACAATGCATTTAATTGACATACAGCAACCAATCATCTCGACACCATCTAAACACATACATTTACATCATTCAACAACACCTTGCATTATACACCTCAATTACGCACAGTTACAACGACAAAAGTCGGCAAACCGACACTATTCCAAATTCCCGACATAATTTAATCGACTAATAATCACAAAATCATTATAATAAGAAAGTACAGCTCAATAGCTTTCCAACGATACCAAGAATGTAAAAATTCGATAACCGGAACACAAGTTACGAAAGAAAAACGAAAACGATATTTTGAAAAGTCCCATTTTACAATTGTCCTGACCATACGCGTACGGCCCCTTGTCATACGCGTACGGCAAAACCTCATACGCGTACCCTACGCATCTCACCAGAAGGCCGGGAAAAGAAGCATCCCATACGCGTATTGGCCCCAAAACTCGCCAATGATACGCGTATCGCCAAGGCCCATACGCGCATGAACATACCCCATGCGCGTATGATCTGGGAAAAAACCAGAAAAATCTGCATGTTCTTGCTGTTACGGGTTTCACACCCAAAACCCCCAAAATCATCATCCAATCTCAGAAAAACACCAATTTGAGGTATAACAATACATATCCAACATGTATAAGCAACAAGGAACACAACTACATGAGTTTAAACACATTTGAAATCAATTTCAACCAATTTCTAAACATTCTGATTTTTACTATATTCTCCATTTCAATCTAATAACAATCAAAAACATACATACATAATCATACACAAGCATATAATAATCGAGTTTCGCACCCTTACCCGATTAAATCGATTCTAGAAGTTGATTTCTTGATTTTCCAAGATTTTCTCACTTTTTATTCTCTTCTTCTCTTTTCTTCCCCTTTTCCTTCTTCTCTTTTTCTTTCTCTCTATTTTTCTCTCTTTCTATTTTCTATTCTTTCTACTTAATGGAAAAATATCATGAAATGACTAAAATACCCCCACACTCAAATATCTCGCAAACGTTCCCAAAACCCGATAAAATATCACAACATTGAAAAATAACATATTTTCACATAAAAGTCAAAAATAAAATAATATAATAATAAAATAATCAAAACGACTCGATTAAATAAAAACTGACAAAACTGGGGCGTTACAACTCTCCCCCACTTAGAAATTTTCGTCCTCGAAAATATACCTGAGACGAACAACTTTGGATACGACTCCCGCATCCGACTCTCCAACTCCCACGTCAAATTTCCCTCAGCAGCGCCTCCTCACGCCACTTTCACAAGTGCAATATCCTTGCCTCTCAACCGCTTCACCTCGCGATCCAAAATCCTAACTGGTAATGCCTCAACCGTAAGGTTCTCCCTTACCTCAACCTCATCCATCGGAATCACATGCGACGGATCCGAAACATACTTCTGAAGCTGTGAAACATGGAACACATCGTGCAAATTCGACAGATTCGGCGGCAACGCCACCCTATAAGCCACAGCACCCACTCTCGCGGATATCTGGTAAGGACCAATAAACCGAGAAGTAAGTTTCTTCGATTTCAATGCACGAACCACACCCGTTATCGGCATAACCCTCAAAAATACATGATCGCCCTCTTGGAACTCAAGATTTTTCCGTCTCCGATCATGATAACTCTTTTGTCTACTCTGAGAAGCCTTCATTTTCTCTCGAATAAGCTTCATTTTCTCTGTAGTCTGTTGCACCAACTCTGGTCCAACCACCGAACTCTCACCTGATTCGTGCCAACACAAAGGTGTTCGACACCTTCGTCCATACAGTGCTTCAAATGTTGCCATTCCAGTACTAGAATGAAAACTGTTATTATACGTGAATTCAATCAATGCCAGATAACTATCCCACGCACCACCTTGTTCAAGAACATAAGCCCTCAACAAATCTTCCAACGACTGAATCGTTCTCTCCGTCTGTCCATCCGTCTGCGGATGATAAGCTGAACTCAATCTCAATTTAGAACCCAACGCCTTCTGTAAACTTTCCCAAAATCTCGAAGTAAACCGAGGATCTCGATCAGAAACAATACTCAACGGAACCCAATGCAACTTCACAATCACACGGATGTAAATCTCCGCCAACCTCTCCAAAGTAAAACTGATGTCAATTGGAATGAAATGAGTCGATTTAGTCAGCCTATCAACAAGCACCCAAATAGCATTATGCCCTCGCTGAGTATTCGAAAACCCCGTTACAAAATCCATGGAAATGCTATCCCATTTCCACTCAGGAATATCCAACGGCTGCAACAAACCACTAGGCCTCAGATGTTCCACCTTCGAATTCTGACAAGTCAAACATGCATAAACAAACTGAGCCACATCTCCTTTCAGTCCAGACCACCAGAAAATCTTCTTCAAATCTTGGTACATCTTGTTCGCTCCCGGATGTATACTCAAATTACTCCGGTGTCCTTCCTCCAAAATCATCTTTTTCAACTCCGCATCGTCCGAAATACAAATCCTACCTCGGAATCTCAAAACACCATTAATATCCACTTTAAAATCACTATTCGCATATTTTTCTCCAACCAACATCAAATCCACAAATTTCACATCCAGCTTTTGCTTCTCACTAACAGTCATCAGAAAATCATTAGTAATCGTTAGCATTCCAAGCCTCACGCTATCCGACGTCACTTCACAAACCAAACTCAAATCTCTAAAAGATTCCAAAAGTTCCCACTCTTTCACCATTAAAGTGGACATATGCAACGATTTCCGACTCAAAGCATCGGCTACCACATTAGCTTTACCAGGATGGTAATTCAAGCTAAAGTCGTAGTCCTTCAAAAATTCCAACCATCTACGTTGCCTCATATTTAATTCCTTCTGATCAAACAAATATTTCAAACTTTTGTGATCACTAAAGACTTCAAACCTTGCACCATAGAGATAATGCCTCCAAATCTTCAATACAAAAACCACAGCCGCTAATTCAAGATCATGAGTAGGATAATTTTTCTCATGCACTCTCAATTGCCTTGAAGCATAAGCCACCACCTTACCTTCTTGCATCAGAACACCACCTAGACCAATCAGAGAAGCATCACAATAAACCACAAATGGTTCATTAGGATTCGGGAAAATTAAAATCGGAGCTGTCGTCAATCTTCTCTTCAGCTCATTAAAACTTTCCTCGCACCGAATATCCCAAATGAACGCTTGCCATTTGCATGTCAACTGGGTCAAAGGAAATGCTAGCTTAGAAAAACCTTCAATGAACCTTTGATAATATCCGGCCAAACCCAAAAAGCTTCGAATTTCAGTAACAGATCTCGGAGCCTCCCATTGTAGAACTGCTTCTACTTTAGATGGATCCACAGAAATACCATTACCTGAAATTACATGCCCAAGAAAACTCACTTCCGACAACCAAAATTCACACTTGGACAACTTGGCAAAAAGCTTCCTTTCTTTCAAAACCTGCAAAACAATACGCAAATGCTCCGCGTGCTCCTCCCGAGACTTAGAATAAATCAATATGTCATCAATAAACACAACAACAAATCGATCCAATTGCTCGTGGAAAATACGATTCATGTACTCCATAAACACACCTGGCGCATTAGAAACCCCGAACGGCATCACAGAATATTCATAATGACTGTAACGTGTCCTAAAAGTCGTCTTCTGGATATCTTCCTCCTTCACCCTAATCTAATGATACCCTGATCTCAAATCAATCTTACTAAACACACACGCACCAACCAACTGATCCATCAGATCATCAATCCTTGGAAGAGGATACTTATTCTTAATCGTCACCTTATTCAACTGGCGATAATCAATACACAACCGCATACTTCCATCTTTCTTTTTCACCAATAAAACTGGAGCACCCCAAGGACAAACGCTTGGTCTTACAAACCTCTTCTCCAACAACTCACTCAACTGTTTCTTTAACTCAACCAACTCAGATGCCGACATGCGATAAGGTGCCATAGAAATAGGTCTAGTCCCAGGAACTAGATCTATAGAAAACTCCACCTCTTTCTCTGGCGGCAAGTCTGCAATATCCTCAGGAAACACTTCCGGAAATTCACACACAACAGGAAACACATCAAGTTAAACTTGACTATCCATAGTCAAAGATGCAAACAACCCAAACAACTGAGCTTCATCCGCCAAAAGTCTCTTCAACTCTTTGGTAGATAAGAAACTCGAGTCTTCGTCTTCCTCAAGAGAAGGAAACCTTACCAGCTTATGATAATAATCAATATGAACTCGATTAAATTACAACCAATTCATTCCCAGAACCACATCTAAACCCTCCAACGGCAAACACACTAAATCCATCTCAAAGTCTTTACCATAAATGGTCAAAGGACAACTTAAACAAACCAAATAAGTAGTTACTAACCCCATTGCTGGAGTATCAATAACCATTTCACCACCCATCGAAGACAACACAAGATTCAAACGCTTCGCGCACTCAGACGAAATAAACGAATGAGTCACTCCAGTATCAATAATAGCAACTAAAGGCGTACTATTAATAAAACAAGTACCTCTGATCAGACAATCTGCAATTGAAGTTTGAGTGCCCACTAATGCAAATACTTTCCCACCAGATGGAGTCTGCTTCGGTTTCGGACACTTCGTACTAACATGTCCAAGCTCACCACAATTGAAACACTTCACCACGTTCCTCTTACAATCAGCTGCAATGTGTCCTATACCTCCACAGTTAGAACACTTCCTAAAATCCTTCTTACATTCGAACTGACGATGTCCCACATAACCACATCTATAACATCTCAGAGGACCAGACATTCCTCCACCACTTGACCTTTTCTCAAAATTTCCCCTTTGTTTACCTTTATCAGCTGGTGTTACATACGGCCCACCACAAAACTGTTGCTTCCCTTTCCTCTCACTCACACTCTTATAGTGAGTAGAACGAGCCTTACTATCCTCCTTATAAATCCTACAACAATCCACCAAATCAGAAAACCTCCGAATCCTTTGATATCCAATTGCCTGCTTTATCTCAGGACGCAATCCGTTCTCAAACTTTACACACATAGAAAACTCTGCAGTCGCTTCAGCATAATGAGGATAAAACTGCACAAGTTCCACAAACTTAACAGTATAAACAACAACAGACATATTACCTTGTTTCAGTTCCAAGAACTCAATTTCCTTCTTTCCTCTTACATCTTCAGGAAAATACCTCCTCAAAAACTCAATGCAAAAAACAGCCCAAGTGATCTCCTCCTCTGCAGCCTCCAACACACGACGAGTACCAACCCACCAATCATCGGCTTCTTCTAGCAACATGAGAGTACCCAGTCTCACCTTCTAATCCTCAGCACAATCCATAACCCGGAAAATCCTTTCAATCTCTTTAAGCCAAATCTGAGCACCATCAAGATCATATCTTCGTTTGAAGACAAGCGGTTTGTTCTTCCTGAACTCATCATTACCCGCAGCATTAGGTGCACCCTGCACAGCTCGAGCCATAGCTTGCATCGCAGCAGCCAAAGTAGCGTCATTCCTACCAGCCATATTCTGTTCATTTCCAATAATAGCAACTATGGTTAAACAAACAGCTCATCCAAACACCAAGACCGACAAGGACTGACACAACTGACACGGACTGGCACAAACTGACACGGACTGGCTCTGATACCACTTAATGTAACACCCCAAATCTATACCCCCAATTAAATAAAGCAGTAAAAGAAAATTCAAATTTTCATCGAGTACATTTAGATTATCATGGCATAGATGGGGGAAATCACATTATATTGAAACAAATCATACAACACCTGTCCATAAAGATACGCAACAGTGGGGTAGCAATCAACAGAGGAACTCAGTTCCTTACACCCACATTTCAGATTTAGAATAAAAGCGGAAAATCTAAAACTGAATATCATATATATATATATATATATATATATATATATATATATATATATATATATATATATCACATGAAAAGGTTGTCATACATCAAGTTATACATGCACAAGCCAAAAGATATATACATGTAATACACAATAATCACAAACGGCCTCCCTAACTACCCGGTGTCACATATCAGAGCCGACCGACAAAAGAATGAAGTCCTAAGCTTCACAAAAAGACCTCCAGCAACTCTAATCTGTAATGCCTCATAGAGCATTATAAAACAGCAGAAGGGTGAGAAAAACAATCATCATATAATTGCATACAATTATATATAACACAAAAATACACATATATACAGTTCTCACCACAAATCATACAACACCAAGGTATACTACCCACACACAACACAAGTATCACCAACACCTATCCGTATATATATTTATCCACTATTCCACACATAAACAACCATTAATGATTTATGCAAATGCAAGAGACCGACACCACGACTCTATGCATATGCACATGCGGTACCGACTTCCAATGTTTCTCATCACTAGTTCACTCAGGAACTCTGCTGGAATCATCGCTCGTTACATAATGTAACTCCCCGTCGGGCATACGATGTTCCCCGTCGCTCACACCTCTTTGTATAAGTCACGCGACGTTTATAGATCGCTCACACCTCTTTGTATAAGGCACACGACCCGATCGCTCACACCTCTTTGTATAAGGAACATGATCGTCTATAATCATCGCTCACACCCCACATGGGCACACGACGTTATAGCGGATTCCCTCTGGAATCAATCCGTCACTCAGGACGTCACAACAATGCATATCATGATGCTCAGCATACCAAGACTCATGACATTCAAATGCACACATATATGCAACCATCTCACTTAACATAAATCATGCTTTGCAATTTAAGCCCAAAACAATGCATTTAATTGACATACGGCCACCAATTATCTCGACACCATCTAAACACATACATTTACATCATACAACAACACCTTGCATTATACACCTCAATTACGCACAGTTACAACGACAAAAGTCGGCAAACTGACACTATTCCAAATTCCCGACATAATTTAATTGGCTAACAGTCAGAAAATCATTATAATAAGAAAGTACAGCTCAATAGATTTCCAACGATACCAAGAATGTAAAAATCGGATAACCGGAACACAGGTTACGAAAGAAAAACGAAAACGATATTTTGAAAAGTCCCATTTTACAATTGTCCTGACCATACGCGTACGGCCCCTTGTCATACGCGTACGGCAAAACCTCATACGCGTACCCTACGCATCTCACCAGAAGGCCGGGAAAAGAAGCATCCCATACGCGTATTGGCCCCAAAACTCGCCAATGATACGCGTATCGCCAAGGCCCATACGCGCATGAACATGCCCCATACGCGTATGATCTGGGTAAAAACCAGAAAAATCTGCATGTTCTTGCTGTTACGGGTTTCACACCCAAAACCCCTCAAATCATCATCCAATCTCAGAAAAACACCAATTTGAGGTATAACAATACATATCCAACATGTATAAGCAACAAGGAACACAACTACATGAGTTTAAACACATTTGAAATCAATTTCTACCAATTTCTAAACATTATGATTTTTACTATATTCTCCATTTCAATCCAATAACAATCAAAAACATACATACATAATCATACACAAGCATATAATAATCGAGTTTCACACCCTTACCCGATTAAATCGATTCTAGAAGTTGATTTCTTGATTTTCCAAGATTTTCTCACTTTTTCTTCTCTTCTTCTCTTTTCTTCCCCTTTTCCTTCTTCTCTTTTTCTTTCTCTCTATTTTTCTCTCTTTCTATTTTCTATTCTTTCTACTTAATGAAAAATATCATGAAATGACCAAAATACCCCCACACCCAAATATCTCGCAAACGTTCCCAAAACCCGATAAAATATCACAACATTGAAAAATAACATATTTTCACATAAAAGTCGAAAATAAAATAATATAATAATAAAATAATCAAAACGACTCGATTAAATAAAAACTGACAAAACTGGGGCGTTACAGCTTTGGTGTACTTAAACTGATCACAAATGAGCTCTATTTATATTAGAGCAAGTTTGTTTTGCAAGGAATAGTGAATGGCAACTACTGCATAGGTTTGGCCAATGTTGATCAATGAGAATCCAAGTATCCTCTAGCCATTGACTAGAGGTTAGGGTACAGGCTGCTGGTTCCCTTGGTCTTGGATAAGTCTTGACTGAATTCAGTTGGAAATGGCTCAGTCCATGCCACCTTGGTGCATCCATTGAATGCTCCAAAACAAAATTGGAGTCTTGTCCCCTCTTTAGGGATTTCTAGGTTTGGCATGCTATTTTTAGTTCCAAGGACTTGGGAGGCTTATGATCAGAGTTAGTTCCTCCTTGGTCTCCCCTTGAGGTGTTCAGATGGATAAGTGTGTTTGTCATTTGCACATATTTGGAAAATCGAGCAAAATGCACAAATCTGCCTTGCTTTGACAGTTTTCAACAAGGCATATTGCCATTGTCATATCTTATGGCTCAATTTGAGTTTGATGAATTTCTTGGTCATTTTGGAAAGCCCTCATATGATACAACAACTGTTTGATCATAGTTAGTTTTGATCCTTTTTGGATCCAAGTGAAAAATGCCCCTACATTTGGAAAAAAGTGAAGGCAGATTCTGACTTAGTAAAAATTTCAATAAGTGTTGGAAAAAAGTGACATTTTCACTTTTTGTGATTTTGATCATTCCATAACTTAAAATCCATGAGGAATTGGAATGAGTTATGTTTGAAGCTTTTGTCGAGTACCATGAGAGCTACAAATCCAGCTTTGGATGGGGAAAAATGGCCTTATGGTTTAGGAGTTATGATCCTCCAAAGTTGGTACCCTAGCCACTTTGTTCCATAACTTATAAATATTTCTAAGTTTTTATGGTTACCCCTTTTACAAGTTATCCCACTTTTCTTGATTTTTCTTGATGAATGATGATTCCAATCACTCATTAACATCATTTTAGGGTTAAAGAACCAAAATTGTGAAAAATCTCAAAAAGTCAAAGTTGACTTTTGCGCACAGTTGACTTTTTGTCAGATGAATTCCAAACTGTGCGATCCTCTATGAAACCAAGTCCTTGACCTAAATCAAACTTGATAGATTGATTTCATAGGTGTTATAGGGTGTATTGAATCATGTCCTAGGGTTTGGGAGCATGTCCTGGTCAAAAGTCAAAGGCACAGTTGACTTTTCTCTCGAAACCCTAATTGTGGTTCTGATGAACTTGAAACTTGATGCTCAAGCTTCTTGGATCAATCCATTGTTGAAAATGGATCAATGTAGTGTATTAGAGACCCTCAAATCATGTCTTGAGGTCTTGGCTCATGTTTTGTCCCAAAAGTCAACTTAGGGGTGAATTAGGTCAAGAAACCCTAATTCCTGATCTTTTGTGAATGCATCCCCTGAGGCAAAATTGACTTGATGATTGGGTTCATGATGTCCATTGAAGCATATTAGGTTATGCTTTAAAGCATTGACTCATGCCCAGAGGAAAATTTCCATCTGGAGGCCCTAGTCGACCAAACCCTAATTTGGTGACACTGACGATCTTGAGGCTTAATCCACTCAGAATGCTGCAAACTTGTGCTTGGTTCTTGATGTGGGAGTCCTCTTGATCCTCTGTGGATGTTTGAGAGGTTAGACAAGTTGAAGATCATGTCATTCCTTGATTGATCCTTTGTCTAAGAGCTCTGAGAGGGCTTGAAACCCTAAATTTGATTGTAGTGAAGGCTCACCCATCTTTGGGGAGACTAATGATTCATCCATATTGTGATGATGATTTGCACAATGATGGGAAATCTTAGTGATAAAAATTTGGGGTATGACAGGGTGCTAACACCTCCCCTTAATGTAACCAACCCCCTTACCCAGTCTCTGTTCACTTGTTCTTGTTTTAAGAGCTTGTGTAGGTTTTGTTCGCTCTTTTTCCTTTCCTTTTTGGATAAAATAAAAGTGCGGTGGCGACTCTTGCTTTATGAGTTAAGTTAATAAATAGCTTACACTCACAATTTTTCCACTACACAACCTTAGCTTCAGGACTATTGTCTTCGGTACCCACAATAAACCTTCCAGAGTTTGGAGCTTTCAAATGTTTAGCAATAGTCTTTTGAGTGATGTTATATCAACACCCATCACAGTAGACCTAATTTCCACTTCTTCATACTTCTTCATCCTAACTTCTTATCTCTTATTCCCCTTCAAAGAACTATTCTTCTCCACCAAAAGTCTAAGTTCTTCTGCTGCAGCAAACTCATTAAACACTTCTGCTCTAACCCATAAATCCTTTACAAGATAAGGATAGGTTGGTCCATTCAGCAATTCAAAGATAGGAGACCACTCTTGAATTCTGTAGAAGCTCCATAGATCATACCTATTCTGGTTGAACGACTCAAAATCAATAATCTATTCCACTAGTAGCTTTAGATCATCTCGATTCAAGTCCATGAACTTAGGTTTGATGGTCATACTTTTTCTAGAGTCGATATTCATGTGTTCATGTTGTACATTGATGAGAACACCATTGTTGAAGTGAGTTTTTAGGGTTTCTAGGGTTTGTGTTTTGAAAAGGGGTTTTTCAGAGAAGGTTAGAAAAAGCAAAGTGTAGGTAGTGAGAAGTGAAGTGTGTGTTTCTGATATACAAAGTGTTTTTGAGTGAAAAAGGAATTTCAAACAACAAATAACATAAATGCAAAAAGAAACAGATAACCAAGGAAGTAAATGCACACCACCAAGAACAAAGGATTTTTTACTCAATAGTTACAATCCACATGCCAAAAGACGTTTCAAATTTATGACACGTAAGATGACAGATGCCAAAGGTAGTTACCAGAGGATGTCCACTTATGTGCATATCATAGGCGGTTAACCTTATTCATGGTATCAGAAGTTGAGATGCTTCAGAGGCTATATATTCATCAGAAGATGATTCAAAGCTTTATGA
This sequence comes from Lathyrus tuberosus, assembly GCA_022829125.1. Classification (NCBI taxonomy): domain Eukaryota; kingdom Viridiplantae; phylum Streptophyta; class Magnoliopsida; order Fabales; family Fabaceae; genus Lathyrus; species Lathyrus tuberosus. The sequence goes on from JALAZF010000536.1 coordinate 3,568,678, forward strand.
TCAAGGTAGCTTCTGAACATCATAAGGCTCTGATATAGGGAAAGATTTTATTCCCAACTAATAGAAGTAGAATTATCACTATAAAGTGTAATTCTTCTTTCATAAATATGAAGATCTTCTAACAAACATTATCAAATGTTAGGATTAGAAACTATTTAATAAAAATAGTGATAATCATACCTCATCATTAGCAGTATTAGCTTTTGAGATTGTCCAAGGGGATCATTCCTGTTCCAACAGAGATAATCATACCTCACAATTAGCAGTATCAGCCTTCTTCTTTTTTAAGGTTGTAAGCAACCACTGTCCTGGAGTAGTTGTTTCATTGTTCTTTCCTTTAAGCACATCTATAACAAAAACAATTTCACTCTTTGGTACCCATACTCTTATGGGTCCACTGATGTTAGTTTTGAAGGGTTTCTTTTTGCTTTGTACCTTAGCATTATAGTAAGGTTTAGACGTATTCCTGACATCTTGTCTAAGATAAGTTTTGACCTTAACTTCTGAATCTATCAAAACCTTACATACAACAGTCTTTGGTTATGAGTTCATCAAAACCTTAAACTTGGGAGTCTTAGGTTCTAATTTACTTTGATCATTTGACTCTTGAGTTTGAGATCTTGGTTCTCTTATAGTTAAAGAATTTCCTGTCATAGGTTCTAATTGATTCAGAATTTACCTTTCTCAGCAGCAGGCATAAAGTAAGCATACAACCTCTTTTGAGCAGTGCTTAAAGAAGACAGGTCTGGAAGTTTTACCAAAACACAAGTCCTTGGATTATAAGGTTTTTGATAATATCCAATACCTTCTCTTTTTCTCTTAATTACTCCATAGATCATGGAAGTAAGTTTCGTTCTTTCAAACCCATATATAATGAAATTTAGAAAAGCTAATTCATTTTTATCCAGAGTTTTGTCAGACATGTTTTGTGTTAAAACAATTTGATTTTTCTCTATTTTTTCAATTTTTTTTCTTAGAAAGTTTTATCACTTATTTTAAAAGATCATGTTGCTTTGTTACAATTTTCACATGCCTAACTTTCTGCAGACATCTTTCCATGAAATCATGACATAGATTACCCAAATCAGATATAAAGAGTTTAGAAAATACTTGATTTGTGTCTTCTGACTCTAAATCAAAACCAGCTACAGATTATGAATCATAAAAGGTTGAAGCCTGATATCAGGGCAAGGTTGGCTTCTTCATCTTCTCCTTCATTCTCATGTTCTTCCCATGTTGCCATGAGAATCTTCTTGAACTTGCCTTTGAAATTGTTCATTTGGAAGCTTTCCTTCTTGCTTTTGTATTTGTGGAGATTAGGGTATTCAGCAATAATGTGATCAGGCTTTTTGCAGTTGTAACAACCGTCCTAATCTTTAATCCCATAACCTGACCCTTTTGAAATTATCTCTCTTAGCAGAGAATATGTTCTCCCTTCTGGCCAGTTCTTGAAATCTTTTGATGATAAAAGCTAGTTCATCATCATGATTCTTCATCAGAAGCTTCATCATGAGTGGCTTCTTTGAGCTTTTTAGTTTGAGAATATTTTTCAAATCTCTCAAAAGAGTTTAAAGCCAAGGTTTTAACTTGCTTTTCAGGCTCATATCCATTTAACTCAATTTCATGACTTTGGAGATTGCTAATAAGACTCTCAAGACTTAGAGTGTTTAAGTATTTAGCTTCTTGGATAAAAGTTACTTTGGGTCTATATTTGGCAGGAAGACTTCTAAGAATCTTATTGACAAGATCCACAGTAGTATAGCTCTTGCTCTAGACATGAAGTCCAGGCACAAGAACGTGAAATCTTGAGAACATGGATTCAATGTTCTCATCCCCTTTCATTCTGAACAACTCATATTCTTGAACTAGAAGATTAGCTTTAGCCTCTTGCACCTGTTGATTACCTTCATATGTAGCACATAGAGATTTAAAGATAGTTTGAGCAGTAGACTTATCAATAATCTTTATATACTTAGAAAGAAGCAAGGCATCAATAAGAGTCCCAATGACTCTATGATATTTTCTATAGATCTTTTTATGATCAGGAGTGAAAGACTTCCTATCAGTAACCATTCCAACACCATTGACCTAAAAGTTAACGACATCTTCAAGGATGTCACATAACTCATCTTCCAACCCAATGATATGAGTGTACATCTTGCTCTTCCACCATTTAAACTCAGTGGAGTCACCATTGAATGTTGGTGGTCTAGAAATATAATTATTTTGCCCATATGTACTCTGATTGTGGTTGTCGCTTCCACGAGGCAAATCTCCCTCAAGATCAGTTACAGAGGAACCACCAGCCATGAAGTGGACAATATTTTTCTAAAGATCTTTTCTACACCATTGATAAGTGTTAGTGCACAGATCATACTCTGATGCCAACTGAAGGTGAAAAAAATACTCTAGAAAGGGGGTTGAATTGTGTATGCCAAAAACCCGTTTCACTTCTGAAACGGAACCTTCCGATTCTAAACCTCGTTCAGAGTCTGATATCAAAATGTGTAATAGCACCGGAAATGAAATGTTCAAAAGTAAATGCAAGCAACACACAATAATTATCCTCAACTGAGAGTAGTTATGTCCCCTTGCCTCAACAAGAGCTTTTCACTATAACCAAACAAATTAAAATTGCTCAAGCACACTTGCAAAAGGCTTCAATGCTCAATCAACCTAGAAAGATACTTCTGCGCAAGCAACCTTGCTTGAGACTTCCTGCTTAATCAACCTAGAATGAGACTTCCTTTGCTCAAGTACATAGACAAGAGACTTCAATGCTAAAGCTCGCAGGCAAGAGACTTCCTCTACTTTAAACAAATAGTTTATTAGAAAATAAAACTATTATACTTTGATACACAATCAAAAATATAAAAGTTGTGCAACAATCACAAATATTTTCCTAAGATTTCTAATATAATCTAAGATAAGAAATATTAAGATCTTATATTATAACAGTTACAATAATAACTTAGAGTTATGCCAAGATCATTAATGCGTTGTGATGTTGTAACCTTCCTCTAAGTCTTCAGCTTCCTTTTATATAGGTAGAAAAAGTGTCGTTAGAGGTTTGAACAACAACAAACTTAAGGAACAAGGATACCCAGAGATACGTTGGAGAGTTGTATCTGGTCAGGAGTATTGTGCACTGAATAAAAGCAATGTCCACATCACCTTTCAAATAACTAGGTATCTACCAAAAGGTAGTATAGGATGAAGAGGTCACATCACCGTCCTTGAGCCTTGCAAAACCAAACCCTAGTTAACCATGTCCAAAAATCTATCACTTTGACAAGACTAGTCAACTTTGGTGCAGAGTACGGATTAGATGATCCTTAAGCCTTCAGGGTCTAAGCTGTCACTAGAGGCTGAAAACAACATACCAGAGTCTGAACCTACAGATGCTTATGAATATATTCAGATTCTGATCAACCAGAATCTTAGTAGTATTGCTTCTTCACTTATGCTTTCAACATGATTAATTCATGATGAATTTTTAGCTTATAATCCTACACACTTGAACATATGTTAGTATACCCATTGGTTCTTTAAATACTTTGTTATCATCAAAACCCAAGGAGTACGAAAAATCTTGTTGAAAAGTTGAACGATCTAGTTCAACTACTTAAATATGAAGGCATACAAACTAAAGAATCATCATCCTCATCATACTCCTACCATGTTACTCATATGCAATCCTTCGAAAGAACACACCAGTATTTGAACGATCTTCATAAGATTCAACATCAAATTAAGGACACTTTTTTTTAAGGAATTACAATGAAGATGAAGAAGTTTCTTCAATACTCGAACAAAGAAAAGGAGGAGAAACATCAACCTCAGGGGTAAATGTGGAAAAGTCTTCTTCCGACGAAGAGTATGAAGTTCTAGGTATCAAACCATCTTATGCAAAATTGTTTAGAATGAGTGGTCAATTAGTGGAGGAAAATAATAAACTAAGATAATGTACCATAGGTCTTAAGGAATCCTTAAGATATCTTAAGGAAATCAACAATTCCTTCAAAACGAAAATAATTAACCTTAAAAATTCCAAATAATAATGTTAGCGGTGTGACTCCCTTATAAAATAAGTGACTAGGCTTGGTGAAACCTTAGGGAAGTTTACCCAAGGAAAAGAAAAGCTTGACTTGATTCTATCTAGTCAAAAGCCTTCCCTAAATAGAAAAGGAATTGGATTTAAAAGGGGTAAAAAAACCTAGGGAAAAGGTATATCAAAAAGACAATAAGCGTCCAATTTATAAATGCACACATTGTAAGAGAATATGATACTTAGAACCCTTTTGTTTTGATAAATTGAAAGGATCTAAAGTTAATCACCTTAGATTTTATGTGACTAATTGTTAGCTGGGATTTTTGACAAGGGAAAAAATCTCAGCGCAAGTCAAAGTCTGGGTAAAGTCAAGGGCAACTAGGCGTTTGCTGACGTGTATATGGTCGAAGTCTCAAGTGGAGGAAAATGAGACTTAGTATTTTTTTCAAGAAAAGGAATGTTTTTGGAAGACATTTCGACGACAGTGTTTTCGACAACATTATAAAGGCGCTTCGAATTGGCGGTTATTTGGCAGTGACGAGATGTTTTGTTCAAAATAAATAACTACTTCTTACTCTCATCCTTAAAGACACGTGGAGAGAATGCAAAAAAAAGTGCATACAAGAGGCTAGATGGCAAAAGCTGAAGAAACGAATGTTAGGAAGCAATTATTTCGTATTTATATAAATAGGGATTCTAGTGTTAGGATTTGGTGTGTTCATTTGATTTCACTACAAAATATCACATATACTCAAAGTACCAGCGTTAGATAAAAAAGTCTCACTGAGAGAATGTATGAATCTTAAAACACCATTTTCATTTAAATGTAAAGTTTTCATTTCAGTTTATGATTTATGCCCAGTTACTTTCATCTTCATTTCAACTGTATTGTTACTTTTTGTTATTTAACAAGATCATTTCCTTTTAAATATTTTCAAAATTACGCTCTCACACCGTTTTTTACAATTATTTTGACCAAGTCGAAGTCTTTCTCATTTCTACCAAAACTATAAAGTGAAGTCTGTATCACTATGTCCTAGGATTCTTTAGTTGATCCTGCAAGTAACCTTTAATAATAAACTAACGATTGTTTACCAAATTTCATTGTAAATAAATTGGCATGCGCAATGAAACATGTGCTAATCTCTTTGTCTTTTATAAATATTCATAGTTTTTCTCTTGTAAATTTGTTCAGCATACATGAATTAGTATGAGTAGTTTGTATGCGTTTAAGAAGTGGAAAATCTTTACCAAAAATGATGCGTCATTCTATAGATAACATCAATTCACAGAAAAATCCTTAAAATGTAGTAGAACAACCAATAGGATCAATAGTTGATGAGGAAGTTATTTTAACACCCGTTAGGACAACTTCCCATATGGTATCATCGACGCCAGTCACACCGGTCCCATCACAGGGGGTAACACCCACATCACATCCAGGGAGTACTTTTATTAACCCTATAGTTGCAAGGACCTTATTTGGGTTCTCAATGCCAAGGAACAATAGAGAGTACTCTTATGGCATGCCAACGTCGATGATGGTTGACCTTCATACTAATATGTCAACAATAAGGAAACCACCAGTTCTCGAACTCTTTAGTACAATGGAAAGAGAGCGAGAATTTGAGAGATTGAGGATCACCTTCTTCTTCCCAAAGAAAGCCTTACAACTCTCAAGCTATTCCTCACCTGGTTCGTCATTGGAAAAGACAATAGTGTCTGCTTTGGGGATCAAGGATTTGGGTAGTAGTTAGCTTAGACCAAATTGCCTAGCCACCAAGTTTGGCTGATAGGTAGTTTCCCTTATCCTTGTTTTAGAGGAGCTGAGTTTTGTTTATAGAGGAGTGGGTTGGAAGAATGCTAGCAAGAATGCATGAATTTGCTTCTCTTTAGTTGGTGAGTAATGTGGAAATGATTTTCTAAACCACACTGGTCCACATTGTCGATTCACAAATGGTGCCATAGTTGAAAAAAATGTTTTACATCTGTAAAACATATCAAAATAAGTCTCAAAAATCTCCATAGACACGAGTTTTCCATCATGTGAAGCGATATGAGCGAGTCTCAAGACTTCAACTTCCCCTTATGAATTAGGGGGAATCTTGGATTTCAGATAACGTTCGAAAGTGGCGTTAAACCACGACTCTAGGAGCCAGATGAGGCCACCCATTTAGAGACTTTTAAGATTTTATCGTTCGAGATGATAACCCCAAGGATTCATATAGACCACGTAAGATCATTTTGTTGAGGAAAACATTCCTCCCCTCATGAAGTTGGGTGGCCAGAGGTACAAATCTTTTGGCCACTTGAACAGAGCAAGAGCAGAAGACATAGCGAGAAATCCAGTAAGTCAGAAAATCTATGTATTCATGATCCCCCACATGCTCTTCCAAAACATAATGCTTGTCGATGAATAACCTGTAGGTAATTTTGGTATAAAAAACCGGGTTTGGTCTTGGTGATTTTGAAGGTTTAAAAGGCTCTCCAGTTGGTTGAAGACCAAAAATTGTGGCGATGTCGAAGAGCGTAGGGGTTACTATCCCACAAGGTAGGTGAAATGTATTGGTGGAGGTGTCCCATAAGCACATAGTTATAAGGAGAATGTGAGAGTTGTAACTAGGACCAACTCTTGAGAGTTATATTAGGTCAAAAATGCCATGGTCTTTCCAAAAGTGCTTTTTCTTTTGTTGAACCCTATTCAACCACTAGATATAAGAGGAGTCGTCATCAGTCGGAGGAGATAACCGAAATACCCTATTCTTGAAGAAAATAAAATCAAAAGGTCTATCCTGGAACACTAAAGGTTCATACAAAGGGTAACTAGGGAAGAAATGTTTCAGAACACGAGGTTTTTTGACGTGCCTAGGAAGGGGACCCATGAAAGCGAAATTGGTACCTAAAATAGTGTAAGGAATTACTACGTCAGAACACCAGACCTTTCTTCTCCCATCTTCCATGGAAGGCTCTGGGATGTAGATGCAATTATCTTAAGAGATTCTTCAATGGTAGAAGCAAATGGAGCGTGTAGAGCAGACCTGGATGCACTTTTAGGAGCCATTGTTGATTCTCAGAAGGTTTTTTGGAAAGAAATGTGTGGGAGAAGATACCAGAAGTTGCAGAAGCTCTCTAGGGTTTTTCTTTCTTTTTTCATGGAAGAAGATGGGGAAAGATAAGAGAGTTGATGAAGAAGCATTTAAATTTCCAAAGGGGGAAGAGAATGTTTTCGTTTTCCTCCAACCGTTGGACAAATGCCACATTCCGATCGATAGTTGGCACTAAGGTTTATGGGAAAATACGATAATATTAAAATTAAATAATTTCTTTTTTAATTACATTTATGTTAGGGGTTCATTAATATCCTAGGAAATTGGAGATGATCATGATCAATCGTAAGCACGTTTGTGCCATGATGATTTGGTAGAAAGTGGTCATGATGACCAAATAATAATAATAATAATAAACGTCTAATTGATGTGACATGTACATGTTTTTTGAACAGTGTTAAAGAGTTACAAAAAATGCCATCTTTCTTACATTTTACATATATGATTGAAAGTGACATTTTTTTTGGGGGTATCTATTAGAGAAACACCTAACAACATACTTATAATTCTACTTTCATTCACCACTTTTATGTATAACACTTTTCAAATGGATGCTATTTGAAGCTCCCAAATGAAAGTAAACTTGATTTACCTATACTATACAACTTGGTGGATACACTTACAATCCAAAATATAATTTAAAAAAGAGATAGCCGACAATGTTTGTCGGTCTTTATGAAATTGAATAATAACGGATCAATTTTAAAATAGTGAATTCTTATCTACTCATCTCAAAAAGTTGGGTAGAGTTACCTATAGAATAAATTAGAGTAAATTGCATTGAAAAACTACAAAATTTAAACTATTAAATAAATAATTAAATATAATAAAATGATATGACATTGATTGATTGGTTGAACGTACACGTTGTCCGTCCCCTTTTAAAATCCTTGTTCACACCAATAACTTCCACTAATTCATCCATTCTGCCCGACAAACTTTTCAACCACCCTATATTAAAACCTTAAGTCATGATGCATCTCCCAATGCCAAGATTCCTCTAACATACTAGTAAGTCATGATATATCAAAGATCAATTCATAAACAAAGTCACAGTTTTATTGAATAATTATAACAGGTTCAATTTTCAAAGCCTTGTTCACCACCACATAAATGTTCACTCTCAAACTTAAGGCATCTATATAACACTTATATCAAAGATCAATTCAAAATAGAGTAGCAGTTTTACATAGTCACTCTTACACACTTCTAACAAGAAGAAAAAGAAGATGAAAAAAGCACAAGTGGTTTTTATCCCTTCTCCCGGTGTTGGTCATTTAGTTTCCACTCTCGAGTTCAAGAAGCTTCTAATCAACCGTGATAACCGTCTCCACATAACCATCTTGATCATGAAATTCTCAAATACCACAGAAACTGATGTCTACACTAAATCACTTCCCATCTCTGATTCTCTCAATCTCATCAACCTTCCAGAATGTTCTCTTCCTCCAAACTTGGATCGACGTTCCGCCATGATCGCTCTCCTTGAAGCTCAAAAACCAAACGTCAAAATAGCTGTCTCTAACCTCACTACTGGAGAACCACAGCACGGACGCCTCGCCGCCTTTGTTGTTGACATGTTTTGTACCGGCATGATTGATGTTGCCAAAGAATTTTCCGTTCCTGCGCTCGTCTTCTACACTTCCGGCGTTGCTTTTCTTGGCTTGATGTTTCATCTTCACACTCTCCTTGAACGAGATAGTATAGATTCGACTCAGTTGCTGCAACTCACTGAGCTGGTTGTCCCGAGTTTCGCTAACCCGGTTCCAACAAAATCGTTGCCTAGTCTTGTGCTACAAAAGGAATGGGAGTCGTTTATGATGGGCTACTGGAAAGGCCTCAAGAATGCTGATGGCATTATAGTAAATTCATTTGAAGAGCTAGAATCACATGCGGTTCACTCATTTGTATCTGATGCAGGTCTAGCTAGTTTACCAATATATCCAGTGGGACCCATACTAAGCCTAGAACCTAAAACCCAAGGAAGCGATGATTCTGATGACACCATCAAGTGGCTTGATGAACAACCTCCTTCTTCGGTAATTTTTCTCTGCTTTGGAAGTATGGGTTTTTTCTACGAAGATCAGATAAAGGAGATTGCATATGCTATTGAGAGTAGTGGGGCTCGCTTTATATGGGCTCTCCGAAAATCTCCACCAAAGGGCACGATGGATGTACGGTCTAATTATCCACTTGTTCATTTTGATTCGATTTTACCTGAAGGATTTTTAGATCGGACGACTAAAATTGGAAAGGTTATTGGATGGTCCCCACAAGCTCAAATACTAGCACATCCAGCTGTAGGAGGATTTGTTTCACATTGTGGTTGGAATTCAACACTTGAGAGCATTTACTTTGGTGTGCCTATTGCCACGTGGCCACTTTCTGCAGAACAACCAACAAATGCTTTTGAGTTGGTGTGTGAATTGAAGATGGCTGTGGAGATTGCATTGGATAATCGGGTGGGATATTCTGGTGAGCATAACTATGGTGTAAATGCAGAAAAGATTGAGAGAGGAATAAGGATGGTGTTATCCAAGGATGAAGAGATAAGAAAGAAAGTGAAAGAGATGAGTGAAAAGAGTAGGAAGACTTTATTAGAAGGAGGATCTTCTTACAATTATTTAGGTAGTTTGATTGATTACATTATGAATCAAATATGATAGTATCCACTTACAAGAAGGTCATAGGGTATTGATTTAATTTTCGCATTAATAATGCTTGGTTTCTTGTTTTGCAATTTATTTGCATCGTCTTTTTAATAGGATTTTTTATGAATTTTTTTTAGAGTAACTTATTTATGAAAAAAAATACCAAAAAAACTAACATTTCAAAAAAGTTACAAAAATGACGTAGTTTGAAAAAAATTTAATAGGGTGGCGTCATATGGTATGACGCCTCAGGCTAAGGGATAAACTCTAAAAGACAAACTATATGGCGCCTTAGTTGTTAAACGCAATGCCCTATTTTTTTTTTGTTTTACAAGGGAGACACCATATGGTTTGGCGCCTCAGTTCATTTACTTTTTTTTTTATTATTTTAATTTGGAAATTGAAAAATTTAATGGAAAAAATAATAAGGGTAGTCAAAAATACATAACCATGTTCAGAATAAAAATTAGTACAATTGATGGTAAACAAAAATTTAATGGTCGTGCCTATCTAAACGTCCACCGGTTCCACATGTCGGGGTTCTTGCGCGGCGTCTAGATCTACCACGATTTTGTTGAGGTGTCTCTGACCTTTGCGTGTTGACCTGCGGAAGAGGCATCTGTTGAGATGGTCCCGGCGTATCAGACAAATTTTGAAGCATCTGTCCCCAATAGCGGGGGGGGGGGGGGGGGGGGGGGGGGTGCCGTCAACGGCGCTTCTGTAATCCAGTTGCATACCCATGTTTTCGTAATTTGTAAGGGGGTTGGGTTGGTTCTAGACAGTATGGATGACCGAAATGTTGCATTGAAGGGTGTTGGTACCGATCCAGTGGTTGATGTGGGGTTTGGTAATCAAATAGTGGGTGGGTTTGTTGGTTGTAGGACGATTATGTTTATTGGTTGTAGGACGATTGGGTGTTCATTTGTGGGGGCTATGGTGGGCTGGGGTGGGTTCGAAAGAGTTGTCAGGGCTATAGGCATTAGTGGGGTCGGTGTAGGTGGGCTGGCGGTAGGGGTAAGACTCTTCTTGTTGTGACTGAGTTGGTGGCATGATAGGGTTGCAGCTTTGGAAGATTGATTCGGTTGGTATACCTGGTTATTGGGTGTAATAAGGTGTATGATGTTGGGTATGTGGCTGGGCATGTGGCTGTGAGGAAGAGGCACGTTGGCACAGATCAATTAGATACATCGGCTGATAGAGAAATTGTTGGGGTGTTGTAATAGACCTAAACCAAATCATATATTATTGAGTTGGTATATCATCTTCCACAACAGGGTCGGATAAGATGTGCTGGTGACGATTCTCCCAATATTGATACATCTCTGTTTCAAAGTTCGTTCAGTGACCCACGGCCCACTGTATGTCCACTCTACGTAGATGCCACTCTCTCAAACGTGTTGGAGCGACCGGAATATCCTGATGCATTCCGAACTGCAATTTTGCCCGATCGCTTTGATGCATCTCCACTCTGGTAACCAAATGATGGGTGTTTTTTAAGTCCACACTGCAACATCAGCCGCGTTGGGCTGATGGTCGAGACCCTCGTACGGCCTCCAGACAAACTACAAGAACAAAAGCTTTAATGAGAAACTGTACGGTGCTGTAATGTGTTAGAAATATTTATGGAAGTTTAAGAAAAAATTACATCGTCGGGGCCAATGTGATCTATTAGGTTGCGGTAGACGGTTATTGCGCTCCTGGGAGTTCGTTGGTAACTCATTCCTGGAACTGACCACCTAAAAAATTAGTTACAAATAAACATTTCATTAAAGGACATAAGTTCGAGTAGTAAAATTAAGCTTACTTGTTTGCGTAGTGAAATGTGAAGGGATTCCAGTTAACAGGAGCTAGTGTTGGCATTCTGGACCAACCCCACGCTTGAAGGAGATAGGCGTAGCCATAAAAAGTACAAGTATCTTTTTTTTGAAGTTTTACATAGTGAACTATAGATATGGGCCAGGACAGCTGAACCCCAACTATATTCGTACACTTTGTTAATGTTAGACAACAAAGGTAAATGCATAATATTTACACAATTTCATGTACTTTCTAGAAATAAAAAATTACCGAACAAGAGCATTAAATAGCACCGAGTTTTAAGTATCTTGTAATACCAAAGGGGGGTTTCGTTGTCTAATACAATAGACTCATAGTATTCCCTAAGGTATTTTAAGTTAATACCTTGGCCCCTAGGTCGAACATCACGTGTTGGCTCAGGTGCTTCGAGACTGAGCGGTGTGCCCAACAAATTGTCGCACAGTTGGTTGTCGACAAAAACGGGGCCGTTGACGGCCTTTCCATCGATGCGTAGGCCGAGTAACATATACACGTCTTGGAGTGTGACCGTGCATTCACCGAAAGGAAGGTGAAATGTGTGGGTCTCTGGCCTCTATCGTTCTAGCAAAGCCAGAATAAATTTTGGGTCAACAGAGTATGACGTGATTTTTATCAAGTCACCAAATCCACATGCAGTTAGGTATTCTTCGATGAATGGGTCGTGTGGCATGTATTCGTGCCCACGACAACGGAACCTTGATACCTCCTGAACAAAAATATAAATAACATTAGTTATATAAAAAATACATCTAGGTTTAGGAGGGTAAAACAAATGAAGGACGAAACACTTACAAAGTCTGCAACGTTTTCGGGGGTTCCTCTGTGATCGTTTCCCATGGTGAGTAGAGACATCTTTTTCATAATTGGTATGAAGAAGAAGACTTTGTGATGGATGCGAATATTTTGTGAGTTGAAGAGAAGAGTTTGGGATGAGAAGAATTTGTAAAGTGGTGAGATGGTATTTATAATGGTGAAGAATGAGATGAGGGGACTCACATGATAATGCATGCATTCTTGGTCATTGTGTAAGGAATCTCTTATGTGTTCTCTTGCATGCATGCTTTGGAATTGTAGCCTAACAAGTGTAGTCATGCATGCTTTGGAATCACTTATTTCATGGAGTGTGAGAAGTGTGGTTAGAGAGTCACATGAGAAAGTGAAGGCATAGTGGTATTGTCATGTCAAGCAGAGAATCATAAATGCAAGCAAGACTAGTAAGTGTATAGTGTATAGTGTTGTCTTGTCATGCAGATAATCATAAATTCAAGTAAGGCTAGTAAGTGTATAGCGTATAGTGTTGTGTGTAGTGTTGTCTTGTCATGCAGATAATCATAAATGCAAGCAAGACTAGTAAGTGTAGTTGGTAAGGCATGGGCATAGGCATAAGCATGCTAAAGAAGTGAATATTTATTTTGTATTGTGTGTAGGCATGATAAATAATATAATAGTCTTGTGAGCTTCTTGGTAATTGTATTGTAGTCTTGTCATGCAGAGACATGTGATAGTATACAATAGTAATAGTAATAATAAAAAAATAACAATAATGATAATACAAATAAAAATATAAAGTATTTGTAAAAAGGAATCAGAATAGTCATAAAGTCCTTGTGATATTCTTGGCGTGGGAGTGTGGTATTGTCACGCAGAGAATCACATAATACATGCAACGCAATGGTCATCAGAATAGTCATAAAGTCCTTGTGAGATTCTTGGCGTGAGAGTATTGTATTAACTATACGCCTATTAATACACATGAAACATACAACTTATGATCACATCCTTTAGTTAACATTTTCTTCTAAACACTAAACTTCATAAATAATTTCTTCCAAACACGAGTTAGTAACGTTTTTTGTTATGGCTCAAAGACCACAATACATGATCAGTGCACATCTCAATGGTGAGATGTTTGAATGTCCCATTACAGGTTTCAATTTTAGGGATACGGAAGTCACTAGGTTTTTAATTGATAGAAGATCATTTTTTTACATTTGAAAGCCATATTAGAAAAGAAAATACAGTGCGATCCAGTTGGCCAAATCGTATACAGAAATCCCATGTTTTTTTACGGGCACGAGCAATGCAAATTTTTTCAGTTGAAGATTCGGGACGATGATGATGTACGTAATATTTTTCTCAGTCATGAGTATTCTGGATTCAATGATATTGAGTTATATATTACGTTACAACAACAACAACTGTCTCAACAACTTGAATTTTTTCAAGTTTTTAAAGAATCCGACAATGAACAAGCTGAGGTCGATGTCGTTGATGAGGAAGAAGAAGAAGGGGAGGACATTGTCGATGAAATGGTAAACAACGAGGAGGAAGACCCATTACCAGGCAGTCATGTTTATTGCCCACCTCAACACATGACAAGACTCAACTTAGGCGAGGACGAACCGTCAACGGATATTTTTTACGACCCATACATGCAGACGGAGGGAGTATTAAAAGTTGGAGACAATTTTCGTACAAAAGAAGATTGTGTCTGATCTACAAAACAATACCACATGAACTTATCTGCAGATTATATAGTCGATCGAACAAATCTGACTCTATATAAGATCTATTACCGAAACAAGGTGTGCCCGTTTAGATTAACATCATCTTTTCGGAAGCGAAGCGATTCTTGGAAGATAGGGTCAATGGGTCCAGAACACACTTGTATAATCACCAATCCAAGTCAGGATCATCGCAAGCTCAGCTCTCAGTTGATCTGCAACGAAATTCTATCAGTCATTAGCGACAACCCTTCTTTGAAGGTGAGTACAATAATAGGGCATATGGTTTAAAGATACAACTATACTCCTTCGTACAGGAAGACGTGGATTGCTAGGACTAAGGAGGTTGAAATGGTTTTTGGAAATTGGGAGGACTCTTACAAAGAACTTCCAAGTTACCTGGTGGCAGTTAAACACTATGCTCTAGGGACTGTTGTCATCTTAGAGACATTGCCGGCATATACGCCAGGCGGGAATTGTGTAAGTGGAAATGACATTTTCCACAGACTCTTCTGGGCGTTTGAACCATGCATCAAAGGATTTGCGTACTCTAAACCTATAATTCAAATTGATGGAACATGGTTTTACGAAAAATATAAGGGCACACTACTAATGGTCATGGCATAGGATGGAAACAACAACATTTTCCCTATCTCTTTCTCTCTAGTTGAAGGGGAGACTGCTGGAGGTTGGAGATTTTTCCTGAAAAATCTCCGACAATACGTTGCTCCCCAACCTAACTTATGTTTGATCTCTGATAGACACCTCTCAATCGAGGGTGCTTACAACAATCTTGATAACGGTTAGCAGGATCCTCCCTCAAGCCATGTGTATTGCATTAGAGACATCGGTCAAAATTTCATGCGGGAGTTCAAGGACAAAGCGCTAAAGAAGAAGGTTACTAACGCGGGTTATGCACTAACAGAGCCTACCTTCAGACACTACCGTGACAAGATCATACTAACAAACGCAGATGCATTTAGATGGATTGATAATATTCAACGGGAGAAATGGACAAGGGCATACGACAATGGGAAGCAATGGGGGCACATGACAACAAACCTCGTTGAATCTATGAAGTCTGAATTCAAGGGCATCCGAAACCTACCGATAACCGCTTTGGTGTGGTCAACATATTTTAGGCTCGGTGCACTCTTTGATACCAGACGTACAAAGTGGGGTTCGGTCTTGCAATCTGGGCAGCTGTTTAGTAATAGTTCAATGACATTCATGAAGGACGAAGCTGCCAAGGCCAACACACATGTGGTCACGGTCTTTGACCATACTAAAGGTCACTTCAGTGTTGCAGAGTCTATTGATCACAATGAAGGGAGGCCTAGGGGATGTTACCGAGTGGAACTAGATAGAAGTTGATGTGACTGTGGAAAGTTTCAGGCATTTCGTATGCCTTGCTCCCATGTTATAGCAGCATGTTCCAAGGCCCGACTGGACCCAACCAACTATCTCTCTATTCTTCACCAAGTCATTACTCTATGCAATGTCTATGACACTAGCTTTCAAGTGGTAGCAAAGGAGGACTACTGGCATCCATATGAAGGCGAAATTGTGTGGCATAATGATTTGATGCGAAGAAATAAAAAGGGTCGCCCTAACAGCACCCGTATTCGAACAGAGATGGATGCAGCAGACAAAATGGTGAGGCTATGTGGTTTGTGCCGCCAGCCGGGACACAATCGTACCAAGTGTCCCAATGTGGGCTCTAGCACAACATCATAGTTTCAACTGTAAACTTGTTTATTTATAACAACAACAAATTTTATTTCATTTATAGCATACCAAAGCGATTACAACGACATAACATAACAGAGCATAACTTAATAGCTAAACATTAACAAATAACAACGACATAACCTAATACCAAATCAGAAAATACAAACAACATACCCAAAATAAACAACCCAATGCATCAACTTATCTAGGATATTACAACCATCAAGTTAATTTTCTTTGGTGTTAACATCATTATAAGGACACTGTTGCGGTGAAAATCGGATAACAAGCTATTAATTAACTTGCATCATATTTCTTTTACAACCGACTTTGATTTATCCAAAGGAAAGGTTCAAGATCGAAGAAAACCTAAAGGGGGAGATCTAAGGTTCGGGGGTTGATTATACTAAGGGAAGGTATTAGCACCCTAAGTATCTGTAGTACTCTACAGGAACCTCTTGTTTAGGTTTGTGTTATGCTACGTTTGCTTGCTAAAAGAAACCTGTACTAAGGTAAAGACCTAAGGTATGTACACTAAGTTTTGCTCGCCAAGACGTCGCATCTTGTGCCTACGTATCTGACTAAAGAATCAAAGCAACCGTAGTTCACCTAACTAAGGGTGAAAGAAAAGGAAACATTGACTATGGCCAACGTTCCAAAGGGAATGAGCATAAGCTCACGTAGAGTCCACGATAACTCTCTAAGTCTATGTTATGAAGGGAGGAAGTGAATTCTCATGATAGTGAGAACCACACAGAGTTCATGATAACTCTGTAAGTCTGAGTAAAAGGTAAAGTGAGTTCTCATGATAGTGAGAATCACATAGAGTTCACGATAACTCCATCCTATTACTAAACTATGAGGAAAATGGCTCTTATGAGGCCAGGGATGAAATGGGAAAGGTTTGTGACTTAGGAGTCAAAGTGAAAAAACTTTCCTTTGGAAGGATGATCAAATGAGTCAAGTATATACAGTGAACAATATGAATATGAACAAGTATAATAATCAGGATAATATTTGACAGAAAATAAAATCAAGATAATATTGACAGAAAGTAAAGTCGGTAGTTAATTGATTTAATTTATTAGATCGATGAATCGGGTCCAATGTAGTGCTAAACCGTCGTAGCGCAGTCTATGAGGAAGACCATACTATAGGATGATGCACAATTGATCTTTGTGTTAAGACACGATAGAGAAATGATATAGAAGATCACTCTCCGATGAAATCGTGTCACACGAAAAGAAAAGGTAAAGACCTCGTCTTAAATCACAAACTCTCGTTGATTAGTCGAAGGTAACCTATCACGATCTCAAAGTATAGAAAGAGATCTCGATGATCACTCACTACAGATTTGAAATAATGAAGGTTCGTCGCTTCGCTAACAACGTTCGTGAACAGAAAGACTTCATCGGTCAAAAAAATGCAAATGAATATAAATGCGACAGGAAGTGAAAATAAAGTCGATCTCGTCTTAATCATGATTTAATCGTGAAAACGATAATCTATGATATTTGATTTTCATCGATCGGCAAAATAAAAGAAGTTGCCTCATATATATCACGACTTAGTGATTTGAAATAAATCGATAAAAAGTCGTGATTTTGCAATATCATCGGCCCAAAAATAAAGAAACGGGCTCGAAATGAAAATAAACTCGGTCTCATCTAAATAAAGATTTAGATCCTCATTGACCAACAAAAATAAAATAAAATGAGATTGAAATGAAACATAAAGTTGGTCTAGTCTAAATTAAGATTTTAAATCGATAAAATCGATAATCTTTAATTAAACTCTCATTGACCAACAAAATAGAAAATAGGCCTCATATAAAATCAAGATATTTAATGACTTGAAATAAGTCAATAAAAATCAAGAAATTTTTTATGTCATAGGCCCCAAAAATAAAAGAAAATAGAAACGAAAAGCCAACATCAAAACAAAACTCAAATCAATTAAATGATAAAACTTGTTAAAATGATTTACTAAGAAAATAAGTTTTTTTTTCCTTTTTTTTAAAAAAACAGCATAAAGAGGATACAAATCTAAAAAATGAAATAAAAAAACGTGAGATGGAGGGCTGCAAACAGAAAGGATGACGCTTAGCAGCCAAATGGGCTTGGAGCCCATTATCACCAAATGAGTCCACGGTTCTTCTATTTTTTGACAAGGTCATCGTAAAAAAAGGGAAAACAAGATAATGGCTCATGTTATTAAATGAGAGGTTATCAGATTCTCATCCTCTTTTCCTGTCACGGCAGAAAAAACGCTAAATGGTCAGAATGGAAAATCTTCATCATCGCCCTTCCAAGAACGAATAGACAACAACAAGGGTAACGACAACGGAACCGGGAGGCGGCTGTGAAAACTTTGAGCGACGACACCTTCGTTCTAAAAACTCGCAAACAAATCGCTCGGAAGCAAGCTTCGTCATCGCGGTTCCTCTTTCTCATTCGCGGCGAGCTCTCTCAAATCCCCCTCGATTCAGGTTTCATATTCGTATCATATTCTTATTAACCTTCTCTCGGTGTGTTCTGGGTTTGGTGGTTGAAAGGGATTGGGTTTTGAAGATTGTGGTTCTGTTTGTGAGTTGTTGTTGATTTGGATTGGGAAGAATAAATTTGGTGGCGAGGGAGTTAGAGTTTCACGGTTTGGGTGATTGAAGGTTATGGAGGGTTTTGAAGCTGGGTTAGGTTGTAAGTAGAGGGTGAACAAAGGGTTATTGAAGATTCGATTGAGGTGTGGTGTTTGGCCGAGGGAGTATTGAAGTGATTTGAAATGGTGGAGTTTGGTGGTGACGAAGAATGGTTTAAAGAGGGAAAAGGTTGGTGATTTGGAGTGACCGAAAGTTGGGTTCGTTGCGTTGTGCTGAGGATTCAATATTGTTGTTTGTTGAAGCCGACGGGTTTGTTCTTGAGTTTCGACTTGATTTCCCACTTCATCTTTCTTCTGTTTCTGGTTTAGGATTGAAAGGTTGATTTTGACTTTGAATCTGGGGAAGGTTTGGAACGATTGGGTCGATCGAGTTGTGGTTTTTGATTGAAGTTTGAAGGGTGATGAATGGTTTGTGAAACAGGGTGAAGTGGTTTTATGAGATGGCGATGATATATGATGGTGCGAAAGGCGGAAAGTGGTTGAAGGGAGTCTACTGGCTCTGAGTCGTGGTGTTCTGGCCCTTTTTATTGATATGGCAGCCACTTTGTTTTTTTTGTGAGTTCAAGGCTCGTTGAAGGTTTTGTTTTGGAAGAGGGGAGTTTTTTTAACGTGAAGAAAATGATGGAGGGAGTTTAAAGTAGCCAAAAAAGTGGGATTCTTGGCGTGTAGCAGAGAAATATTGGGAAAGGATTTGTGCCGGAAGAGTATTCGTACGGTTTGATGCAGAAAAGTGGGAAAGGCTAGGCTCTGTGTAGAGTGGCGGTAGCTTGGAGGTTTTGTACAGTCTGCAGGAGTTTGGGAGGATGGTCTATTGTCGTACGGTTTTGGAGGTGGCGTGAAGCATGTTGGAGAAGGCTTTGTTGTAGGACTTTGGTGTGCTGTTACTTCCAAGTTGCATAGTTCATGAGACAAAAGCCAAACCTCTTGGACAAAACACCAAAGGTTTTCGTAATTGGATGATTATGGAGAGATTACCAAGCAAACGTGTCTGCCACACAAATTGGATTAAAAGCAAACTAATTGGATTAAAAGTAAAACCTATTTAAAAGAAGTTATATTAAAATTAAAACTAAACTAATTGGATTAAATTGAATTAAACTACATATAAACTTAACTAAAATATAAACTTAAATAAAAAATAAACCTAACTAATTATGTCAAAATAATTATATTAAAATTAAAATGAAAACATTAAACTAAAAAAAAATCTAAATAAAATCTTAAAAAGGACAAATTCTAAAATGGCATGATAAAAAACTAAAAGTGCATGATTAATGATCAATGAAATGTTTAATTAAAAAATGCAAAAATGACCGATTAAAAACGATATGAAAATGATCAATGACCCAAAAGACCGCAACATGCTAAAATGGCCAGCAAGAAATGATGTGCAGAAAATCATAGTATCTGAGGGTAAAATTTGGGGTGCAACAGTTGCCCCTATTTGAATTTCTTCACCGGATGACATGAGAAATGGAAAGATGGTGAAAGATATTTAAATATAGATAACCGAAAATTTTGCCCTTAGATACGCTGATATGCAATGATATGAACCAAACTAGTCTAGGATGCGGACGTGCCCTGAACTTCTAGTATGATGGTATGATGCCATGATGGTGCAAAAAAATGAAATCAACAACGAAAAGCAAACACACACAGGTGGATAACACCGGGGAAGAATGAAGGTTAGTATCCATGAGGTAAACTCACTGGGGATACAAGCTATCCAACGAAAGAGACTCATTGGGGAGACTCCAAAGAAACACTGGGGGATAGAAAAACTGAGGGGAAACCCTGCAAGTTCTTACTAGAGATAGGGGCCAGAGAGGTGTTCTCCACTGGGGAAAGATCCAGGGAGGTAGACGACGCGGTTCAAAAGTAACCGGACGATACTGGGGAAAGACACATTCTTACTGGGCATGAAACTAGAAAGAAGACATGATCACCACAGGGGATCAGTTTGAAATAAAAGGATAGACATCCTACAAAGCTTTTCTGGGGATTTCCTATACTGAAGAGTTCAAACGGGATCTTCAAGAAAAGCCAAAAAAGACAGAGGTAAACCCTGCGTCAGATGGTGAAAGGTGACTGGACCTTTAGCTGAGGATAAGGTTAATGAACCAAAAATGTACCAGAACTGGTTGAGATAACAAATGTGATTCCGTTTATGGAGGATGCCAGCGATGACTGGACTTTGGGTTCAAGCTTGACACGATTCAAGCAGGAACAAACTGAAATAAAAGCCTAAGGTGACTCGATTCAAACCAATGATGGTGCCAACGATAATTGGACTTTGGGTTCAAGTTTGACACGATTCAAACAGGAACGAGATCTTAAAATAAGAGACAATGTCCGACACGATTCGAACAAGGACTCAGTTCAGGTTTGACACGATTCAAACAAGAACAAGATCTTAAAAACAAGAGGCAATGTCCGACACAATTCGAACAAGGACTCGGTTCAAGTTTGATACGATTCAAACAAGAACAAACTGAAATAAAAGTCTAAGGTGACTCGATTCAAACCAAAGACGGTGCCAATGATAATTGGACTTTGGGTTCAAGTTTGACACGATTCAAACAGGAACGAGATATTAAAACAAGAGACAATGTCCGACACGATTCGAACAAGGACTCGGTTCAGGTTTGACATGATTCAAACAAGAACAAGATCTTAAAACAAGAGACAATGTCCGACACGATTCGAACAAGGACTCGGTTCAGGTTTGACACGATTCAAACAAGAACAAACTGAAATAAAAGTCTAAGGTGACTCGATTCAAACCAAAGACGGTGCCAACGATAATTGGTCTTTAGGTTCAAGCTTGACACGATTCAAGCAGGAACGGTTTTAAACAACAGGAAAGATGCCAGTGATGACTGGACTTAAGGTTAGACTTCTTGGGGAATACCAATTATGGGTGCAAAGAGGTTGAATAAAACCAGAGATAGATAAGTTTCTCATAAGAGACTGTCACTTATTTCCATGAAAAACAAGCTTCTCCAAGAGATTGTTACTTGTTGTTGAGTATGAATTCCAAAGAGATGTTGATATTACAACACTGCTGGAGAAATAATTTTGTCTTTAATGGGGATTTGAAAAATAATCTTCCCGTGAGACACAACGCAAAATAAATGCACTTGAAAGTGGGTTCAGGAACCACACCTTCCAGGGACCAAAGTTCAATCTAGGAACAAGCTAGAAAGAAACAGTCAAACAAGACTCCAATTGAGGAATAACTCAACTGGGGATTTATCTTATCCGAATGTGGAAAAAGATAACTGAAGCAACCATCATCCACGAGGATAAAACTCTGTGGGGAATTCAGAAGAAATGGGCAATTTATGCCTAGGGCTGACTTCTATTGGAATGAATAGACAAACCCAGTCACTTGGGGAGATAAACGTCAAAGTGAACAACACAGGTAAACACCAGAAACATGTAGTGAATGATAATATGCTATGCATATGAGTGCTTATGCCATGCTTATGCTGACAAAACAGACAAGAAGCGAAACTGGAGATGAAATAAACATCTCGATGAGGATACCCAGTCAAACGCAAAAGGTTGAACCATCACTGGGGGTGAAGTAGCTTTACTTCAAGGTTATGTCCTTCTCTGGGGAAAGAGTACTCCACTTGATATAGCATCCTGACTTCATTAGGAATACCATCATGAGTTTAATTTCTTCACTAGAGATAAGGGATCCATTGAGAATTGTCGAGATTAGCTGAAGAGACAACTTTCTGGGGAGCTAGCAGAGACGCCACAAAAACTGAGTAATTCTGCATGACTCATCTGCCCCAAGGTATATGGTCTATCGGAAGGATACATCAAGAGGATTTTACAGAAGAATTGCCATACAAGGTGTTTCAATATCTTTAAACTCTTGGAGAGATTTACCGAATCTCGACATAACTGCCCCTGATTGACTGCTTTGCACGACAGAGCCCGCGAACTAGTTATGTGTCTTGATCGAAACCCCAGGTTGAAGCTGAGAGATTGATTGGGTTCCGCTAGGGAAAATCATTATACAAAGCCTAAGAGGAGGCTGGATTCCACTTGGGGAAATCATTATACAAAGCCTAAGAGGAGGCTATCCGTTGACTGACTAACTCCGCATGGGAGAATCTTTATACAAAGCCTAAGAGGAGGCTATCTGATAGTTTATACTCATCACGGAGTGTACAGAGCCCAAGATTAACAACGTCTGTACAATAAAATTCATGAGTTCATTATCCCGTCTGGTTGTTGACAACTGGGGAATAAACTTGCCCCTGTCAGCTTGGTTAATCTGTGAAGATGTCCCAGACGTGTTGACCTTTGAGAGGTTTGTCGAATCTCGACTTGACTGCTTCTGATTTACTGATCTGTGAGAATAAGTCACCAAGAGAATTTTACAGAAGAATTGACACGCCAGATGCTTCAATGTCTTCAAACTCTTGAAGAGACCCATGAGTCTTGACGTAGCTGCCCCAGTTCAACTGCATTTGCAAAACAAAGTCCTATAGACTGTGGTAGAAATAACTGGGGAACAAACTTGCCCCTGTTGATGGGTCATTGGAGTCCAAACTTGTCATAACAAGACCTCAAGAAGGCCTGCTCCAATATTCTGAACTTTTAAGAGTTCTGCCCCTGATTCTTAGCTCTTGGGATAGTGGATTGGCAGAACATTCCGCTTGGTTGCCCCTGACTAAGCTTCCTTTATCAAGTCAAATTCCCTAGCTGGCTGCATTTGTCGGGATTCCTTTGATGTTGAATCATTTCACAAACAAGTATTGTTCATTTAAAATTGGCAATTTCAGTGCAAAAATTCATGCAAGCTTTTGAAAACAAATTTTATTTGATGAAACACACACGGTGTAATGATTAAATAATCAAAAACAAAGTGGATCTGGTCATTTACAGAATGACAGATGAAGTGATCAACACGCACAACTAGCAAAGATCATTAGGAGTCAAGTTAATCAACCTTGTTGTAGTATGCTTTCAAAACAACCTTACCTCAATTAGGTCTTTTAAGGGTTGTAACGTGGCTTGGTTCACGGTTTTATGAAACAAAAGATAAAGGCTCAAAGTTTATTTGTCCCACCCCATCTTCGTGATGAACTCCAATCCTAAGCTCAATTAACTTAAGCTATACATTCAGGTTCCTACAGACTAGGAACGAGCTGATGATCATTGATGATGATTTAGACCCCCTGGATAGTCAGTACTCCCTCGCAGAACTTGGTTAATCTTTGAGACTTTGAGACTTCTCCTTGTCTTTACTGGTTGAGGTCACTATACCTCTTCTTATGATTTGATTGAGGTCACGATACCTCTCTTTGTTTGCGGTTAGGACCTTTTTTTTTGTTTGATTGTTGCTTTTGAAACTCCTTTTTTGGTTGTTGTACAAGTTCTTTTTGTATAAGACAAAGTTTTGAGCTTCCCATCTTTCTTGGCTTTTGCCTTGAAAGGGACTCGGCTCATCCTTTGATTAAGGATTTTTTTAACGATCCTTCCTTATTTGCTGCTTGGATGAACAACTTGTACAACGCTAACTCATTTGATTTGAGAGAGCTGACTGGTGTCTTGCATGAAGCGCTTGCATTCGAATGCGTAACAAGTTAAACTGAGAACTACCCTGCCCCAAGGTTGAGATTTTAAGGTTTTTTTTGTATAATGAAAGAAAACTCCTACTTCTAGGCTCGAAGGGTTAACGAGGGATTATCTTCCTTATTTCTCCAGTGTTTGGGAATTGAAACAATGCCTTACATCTTCGGCAGGGTTTAATCGATAGCATACCACAACAATTATGGATAATATTTTCGTCATCCTCCCCAATCTTTGCTTGAACAAAAGGATTGATATGGGAAAAAAAATTGTCTGTTTTTTGTTTTTTTTATCTTTATGAGTGAAACGAATGGACATAATCAAAAGATGCACAAACATTTCATTTACCTTACCAATTTGAAAAAACAACAGCTTATAAGCAAATATAATTCAAACATGCAAAGAAAATACAACAAAAATGCTAAACAGCCAAATGATTGCCAGCTTTAGGGAATTGAAATTTCCTTCTTAATCTGCCAAGCTGAGATCATCATCTTCAGAGTTGATTGTCGAGATCCGCTTGAGAATCATCTTCACACATACTCTCAGAAAATTCTTCCACCTCAGAGCCTGATGAACCTGCCTGATTAGGCGAAGGTCTGCTGATTTGGACGTCTTGAGATGTGAATGAGAACATATCAGAGTCAAACAAAGTCTGAACCTGGCTTCTGAGTACCCTAAGTCTTCAGCTGAATGCCTCTGTGCCCCAGCATGGTGGTCACAACGGACGAGTCTGAAAAAGACAACTTCAAACGCTACTTCAAGTCCAATGATGGCTTCAGGAAGCCGCCTAGGTTACAGACAAAGGACGGACAAGACTCAAGGCTGAGAAATGCAAATGCAATGCAAATGACATGCAATGAGAATGCAATGCTAATGCAAGCCAAATGGTTTCAAGGAACTCAAAGGCCAACTGCGAACATTTTGGAAACTGGAGAGTTTTGTTTTAAAAATCTGTGATCTCTAAGGATCTTTGCAAAGAACAGGGCCTCTGAGTTCTTTGAAATCATTAATGGATGCGATGAGATGTATGCAATGTACAAAACACGGGCACACAAAAACAAAGATATATGCACACGCAAAAGCATACAAGCGAAAACATATGTACACTGATATTCACAGATATGCACAAACAAACATATACAGATATTCATAGATATGCTCACACAAACAAAAGAGGGCCTAGGTTTGAAGATCACGAGCATGGAGCCATGGTCTACCCGTCCCAAAAGGTATGTACTATGGGTTTTCATCTGCAAAACAAGGTTCTAAAAAGTTCCCAGAGTCGACAACCCATCTTTCGGATTTTATCAACTTCCCAATTGCTCGGTAATCAATAAAATTCTCAAGAGAGTCTCGTCTGAGTGTAGTATCGCGTAGCAACCATTTAGGATTGCTCCCTCACAGTCATCGCACTACGTCCTAAATAGGCCAAGTGGAGGTAAAGGGGTAACTAAAGGTCATCAGTATCTCTGGCTCCTAGGTCGAAAGTAGTAACGCATTCACGATTGCTCGTTCAACATATACCATTTCCGAGAGGGCCTCAACTGAGTGTGGACTTCAAGTTCCCTCCTTTGGGATTTCTCCCTCGAAGTTCCCTTGACTATGTCCACAGTTCCTAAACATATGTGTTCTCTCAAGTCCGGGTTAGGACTTATCTTACCACTCAATAGTAGTACCCTGCACACAGAAAATTCAGTACAGACAGAGATATATACAAATATATACAGATATACAAATATCATAGATGTATACAAGTAAACAAGCAAGACATAAATAACACAAGCAAAAAAAAACAAGGTAGGCTTAACCCTAAAAAATAAGTCCATCCCCAGTGAAGTCGCCATTTCTGTTGCGGTGAAAATCGGATAACAAGCTATTAATTAACTTGCATCATATTTCTTTTACAACCGACTTTGATTTATCCAAAGGAAAGGTTCAAGATCGAAGAAAACCTAAAGGGGGAGATCTAAGGTTCTGGGGTTGATTATACTAAGGGAAGGTATTAGCACCCTAAGTATCTGTAGTACTCTACAGGAACCTCTTGTTTAGGTTTGTGTTATGCTACGTTTGCTTGCTAAAAGAAACCTGTACTAAGGTAAAGACCTAAGGTATGTACACTAAGTTTTGCTCGCCAAGACGTCGCATCTTGTGCCTACGTATCTGACTAAAGAATCAGAGCAACCGTAGTTCACCTAACTAAGGGTGAAAGAAAAGGAAACATTGACTATCGCCAACGTTCCAAAGGGAATGAGCATAAGCTCACGTAGAGTCCACGATAACTCTCTAAGTCTATGTTATGAAGGGAGGAAGTGAATTCTCATGATAGTGAGAACCACACAGAGTTCATGATAACTCTGTAAGTCTGAGTAAAAGGTAAAGTGAGTTCTCATTATAGTGAGAATCACATAGAGTTCACGATAACTCCATCCTATTACTAAACTATGAGGAAAATGGCTCTTATGAGGCCAGGGATGAAATGGGAAAGGTTTGTGACTTAGGAGTCAAAGTGAAAAAACTTTCCTTTGGAAGGATGATCAAATGAGTCAAGTATATACAGTGAACAATATGAATATGAACAAGTATAATAATCAGGATAATATTTGACAGAAAATAAAATCAAGATAATATTGACAGAAAGTAAAGTCGGTGGTTAATTGATTTAATTTATTGGATCGATGAATCGGGTCCAATGTAGTGCTAAACCGTCGTAGCGCAGTCTATGAGGAAGACCATACTATAGGATGATGCACAATTGATCTTTGTGTTAAGACACGATAGAGAAATGATATAGAAGATCATTCTCCGATGAAATCGTGTCACACGAAAAGAAAAGGTAAAGACCTCGTCTTAAATCACAAACTCTCGTTGATTAGTCGAAGGTAACCTATCACGATCTCAAAGTATAGAAAGAGATCTCGATGATCACTTACTACAGATTTGAAATAATGAAGGTCCGTCGCTTCGCTAACAACGTTCGTGAACAGAAAGACTTCATCGGTCAAAAAAATGAAAATGAATATAAATGCGACAGGAAGTGAAAATAAAGTCGATCTCGTCTTAATCATGATTTAATCGTGAAAACGATAATCTATGATATTTGATTTTCATCGATCGGCAAAATAAAAGAAGTTGCCTCTATATATCACGACTTAGTGATTTGAAATAAATCGATAAAAAGTCGTGATTTTGCAATATCATCGGCCCAAAAATAAAGAAACGGGCTCGAAATGAAAATAAACTCGGTCTCATCTAAATAAAGATTTAGATCCTCATTGACCAACAAAAATAAAATAAAATGAGATCGAAATGAAACATAAAGTTGGTCTAGTCTAAATTGAGATCGAGTTGTGGTTTTTGATTGAAGTTTGAAGGGTGATGAATGGTTTGTGAAACAGGGTGAAGTGGTTTTATGAGATGGCGATGGTATATGATGATGCGAAAGGCGGAAAGTGGTTGAAGGGAGTCTACTGGCTCTGAGTCGTGGTGTTCCGGCCCTTTTTATTGATATGGCAGCCACTTTGTTTTTTTTGTGAGTTCAAGGCTCGTTGAAGGTTTTGTTTTGGAAGAGGGAGTTTTTTTAACGTGAAGAAAATGATGGAGGGAGTTTAAAGTAGCCAGAAAAGTGGGATTCTTGGCGTGTAGCATAGAAATATTGGGAAAGGAAGAGTATTCGTACGGTTTGATGCAGAAAAGTGGGAAAGGCTAGGCTCTGTGTAGAGTGGCGGTAGCTTGGAGGTTTTGTACAGTCTGCAGGAGTTTGGAAGGATGGTCTATTGTCGTACGGTTTTGGAGGTGGCGTGAAGCATGTTGGAGAAGGCTTTGTTGTAGGACTTTGGTGTGCTGTTACTTCCAAGTTGCATAGTTCATGAGACAAAAGCCAAACCTCTTGGACAAAACACCAAAGGTTTTCGTAATTGGATGATTATGGAGAGATTACCAAGCAAACGTGTCTGCCACACAAATTGGATTAAAAGCAAACTAATTGGATTAAAAGTAAAACCTATTTAAAAGAAGTTATATTAAAATTAAAACTAAACTAATTGGATTAAATTGAATTAAACTACATATAAACTTAATATAAACTTAACTAAAATATAAACTTAAATAAAAAATAAACCTAACTAATTATGTCAAAATAATTATATTAAAATTAAAATGAAAACATTAAACTCAAAAAAAATCTAAAAAAAATCTTAAAAATGACAAATTCTAAAATGGCATGATAAAAAACTAAAAGTGCATGATTAATGATCAATGAAATGTTTAATTAAAAAATGCAAAAATGACCGATTAAAAACGATATGAAAATGATCAATGACCCAAAAGACCGCAACATGCTAAAATGGCCACAAGAAATGATGTGCAGAAAATCATAGTATCTGAGGGTAAAATTTGGGGTGCAACAGACACCAACATCATTTTGCACTTTTCTCCAAGTGCGGGTTACTCCATTTGGACCAGACTCCTCAACCTGCCTCTCAATCTTCCTGATCTTTTCACCTGCCTCAAATTCTCCTTCTAGCCAGCGATAAAGTTCCATATGCAAATGCTTCAATGTGTGCGTGATCCAGAGTAGGACCTTCATCAGAGGCTTTGTTGCTAAGAATACACTAGGGTATTTCTTTTCATCAGTAGAAATGTTGGAAGCGGTTCCTCTGGTGCTGATGATGATGACGATGGACGGAATTTATCCACTCAGACATAATGTTCTGGAGGAGAGATTAGGGTAATGGTGAGAAGTGTTGGGAAGGGGAGAGATTAGGGTAATGGTGAGAAGTGTTGTGGAGTAACAAATGAGGGTGCAGTCTCATTTATAGACACATAAAACACCGTAGCACCATTAATATAATCAATTCTTAAATTAAAATAAAAAAAAAAAAAAAAGGAATATGAACTGAGGCACCATACCATATGGCGCCTCCCTTCTGGCGCGAAAAAAAAAATTAGGGCATCATAATTTTGACTGAGGTGCCATATAGGGTGGCATGGGCCTTTTGACTGAGGCATCATCTCATATGGCGCCACCCTGCTTCTTATACTCCAAACATGGCCATTTTGGTATTTTGTTTGAAATGAATGATATTTTGGAATTTTTTTTAATAAGCTAGTTATTCTAAAAAAAATTCATTTTTTATTATCAAAAAAATCAGTGTAAACAAAATTAACTTTGCTTCTTTATTATTGTTCAATTTTTATTCTTAACCATATTGAGTTTACAAACAAAAATAAGAAAAGTGTGCATAAGCTTTATTCATTGAGTTGAAGTTAATACAAAATATAGGGGGATTTCTTAATGCACCCTATGGATTACTATCACACTTTGTAAAAATACAATAATTTTCAAATTTCAGAGAAGCATATCCGAATGTGTATACTGTGAAATTTAGTAAACAAAAACAAGTTTCATTTCACTTTGGGATTAAACTCAAAAAAATCTCAAGACATCTTTGTGTGAATCATAAATTTTAAACAAGTTTGACATCAAAGTTTAAATGTAAGGGAAATCTACCATATAAGAAAATAAAAGGCTCTAAAAAACTCTAATTTACCATTGCTTCTTTTGCTGCCAACTGTCCATTGTAGGGTTATTTATGGTCTAATTTCTGACATTTTCAACTACATATATCATCTGGTTTAATTCAAAGTATTGATTTACTTCTATTTCACATTTTTGTCATATCACTCTCTTTGCATTTGGGGTTTCTGGTTTCAATTTAACTAAAATCTGAACTGTAATGATATGTGAAATCAATCAATTTTGTTTCCATCATTTCTCAACACACAACCTATAGACCATTTCATTTTTATCTCTTCAACACAGTTTTCCTTTTCTTATTTCTTATCAACCTTTTCGACTTCTATTTCACCTAATAACATCTTCGGATTTATGCTTTGAGATTGTAAAAAAAAATGTTTTTCGTCTTCATCTTTATGTGGCAAATTTCTTCTTCTGTTTTTAAGTTTTGAATCTAAAACGAATAAATTTTGTTCAGCTCAAGAAAGGATTTGATTAATAGATAGTGTATAATGATATGAGAGAAAGAGAGAGATATTATATGTCTTTGTGTGTGAGAGAAAAAATGTTATCTTTCAATGTAGAAAAACATTTAACCATTCTTGCTCATTCTTCTTTACTTACTCCTCCCTATTTCTCTATTTTTTTAACTATAAATTTGATGTGCTCTCTTTATTTTACACGCAGAAACAATAAAGTGAGATCTGTAAACTTTACACTTAGAAACAATAAAGTGAGATCTGAAAATTGAAGATCTGCAAGAAAGAAAGAAAATACGTCTTCCATAACTTTCTTCTTATGTTTTTTTTATGTAAGTGAAGAAGTTTTGGGTTTGTGTTCTTTACCTCTCTCTCTCTCTCTCTCTATATATATATATATATATATATATATATATTAGTAGTATTTGAGCTTGATAATGTTAATTTTTACATCATATATAAATGAGCTTGAGGGGGTGTGTTAAAAGTCCCACATCGGACAGGTCTGAACACGTGTTTATAAGTGGGGGTAATCCTCACTCTACCAACCGGTTTTGTAGGATTGAGTTAAGCCAAACTCTGATTTTATCATGATATTAAGAGTCTCGTTTAAGATCCGGTGGGACACCTTTTATGGTTAAAGTAAGGGTAAAATTGGTAGAAAAATAAGCTACGCCAAAAACACAATGTTTTGCCTCTGTTTATGTTATTGATTATAAATTACATCTCTTTATCATGAAATTTCTAAAACCAATATAAATGAAATGTTGAATCAATCAGCATTCATCAGTCAAAAAAGGAAAATTATTCAATACAAATGAAGAAAACAAACCAAAATAATTTAATCTTTATTTTGTGTGATAATAAAATAAAAATTATTCTATTATTATCTAAAGTAATTAAGAATTAAGACATACGAAAAGTGATTGAAACACTAAATATGAAGAAATTAAACGATGGAACGATGAAAAAGGGTAAATTTTGTGGCTTATGAGTTATCTCAATTTATCCCAAACATTCTAAAAAGTTGGTGTAGAAGATTTGTTTCAAATGTGTATTGTGCAGTTAAGAAGTTAAGAAATTGGAGAGTAGCTTTTTTACTCTCCCGTATCCTTTAACCCATAACTACATCAAACTTTCACCGAATAATAAAATGAATAAGCATATCAATGTTGTAACGCCGAACTTTAACTATTTATTTGTAACTTTTAACATGCAACTAAATCCATATTTACTTAATCAAACAGAAATCCAACAATCCATATTTACTTAATCAAACAGAAATCCAACAATCCATATTTACTTCCGTTGCATCAATATAAGGCCAATGAACAATAGAAAAAACCAAAATTAGGAAAAGTAAAATCTTAAATTTACTTAGTACAATAATTAAATAAACTTCACAAAAATTAATAACTGCTCCAATCTTTGAAATACTTGTGATGACTCTCTCTTGAATTTATAATTTTTGTCGATGCAGATTTACATTGAGGCTATCTATCTCTGATTAACGTCTGTGCTTTATGGTAATGTAACGCCCTGTATGATATATATCTAGAATAATACAATACAAGCCCTTTATTTGGTATTGACACCATCATAAGTGCCTATTGGCATAATTCACATACTTGACCATTTCTAATACATAAATATAACATATGGTACAAGACATGGAAATTAGCCATATACAATATTCCTCATTGTACAAGAAAATAATACACATCGGAAAAAAAAAGCTCAACTAAGCTCCTCTTGAAATATCCAAGCATAGCTCCACTTGTAAATCAAACCTGCAAATACCTCCTAAAAATAATCAACAATAGTGGGGTGAGATACATCAAATCTCAATAAGTTCCCTATCTTATGGATTCTCTCGGCTTTACAGGGTTCTAACAATCCTAACTCAAGTCAAGGGGAAGGAAAATAACTTTGAGTACACAAATTTACACTATATGGAAACACGTTATTGAGCTCGTTACTAAAAAACATTCACTTATCGATAACCTTGTCAAGGCATCCCCTTTCTCCTGCCCTCTTCTACGTCTAGAAGTAGGAACGAGTCATAGACCCTCGTAGATTTCTTGGCATACGAAATGGATTCAGAAATAAGGGACACATTATCACCTTAAATCGTCACTTCACACGGCCCGTACACCGTCACAAGTCTCTTTACCCGTAGGCTCCATTCGTACTATAACATTGAGAATTAAACCTACCAAGAAATCGTGCATTCATTACAGAGGAGCTCGTTACTCATGAAATGGCACATAATAGAATAATGGTTACGATCTTGTGATTTCACATACAACCATAATTGTATTCAACGTTTCTAGGCCACATTAGCCTTTAGGCCTCTTTTGCCTTTATCAATTAAACATAATAATTACACATGTTCCATACAAGTGTTTCACTCATTTCTATACCATTCGGTAATGGACACACGCCTCGGCCTCTTTTGCATGAGCGTTGTCATTATGTTATTCAACAATTTCCTAGCTCATTACTAGGTTCCACAATCAAGTTGTTACGGGGTAAGTTTCCTCACTCTACCTAATCATATTTTAAGCATGCATATTCTCTTGATAATGTTTAACAACAATTTTAGGCAAAGCATATTACAATTGCACATTTTAGAATTTCATATAATAATTCAATCATAAGTTATACAAAGCATATTACAATTGTATAATAGAATCACATATAATGATTCAATCACAAGTTATATCACCCTTAGGTTCCCTCCGATTTATTTAATCGGGTATCGAAATCAATACTTTCACTCTCATCCTATAGGATATTTTCATAGCTTCTAACGGCTATAATTATGCCTCGATCGGATTTACGATCCAAAAGATTTGGAATTTATAAGAAAAGGGGAGCCTTTACAAAAGTCCCAGGGGCGCCCGACGCTCCAACCGTCGCCCGACGGCGTCCCCCTTCGCCTCTGCTTCGTCCGGCGAAGCAGGGGCGTAAACACTTCTTCAAAAACTTGAAAGTTACAGGGGCGTTACATGCTGCGCCTCTTGGGCATCCCCCGACGCTCTGAGCACCGCCCGACGCTCTACACCAGAACAACCATGTTCAGCTGCATTTCTCTTGTTCCAATGGTTAAAAATCCATCTTTCTCAACTCAAATCATCCCCAAACAGCACCAACAAGCATCATAAATATTCATATGCATATTATGATCATACTACACAATTTATATCGATTTTCAACCGTTAGATTCATGATTTTAGCAAGATTAAACATTTTCTCACAATCTCAAACCTAACTCTAAAACTCATGAAACTCTACAACTAGAGTATCTATCTAGAACCCACCTGATAATCGAAGAGGAGTTTGATGAAGATGATCCATAAGCTTTTCTTCTCTCTTTTCCATTTTCTCTTCTTCACTTTCTCTCCTTCTCTTCTTTTCCTCTTCTTCTTTACTAACTTCTCCTTTCTCTTTCTTTCTAACAAATATATATATATATATATATATATATATATATATATATATATATATATATATATATATATATATATATATATATATATATATATATATATAAACTTATTATATAATATAATTCAATAGAGTAAAATATCTCCCATTGATATTTTATCGTCTCACACCAATTGATCAATTATTAGAGTTACCTTAAAATACTCTCTTGAACTAATAAATATCAATCTGTCTTTTTCATAAAAGTAATTGATCTCTTTAGAGTTCACCAGTTGCTCTATTGATCCCAATTGACCATACCTAAAACACTTAGAGGATCCCATTAATCCAATTAACCAAAGATAGAGCACATATATACTCATCTGATCTCATCTGATATCCAATTGAGCACTTAATTAATATGGGGTATTATACTCTCCCCCCTTAAATTGAAATTTGCCCCCGAATTTTCTCAACTTGACCATAACTGCGACTTGTATCACTTTCTTAGATCCACACTTAACTTTGCTTCCATTCAAATTTGACGTATTCCAATTCCAAGTTAACTTCCCAGACCAAAATCCTTATTTCCACGACTTATCCAACGCCACGTCCCTAATTATACTCTTGTTCCAGTATTGGGTTAACTTCAACTTTTCTTTTTCCGTAATTCATCTGTTGTTTCTTACCAAAACACTTGATCGCATTTTACCTTCGGCAAGAATGTACCATTCCATACTCTCCTACTGAGTAACAACAAAACTATACCAGCTTATCTCAAATTAGGAAAACAACACTCAACACATCTTCGCGATGTAATTCAGTGATTCTTAACTTCATGCAATCACCGACAACTATCCTTTCATAAATCCTTTAACATTCGAACCACTTCATAACTAGTCAATGACTTCTTTACCAGTTCCATCTGGTCTAATACTAAACATTATAACCCTTACATCCGATAATTCATCTCTTTCGTATCGCCCCAAAAGGTAACACAATTAGAACGAGATCTTCTTACTTCCCTATTTACAAGTAACAATCATTCTAATCCTTATTAGTCTGACTGAACTCTACCATCTGTCACCTTCTACTTCATAACACAATTTCTAACAGTAGAACACCACGGATTCTCAAGCACTACCAAGTAGCCAACAGTCGGCGGAGAACACACTTATCCACTGGGATCCTTACTAACCAAAGGTACAAGAAACTTACTGACGTCCTATAGTAGAACAATTTTCTCGCCAACACACAATATCTTAACATCGGTCAAACACTCTCCAGACGATACAGGTACAGGAGTTACACTGTTACAAACATAACCACACAACTCTTAACCCATTCTAAACTCGGATCTATACATCCCAAAGTAGTTTAACAACCTTCGGTTCTGGTTACCACATTCCATAGATTCCTCTTGCGGGGTTCCGACTTACTTAAGGTTTCTTGTTGACACGAGATCTCAATCCAAAATGACATAACACCAACACCGAACTTCAATCATATGCGAGTCACCACTTATTAAAACTTAACCCATCCAAGGCACAATTGTGAGTTTTCATACTACTCACCAATTCACAAACAACACTCCGCATACACACACCATCGAAGTCCATGCCACGTTTCTTAATTGAATCCACTTTTCTCGT
This sequence comes from Lathyrus tuberosus, assembly GCA_022829125.1. Lineage (NCBI taxonomy): Eukaryota > Viridiplantae > Streptophyta > Magnoliopsida > Fabales > Fabaceae > Lathyrus > Lathyrus tuberosus. Next base: position 3,603,886 of record JALAZF010000536.1, read on the forward strand.
TCGTTTCGTTTCATAAATAATTCAAGTTACATGCTTAACTTCGGGACGTCCAATTCTTACTCGTACTTGGAAAGATAACTTTCAAATTTCATTCTCTTGGTAAATACAACTGTACACATCAGGTACCACTCTCACGGTCTAAATCTGATACCATGAACTCGCAGAAAATAACAATTACTAACTCTGGCCAACCGTTCATACCTTACTAATACCATAATTGCACACCGAAATATTCCTTGCAAGATCAGTACTTTGTGAGTATTTTCCAACTTTGTCCTTAAGGCTCTCAACAGTAATAACAACAATGCCCTTAAGACTTTCTCACACTCAACACAGTTCACAAGATTATTTCTTCAAAAGTTAAACTCTCTCGTTGTCTGAACTAATGGTCAACTACGTAACACCTTTCCAATAGTTACGATTTTCAAAACACAAATCCGTCTTCATTTACTTGCAATCCCGTTTTCCATTCACACAATACTTTCCTATTGGAGCAACATAAGGTAACAAAACACAGATGATGGTTCCTAAGGGATTTCACAATTTACACACATGTTAATCGGTTAACCACACTGTGTTAAATTGTTAACACCACTGCAAAATCAAAACCAGTTTCTTCTTAATTCAAAGCCATCCCTACTCAAACCATCAATCTGATTTGTTCTAACTTGAAATATCATTCTCAACTCGCGGCTTCTTAACTTATATTACATTCACTAACCATGATCCACTCAGGTAAAACCGACAAAGTCAAAACATGCAGACGACACACTCCAACCAAGCGACAGGCAAAATTCCAAATTCTGACGCGGTCACACTACAAAACTTCAGCGGGATAGTTCATTTTCTACTCATACAACCACATCAGCGGGAAGTCAAATAATGACGACATTCTAAGGTAGATTCCGAATATTCTGATTATTCACAAATACAGGAGTTTCTCTATACTTGTAACTAAATCGGGGCAATGCATCCTCTTGAAGAACCTTTTCATCACTTCGTACACATTAACTGGGATTTTTTTTCCTTCACTATCCATTACACATCCCACTTACACCAAAATTACTTAATGGAAAAATCTGCAACCGACAATTTTCATCAACCATTTATCAAACCCTTCCGGTATAAATCGTTCCATGATTTACACTTAGTCCGTAATAAGCCTTAATTTGCTTCTCGTTGTTTTACCGTAATCTTACTCCTTAAAATACAATATTCACTGTTCCACCAGGTACGTCCCTTCACACTTGTCTCAAGATTAAGAATCCATTACATACACTTGTGACCACGATGCAACTAGTACGCTTATTCTTGATTCCAAGGTGTAACTTTCTCATTCCCCGTCATACTAATAGGGTTCTCACGGGTGAACCATCCTTGATTACACTTCCTTAACTATAGGTTTATCAACACCTTAAAAACTCCATTGCACACTCGTCCAAAATACATTCCGTTGTCACTTCCTCATAACATACTGTAGCGAGCGATTTTGGACGCGGTTCTTAAGCGCTGGTCGCTCTCTGCGGTTTGAGCTTTGACTACAGGTCGATTCATTTTTTATCCTATTGTGAGCTGAATAAGGAAGGGAAATAGATGTCTCCAATTAACCCTGCTTTGCATACTGAGTTTAAACAGCGGTCTGTTAGGTTACGGATGCTATCAATGTGGGGGGGCCTTTGTACTGGTTATTTGTATTTTCGCCAATACGGTTTTCTTTCTTTTTACCTGGGCAGAAGGTTTCTGGCGGGGAACAAGGATTAGGATGTTAGGACTGATGCTTTTGAATTACTGCTTTTTGATTGATGGAGATATGGGATTTGGTTTTTTTGTTGATTGTGCTCGCTAAGATCTTTTCTTTCGATCTTATGCCTACGTATTCCCGCTTACCGAAATAGGGAAATCAGAGCGTTCGTAGTTCCTCCTATTCTATGGGAGGAAATGGGTGTTTTGGTGTCTTGTTCAAAGCCCAAGACGTGAAGCGAAAGGTGGTTTGTGTCTTGTTCAAAGCCCAAGACGTGAAGCGAAAGGTCTATTTGTGTCTTGTTCAAAGCCCAAGACGTGAAGCTGAAAGACCTCGGTTTTAGAGAGAATTTGTCATCTCTAAAGAGGGGAGAAGGAGAATTACTTTAACTGGGATACGCGGATCCGAGCAATGCCATAATTTCCGAAGAAAAGGGTTTTAACCTGAAGGAGAAGACTTTAACTCAGTGTAGGGCAATGCCATCTTTCCTTAGGAATTTATCATGCTAAAAGAGGGACAGTGGCGTGGATATAGATGATCCAAAGGCTTGCCGCTTACAGCGATTAGATGAAGGGAAAGGAGTTGTTGATGTTTGTGTACTGTGAACGAGGCACAACTTTGATGCTAAAAGGTTGATTGGATCAACCAGTGGTTTTCTTATACAAAGCCTAAGAGGAGGCTAGTTTCCGCTAGGAAAATCATTATACAAAGCCTAAGAGGAGGCTAATTTGTGTCCCGTACAAAGCCCGAGAGAGAGGCTAAAAGTTTTTGACCCGACGATGGAATCTTTTGGTATCTCGTATAAAGCCCGAGATGGAGGCTATTTGACTCAACAATAGAGTTTTTTTGTATCTCGTACGAAGCCCGAGATGGAGGCTATTGTTTGTTTGACTCCGCTGGGGAGTTTTTATGTGTCTCGTACGAAGCCCGAGAGAGAGGCTAAAACGTTGTTTGACTCCGCTGGGGAGAATCATTGTACAAAGCCCAAGAGAAGGCTAAGGTTACTGTGTCAGTTAAGTGGCAGGTCCCGTATACTGATTTTAAAGAGAAAATCAGTTCTTATATGAGCATCACTATACTCATGGGTTAGATCTGAGGATCGGGGTTGTTTCCTTTTCTTTGAGGAAACTGGAAATCCAAAAGGGTATTTAGACTGTCCGAGTCTACGGGTTTCCTACCTATTTTTGAAGAGGGCTTGAGAATGTCTTTGAGACTCAAGGAAGATAGACTGTCCGCGTCTAGAGTTTTATCTTTTGTACTATGCTGTGAGAAACAGTAGTAGACTCTATGAAAGGATTGTTCTATGCAGATGACTAGGTTCTGTTCCTATACCTTTAGGAGGTCGTCGGGACAATTTGTACGAAGCCCAAGAGGAGGCTAGAAACTTTTAAGAAGCCGATCGGTCCTTGTACGAAGCCCAAGAGGAGGCTATCATTCCCGGGGGAAGAGATCATTATACGAAGCCTAAGAGGAGGCTGTGAATACTTCTAAGAAGCCGTAGGGTCCTTGAACAATGCCCAAGAGGAGGCGGGGTTGCTTTTAGGAAGCCTGTGGGTCCTTGTATAATGCCCAAGAGGAGGCCGATGCTTTTAAGAAGCCCGTGGGTCTATCATCTCCTTTCCATTAGGAGAGATAACTCTTTTAAAGATAAAAACCACTGGTAAACGTGCGAGGTTTACTATCCAGCAACTTTTAGCTTTTAAAGAGGGTTCCTTAGTTAAGGTCCAAGATTATGACCGTAGTGGGTTCCTAAACCCCGAGACATTCAAGGCAAGCTATCCACAAGGAATAGATCAAGTCAGGAAAGTTCGAGAATTTGGAAGAAACTCAAAGATGCCATTCACGAAGAATACATTCATCTTGGGGAGTAGAGCTTCTTGACGATTCCTAAGGAGGACAGCCGAAGAGAAGACTGTATCTGGTGCTCCTATTGGGGATCTAGGCGTCTATTTCTACGAATAAATGAAACGGCATCACCTAGTTCTAGACGTAGTTGCCGGGGAAACTCAAAATATCTATACTATTATTACACAGTAGGTATGAGTTTCTGAAAGGAGACTTACAGTGAGCAGCCCCACAATACAGTTTATAATATGAAAGCAGTAAACGAAAGCAATAACCACTTACTCGGTTGGAGTGCTTCCATGCTGTTTGGTTAGTTGTTCAACAAAGAAAGATTGAAAACAACAGTATATTCAAAATCAAAGGAGAAAGTGCTTTGAAAAAGAAAGATTTGGGACTTACAGCTCGAGGAGAGGCCCAGGGTTTTATCAGTGAGCGCACTGTTTGACTTTGTACAGAGGGACTTATACAAGTGACTGGGGCCCAAAATGGTTTTCTGTACAAAGGGATGGGTCTTACACTCTCTCAAGAGGCCCAAAAAGGTTTAAAGGAAAAAGAGTGGGGCTTATAACACGAGGGTAGGCCCAAATGATTTTTCGTTTAAAAATGGCGATCGCGCCGAGGTTTTCTTTTAACGCGGAGGGACTTATACAATAAGTGAGGCCCAAAATTGTTTGGTTAAAAGGGGGATTGGGTCTTACACTCTAATAGAGGCCCAAAGTGTTTTTAATGGGTCTTATAGCTCAAGGAGAGGCCCAAGGGTTTTTTTGAAAAGGGCGACGATCGCGCCGTTTGTTTTTGACGGTATCGGGACTCATACAAGTGACTGAGGCCCAAAATTGATTTGGTCAAAAAAAGGATTGGGTCTTACACTCTATTAGAGGCCCAAAAAGTTTTAAGGAAAAGAAATGGGTCTTACTACTCGAGGGTAGGCCCAGATGATTTTTAAAAAAGGCGACGATCGCGCCGTTTACTTGTACAGAGGGACTTATACAATGAATGAGGCCCAAAAAGTTTTTGTACAAGGGGGATGGGTCTTAAACTCTCTCAAGAGGCCCAAAAAGTTTTAAAATGATTTATGAGGGTTGAATTAATCCAAAACCCTAATTTGTTTTCAAAATGTATTTAATTGAATAAAAATTCAATTAAAATGATAAAAAATTCTTTAACACATGGAAAACAAATTGTGATCTTGGATTAATGCTTCAAAAATTAAGTATTGACCTACAAAATAATTAGAAAGCATTAAAAGTTGCAAAATCAATGTAGAAAAAATATTTAAAATGCCAAAAACAATCAAAATATTAATTCTTTACAAAAATATCAATTATATGAAATAAAATAATATTTTTGGGATTTTTTGATAAAATAAAATATTTTAACATTTTTGTGAATTATTAAAAAAAGAATCAACTCAAAATCATTAAAACTCAGAGAGAAAATAATTTTTGAATCAATTAAACAAAAACACAAAATTTCAAATATTTGAATTTCTAAAAATGGCGCCAAGAACAAGCTGAAGAACACGCGCGTGTTCTTGGTTTCTCAGATTTGCATTTTCTATCCAATCTCCATGAATACATAATCATATCATGCAATCCACATATCATTATGCTCGTCTCAACCTCACGATCATGTCTATGTACTTTAATTTCATTTAAATTAAACATACAACAAGAAATCACGAAGAGACCTCAAGAACCCTAATTTCTGCATGAAGGCTAGGATTTTTGATACACGATTCAAATAATGCAATTAATTGAGGGAAAACATTCCATGCATGATTATGAACATATGGCCAAATTATTGTGCGAGGAAATATGCATGGATTGAGAGATGACCAAGCATGTGCTTACCCCTAGGCCGTGACAGCAAGTGCAATGTGATTTTTGATTTGGAGGTGTTACAGATGAGTGGTGGTGATCTGAACAGCTTCTCTACACCCCATGGATTGTGTTTGGATGGTTGGACTTGATTGAAATTGGCTGGATCATTTTGTGGTACCTCAGCTGCACTTTGGTTAAAACCTTGAGCAACCAGCTGGTGATTTTGTGAAATTGATGTTTCAGAAGTAATCTAAGTGTTTGATCAGCTCATATGTGATGTATGTGAGGTGTGTGAGTGATTGGTTTGATTGGAATTGCTCTTAAACTCAAAACCCGATAGTGACTTGCCTTAGAAGGCAAAATTGGAGTGAAAGAAGAGATTTTGAGGAAAGCATCTGTTAGATGGCTTTGGTGTACTCAAACTAACGACAATTGAGCTCTATTTATAGTAGAGCAAGTTTGTTTTGCAAGGAATAGTGCATGGCAGCTGGTAAGTAGGTTTGGCCAATGTTGGCAAATGAAAATCCAAGTCTCCTCTAGCCATTGACTAGAGGTTAGGGCACAGAGCTTTGGTTCCCTTGGTCTTGGATAAGTCTTGACTGATTTCAGATGAGAATGGCTCAGTCCATGCCACCTTGATGGTTCCATTGAATGCCTTATTCCAAATTTGAAGTCTTGTCCCTATTTTGGCCATTCTAGGTTCAACATGCTATTTCTTGTTCCATGGACTTTGGAGGCTTGGCTCAGTGATTGTCCCCTTTAGATTCAATCCTCTGAGGTGTCCAAGTGGATAGGAGCAATTGAATTTGGCTGATTTTGGAAAATCGACCAAAGTTGCAAATTCCGCCTTGCCTTGACAGATTTTAGCAAGGCAACTTGCCAATGTCATATCTCATGGTGTAAGCTGAATTTGGCAATGTTCTTGGCCATTTTGGAAAGCTCTTACATGATACAACAACTATTTGAACAAGTTTGATTTTGATCTCTTTTGATTCCAAGTGAAAAATCCCCCTACATTTGGCAAAAAGTGAGGCAGAATCTGACTTAGTGAAAATTTCACTAAGTGTTGGAAAAAGTGACATTTTCACTTTTCAGCCACTTTGATCACTCCACAACTCAAAATCCTTAATGAATTGAAATGACTTGTAGTTGAAGTTTTTGTAGGTGATAATGAGGGATACAAATCCATCTTTGAATGACAAAAAATGACCTTGTGGTTTAGGAGTTATGGTCCTTCAAAGTTGGTACCCTTGCCACTTTATTTTTAACTTAGAGAAATTTCTAAGTTTTATGGTTACCCCTTTTACAAGTTATCTCACTTTTCTTGATTTTTCTTGATGAATGATGATTCAAATCATACATTAACACCATTTTAGGGTTAAAAATTCATTTTGGTGAAAAATCTCAAAAAGTCAAAGTTGACTTTTGTGCACAGTTGACTTTTTATCAGATAAATTCCAAACTGTGCAATTCTTCAGGAAATCATGTCCTTGACCTAAATCAAACTTGATGGACATGTTCCATGGGTGTCATAGGGTATATTCAATCATGTAGTAGGGTTTGGGAGCATGTCTTGGTCAAAAGTCAAAGTTACAGTTGACTTTTCCCTTAAAATCCTAATTGTGGTGCAGATGGAATTGAGACTTGTTGCTCAAACTTCTTGGATTAATCCATTGTCCCAAATGGATCAATATGGTATATTAGAGACCCTCAAATCATCTCTTGAGGTCTTGGCTCATGATTTGTCCCAAAAGTCAACTTAGGGGTGAATTAGGTCAAGAAACCCTAATTCCTGATTTTTGATGAATGCATCCCTTGAGGCAAGATTGACTTGATGCATGGGTTCATGAGGTTCCATGAAGTATATTAGGTTATGTTTTGGATCAATGGCTTGTGCCCAGATGAAACTTTTCATCTGGAGGCCCTGGGTGATCAAAACCCTAATTTGGTGACACTGGCGATCTTGAGGCTTGATCCACCTAGAAGGGAGCAACCTTATACTTAATCCTTGAAGTGGGAGTCCTTTTGATCATTTGAGGATGTTTGAGAGATTAGACAAGTTGAAAATCAAGTCATTTCTTGATTGAGCCTTTGTCTAAAGCTCAGAGAGGGCTTGAAACCCTAATTTTGATTATAGTGGATGCTCACCCATCTTTGAGGCATTTGGTGAGGCATGATGGTTCATCCATATTGTGATGATGATTTGCACAATGATGGGAAATCTTAGTGGTCAAAATTTTGGGTATGACAGATGCCCCTATTTAATCTTCTTGGACCCGAAGGTGTGAATGACGAAGGTGTTCGGGCATTCGGGGTGCAAGAGGATTAAATATCGGAATACCCGAAATTTTGATGGTAGTTATGAATGGTAGCTTACGCATTCATCTTCTTTAGCTAAGCGATGATGCTTAGAAAAGGTAAACTTCCCCTCAATCCTGGTCTCCTACCAAGGATCTGGTCTTAGTTTCTTTTGTCAACTTCCCCTCGTTCTTGGTTTCCTACCAAGGAACTGGTCTTAGTTTCTGATTTAAACTTCCCCTCGATCCTGGTTTCTTACCAAGGAACTGGTCTTAGTTTCTTTTGTCAACTTCCCCTCGTTCTTGGTTTCCTACCAAGGAACTGGTCTTAGTTTCTAATTTAAACTTCCCCTCGATCCTGGTTTCCTACCAAGGAACTGGTCTTAGTTTCTTTTGTCAATAAACTTAATTGACAAGGGACGCTACGCGTAGCGGTTTTTCTCAAACTTCTCGCCGAATTTTCCTGGGGAGATGCCATTTGATAGAAAAACTTTGATGTCAGACTCGCTGGGGAACCCAGTCGTCTGAATTGTAGAGGTACACAAACTTCTCTGTTTTGGAGACGCCATTTGTCGATTCTACTGGGGAAAGCGAGTCTTTTGAGAGACTGTTTTCGTTTGGGGTTACATCATACTTTTCTCGGGATCTTCCCGGAGAAATTCCATATGATGGGATCCAATTTTGAGGTGCCAATGACCTTCTCATCAGTGGTTTTTCGGAGCAAAACTGGCGTGCTGCCGAATCTCTGATCACGAGGCTTTCTCTATGGATTTTCCTTAACCCGGGAAAGCAAGGATATCATCTTCAATGGCGAAGAGTGGTGTTTATTGAAATTTTTCTCCGGCTTTTCAGAGGTTCAAGTTATCAAAGTGGTCAAGGACCAACCTCTTTCCAGAATTAAACTGGAAGCGAGGTTGTTCAGACACAGTATTTCCTGACGAGGCAAGAACTGACAACTCGATTGAGAGGACTTCTACCACTAGGGGACAAGACCGATTAGAGTGATAGTGATGCAATGTGAAATGTGAATGCAAATAAAAAATGCATGATGTATGTATGTATATGCTGACAAAACTGACGCGACATACAGACTAATGGATGAACACAATTGGATACTCGGCCATTGCGGGGCGAAGAAGTACCGTTGATTCAAAATAGCAATTCCACCTTGCTTAGGAGAGATAGTCCCGTTGGGAGCTATGTTGATCGGACTTAGGAGATGAGAACTCGGCCGAGGATGTCAGACGAAACATGGTCTCTGACATTATTGATCCTTCATTCAGGAGTACTGGTCTAGAAGGAGTACCTTGATTCTGCACTTTGAAGTTCGCTTACTTCGGGAGAAGCAATCGATGTTCTTCTGATGTTCAACAGTCAAAAGAAAGGCCATCTTTAATTTAAAACCAGAAAAAGTTTAACAAGTAAATTTATTTTTGTTTTATTTCAAGAATCGCTGATTAAGTTCAAACAACGTCGTTCTGTAAAGCTAAAACAAGTAAAGATTTACAAACACAAGCACAAGGGCTCAAAATTTATTGATAAGATGGAGATCAGCCAAACGCGTGATTCCACAGAGTATATACAAAGTTAGAAAATGGTAATTTACAGGGAAAAAGGCTACGTTGAAACATAATGACCATTATCCTTCTACCCACTTTGAGTTCGGGACATCCTGAGCTTCTGTCGAAGATGACCTTTGACGGGAGATTTCCTCCGATGGATGATGCAACTGTTGTTGCTGCTGAGGGACTTGCCTCTGTTGAACATAGTTACTTGCCATTATCCCTAACTTTTGCCTGGATTGTACTATAAGATTTCCAATCCATCGGGATGATTTTTTTCATGTCTCTAATTTTTGCCTGGACTGCCCTTTCGGGTTTTCAATCCACCGAGACGTTTTTTTTAGGCGAAGTATTTCTTGACTACATCAACATTCGTGGGGTAGGCAAATTCCTCTCCGTCCATGGTTGCAAGTCTCAAGGCGCCGCCTGAGAAAGCTTTCGTGACCACATAGGGGCCATCATAATTTGGGGTCCATTTGCCCCGAGAATCAGTGAGAAATGATTGTATCTTCTTGAGCACGAGGTCTCCTTTTCTGAAAACACGAGGTCGGACCTTTTTGTCAAACGCCCTCTTCATTCTCTGTTGGTACAAATGACCGTGGCATAGTGCCGTGATTCGCTTCTCTTCGATCAGGTTCAGTTCGTCGTGTCAATTTTGACACCATTCAGCTTCGGTAAGCTTAGCTTCCATCAATACCCGGATTGATGGGATCTCTACTTCTATGGGGAGCACTGCTTCCATGCCATATACTAGAGAGAAAGGGGTTGCCCCTGTTGAAGTGCGGACAGATGTGTGATAACCGTGAAGAGCAAAGGGTAGCATCTCATGCCAATCTTTGTAGGTTACAACCATCTTTTGAACGATCTTCTTGATGTTCTTGTTAGCCGCTTCTACCGCTCCGTTCATCTTGGGTCGGTAGGGAGATGAATTATGGTGTTCGATCTTGAACTCTGCACACAACTCTTTCATCATCTTATTGTTCAAGTTAGATCCATTATCAGTAATGATCTCGCTTGGAACACCATAACGGCAGATGATATTGTTTTTGATAAATCGGACCACCACTTGTCGGGTTACATTGGCGAATGACGCTGCTTCGACCCACTTGGTGAAATAGTCAATGGCTACAAGGATGAACCGATGTCCGTTTGAAGCCTTGGGCTCAATCATGCCAATCATGACGATTCCCCATATGGAAAAAGGCCATGGGGAAGAAAGAACTTTGAGATGTGCTGGCGGTACATGAATTTTGTCGGAGTATATCTGGCACTTGTGACACCTCCTCATGTACTTGTAGCAGTCGGATTCCATGGTCAACCAATAATACCCTGCTCTCAGAATTTTTCTGGCCATTGTGTGTCCGTTGGCATGAGTGCCAAAGGATCCTTCATGAATTTCTTTCATGAGCATGTCTGCTTCTGGTCTGTTAACGCATCGGAGCAAGACCATGTCAAAATTTCTCTTATAAAGAGTGTCACCGCTCAGGAAGAAGTTTCCAGCCAATCTTTTGAGGGTTTTCCTGTCTTTTCTGAGTGCCCCAGATGGGTACTCTTGTTTCTGAAGGAAGCATTTGATATCGTGATACCAAGGTCTGTCATCTATGACTGCTTCAATCGTGAAGACGTAAGCGGGCCGTTCAAGGCGCATGATGTCGATCTTAGGTATGTCATTCCATCGACCTACACTAATCATGGAAGAGAGAGTGGCTAATGCATCAGCCATGTGATTCTCATCACGAGGGATGTGATGAAAGTCGACTGTGTTGAAGAAGGGTAACAACCTTCTTGCATAGTCTTTGTAAGGAATCAATCCTGATTGGTATGTGTTCCAATCTCCTTTTATCTGGTTAATAACCAAGGCTGAATCGCCGTATACGTCCAAGTTTTTGATCCTTAAATCAATCGCTTCTTCGAGACCCATGATACATGCTTCGTATTCGGCCTCGTTGTTCGTACATTTGAACGTAAGTCTGGCAGTGAAAGGAATGTGGGAACCCTGAGGGGTAACAATGATTGCCCCAATTCTGTTTCCATAATGATTGACTGCTCCGTCAAAGATAAGTCCCCACTGGGAACCTGGTTCTAGCCCTTCACTGGGTAGCGGTTCATCGCAATCTTTCATCTTTAGATACATGACATCTTCGTCTGGGAAGTCAAACCCGATTGATTCTTGATCGCCAATCGGTTGATGAGCCAAATGATCGGCTAAAATACTTCCTTTAACGGCTTTTTGAGCATGGTACTCTATGTCATATTCTGATAACAACATCTGCCAACGGGCAATTCTTCCCGTGAGAGCAGGCTTTTCGAAGACATACTTGATTGGATCCATTTCGGAGACCAACCAAGTAGTATGATGAATCATGTATTGGCGAAGACGTTTGGCTGCCCAAGCCAAAGCACAACAAGTTTTCTCAAGCATTGTGTACCGAGTCTCGCAGTCGGTGAATTTCTTGCTCAAATAGTAGATGGCAGACTCTTTCCTTTTAGTTTCGTCTTGTTGGCCAAGTACACATCCCATTGAGTCCTCTAGGACTGTGAGGTAAATGACCAGTGGTCTTCCTTCCACTGGAGGTGATAGAATCGGAGGATTCAACAGATATTCCTTGATACTGTCGAAGGCGGTTTGGAAATCTTCTGACCAAACGCAATCCTGGTTCTTTTTGAGTAATTTGAAAATCGGCGCACACGTCGCGGTCATAAGGAAAATGAATCTGGAGATGTAGTTCAAACGTCCCAGGAATCCTCTGACTTGTTTTTTCAGTTTTCGGAGAAGGCATTTCTTGAATGGCCTTGACCTTGTCAGGATCAACCTCAATTCCTTTTTGGCTGACGATGAACCCTAGTAGTTTCCCTGAACGGACACCGAAGGTGCACTTGTTGGGATTCAAGCGGAGCTTGAATTTTCTTAGACGTTCGAACAATTTTGACAGATGTTCAACGTGCTCATCCTCTGTTTTTGATTTTGCAATCATATCATCGACATACACTTCGATTTCCTTGTGTATCATGTCATGAAACAGAGTAGTCATGGCCCTTTGATAGGTTGCCCCGACGTTCTTCAAACCGAACGGCATTACCTTGTAACAAAAGGTACCCCATGGGGTAATGAACGAAGTTTTCTCCATGTCTCTCGGCGCCATTTTGATCTGATTATAGCCCGAGAATCCATCCATGAAGGAGAATGCTTTGAACTTTGCTGTGCTGTCAAGCAGCATGTCAATGTGTGGTAAAGGAAAGTCATCCTTTGGACTTGCCTTGTTCAGATCTCTACACATTCTGACCTTTCCATCCTTTTTGGGAACGGGTACGATGTTGGCTAACCATTGAGGATATTCAGATGTAGCAAGGAAACCCGCGTCAATCTGTTTCTGTACCTCCTCCTTGATTTTGATAGCCATGTCCGGGTGAGTCCGTCTCAACCTTTGCTTTACTGGCAGACATTCTGATCTCAACGGTAAGCGATGTTCCACGATGCTGGTATCCAACCCTGGCATATCCTGATAGGACCAAGCGAATACATCGGGGAATTCTTTGAAAAGCATTGTCAAACCCTCTCTGGCAGTTGGACTGAGCAGTGCCCCAATCCTGATTTCTTTTCTCTCTTGCCCTGAACCCAAGTTTACCGTTTCCAACGGTTCTTTATGAGGTTCAATGGACCTTTCCTCTTGTCTGAGTAGTCGGGAGATCTCTTCTGGAATTTCGTTGTCATTTTCTTCTTTAGCCTCAAATAACGGGAACTCAAAGTTGGGAGAAGGCATCGGATCGTATGTTTCAACTGGTTTTAAAACAAGCAATCTGCATGACGTGATGATTCGTGTTTAGAAGAGATAGAGAAAATGCAAGTGTGTGCAGTGTATTTGTTTTACTGCTTGTTTTTTACTTTTGAATTGTTTTTTAGGATTACCATTTTCTGAAAAACGAAAAGAGAAAACAGCAATTATGCAGAAATTAGAGAACGACGTTATTTTATTAATGAACAAGTCGACTCTTGAAACTACAGCCCTATAAAACAAAACTCTGTCGCTTCGGGCAAAGCGAAGAGGGATATTTACAGAAAGCGAGCCCTATCAAAACATCTGTTTCACCTGGGCAGGGTGAAAGGTTAAAGATGGCAATTACTTTGACTGATGAACGACCTTCGGAACCTCGACGGCAACCCATTGACGGCGAACTCCTCGGTGAATCACAAAGTCTGGCACATTCCTTGATTTGTCTTCAGGAATGACGCTGATTTCTGGTGGAGCAGGATCGTTGGAATCTGTCTCCCAGGCAGAATTGTCGTAGGAGGATTCCTCTGTTGCATTTTGCATAGCATTGGTTCTCTCAGCTGTATCTCCCCCATCCAGTTGGCTGGATATCTTCGAGCTTGATACGAGAGCTTTCGGGAGCGGTGTACTTGACCATGAAGTCGTATTTTCCACTTGGTTCTCCCAAGGTATCCCAAACTTCTTTGGAACTGGAGGAGTCATCTCTCTCGATAACGTTGACCTCGGGAAAAGCATAGTTGATGAATTCAAGTCCTGCAAACGTTGCAAATTTATCGTCATGTTGAGTAGTGTCTGAATGACCTGAGTGTTGATCCCATGACAAGGTGGGGACACAGGTATTTTGTTCAATGACAGTCAGCTGATTTTCATTGCTCGGCTGACTTTCTTGCCCTAAGTTTCCTGGGTAAGGCTGCCACATTGGCAGACCATCCATTGGGCCATAGTAATCGTGGTCAAAGTTGTCTTTCATCAGAGTGTCCACCTCTAATGAATTTGGCGGAGCACGGCATCCTTTCGGATCATAGTCTCCGTAGATCATTTCGACATATGATCTTGGTATAAATCTCGGACTTTCTATAGGAAAGTAAAAAGGCATAGACACCTCTTCCTGAGACATATACCCGTCCTTGTTAAGATAGGACTTCCATTCTTCAGCCGTGTCAGAGGGATCTTCCCCATTGATAGCATGAACTGTCTGAGACACTGGGTGAAGAAAACCTCCACTGTGGAAGAAGTTTTGAAGGGGATGAAGACTTTCATCGTTGGCAACTGTCTGGGTACAGGTTGCAGAAAAACCAAGACCCTTCTTTGTTTTATTGTCAATAGGAACGACAAGCCGTCCCCATCCAGTCGTATCGGTACTCTCGACCGCTTTGATAGCATCTTTGTATGAAGAAATTGAAGTTCCTTCTTTGAACTGATTGTCCTTGCTCACCGATAGTGCTTGGAACTGAGTTCCAATAACCTCCTCGGGTTCCGCACAAGTAGATGATGATAGGTTACTCACAAGCAGGGCTTGTTCCCCACAAACCGTGACAAGTTGATCGTTCTTGACGAACTTTAGCTTTTGGTGGAGGGTCGAAGTAACCGCTCCAGCCTGATGTATCCAAGGTCTTCCTAATAAACAACTGTATGTTGCCCGGATGTCCATGACCTGGAAAGTGATTTGGAAAGTGTGAGGACCAATAGTTATGGGAAGATCAACTTCGCCGATAACTGTTTTTCTGAATCCGTCGAATGCTTTGACGACGACCTCACTGACTCTCATCGGAGGGCCCTTGAATGATAATTGCATCAAAGTGAACTTCGGCATAACATTTAGGGCTGACCCTGTGTCTACCAGTACGTTGGCTAAAGCATCGCCCTGGCGGTTAACTGTAATGTTGAGCGCCATGTTATGACGGCGACCCTCTTCAGGTAATTCTTCATCACTAAATCCCAAATTATTGCAGGAAGTGATGTTAGAGACAATGCTATCGAATTGTCTGATTGTTACATCTTGTTCCACAAAGGCTTGCTCCAAGACTTTCTGCAGAGCCTCTCTGTGTGCTTCTGAACTCAGTAACAGTGATAATACTGAGATCTTTGAAGGAGTCTGTAACAGTTGATCAACAATGTTATATTCACTCCTTTGGATGAGCTTTAGCATCTCATCCTTGTCTTTTGAAAAGTCGGGATTACTAGATTGACCGACTGGCAGATCAGGAATTTCTGCCTGAAGTTCCTTTTCTTTGTTGGATTCTCCAACCCCTCGGTTGAAGATTCGACCGCTCCGTGTTACACGACTGATGTCTGCAATATTCACGACGGAGGGTAATGGAATTTCCTTTCCATTCTCGATTATTGTTGCACCGTATTTGTAAGGGATTGCCTTAGCTGATTCATACGGTAATGGCCCCGGTAGATAGATGACTATGGGAACCTTCTGATTTTTCTGACCATCATAAGTAATCTTGATCCGTTCCTGGTTGGGAACTTTAGATTCGTCAAGTAGAGGAATGATGGCAAAAACATCCCTGGTCCTATGATGACCCGAGATTGTGGCAACATCCTCGACTTGATCGGCAAGGTAGTTCGGCGTCCAGTTGATGGGTCCAGAACCTGGATATGGACGAATTTCTCCATGATCGACCCGACCCTGAAGAGTTGCTCTCACAAGGTAACACCCTTGGTTACTTTCCGAACAGACGCTACAACTGTCGTAATTGTGTGGAGGCACCTGGCCACGCCCACTTTGAATACAATGTAACCTCACTAGGTTACCTTCCATTGATCGGACATCCTGACTTTGACGACGAGTAGGATTCCTGTTATTGATACTAATCTGCCGAGTATCTTCATCCATATAGATTGGCATCCACCAGTGATTTAACAAGTGCTGAAGTGCCTCCTGGACAAGGGTACAACCTCGATCGTTTTCGCAACCTGTTTTACAGCTTTGATAGTCATGTGATATTAAGAATCCAAGTCGGACCTGCTCAGCATGTAACTCTACCAGGTTGGTATTCATCACGCGGATATCGAAGATCTGAACCATGTTGATTTAATAGGAGTTCCTATCATGGTAGTCTTGGATCCATCCAAGATCCATCTGACGCTGGAGGGCCTCTTGTATGAAAGAGCATCCCTGTTTATTTACCGAGCAAATCAGACAGGAACTGTAATCGTGTCGCGGCAGATTATGATACTGGCTTTACCTTGAGTGCATCGCCACCAAGTTGACATTCATTGTACGGATGTCGTGGTTCTGAATGACGTTGGAATTCGTGTAAACCATGTTAACTCCACGAACTCGGTGCTTTTGGATCCATCCGAGATCCATCTGTTCCTGTAGAGCTGATTGCACTACCGAACATCCTTGGTTATCTTTAGAGCAGATATCACACTAGTGATAGTTATGAGGTGGCACATGGCCATATCCACTCTGTCTACAATGCATCTTGACCAGATTGGTTTTCAACAAGAGTACATCGTGAATTTGATTGACATTGTTAGTCTCTTTCTCAATCAGATTGACTGCAGCTTTCTCATGTTGAGGCAGCGGGTTCGTAAGAACATTAGGATTCGTATCTTTGAAAGATAAGAGCCTGCTCCTAACAAGCTTTTGCACGTCGGATTTGAAATTGAGACAAGTCTCAATGTTATGCCCTGAACCTCCTTGATGTTAAGGGCATGTTTGATCCGCCTTAAACCAAAAAGGCGGATTTTCCGGAACTGTAAGAGGAGACTTAGTCTGAATGTGCCCCTTAGCCAGTAGTAACGGAAATAATTCTGCGTACAACATGGGTATTGATGCGTGCTATCCACAAGTATACGGAGTACGTCAGAGTAATATAAAAGATTTATCGTTCCCACAGAGACCAATGTCAAATCTATCGATTGCTATTGTTACGGTGCTTATCTAAGGCTAATAGAAATCTGAGTACAAGTTTAAACTGAACGAAAATAGAAATTAATCAGATAAATAAATATGATGGAATATAATTCACATCAATCAAACAATACTCCTATCTTCTAAATAGTAACACTTACGGGGCAATGTTTCTTTCTTTGAAATAGAGCTAATTAAAAAGGATTCGCCGCGTTAGCGTGATCGGAAACAGACCTAACCTTTAATCTATACCAGCCGCTCACGCTGCACCGGTCGCTCCTTGCGTTAAAGTGTTGAAGGTCCTTTTTTATATATTTACCTCTAAGACTTAGTTAAAAAGTGTTTTCGATTGAAAATATTTTATACCAAAGGGTTTCCGGCATATGCTCGGCCAACCGGATCCTAAATCTATAAACGCGTCCGAAAATAGTTTTAAAACCTCTTTCTAATAATATAAACTTTCCTAGTTAGTTAATAAAGTGCTTCCGCTGTATTTATCAACTAACAACTAACAAACTCTTTTCTAAAATGCCGGACGGCTTTCGATCTTACCCGATCTAGTCACAGTCATTACACAAACAAAAACACGGTCTTGTTTACGTAATGACCGATCAATTTAAGTTCAGAAGAGTTTAATTAAAATCAAAAACAGCCCCTAAAGTATTTCTAAAGAGAAGACATGTGGAGTATCGTCGAAATGACGATCCTCACATTCTAGCACAGGGAAATTAGCTAGACATAGTGATTAAAGACATAATTATAAATTGGTTTGTTAAAGGAAACATTTATAATATAAAAATTGTGTGAAGTGTGATAGTGTACTTTAAGAGTGTGAACACAAGTGTCACGCTTAAGTTCAGATCCAAAATACAACAGATCACACAGATAAATAAATTAACGAAGTAAAGCAGAGACAGAAAATAAACGAATTTAAAGCAGTGCGAGAAAATAAATAATATAAAGGTAATGCGGAATAAAATAAAATGCGATTTATAAATAAACCTTCTCCAAAGCGGAGACTGAATCTGGTACAAGGCTGGAAAGTAAATTGCGAGAAATGTAAATCTTCTAACTACAGTGCTCCAATCGAACCAACAACTATAGTGCAATAACCCCTCGATGTGACGGATTATTGCTTTACAAAGTGAATTCTCTGCCTAAGGTTGAAACTAAGATTGGATGCCATGAAAATGAAAATGCAAGTCCTATTTATAGGAAATTCGCAGCTGTAACTGCCTCTATTCATAATGAAAAAGCGTTTCATAAACTAAATTCTTCAGATGTAACTGCCTTGAGCATTTCAAACCGTTCCCTATTTATCACTCTCGGCGCCCGCCGACCCCTGCTCCGCGCCCGCCGAGTGTTGTTTTGGAGGTGAAACGCCTTTTGTGACCGTTGGCGTGGGGGTGAAGTCATTAGGCCTATGGCGTCCTCCTTGGCGTTCGCTGAGTGAAACGGCTAGTGTATGTTTTCACATGAAATCCCCGTTTTTGCTCCGTTTTGCTTTGTTTTCTCACTGTGGGCTCAAATAAGGCAATAAACCTGAAAGTAAAACAAAATACCATAATAGCAAAGGAAAATAACAAATAAACGACTAAAATTATGTAAAATCAGAGCCAAATATACAGTGTATTTCAGTGTTATCAAATTCTCCCACACTTAAACCTTTGCTTGTCCTCAAGCAAACTCTGATAAGTAAACAAAGGAAAACAGCAAACACGCACTAAACTGATCTGGGCTAAGAACTTGAGTTTGATCAATAATGCATCAGTAGGTACTAACTCATGAACCAAGGGTATCGTAATGACACTTTCCGCGATTTGCGGGCATAAGTTTCTCTCCTACACAAACTAATCCACACCGTGATATTATACTTAGGCCTATCTTACTCATCCCTTTCTTACCCCTTTTCATTCAAGCGCAATCACATTAAGCCCGTTATCTCTCACTCGCATGGTGAACATAACCTGTGGTAATTCAGATCCTTTTTGCCAATTCTTGTATTTTTTCTGAAGATACTTAAACATCTTCTTGAAATTATTTATATTATTATTTTATTTTTTTATTATTTTTTTTTTCTTTTTATTATTTTTTTTTTCTTTTTTTTTTCTTTTCTTTGGCAGGATTTTTACCTATTTGCATCGGTTTGTCACTTAGCGGTGATTAAGATGGTGCTGACTGCTAAAATAAACTACTTAAAGGTTAGAGATGGAGGGTGAGATTTTAAGGCCACTGTATAATAAGAATCTAGATAAGCTCCTATAATTGAGAAACTTACAGTGTAAAAACGATATCGATTTTTCAAATAGTTTTCCCAAGCCTTTGCAATTGATCTTACTTGTCCTGATAGCCCAAATAATCGAAAAAAATAATGTTGTTTCTTTGTTAAAAAAATTTTGTTAAGGCTCAAGAATTGGAAGAATTGATAAACTACACAAAATGATTCGTAAATCACATAAACTAAACTACACTAGAAAACAGTAAATAAATAAATACTAAAAACAGTAAATATCTCCTCCCACACTTAAACTGAACATTGTCCTCAATGTTTCGATAAAAGTGAGAAAGGGATAGGTGAAACCTGGTACTCAATCGTGTCGGCCACTGGGGCCTTCTCCACCATGCCCTGGGCGTCGGGGACGACGGCTCCTACTGCGGTGTCGGATAGTAGGTGACAACTCCATCTGCTCAATCCTCTCGATTAGAGAGGCATTTTGATCTCTAAGTGCTTGGAAACTCTCAAGAGTGGATTGTTGTGACTCCCGCATAAAGTCCATCATCTCCCGCTGCTGTTGGTACATGGCATAAAATAAGCCATCACGCTCTTCTTCTCTGGCTTGTTGTGCTTGCCACATTTCTTGAGTTATGTAAAATCCGGAAGAGGTACCTGCAGGATGGTTAGTAACTGGTGGGGTGTGTACAGGTGATACAGGAATGGGAGACTGCTCCATATGCTCATATTCGTCATCTGTCTCATTTCCCTCGTCCTCAGGGACGTTTGGAAGCAATGGGCCTAAAACAGGAGCAGCCTTTAAATCATAGAGCCAGTTTTCTCTTTTGCGTACATCTGTGCGTGCTGAACAAGGTAGTGCGACACTCGGGATGGCAGCATTGCGAACCATGAGGATATATCCTCCTTCTGGCCTCGTTTTGCATAAACGCATATCTCGCAAAAATTTTAAATCAATAGTACGAGACGGAAGTGGTTCTAATGTGGCCAACTCGGCGTCCAGGTGCAGGGCTCGTGCAATGAAGGTAATCAACCCTCCAAAAGACACGGTGTTGCCCTTTTTCTCAACTGCCCTCATATGCGACAACATAAATGGTACAGGATTTAATCTTCTCTTGTGTAAAGCAGCCTGTAAAAATATGAATTCTTTGGAATTCATTTTGTTAGAGTTCTCTCGGGCAAAAATAGTATCAGCTACTAAAAGGCGAAATACCCGTATGGCCGGGTTATGAATGTCAGAGGCCAAATTTCCATCAAAGGAGGAAGAGGTTTGGCCTGATATGTCTCTCCACATTTGAAAAGCCTCAATTGACCAACCCGTGTCTATGGGCGCCTCACAGGCCGCACCATTCCCAAAATCGAATCCTAATAACTCAGCAAATGTATCAGTGGTATAAATGTATTCAACATTAAACATCCTAAATCTCACTGTGCCTACTGTGCTGGCAGTGTTCTCTCTGACAGTATACTCTAAAGAACTCAAAAATTTGCGGGTTAGCCTCTCGTAGGTAGGCTCCTTGCGAATAAAAATATTCTCTAATTTCAAATTTTGTAATAAATAAAATACGCTAAATCTAATACCTAGGCTATAGAGACAAGTATCATTAACGTACCTGGTCGCAAGAATGTTGCGTGTCCGAAGCCGGTCCCATTTTTCCCATTGCTTGACTCCATCCTCTCCATCCCGAAAGATGATATTTTCTTGGTTCCCCGCTGCCATTATTGAGGAAAAATGAAGGTTTGGTGGTGGGGAATGGGTATTTTAGTTTTTGTAGATTTTGGTGAAATCTATGGATTTTATAGATATGATGGGTAATGGAATATGTAATGGTGATAGGGAAGTTATGAAATAATGGATTTTAAGGGTTTAATGGGGATTTATGGTGGTTAAATTCGAGTTTATGGAGGTAGGAGATGAAGAGAGTTGGGAAAAAATGGGTTTTCTAATTCTGGTTCGTTTTAGAACCCAGATCGCTTCCACGTCCGCCGAGGGGGGATCCGCGTCCGCGGACTGTAAAAATGGGCTGGCACGGATTGGGCCTTGGCTGGTTCAATTATCTTTCCTGGGGGTGTCTATAGTACACTGGAACATGAAAGAAACAAAGAGAATATTTTATTTATTTATATTTATATATTTGTAAATGTTTTATTTAAATAACAGTTACTTCTATTACTATTATTATTATTTTATTTTATTTTTTTATTTTTATTTTTATAATAAAATGAATAAACGAAAATTAAATATAGACAATATATTATACTGGAGTAGATATTTATTATAATTCGAAATGAAATAACACTCTTAAAAGAAACATAAGGTTGCCATAATTCTAATAACCACGAAAAATAAAATCCACTAATAGTCTGATAAAAATCACAATAACAATAAAGATAGTAGTGCGGTAAAATAAACGATCTAAACAAGCATGAGGTAAATCTCCTCCACACAAAGTATGAGCTATGCTCCAGAGCTCCTGAATGTCTCCTAAGAAGACTGATGACGGACACCCTGAGTCATGTGAGGACAAGGTGTTCGTGCCTCTGCAAGCTGGCGCTTGAGGTCGTAAATCTCCTGTTCCAAAAGATCATATGATGAAGCGTTCGTAGCGTCTGAGATCTCTATCTGCAAGGTGAGCTCTGCGCATTCCTCGCGAAGAGAAATGATCTCCTTGCGCATAGCGTCAAACTCTGAATATAAGTTCCTGCGTTGCAGATTAACGTTAGAGGAATAAACAGTAGTCCTTTCAGGGTAAGGTGAAGGGTGGTATTCTGGTACAGGGTGGTTTCTTGGTTTGACTGGCGTCTCGTCCTGGCCTTCCAAAGCGTATGACCAGTTAGCTTTATCATGGACACTAGTTCGGGTATGGTTTGGTAGTCCAAAGTGGTGAATGACTTCGTTGTCTATTAGGAGCTTAAAGTTATCCGCACTAAAGAATGCTCTCCTAATAAGACCACGGTCAAGGCAGTGAGGAATGTCAATCAGGGTATAGCCACAATGGGATGTAAGGTGAGTCAGCTTGTTGGCTAGACCTAGAGCATGAGCTATGTGTGTGATCGTACCGCCCACATGGATGGGTCCTTTGGAAGATGCAGCAATCAAATACAGGTTATATATCAGAAAATTTCCACTGGCTAATGGTCGTGACTCAGCAGTACAAAAGAGCATCAGAATCTCTTCTGCAGTAACTTGGTTCTCAGTATCACTCCTACCAAAAAAAGTCTCGGCCAGGATCATTTGGAAGTAACGGAAGGCTGGGTTATGGATTTTGCTTGCCCATTGGGTGGAAGGATCAGGTCCTCCTCCACCGGTGATTTTTCTCCAGAATGAGTCAAGTTCATCTTGCATAACATTGGTTTCATGCATAAAGTGGATTGCATCCAGGCCACACTGAAAACCAAGTATTCTAGCAAAATCTCTGTGGTTCAGGGCATACTCATTTCCAAATAGTCTAAACTTTATGCTTCCACTTTTATAACCTCTTCCACTATAAGGTTCATAGATGAGTGAGCTGAGGAACTCTAAGGTCAGATGCTTATAAGTTACATTAATCGCTTCAGAATACTCATCCCATTCGAGCTGGTGACAAAGGTATCTCACACTGGCCTCAATACCTAAGGCTGATAGACAGTTAGGGTCAGGGTACCTAGTGGGTAGGATTGGTCGCTCAGAAAGGACTACGTATTTCTTCCTCTGTTCGTCATCTCTGAACACAATGTGCATGTCATCATAGCTCTGCATCCTGCAAAGAAAGTTAGTGTGGAATGTCTGAGATGATGTGACCTATAACCTGTAAACATAGCAATTGCATAAGTTAATCAGGTAAAAATACTATTATAATATAAAAAAAATAAATTCTATTAAAAATAACGAAAATAAAATCGTGGGTTGCCTCCCACGCAGCGCTTGTTTAACGTCGTTAGCTCGACGACTGAAAAACTTACGTTGTGGATGTTGCTATAGGTGGTTCTATCAGAGTGTGACCTGAGTAGTAAGTAGGGATGTCCCCTCCATAGTAGGGTTTCAATCTTTGTCCATTCACTAGAAAGGGACTACATGAATAATTTGCAATTTCAAATGCTCCTGATTTCAGGACTTTTGTGACCTCATAGGGTCCAGTCCATCTTGAGCGTAATTTACCTGGAAACAATCGTAATCTAGAATTGAAAAGAAGTACAGGATCGCCTACGTTGAATTCTTTTCGGATAATCTTTTTGTCATGCCATGCTTTGGTTCTTTCTTTATATATTATGGCATTTTCATAAGCATCCCGGCGTAGTTCTTCTAATTTATGAATATCTAGAATTCGTTTATCTCCGGCTATTAAGTAATCCATATTAAGGGTTTTTATGGCCCAGTAGGCCTTATGTTCAAGTTCAAAGGGTAAATGGCAAGATTTTCCGTAGACTAGTTGATAAGGGGTTGTTCCTATAGGGGTTTTGAAAGCGGTCCTATAAGCCCACAAGGCTTCCTGTAGTTTTAAGGACCAGTCTTTTCTAGAGATCGATATGGTTTTTTCTAAGATTTGTTTTATTTCCCTATTGGAGACTTCAACTTGTCCACTTGTCTGTGGATGGTACGGTGTGGCTACTCGGTGTTTCACTCCGTATTTCTTTAATAGTTTCTCAAATATCCTAGATATGAAGTGCGACCCTCCATCGCTTATAACCAATCGGGGTACTCCAAACCTAGGGAAAATATAGTTTTTAAATAGTTTAATGACTACACGAGTGTCGTTGGTGGGTGCAGCTATGGCTTCAATCCATTTGGATACATAATCAACGGCTACCAAGATATACTTGTTTCCCATTGAAGATGGAAATGGTCCCATAAAATCTATACCCCAAACATCGAAGAGTTCTACTTCCTGAATATTTTTCAAAGGCATTTCGTCTCTCCTTGAGACGTTCCCAGTGCGTTGGCATCTGTCACATTTTACAATGTAGGCATGAACATCGCGCCATAATGTTGGCCAGAAAAGACCTGCTTGAAGAATTTTAGCGCATGTTTTGGATAAGCCTAAATGTCCACCATATGGTGAAGAGTGACAATGCTTAATTATATTCTCAACTTCTTCTTCAGGGACACAGCGACGGAAAATGCCGTCCGCGCCTCTCTTGAATAGAAGGGGTTCATCCCAATAGAAGTGTTTTACGTCATGAAAGAACTTCTTCTTCTGTTGGTAATTTAAATCAGGGGGTATGATATCGGCTGCTAGGTAATTAACAAAATCTGCATACCAAGGTACTGTTGTAACTGCGAGTGCTTTTTCAATGTCTTCTTCGGAATAAGGGTTAGGGTCATCATCATGGATGGTTCTAACTACCCCTACTAATCTGTCGTATGCGAAATCATCATTGATAGGTACAAGATCTGGTTTTAGATATTCAAGCCTTAAGAGGTGGTCAGCGACCATATTCTCAGTGCCTTTCTTATCACGGATTTCCAAATCGAATTCTTGGAGTAAAAGGATCCAGCGTAGTAATCTAGGCTTAGCGTCCTTTTTGCTTAATAGATATCTTATCGCTGCGTGATCAGTGTAGACTATGATTTTTGCTCCTACTAAATAGGATCGGAATTTGTCGATTGCAAAGACTACAGCCAGGAGTTCCTTCTCGGTTGTGGCATAATTCAGCTGAGCCGCATCCAAGGTTCTACTGGCGTAGTAAATTACATGGAGTTTCTTATCTTTCCTTTGCCCTAAAACAGCACCTATAGCGTAATCGCTAGCATCACACATAATTTCAAAAGGTTGATTCCAATCAGGGGGTTGAATTATAGGTGCATAAATCAGTGCATGTTTCAGGTATTTAAAGGCTTCAAGACATTTATCATCGAATTTGAATTCGGCATCTTTCATAAGTAGATTGGTTAATGGTTTAGTTATCTTGGAGAAATCTTTAATGAAGCGTCGGTAGAAACCGGCGTGTCCAAGAAAACTTCGGATTTCTCTTATGGTTTTGGGTGGTTGAAGGTTTTCTATCACTTCTATTTTAGCTTTATCAACCTCAATGCCTCTCTCGAACACTATGTGTCCTAGTACTATGCCTTCAGTTACCATAAAGTGGCATTTTTCCCAATTTAGAACAAGGTTGACTTCTACGCATCTTTCCAGGATTTTCTCAAGGTTTGTTAAACAGATTTTAAAACTGGATCCACATACCGAGAAATCGTCCATAAATACCTCCATGATCTCATCAAGGAAGTCTGCGAAGATTGACATCATACAGCGTTGGAAAGTGGCTGGGGCATTGCATAGCCCAAATGGCATTCGTCTGTAAGCAAATGTTCCATAGGGACATGTAAAGGTTGTTTTCTCCTGATCGTCAGGGTGAATGGGTATTTGTAAAAATCCTGAGTATCCATCTAAATAACAAAAGTAAGAATGTCTAGCTAAACGTTCGAGCATTTGGTCAATGAATGAGAGTGAGAAGTGATCTTTCCTAGTCACCTTATTAAGTTTTCTGTAATCGATACACATCCGCCAACCATTTTCTACACGTTTGGCTATTTGTTCTCCTTTTTCGTTTTGTACAACGGTGACACCTCCTTTCTTAGGTACCACATGTACGGGGCTTACCCATTTACTATCAGATATTTGGTATATTATTCCAGCCTCTAATAACTTTAACACTTCCTTTTTTACTACTTCACTCATTATAGGATTTATCCTTCGTTGATGTTCCCTGGAGGGTTTAGTATCTTCTTCTAGCATAATTCGGTGCATACACACAGAAGGACTTATTCCTTTGAGATCGGAAATTTTATAACCTAGAGCTGAGGGATATCTTCGTAAAACATCTAAGAGTTGATTGGTTTCAGGACCATCTAACGTGGCACTGACTATGACTGGGCGATTTAATTCTTCATCTAAGAACTCATATCTTAGATTCTTAGGTAGCTCCTTAAGCTCTATTGATGGTTTTTTCTGACATGGCATATGATCTGGGGTAAGTGTCAAGCATTCATAAAGACTGTTATCTATATAGGGTTTAGGTAAATGTTCGAATTCATCGTCCTCCATTATGGGGATCGACGGTAGTTTGATGATTTCTACTGGATCTTCTTTATCTAATTCTCTTATGCATTCATCAATTATATCAATGACATAACACAAGTCATCTATGGCTGGTGCATTTAAGAATTGGGATAGGATAAATTCTACTTTTTCATTACCCACCTCGAATGTCATCCTTCCTTTCTTAACATCAATTATAGCTCCGGTCGTTGATAAGAAAGGTCTACCTAAAAGAATCGGGATCTCATCGTCTTCTTTAATGTCCATTACTACGAAATCTGTAGGAATATAAAGTTGACCAAGTTTAACTGGGACGTCTTCCAGAATGCCAATTGGATATTTAACTGATCTGTCAGCTAATTGGAGAGACATCCTAGTTGGTTGTAATTCTCCTAGGTTTAACCTTTTACAAACAGCTAAAGGCATTAAGCTTACACTTGCTCCTAAGTCCAGAAACGCTTTATCTATAACTTGGTTTCCTAAAACACAAGGGATAGAAAAACTTCCTGGGTCTTTCTCTTTCTTAGCAAGCTTATTCTCAGCGATTGAATTGCATTCTATAGGTTTAGGATCTTCTAATCTTCGTTTATTGGTTAAAATGTCTTTAAGGAATTTGGAATAAGATGGTATTTGGGTAATAGCTTCGGTGAATCGAATCTCTACATGGAGTTTCTCAATCACTTTTATGAATTTCTTATATTGGTTATCCAATTTGGTTTGTTTAAGTCTTTGTGGGTATGGGATCGGAGGTTTGTAAGGAGGAGGTGGTACATAAACTTTTTCATTTTCTTCTTTTTCCTTCTCCTTAACTTCCGTATCTTTAGATTTCTCAGGTTCCACTGATTTCTCAACTTCTTTCTCCGGTGTGATCACAACTTTTCTAGGAGGTTCGGGATTATTCAACCTGGGGTTTATTGGCCCATTGTAAGTGGTTCCGCTCCTTAGGGCTATAGCATTAGCATGCCCTTTAGGGTTAGGTTGAGGTTGTCCAGAAAATTGTCCTCCTAGTGTAGTATGAGTAGATTGTTGTTGTGCTACTTGAGAGATTTGGGTTTCCAGCATTTTGTTATGGGTGATTACAGAATCGAGTTTAGTACCCAATTGAGTAATTAGTCCATTAATGTGAACGTTTTGGTTCATGAACTCCTTGTTTTGCTGTAATTGAGCTGAGATAAATTCGTCCATCTTTTTCTCAAGATTTGACTTCTGAGGAGCATAAGTTGTAGGTTGGTTGGGTCTTTGAGGTTGGAAACCGGGTGGTCTTTGAGGTGTTGAATTTTGAGTAGGGTTATTATTCTTATATGAAAAGTTTGGGTGATTCCTCCATCCAGGGTTATATGTGTTTGAATACGGGTTTCCTTGGGCGTAATTGACCTGATCTGTGGGACTTTCGGCTAACAGGTTGCATTCAGCCATTGTATGTCCTAAGGTTCCACAGATTTCACATCCGGGTTGTATTGCTGCTATAGTTGCTGTGGGGTTTATAGTTAGGTTTTCTACTTTTTGGGCTATAGCGTCCATTTTTGCATTCATATGGTCAAAACAACTTACCTCATACACACCTCCTTTGGTCTCTTTCTTCTCTACTTGTGCTCGTTCGGTCCCCCATTGGTAATGGTTTTGTGCCATATCCTCAATGAGAGCGCTAGCTTCGGCGTAGGGTTTGTTCATTAGAGCGCCACCAGCGGCAGCGTCTATGGTCATCTTGGTGTTGTACATGAGTCCATTATAAAAGGTATGGATTATGAGCCATTGTTCTAAGCCATGATGTGGACATGCTCTTAATAGTTCCTTATATCTTTCCCAAGCGTCGAAAAGTGATTCTCCCTCGCTTTGGGTAAATCGGGTTATTTGGTTTCGTAAGACAGCAGTTTTATTCGGTGGGAAGTATCTAGCAAGGAATACTTTCTTTAGGTCATTCCAAGTGGTTATAGAGTTGGCTGGAAGGGAATCTAACCATGATCGGGCTCTATCTCTGAGGGAAAATGGGAATAGTCTTAGACGTATTGCCTCAGGAGGAGCTCCGTTCGCTTTTAAGGTATCTGCTAGTTGAATAAAAACTTTAAGATGTTGGTTCGGGTTTTCCGTAGGAAGACCTGCGAACTGGTTCTGTTGAACTATTTGTAATAGAGATGGTTTTAATTCAAAGTTATTGGCTGGTATAGTTGGATTAACTATACTAGAATGGGGTTCTTCATTAGAGGGTAGGGCGAAATCCTTAAGAGGTTTAGCGTTTTCTTCTTCTGCCATTGCTCTTTTGAGTTTTCGAAATAAAAGACGAGCTCGGGCGTAACGTTCAGGCTCTTCTAAAGGATCAACTAGGTTTCCGGTACTGCGAGTTCTTTGCATTTACCGGCTAAGGGATGCCTTAGTCTAGACGGTGTAACAACAGGGTACGAAATTTTGACGTAATTGGTCCCCCGCAACGGCGCCAAAAACTTGATGCGTGCTATCCGCAAGTATACGGAGTACGTCAGAGTAATATAAAAGATTTATCGTTCCCACAGAGACCAATGTCAAATCTATCGATTGCTTTTGTTACGGTGCTTATCTAAGGCTAATAGAAATCTGAGTACAAGTTTAAACTGAACGAAAATAGAAATTAATCAGATAAATAAATATGCTGGAATGTAATTCACATCAATCAAACAATACTCCTATCTTCTAAATAGTAACACTTACGGGGCAATGTTTCTTTCTTTGAAATAGAGTTAATTAAAAAGGATCCGCCGCGTTAGCGTGATCGGAAACAGACCTAACCTTTAATCTATACCAGCCGCTCACGCTGCACCGGTCGCTCCTTGCGTTAAAGTGTTGAAGGTCCTTTTTTATATAATTACCTCTAAGACTTAGTTAAAAAGTGTTTTCGATTGAAAATATTTTATACCAAAGGGTTTCCGGCATATGCTCGACCAACCGGATCCTAAATCTATAAACGCGTCCGAAAATAGTTTTAAAACCTCTTTCTAATAATATAAAACTTTCCTAGTTAGTTAATAAAGTGCTTCCGCTGTATTTATCAACTAACAACTAACAAACCCTTTTCTAAAATGCCGGACGGCTTTCGATCTTACCCGATCTAGTCACAATCATTACACAAACAAAAACACGGTCTTGTTTACGTAATGACCGATCAATTTAAGTTCAGAAGAGTTTAATTAAAATAAAAAACAGCCCCTAAAGTATTTCTAAAGAGAAGACATGTGGAGTATCGTCGAAATGACGATCCTCACATTCTAGCACAGGGAAATTAGCTAGACATAGTGATTAAAGACATAATTATAAATTGGTTTGTTAAAGGAAACATTTATAATGTAAAAATTATGCGAAGTGTGATAGTGTACTTTAAGAGTGTGAACACAAGTGTCACGCTTAAGTTCAGATCCAAAATACAACAGATCACACAGATAAATAGATTAACGAAGTAAAGCAGAGACAGAAAATAAACGAATTTAAAGCAGTGCGAGAAAATAAATAATATAAAGGTAATGCGGAATAAAATAAAATGCGATTTATAAATAAACCTGCTCCAAAGCGGAGACTGAATCTGGTACAAGGCTGGAAAGTAAATTGCGAGAAATGTAAATCTTCTAACTACAGTGCTCCAATCGAACCAACAACTATAGTGCAATAACCCCTCGATGTGACGGATTATTGCTTTACAAAGTGAATTCTCTGCCTAAGGTTGAAACTAAGATTGGATGCCATGAAAATGAAAATGCAAGTCCTATTTATAGGAAATTCGCAGCTGTAACTGCCTCTATTCATAATGAAAAAGCATTTCATAAACTAAATTCTTCAGATGTAACTGCCTTGAGCGTTTCAAACCGTTCCCTATTTATCACTCTCGGGGCCCGCCGACCCCTGCTCTGCGCCCGCCGAGTGTTGTTTTGGAGGTGAAATGCCTTTTGTGACCGTTGGCGTGGGGGTGAAGTCATTAGGCCTATGGCGTCCTCCTTGGCGTTCGCTGAGTGAAACGGCTAGTGTATGTTTTCACAATAAATCCCTGTTTTTGCTCCGTTTTGCTTTGTTTTCTCACTGTGGGCTCAAATAAGGCAATAAACCTGAAAGTAAAACAAAATACCATAATAGCAAAGGAAAATAACAAATAAACGACTAAAATTATGTAAAATCAGAGCCAAATATACAGTGTATTTCAGTGTTATCAGGTATAGGATCAAACCCTGATGGCCGTGTTGTACGGTTGTTGTTATATGGAGGACGAGCCTGCTGAAGAGGCTGTTGTGTCCTTTGTTGGTCAGGTTGGCTCTGCGCAACCTGAGGTTGATACATAGGACCAGGCGCGGGGCCGATAGCAGGAATTACAGCTGCTACTGGCTGATAATGTCGCCTTTGCTTTCCGAGAGAGATATTCCCAATATCTTGCTCTTTTTTCTTAGGGAGAGCACTACCGTATTTTTTAGTACCGTTCGTTAATCCAGTGCCTTTTACCAAACGTCCTTCTCGGATGGCTTCCTCAAGGCGTACACCCATGCCGACCATTTCGGTGAAATCACTGGGCGCACTGGCAACCATTCGGTCATAGTAAAATGAGCTTAAGGTCTTTAAGAAGATTTTTGTCATCTCTTTTTCCTCAAGAGGTGGACAAATTTGAGCGGCAATTTCACGCCACCTCTGAGCATACTCCTTAAAGGTTTCTTTGTCCTTTTGCGACATTGATCTGAGTTGATCTCTGTCGGGTGCCATGTCCAAATTGTACTTGTATTGTTGGACGAAGGCAGTACCAAGATCTCTGAATGTCCTGATCGTAGTACGGTTTATACCCATGTACCATTTGAGTGCGGCACCGGTTAAACTATCCTGGAAGTAGTGAATCAGCAGGTCCTGATTCTCCATCTGAGCTGACATCCGCCGAGCGTACATCACCAGATGGCTCTGAGGGCAAGAGTTACCCTTGTATTTTTCAAAGTCGGGCACTTGGAACTTGTGCGGGACTTTCACATTTGGGACCAAGCAGAGGTCTGCGGCATCCTTTCCAAATAGATCCTGACCGCGAATGGCTTGCAGCTCTTTCTGCATTTCCAAGAACTGCTCCTGGAATTCATCCATTCTGTCAAACATAGTTTCCTTCTTACCAGAAGGTGTCTGTGGAATCTGTCCTTCCGGGACAGTGTGCACCACAGGGGGTGGTACCGTGACTACGGCAGTAAGTCTTGGCGCCTCCCGAAGTTTGTAACCTTCAGGAGTCTTCAGTATGCCCCTGGCATCTTCTCTTTCCCAAAGTTTGTAACCTTCAGGCCCAGCGGCTTCTGTTGCGATTCCCTGATCTTCAGTGATCGGCGGAACATATCCTTCCGGGATATAGTTAACAGGCATGCCCCATGGACGATCTTTCGGCATCTGATACCTAGGATCATTCTTCTCCACTATGGGCATTGAGGTGATCTCTGAGATCACAGTTCTTTGTAGCTGAGCTTCTGCCATGGCTTGCATGTCGTTACGAAGCTTTCTCATATCCTCTCTTAGAGCGTCGATTTCTTCTTTCAACTCTCTATTTTCTTCCTCAAGATCATCCATCTTTTTCTGACGATTGGCCCGAGTATTATACGAATGAGACAGTTTGACTCTAGAATCGAGACACAAACGTGAGATTCATAGGTAAGAAGAATACGCAATGTGAGAAAGATGAATGCAATGATTATATTAATTGTTCTTTTGGTTTAATCAAAATAAACTTCGACAATTAGATTGCAAATATCAAACAGTGGGGAAACCCCTTTTTATTTAATTCTAAAGGATTACAGAAATGGAAATACAGTAGATTACAAGGTGCGAAAACAGAAACCTAAACTAATGGGTCCCGAGTCCTCTTCTTTGACCGGGGCGCTTGGGCCGTTGTCGGGTGGTCATTCCTTTTCCAAGTGAAAGGAACGAGCAAATTCCTTTGGTAGTCTTGATTCTCTACAGCATGCTGCTCCAAAATTTCAATCAGAGCATCTTTCTCTTTTAGTAGTCGCTGTATTTGGATACACTCTACGTCGAGGGTGCGGTACTTGTTCTTCCAGAATCTTCTTTCCTTTTGAACTTTGTTGAGAGTAACCTGAAGCTTTTCAGTTTCCGTCATGAAGTACATGACAGTTTCCCTCGGTGGAAGAATTTCGTAACGAGGATAAGGAATCTTTAGCTTGAGAGCTCTAGTTTGTACCCAATGGAGATAAGGCTCCACCGAGACACAGTCCGGTTTTCCCAGAGACTCTCGTTCTTTCTTATGAACATGTTTCCAAGCTTGCACTATTTCCATCTTTAGTGCTCTGTCATTTTCTCCTTCTTTGAAGAAAAGACCTTCCAGATGAACACCCGGTGGGATGTGTCTCATTGGGTATCCAAATTGACGAAGAACCAATGTCGGATGACAGTTGATTCCTCCTTTAGTTCCTATGAGGGGTACGCTGGGGAAGTTTCCACAACGGTCAATGATTCTGATTCCCTCATAAGTCCTATTACACCAATCTATATCGGAATTGGTGAGAGACATGATCTTCTGCGACCAACGTAAGACACTCTTGTAATCCCAAAAAGCAGTAGACTTGGGCAAGTGAGAGATAAACCATTTGTAGAGCAAAGGTACACAGTATGTGACCTCCCCTCCGCTGTACAAATTTCCCAAGTGTACAGAATGATACGCATCTGCGAGCAAAGTCGGCACAGGGTTTCCAATGAGAAAAACCTTAATAGCGTTGATATCGACGAAGTTATTGATGTTAGGAAACAAAAATAACCCGTAGGTGAGCAAGACAAAGATGCTTTCGAAAGCAGTCGTGTTCCCTATACTAGCGAAGTACAGGGCTTTCTTTGTCAAGAACTGGGCTGGCAAACCTTGGATGCCACCCTTAGTGGTCATGTGAGTCCTGACCTCAGACTCGTCCAAATGAATTGCTATTGCAATAGTCTGATTCTTTGGAATTTCTTCCAGTCCAGAAAATGGAGCTCGATCAGTGATATGTAAATCAGTCAGATGAGAATACTCCTCCAGCGTTGGTGATAGCTGGTAATCCGGGAATGTGAAATAATGATAAACTGGGTCGTAGAACTGAATGATCGCATCCATGATTCCCTCAATCACATGGACTCTTAACAGTGGTAGAAAACCACCGTGCTTGGCTCTGAAAGTCTCTGGGTTAACGATCATCCTCGCTAACTTTCTTAAATCCTCTAGCTTTGGAACCTTGAAGGTATACTGGTGAGTTCTCCTTTTACCAAAATCCATTAATGCAATCTTTTTCTCTGATATTTGCAATCACAGTCTTAGTTTAATTTTGAAAAACAGAGAGACTAGAAGAGAAGTTTTTTGAATGTTTTAATGTTTTGTTAAATGGATGCATGAATGCAGCACACAAAAACATAGAAAAAACATGGGGTCAAAGGGTCGTTGTCATGAAGTCAAAGCTCTACCCATCCCCAAAGGTTTATACTAGGGTGATTTTCTGTACCTGTACTCATTATCATCAGCTCCTCCCAGGAAAGCAAGACAACAAGCGGATCGCCAGCGAGTTGTAAAGCAATCTTAGAGTAAGTGCCATTCACCGAGAATAGATCACTAGCCTCAAATGAGGGTAGTATCGCGTAACAACTATTTCCGATAGTTTCCGCACTACGAAAGGGTTTGGCTCCTCAGCTTCTCAGACTTAACAACCGGCCCATTGGCTAGAAGAGTGAATGGGTTGCGTTGGTCAGCCTCCACTGAGGTTGATGGTCGACCCCGTCGCCATCACTTATCTTAAGTGTATACTCATTCTTTCCACATACGGCATCACCCGCATTCCCAGTAGCAGAAAAATAAACACATATAGCAATTAGGAAAAGCAATATATATATTTGTCCTAATCAGCCTAGACTTATAAAGCTAAGAATCCTAAGTTCCTGACAGAAATGGCTCCCCGGCTGAGTTACCACTCTGTAGCTTTTCACAAGGAAAACAGAAAGAAAGAAAGAAAGGCCCCACGGTGGGCGCCATTTTTCTGTTGGCGGCCACCGCCATGAAAATGACTTACCCAAGGCTTAAATTGTAAAAAGGAAAGAACCGGCCCCACGGTGGGCGCCATTTTTCTGTTGGCGGCCACCGCCATGAAAATGACTTACCCAAGGTTTAAATTGTAAGAAGGAAAGAACCGGCCCCACGGTGGGTGCCATTTTTCTGTAGCGAGCGATTTTGGTCGCGGTTCTTAAGCGCTGGTCGCTCTCTGCGGTTTGAGCTTTGACTACAGGTCGATTCATTTTTTATCCTATTGTGAGCTAAATAAGGAAGGGAAATAGATGTCTCCAATTAACCCTGCTTTGCATACTGAGTTTAAACAGCGGTCTGTTAGGTTACGGATGCTATCAATGTGGGGGGGCCTTTGTACTAGTTATTTATATTTTCGCCAATACGGTTTTCTTTCTTTTTACCTGGGCAGAAGGTTTCTGGCGGGGAACAAGGATTAGGATGTTAGGACTGATGCTTTTGAATTACTGGTTTTTTATTGATGGAGATATGGGATTTGGTTTTTTTTGTTGATTGTGCTCGCTAAGATCTTTTCTTTCGATCTTATGCCTACGTATTCCCGTTTACCGAAACAGGGAAATCAGAGCGTTCGTAGTTCCTCCTATTCTATGGGAGGAAATGGGTGTTTTAGTGTCTTGTTCAAAGCCCAAGACGTGAAGCGAAAGGTGGTTTGTGTCTTGTTCAAAGCCCAAGACGTGAAGCGAAGGGTCTATTTGTGTCTTGTTCAAAGCCCAAGACGTGAAGCTGAAAGACCTCGGTTTTAGAGAGAATTTGCCATCTCTAAAGAGGGGAGAAGGAGAATTACTTTAACTGGGATACGCGGATCCGAGCAATGCCATAATTTCCGAAGAAAAGGGTTTTAACCTGAAGGAGAAGCTTTAACTCAGTGTAGAGCAATGCCATCTTTCCTTAGGAATTTCTCATGCTAAAAGAGGGACAGTGGCGTGGATATAGATGATCCAGAGGCTTGCCGCTTACAGCGATTAGATGAAGGGAAAGGAGTTGTTGATGTTTGTGTACTGTGAACGAGGCACAACTTTGATGCTAAAAGGTTGATTGGATCAACCAGTGGTTTTCTTATACAAAGCCTAAGAGGAGGCTAGTTTCCGCTAGGAAAATCATTATACAAAGCCTAAGAGGAGGCTAATTTGTGTCCCGTACAAAGCCCGAGAGAGAGGCTAAAAGTTTTTGACCCGACGATGGAATCTTTTGGTATCTCGTATAAAGCCCGAGATGGAGGCTATTTGACTCAACAATAGAGTTTTTTTTGTATCTCGTACGAAGCCCGAGATGGAGGCTATTATTTGTTTGACTCTGCTGGGGAGTTTTTATGTGTCTCGTACGAAGCCCGAAAGAGAGGCTAAAACGTTGTTTGACTCCACTAGGGAGAATCATTGTACAAAGCCCAAGAGAAGGCTAAGGTTACTGTGTCAGTTAAGTGGCAGGTCCCGTATACTGATTTTAAAGAGAAAATCAGTTCTTATATGAGCATCACTATACTCATGGGTTAGATCTGAGGATCGGGGTTGTTTCCTATTCTTTGAGGAAACTGGAAATCCAAAAGGGTATTTAGACTGTCCGAGTCTACGGGTTTCCTACCTATTTTTGAAGAGGGCTTGAGAATGTCTTTGAGACTCAAGGAAGTTAGACTGTCAGCGTCTAGAGTTTTATCTTTTGTACTATGCTGTGAGAAACAGTAGTAGACTCTATGAAAGGACTGTTCTATGCAGATGACTAGGTTCTGCTCCTATACCTTTAGGAGGTCGTCGGGACAATTTGTACGAAGCCCAAGAGGAGGCTAGAAACTTTTAAGAAGCCGATCGGTCCTTGTATGAAGCCCAAGAGGAGGCTATCATTCCCGGGGGAAGAGATCATTATACGAAGCCTAAGAGGAGGCTGTGAATACTTCTAAGAAGCCGTAGGATCCTTGAACAATGCCCAAGAGGAGGCGGGGTTGCTTTTAGGAAGCCTGTGGGTCCTTGTATAATGCCCAAGAGGAGGCCGATGCTTTTAAGAAGCCCGTGGGTCTATCATCTCCTTTCCATTAGGAGAGATAACTCTTTTAAAGATAAAAACCACTGGTAAACGTGCGAGGTTTACTATCCAACAACTTTTAGCTTTTAAAGAGGCTTCCTTAGTTAAGGTCCAAGATTATGACCGTAGTGGGTACCCAAACCCCGAGACATTTAAGGCAAGCTATCCACAAGGAATAGATCAAGTCAGGAAAGTTCGAGAATTTGGAAGAAACTCAAAGATGCCATTCACGGAGAATACATTCATCTTGGGTAGTAGAGCTTCTTGACGATTCCTAAGGAAGACAGCCGAAGAGAAGACTGTATCTGGTGCTCCTATTGGGGATCTAGGCGTCTATTTCTACGAATAAATGAAACGGCGTCACCTAGTTCTAGACGTAGTTGCCGGGGAAACTCGAAATATCTATACTATTATTACACAGTAGGTATGAGTTTCTGAAAGGAGACTTACAGTGAGCAGCCCCACAAAACAGTTTATAATATGAAAGCAGTAAACGAAAGCGATAACCACTTACTCGGTTGGAGTGCTTCCATGCTGTTTGGTTAGTTGTTCAACAAAGAAAGATTAAAAACAACAGTATATTCAAAATCAAAGGAGAAAGTGCTTTGAAAAAGAAAGATTTGGGACTTACAGCTCGAGGAGAGGCCCAGGGTTTTATCAGCGAGCGCACTGTTTGACTTTGTACAGAGGGACTTATACAAGTGACTGGGGCCCAAAATGGTTTTCTGTACAAAGGGATGGGTCTTACACTCTCTCAAGAGGCCCAAAAAGGTTTAAAGGAAAAAGAGTGGGGCTTATAACACGAGGGTAGGCCCAAATGATTTTTCGTTTAAAAATGGCGATCGCGCCGAGGTTTTCTTTTAATGCGGAGGGACTTATACAATAAGTGAGGCCCAAAATTGTTTGGTTAAAAGGGGGATTGGGTCTTACACTCTAATAGAGGCCCAAAGTGTTTTTAATGGGTCTTATAGCTCAAGGAGAGGCCCAAGGGTTTTTTTGAAAAGGGCGACGATCGCGCCGTTTGTTTTTGACGGTATCGGGACTTATACAAGTGACTGAGGCCCAAAAATGATTTGGTCAAAAAAAGGATTGAGTCTTACACTCTATTAGAGGCCCAAAAAGTTTTAAGGAAAAGAAATGGGTCTTACTACTCGAGGGTATGCCCAAATGATTTTTAAAAAAGGCGACGATCGCGCCGTTTACTTGTACAGAGGGACTTATACAATGAATGAGGCCCAAAAAGTTTTTGTACAAGGGGGATGGGTCTTACACTCTCTCAAGAGGCCCAAAAAGTTTTAAAATGATTTATGAAGGTTGAATTAATCCAAAACCCTAATTTGTTTTCAAAATGTATTTAATTGAATAAAAATTCAATTAAAATGATCAAAAATTGTTTAACACATGGAAAACAAATTGTGATCTTGGATTAATGCTTCAAAAATTAAGTATTGACCTACAAAATAATTAGAAAGCATTAAAAGTTGCAAAATCAATGTAGAAAAAATATTTAAAATGCCAAAAACAATCAAAATATTAATTCTTTACAAAAATATCAATTATATGAAATAAAATAATATTTTTGGGATTTTTTGATAAAATAAAATATTTTAACATTTTTGTGAATTATTAAAAAAAGAATCAACTCAAAATCATTAAAACTCAGAGAGAAAATAATTTTTGAATTAATTAAACAAAAACACAAAAATTCAAATATTTGAATTTCTAAAAATGGCGCCAAGAACAAGCTGAAGAACACGCGCGTGTTCTTGGTTTCTCAGATTTGCATTTTCTATCCAATCTCCATGAATACGTAACCATATCATGCAATCCACATATCATTATGCTCGTCTCAACCTCACGATCATGTCTATGTACTTTAATTTCATTTAAATTAAACATACAACAAGAAATCACGAAGAGACCTCAAGAACCCTAATTTCTGCATGAAGGCTAGGATTTTTGATACACGATTCAAATAATGCAATTAATTGAGGGAAAACATTCCATGCATGATTATGAACATATGGCCAAATTATTGTGCGAGGAAATATGCATGGATTGAGAGATGACCAAGCATGTGCTTACCCCTAGGCCGTGACAGCAAGTGCAATGTGATTTTTGATTTGGAGGTGTTACAGATTAGTGGTGATGATCTGAACAGCTTCCCTACACCCCATGGATTGTGTTTGGATGGTTGTACTTGATTGAAATTGGCTGGATCATTTTGTGGTACCTCAGCTGCACTTTGGTTAAAACCTTGAGCAACCAGCTGGTGATTTTGTGAAATTGATGTTTCAGAAGTAATCTAAGTGTTTGATCAGCTCATATGTGATGTATGTGAGGTGTGTGAGTGATTGGTTTGATTGGAATTGCTCTCAAACTCAAAACCCGATAGTGACTTGCCTTAGAAGGCAAAATTGGAGTGAAAGAAGAGATTTTGAGGAAAGCATCTGTTAGATGGCTTTGGTGTACTCAAACTGACCACAATTGAGCTCTATTTATAGTATAGCAAGTTTGTTTTGCAAGGAATAGTGCATGGCAGCTGGTAAGTAGGTTTGGCCAATGTTGGCAAATGAAAATCCAAGTCTCCTCTAGCCATTGACTAGAGGTTAGGGCACAGAGCTTTGGTTCCCTTGGTCTTGGATAAGTCTTGACTGATTTCAGATGAGAATGGCTCACTCCATGCCACCTTGATGGTTCCATTGAATGCCTTATTCCAAATTTGAAGTCTTGTCCCTATTTTGGCCATTCTAGGTTCAACATGCTATTTCTTGTTCCATGGACTTTGGAGGCTTGGCTCAGTGATTGTCCCCTTTAGATTCAATCCTCTGAGGTGTCCAAGTGGATAGGAGCAATTGAATTTGGCTGATTTTGGCAAATTGACCAAAGTTGCAAATTCTGCCTTGCCTTGACAGATTTTAGCAAGGCAACTTGCCAATGTCATATCTCATGGTGTAAGCTGAATTTGGCAATGTTCTTGGCCATTTTGGAAAGCTCTTACATGATACAACAACTGTTTGAACAAGTTTGGTTTTGATCTCTTTTGATTCCAAGTGAAAAATCCCCCTACATTTGGCAAAAAGTGAGGCAGAA
The DNA here is from genome assembly GCA_022829125.1 of Lathyrus tuberosus. Taxonomy (NCBI): domain Eukaryota; kingdom Viridiplantae; phylum Streptophyta; class Magnoliopsida; order Fabales; family Fabaceae; genus Lathyrus; species Lathyrus tuberosus. The sequence continues at coordinate 3,643,170 of JALAZF010000536.1, forward strand.
TCTGACTTAGTGAAAATTTCACTAAGTGTTGGAAAAAGTGACATTTTCACTTTTCAGCCACTTTGATCACTCCACAACTCAAAATCCTTAATGAATTGGAATGACTTGTAGTTGAAGTTTTTGTAGGTGATAATGAGGGCTACAAATCCATCTTTGAATGAGAAAAAATGGCCTTGTGGTTTAGGAGTTATGGTCCTTCAAAGTTAGTACCCTTGCCACTTTATTTTTAACTTAGAGAAATTTCTAAGTTTTATGGTTACCCCTTTTACAAGTTATCTCACTTTTCTTGATTTTTCTTGATGAATGATGATTCAAATCATACATTAACACCATTTTAGGGTTAAAAATCCATTTTGGTGAAAAATCTCAAAAAGTCAAAGTTGACTTTTGTGCACAGTTGACTTTTTATCAGATGAATTCCAAACTGTGCAATTCTTCAGGAAATCATGTCCTTGACCTAAATCAAACTTGATGGACATGTTCCATGGGTGTCATAGGGTATATTCAATCATGTAGTAGGGTTTGGGAGCATGTCTTGGTCAAAAGTCAAAGTTACAGTTGACTTTTCCCTTAAAACCCTAATTGTGGTGCAGATGGAATTGAGACTTGTTGCTCAAACTTCTTGGATTAATCCATTGTCCCAAATGGATCAATATGGTATATTAGAGACCCTCAAATCATCTCTTGAGGTCTTGGCTCATTATTTGTCCCAAAAGTCAACTTAGGGGTGAATTAAGTCAAGAAACCCTAATTCCTGATTTTTGATGAATGCATCCCTTGAGGCAAGATTGACTTGATGCATGGGTTCATGAGGTTCCATGAAGTATATTAGGTTATGTTTTGGATCAATGGCTTGTGCCCAGATGAAACTTTTCATCTGGAGGCCCTGGGTGATCAAAACCCTAATTTGGTGACACTGGCGATCTTGAGGCTTGATCCACCTAGAAGGGAGCAACCTTGTGCTTAATCCTTGAAGTGGGAGTCCTTTTGATCCTTTGAGGATGTTTGAGAGATTAGACAAGTTGAAAATCAAGTCATTTCTTGATTGAGCCTTTGTCTAAAGCTCAGAGAGGGCTTGAAACCCTAATTTTGATTATAGTGGATGCTCACCCATCTTTGAGGCATTTGGTGAGGCATGATGGTTCATCCATATTGTGATGATGATTTGCACAATGATGGGAAATCTTAGTGGTCAAAATTTGGGGTATGACACATACCATTGATACCGTTTTCCATACTGCATTTACTTTACCCTCCATTGAAATCCTCTTAGGTCCAAATACAAAACCATCTTACTAAGATTCCCTTAGATCCAAGATACTTACTCTGTTTCTTAGTACAAACTTCTTCCGGTCCATATCACTACACTTTCCGTTACTAAATGAAGTTCAAACTTTCTCCGACATAATACGTTATATTGTTCCTTGGGTAATTTAACAATTTCTGAATTGGTCTCGTACTGAAAACAGAAAACCTGAAGTATTATCCTGAACTTAATCTCTCTTCATAACTAAATACACGCAACTTATCTCCTACTCCTCGTCCGGTACATACTTATTTCACTTGAAGCATGTAAACACATCCTTGTGTTCCTTCTCATACTTCTCTACTACTTTAGGTTCCCATAAAAGCTGAACGTCCTTAACTCTCACTTTTAACCAATTGGAAGATATTGTTCCGAACATATTCCTTAAGGTACTCTCGTCCATTCAAGATACCATAACGACCTTAAAAACTGAAGCACCAATTTTTATCTCACTTCCAGACCTTACGCCGCGCGTTCTACAAAACAAATTTTCTTTTCCACGGAATGAGATTACTTGAAATCCTTATCCGTACTAGTGGTCAATCCAGTTCTACTAGCGATTTTATAGATTCCTCGATACCTTGACCAATCATTCGATAGAGATCCTTGACTTTCAGACTCCATCCATTCCAAAGGATTGCTTAACAACACACCACTCTTTCATTTCCATGCTACCCAAGCACAACTTCTACCAAGATTTTAACTGAGCTGACCAAAACTCCTCACTACTAACTCTTGGCTTGAGCCTTCCCTCACAGCACAAGTTCCAACAACACTTCGGAGTCCTCGTGGTCGCTCAACCATGATTCTGAAGAAACGAAAAACACAAGAAGGGGGGTTGAATTGGGGTTTTCAAAAGTTAAAGCAAAAAAGACACGTTGGTTATCCTGGTTCGTTTGAACTCAAACTACTCCAGTCCACCCGCCAAAGTGATTTCGCCTCTCTCTCTCTCTTGAGGACTTAATCCACTAATCAATTAAGATTACACAATCACAGGGACAACCGTCACTGTCTTCTTGAGTTTTAACCACAACTCGGTTTTCTCAAGGAATTTCAAATGAAAATAATATGCTTCTAATAAGCTTTATCACAACCGTGATGTTTACACAATATTTTTATCAAAAAAGAAAACAGATGAAAACTTTGATGATTTTGTAAAGAGTATGAGCGCAAAGAGTGTTTTGGTCATCTGCAGGGACTCCTTTATATAGATGAAATGATTTGATCCATTGGAGGTTGATAATAATGCCATTGAATGCTCTTTCCAAAAATACAGATTTTGTCTGGCACAATCCGTTACTTATGTGATACTCATAATTGTGGAGGATAGCGTATCAGAGGTTGCTTTGTTGAATTATCAGAGTTTCTGGCTTAATGCAACTTTGGTGCTGAAGCGTGAGACATTCTTCATCAGAATTTAGCTTGATTAGCACTTAGCTAGTTTAAAGCTTGTGATGCTTCCATATTAAAGCTTCGCATTATTAGAACTTCGCTTTGATTAGATCTTGTGATACTTCTATATTAGAGCTTCGCTTTGACTAGAACTTCGCTTAGACTAGAACTTCGCTTTGACTAGAACTTGTGATACTTCTATATCAGAACTTCTTTAAATTAGAACTTCCCTACATATCATAAAAAATGAATTAAGGAGCATCAGGTTCTAAATAATATAGTGTTTGTTATCATCAAAACTATTTGGAGTGTAGAATCAATTCTTGTTCTAACAATCTCCCCCTTTTTGATGATGACAAAAACTTATATTTTGATAATTAATTAAAAGAGTATAGATTAGAGAAGACTCCCCCTGAGTTGAAGATTTCCTTGAAAAGGTTTTGATTTAAGATTTCCAAGAAGTTCTGATTGCCATTTTCCTGCTTTCTTAACAATATTTGGAAACAGAGGTTAAAATGTTCGAGACATAGTCCCGGTGCACTGTTATATTTCAAAATATTCTACGTTCTCCCCCTTTGTCATTAATCAAAAAGTGAAAAGATACATAAAAGAAACATAAAAGAATCTAAGGTTGAGGAGCAGGTGGAAGTCTTGTGAACAATGCTTCCAGAAGGCCTTTGATCTGATTAGCGGATTCTTCTTGCTTGCCAAGCATCCCTTTAATTTCTGCATTTGTTTCATCCTGTTTGTCCAATCTCTTTCTTACTGCCTCATTCTCTTTCTTCAACTCATCCAGAGTTTTCAGCACTAGAGCAGATGAAGTTGACTCTTCAGAAGGTACCAAATCCTCAGAGCTTTTAGCAGAATCTTTCTTTGGAGAGGCTTCAGGTGATTTTTCTTCGACTTCAGTAACAACCAGAGTTTGATGTTCAGAGATTTCTTCCTGAGGTTCTAAAACCATAGGAGCTTTCCAGCCTAGAGGAAGAATGGGTTTCTTTTCCCAGAATTTTAGAACCTGCTCATTGAAGATCTTCATATGGTCACAGAAGTTCTGTTGAGCTATGTCATAACTGAGTTCCTTCATCTTCCTAGATTCAGAATTAAACCTCTTTTTGAATTTGGTCCAGAGATAGTCAGAAGCAGCTGGATTCAGATTCTCCATACAACCCTGCTTCAGAAAGTTAATCCATTCCTGCATTTCTACCTCGAATGCCAATAAAAAGTTACCAACATCTGATTTAAAGATCATTGGTTTTGGTTTGGGAATGGCTACTTTGTGAGAGGTTGAGGTAAGCTTGTCTAGAGCTTCTAAGTCAATTATAGTTCTGAGGGGATCATCTGAGGGATTTGTTTGAGGAGAGTCAGAAATGAGAATTGGAGAGGTAGGTGAGGTAAATTCTGAAGAGATGGCATCTTGTGGGGGACTGGTGAAATTAGGTGATGGTTGAAGGAAGTTGAGAGGACAGTTGATACCAGGAATAGAGGTATCAGAGTTTTGAATTTGATGTTCTGGTTGGGAAGAAGTGAATAGAGGTTCAAGATCAATGTCAGACAGAACTTGTGCAAGTTCTGGTTGTGGTTCAATGAAATCAGATGGAGTGGGGTCAATGTCAATGTCAAAATCGTCAAGAGTTTGTGGTGAAGGTGATGGATTTTCATAAGGTTTAGGAGAAGATGGGGTTTCAGATGTTGATACCAATATGGATTCGACGATAGAAATGAAAGAAGAGTTACCTTTCTTTTTAGCAGCTTTAGCAGCTTTGGGAGTTTTCTGAGGAGTTCCTTCAGAGGCTTTTCTTTTTCTTGAAGTTCTGGGGGCAACTTCTAGAGGTGCTTGCCTGAGCTGTTGCAGAGAAACTTCTGGAAGGGTTCCATCAGCTTTACACGCATCCAGATATCTGAGAATAATTTCTAGATGAGAATCTGCTGAGAAGAGAGGAAAATCTTTCAGAGGTATTTTCCTGGTGGTGATGACTTCCTTAGAGATTAGGGTTGGATCCTTCTTGATGGTCTCAATGATTTTCATCTTCTTGAGGTTCTTTGCATTGAGAGGTCTTCCAGCAATAGTTTCAAGATCAGAGATTTCCTGAGCTTCCGTTAGGTGTTCTATCAGTTTATTCTCTGTTAAAATATATGAGATTAGTCTACCTAGAGGAATCCAATCTCTCTTGGTTCTTTCGTCTTCTCTTGTTTCCTTGACACTGTTCTTCAGATGATTGAATAGACAGTGAGGAAGATTCGCTTTGGTAAAGGTGGAGATGAGGTACAGAAGATACCGTTGATCGTTGTTGATGTAGTCAGACGAGCTTGAAGGTTTCCTATGATAGATACACCCAAGAATGATTCTGGCCCAAATTCTGTGACGATCCTTTAGGTCTTTGATTTTGTTGGAGTGTTGTCCGGAGGTGAAGATTTCCTTTGAGATAGTATTTAGATCAGTGCCTTTTCCATCTCACTGCATCTAATTCCTGATCCATCATGATCAATCAGCTTACCAATAAGATCTTCAGTGATGACAACCTTCTTTCCCATTACATACGAAGTTACTTGATGTTTTGAGACCGATGCAAAAATCCAGAATTCCTTAACGAGTTGGGGAAAAACTGGACCCATTAAGCGATTAAAGTATTTGCTCCATCCTTGAAACTCAACCTCAGGAGTTAGGTCATACCCATTATCTTTCATGCTTTCAAAATCAACGATGAGTTCACAGAGAACTTCAAGAGATGCAAAGGGAGTGAGAAGAGTTCTTGAGGGCTCAATGTACCTTTCTTCAATGACTTGGTCAGTTGATTCTTGAGACATTGCTTGTTGAGAGCTTTATTGAGAGCAGGAGGCCATTGTTCACAGACTTAGGGTTTTGGAAACACACAGAGGAACAAGAAATGAAGACAGCAAAACAAGAAATGAAAATAATACGGAGAAGGCGATAGAGAGCTAAGTGAGTGATAGTGAGCGTGTGAGGGTGTTAGAGTGACATTTATATAAAAGTGACCAAGAATTAAATAGCAATTAAAAACAATAAACATAATGATTAATAGCTGTAATGATTTCTGACAAGGGAGATAGCGTGAGAAAATTTGGGAACAGTTACCGATGTGACTTGGCGCCTCGATATGTCAACACAGACGTTTCAGTTTTCCATAGTTTGACACGTGTTCATCATCAGATAAAATTCTCGTAAATGTGAAAATCTTCAAGCTGATTCTTCATCCAGAGCATCTGAGTACTGCATCCAGCTGCAGCTATATATTCAGCTTCAGCCGTTGATAGTGCAATGGTGGATTATCTTTTGCTGGACCAAGAGATTAAGTTGTCTCCCAGAAACTGGCAGCTTCCAGAGGTACTTTTTCTTTCTATTCTGTCTCCAGCAAAGTCAGCGTCACAGTATCCTACCAATTTGTATTCTCTGTACTTTCTATAGCAAAGACCGAGATTAGTAGTACCTTTCAGATATCTGAAAATTCGCTTAACTGCTGTTAAGTGAGATTCTCTAGGATCTGATTGGAATCTAGCACAAAGACAAACGCTATAGAGAATATCAGGTATTGAAGCAGTTAAATAAAGGAGAGAACCAATCATACCTCTGTAGAGCTTCTGTTCTACTTTCTTACTTACCTCATCCTTTTCCAGAATGCTTGTGGGATGCATAGGAGTTTTGGAAGGCTTACTTTCTGACATTTCAAATTTCTTCAGAAGATCTCTGACATACTTGCTTTGATGTATGTAAGTTCCTTCTGGAGTTAGATTAATTTGAATTCCCAAGATGAACTTGATTTCTCCCATTAAGCTCATTTCAAATTCTTCCTGCATAGTCTTAGCAAATTCTTTGCCCAAGGAGCTTTTAGTGGATCCAAAAATTATATCATCTACGTAAATTTGACATATCAAAATGTGATTTTTAAATGACTTACAGAATAGAGTTGTGTCCACCTTCCCTCTGGTAAAATCATTTTCTAAGAGAAAGTTACTTAGTCTCTCATACCAAGCTCTGGGAGCTTGTTTTAGACCATATAACGATTTCTTAAGTTTATAAACATATTCTGGATGTTTTGTGTTTTCAAAACCAGGGGGTTGATGCACGTAAACTTCTTCATCAATGTAACCATTTAAAAACGCACTTTTAACATCCATCTGATAAAGAGTGATGTCATTATTTATAGCATAAGAAATTAAAAGTCTGATAGACTATAACCTTGCGACTGGAGCAAAGGTTTCTGTATAGTCTATTCCTTCTTGCTGACTATAACCTTGTGCAACCAGTCGTGCTTTGTTTTTGACCACTTCTCCTTGTTCATTCAGTTTGTTTCTGAAGACCCATTTGGTTCCAATGATGTTGAAGCCTTTGGGTTTGGGGACTAGATCCCATACGTCATTTCTGGTGAACTGATTCAATTCTTCCTGCATTGCAAGTATCCAATCGTTGTCTGAGAGTGCTTCGTCAATAGAAGTGGGTTCAACTAGAGAGACTAATCCCACTAGATATTCTTCAGTCTTTTTGAATGAGGATCTTGTTCTGATTGGGTCATCCTTCTTTCCCATAATTTTGTCTTCTGGATGTATTAGAGAGCTTCTGGATTGTCTTTTCTGGATGGTTTCTTCAGAATTAGAGTTTCCTTCTGTTGTGTTCAACTGTTCATCTGATGATCTGGTTTCAGTGCCTGTAATTTGAACTTCTATTTCTGCAAGAGATTCATCATGCTTTGGCTTTTGAAGGCCAAGCTTATCATCAAATCTGACACAGATGGATTCTACCACATTTCGTGTTTCTGTGTTATATACTCTGTATCCTTTTGAACGTTCAGAGTATCCTAACATGAAACATTTTTGTGCCTTAGAATCAAACTTGTTTAGAGGATCATTAGTGTTTAAGATAAAGCATGTGCATCCAAATGGATGAAAGTATGAAATGTTGGGCTTTCTGTTCTTCCACAATTCATATGGAGTCTTTTCCAGAATAGGTCTTATAGAGATTCTATTCTGAATGTAACACGCTGTATTAACTGCTTCTGCCCAAAAGTGTTTAGCCATGTTAGTCTCATTGATTATGGTTCTGGCTATTTCTTGTAGAGTTCTGTTCTTGCGCTCTACAACTCCATTTTGTTTTGGAGTTCTAGGACAAGAGAAATCATTAGAAATGCCGTTTTCATTAAAAAAAGTTTCTAAATTTTTGTTTTCAAATTCCCCACCATGATCACTTCTGACTTTTACAATTCTAAACTCTTTTTCATTCTGAATTTGGTTACAGAAAGTAGAGAATACAGAGAGTGACTCGTCCTTGTGTTTTAAGAACTTTACCCATGTCCATCTGCTATAGTCATCTACGATCACTAATCCATACTTCTTGCCACTAATGGATGCAGTTTTCACTGGTCCAAACAGATCTATATGCAGAAGTTCTAATGGTCTGGAGGTAGAAACAACATTTTTTGGTTTAAAAGAGGGTTTGGAAAACTTGCCTTTTTGACATGCCTCACACAGAACATCTGAGCTGAACTTCAGGTTAGGAAGTCCTCTGACCAGATTGAGTTTGTTAATCTGAGATATTCTTCTCATTCTAACATGCCCCAATCTTCTGTGCCAGACCCATTGCTCGTCGTCAGCAGACAAAAGACATTTTACATTCTGACTTTTTAGTTCAGAAAGTTTTATTTTATAAATGTTGTTCATTCTCTTTCCATTAAAGAGGATTGTTCCATCTTTCTGACTAACTGCCTTGCAGGAATTTTGATTGAAGATTATATCATAACCGTTATCACTTAATTGACTTATGGATAACAAGTTATGCATTAATCCTTCTACTAATAAAACATTAGATATACAGGGGAGAGTACCGTTACCTATGGTTCCCGAGCCAATGATTTTACCTTTCTGATTGCCTCCGAAACCTACATACCCTCCAGCTTTAAGTTCCAGACTTTGGAACATATGCTTTCTTCCTGTCATGTGTCGCGAGCATCCAAAGTCCAGGTACCATGATTGGTGTTTCAATCTTGCTGTTAAAGACATCTGCAACATATAAGATTTTATCCTTAGCTACCCATATTTCTTTGGGTCCTTGTTTGTTAGTGATCACAAAATTTTGATTGAGTTTTGGTTTCTCAATAGAATTTGAAGAGTAAGATTCACTAGTATATTTTATATCATGTTTGTGTCCATATGTGAAGTGAGAGTTTAAAGGAGCGTATTTTATGATCATATCATCCACTTGTTTAGGTTTATATGGAGATTCTCCTTTAGGATTAACATATCCTATGACTTTTCTCCCATTTCTACTAACTCCATAGATCATTAAAGCCATTTTACTTCTGTCTATGTTTTTAGCTAGAAATTTTTGAAAATCATAGTCGTAATGTTTTAAAATGTTATCAGAACTAGTGGGAACTACTGAGTCAGATTTTTTCTGAGATTTTTGAGATTCAAAAGAGTTGAGTTTTGAAATGGTTTCTTTTAATCCAGAATTTTCTGCTTTCAGTTTTCTGTTCACTTCAGACTCAGATACCAGATCATTTTTCAGATTCTTATATTTGAGCTGAAGTTTCTGATAGTTTTCAAGAATTTCTGACAGACTTTCTTCTAATTGAGATCTAGAGAATTTAGAGAATACCTCTTTAGTTTCTGAATCAGAGTCTGATTCTGATGAGTTGGAATCATCTGATATGTTGGCCATTAGGGCAATGTTGGCGTGTTCATTTTCTGATTCGGATTCTGCTTCAGAAGATTCCGAGTCATCCCAGGTAGCCATAAGACTTTTCTTTCTTTCCTTGTTGAACTTCTTATTTGGCTTTTCTTTCTGCAGCTTAGGACAATCACTTTTGTAGTGTCCAGGTTCCTTGCATTCGTAACACACCGCCTCTTTGTTTCTTGACTTTTTGTGTCTAGAAGATGGTTCAGAATGATTGCTTGATCTTCTAGAGTTTCTGAATTTCCTTTGCCTATTTTTCCATAGTTGTTGGATTCTTCTGGAAAGGAGTGATAGTTCATCTTCTTCGGAGGAGCCACCAGAGCTTTCTTCTTCTGCCTGAAAAGCTTTAGTTTCAGATTTATATTTAGATTTAAGAGCAACAGACTTACCTTTCTTCTGGGGTTCATCTTCTTCTAGTTCTATCTAGTGACTTCTTAGAGAGTTGATCAGTTCTTCAAGAGATATTTCGTTGAGGTTCTTGGAGAGCTTTAGTGTTGTGACCATGGGTCTCCACACTTTTGGTAAGCTTCTGATGATCTTCTTGACATGATCTGATGTTGAGTACCCTTTATTCAGAACTTTTAGTCCAGCAACCAGAATTTGAAACCTTGAGAACATTTTCTCAATTGTTTCATCTTCTTCCATTTTGAAGGCTTCATACTTCTGGATGAGTGACATAGCTTTAGTCTCTTTGACTTGAGTGTTGCCTTCATGCGTCATTCTCAGAGAATCAAATATGTGTTTGGCTGATTCTCTGTTAGTGATCTTCTCATATTCTGTGTGGGAGATTGCGCTGAGGAGAATCGTTATGGCCTTGTGATGATTTCTGAAATCTTTCTTCTGTTGATCCGTTATATTTTTCCTTTCAATCTTCTGACCGTCTTTTCCAACAGGGTGAGTGTAACCATTAGTTACCATATCCCAGAGATCGCCGTCATGAGCCAGAAAGAAACTTTCGATTAAGTCTTTCCAGTAATCAAAGTTTTCACCGTCAAACACTGGTGGTTTGCCACTGATTTTGTCATTGTAGTTCTGAACGGATTCCGCCATAGTGTTTTTCGTGAAGGATCTTTTATCTGACACGGTTAAGTGTTAGCACCCAGAACCAGGCGCTCTGATGCCAATTGAAGAAACGAAAAACACAAGAAGGGGGGTTGAATTGGGGTTTTCAAAAGTTAAAGCAAAAAAGACACATTGGTTATCCTGGTTCGTTTGAACTCAAACTACTCCAGTCCACCCGCCAAGGTGATTTCGCCTCTCTCTCTTGAGGACTTAATCCACTAATCAATTAAGATTACACAATCACAGAGACAACCGTCACTGTCTTCTTGAGTTTTAACCACAACTCGGTTTTCTCAAGGAATTTCAAATGAAAATAATATGCTTCTAATAAGCTTTATCACTACCGTGATGTTTACACAATATTTTTATCAAAAAAGAAAACAGATGAAAACTTTGATGATTTTGTATGAGCGCAAAGAGTGTTTTGGTCATCTGCAGGGACTCCTTTGTATAGATGAAATGATTTGATCCGTTACAGGTTGATAATAATGCCATTGAATGCTCTTTCCAAAAATACAGATTTTGTCTGGCACAATCCGTTACTTATGTGATACTCATAATTGTGGAGGATAGCGTATCAGAGGTTGCTTTGTTGAATTATCAAAGTTTCTGGCTTAATGCAACTTTGGTGTTGAAGCGTGAGACATTCTTCATCAGAATTTAGCTTGATTAGCACTTAGCTAGTTTAGAGCTTGTGATGCTTCCATATTAGAGCTTCGCATTATTAGAACTTCGCTTTGATTAGATCTTGTGATACTTCTATATCAGAGCTTCGCTTTGACTAGAACTTCGCTTAGATTAGAACTTCGCTTTGACTAGAACTTGTGATACTTCTATATCAGAACTTCTTTAAATTAGAACTTCCCTACATATCATAAAAAATGAATTAAGGAGCATCAATTTCTAAATAATATAGTGTTTGTTATCATCAAAACTATTTGAAGTGTAGAATCAATTCTTGTTCTAACAGATTCTATCTATCACATACATAGTATTAGGTTGATCAGGCCCAACACTACATAGTATGATATTAAGAGTCATGCTGGAAAGAAACACTTAAGAGGCAGAAATAGATTACTTATGATGTTTCAAGGCTAGGTCGAGGACACAACCAGGCTCTGATACCAACTGTAACGCCCTGTATAATATATATCTAGAATAATACAATACAAGCCCTTTATTTGGTACTGACACCATCATAAGTGCCTATTGGCATAATTCACATACTTGACCATTTCTAATACATAAATATAACCTATGGTACAAGACATGGAAATTAGCCAAAACAATAAAAACTAAGATCATTATACAATATTCCTCATTGTACAAGAAAATAATACACAGCGGAAAAAAAAAGCTCAACTAAGCTCCTCTTGAAACATCCAAGCATAGCTCCACTTGTAAATCAAACCTGCAAATACCTCCTGAAAATAATCAACAATAGTGGGGTGAGATACATCAAATCTCAGTGAGTTCCCTATCTTATGGATTCTCTCGGATTTACAGGGTTCTAACAATCCTAACTCAAGCCAAGGGGAAGGGAAATGACTTTGAGTACACAAATTTACACTATATGGAAACACGTTATTGAGCTCGTTACTCAAAAACATTCACTTATCGATAACCTTGTCAAGGCATCCCCTTTCTCCCACTCTCTTCTACGTCTAGAAGTAGGAACGAGTCATGGACCCTCGTAGATTTCTTGGCATACGAAATGGATTCAGAAATAAGGGACACATTATCACCTTAAATCTTCACTTCACACGGCCCGTACACCGTCACAAGTCTCTTTACCCGTAGGCTCCATTCGTACTATAACATTGGGAATCAAACCTACCAAGAAATCGTGCATTCATTACAGAGGAGCTCGTTACTCATGAAATGGCACATAATAGAATAATGGTTACGATATCATGATTTCACATACAACCATAATTGTATTCAACGTTTCTAAGTCACATTAGCCTTTAGGCCTCTTTTGCCTTTATCAATTAAACATAATAATTACACGTGTTCCATACTAGTGTTTCACTCATTTCTATACCATTCGATAATGGACACACGCCTCGGCCTCTTTTGCACGAGCGTTGTCATTATGTTATTCAACAATTTCCTAGCTCATTACTAGGTTCCACTATCAAGTTGTTATGGGGTAAGTTTCCTCACTCTACCTAATTCATATTTTAAGCATGCATATTCTCTTGATAATGTTTAACAACAATTTTAGGCAAAGCATATTACAATTGCACATTTTAGAATTTCATATAATAATTCAATCATAAGTTATACAAAGCATATTACAATTGTATAATATAATCACATATAATGATTCAATCACAAGTTATATCACCCTTAGGTTCCCTCCAATTTATTTAATCGAGTATCAAAATCAATACTTTCACTCTCATCCCGTAGGATATTTTCACAGCTTTCTAACGGCTATAATTATGCCTCGATCGGATTTACGATCCAAAAGATATGGAATTTACAAGAAAAGGGGAGCAGTTGCAAAAGTCCCAAGGGCGCCCGGCGCTCCATCCATCGCCCGGCGGCGTCCCCCTTCGCCTCTGCTTCGCCCGGCGAAGCAGGGGCGTAAACACTTCTTCAAAAACTTGAAAGTTATAGGGGCGTTACATGCTGCGCCTCTTGGGCATCGCCCGACGAAGTAGGGACGCTTGCCTCGAATCGCCCGACGCTCTGAGCACCGCTCGACGCTCTACACCAGAACAACCATGCTCAGTTGCGTTTTCTCTTGTTCCAATGGTTAAAAATCCATTTTCTCAACTCAAATCATCCCCAAACAGCACCAACAAGCATCATAAATATTCATATGCATATTATGATCATACTACACAATTTATATCGATTTTCAACCGTTAAATTCATGATTTTAGCAAGATTAAACGTTTTCTCACAATCTTAAACCTAACTCTAAAACTCATGAAACTCTACAACTAGAGTATCTATCTAGAACCCACCTGATAATCGAAGAGGAGTTTGATGAAGATGATCCATAAGCTTTTCTTCTCTCTTTTCCATTTTCTCTTCTTCACCTTCTCTCCTTCTCTTCTTTTCCTCTTCTTCTTTACTAACTTCTCCTTTCTCTTTCTTTCTAACAAATATATATATATATATATATATATATATATATATATATATATATATATATATATATATATATATAAACTTATTATATAATATAATCCAATAGAGTAAAATATCTCCCATTGATATTTTATCGTCTCACATCAATTGATCAATTATTAGAGTTACCTTAAAATACTCTCTTGAACTAATAAATATCAATCTGTCTTTTTCATAAAAATAATTGATCTCTTTAGAGTTCACCAGTTGCTCTATTGATCCCAATTGACCATACCTAAAACACTTAGATGATCTCATTAATTTATATGTTGTTGAACTAATATATATGTGTTGTTGATTAATTTATTTATATATACGCGAAAAATATAATTGTTATAAACGGGAACAATTTTAATTGTTCCAAATAGTGAATAATATAAATGTATCGATCAGATTTTCAAATATGTTAAAAGATTAATGGAAAAAATATTATTGTTATAAACGGAAACAACTTTATTAAATATGAAAATAAAACAATTATAACGGGAACATGAAGTTATTGATCAAAATATTGAATAATAATGGGAAAAAGTTTATTATTGGTTCTAATATTTTTTTGTAAATAATGTCAAAAACAAAAATAATACTTATATAAAAAAATAATATATTGTTGATTCAAATATTTTTATATATGGAATGAATTATAGGCACTAATTTATTATATCTTTTAAAAATAATAACTTTTTTGGTTGAACAATTTAATTTTTTTAATATCATTTTTATTATATTTTAGAAAAATGCGTGTACCATACCAGTACTCGTGTGAATGCACAAGTAGGTAGGATGATTTTTTTTTTAGCAATAGTAGGTAGGATGATTAATTGCTGCAAGTATGAACTCCATTTAGGTGTATCTATTGCAATTCAACTGTTAAAATAACGTGAGACATATAGATATGTAATAGAAACAACCCTTACAAAAAAACACTAATGAATTACACTAATCCCGTCTTGAAGGAGCCTACATGATGTGTAATAGAAACATATACATAATTGGATTTAATAACAACAACCGACTTTTATTGATGATAGAATATGATAACACCAAAAACAGTATGGTAAACTAACCAGAGAATGAGATAAACGAAAATGCAATTTAATGAAGTAGCATTTAAAATAGATAGAATAATAATATGACTAATCTGTTACTGAAGAACGAAAAATTGTTAGTGAAAGAGAAGGCATTTTAATGAAGAAGAGTAGAATGTGATCTCACAAAAACAATATGATAAACTAATGAATCGCACAAATCAGAACTTGTTATCGAAGAATGAAAATTTGAGCAACAAAGGAGAAATAATGATCCTCCAAGGGATTCTCCTTTCACACAAAAAAACACTTCAAAAAATTTAGGATAGTATTTTAATTAAAAATATGATAATATAATTAACCAATAGCAGCAGTAATATCACTAAAATTCAAGTAAAATTAAAATATTTAATGTATATAGCTATTGTAATATTAATATTTTTTAATGATTGAATAGCAATTAAGAAAACAAAATGCAAGAAGAGAGTAGACCAGAAAAACCAAAGATATAGTAGAAAACAAATAAGTGAAGCCCAGAACATAAGTTGTACCTATTGAAGAAGAGAGTTCTGATAGAAGGGTTTGTACGTATTGAAGAAAACATAAGCTATAGGAGATAAATGAACTCCTCTATTTATGAGTGCCTCCATCAGATCTTCAGAGATCCATTCTCAGGATAGAGCCTCTAAAATGTCCTGTAGTGTCTTGCCACTATCACAAAAGAAACTTATCAGTTAAAGTAATGATTGGGAATTCACTGTTTTTAATATGTTGATGTGGATAAACAGTTAATAGTTAAACATGAATTCAATGTTTGTTGATAACAACTTTTTAGATGTTCAAAGAAACTTTTTAAAAAGTGAAATTTAATTAAAATGCAGGGTCTTCCATTGTGAGCTTTTAACTTACCTGTGGTTTTTGACTTCAATATCGGCATCGGGATTCATTAGCCTAAGTTCATCTAAATACAAAACAGATTATTAGTTCAAAGATACAAATCATGATTTCAACTACCATGTATATACGCATCACAAAAAAATACACTAAGAGCAAACTTATGACAAATTATTGAAATGGAGTTTAGTAAAAATAAACAAATTGCCATAATTAACGTATTTTTTTGAGATGCAGTCATTTATTCTAAATGTATTTTAAAAATGTTCATTAAAAAACAATATTGTAATAACCATAGCATATATAATCAACATAATCACTTATATGATAAGTGATTAAACTATAATCACTTAATTAATTATCTCATAATTAAAAGAGAAACAAACTAACCAACTTGAGCTGAAGAACCATTTAGATCAGTCAACACAATTCTTGATAATCCATCTTTATCTTGAAACACATTCAAAGGCATTTGTACTGAAAAATCTATCGATTGCTGCAACCTAAACGCTCTGTAGTTACTCACAAACGGCTTCACTTTCACTCTTCTCCAATCTACAAACTGCAACAAATGAAATAGGTTTTTCATAAGAATATTTTTTGGGTTGGTCAGATTGAGAGTCTTTCTACCATAAGCCAAATAACAAAATTTGAAATCACAAAACTGTGTATTAGAAAATGTTGCTTCAATGGCTCAGCTTTCAGATCTCAGCTCGCAAATGTTACTTCATACTAATCACATTCAATAATAGTAGTAATAATAATAACATCAACAATAATAGTTGTAAATAAAAAGAGATTCAAAATTGTACTTGGAGGTGAAGTGGTTTAAGGTATTCAATAGATTCATCTAGCATTGAAGCCTTATCAGTCTGTCACATACACATGGAAACAAATAATCCATAATAGTAACAATAATAATAATAATAATAAGGAATTAAAAACAAACACACACTAACGCAAACAATGAAGATGGTTGGATAACACCAAACAGAAGTGACAAGGGTAGAAGGACCATGGAGAAGAATATGCAGAGCTTGAATACAAGGTATGAAAACCAATTTACTCCCCTTGGGATTAGAGAATGTCCAAGTGGAGATATATTGGTAGATCCATGTTAGCTAGCTAGAACGTTAGGGGCATTAATAAGGCAGCTAGGCACAGAGAGATCAGCTCCTATCTCTCAAGTTTCAATGTGCCTATATGTGCATTATTAGAAACTAGGGTGAAGAAATGCAATGCAGACAAAATTAGAAGAGTTTTTGGTACAAGATGGAGATATATAGATAATTATGAGCAACATGAGAATGGTAGGATATGGGTGCTTTGGAATCCGACTAAAGTTTCTGTGAGAGTCCTAAAGACTCATGAGCAATTTATACATATGGAGATTATTGAGACTGGTCAAGACTGCAATTATCTACTTACTATTGTGTATGCAGCTAACCAACTTAACAGAAGAAGAATTCTATGGAAAGCCATTGAAGATATAGGGGAAACTATTAGGGGCCCATGGATGGTTATTGGGGATTTTACTAATGTTCGAACCAGCCAAGATAGAATTGGAGGAAGAGAAGTTACTGAGACAGAATACACGGATATGGTGGATATGATGGCCATAACTGGTTTATTTGAGGCAAATACTGTGGGACCTTATTTCACTTGGAATAATAAGCATGCTACAGGGTTCATCCAATCAAGAATAGATAGAGCTCTAGGTAATGGACAGTGGTACCAGACATTTCCAAATGCTATTGTGAAAAACCTTCAACCTAACATTTTAGATCACACACCTGTTAAGGTCAGCTGCCAGCCCCCACAGACTAGAAGAAGGTCTTTATTTAAATTTATTAACTGTGTAGCAAAGGATCAGGAGTTCTTAACTGTTGTAGAAGAGGCTTGGAAAACAAAAATCCAAGGTTCACCTATGTATATCTTATGGGAGAAACTGAAAAATCTTCAACCGAAAATGAAATATCTGAATAAAAAGTTCACCAGGATGCAGGAGAGGATCAACACAACCAGGGAGGAGCTTCATAAAGCACAAGAAAATTTGACAAGTGATGACAACAATGCTCAGACTATCAGATTGATTAAGGAGAAAACTGATCAACTTATTCATTTGAATCAATTGGAGGAGGACATCCTGAAGCAAAGATATAAAGCCACTTGGATTCAACTTGGGGATCAAAACAGTGCATACTTCCATGCTTTGGTAAAGGAAAGAAACAGGCAGAATACTCTTACAAGAATGCGCAGCTTGGATGGTAAGGATCTAAATGGACATCAGGAATTGGAAAATGAAATTTTAGAGTTTTATGGTGGGCTTGTTGGAACTGAAAAACATTGTATGAAAGGGATTGATGTTGCAACTATTAGAAAAGGGAAAACATTGCCTAGAGATGCAGCTCAAATGCTAATTCAAGATATTGAGGATGTTGAAATTTGGGAGGCTCTCAGTAGCATAGGGAATAACAAGGCTCCTGGGATAGATGACTATAATGCCTTCTTTTTTAAGGAGACTTGGAATGTAGTGAAAGATGATATGAAGGCAGCTGTCAAGGATTTCTTCAACACTAGTATAATGTACCCTGCAGTGAATTGTACCCTTGTTACTCTCATCCCCAAGAGTCCAACTGCATCAACAATTAAGGAGATGAGACCTATTGTTTGTTGTAGCACGATTTATAAGGTGATATCAAAGATTCTAACTTCCAGGCTAGCCAAAGTTATTGGTAATGTAGTGGATGAATCCCAATCAGCCTTTGTGCCAGGGAGAAACATCCAGGACAATGTGATTCTTGCTCAGGAGCTGGTTAGAGGGTATGGGAGAAAACATCTTTCACCTAGGTGTATGATACAACTGGATATTCAAAAGGCGTGTGATACGGTGGATTGGCAATCCTTAAAGCAAATTTTGGTGGAGCTTGGTTTTCCTATGAAATTTATTAAGTGGGTTATGGCTTGTGTTTGTACTGTTTCGTATAGATTTTCTGTCAATGGAAACCCAACAAAGTTACTGAAGGCGGGAAGAGGGTTAAGGCAGGGGGACCCCATATCCCCACTGCTTTTTGTACTAGTTATGGAGTACTTGCATAGAACTTTGCATACCCTACAGCACAACCCTAATTTGAATTATCACCCCAAGTGTGAGAAGTTGAAAATAATAAATTTGTTTTTTGCAGATGATATATTAGTTTTCACTCGTGGAGATAGCACTTCACTGAGACTCATAATGTCAAAGATTCAAGGATTTTCGGATGCAACAGGCCTTTATATCAGCCAGTCAAAGAGTAAGCTCTTTGCAGCAGGGGTGAATACAGATGAAGCTGAGAATCTGCTTAACCAGACGGGTCTAATAGCAGGGGCCCTCCCAGTAAAATACCTGGGAGTCCCTTTAACCAGTAGAAAACTCAATATACATGCTTGCCAACCTCTTATTGAGAATATGATGAAAAGAATGACACACTGGAGCACCTGTTTACTGTCTTATGCAGGGAGGATGCAGCTTGTCAGGAGTGTGATTCTAGCCATTGGAAACTATTGGTTATAGGTTTTTCCTCTTCCTAAAAAGGTGCTCTATCATATTGAATCGATGTGTAGAACCTTTTTGTGGACGGGAAAGCAAACTAAAAGTAGAAAAGCTCCTATTTCTTGGAGTCGGGTATGCGACCAAGTTGCTATGGGAGGAATGAATATGGTGTCCCTAGAAGAGTGAAATATAGCCACATTAGGTAAGTTATTGTGGAAGATCTGGATAAATAAGGATGTGTTGTGGGTTAGATGGGTCCATCACTACTATCTGAAGCGGGAGGATATGCAGACGTATGTTCCGGGTCCGACTGCATCGTGGATGATTCGAGCAACTTTCAAACATAGAGACAAGCTGAAAAATGCGGACTGCTGGCAGAATTTCGCTGCTACGGGAAGATACAAAATAACAACTATGTATCATGGTATCAAGGAGTTAAAACCAAAGGTTGATTGGAGATTTCTTTTATATGGCAATCTAGCAAGGCCGAGAGCTATATTTACACTATGGATGGCATGCCATAACAGGTTGACAACTAAGGATAAAGTACGTAGATATGGAATCGTGACTGATGAAGATTGTGTTTTTTGTGGAGCCCCAAAAACTATCCAGCATTTGTTGTTTGAATGTGCAGTGACAAACCTTCTATGGAAAAACCAATTACAAACTATATCAGTAAGGCATCATCCTTATGGCTGGACTGATGAACTGAAATGGGTTGCGAGTTATGCAAAAGGTAAGGGCAAGAAGACAAGACTACTGAAAACAATTATGGCAAAAACAATCTATCATGTGTGGACTATTCGTAATAAGAAAGTGTTCCAACCGGAAGGTCGGCATGATCTTAAAGATGTGGAGATTCGAACAATGGTTCTTCAAAGGGTGGAGAAGAACACCAAGATACTTGAGTATTGTCAAAGGATATCTTATAATTTCTAGTTTTTATTCCTATTTGTCGTGTTGAAGCCTGGATCACTTTGATCGGCATATTTGTAATAACTGTTTTTTGATAAATATAATTACTTATTATTCAAAAAAAAAAAACAAACAAACACACCCTTTAAACCAAAGGTTAAAAAAACACATACACCTTGTTAGAATTAGGTATCAGATTTTGTAAAGCCTTCATTTTCTCATTGATCCTAGTCCTCCTTCTCTGCTACTCTACTTCTCTTTGAAGAACTTCTAGAAGCAAAATATTTTGTTGGAGCTTCTTCTGTCAATACTTCAACACCCTCCTATAAAAAAATACAATTTTTATTTTTAACCTATAATCAAATCCCAACCAAAGCAACAAAATGACAAATTTATCAGAATCAAAATGTTGTACATAACCCCCACTATAAAAAAGCAAGAATCAAAGTTATATTCTTTTTAGAGCACACAACAAACTCAGTCAATAACCAATGTCAACAACCTGCCATTAGTGATGAGAAATCCATTTGCTGCTTTGTTCCATAGTTATATTTGTCAAGAATCATACATTCATACAACTAAAATCCTGAATACAAAATCAGAGCAAAATTTGATAACTATCCAGTGAAGATGAAATGTTGCTGAGAGGCTTTTTCGGTGGGAGACAGATTTTTGTAGTGTTGTTTCAAACCAATTCAAATTTTTCAGAGCACAAATGGAGTGAGACGAATGAAATCTAAAGCGGTGGTACCAATGTCTTTTGGTATTGGAAAAAACAAATTGGATGCATGTCAAGTCTCAGCAAAAGGAGCATTGGTAATTGTTCCCCAAAAACCAAATAAAGGGTAAACGAAAAGTACATTTTGATTGTGCATGGAGTTGTTCAATTACTGTTTGAGGAAAATATAGTGTAACTAATGCAATTAGTGTTATTTGTTTTCAAATAGCCCATCATTTAATTGGAATTAGTTCATATTAGACACCAAATACCCCTAATTGTGTGACATGGCAACATTTAGGCAAAGGTTATGAAAGTGATATCCAGAACAACGAAAGTTCCTATATTATAGATGGGGTAGAAGTTTTTTTATTTAGAGAGTAAGGATGTGTGTATTTTGATAACCATAATGGTAGTTATATAGATGGATAACTATAAATTTAAAAATAGTTGGTTAGAAAATAGGAAGTTATAAAAGGGTAAATTTGAAACAAAAATAGGCATGTCCCACTACGCTAAAAAAGTGTTTAAACGGCACTTAAAAGACAGCGCTTCTATAAAAAAGCGCTGCTAAAAAGAATAAAAAAATTTCGCTAAAAAAAAAGAGCCTTAAAAGAAAGACTTTAGAAAGCGCTTTTAAAAAGCGCTGTAAAAGACTGCCACCTTAGACCACCTTAGAAAGCGCTTTCCAAAAAGCGCTGCTATAGGTGTCACTTTAGAGAGCGCTTCTAAAAAGCGCTGTCTAAAGGCCACCTTAGAAAGCGCTTTTATAAAGCGCTCTTATAGGCCTATAATTATTTTCACTTTAGAAAGCGCTTTCTAAGGAAAAGCGCCCTCTAAAGTCCTTTACTAATTAAAATATAAAAAAATTATAAACATTTTCAGAGACACTTTTATTCATTTTCTCTCTCGACCGTTTGTCTAAAACCTTGCCGTCGTTCTTGTCATTGCCATTGTCATTGCCGTTCGTGAAAACGTTGTTGTTGTTGTTCTTATTCTCTTATCATTCATTTCTCTTTTATTATTCATTTCTCAAATCATTCTGAAAACGAAAACGAATAAGGTACTCTTTTATTATTCATTTCTCTTTTATTATTCATTTCTCTTTTACTATTCATTTCTCTGAAAACGAAAACGAAAAAGTTTTCACGATGAGGATAAAAGCTTCCTCTTTTATTGTTGCAGAATCTTTTTTCTTTTATTTTTCATGTATATTTTTACGAAAAAGTATTTTTTTTTATAATATGTTCATTGTGTTATGCATTCATGATACAACCTAGTTTTGTGGAAGGTATTTTCATAAGGAAGCTAATATTAAAGTATCTTCACAACTATTATTGAAATTGTGAAGGTTATTTCATGACTATTAAATATTTTCTACTGTATATTTGGCAAAGTTGATTAGTATAAACAACCTAGTATTTATTGAAATTGTATTTCGCTAGTTGTGTTGTGTTTGGTCTATCCTTTTTTTCCAAGTTCATTTCTTTTATTTTCTAGAACTTGTGACTTTTTGTTATAAGTTTATTATCTACTTTATACTTATGTAGGTGTTTACCTCTAATTGTTGCTTGTTTGTGATTACATGTTGCCACTTATCAAGTTATGACTCATAATTGGTCAATTAATGATATTTCATTTTATGATACGTATATAGGGGTTAATTGTGTTCAAAGTGTGAAAGTCGGATCGTTTCCCTACAGGTATAACATTTTTTCTTTTTGTTTTTGTTTAGTTTAATTAGTATAACTATGGATAAGAAATGGATGTCTTTAAGTCGATTGTCGAAAGAGTACGACAATGGGGTATCGGAATTCGTTAAGTTTGCTATTGCGCACGCCAAAGACCCCAGTCGAATGATATGTCCTTGCTTGGGTTGCTGTTTTGGGAGTCGGGTTGACGCGGTTCAGTTGGCATCGCATTTATTGAGGAGTGGAATTGATAGAAGTTATACATGTTGGAATTTGCATGGTGAGAAAATTAACGGGAATGTTGAATCGGGGGATAATATGACCTACGCTTCATACGACAATGGCACAGATACATACGATTCTGATCGAGTCGAAGAGATTACAGAAGCACTTGAAGAAGATCTTAAGGATTGTCCTAAAATGTTTGAGAGGTTGGTAAGCGATGCAGAGAAACCGTTGTATAATGGTTGCACCAAATTTACAAGATTGTCTGCGGTATTAAAGTTGTACAACTTAAAGGCGGGCAATGGATGGTCGGATAAAAGTTTCACAGAATTATTGGTCCTTATGAAAGATATGCTTCCAGAGGATAATGTTCTTCCCAATCGAACATATGAGGCCAAAAAGATGTTGTGCTCTATTGGCATGAGCTATGATAAGATACATGCCTGTCCAAACGATTGCGTATTATTTTGAAATGAGTATGCATCGTTAAATGAGTGTCCTAAATGTGGTGTCTCTCGATATAAGAAAAAGTTGTCTCCAGCAAAAGTCTTATGGTATTTTCCTATAATTCTGAGATTTAGACGCATGTTTTGTAGTGAGACCGATTCAAGACACTTGACTTGGCATGCAGATGAAAGAATTATTGATGGAAAGTTTCGACATCCGGCAGATTCACCACAGTGGATGAAAATTGATGATGATTATCCTGAATTTGGAAAAGAAGCAAGAAACCTTCGCTTGACATTATCTACTGATGGAATGAACCCACACAGTATTCAAAGTATCTCACATAGCACTTGGCCTGTGATCATAATGATTTATAACCTACCTCCATGGCTATGTATAAAGCGTAAGTACATGATGTTATCTATGTTAATTTCTGGGCCTAGACAACCAGGGAATGACATAGACGTATACTTGGCACCCTTAATCGAAGATTTAAAATTTTTGTGGGAGAACGGTGTGGAGGTTTATGATGGGTATAGGAAAGAAAGTTTCAACTTGAGGGAGATGTTGTTTGGCACAATTAATGATTTTCCAGCATACGGAAATCTATCAGGGTATAGCATAAAAGGTCAATGTGCGTGTCCTATTTGTGAAGATAAAACAGATTGGACGCGATTGGAGTTTGGTCAGAAGAATGTCTTTCTCGGTCATCGTAGATTCTTATATTCTAATCATCACTATCGTGGGTGGAGAAAAGCATTCAATGGAGAGGCAGAACATGGTAGAGCTCCAACTATATTAACAGGTGATCAAATTTTTGAAAAGGTGAAAGATGTGACAACTCAGTTTGGAAAGCCTTTTGCACATACACTTGTCAAAAGGGGGTGGAAGAAGAGGTCAATTTTTTTTGACCTGCCATATTGGAAGTCGTTGTATGTAAGACATTTTCTCGATGTTATGCATATTGAAAAAAATGTATTTGACAGTGTTATTGGTATGTTACTCAATATACCAGGAAAGTCTAAGGATGGCCTTAAAGCAAGAAAGGACTTGGTACATATGGGGATAAGAACTGAATTAGGACCCTTGAAGAAAGGAAAACGAACATATCTACCACCTGCTGCGTATACTCTATCTAGAAAGGAGAAAAAAGTATTGTGTAAGTTTCTAAGTGAAGTTAAAGTTCCAGAAGGATACTCTTCAGATATTAGAAGACTTGTGTCTATGAAAGACCTCAAGTTAAAGAGTTTAAAGACGCATGACTGCCATGTTATAATGGAACATTTTCTACCAATAGGTATACGTTCTATTCTGCCAGAAAAAGTAAGAAGCGCAATAACTAAATTGTGTTTTTTCTTCAAGTCAATTTGCAGTAAGGTGATCGATCCTGCGATCTTACCAACATTGCAAAAAGAACTAGTTATTACTTTGTGTGATCTTGAAATGTATTTTCCTCCCTCGTTTTTTGACATAATGGTTCATCTAGTTGTTCATCTAGTGAAAGAGACACAATTGTGTGGACCGGCTTATATGAGATGGATGTACCCTGCTGAACGTTATATGAAAATATTAAAAGGGTATGTGAAAAACCGAAGTCGACCAGAGGGTTGTATTGTCGAACGCTACATTGTTGAAGAAGCGGTTGAGTTTTGTACTGAATATCTGTCCAATGTACAATCAATTGGACTCCCCAAATCTCATATTGTTGAAAAAAAAAAGGAAAAAAGTTAATTGGAAATGAAGTTGTGACAGTATCAAGGGTCGAACGGGATCAAGTGCATTCGTATGTTCTGCACAATGAGAATGAGGTTGAGCCATATGTTGAAATGCACAAGGATGTTCTCCGAGGTTTAAATCCGAATAGAAATGAGAATTGGATAGTACGAGAGCACAATCGAAGTTTCATACCTTGGTTTAAGGATCATATTTATTCAAAGTATTATTCAGACCGTGATTCAATAACAGAAAGGTTGAGATGTTTAGCATATGGTCCAAGTATGGTCGTGTTTTCTTATAGCGCATACGCAATTAATGGATGCACATTTTATACCAAAGAACAAGATGATAAAAGTACTATGCAAAATAGTGGTGTCACTGTGGTAGCTGAAGCAATGCACATTTCAAGTGTGAAAGACTTAAACCCCAAATTTGCAAATCTGTCATATTTTGGGGTTATCGAGCGCATTTGGGTGTTTGATTATGAGAAGTTTCAGATTCCTATATTTCGTTGAAAGTGGGTTGAAAATAATAATGGCATACGGATGGATAAGTCAGGATTTTTGCAAGTGGATCTTAATAGGGTGGGGTACAAAGATGAGCCTTTTATTCTAGCCTCTCAAGCTAAACAAGTGTTGTATGTCACTGATCCGACAAGTACAAAATGGTCTATAGTGCTTTTATCTAACAAAGTAATTCATGAAAACGTTGGAGATCAAGGTGATATTGATGTTGATATTGAATCATTTACTAGAAATGATCAAGATGAAAATATTATAGCGAATGAATCATATACTAGAAATGATCATAATTAGGGTATTTGGATCAATCCAACCGTCCGTGTTGTTAAGAGACGGGTAGAACATACTCCAAACAAGAAAAGAAAGAGACGTTAGTGAAAAAGGTACTAGTTGTAAAATTATAGCTTATATCATTCAATATAGCTTATATCATTCAATAGATTAGGATTATGGATTTTTATATTTGTCATTTAATTTCTGTTTTTTTCTTTCTTACAGGTCAAATGTCTAGTAACCAGGAAGATACGCACGAGTAGCACGGGCTAGAGCAACCAATATTACATGGGTCAAAGTGGAGATTCCTTCAAATGGGACAATTGGTGATTTCTATCACGGTATGCATGGTTTTATAACTTAGGATTTATTTTAATATTTATCGGATATGTCATATAAATAATTTATTACTTTTAACTAAATAATGCGTATTTTGTTTTGTTATGTAGTATTTCGATGATATGGCGTGTCCTTATTACACGAGGAAACAATTGCAAGATACTAAGGAGGAATTGTGCAAATTTTTTATTGCAAGAAGAATTCTTTCTTGATTGTATAGTTTTGTGAATGTAAATTCTAGTTTATTGAAATGTAAATTCTATACTGGTTTATTGATGGAAATGGTAAATTCTATACTGGTTTCTAGTTAATGTAAATTCTAGTTTTGAAATAGAATTTGTTGATGGAAATGCATATCCATACTGGTTTATTGAAATGTGAATTATACAGGTTTATGGAAATGTGAATTATACAGGTTTCTGCATAAAAAAAATGGTTAAAATGGGATTTTAAAAAAAAATCTTCAAAATTTTACGTAGACAAAAGACAGCGTTTTTAATAAAAAAACGCTGTCTAAGATTATACATTAGACAGCGCTTTTGAAAGCGCTGTCTAAAGTCCAGCTTTAGAGAGCGCTTTTAATGAAAAAACGCTCTCTAAAAGTATTAAAAAAAATCAATATACGTATACATTAGATAGCACTTTCTAAAGCGCTGTCTAAAAGCACATTTAGAGAGCGCTTTTGAAGGAAAAAGCGCTTTCTAAAGTTTATAAAAAAAAAAAAATTTAATTTTTAACGTATACTTTAGACAGCGCTTTTAAAAGCGCTGTCTAACGTCCCCTTTTAGAGAGCGTTTTTTCATAAATAAAAAAGCGCTGTCTTTACCTACGACAGCGCTGGCTTAGACAGCGCTTTTAAGCGCTGTCATAGGCAAAAAAAAACGCCCTCTTTTTCCTTGTTTGGCGTAGTGTCCAAAGTTTTGTATTCTCTTTATATATAGTTATAGACCAAAATTTTGTATCCTCTTTATATATAATAATAATAATCTTAACTATATATAAAGGAGATAGAAGATTTTGGACTGACCTATTTTCGCTCCCATTTTATTCTTTAAAATACAATTTATTTAATTAAAAAATTAAATATTGATAAAAACATGCCGTTTTTTAAGAGAAGTTGTGTTATTCCAACAAATAAAAGTGTATAACTTTCATAGTTGGTTTTTAAACTCTCAAAATGTATCTGCACATGTATATTTGGCAATGGTATTTGGGATGGTTTAAGACTGTTTTTGAAAATTAACTTCCTCCCTAAAATGTTTTGAAAAATTAAAGGAAAATATCAGAAAAAATCCTTCTACCATGGACATCCATTCTCCAATGAAACAATCTATCATGGTATCTCCTGTCAGGTTTTCTCTGCTTTTAGTTTCTAACTCTTATAATTTGATTCTCAATTTCTTTTTCTTCTTAAAATATAAATCAATATTCACTCATTTGAATATTTGTTTTTTAATTGGAATTCTTTTCTGTTTCAGTTTCTGATGGAACGTAAATCATCTGAAAGACCAAAGCAAATCATATGAAATTAGTACAGTTAATTTTTTGTATTTTTGAAAAATACATTATTTTTGAAAAAATATATAATTTTTGTGTTTTGAAAAACAAAACGATTTTTTGTATTTTCTAAAAGAGTCTATTATTTATTTTTGGGAAAAATGGTTTTTTATATATCCGTGAAAAATAGATTTTTTATTTTTTTAAAAAAAATCTATTTTTTTTTATTTTCAATTTTTTTTTTGTTTTCAAAAATATTTGATTTTTTGTATTTTCAGAAAAAAAATCGATGTTTTTTTTATTTTTGGGAAAAATGATTTTTTTAACCAATATTTTTATATTGAAAAAATCAATTTTTTATATCAAAAAAATCAATTTTTAAAAAATATAAATAATCCATTAAATCAATAAAATATTTTGAATGTATTGAATTAATTCATGTATATAAATAGATGAATTTAGTTCAATTCATTAACTTACTTTTTATGTAGCAGATAGATTAAATAAATTTTTTGTCTTTCAATTATCATCCCTAATTTTTTGTCTTAATGCATATAGTATTACTTTTTATGAAGTGAAGAAATATCATATCACATCTTGCTCTACCATTTGTAAGCCTCATTTTTTTTCTCTATGTAATTAATTCACGGAAAAATGATTCAACAAAATCAACAATAATTTATTTACTTTTAATCTTCTCTCAACATCAAGACAAAACATCTTATTCAAATATTTCATACACTAACAAAATGTTATCTAGAAAAACCGTGCGAAAGACGGAAAGAGTTTTGATAATATTCCACATCCAGTTTTTGAAATTTAAATCAATAAATGAAAAACATTTTTGTCTAATTATTTGAAGGAAGTAAAGTAATAAGAAGCAATTGAAGGAAAAGAAATGGCAAAATTGGAAGCGGGGGTGATAATAGCAATGAAAGGCCATCCAGGGACTGGGAAAAGCACCTTAGCAAAATCCATAGCTTCTTCTCTCAAAATCCCTCTAATCGACAAAGACGATATCAAAGACTGTACCCTTCCTCTTCGTTTAACCTCACCCGCTTCTCTTCTCAACGACCTATCATACGACGCCATCTGGCAGATTGCTTCCACTCAGCTTAGCGTCGGTCTCAGCGTTGTTCTCGACTCTCCTCTTTCTCGGAGGGTTCACTTCGACCGTCTCCGTCAACTCGCCGCAGAGTTTGGTGCTTGTCTTGTTATCGTAGAGTGTAGGCCGAGTGACCGTGAACTGTGGCGACGGAGGCTTGAGGAACGCGGTGGGGGTGGGGGAGGACATAAACCGGCGACATGGGAGGATTTGGAGAAGCTTCTAGAAGAGTATGGAGGTTGCAGTGAATACGATGTGGCCGATGTGGCGAGGATGGTGGTGGATACAACCGCGCCGGTGTCTTTGGATCAGTTGTGTTCGGATGTTTTGGAGTTCATTTTCTCTCACGCTGCTAAGAACACTCTGGCGATTTAGCTGCGAGTCTTTTGTGTTGATAGCAATAGCTGTATTATGACTGAAAATATGTAAATAAATAAATATGTATTATGTAAGGTTTAATGCTCCTTGTGTATATTGGGAAATTTTACATTATAGAAATGTTTGTATTAAAAAAAGTGCTCATGTATTGGAACAAAAATATGTATATAAATTGGATGGTTTTGAGTTTCAATGTACTGAAGCCAATATTTAGCATGGTGGATAGGATGGATTAGAAATGTTAACACTTCGACGTAGTTTAAGTGTGTCAATGAAAGAATATTTGAAATGACGCGCGTTGTATTACTGTTGACAGGAGATTTCTACCAAGGGTAGAAAGATGAGAGGAAATTCAACAAGTTGACACCAAGGGACTTTCAAGGCGTCGATTCGACATAGGTCAAGTAGGTGCGTCATGTAACACCCCATTTCTACCCATCGAATAATATAAAATCAGAGTTACAAATTTTCAACGTACATATGGAATGTTACACTTTCTACTTAAAAACAACCACAATTATTCACCTGGAAAACAAATACATAACACATAATGTCGGATGAACCGATAACAACCTACTCAGTCTTTAAAATAAAACAACTGTCATTACTACGCAGCGGATTCACAAAAATTCAACTTTGATAACATACCATCTTTGTTCACATAAAACAACTTCAAAACAAAAAGTCTTTAATGAAAACAACTTAAAATTCAGCAACAATACTAAAATCAACAATAAAGGAAACATGCGTTCATCCCCCCGAGTGTTACGTATCAGAGCGACGACACCGACTCGAACTAATGAAGGTAGATAGCCTTCACTCTGGATTACCTGCAGGATGGCGTATAAACCATCACCAACCACAGAAAGGGTGAGATATCAAACAATATAATCGGGTATATGATAAACAATATATTAAATCAGATTGTATAAAACCACCACTTCACAACATTACCATCAACATTAATCAACCACACAACAACAATTTATGCAACATGGAATGCGACTCAGAAAATGAACATGCATGTGGTACCACTGGAGCAGAACTCCCAACTTAAAAATCTGCTAATTAATAGAGGCGTCAACAAGGCATGAGCCTTCAACTTAATTTGCCAATCCAGGCCAACTTACCGAACATCAGCTCCAACTTGATATGCTATGTATGCAACAACAGTATGAACACACCAGCAACTACAACAACCATTACAACCACAATTCAACTTTGGCATTAAGCCTACAACTTAATTCTTGCCAATAATTAGAGGCAATGCAACATAATTCACACCTGTTAAATTATTCTTCTACTAATTTATCACTGTTACTGCTACTGAAAATACTACCTGCTAGTTCATACCTTTGCTGTCATTTTTCTATTACTGAAGCTAATAACAGTGGCTACATTATTTTTCTGCTTACTGTTACCAACATGTTATTAATATTCTAAACAATTATTATTTTTCCTGCTAACTCATTATTAATATTCTACACAAGTATTATTTTCCTGCTAATGTTACTAACATAATTATGTCATTATAATATTTCAAACCATTAAAATATCTCTTGTCAGTATTAATATTCTAACCAAATAATATCCTAATCAAATAAATATTAATATTCTAACCAAATAAACACCCACACACACTAACCAAATAAACACCCACGCACACAGGTGGCTTGCGCCACCTCTCACACACACACACACACACAGGTGGCTTGCGCCACCTCACTCACTCACACAAGGGTGGCTTGCGCCACCCCCTTTTTTTCTTCTTTAAATCAATCCAATCCAAAATAATTCCGATCACAGACCCAAACAACCCACCATTTTCAGCGACATTACGCAAAGATAACAACCAGATACCAAAACAATAGAAATTAGGTATATTTCTCGACACAATATACACACAATGATCATTCTATACAAACCCAAATTCCCACATACTATTCATCAAATACCCTATTATAGAGTCAGCACCCCACCCTTACCTTGGATTGAAGGTCGCTCTACTCTCCGATTGGATTCCCGTTCTCGTAGCCTCTCCGTGTTCCGTTTCCAAACCCTTGTTCCTCTTCTCCGTAACTTCTATGGTCTAACTGCTACTTCCCTCTTTCTCTTAATTTTAATTACCTAATATAATAACACTATTATTCTATTTGTTTTATTGGGCCTCAGTTCTACACCCCCACTAATTCTACTTCTAATCATCAAAGCCCAAATAATATAATCTAGTATTATTTCTAATACTATATCTACAACTTAATCAGTTTAATTAAATTAATCCAACTAAAGCCAACACAACTTAAATCAATTAAATTAATTCAACTAACACCGACATAGCAACTCAACACAACATTTTCGACAACCAACACAAATCAAACAAATAATACGAAGATATTTAATTAAATAATTAATTAAATAACCAGGCGTTACACGTCGGAGAGAAGGCGACAAGCCATGGTGTCGAAGGAAAGCCAGGCGAAGGGCAAGTCCCAAATTCAAGGATAAGTACTTGGGCGGGAAAAGTTTAAAAGTTCCAAGAACATGGGAAGTTGAAAAGAGAGTGGGTTGACATGTGTCAGCACCAAAGGGCATCTGGACAGATGAACGGTTATTCTCTAGGCCTATATAAAGCATTGTATTTTCCATTTTTAGAGGTCGCATTTTGTAACATTGTAAAGGGAAAACACTCAAAGTACCAAGCTTAGAGAGAAACGAGTTCAATCCCGCGAAAATGTATACGTGCGTCCACCTTTACTTAATGCAATTTATTTTCAGAGTTTAAGTTATTGTTTCTTTTGCCGTCTGCTTGTTTTCTTTTTCCTTTATCTTTTTCGCTTGGTTCCGAACTTGTTTGATCATTTAAACCTTACAACTTTTCCAAAAGACAAGACACTGTCATATCACATAAGCATACATTTCCAATTCCTTGTTCTGGGATTTGTGTGGCCGAACCCGCGAGTAAACCTGCGACAGAAGGCCAACGGTTGTTCGCGCAGGCGAACAAATTGGCACACCTGGTGGGACCCGTGTGAATTGAGTGTATGTTTTTGCGTAGTGGTAAGATGGTAATACCACGTTCGAACGACGAACCTTCTTCGACGGAAAGTACAGTTGTGACACAAACAACTGATGTTGGCTCTGGTACCGTGTCAGCGGTTTCAACTACCCCTAGTGGACTAACCGCGACGCCACGTCGACATGACCCGAAATCAACAATGGCATGGACTACAGGGCAGTATATGCCTAGTATCACCATTGAAATTCTGGTATGACAGATCCCAGATGTCTTACAGGATGTCGAGACATCTGGTCTGTTACAGATAACATGGCAAGGTATAAACAATAACAGTACTGAAAAGCATAAACAACACAAGAATTGTTCACCCAGTTCGGTCTAACAACCTACATCTGGGGGCATACCAAGCCAGGAAGGAAGTTCACTATCAGCAGTATCAATTCATAGACCCTACAATTAACACACCAGTTGATGATCTACTCACTTAATCACTACCCAATGACCCTTCTACCTAAGTCCACCTTAGATAAGAGACTCTATCTCACTTCCAATCATCGCAATGATGTCTAGCAGTCAACACCTCAGCCACTGCATCAACAACTTGATTTCCAACGACTCTTCAATCACAGAAACGTAGAAGACACACTTCAAAGACACACCTTGGAGTTGCTTCAAAGCCTCCTTCAAGAACAATACAAAACTCATTACCTACAGGTTTCTGAGTTAGAACACAGTGACCATCTCACAACCCGAATGTTTCACTTAGACAAAACCCTAATGATCTACAACTTGGACTCCTGCTTATTCTAGGTCACAAGCAGTCTATTTATAACTTTTTTCCAACTGGATTTGGGCTTCTAATCACAGCATATCAGCTGCTACAAATCTGCAAAAGATTATCCTACAAAATAGGTCTTCAATCAAATCCTTCCTAATTTATCTCCATAATTAGAAAGTCATTATTATTCTTGATTCTGACTTGAATCTTCCAGACCTATAAAATAGTGCCACATAGGATAACATAATATTCCCAGAATATTTTGTATCTGTTAAATCATAACAGAATTCAATTGTCCAGCTCAGCACAGGCGCGATGTCGAATGATACAGGATAGGACATCTTATCTCACATGTTGCACCAGATGATGAGAACTTCAATCTGATTAATGATAGAACATGTTGTTCGATATCTTCTTCACAGTAGCTCTAAACATTTCCATTCCATCCCAACAGCTCCTCTTCATGTTCAGCCGAACCAATCCATTATAGGCTCATTCCCAGAAACACTCCTCACAGGGCTTGGGTATTAGCAAATCTCAGATTTGATTCACAATTAAAACAGATTTAAACTCCAAATCTTTTTGCCCAACAAACTATAACAGTGCTTTATTTCTTCAGAATAATTCCACACCATGATTTTCGCATGCAATCAGTTAACAAAAACACACAGAAGATTGCAAATAAAGCACAGCAAATAAAACATAACACCAGAAC
Source organism: Lathyrus tuberosus (assembly GCA_022829125.1). Taxonomy (NCBI): domain Eukaryota; kingdom Viridiplantae; phylum Streptophyta; class Magnoliopsida; order Fabales; family Fabaceae; genus Lathyrus; species Lathyrus tuberosus. The sequence continues at coordinate 3,676,547 of JALAZF010000536.1, forward strand.
TGGAAGTTCTGTCAAATGATGTCAAAACATCGTGTTTGACATCATGCACACAGTCTGCAATACTAACAAACACCACCAACACTTCACCTACAGAATGTTAGAGACAACATGTCAAGACATCAAGTAGAACATCTTGATGCAACACTTTGTTTTACCAAAATTGCTGCCAATTTCAGAACTAACAATCTCCCCCTTTGGCAAATTTTGGCTAAAACAATATCAGCACACAATAGAGAACCTACAGCAGAAACACAGCATATCTAAAGGCCACACTAACATTTACTCCAAACAAACTAAAGCTCCCCCTCAAGTACTGAAGCTCCCCCTCAAGTCAAGGGACCAACAACAACCAGAACCCCAACTACTTCAACCAAAAACCAACATCAGAACTACAGCAAAGCCAAAGTACTCTCCCCTTTTTTAGCCATAATTGGCCAAACTTCACTAAGAACTGTCCATAACAAATCCATAGAGTAAAGAGTACATTAATGCAGACCAAGCACCAAAAGTTTCAAAAGCAAACTCTGAAACATCCAACCAAAAGAACAAAAAGAAAACCAAAGACCACCATCACCAACAACAATCACCATCCACTCTCTTTCCAGCAATAGTAGCAGACCCAGAATCATGACCTTCATTATCAACAGTCCTCTCACTAGAGGTATGGTCTTCACCAGCTGCCTTAGTATTGCCATCTTCAGCCATGAACTTCACCAGTAACACAATGTCACGACATCTTGTCTGACATAACACCCTCACCAGAGCCACAAACAATCTTGATAAACAACTACACTACTTCAACAACAAAAGTTTAACTCCACCTATCTAAGATAACCAGTGCTCCTTTGCAAGATGAACACCTTAAATGAATGGAAAACATAAGACTCATCTTCATGTCTTCAAGAGCGTACCCTCTATTCAACACACCTGCTGAACGCATTCACATAATGCTTGATCCTCAAACAACACCAGTACATTTAACTGACAGAAGTTGCTCCTTCACCACAAAATCACCAATGATATCTCATGACACCTTTATGATCATATAGTAAGAAAGTACCAGGATCACATCCTTGTACTACAACCAACAAACTCTTGGATTGAGACCAAAATTACCATTGGTCCCTCTCATCCAGAGACCATCCATACCCTGTATAAATCCACCTTGAATTTTACAGCCATAGACATTCTTGTTCCTTGAGACACAATCCAATTGAATCAGGAATACTTCACACAATCATCCACAAGTTCTGAAGCACAACCACACTGCCTTCCACTACACTCTAAGTAAAGTCCTCTTACTTTGAATTAATAACACACGCCAAGACAAGTATGACATCTCCCATCAACCAAGACCCCTATAGAGTTCTTCCAAAAAAAACTGCAGAGAAAAATAAATTCTCCCAGACACAGTACGGAGTTCCACATCTTTTTAGCAGCAGCAAGCAAGCATGACAAACTATCATGCTCCCCCTAAATAGTTGCACAAGTTCAGCAACAAAAATGTAACTACTCTTCCTAAGCAGTAGCACACACATGCCATCTGATCTGACATCATAAACATCAAGCAAAACACCACTTTACTCCCCCTGAGGCACACAACGGAAACAAAAACACCAATCCTCAGTTTAAGCACATGAACATCTTCATGCTCATACAGACCCCACGAATTCTTAGCTTACTTAGAAGCTTTACTGAGATCCAATCTCTTTAAGAGATACTTGCAGCAGAAGAAAGAACAGCTCTTAAAAAAACTTTCTGATCAGATCACATCATCTGACACAATTCCTCTGCCATTAAATTCACTAGTAGTTGTTGATACTAGTGAAGTCTTCAAAATTAGTAGTCATGCTTTGCCAGAACATACTACTAAAAACAAGCTCAGAATCTCCACATTCTAATCCACATAGTCAGAAACACCTCTTTTGATAATACTGGTTGAGCATCCAACTCCACATGCACAATCTCAATCATCTTCCAAATAAAACCATCAACAATCATGATGCTTCCCATAACCATTCAAAGAACTCATTGTGCATAGAAGTCCTTTAAGGAGCTCCCAATAAAACACAGCCAGAGCAGCTTATTCAGGTTAACATAAACACCTGAACACCATAGAGAGAAATAAACTAGCACACTTTCTCTAAAGCAAAGAGTTCAGACTGCAGACTTGCATACTCACATCAGACAAATACTTAGCTCCCGTCAAAGTATTTATCATTAGTCAGATAAGACTAGCTTCTCACACAAGGTAGGACATTTGGTCTGACATTCTTCTTTCGCACACATCAGGCATCTGTTGATTCTTCTTTATGACAAACTAGCATGACAACCATTCACACCACAAAATCATTCCAGATTAGGTCAGTGTCTTGACCTTTCACTTGGCCGAGGAAGCAAAGAACTGAAATGATGTTTCAACATCAGTTCTGACATCAGTCTAAATCACATGGAATTAAACATTTACTATGGCTTTGGAGACAACAACCATAATAATCCACACATATCTCTTACAAGGGACATCAGAGGATCAGTCATCAGTAGCTGATCAACCTTCAAAACCAGATCATACACACATGCAGGAAACTGCATACTCTACATCTCAAGAATCTTCTTCTCAAACTTCTAATATTCAGACCTCCTGTCTGACTTTGAGATGTTGGATGCCATCCTTTTGCACCTAAAGAGGAGATTCCCTCTAACAGGTTTCTGGAGCATAAAAAAAACATTGACTGGTCATCACAAACAGATTGTAAAAAAATGCTTCTCTCAACACTTCAACCTACAAGGATGCTCTTCAATCCTTGCAAAAAACATGTTCCATTATGTGAGGACACCACATAACTGAACTCCATTTTAAGAAGAAACTTCTCATGCAAATACCAGGAAACCATAATCCTTTGGTCCCAAAAAAAAAACCCCAACTCCTCCTTGCTCCAAACACAAATCTGAAATGCTCATGCTAGATGGTTTGGATGACATTCCAACAATGAAGACACCAGTCAACCAGTTAGGTTAATACACCTCCTCTAAGCACAGCCCTTTGAGTTTCTCTTCCACTAGAACAGGAGTTCCATGCTCTCATAGACTTGATAGTGATATCAAGTTTGAGTAAACAACCTTCATCCTGTTTTTGAGAAACAACACCAGAAATATTGAGAAAAATAAATTCTCAATACAAAGATGTCAAGAAATAATGCTGACATTTCTTCTAGTTCTTCCAACATCAGATGAAGGACTCCCCCTTATTAACTGCTAAGAACTCTTAAGGGAATTATTCATTCTCCCCTCTAATAGCTGCACATCCTATGGTTGGTACACACATAGAACTCCTTTCAAACACAATCTGCTCCATGGCCATAAACAAGATTGCCTACATCTGGCTGCTTTGATGTCACAACAACTGGTAGAACATCATTCAAGAACAACACCACGACATCCTTCAATTTAGACCTGTGGATGGTCTTTCAGAGAAGAGAGCAAAAATAAATTGCATCCTTCTGATTTCTCGTCAACAGACTTATTGAAAATGCCTTTATGAGTGGACTTGGGTCAAACCTCAAGTATCTTTGGTCACTTTAACAAGTCAGTCAATACTATCCTCAAGTATCACAACACCATGTGATACACCTTTAGAGGAGAACAAAGTGATGCGGCCTTAACACACAAAACCACAAGGAGTTTTCTGACAAATACATATGCAGCGGAACACAAATAAAGAAAACCCCTCTACAACCTTCAGACAAAACTTAATAGCCTTTGCACAAAAACCACACTCCAGGTGCAATAGGTTAGCATAGGTTGAAAATTAATCAAACCACACAGCAGCTCACCACCAAAGCTACAAGCCTGATAACAGACACGTCCAATACACACCATGTCATGAACAGTCCATCTTCCACTTCTAGGGACCATTCAAACAACAATATGAACCTATCACGTTCAAACAACTTTTCAGTATAACATCATTCTTCCTTTACCATGAACCAGAAAGTATCCCCCTCGGATCTCATCCAGAAACAGAACAGGATGCCTGCTCTGATACTAATTGAAATTCTGGTATGACAGATCCCAGATGTCCTACAGGATGTCGAGACATCTGGTCTGTTACAGATAACATGGCAAAGTATAAACAATAACAGTACTGAAAAGCATAAACAACACAAGAATTGTTCACCCAGTTCGGTCTAACAACCTACATCTAGGGGCATACCAAGCCAGGAAGGAAGTTCACTATCAGCAGTATCAATTCATAGACCCTACAATCAATACACCAGTTGATGATCTACTCACTTAATCACTACCCAATGACCCTTCTACCTAAGTCCACCTTAGATAAGAGACTCCATCTCACTTCTAATCATCACGATGATGTCTAGCAGTCAACACCTCAGCCACTGCATCAACAGCTTGATTTCCAACGACTCTTCAATCACAGAAACGTAGAAGACACACTTCAAAGACACACCTTGGAGTTGCTTTAAAGCTTCCTTCAAGAATAATACAAAACTCGTTACCTACAGGTTTCTGAGTTAGAACACAGTGACCATCTCACAACCCGAGTGGTTCACTTAGACAAAACCCTAATAATCTACATCTTGGACTCCTGCTTATTCTAGGTCACAAGCAGTCTATTTATAACTTTTTCCCAACTGGATTTAGGCTTCTAATCACAGCATATCAACTGCTACAAATCTGCAAAAGATTCTCCTACAAAATAGGTCTTCAATCAAATCCTTCCTAATTTATCTCCATAATTAGAAAGTCATTATTCTTCTTGATTCTGACTTGAATCTTCCAGACCTATAAAACAACGCCACATAGGATAACATAATATCCCCATAATATTCTGTATCTGTTAAATCATAACAGAATTCAATTGTCCAGTCAGCACAGGCGCAATGTCGAATGATACAGCATAGGACATCTTATCTGACATGTTGCACCAGATGATGAGAACTTCAATCTGATTAATGATAGAACATGTTGTTCGACATCTTCTTCACAACAGCTCTAAACATTTCCATTCCATCCCAACAGCTCCTCTTCATGTTCAGCCGAACCAATCCATTACAGGCTCATTCCCAGAAACACTCCTCACAGGGCTTGGGTATTAGCAAATCTCAGATTTGATTCACAATTAAAACAGATTTAAACTCCAAATCTTTTTGCCCAACAAACTATTACAGTGCTTTATTTCTTCAGAATAATTCCACTCCATGATTTTCGCATGCAATCACTTAACAAAAACACACAGAAGATTGCAAATAAAGCACAACAAATAAAACATAACACAAGAACTGGAAGTTCTGTCAAATGATGTCAGAACATCGTGTTTGACATCATGCACACAATCTGCAATACTGACAAACACCACCAACACTTCACCTGCAGAATGTTAGAGACAGCATGTCAAGACATCAAGTAGAACATCTTGATGCAACACTTTGTTTTACTAAAATTGCTGCGAATTTTAGAACTAACAACCATGCCTACACCTCGATCTTATGGGATACCGACAGAGTTCATGTCGAGTTTGCACTCTACCGACCCTTTGTTTGGGGAAAGTTTTTTCCCAGTGTTTTCACCTTATCAGGGGGCAGGGCATCTGTCGAACCAGATGGTTCGACCCCCTAGTTTTAATCTTTTTTCTCAATCCATACCGATATTTACCTCTAGTTCCGTCGCGGTCATGAGGCAACAGATGGATGAGAGTAATCATGAGATGGTCCATATGTTGACTCAATAGATGGGTACTATATTGAGTCCACTGATACAAGAGTAAACATAGAGTTACCAACAACTGGCGACTTAAATGACATGAATAGGTGACTTTCTAGGCGCTCCTAGGGCTTAGGGTCGACAGACCCCTCCACCTCGACCGGAGACGCCCATTCGTCAGGATGAAAACTTCGACGAAACAATTGAACAACCCCGTGAATTTCAAGAGATCCCTAGGATGGCCCAGAGGCCTCATGTGATAGTCCATAGGAACCAAGATCCGGACTTTATCGTCCGACAAGTTCGACAGGACGCCTTGGCTGGGGAACATAACTTGGAGGCCGTGGTCGAACGTATCATGGTTCGTAATGGGGTAAATCCAGGTCTTCGACGGCCAACATACACGTCCCTATTACCAGATTTTTTATTGCAAACAGAGTTACCCAGGGGTTGGAAGGTGCCAAAGTTCACCAAGTTCGCTGGTGAGACTGAGGAACTACTACAAAAAACCCATTTAACAACGGTTGGAAATGACATATAATGACGGGGGCGAAGGCGTTGTTATGTAGAGTGTTGTTGTATATGAGGTACGTACAATGATGGTCCTGGGACCGTTGTTGTATTCCAGTATGCGCGCACCATTTCACGACAGTTAGTTTAGTCAACCGTTGTGATATAACTAAACTGTGATCTAATTCGATTCCCAGCAATAACATTTTTTATTTATATTAGCGTTTGACATACATTTACGGATAGGTTTATAACCGCTGCCAAAAACAACCTGTTTTAAATATAAAATTTATCTGCTTATCAAATTATTCCTATAATTTATCCTGTCAAAACAGCTTCTGTTTACATGCAAACACAATATGTGCATCAAACACAATTCTTCCTATATTTTATACTTATAAATGAATCAGAGAATTTACATCAAAAGAAATTTACATCAAAAGCTAAATGAATCAGAGAATTAAACTGCTAACATTGTTTAAATCAAAAGCCAATATTATTGATTTCATTATGTGCATCAAAAGCCAAAACTATTATTCACATTATGTGCATCAAAAGCAAAAAATATGTGTATCAAAAAATGTTGCTGATATATCAAACATCAGGAGCAGAACCCTTAAGCACATTGTGGATATACGCCCAACGTTTACGAAGATCCACAAAGTCTTCAACGGGGAATGGGGTTTCGTCGTTAAACATCTACATAAGAGCAAAAAATTGAAGATCATGCATGATAATAATTCAATAGTCAACTTATATATTAATATATGTAAACATTTTATGGCATATATTACCGTATCCCATGAATCAACACTGCTGGCAAGGACAATGTTTAACATGTGTTTCATGATAAAATACCCACACTCGTATCTCCCGCGTTGATTCCTCGTCTACAAATTACATGAATATAAAAACATGAATACAACCACACATGCATGAATGTAAATGAAATAAACAGGTAATCGAGCCACTTACTTTAGGAGCAAGGTATGTGGGCTTTTTTCTAACATTATTCAATATATTAACTTGCTCTACAATACTGCACATTGAAAATTGTATTAAACATATTACATGATAAACTAATTATAATTAATGCCAAAGAAAATGATATTAAACAAAGACACTTACGTTAATACAAGATCTTTCATTGGTTTGTGGAGTGGACCGTGCAAGGAACACAGTAATGTCACCGTATTTGTCCTAAACGATATTACGATCAATTGCCAATGACCACTGAATGAACACGAGAATATATATATATATATATATATATATATATATATTATTAGTTGTTACTAAAAAAACTAAATATAGAATATAGAAATAAATTACAACAATACTAACCTACATAGGAATGGTGCAAGGTAACATTCTTTTCCTCCGTCATTTAGCCGGCTTTTCAAGTACTTTTCTCTGATATTTTTATCATTATATGCCCAAGCAATAAAACTTGGGTCCAAGATTCCATAGGTACTTGATTTATTCAGTTCTATACAAACACGGTGAATGTACCTAAATGGTCAAAGAAAATGAATAAATTAAGGGAGAAAATACAAAAAATTATAATGTTCTATAATGACATGTATATTCGACTATATTCTTACGTGCACCAAGCTTGCAAAATAGATATGTCAAGCCACTTATATCCTTCCAGAAAATCTCTCACATCTTCAGGAGTGTAATACACTAAATCCAATTTAGGGCAATGTTCTAGCGGGAGAGCTTGCGCAAGGTCTGTTGTTGAAATGGACAAGTATAAACTTGTTATTTCATTTGGACTAGGGTCCAATATCCATTGCGGTTATCTACAGGGGGGAGGGGTTGTACAATTACTCCCTTTTGTAGAAACGTGATTTACGACACTTCTACTTGGAGTTTGATCATCACCAACGCAACGATGATCTTCATTAGTTCGTTGTTCGAGGCTTTCACTTAATCTCTACATCATAACATTCAATTAGAACATAAAACAAAAATAAGCACAATATATTCAATTAGAACATACAATATATATCATACAAAAATAAGCGCAATTTACGACACATACTAAATACAACTCTTGTAACCTTTCCACTTCTTTCTCCCTTTTTTCCCTCTCCTCTTCAAACAGCCTCCTTTGCTCCGCCAATTGCTTCTCAACATTCTCAATCTTTAGTTGTTGAGCAAGAAATTCAGCGGTTTCGGTGCTTCTTCTTTGAGATCCAAAGTATGACCTCAAGCCGACACCATCTCCAACACCACGGACACGACCTCCATGCTCAGCTGTTCCGATAGCTTCGACTAATATGTCATGTCGTGCTTCCGGAACAAATGTGCCTTCACGGGCCGCCACAACCAAATTATCCTACACAACATGAGCAACATACATAAGCAAACGCATTTAAATAACAACTCATGAGCAACTTACATAAGCAAACGCATTTAAACAAAACATATACTTACAATTTTCTCAGCAATTACTCTTGAAGCCTCAGACGTGTACTCTCCATTAGGTCTTAATCGAGCCCTCTTCCATTTCTCATGTCTTGAAGGTGGAGATGGAATGTCATCATCTCCTCCTTCTTGTAGTTTTTCCTGCAGGATCCTCTTCTCAAGTTTCCTGTAACCCCCACGAGACAATCTATGGGGATACATGTTTTTCGCCTTGTTCTGAATTCCTACTTCGCTTTTAGCCTGTTATTAACATAGTGAAAAATGTGTATGATTAATATCTATAACTCATTAGCATAACATTATAGGTTACATAAGACTAGTACTAACCTTGAATTCCTCAGAACGGCGTTTCTTCGCAAACTTGTGCCACACCTTCTTCGATAAAAAAACTATACCAAATCCATGGAGGTTGAAGACCGCTCTTAGGCTTCGTAATGTAGTCAGTCGTGAGCCGTGACTTAAATCCCCTCCAACGAACACCGACATAAGTTATCCACTTTCTTTTCAATTTTGAGTCATCGGTAAACTCAAAATTCAACTACATTAAATCAATATATAAGTATGAATTAGAAACTATAGGTATTGATATCAAATATATGAAAATTATAGTATGATATACCTTAACGTCTGTCCATATGTTGTCTTTGACATTAATATCCACTTCTCTCCAATCATCAATCAGTATACTGACTTTGCTACGTGCAAGGAACGCAACATAACTCCTAAAAGTAGCGTAATGTGGACAATCCACTAATCTGTAGTGCGAATCAAACTCGATCGGAATTTTTACACCAGATGAGTTGCGGACTGATGTGAATTGGGGCATCATTGTGACACCTCTTTGTGATCTTTTCGTTTGACTTTCAGTTGTTTGAGTTTCATTGGCTAACCTTTCATTTGTTTGAGTTTCTTCACTGGTTTCCGATGAAGAACTCGACAAGGTCGACATCTAAGTTCAAAAACAACAACAACAACATGAACAACAATGTCAAAAGAGTTTACTTTAGATGCATGGAGAAAATATTTTACGTACCCTAAACGTGACGACGAAGTAAACGATATTGGTGTTGGTGTTATTGTTGAGTTCCTTCCTTACGACAACGACGATGTTGTTGTTATCTTCCTTCTCGACGGTGACGATGATGACGACGGTGTTGGTATGTGCGTAATCTTCTATTTTCTCCACGATGGTGATGATGATGACGAAAATGACAACAAATGGATACTGATGATGCAAGCTTTGGTTGAAATCATGTATTATTTCACAGTATTGAACGTTAGGGTTTAGGGTTGAAATCACGTAACGTTTCGTCTGGTTTCTATTTTCAATGGAAAAAGAGATACTGAAGAGACAATGAAACTAGCTAGCTATGATAATATTGAAAAGCTACTGCGACGGTCAACAATTTAAACCGTTATGATATATTATTTTCATAATGAAATTTCATATTAAAGCGCCTGAGTTATTTTTAGAATTAAAAATTAAAAAAACATACAAAATATATCACAACGGTGTATATAAACAACCGTATTCATAAATTTTATTTTTTTTATAAAAAGTAAATAAAAAAGTAAAGGCGCACTTTAACATAAAAGGAATAATATATATGAATGCGCTGAGATTCGAACACATGAAAGCTTGAAGGTATCACCACGGTTGATTTATCAACCGTTGTTATATACAGATAATCACCACGGTTGGTTTATCAACCGTTGTTATATACAGATAATTTTTATTCAATAAACAAATAAAATACAACCGCGCCTTAGTTTAGATATGTCACAACGGTGTAGGGATGAAGCGTTGTGAGCATGGCGTCGTTGTTTACGCGTTTTGTAGTAGTGAGGAGTCCACTGTCGAACACGTCGCTAGGTATCAAACTGAAGCAGGCGACATAGAAAACAATGAGGACTTAAAAATGAAATATTTCCCAAGTTCCCTCATGAAAAATGCATTTACGTGGTTTACCACGTTGCCCCCTCAATTCATCCACACGTGGGCACAATTGGAGAGGCTGTTCCATGAACAATTTTACATGGGGTAGTCGAAAATAAGTCTGAAGAGTTGGCAAGCGTCAAACACAAGGCCACAAAGTCAGTAGACCAGTACTTGAACATGTTTATACTTTTGAAAGCGCGGTGCTTTACTTAAGTCCCTGAGCACGAATTAGTCGAAATGGTAGCTGGTGGTCTAGATTATTCGATCAGAAAGAAGCTAGACATGCAATATCTTAGAGACATGGTACAACTGGCTGACCGAGTTCGCCAGGTCGAACGATTAAAAGCCGAGAAAACTCAATCTAACAGATATTGTAAAAAAGAAAAAGTGTCCTATGTGGCTGCTGACGAGTATTCATCCGATGATGAAGTATTCGTCGATGAAAGTGAGCCCATGTGGCTAAAATTAAGCCAGGACCTCCGTATGTTGAAACCATCAAACGGGAAAAATCCCGCCGAAACTGGAAAAACGGATAAATACGTTGCTAAAACTTATACTTTTGATGTTTCCAAATGTGATGAAATATTTGATTTACTGGTTAAAGATGGTCAAATAATCATTCCTCCTGGTTTGAAAGATCCCCCTCTAGAACAAAAGAAAAAGAGGGGATTTTGTAAATTTCATAATTTCCTTGGTCATAAAACAGCTCAATGTGTTCTTTTCATGGATTTGGTGCAGAAAGCTTTGAAGGAGGGCCGACTCCAATTTTGCGAAAAGCCAAAGATGCAGGTTGACACTGACCCACTAAAGGTCGAAGAGTCTTTGTACTCAGAGGTGTACGAATGTATGATGGTCGAGGCTACTGAGGGTCTTGACAAATAACCAATGGCTGAAGAGGAGTGCATGGTGGTCGAAACTACTGAAGATTCCGACAAGAAAGATGAGGACAAACTCGAAGCAGTGTATCCCCAGGCTGGCGAAAGTTTGGAAGATTTTCAGGAAAAGTGCAGGATAAGCGGGTCGAAGGCCGCATTATGCCCTAGGTACAACGCTGTGTTCGATGAGAAAGCTGCTGAAAGGTATGAGGCAAGCAAGAGAGAAGTGCCGCCAGAAAGCAAGCCACCCGTCCCAAGGTTTGTGTTTGACAAGAGTGGTGTCCCTCGACAAAACGGGGAGTACAGAAAGCTATTCCAAGAGGCACAACCCAAAACTTTTGTGCCTCCGTCAGACACCCCACAAGAAAGATGGATGGCACCATTCAGCCAGAAAGGAATCAAAAGACCAAAATGGAAGGTTCTAGATTTGGAAAAGAAGCGAATGTCTCCGAGAAGAGAGTCTAGCCAAGGGGCTATGTGGTGTCCCCCTACTACAAGGGAAAAAACCCCATGACTAGGACTCAGTGGGCGCGCCATCAGCGCTATAAGAAGGCTGAGAGAGAGGCTGCAACTTCACAGTTGAAGCCTGTCGGAACGTCTGGACAAAAGCGCCAACACCCAAGAGGAAAATGGGTAGAAAAAGACAGAGTGGTGACAAACCAGACCATGGCAGTAACCGTGGACACATCAGGAGAAAAAGGGGTGGTGTCGACCCAAAGCTCAAAATGTACTTCGCTGGTTGAAAGCAAAAAGGAGCCAGAATATACCTCTCAGTCGGATGAAGAGGAGCCAAAATACTCTCCTCAGTCGGATGACGAGTATGATCCATCACCTGAGGGACATTTTGACAAAGACATGTACGACGACACCAACGACGACACCTATGGTGAAGATTTCGTGCTGAATTATGGTATCGTGTCGATCCTACTAGTTAAGTATGACGTGGTGTCTGTGATCTCTGAGGCAGAAGAAGATTTCGTCCCCGATGAAAATGCGGATGACAAGCCGTTATGTTATTATGTGATGAATAGAGGTGTGGTCGAAGAGCAAACGACTATGTTTGAACGTCCTAGTCCTAGGATGATATACCACTTGATGTCGTTGTTCATAAAGGTAAAAGTTGACGGAGTGGCAGTCAACAAGGTGTTCGTGGATGGTGGGGCAACTGTAAATCTGATGCCCCACAATTTATTCAAGAAAATTGGAAAAATGGAGGCTGACCTCCGACAACACAACATGGTTCTTTCCAACTATGAAGGCAAGACCAGTAATATCCTGGGGGTTGTTCAAGTGGATTTGGCAGTGAGTACAACCAACAGGCTAACACTCTTCATGGTCATCAATTCAAAGGCAAATTTTAATCTGTTGCTGGGACGGGAGTGGATCCATGGAATTGGGGCAGTACCGTCGACAATGCACCAGAGATTGACCATTTGGAGAAAAGATGGCATCTTCGAAAATATTGAGGCAGATCAAAGTTACTACAAAGTCGACGAAGCCAAGGGTAACAAGAAATCTTTTGACCAACACTTAGCAAATGTGGCTCCTTGTGATGACGGGTCAGGTTCCTACACCTCCGTCGATACGGGTCGCGTCCTGAACTTAGACCCCGACTATGGGTTCATCTGGGATGATGTCGACGAAGCCATGGAACCTATGGAGATGCCACCAACGGGGTGGCCCAAAGTCGGTGAAAATGACTGCTGAGTCAGAAAGCATGACTCGAATTTCAGCCTATTTGGCTGAAAACAGAAGAATGTCGACACTTGAAAAAGACAAACCACCGCAAGAGATTAAGGGAGCCGACTGCGATACACAAACAAGTGTCCCACAAGGCCAAGAAGAAGCTTTAGAAAGCCGGAGGCTTGATTGTATTTAAGACGACAAGCCTTTGGGGTTTGAGAAAGACCCAAGCCATGAGCAGCAGAGAATGCAGGCGCAGGACCCACTTGAAGAAGTTGACTTAGGGGATGGGGCAACCACAAGACCCACCTATGTGAGTGCCAAAGTGGGGCCAGAAATGAAGGCCGAGCTGGTTAAAGTATTAAAAGAGTACAAGGATTGCTTTTCCTAGGATTGTGGCGAAATGCCTGGTTTGAGTTGGAGCGTAGTGGAGCATCGACTTCTAATCCAGCCAGGTAAGAGGCCAGTAAAGCAACAACCTCGACGCTTCGCCCCAGAAGTCACGTCAAAGATCAAGCAGGAAATTGAAAAACTGCTCAAAAGCCGGTTCATCAGAACTGCAAGGTATGTAGAATGGATAACAAACATAGTACCCGTTATTAAGAAAAATGGAACCATTCGAGTTTGCATCGACTTTAGGGATTTGAACAACGCTACCCCTAAAGACAGATATTCGATGCCTGTGGCAGAGATGTTGGTCAACTCAGCCGTAGGATTCGAATATTTGAGCATGCTCGACAGCTACTCCGGCTACAATAAAATTCTCATAGCCGAAGAGGATGTCCCCAAAACTGTGTTTCGATGCCCTGGAGCTTTGGGGACATACAAATGGGTTGTGACACCTTTTGGGTTGAAAAATGCTGGGGTGACCTATCAAAGGGCTATGAATGCTATATTCCATGACTTTATTGAGAATTTTATGCAGGTATACATTGATGACATAGTCATAAAATCGTCATCAGAAGATGGTCACCTCGACCACCTTCGACGCTCATTTGAGAGAATGAGAAAATATGGATTAAAAATGAATCCACTAAAATGTACCATTGGTGTTCATGCAGGGGACTTTCTGGGATTCGTGGTCCACAAGAGAGGCGTCAAGATCATCCAGAACAAGACGAAGGCAATCTTGGATCTCAAGCCTCCGACGACAAAGAAACAGCTCCAGTCTTTTTTGGGGAAGATAAACTTCTTGAGGAGGTTCATCTCGAACCTAAGTGGCAAGATGAAAATGTTTTCACCACTGCTCAAGACCAAGAAGGAGAGCGAGTTCCGTTGGTGACCGGAGCAGTAGGAGGCTTTCGATGCAATTAAGGAGTACCTCACAAAGCCTCCAATCCTATTACCACCTAGTATAAATAAAAACATGAAGTTGTACATTGCAGCGTCGGATGCGACCATAGGCAGTATGTTAGCACAAGAGGATAGTAGTGGCTTTGAAAGACCCATTTATTACCTTAGTAGGATGTTAATAGATGCTGAAACTAGGTACACTCTGATTGAAAAGTTGTGCCTATGCTTGTACTTCTCATGTATGAAACTAAAGCAATATATTAAACCAGTTGATGTTTATGTTTCTTCGCATTTTGATATTATTAAGCATATGTTGTCCAAACCTAGTTTGCATAGTCAAATTGGGAAATGGGCACTAGCATTAACTGAGTTCTCCCTGACATACATCCCTTTAAGGGCGATGAAAGGTCAAATAGTGGCAGACTTTATTGTCGACCATGCGGTAGTTGAAACGTCGATACACAGTATCGACCTCGCTTCGTGGAAGTTGTACTTCGACGGATCAAGCCATAAAAATGGGGCAGGTATTGGAATCCTAATAATATCCCCACAAGGTATTCCAACTACATTTAAATGCAAAGTTGATGGCAAATGCTCAAATAATGAGGCGGAGTATGAAGCCTTAATCACTGGTCTCAAAATACTTAAGGATTTGGGAGCCAAAGAGGTCGAGATAAGAGGAGACTCGGAATTGGTGATTAAACAAATCACAAGGGAATACAAGTGCGTGAAATAGCATCTTTTGAGTTACTTCTCATTGGCGAGACGTTTTTTAGAGCATTTTAAAGTGGTCAACATTTTGCATGTGCCTAGGGTAGAAAACTATAAAGCCAATGAATTAGCACAAATTGCCTCCAGTTATAAAGTGTCAGAAGGTAGGCTGAAAGAGTTCATCGAAACTAGGGAAAAGATGGTGTCGAACATGCATTCACCATCAAGTTGGTCAATATCCGAGGACTCGAGGATTTTGGTCGAAGATTTAGGAAGTTATGAGGTTTTTGTTAACAATGTGTCACCAACAGATTGACGAAGACCAATCATGGAGTATTTGGAGAATCCGTCAGGCAGTACTGATAGGAAGACTAAGTACAGAGCAATGAGTTATGTCCTTATGGGAAATAAGTTATTGAAGAAAACTCCAGAGGGAGTGTTGCTCAAATGCTTAGGAGATACGGATGCATATCTGAACTCTTGAGGTTCATAGTGGAACCTGTGGAGCTCAACAGGTTGGTCACAAAATGAAATGGCTTTTGTTTCGACAAGATGTTGTAATACCCCAAATTTTGACCACTTAGATTTCCCATCATTGTGAAAATCATCATCACAATATGGATGAACCATCATGCTTCATCAGTCTCCCCAAAGATGGGTGAGCATCCAATATAATCAAAATTAGGGTTTCAAGCCCTCTCATAGTTCTCAGACAAAGGATCAATCAAGAAATGACATGATATTCAACTTGTCTAACCTCCCAAGTAACTACAAAGGATCAAAAGGACTCCCACTTCAAGGATTAAGCACAAGGATGCTCCCTTCTAGGTGGATCATGCCTCAAGATCGCCAGTGTCACCAAATTAGGGTTTTGGTCGACCAGGGCCTCCAGATGGAAAATTTTCATCTGGGCACAAGGCAATGATCCAAAACATGACCTAATATACTTCATGGAACCTCATGAACCCATGCATCAAGTCAATTTTGCCTCAAGGGGTGCATTCATAAAAAATCAGGAATTAGGGTTTCTTGACCTAATTCACCCCTAAGTTGACTTTTGGGACAAAACATGAGCCAGGACCTCAAGACATGATTTGAGGGTGTCTAATATACCATATTGATCCATTTGGAACAATGGATTGATCCAAGAAGTTTGAGCAACAAGTCTCAATTTCATCTGCACCACAATTAGGGTTTTAAGAGAAAAGTCAACTGTAACTTTGACTTTTGACCAGGACATGCTCCCAAACCCTAATACATGATTGAATATACCCTATGACACCCATGGAACATGTCCATCAAGTTTGATTTAGGTCAAGGACATGATTTCCTGAAGAATTGCACAGTTTGGAATTCATCTGATAAAAAGTCAACTGTGCACAAAAGTCAACTTTGACTTTTTGAGATTTTTCACCAAAATGGATTTTTAACCCTAAAATGATGTTAATGTATGATTTGAATCATCATTCATCAAGAAAAATCAAGAAAAGTGAGATAACTTGTAAAAGGGGTAACCATAAAACCTTAGAAATTTTTCTAAGTTAAAAATAAAGTGGCAAAGGTACCAACTTTGGAGGACCATAACTCCTAAACCACAAGGCCATTTTTCTCATCCAAAGATGGATTTGTAGCCCTCATTATCACCTACAAAAACTTCAACTACAAGTCATTCCAATTCATTAAGGATTTTGAGTTATGGAGTGATCAAAGTGGCTGAAAAGTGAAAATGTCACTTTTTCCAACACTTAGTGAAATTTTCACTAAGTCAGATTCTGCCTCATTTTTTGCCAAATGTAGGGGGATTTTTCACTTGGAATCAAAAGAGATCAAAACCAAACTTGTTCAAACAGTTGTTGTATCATGTAAGAGCTTTCCAAAATGGCCAAGAACATTGCCAAATTCAACCTACACCATGAGATACAACATTGCCAAGTTGCCTTGCTGAAATCTGTCAAGGCAAAGCAGAATTTGCAACTTTGGTCGATTTGCCAAAATCAGCCAAATTCAATTGCTCCTATCCACTTGGACACCTCAGAGGATTGAATCTAAAGGGGACAATCACTGAGCCAAGCCTCAAAAGTCCATGGAACAAGAAATAGCATGTTGAACCTAGAATGGCCAAAATAGGGACAAGACTTCAAATTTGGAATGAGGCATTCAATGAAACAATCAAGGTGGCATGGACTGAGCCATTCTCATCTGAAATCAGTCAAGACTTATCCAAGACCAAGGGAACCAAAGCTCTGTGCCCTAACCTCTAGTCAATGGCTAGAGGAGACTTGGATTTTCATTTGCCAACATTGGCCAAACCTACTTACCAGCTGCTATGCACTATTCCTTGCAAAACAAACTTGCTCTACTATAAATAGAGCTCAATTGTGGTTAGTTTGAGTACACCAAAGCCATCTAACAGATGCTTTCCTCAAAATCTCTTCTTTCACTCCAATTTTGCCTTCTAAGGCAAGTCACTATCAGGTTTTGAGTTTGAGAGCAATTCCAATCAAACCAATCACTCACACACCTCACATACATCACATATGAGCTGATCAAACACTTAGATTACTTCTGAAACATCAATTTCACAAAATCACCAGCTGGTTGCTCAAGGTTTTAACCAAAGTGCAGCTGAGGTACCACAAAATGATCCAGCCAATTTCAATCAAGTCCAACCATCCAAACACAATCCATAGGGTGTAGGGAAGCTGTTCAGATCATCACCACTCATCTGTAACACCTCCAAATCAAAAATCACTTTGAACTTGCTGTCACGACTTAGAGGTAAGCACATACTTGGTCATCTCTCAATCTATGCATATTTCCTCGCACAATAATTTGGTCATATGTTCATAATCATGCATGGAATGTTTTCCCTCAATTAATTGAATTGTTTGAATCGTGTATCAAAAATCCTAGCCTTCATGCAGAAATTAGGGTTCTTGAGATCTCTTCGTGATTTCTTGTTGTATGTTTAATTTAAAAGAAATTAAAGTACATAGACATGATCGTGAGGTTGAGGCGAGCATAATGATATGTGGATTGCATGATATGATTACGTATTCATGGAGATTGGATAGAAAATGCAAATCTGAGAAACCAAGAACACGCGCGTGTTCTTCAGCTTGTTCTTGGCACCATTTTTAGAAATTCAAATATTTGAATTTTGTGATTTTGTTTAATTGATTCAAAAATTAATTTCTCTCTGAGTTTTAATGATTTTGAGTTAATTCTTTTTTTAATAATTCACAAAAATGTTAAAATATTTTATTTTCACAAAAAATCCCAAAAATATTATTTATTTCATATAATTGATATTTTTGCAAAGAATTAATATTTTAATTGTTTTTGACATTTTAAATATTTTTTCTACATTGATTTTGCAACTTTTAATGCTTTCTAATTATTTTGTAGGTCAATACTTAATTTTTGAAGCATTAATCCAAGATCACAATTTGTTTTCCATGTGTTAAACAATTTTTTATCATTTTAATTGAATTTTTATTCAATTAAATACATTTTGAAAACAAATTAGGGTTTTGGATTAATTCAACCCTCATAAATCATTTTCAAAACTTTTTGGGCCTCTTGAGAGAGTGTAAGACCCATCCCCCCTTGTACAAAAACTTCTTGGGCCTCACTCATTGTATAAGTCCCTCTGTACAAGTAAACGGCGCGATCGTCGCCCGTTTAAAAATAAAAATCATCTGGGCCTCTCCTCGAGCTATAAGACCCATTCAAAACTTTTGGGCCTCTATTAGAGTGTAAGACCTAATCCCCCTTTTAACCAAAACATTTTGGGCCTCACTTATTGTATAAGTCCCTCTGCGTTAAAAGAAAACCTCGGCGCGATCGCCATTTTTAAACGAAAAATCATTTGGGCCTACCCTCGTGTTATAAGCCCCTCTCTTTTCTTTAAACCTTTTTTGGGCCTCTTGAGAGAGTGTAAGACCCATCCCTTTGTACAGAAAACCTTTTTGGGCCCCAGTCACTTGTATAAGTCCCGCTGTACAAAGTCAAACAGTGCGGTCACTGATAAAACCCTGGGCCTCTCCTTGAGCTGTAAGCCCCAAATCTTTCTTTTTCAAAGCACTTTCTCCTTTGATTTTGAATATACTGTTGTTTTCAATCTTTCTTTGTTGAACAACTAACCAAACAGCATGGAAGCACTACAACCGAGTAAGTGGTTATCGCTTTCATTTACTGCTTTCATATTATAAACAGTATTGTGGGGCTTCTCACTGTAAGTCTCCTTTCATAAACTCATATCTACTGTGTAATAATAGTATAGATATTTCGAGTTTCCCCGGCAACTACGTCTAGAACTAGGTGACGCCGTTTCATTTATTCGTAGAAATAGACGCCTAGATCCCCAATAGGAGCACCAGATACAGTCTTCTCTTCGGCTGTCCTCCTTAGGAATCGTCAAGAAGCTCTACTCCCCAAGATGAATGTATTCTCCGTGAATGGCATCTTTGAGTTTCTTCCAAATTCTCGAACTTTCCTGACTTGATCTATTCCTTGTGGATAGCTTGCCTTGAATGTCTCGGGGTT
This sequence comes from Lathyrus tuberosus, assembly GCA_022829125.1. NCBI lineage: Eukaryota > Viridiplantae > Streptophyta > Magnoliopsida > Fabales > Fabaceae > Lathyrus > Lathyrus tuberosus. The sequence continues at coordinate 3,696,260 of JALAZF010000536.1, forward strand.
TGGGTACCCACTACGGTCATGATCTTGGACCTTAACTAAGGAACCCTCTTTAAAAGCTAAAAATCGCTGGATAGTAAACCTAATGGAAAGGAGATGATAGACCCACGGGCTTCTTAAAAGCATCGGCCTCCTCTTGGGCATTATTCAAGGACACTACGGCTTCTTAGAAGTATTCACAGCCTCCTCTTAGGCTTCGTATAATGATCTCTTCCTTCGGGAATGATAGCCTCCTCTTGGGCTTCGTACAAGGACCCGTAGGCTTCTTAAAAGTTTCCAGCCTCCTCTTGGGCTTCGTACAAATTGTCCCGACGACCTCCTAGAGGTATAGGAACAGAACCTAGTCATCCTCATAGAACAGTCCTTTCATAGAGTCTACTACTGTTTCTCAAAGCATAGTACAAAAGAAAAAAAACTCTAGACTTGGACAGTCTAACTTCCTTGAGTCTCAAAGACATTCTCAAGTGACCCCTTCGTTAAATAGGAAGGAAACCCGCAGACTCGGACAGTCTCAATACCCTTTGGATTTCCCGTTTCCTCAAAGAGAAGGAAATGTCCCTGATCCTCAGATCAAATCCCTGAGTACAGTGTTGCTCTTATAAGAACTGATTTTCTCTTTTAAAATCAGTATATTGGATCTGTCACTCAACTGAAACAAACCTTTAGCCTCCATCTCGGGCTTCGTACGAGATACAAAAACACTCTCTTGTTGAGTATCAAAGACTCCCTTATAGAGTCAAACAAACAATAGCCTCTATCTCGGGCTTCGTACGAGACACAAAGACTCTATCGTCGGGTCAAAAACTTTTAGCCTCTCTCTCGGGCTTTGTACGAGACACAAAATAGCCTCCTCTTAGGCTTTGTATAATGATTTTCCTAGCGGAAATTAGCCTCCTCTTAGGCTTTTGTATAAGAAAACCACTGGTTGATCCAATCAACCTTTTAGCATCAAAGCTGTGCCTCGTTCACAGTACACAAACATCAACAACTCCTTTCCTTTCATCTAATCGCTGTAAGCGGCAAGCCTCTGGATCATCTATATCCATGCCACTGTCCCTCTTTTAGCATGAGAAATTCCTAAGGAAAGATGGCATTGCTCTACACTGAGTTAAAGTCTTCTCCTTCAGGTTAAAACCCTTTCTTCGGAAATTATGGCATTGCTCGGATCCGTGTATCCCAGTTAAAGTAATTCTCCTTCCCCCTCTTTAGAGATGACAAATTCTCTCTAAAGTCGAGGTCTTTCAGATTCACGTCTTGGGCTTTGAACAAGACACAAATAGACCTTTCAGCTTCACATCTTGGGCTTTGAACAAGATACAAACCACCTTTCGCTTCACGTCTTGGGCTTTGAACAAGACACCAAAACACCCATTTCCTCCCATAGAATAGGAGGAACTACGAACGCTCTGATTTCCCTGTTTCGGTAAACGGGAATACGTAGGCATAAGATCGAAAGAAAAGATCTTAGCGAGCACAATCAACAAAAAACCCAAATCCCATATCTCCATCAATCAAAAAATCAGTAATTCCAAAGCATCAGTCCTAACATCCTAATCCTTGTTCCCCGCTAGAAAGTCCTAGAAAGAAAGAAAACCGTACTGGCGAAAATACAAATAACCAGTACAAAGGCCCCCCCACATTGATAGCATTCGTAATTTAACAGACCGTTGTTTAAACTTAGTATGCAAGCAGGGTTAATTGGAGACATCTATTTCCCTTCCTTATTTAGCTCACAATAGGATAAAAAATGAATCGACCTGTAGTTTAAGCTCAAACCGTAGAGAGCGACCAGTGCTTAAGAACCGCGTCCAAAATCGCTCGCTACAGAAAAATGGCGCCCACCGTGGGGCCGGTCTTTGTCAAACTCGGTCTTCCTTCTCTTCACTTGTGTGAATACCACAGATTGGGGCTTCCGCCGGGGAACCCATTTTCTGTCAGGAACTTAGGATTCATAGCTTTAAAGGTCTAGGATGGTTAGGACAAATATATATACTGCTTTTCCTAAATGTTATACGTGTTTATTTTTCTGCTAATGGGAATGCGGGTGATGCCGTATGTGGAAAGATTGAGTATACACCTAGAAAAGCCAACCCTTTCGTAGTGCGGAAACTATCGGAAATAGTTGTTACGCGATACTACCCTCATTTGAGGCTGATGATCTATTCTCGGTGAATGGCACTTACTCTAAGATTGCACACAACTCGCTGGCGATCTGCTTGTTATCTGCCTTCTTGGGAGGAGCTGATGATAATGAGTACATGTACAAAAATCACCCTAGTATAAACCTTTGGGGATGGGTAGAGCCTTGACTTCATGACAACGACCCTCTGACCCCATGTTTTTTCTATGTTTTTGTGTGCTGCATTCATGCATCCATTTAATAAAACATTAAAACATTCAAAAAACTTTCTCTTCTAGTCTCTCTGTTTTTCAAATTAAACTAAGACTGTGATTGCAAATATCAGAGAAAAAGATTACGCTAATGGATTTCGGTAGAAGGAGAACTCGCCAGTATACCTTCAAGATTCCAAAATTAGGGGATTTGAGAAGGTTAGCAAGGATGATCGTTAACCCAGAGGCTTTCAGAGCCAAGCACGGTGGTTTGCTACCACTGTTAAGAGTCCATGTGATTGAGGGGATCATGGACGCGCTCATTCAGTTCTACGATCCGGTTTATCACTGTTTCACATTCCCGGATTACCAGCTATCACCAACGCTGGGGGAGTATTCTCATCTGGCTGATTTACATATCACTGATCGAGCTCCATTTTCTGGACTAGAAGAAATTCCAAAGAATCAGACTATTGCAAGAGCAATTCATTTGGACGAGTCTGAGGTCAAGACTCACATGATTACTAAGGGTGGCATCCAAGGTTTGCCAGCCCAGTTCTTGACAAAAAAGGCTCTATACTTCGCTAGTATAGGGAACGGGACTGCTTTTGAAAGCATCTTTGTCTTGCTCACCTACGAATTATTTTTGTTTCCCAACATCAATAACTTCGTCGATATCAACGCTATTAAGGTTTTTCTCATTGGAAACCCTGTGCCGACTTTGCTCGCAGATGCGTATCATTCTGTACACTTGGGAAATTTGTACAGCGGAGGGGAGGTCACATGCTGTGTACCTTTGCTCTACAAATGGTTTATCTCTCACTTGCCCAAGTCTGCTGCTTTTTGGGATTGCAAGAGTGTCTTACGTTGGTCGCAGAAGGTCATGCCTCTCACCAATTCCGATATAGATTGGTGTAATATGATTTATGAGGGAATCAGAATCATTGACCGTTGTGGAAACTTCCCCAGCGTACCCCTCATAGGAACTAAAGGAGGAATCAATTATCATCCAATATTGGTTCTTCATCAATTTGGATACCCGATGCGACACATCCCACTGGGTGTTCATCTGGAAGGTCTTTTCTTCAAAGAAGGAGAAAGTGACAGAGCACTAAAGATGGAAATAGTGCAAGCTTGGAAACGGGTTCATAAGAAAGGACGAGAGTCTCTGGGAAAACCGGACTGTGTCTCGGTGGAGCCTTATCTCCATTGGGTACAAACCAGAGCTCTCAAGCTAAAAATGCCTTATCCTCGTTACGGAATTCTTCCGCCGAGAGAATCTGTCATGTACTTCATGACGGAAACTGAAAAGCTTCAGGTTACTCTCAACAAAGTTCAAAAGGAAAGAAGATCTTAGAAGAACAAGTACCGCACCCTCGACGTAGAGTGTATCCAAATACAGCAACTACTAAAAGAGAAAGATGCTCTGATTGAAATTTTGGAGCAGCATGCTGTAGAGAATCAAGATGACCAAAGGAATTTGCTCACTCCTTTCACTTGGCAAAGGAATGACAACCCGACAACGGCCCAAGCGCCCCGGTCAAAGAAAAGGAAGATACCAGAATCAGCACCCGGTTTCTCCTCAGAGAGGACTCAGGACCCATTAGTTTAGGTTTCTGTTTCTGCACTTTGTAATCTACTGTATTTCCATTTCTGTAATCCTTTGAATTTCAATAAAAAGGGGTTTCCCCACCATTTGATATTTGCAATCTAATTGTCGAAGTTTATTTTGCTTAAACCATTAAACAATTAATATAATCATTGCATTCATCATTCTCACATCGCGTATTCTTCTTCCCTACGAATCTCACGTTTGTGTCTCGATTCTAGAGTTAAACTGTCTCATTCGTATAATACTCGGGCCAATCGTCAGAAAAAGATGGATGATCTTGAGGAAGAAAACAGAGAGTTGAAAGAAGAGATCAACGCTCTGAGAGAGGATATGAGAAAGCTTCGTAACGACATGCAAGCCATGGCAGAAGCTCAGCTACAAAGAACTGTGATCTCAGAGATCACCTCAACGCCGATCATAGAAAAGTATGATCCTAGGTATCAGATGCCGAAAGATTGTCCTTGGGGCATGCCTGTTAACTATATCCCGGAAGGATATGTTCCGCCGATCACTGAAGATCAGGGAATCGCAACAGAAGCTGCTGGGCCTGAAGGTTACAAACTTCGGGAAAGCAAAGATGCCAGGGGCATACTAAAGACTCCTGAAGGTTACAAACTTCGGGAAACGCCAAGACTTACTGCCGTAGTCATGGTACCACCCTCTGTGGTGCACACTGTCCCGGAAGGACAGATTCCGCCAACACCTTCTGGTAAGAAGGAAACTATGTTCGATAGAATGGATGAATTCCAGGAGCAGTTCTTGGAAATGCAGAAAGAGCTGCAAGCCATTCGCGGTCAGGATCTATTTGGAAAGGACGCCGCAGACCTCTGCTTGGTCCCAAATGTGAAAGTCCCGCACAAGTTCCAAGTGCCCGACTTTGAAAAATACAAGGGTAACTCTTGCCCTCAGAGCCATCTGGTGATGTACGCTCGGCGGATGTCAGCTCAGACGGAGAATCAGGACCTGCTGATTCACTACTTCCAGGATAGTTTAACCGGTGCCGCACTCAAATGGTACATGAGTTTAAACCGTACTACGATCAGTACATTCAGAGATCTTGGTACTGCCTTCGTCCAACAATACAAGTACAATTTGGACATGGCACCCGACAGAGATCAACTCAGATCAATGTCGCAAAAGGAAAAGGAAACCTTTAAGGAGTATGCTCAAAGGTGGCGTGAAATTGCCGCTCAAATTTGTCCACCTCTTGAGGAAAAAGAGATGACAAAAATCTTCTTAAAGACCTTAAGCTCATTTTACTATGACCGAATGATTGCCAGTGCACCCAGTGATTTCACCAAAATGGTCGGCATGGGTGTACGTCTTGAGGAAGCCGTCCGAGAAGGACGTTTGGTAAAAGACATTGGATCAACGAGCGGTACTAAAAAATACGGTAGTGCTCTCCCTAAGAAAAAAGAGCAAGATATTGGGAATATCTCTCTCAGAAAGCAAAGGCGACGTTATCAGCCAGTAGCAGCTGTTACTCCTGCTATCGGCCCCGCGCCTGTTCCTATGTATCAACCTCAGGTTGCGCAGAGCCAACCTGACCAACAAAGGACACAACAGCCTCTTCAGCAGGCTCGTCCTCCATATAACAACAACCGTACAATACGGCCACCAGGATTTGATCCTATACCCGTAACGTACGCAGAGCTGTTTCCTCTTACAGTACCGGAAAATCTGCCTTTTTGGTTTAAAGCGGATCAAACATGCCCTTATCATCAAGGAGGTTCAGGGCATAACATTGAGACTTGTCTCAATTTCAAATCCGACGTGCAAAAGCTTGTTAGGAGCGGGCTCTTATCTTTCAAAGATACAACTCCTAATGTTCTTACGAACCCGCTTCCTCAACACGAGAAAGCTGCAGTCAATCTGATTGAGAAAGAGACTAACAATGTCTATCAAATTCACGATGTACTCTTATTGGGGACTAATCTGGTCAAGATGCATTGTAGACAGAGTGGATATGGCCATGTGCCACCTCATAATTATCACCAGTGTGATATCTGCTCTAAAGACAACCAGGGGTGTTCTGTAGTGCAAGCAGCTCTACAGGAACAAATGGATCTTGGATGGATCCAAGAGCACTGAGTTCGTGGAGTTAACATGGTTTACACGAATTCCAACGTCATTCAAAACCACGACATCCGTGCGATGAATGTCAACTTGGTGGCGATGCACTCAAGGCAAAGCCAGTATCATAATCTGCCGCGGCACGATTACAGTTCCTGTCTGATTTGCTCGGTAAACAAACAGGGATGCTCTTTCATACAAGAGGCCCTCCAGCGTCAGATGGATCTTGGATGGATCCAAGACTACCATGATAGGAACTCCTATCAAATCAACATGGTTCATATCTTCGACATCCGCGTAATGGATACCAACCTAGTAGAGTTATATGCTGAGCAGGTCCGACTTGGATTCTTAATATCACATGACTATCAAAATTGTAAAGCGGGTTGTGAAAACGATCGAGGTTGTACCCTTGTCCAGGAGGCACTTCAGCACTTGTTAAATCACTGGTGGATGCCAATCTATATGGACGAAGATACTCAGCAGATTAGTATCAATAACAGGAATCCTACTCGTCGTCAAAGTCAGGATGTCTGATCAATGGAAGGTAACCTAGTGAGGTTACATTGTATTCAAAGTGGGCGTGGCCAGGTGCCACCACACAACTATGACAGTTGTAGCGTCTGTGTAGAAAGTAACCAAGGGTGTTAACTTGTGAGAGCACCTCTTCAGGGTCAGGTCGATCATGGAGAAATTCGTCCATATCCCGGTTCAGGACCCATCATTTGGTCGCCGAACTACCTTGCCGAGCAAGTTGAGGATGTTGTCACGATCTCTGGTCATCACAGGACCAGGGATGTTTTTGCCATCATCCCTCTACTTGACAAATCTAGAGTTCCCAACCGGGAACGGATCAAGGTTACTTATGATGGTCAGAAAAATCAGAAGGTTCCCATAGTCATCTATCTACCGGGGCCACTACCGTATGAATCAGCAAAGGCAATCCCTTACAAATACGGTGCAACAACAATCGAGAATGGAAAGGAAATTCCATTACCCTCCGTCGTGAATATTGCAGACATCAGTCGTGTAACACGGAGCGGTCGAATCTTCAACCGAGGGGTTGGAAAATCCAACAAAGAAAAGGAACTTCCGACGGAAATTCCTGATCCACCAGTCAGTCAATCTGGTAATCCCGACATTTCAAAAGACAAAGATGAGATGCTAAAGCTCATCGAAAGGAGTGAATATAACATTGTTGATCAACAGTTACTGACTCCTTCAAAGATCTCAGTATTATCACTGTTACTCAGTTCAGAAGCACACAGAGAGGCTCTACAGAAAGTCTTGGAGCAAGCCTTTGTGGAACAGGATGTAACAATCAGACAATTCGATAGCATTGTCTCTAACATCACTTCCTGCAATAATTTGGGATTTAGTGATGAGGAATTACCTGAAGAGGGTCGTCGTCATAACATGGAGCTCAACATTACAGTTAACTGCCAGGGCGATGCTTTAGCCAATGTACTGGTAGACACAGGGTCAGCCCTGAATGTTATGTCGAAGTTCACTTTGACGCAATTATCATTTAAGGGCCCTCCGATGAGAGTCAGCGAGGTCGTCGTCAAAGCATTCGACGGATCCAGAAAAACAGTTATCGGCGAAGTTGATCTTCCCATAACTATTGGTCCTCACACTTTCCAAATCACTTTCCAGGCCATGGACATCCGGGCAACATACAGTTGTTTATTAGGAAGACCTTGGATACATCAGGCTGGAGCGGTTACTTCAACCCTCCACCAAAAACTAAAGTTCGTCAAGAACGATCAACTTGTCACGGTTTGTGGGGCACAAGCCTTTCTTGTGAGTAACCTATCATCATCTACTTGTGTGGAACCCGAGGAGATTATTGGAACTCAGTTCCAAGCACTATCGGTGAGCAAGAACGATCAATCCGAAGAAGGAACTTCAATTTCTTCATATAAAGATGCTATCAAAGCGGTCGGGAGTACCGATACAAAAGGATGGGGACAGCTTGTCATTCCCACTGACAATAAAATAAAGAAGGGTCTTGGTTTTTCTGCGACCTGTACTCAGACAGCCGCCAACGATGAAAGTCTTCATCCCCTTCAAAACTTCTTCCACAGTGGAGGTTTTCTTCACCCAGTGTCTCAGACAGTTCATGCTATCAATGAGGAAGATCCCTCTGACACAGATGAAGAATGGAAGTCCTACCTTAACAAGGACGACTATATGTCTCAGGAAGAGGTGCCTATGCCTTTTTGCTTTCCTACAGAAAGTCCGAGATTTATACCAAGATCAGATGTCGAAATGATCTACGGAGATTCTGATCCGGAAGGATGTCGTGCTCCGCCAAATTCATTAGAGAAAGACACTCTGATGAAAGAAAACTTTGATCACAATTACTATGGCCCGATGGATGGTATGCCAATGTGGCAGCCTTACCCAGGAAACTTGGGGCAAGAAAGTCAGCCGAGTAATGAAACTCAGCTGAGCGTCATTGAACAGAATACATGTGTCCCCTCCATGTCATGGGATCAACACTCAGGTCATTCAGAAACTACTCAACATGAAGATGAATTCGCAACGTTTGCAGGACTAGAATTCATCAACTATGCTTTTCCTGAGGTCAACGTCATCGAGAGGGATGACTTCTCCAATTCCAAAGAAGTTTGGGACAACCAAGTGGAAAATACGACTTTATGGTCAAGTACACTGCTCCTGAAAGCTCTCGTATCAGGCTCGAAGATATCCAGTCAACTGGATGGGGAGATACAGCTGAGAGCACCAATGCTATGCAAAGTGCAACAGAGGAATCCTCCTACGACAATTCTGCTTGGGAGACAGATTCCAATGATCCTGCTCCACCAGAAATCAGCGTCATTTCTGAAGACAAATCAAGGAAGGTGCCAGACTTTGTGATTCACCGAGGAGTTCGCCGCCAATGGGTTGCCGTCGAGGTTCCGAAGGTCGTTCATCAGTCAAAGTAATTGCCATCTTTAACCTTTCACCCTGCCCAGGTGAAACGGATGTTTTGATAGGGCTCGCTTTTTGTAAATTTCCCTCTTCGCTTTGCCCAGAGCGAGTGAGTTTTGTTTTATAGGGCTGTAATTTCAAGATTCGACTTGTTCATAAATAAAATAACGTCGTTCTGTAATTTCCGCATTAATTGCTGTTTTCTCTTTTTTGCTTTTTCAGAAAATGGTAATCCTAAAGAAAAACAATTCAAAAATAAAAACAAGCAGTAAAATAAATACACTGCACACACTTACATTTTCTCTATCTCTTCTAAACACGAATCATCACGTCATGCAGATTGCTTGTTTTATACCCCGTTGAAACATACGATCCGATGCCTTCTCCCAACTTTGAGTTCCCGGTATTCGAGGCTGAAGAAGAAAATGACGACGAAATTCCAGAAGAGATCTCCCGACTACTCAGACAAGAGGAAAGGTCCGTTGAACCTCACAAAGAGCCGTTGGAAACGGTAAACTTGGGTTCAGAAAAAGAGAGAAAAGAAATTAGGATCGGAGCACTGCTCAGTCCAACTGTCAAAGAAAGTTTGATAAAGCTTCTCAAAGAATTCCCCGATGTATTCGCTTGGTCCTATCAGGATATGCCAGGGTTGGGTACCAGCATCGTGGAACATCACTTACCACTAAGATCGGAATGTCCGCCAGTAAAGCAAAGGTTGAGACGGACTCACCCGGACATGGCCATCAAGATCAAAGAGGAGGTACAGAAACAGATCGACACGGGTTTCCTCGCTACATCTGAATATCCTCAATGGTTAGCCAACATCGTACCCGTTCCCAAAAAGGATGGAAAGGTCAGAATGTGTGTTGATTACAGAGATCTAAACAAGGCAAGTCCAAAGGACGACTTTCCTTTACCACACATTGACATGCTGGTTGACAGCACAGCAAAGTTCAAAGTATTCTCCTTCATGGATGGATTCTTGGGCTATAATCAGATCAAAATGGCGCCGAAAGACATGGAGAAAACTTCGTTCATTACCCCATGGGGTACCTTTTGTTACAAGGTAATGCCATTCGGTTTGAAGAATGCCGGGGCAACCTATCAAAGGGCCATGACTACTCTGTTTCATGACATGATACACAAAGAAATCGAGGTATATGTCGATGATTTGATTGCAAAATCAAGAGCAGAGGATGAGCACGTTGAACATCTGTCAAAATTGTTCGAACGTCTAAGAAAATTCAAGCTCCGCTTGAATCCTAACAAGTGCACCTTCGGTGTCCGTTCGGGGAAATTATTAGGGTTCATCGTCAGCCAGAAAGGAATTGAAGTTGATCCTGACAAGGTCAAGGCCATTCAAGAAATGCCTTCCCCGAAAACTGAAAAACAAGTCAGAGGATTCCTGGGACGTTTGAACTACATCTCCAGATTCATATTCCTTATGACCGCGACATGTGCGCCGATTTTCATATTACTCAAAAAGAACCAGGATTGCGTTTGGTCAGAATATTGCCAAACCGCCTTCGACAATATCAAGGAATATCTGTTGAATCCTCCGATTCTATCACCTCCAGTGGAAGGAAGACCACTGATCATTTACCTCACAGTCCTAGAGGACTCAATGGGATGTGTACTTGGCCAACAAGGCGAAACTAAAAGGAAAGAGTCTGCCATTTACTATCTAAGCAAGAAATTCACCGACTGCGAGACTCGGTACACAATGCTTGAGAAAACTTGTTGCGCTTTGGCTTGGGTAGCCAAACGTCTTCGCCAGTACATGATTCGTCATACTACTTGGTTGGTCTCCGAAATGGATCCAATCAAGTACGTTTTCGAAAAACCTGCTCTCACGGGAAGGATTGCCCGTTGGCAGATGTTACTATCAGAATATGACATAGAGTACCATGCTCAGAAAGTTGTTAAAGGAAGTATTTTAGCCGATCATTTGGCTCATCAACCGATTGACGATCAAGAATCAATCGGGTTTGACTTCCCAGACGAAGATGTCATGTATCTAAAGATGAAAGATTGCGATGAACCGCTACCCAGTGAAGGGCCAGAACCAGGTTCCCAGTGGGGACTTATCTTTGACGGAGCAGTCAATCATTATGGAAACGGAATTGGGGCAATCATTGTTACCCCTCAGGGTACCCACATTCCTTTCACTGCCAGACTTACGTTCAAATGTACGAACAACGAGGCCGAATACGAAGTTTATATTATGGGTCTCGAAGAAGCGATTGATTTAAGGATCAAAAACTTGGACGTATACGACGACTCAGCCCTGGTTATTAACCAGATAAAAGGAGATTGGAACACATACCAATCAGGATTGATTCCTTACAAAGACTATGCAAGAAGGTTGTTACCCTTCTTCAACAGAGTCGACTTTCATCACATCCCTCGTGATGAGAATCACATGGCTGATGCATTAGCCACTCTCTCTTCCATGATTAGTGTAGGTCGATGGAATGACATACCTAAGATTGACATCATGCGCCTTGAACGGCCCGCTTACATCTTCACGATTGAAGCAGTCATAGACGACAGACCTTGGTATCACGATATCAAATGCTTCCTTCAGAAACAAGAGTACCCATCTGGGGCACTCAGAAAAGACAGGAAAACCCTCAGAAGATTGGCTGGAAACTTCTTCCTGAGCGGTGACACTCTTTATAAGAGAAATTTTGACATGGTCTTGCTCCGATGTGTCGACAGACCAGAAGCAGACATGCTCATGAAAGAAATTCATGAAGGATCCTTTGGCACTCATGCCAACGAACACACAATGGCGAGAAAAATTCTCAGGGCCGGGTATTATTGGTTGACCATGGAATCCGACTGCTACAAGTACATGAGGAGGTGTCACAAGTGTCAGATATACTCCGACAAAATTCATGTACAGCCATCACATCTCAAAGTTCTTTCTTCCCCGTGGCCTTTTTCCATATGGGGAATCGACATGATTGGTATGATTGAGCCCAAGGCTTCAAACGGACATCGGTTCATCCTGGTAGCCATTGATTATTTCACCAAGTGGGTCGAAGCAGCGTCATTCGCCAATGTAACCCAACAAGTGGTGGTCCAATTTATCAAAAACAATATCATCTGCCGTTATGGTGTTCCAAGCGAGATCATTACTGATAATGGATCTAACTTGAACAATAAGATGATGAAAGAGTTGTGTGCAAAGTTCAAGATCGAACACCATAACTCATCTCCCTACCGACCCAAGATGAACGGAGCGGTAGAGGCGGTTAACAAGAACATCAAGAAGATCGTTCAAAAGATGGTTGTAACCTATAAAGATTGGCACGAAATGCTACCCTTTGCTCTTCACGGTTATCGAACATTTATCCGCACTTCAACAGGGGCAACCCCTTTCTCTCTAGTATATGGCATGGAAGCAGTGCTCCCCATAGAAGTAGAGATCTCGTCAATCCGGGTATTAATGGAAGCTCAGCTCACCAAAGCTGAACGGTGTCAAAGTCGACACGACGAACTGAACCTGATCGAAGAAAAAAGAATCACGGCACTATGCCACGGTCAGTTGTATCAACAGAGAATGAAAAGGCGTTCGACAAAAAGGTCCGACCTCGTATTTTCAGAAAAGGAGACCTTGTGCTCAAAAAGATACAATCATTTCTCACTGATTCGCGAGGTAAATGGACTCCGAATTATGATGGCCCCTATGTGGTCACGAAAGCTTTCTCAGGCGGCGCCTTGAGACTTGCAACCATGGACGGAGAGGAATTTTCCTACCCCACGAATGTTGATGTAGTCAAGAAATACTTCGCCTAAAACTAAAAAAAAATGTCTCGGTGGGTTGAAAACCCGAAAGGGCGGTCCAGGCAAAAGTTAGAGACATGAAAAAAATCATCCCGATGGATTGGAAATCTCATAGTACAATCCAGGCAAAAGTTAGGGATAATGGCAAGTAACTATGTTCAACAGAGGCAAGTCCCTCAGCAGCAGTTACGTCATCTATCAGAGGAAATCTCCAGTCAAGCTCATCTTCGACGGAAGCTCAGGATGTCCCGAATTCAAAGTTGGTAGAAGGATAGTGGTCGTTATGTTTCAACGTAGCCCTTTTCCCTGTAAATTACCATTTTATAACTTTGTATATACTCTTTTGAATCACGCGTTTGGCTGATCTCCATCTTATCAATAAAATTTGAGCCCTTGTGCTTTTGTTTGTAACTCTTTACTTGTTTTAGCTTTACAGAACGACGTTGTTTAAACTTAATCAGCGATTCTTGAAATAAAACAAATTTACTTGTTAAACTTTTTCTGCTTTTAAATTAAAGATGGCATTTCTTTTGACTGTTGAACATCAGAAGAACATCGATCGCTTCTCTCAAAGTAAGCGAACTTCAAAGTGCAGAATCAAAGTACTCCTTCTAAACCAGTTCGCCTGAATGAAGGGATCAACTGTGTCAGAGACCTTGTTTCGTCTGACATCCTCGGCCGAGTTCTCATCTCCTAAGCCCGATCAACATAGCTCCCAACGGGACTATCTCTCCTAAGCAAGGTGGAATTGCTATTTTGAATCAACGGTACTTCTTCGCCCCGCGATGGCCGAGTATCCAATTGTGTTCATCTCTTAGTCTGTATGTTGCGTCTGTTTTGTCAGCACATACATACATACATCATGCATTTTTTATTTGCATTCACATTTCATATTGCACCACTATCACTCTAGTCGGTCCTGTCCCCTAGTGGTAGAAGTCCTCTCAATCGAGTTGTCAGTTCTTGCCTCGTCAGGAAATACTGTGTCTGAACAACCTCGCTTCCAGTTAATTCTGGAAAGAAGTTGGTCCTTGACCACTTTGATAACTTGAACCTCTAAAAAGCCAGAGAAAACTTTCAATAAGCATCACTCTTCGCCATTGAAGATGATATCCTTGCTTTCCCGGATTAAGGAAAATCCACAGAGAAAGCCTCGTGATCAGAGATTCGGCAGCACGCCAGTTTTGCTCCGAAAATCCACTGATGAGAAGGTCATCGACACCTCAAAATTGGATCCCATCATATGGCATTTCTCCGGGAAGATCCCGAGAAAAGTAGGATGTAACCCCAAACGAAAACAGTCTCTCAAGAGACTCGCTTTCCCCAGTAGAACCGACAAATGGCGTCTCCAAAACAGAGAAGTTTGTGTACCTCTACAACTCAAACGAATGGGTTCCCCAGCAAGTCTGACATCAAAACTTTTTCCACTCAAATGGCATCTCCCCAGGAAAATTCGGCGAGAAGTTTGAAGGAAAGCCGCTACGAATAGCGTCCCTTGTTAGTAAAGTTTATTAACAAAAGAAACTAAGACCAGTTCCTTGGTAGGAAACCAGGATCGAGGGGAAGTTTAAATCAGAAACTAAGACCAGTTCCTTGGTAGGAAACCAGGATCGAGGGGAAGTTTAAATCATAAACTAAGACCAGTTCCTTGGTAGGAAACCAGGATCGAGGGGAAGTTTGTTTCCACAACTGAGACCAGTTCCTTGGTAGGAAACCAGGATCGAGGGGAAGTTTATTTCAAAAGAGACTGAGACCAGGATCGAGGGGAAGTTTATCTTTTCTAAGCATCATTGCTTAGCTAAAGAAGATGAATACGTAAGCTACCATTCATAACCACCATCAAAATTTTGGGTATTCCGATATTTAATCCTCTTGCACCCCGAATGCCCGAATCCCTTCGTCATTCACACCTTCGGGTCCAAGAAGATTAAATAGGGGCATCTGTAATACCCCAAATTTTGACCACTTAGATTTCCCATCATTGTGAAAATCATCATCACAATATGGATGAACCATCATGCTTCATCAGTCTCCCCAAAGATGGGTGAGCATCCAATACAATCAAAATTAGGGTTTCAAGCCCTCTCATAGTTCTCAGACAAAGGATCAATCAAGAAATGACATGATCTTCAACTTGTCTAACCTCCCAAGTAACTACAAAGGATCAAAAGGACTCCCACTTCAAGGATTAAGCACAAGGATGCTCCCTTCTAGGTGGATCAAGCCTCAAGATCGCCAGTGTCACCAAATTAGGGTTTTGGTCGACCAGGGCCTCCAGATGGAAAATTTTCATCTGGGCACAAGGCAATGATCCAAAACATGACCTAATATACTTCATGGAACCTCATGAACCCATGCATCAAGTCAATTTTGCCTCAGGGGATGCATTCATCAAAAATCAGGAATTAGGGTTTCTTGACCTAATTCACCCCTAAGTTGACTTTTGGGACAAACCATGAGCCAGGACCTCAAGACATGATTTGAGGGTCTCTAATATACCATATTGATCCATTTGGAACAATGGATTGATCTAAGAAGTTTGAGCAACAAGTCTCAATTTCATCTGCACCACAATTAGGGTTTTAAGAGAAAAGTCAACTGTAACTTTGACTTTTGACCAGGACATGCTCCCAAACCCTAATACATGATTGAATATACCCTATGACACCCATGGAACATGTCCATCAAGTTTTATTTAGGTCAAGGACATGATTTCCTGAAGAATTGCACAGTTTGGAATTCATCTGATAAAAAGTCAACTGTGCACAAAAGTCAACTTTGACTTTTTGAGATTTTTCACCAAAATGGATTTTTAACCCTAAAATGATGTCAATGTATGATTTGAATCATCATTCATCAAGAAAAATCAAGAAAAGTGAGATAACTTGTAAAAGGGGTAACCATAAAACTTAGAAATTTTTCTAAGTTAAAAATAAAGTGGCAAAGGTACCAACTTTGGAGGACCATAACTCCTAAACCACAAGGCCATTTTTTCTCATCCAAAGATGGATTTGTAGCCCTCATTATCACCTACAAAAACTTCAACTACAAGTCATTCCAATTCATTAAGGATTTTGAGTTATGGAGTGATCAAAGTGGCTGAAAAGTGAAAATGTCACTTTTTCCAACACTTAGTGAAATTTTCACTAAGTCAGATTCTGCCTCACTTTTTGCCAAATGTAGGGGGATTTTTCACTTGGAATCAAAAGAGATCAAAACCAAACTTGTTCAAACAGTTGTTGTATCATGTAAGAGCTTTCCAAAATGGCCAAGAACATTGCCAAATTCAACCTACACCATGAGATACAACATTGCCAAGTTGCCTTGCTGAAATCTGTCAAGGCAAGGCAGAATTTGCAACTTTGGTCGATTTGCCAAAATCAGCCAAATTCAATTGCTCCTATCCACTTGGACACCTCAGAAGATTGAATCTAAAGGGGACAATCACTGAGCCAAGCCTCCAAAGTCCATGGAACAAGAAATAGCATGTTGAACCTAGAATGGCCAAAATAGGGACAAGAGTTCAAATTTGGAATGGGCATTCAATGAAACCATCAAGGTGGCATGGACTGAGCCATTCTCATGTGAAATCAGTCAAGACTTATCCAAGACCAAGGGAACCAAAGCTCTGTGCCCTAACCTCTAGTCAATGGCTAGAGGTGACTTGGATTTTCATTTGCCAACATTGGCCAAACCTACTTACCAGCTGCCATGCACTATTCCTTGCAAAACAAACTTGCTCTACTATAAATAGAGCTCAATTGTGGTCAGTTTGAGTACACCAAAGCCATCTAACAGATGCTTTCCTCAAAATCTCTTCTTTCACTCCAATTTTGCCTTCTAAGGCAAGTCACTATCGGGTTTTGAGTTTGAGAGCAATTCCAATCAAACCAATCACTCACACACCTCATATACATCACATATGAGCTGATCAAACACTTAGATTACTTCTAAAACATCAATTTCACAAAATCACCAGCCGGTTGCTCAAGGTTTTAACCAAAGTGCAGCTGAGGTACCACAAAATGATCCAGCCAATTTCAATCAAGTCCAACCATCCAAACACAATCCATAGGGTGTAGGGAAGCTGTTCAGATCATCACCACTCATCTGTAACACCTCCAAATCAAAAATCACTTTGAACTTGCTGTCACGACTTGGAGGTAAGCACATACTTGGTCATCTCTCAATCTATGCATATTTCCTCGCACAATAATTTGGCCATATGTTCATAATCATGCATGGAATGTTTTCCCTCAATTAATTGCATTGTTTGAATCGTGTATCAAAAATCCTAGCCTTCATGCAGAAATTAGGGTTCTTGAGGTCTCTTCGTGATTTCTTGTTGTATGTTTAATTTAAATGAAATTAAAGTACATAGACATGATCGTGAGGTTGAGGCGAGCATAATGATATGTGGATTGCATGATATGATTGCGTATTCATGGAGATTGGATAGAAAATGCAAATCTGAGAAACCAAGAACACGCGCGTGTTCTTCAGCTTGTTCTTGGCGCCATTTTTAGAAATTCAAATATTTGAATTTTGTGATTTTGTTTAATTGATTCAAAAATTAATTTCTCTCTGAGTTTTAGTGATTTTGAGTTAATTCTTTTTTTAATAATTCACAAAAATGTTAAAATAATTTATTTTCACAAAAAATCCCAAAAATATTATTTATTTCATATAATTGATATTTTTGCAAAGAATTAATATTTTAATTATTTTTGACATTTTAAATATTTTTTCTACATTGATTTTGCAACTTTTAATGCTTTCTAATTATTTTGTAGGTCAATACTTAATTTTTGAAGCATTAATCCAAGATCACAATTTGTTTTCCATGTGTTAAACAATTTTTGATCATTTTAATTGAATTTTTATTCAATTAAATACATTTTGAAAACAAATTAGGGTTTTGGATTAATTCAACCCTCATAAATCATTTTCAAAACTTTTTGGGCCTCTTGAGAGAGTGTAAGACCCATCTCCCTTGTACAAAAACTTCTTGGGCCTCACTCATTGTATAAGTCCCTCTGTACAAGTAAACGGCGCGATCGTCGCCCGTTTAAAAATAAAAATCATCTGGGCCTCTCCTCGAGCTATAAGACCCATTCAAAACTTTTGGGCCTCTATTAGAGTGTAAAACCCAATCCCCCTTTTAACCAAAACATTTTGGGCCTCACTTATTGTATAAGTCCCTCTGCATTAAAAGAAAACCTCGGCGCGATCGCCATTTTTAAACGAAAAATCATTTGGGCCTACCCTCGTGTTATAAGCCCCTCTCTTTTCTTTAAACCTTTTTTGGGCCTCTTGAGAGAGTGTAAGACCCATCCCTTTGTACAGAAAACCTTTTTGGGCCCCAGTCACTTGTATAAGTCCCGCTGTACAAAGTCAAACAGTGCGCTCACTGATAAAACCCTGGGCCTCTCCTTGAGCTGTAAGCCCCAAATCTTTCTTTTTCAAAGCACTTTCTCCTTTGATTTTGAATATACTGTTGTTTTCAATCTTTCTTTGTTGAACAACTAACCAAACAGCATTGAAGCACTACAACCGAGTAAGTGGTTATCGCTTTCATTTACTGCTTTCATATTATAAACTGTATTGTGGGGCTGCTCACTGTAAGTCTCCTTTCATAAACTCATATCTACTGTGTAATAATAGTATAGATATCCCTGGAAACTACGTCTAGAACTAGGTGACGCCGTTTCATTTATTCGTAGAAATAGACGCCTAGATCCCCAATAGGAGCACCAGATACAGTCTTCTCTTCGGCTGTCCTCCTTAGGAATCGTCATGAAGCTCTACTCCCCAAGATGAATGTATTCTCCGTGAATAGCATCTTTGAGTTTCTTCCAAATTCTCGAACTTTCCTGACTTGATCTATTCCTTGTGGATAGCTTGCCTTGAATGTCTCGGGGTTTGGGTACCCACTACAGTCATAATCTTGGACCTTAACTAAGGAACCCTCTTTAAAAGCTAAAAATCGCTGGATAGTAAACCTCGCACGTTTACCAGTGGTTTTTATCTTTAAAAGAGTTATCTCTCCTAATGGAAAGGAGATGATAGACCCACGGGCTTCTTAAAAGCATCGGCCTCCTCTTGGGCATTATTCAAGGACACTACGGCTTCTTAGAAGTATTCACAGCCTCCTCTTAGGCTTCATATAATGATCTCTTCCTTCGGGAATGATAGCCTCCTCTTGGGCTTCGTACAAGGACCCGTAGGCTTCTTAAAAGTTTCCAGCCTCCTCTTGGGCTTCGTACAAATTGTCCCTACGACCTCCTAGAGGTATAGGAACAGAACCTAGTCATCCTCATAGAACAGTCCTTTCATAGAGTCTACTACTGTTTCTCAAAGCATAGTACAAAAGAAAAAAAAATCTAGACTTGGACGGTCTAACTTCCTTGAGTCTCAAAGACATTCTCAAGTGACCCCTTCGTTAAATAGGAAGGAAACCCGCAGACTCGGACAGTCTCAATACCCTTTGGATTTCCCGTTTCCTCAAAGAGAAGGAAATATCCCTGATCCTCAGATCAAATCCCTGAGTACAGTGTTGCTCTTATACGAACTGATTTTCTCTTTTAAAATCAGTATATTGGATCTGTCACTCAACTGAAACAAACCTTTAGCCTCCATCTCGGGCTTCGTACGAGATACAAAAACACTCTCTTGTTGAGTATCAAAGACTCCCTCGTAGAGTCAAACAAACAATAGCCTCTATCTCGGGCTTCGTACGAGACACAAAGACTCTATCGTCGGGTCAAAAACTTTTAGCCTCTCTCTCGGGCTTTGTACGAGACACAAAATAGCCTCCTCTTAGGCTTTGTATAATGATTTTCCTAGCAGAAATTAGCCTCCTCTTAGGCTTTTGTATAAGAAAACCACTGGTTGATCCAATCAACCTTTTAGCATCAAAGTTGTGCCTCGTTCACAGTACACAAACATCAACAACTCCTTTCCTTTCATCTAATCACTGTAAGCGGCAAGCCTCTGGATCATCTATATCCATGCCACTGTCCCTCTTTTAGCATGAGAAATTCCTAAGGAAAGATGGCATTGCTCTACATTGAGTTAAAGTCTTCTCCTTCAGGTTAAAACCCTTTCTTCAGAAATTATGGCATTGCTCGGATCCGCGTATCCCAGTTAAAGTAATTCTCCTTCCCCCTCTTTAGAGATGAAAAAATCTCTCTAAAGTCGAGGTCTTTCAGCTTCACGTCTTGGGCTTTGAACAAGACACAAATAGACCTTTCAGCTTCACATCTTGGGCTTTGAACAAGATACAAACCACCTTTCGCTTCACGTCTTGGGCTTTGAACAAGACACCAAAACACCCATTTCCTCCCATAGAATAGGAGGAACTACGAACGCTCTGATTTCCCTGTTTCGGTAAACGGGAATACGTAGGCATAAGATCGAAAGAAAAGATCTTAGCGAGCACAATCAACAAAAAACCCAAATCCCATATCTCCATCAATCAAAAAATCAGTAATTCCAAAGCATCAGTCCTAACATCCTAATCCTTGTTCCCCGCTAGAAAGTCCTAGAAAGAAAGAAAACCGTACTGGCAAAAATACAAATAACCAGTACAAAGGCCCCACACATTGATAGCATTCGAACTTAACAGACCGCTGTTTAAACTCAGTATGCAAGAAGGGTTAATTAGAGACATCTATTTCCCTTCCTTATTCAGCTCACAATAGGATAAAAAATGAATCGACCTGTAGTTTAAGCTCAAACCGCAGAGAGCGACCAGCGCTTAAGAACCGCGTCCAAAATCGCTCGCTACAGATGTCTACTGGTCCAGCATGCTCAAGGATTGCATAGATTTCGCAAAAGGGTGTCAAGATTGCCAGAGACATGCAAATATTCAGCATGTACCAGCCAGCGAGTTGCATTTTATAGTTAAACCATGGCCATTTCGAGGTTGGGCTTTGGATGTAATAGGAGAGATTCAGCCAGCTTCGTCGAAGCAGCAAAGATTCATCCTCGTGGGAATATACTATTTCACAAAGTGGATAGAGGATGTGCCTCTAGTGAAGGTGGATCAAGAGACCGTGATAGAATTCATCCAGAATCATATCTTGTATAGATTCGGGATACCTGAGACAATCACGACAGATCAAGGCTATGTGTTTGTGGGGCAGAAAATGCAGGAATTTGCAGCAGAAATAGGTTTCAAGTTGGTTACTTCGACACCATACTATGCTCAGGCGAATGGTCAGGTCGAAGCAGCTAATAAGGTGATAATTGGGCTAATCAAGAAGCACGTTGCGAAAATGCCAAAAAACTGGCATAAGACATTAACTCAAGTTTTTTGGGCTTGTCGGACGTCACTGAAGGAGTCGACCAATTCGACTCCATTTCGTTTAACCTTCGGGCATGACGTCGTGCTACCAGCAGAAGTATGCCTGCAATCAGTCAGAGTATAACGACAATATGAGATTCCGTCGGAACAATATTGGGAAATGATGCTAGAGGAACTCGTGGACTTAGACGAGGAAATGATGGTAGCTTTAAATGTATTGTTGCGCAAAAAGGCACGAGTTGCCAAGGCGTACAACAAGAGGGTCCAAGTGAAAACCTTCGTTGTAAATGACTATGTTTGGAAAGCGGTGTTGCCCATGGATCGACGGGATCAGATGATGGGAAAATGGTCACCTAACTGGGAGGGACCATTTAAGGTGACTCGAGTGTTTAGTAATAACGCGTATGAAGTGCAAGAGTTGGGAATGGACCAACGAATTTTAAGAGTGAATGGGAAAATATTTAAAGAAATATAGACCTATGGCTTACAAAATGTTGTTACATCAGTTCGACATACAAGCTACGGAAACTCCGGGAATCTAGAATTAAAGTCTTCAAAGAGGGTCTTCTCGTGAACAATCTTGCTCTTGAGAAGCACCTTTCTTCTCTGCATGCGGCTAATAGCATCCTTGATCTTCATAGCCGCTTCGACGTGAGTAATTCCTTGGGCTACCTCGTGGTCGATGGCTTCTTGAGAGGGCAGAGGCTCAGCTGAGTCTAAGGAGGCTTTCTGGTGTTCGACCTCAGCAATATTTTTTGTCAGCTCTGTTATTTGAGCTTGATATTCAGAAATCTGCTGGTCGAAGGCTTGACGCTTGTCGGAGCGCTCCTATTTTTTGGTTTCAAAATCTCCAAGCTTCTGTTCACAAACTGAGCTAAGGTACCACTCACGTTTCATATCATTATGTCGAAACCGAATTTGAGCGTCGGCCTGATGACTCGTAGAAAGATCTTTGGGCAACTGAGTGAAGAAGGCTTCGAACTCGATCAGGTACGTGGCAATGGGGGCAGGAAGCTAGAATTAGGAAAGTTCATCCAAAAGCTTGAAGACGTCGTTGGCTATGGCAGCTTCTTCGGCGACAGCCGCCAGGAACTGTTCTTCAAAAAGATAGGACCACAACTGTTGAAGTTTGATATTGAAGGAGGCGTCCAATTCTGGAGTTGGGATGGTTGTCGAACTGGTAGGTTGAATCTCTCCAGTTTCTTTGTGAATTTTGTGTAGCGCCTTTAGGGTCGCTGTTGGATCTGTTGTCTTGGCTGCCAAGAGTTCCTCTGGAGTAGGGTTTTTTGGATAGTAGGTGAGGTTCTCTCTGGGCCATGTTCAGAGGCTTGAAAGTTCTCTCTGACTTCAGTAGTGGTGACGACAGGTGAAGGATTGACATTCTCCCCAAGAGTTGCACCATCATTCTCAAGGTTGTCAGGTTGGGAAGGAGGCGTCTTCGCCACCAAGCTTTCCTCTGACAAGGGTATCTGGAATTCATTGACCTTCTGAGGACTTGGCGTGATAGTTATTCCAGCAGTAGTGGCGTCTGCAGCCAGTTCAGTATCGCCAATGCCGACAGTGGTCGAAGTGAGCACATTTTCCTACAAAGCAAGATGCAGTCAGATTTTTTGCCTAAGCGTCACCTAAGGTGCTAAAGTGGAGAAAGGAAGTACCTGCGCAGGATGAGAAGGAGTCGTCTTGGGAGGGACGACAGTAGGGAGTGGCTCAAATACGTCTTCAAGATTTTTGGGGACAACCGGGGCCACCGTCGAAATGCCGGTTCTTGAAGGTGTTCTCCTTGTCAAAGCTTTTTTCTTCCTCACCAAAGGTGTGGATGGAGGGGATGCTGGAGCTTTTGTGGTAAAAACTCGAGAGTGAGTACTCTCATTCGACTCAGTTCTTTCGGGAGAAGGTACTTTCTCAGAAGCCTGTGCAGAAATACCGTCAGACAGAGAAAAGACAAAGAAGTAGGGTATGAAAATAAAATATACCTGTGAAGTGGTGGTCCTGGGTTTTTTAGCAGGCCTAGTGGAGGTCGACGCATCAGCTGTTTCCAGTTTGTGTCCCTGAAAACAAAGCTGAAACGATTTAGTTTAAACCCACAAGCAAAACAAAATCAAAGTCCAGAATCCACCTTTATGGAGGGGTCTTCTGTGGTGTGGACATCAGCAACAGAGGCCGCGGTCGATGATTTAGGAACTCCACCAGCCAGAGAAGCAAAAGCGTCGACCATATTCTCCAAGAAAAGCTTTGGAGTGAAGGTTTGAGCCTGGTACTCCGACCACCAGGCGTCGAATTCTTGAGTGGTGAAAAACGAAGGCTGGAGTACAAATACCGGAAATTCAAGATGTTGAGTGGCTCTGACAAACCTCATGCAAGCCCTATGACCGACCTGGGTCAAGCGTCGGCCAGATCGTACTATATCGCCAGCATGTTTTACCAGAGACTTTGGCAACATTTGGCTCAAGCCAAATTGTCGGGCTACCAAATTTGGCTGATAGTTCATAAAACCATAGCCATTGCTGCCCGGGTCGATCCAAAAGGATATCATGGTAGGAGTAAGAAACGCCCGCCATATAGAATTCGACTGCGCAGCAGCATTGAGGGAGACCCCAGGAAATGGATTTCTAAACCATTCAGGGCCAAACTTACGTTCCATAAACAGCGCCATGTCTGGGACAAAAGAAGTGGTCTCGACAAACATATTGAGATACCTCATAAAGAGGGTTTTCTTCAGAGCCTCTTGGGTAGTCATCAGAGCAAGTCACATTCCTTTGACAGAGCATTCTCTGTTCAGATGCTCCATTGTCGCAGAAGCTGGATATCCCAACTTGTGTTTAAAAGTGGCGTTGAGACAATGCTGCAACAGCCATATAGGCCCTGAGACGTTTAGAGCCTTGGTGGTCTGGTGGAGGAGTTTCAGCCTCATGGCCGACAGGCCAAGAGAATGGTAGAGAGAGGCTAGCAGAAGTTTGGCCAAAGATATCTGTCGACCTTCATGGATCTGAATGGCCAGACTGATAAAACTTTTGGCTATTTGTAAGGAGCCAGGGAAAAACATATAGTACGACAGCCATAATGTCAGGAAGGAAATGTGCTCCTCATCAGAGACTTCCTTGGAGCATTTGTCATGATGGTCTTTGATATAGTTCTGAAAACTGGCACGTTCGATGTTGAAGGCATTGTTGGTCTCCAGGGTTGGGTCGAACGTCTCACCCAGTGGCGAAAGGCCAGTAATGGCCGCCACGTCGAAAAGTGTTGGTGTGAACATGCCACAGGGGAGGTGGAATGTGTTGGTCGATCCTTCCCAGAAGTACATTGGCGCAAGTAGCAAACAAGGGTTAACCCTGTGAGCAGTTCTGGAGAGTTGGATGGCGTCGAAAATACCATACTCATTCCATTGCTTTTTACGTTGACTTTCGACTTTGTCGAGCCAGGCATTATAATCTTTGTTTCCTGGGGTAGGCATGGATCTAAAAACTCGAGATTTATACGCCATAAATTTGAGATCTAAAGTGCCACCTTTCTCGAAAGCCGGTGGAATTGTTTGGTCGAAGCAAGGAAAGAACTTTTGGAGTTCTTGTGGATTAGGTCTTTTGTCCGGAAGAGGGCCATGAAAACCGTGAAGCTTGTTCTCCACCGCGAAGGGGATAACCATCTGGCGGCGCCAGTTGTCTACCACCGCCTCGTCAGCTGATGACGGTTGAGGAAGAGGACGGAGGGTTTCTGCTTCAGAGAGCACATACGCAACTGGGTTGTTACCGGTGGTTTGAGGAATGGAAGTGGTAGCAGTGTTTGACGAAGCCATTAGACAGAAAGAAATGCATAAGGTGTTCTGAGACAACGAGCATTTTGGGAAGAAAAGAGCAAAGTTTTGACGCCAAGAACAAATGACAGGCTTTGAAGAAGAATTTATGGAGAAGTGGTAAGAGTGGTTTTGTGGGAAACTATTTATAAGATGCATGTAAAAGGCGAAAGATCACCAAAACTTTTCAACTTCTGAGAGTAAGTGGGAGTTGGTTTCGAGGCCCATAACTCAGATGAGGCTAACCATCATGGCATTTTTCTTGGAAATTGTGGTATGAGATTGCCATCATTATGTCAGACGGCGTTGGACACGTGTCTTAGGAGAAGACAAGATGTTGGTGATTGTGTCAAAGAAAAAGCCGTTGAAATCTCGCAAGAAAACAAAAAGCCAGATTTCTTAATCGACGTAATGCTCAGTCGAAACTGGCCTTTTGGGGAGAAATTTATTGATAGGAGATTTCGACCAAGGGTAGAAAGATGAGAGGAAATTCAACAAGTCGACACCAAGGGACTTTCAAGGCGTCAATCCAACACAGGCCAAGTAGGTGCGTCGGAGAGAAGGCGACAAGCCATGGTGTCGGAGGAAAGCCAGGCGAAGGGCAAGTCCCAAATTCAAGGATAAGTACTTGGGCGGGAAAAGTTTGAAAGTTCCAAGAACATGGGAAGTTGAAAAGAGAGTGGGGTGACACGTGTCATCACCAAAGGGCATCTGGGCAGATGAACGGTTATTCTCTAGGCCTATATAAAGCATTGTATTTTCCATTTTTAGAGGTCGCATTTTGTAACATTGTAAAGGGAAAACACTCAAAGTACCAAGCTTAGAGAGAAACAAGTTCAATCCCGCGAAAATGTATACTTGCGTCCACCTT
Organism: Lathyrus tuberosus; assembly: GCA_022829125.1. Lineage (NCBI taxonomy): Eukaryota > Viridiplantae > Streptophyta > Magnoliopsida > Fabales > Fabaceae > Lathyrus > Lathyrus tuberosus. The sequence goes on from JALAZF010000536.1 coordinate 3,721,968, forward strand.
TACTTAATACAATTTATTTTCAGAGTTTAAGTTATTGTTTCTTTTGCCGTCTGCTTGTTTTCTTTTTCCTTTATCTTTTTCGCTTGGTTCCAAACTTGTTTGATCATTTAAACCTTACAAATTTTCCAAAAGACAAGACACTGTCATATCACATAAGCATACGTTTCCAATTCCTCGTTATGGGATTTGTGTGGTCGGTCCTGCGAGTAAACTTGCGACGGAAGGCCAGCGGTTGTTCGCGCAGGCGAACAATTACATAAAAGATTGACGGTTAAAACCTTTTTATGAGATTCGACGTTTTATATTGGTGACCATTCGATCACATCCAACTGTGGGAAGCATGTTGGAGGTCGGAATCTCGTGCCCTTAACTTGAGTGAAGTATCACTTAACTTGCGCGCCTTTTTGCACGATGCTTGTTATTGGGCCTTCTGTCATGTGCCTTACGATCAGCCCAAAATAGTTTTCTTCCAAGCTTTTGCTCATACTTGTAGAAAGAGGGTTTGTCAAGCATGTCCTTAGTCTGACTATCAGTAAGAGGAAATGGAAGAGTTTTGATGTGACATCAGTAACATTGGGAACATGCACATTAAATGTCTTCCTCGTGTTTGACAACATTTAGTAGAGCAACCTCGATGCATTGCCCTATGCTTGGAAGCAATTATGCCTTCTTATACTAGAGTATTTAAGTATTTTGACAGATCTAAAGTAAGATCCTGATTGTTTGTGGTGTGGTTTGATCTTCCTAATGTTTACTATTATGGATCTTCAGTTTCTTTTGTTGTAAGATATATAGTGAGCCCCAGTGTTAGCTTGGAATTTCTTTTTGAAAAGAGTCAATTGAATGCTGCATTGGGAAAATATTAAGTGTTAGCATTAATTGACACAAGTCGATAAGAATGAATACGTTGACTGAAACATTTTGACTAGCATCTTGAAACATGGTTTGGAAGAATCTCAAGAGCAGATCTTGAAACATGGTTTGGAAGAATCTCAATAGAAAATCTTGAAACATGGTTTGGAAGAATCTTAAGAGCAGATTTGGAGACATGGTTTGAAGGAGTCTCAGGAATATATTTAATTGATTTCTCGACACCATGTCGAAGTCGAAGCATTCAATGGACTTTAAAGACTTAGAAGATTTTGGAAACCAAAGACTTGAGAGGAGACTTAGCACTGTCAATAATCACTTTCGATGAGAAGGCAGTTATCAGTCGGGAAAAGCTATTACAAACGTGGGATAATGGTTTTCAACAGTTTTCAAGTACCGACAACGTGGGAGTGCATCAGAAGACTAAGTTACATGTTCTTGAGGACGTGTCTACTTTCTAGGAATAAGTTGTCGGAGACGATTATCTTTAGTTTAGTATATATAGCAAAATCATACGTTGTAATCGAGGTCGCAAAACTCATATACTTTCTCTATAGAACTAAAATACCTAAGTCAAAGTGTGAAATAGTTTGTGAGTAACATGTGAGTCTGCATCCCTCTTCTTTATTGTCTTTATGTATCCTTAATTGAAACATTTTACTATTTCTGTCACTTACTGCATTTGTTTAATGCCAGTTATTGCAGTTTTTTTTTTACTTTAATTCAATCTTTTTCATTGTTAAAGTTTGTCTTTATTATGTTTTCATATAGACATTCACAGTCATTTCACATACATACTTTCTTGTACACGTGTTTGCACAAAATTGCTTCAGATATTTTTCGAGTTAATCTCACAGACTATTTAAACTCGTGATTATTCGCTAAAACACCTGGATTTACCATATCCCTTTTCTTTGCATGTGGATCTTGAGAACTTTTCTTCTGTGTTTACAACTCTTTTTACCTTCGTTAACCTCTTTCGGCTGTTTATTACTTTAACCCATTTGTGCCACCTTATTTGAAAAAGCATTCAACGAGCAAGCTTTCAAGTTCATATATTTCAAGGTAATGCCTCAAAAATTTTCTCTTTTACATTTGTTTTCTCTTATAAGGTTTGTGAATAATGGGATTTTGAAGCACAAACTCACCATTGATAGCGTGATATCTACTATGGTAAGATGTTTAGGGTTTCTGGCCCTTAAGAACTCTTTGCTATAGATGAATTTAATAGGGATGTAAAACTTTTCTTTGTGCTTCTACTTACATTTGTTTCTCTTTATATGTTAGGAGGATTCTCAAATGGATAACTCTCGTATAGGAATACAGGATGTGATAAAGACAACTCAGTCATGTGCGTCGATCAAGAGACGTTGAATATTTTTTCATCCTTCACCATCAAGGATGGTCTGGATCATGTCTTCATCGAGGTGGATCCTTTCTCTGACTAGGGTTTCTTCCCTCCCAAAGGTAACATGAGGATATGCAACGAACACGATGGGTGTGTCATCCTTATCCATAAATTACTATTTCTTTAATAGATTTCTACCTTCCTTTCAATGAATTTAAGGTGGGAGTTCTAAATCACTTGGAAATAGCTCATTTGTAAATGTATCGGTGAGTTGGGCTTATGTCAAAGTATTCCACTATAATTGCATGTATAATAATAGAGTGCCAACCTTGACGCTCTTTTTTCATCTCTTTAAAGCCCAATACATTTTTTTTGATTCAACGTGGGGTCAAGGTTTAATTTCTCTTCAAGTTCGAAGTTTATTCCAAGAGCGTGAAGAACTTTTAGGACTGGTATTACCTAGTCACAACCATTACCGAAGTGGCTCTTTCTAGCATATGCAACATAGAGTTTGAGCCGCATTTCTGATGTTTAGGTAAATTTTCCAAGTTCTAGTGTCAAAGTCATTTCTTGGTGAACGTCGAGTCTTATGTTTACAACTCACACGACTTGTCCTAGGAAGAAACCTACCAGAAAATAAAATTGACTCCTTTCTTTGACTGCTTGGGTTTTATTGACAGTGTTACTCGTTCTTGTGGATCTATATGATTGTAGGTATGAAGACTACAAATACATATTAATTTGTTTTTTATGCTAACAACACTATTTAGATAAATCTTCATTAGTCTTGTTTTTCAAGTCCTGTTGGTTAAGATGATATCATCTGATATGTGGATCATGTGATGGTACTTAAATGGTGCTCAAATGATGGTGCTTGATGTATTGACTAGGTGATGGTGCTTGAAGATCAAAATATGGATCTATGAGCTTACATTTGTCTTTATTGATGTTACTTATCCTAAAGTTATATCAAGCCTCATTAAAGTGAAGATTCAAGAATGCATGAAGTGCTAAAGTCAAAGATAATGTAGCAAAGATCTTGAAGTTTCAGAGTTGTATAATAGAGAAAGTGTGAAAGCTTCCATGGTTAGCCGTGTGCTTAAAGCAGTGTCTGAATGACCAGAGTATTGTAAAAATGTAGAGTAACTCATAATATATTAAGACAACTCTCACACAATCACAAAAATGTTTTTGATAACCTTTTCTCTTTAATAAAATCACAAAAAACAAATTGCATATAACTAATTTATTACAAGTCCAAATAGTCAATTATGAGAGAAAATCACATTGGATAATTGATTATCCTTTATTCTTAATCAATTTTCTCACCTCATTATCAAATATTAGAGTTTGTAGTTGATTAGTAACTGTGCAATTGAAAACTTTCCGTTTTTAAACTACATAATCAATTATTGGATACACATAATTAATTCTGAGCATTAAAAACTCCATGGATCTTTTTCTTTTTGTTGTTCCTTTTTGGACTGGCTAGATTATGCAAAACAACATGGTATAAACACATGTTGGACATGATGTTCTAGGTGGTGTGGCACATCTGGCCCCAACTGCTGTTTGTGATGAAATGATACATGTGGGAACAAATGTCCCAACATGTGGCCCTTGTATGTAGAACAAAGTTGCTGGTGTTTTGGCGCATATTTTTTGCAGTGTTATGCAACAAGATTTGTTGCTATCTTTTAGCAATGTGTGACGTGATTTGTTTAACAACTAGGATTGGAGATCAAATCAATTTAAATCAAGATTTAAATTTGAATTTAAATTAATATCAAATTATATCTTTAGTTGGATGTTTTTGTGGAACAAATCAAATACAACAATATATGTTATTATTCTGGATGAGATTAAAATAAATATCTAAGGAGAAAAAACCCAAAATTTCATTGCTATTTAAGGAGACTCTCACCTTATGTTTGAGGGTGTGTGCGCTAGGATTAAATCTTTATGCTAGGATTTTTGTTGAGTATTTTGTTTGCTGTTTCTTGTACATCACGATATTGCTTCATTCATATTATAAGGCATAATAGTTTGTTTGTTTAGTTGAATTGTAATTCAACATGCATCATTGTGTTTATTGATGTTGATCACTTGAAACTAGTGATTGAGAGAAAGTGAGAGAGGGTTTTCATATTTAGGGGGATACCTGAAAAGAAAGACACTAAGGATAGAATTAAGAAGAGAGAAATTGAACAAGAGGCTTGTTCATCTAAGACACTTTGTACTAATTCTTTTAAATAATGGATTTCCATTCTTGGTTAGAGGGCCCTCCAGGTGTAGATGTTGTTTGCACCAAATTGGGTTACCAATTCTATTGTGTTTGTTATTGTTTTTACTTTAATTATTTGTTGTTGTTGTCATATTGTGTTAAATTTGGTTTAACAAGTTGGACATGTTGTCCCAGGCATCTGGTCCAACATATGTCTCCTGAGGAACAAAATTCCAATTGTCATTAGAGTAGGCACCCTATTCTATTTGGGTAAGCTCTAGGGAAGATATTTTTTATTCATATGGATAACACAAAGGATGTAGGATATGTCAATAGACCACCCATTTTAGATGAATCCAGTTATGATTATTGGAAAGCTAAGATGATTGCCTTTCTTAAATTCATGGACAACAAAAATTAGAAGGATATGATTAAAGGTTTGAAACATCCAGTGATTACTTCTCAAGATGGTACAACAAGTTTAAAGCCAGAAGCTTAGTGGACTGATACCGAAGATAATGAAACTCTTTGAAACTCCAATGCTTTAAATTCTATCATTAATGGAGTTGACAAGAATATGTTTAGATTGATCAACAAATGTACTAAAGCCAAAAATGCATGGGAGATCATGAAAATAACTCATGAAGGCACATCCAAGGTTAGGATGTCAAGGTTGCGGCTCCTCACTACTAAGTTTGAGAATCTAAGAATGAATGAAGATGAATTCATCTCTGACTTCAGAATTAGATTTCGTGACATTGCCAATACTTCCTTTGCATTGGGAGAGAAGATGTCTGAAGAGAAACTGTCCATAAAAATTCCTAAGATTTCTTCCTAAGAAGTTTGATATGAAGGTCACAACTATTGAAGAAGCTCAAGACCTTGTCAGCATCAAAGTTTATGAAGTCATTGGTTCTTTACGAATCTTTGATATTGTTTTGAATGAAAGATATAATAAGAAGAACAAAAGCATAACTTTTGTGTCTAATACTGAAGATGATGAAGATCAAGGAGGAGAAAGTTTTTCAGATGTTATAGCACTTGTTGGGAGAAATTTTATCAACTCCTTAAAAAACTGGACAAAAGATGGAGGAGAAATGTCCCAGACAAGGTGTCAAAAGTCATTTCCCTGAACAACAGCAAAGAGGAATACAAGCCTAACAAAGGCAAACGAGCTCAATGGTATGAATGTGAAGGGTTTGGCCATATTAAAACTTAATGTCCTAATTTTCTAAAGAAATAGAAAAGGATATTTTCAATTACTTAATCTGATTCTGATGATGAAAGTGAAGGATAATTTGCTAATAAAGTGATAGCCTTCACTGAAAAATATGACTCTTGTAGTGAGTCTGGTGATGAAGATATCTCTGCAGAAGAGCTTACTAAAACTTATAGAGAGATACTCACCGAGTGGAAGGAATCTTACATGAGATAAGAGAAAAAAAAGAAGACCATAAGTGCTCTACTCATGTAAAAGGAGAAGCTTAGCTCAACCATTGCAGATCTGGAAGAAGAAGTCACATTGTTAAAATCTAAACTTGACAATATGACAAAATTTATATATACGTTGAACAATGGTTCTGATATGTTAGATGAGATATTAGAAATTGGGGAGAAGAAGGCTATGGGGTTAGACTATATCAAAGTTCTCTTTAAGAAGTTTGTGGCTCCTGAAAAGAAAGATGAGTTTCTGATAAAGGACAACATGTCCCAGCACACTGCTCAACATGTAAATCCTCATAACAAAGGCAACAAGAAATCATATTTGAGGTGTCACCACTGTGGTTGATATGGCCATATCAGTCCTTTTTGATATAAGATGTATGGATATCCTCAGTCTTATAGTCAACCAAAGTTCAATAGAAGGAAAGAGAAGAAAACTCAAGCTAATAAACTATGGAAACCCAAGGAAAATGTCACTTGTCTCATTGCTCATGCCTCTCTTAAAGCTTCATCAAGAAAATATTGGTATTTTGATCGTGGATGCTCAATGCACATGACTGGTGAAAAGATTTATCTTTAAGAGTTGATGCCTTACTCTAACAAGTATGTCTCATTTAGCGATGATGCTAGAGGAATAATCAAGGGCATAGGCAAACTTGTTAGTCCGGGTTTCCGTTGTCTTTATGATGTGTTGTTGGTAGAAGGATTATCGACTAACTTGATTAGCATAAGTCAACTATGTGATCAAGGTCTGAATGTTAGCTACAATAAGTCTGAATGTATTGTCTCTAGAAAATATCAAGAGGTTTTAATGAAGGGTTCAATATTCAAATAAAATTGTTATATGTGGATCTCTCAACCCTCATCCAAGATTAAGAGCATGGAGAAGATCATATATGATATTGCTGTTAAAGAAGTGCCAAAAAATTATGATTGAAGAAGACAAAATCTGTGGAGTGTGTCAAATAGTCAAGATGTCCCACAAGATGCTTCAACATTCTACCTCCACTAAAATTCTAAAGTTACTGTCTATGAATCTCATGGAATCCATACAAGTGAAAGGTCTGGGTGGAAGAAATGACATTTTGTATGTGAAGAATAATAAAGGAAACTTCCTTTATGACTTTGGGTGTAGTATGTCAGACAAGATGTTAGAACATTATGTCCAACAAATAATGTTTGAATGTAAGATGAGTTTTGTAGAAGAACTCACTTATTTTCTCGGTCTTCAAGTAAAACAAAGAAGAGAATGTATATAGTTTGGATTTGAAAGGCAAAAGGGAACGATTGGAATATTTTTGAATGAGAACTTATTTCTAAGGAAAAACGCAAATGGAAACTCTCTCTCTCTCTCTCTCTCTCTCTCTCTCTCTCTCTCTCGTGATCATTAACACACAATAAATAAGGCGCTTTATTCCTATTTCAATTCAATTCAAAACCTTCGTAGTATTCACTCACCTGAAGAACGACATCTTTCTCATTTGCTCTCAGACTGTTCATCCCTCTTTCTCTCAGATCTATCAAAGTCCATCTAAAATGATTCAAAAACCTGATGTTGCTAAGACTTATGAGCCCAAACGTATCACCAACGCCTGAGGGGTTAAGTTTTTATGGGTTAAATGGGGGAGAAAGAAACACCAAAGAAAAGTAAGGTTTTTGAAAAATAGCAAAAAAGATTATGAACCTATCATGTTTTTAAACCCAAAACCTATGAGTATGGTTGTTTCAATTGACATATCAATAAGAAGAACAAAGAACACTGGCACCATGAAGAAATCCTCTGAAAAGGTTAGTAATTTTGGAAAGAAACCATATGTGCATGCTCATAATACTGCTGAACCTATGTTTGTCAATGAGGGAGTTGTGCCTAATCTCACTGGGAGAAATTTGGTCATTCGGAAACCAATTTAGAGGAACCTCATGTGGAACCACATGTTGAGTCACATGTTAATTCACATGTCGAACCAAATGTTGAGACATCTGACCTAACATCTGGTGAACCACATATTGAACCCCTATTGATTCAGCTAGGGATGCTCATGTGTTTGATACTTTTTTAACATTGTCATGGATGAAGATGGTGATTCTTATGAAGATCTAAGGGATGAGAACCCTCATAATGAAGATCCTGAGTTTCCAAAAGATAGGAATGAAGACATTGAGGATGATGACATGCTCAATGCCAACATCATGAAAAATATTATTGAAGAGAATAATGGTCATGTGACAAATAAAAAAGTGGTTGAGATTGATGAAGAACCAGCTTTTACGGTTTTAAAAAGCTTAGCCAGGTCTGTGACTGATAAATCTAAAGATAAAAAGCAGAAAGTTGATACTCCAAAGTCTGCTATAAAGAATGTGAAGCAGAAAACTCCTATGACAAGTCCTGTCAGAAAGTGGAGAAGAATTAAAGATAAAAATGAAGAGAAAAAGTCTCTAAAAAGAAAACTTGTTCAATCAAGTGATTCAGATAAAAATTATGAAGCTGATGTCAAGGACATTGTACCCACCATTAGAAGAAAAGTTTGGGGAAAAAGAGTTCCTATGAATATTCCAGTGTCACCTTTAGACAATGTGTCATGTCACTTTGAATTGAGTGTTCATAAGTGAAAATTTTTTTATGAAAGAAGGATTGCATGTGAAAGAGAGCTGAGTAAAAATGTCTTTGAGTGGCAAGAGATCATAAATCTGCTGTAGGATGTTGAATTGATGAAGACTATTTCAGATATTAGGCCATGCTATGAAAAATGGGTCAAAGAGTTCATTGTGAACCTGTCATCTGACTGTAATGTTTAAGGTAGTCAAGAGTATAGGTAAGTCTAGGTTAGAAGGAAGTGTGTGAAATTCTCAACCTCCGTTATTGATGCTTATCTAGGAAGAAATAAGTCAGATGTGTTGGAGTAAGCCCTAATAGCTAATCAGTATTGGTTGTATATGCTTTTGTATCATGACCTTGATATATATTGTTTGTTAATATATATACTTACTAGGCATTGTATTTATTGTGTTATTTGTATATGACATAATAAAGTCCTTAGAATAATTAGTCTATTAATGACCTGTTAAGTGTGACTTAATCGTGAGAGCTCATTAAACAAAAGGACGTTATTCTTAAAGTATCTGTAGTCAAGCTTTACTGTCAAATAAGACAACAGTAATGCATAGAGACTATTATGTGAGTAGACTGATGACTGTATCTCACAAGTCATGGATATGAGATATCAAGTCTTCACGTAGGTATAAGTATTAGGAGTAATATTTGTATTGGATTGACCCACCATGAGAATACTACATAGTTTATTATGTAAGTGTCATAAGTTATTCTCATAGTAATAGTGATGTATTCCACCCTTCGACCTGAAACCACTATGAACCCTAGATGTGGAGTCGAGTACTTTATTGCCAATCAAACGTTGTCCATAACAGGATGACCATAAAGATGGTTTATGGGTGCTTTACAAATCATGCTGAGGGACATTAGTGACCTAGACAGGATTTGTCCCTCCTACATAAACAGAAGTAATATCTGTGGGCCCATTGATAGAGTATGACTGTAAAATGCATAGCCGTGTTCAAATGAGTCGATATGAGATATTGGACTTATTTGTTGTTATCAAGTATACTCAGGAATCAAGGAATAAAATATTGGACTATACAAGGGTGACACATTCTATGCCTTGTGTTCAATATAGATATAAGGGCAAATGGGTAATTATACATATGATCATTATCATATAAAGGTTATGTCAGATCACACAACATTCTCGTCACTTGGGTAGCAGTGATGTGTTGCTAGATACCGCTCCTTGTTTATAATATTAAATAGGTAATTTAATATTATTGCAAATGTTACGAGAACCTATAGGGTCACACGCAAAGACTACTGATAATGGAATTGACGATTAAATTAAATAAAATTTAATTTAATTATGTGTTAATAGTATTTAAATTGTTTAGTACATTAGCATGTATATAATTTATTTGATTAAATATAATTTAATTAAATAAATGAGAATTGACAGTTGATTAAATTAAATATGATTTAATTTAATATTTTATTTTATTTAATTAAAAGAGTTTAGTTAAATATAAATAATAATAATAATTTAATTAAGTAGTTTAATTAAATAAGATTGGACTTATTTTGGAAATGCCCAAAATAAGAGCATTAGGGTTTTAGAAGCTCTCTATAAATAGAGGAGCTCTTTCCCCTACCAATCCTAATTGTCAATTTTTCAGAACAAGAGACGGCTAGCACCGCGTTCCATTTTGTGCTCGAGTAGACTACGTAGAGACACCGGTATCTTCCTCGTTCGTGATCAAAGATAAAGCACGCTTCAAGAGGTAATTCTTGAATCTTATTTTGGTGTTTGATTTGTGATTAATGATTTAATCAAGATCCTTTTATCGGGATTGTTCCGCTAAGAGGATAATTTTTGAAAAAGCCCTCTTAAATCCCAACAGTGGTATCAGAGCCTGATTCTAATTAAATCATTAAATCCAAATTTTTTTACACAATGATAATTATATGATGATATGATTTTACCTGATTAAAATTTGTTTAATCATATGATAAATTGTTTTTAATTTTTAATTGTTAAAATAATGAATTGTTCATGTTTCGGTTGAGAAATCGCAAATCACAATTGAATTTTTGTTCTTGTTTGATGTGTGAATGATAATTACAATTGTCATAATGCTTTTGAAATGTGAAACGTACAAAGTAACATGGAATTCTCTCCGTAAAATGTTAAATTGGATATGCCACTATACGTAACCTTTTGGATACATAAGCCAATTTCAAATGATATTTGCGATGGTGTTGCTGTACATAATGTGTGTAGGTGTTCAAGAAAAGTTAATTTTATTAATTATAATAATAATAATAATAATAATATAACAATAATAATATAACAATAATAATAGTTTATTATTATAAATAATAAATATTAATAAAATAATAAAGTGTTTATTATTTAAAATTAAATATTAATATCATGTGTTTGTATAATTTGAATGTTCGTTGTTGACTATGCTTCGGAATCCGACATTAGTATGGTGAAGCAACAATACTTCGATCATTCATAAGTGATACAAATACAATTGATAAATTTATATACGATATAAATATTTCTAATGCGAAGTTAGTGTATTTGATACACTATTTTGTTTCGTCCATTAAATTAGTGTAATGATTGTTATACATTTGAATGATCAATGTGCTTTTTGCTTCGGAATCCGACATTTTGTATGGTGAAGCAATGAAATTTAGATCAATTATATTGAATAATCGATCATTACGTTTTGATGGTATGAACGCTTAAGCATTAGGGTTTGTGACGGTGCAAGAGTTGTGCTTTTAGGGTTCGCAAAAGCGTCAAGTGTTGATGCGTCAATATTTATAATTTGATAATCTATTATTATTTATTATTTAATTATTTATTATTAAATAAATTGGTATACGATTATGACCTTAGATTTTGGCGTTTGTTTATTTTAAATATGAGTTGCATGTCGTGATTTATTTTATTTAAATAAGGCATGCGTGTCGTGGTTTATTGTAATTAAATACGACCTGCATGTCGTGCCATTTAATTATTATTTTATTTAATTAAATATTATAAATTGTTCGAGTTCAAGAGTTGAAGAGAACACAACGCCAAAGGATGACGTCGGTGGAGAGGCTTGATAAGCTTGCTCGTGGGTCAAAGAATTGCAATAAAGTAGTTTATTTAATTCTTGCATTTTAGGTGGTCATAATCGTATTTCCAACATTTATTTTATGTATGTGATGCGTGAAATGTATGTTTATATGTGTGTGTATAAGATACACAATTATGTGAGTGTATGAGATACACAAACCATTGAGATCAAATTTAATTAAAAACCATTCAATTAAATATTAAGTTAATTGCTTTCCAAAATTTAACACTCATCAAGACTAGTATCGAATAATGTAGGTTTCGCCTAACGCGAGGTGCATGTTTTATATTAGTAAGGTGCAATGGGATAAATGTAATATCCAACTGCTAAATTTTTGAGGTTGACTTAACTAAACTAATTATAATAGGATTATATATGTTTAGAAGCAAGAGTTGAGAACAATCCATAAGATGGATTAGAATAAAGAGTTATTCACTCGACTGATAAAATTCGAGAGTTGTATTAGATACAATTGGAAAGAATTCCTACCTAAATAACACAGTTTTGTGTAATCCGCCCACGCGGACTTAAAACAAAGTGAAATATGGATCTCGACCCGCTAGAAAATCTTTCAACGGGATTTTCTGAATCAAATGTTGAGGGTCATTTGGTTTGAGTAAAAATAGTGGGAGCATTTTAATAAAAGTCCTTATTAAAATGATTTAATTTGATACAATTTTACACGTTTGTAGTTAGAATTTATTTTGCATTTTATTTTATCTTTTGCTGTGAAATATCCTTATGAAGGATGTAAAGATCAGAAAGGAGTTTCTGAGTTGGTACAGAAATTGAGAATTGTTCTCAAGCACGAGAAAAATTGTATGTTCTCAAGCAACCAATTCCTAACAACCGAATATAACTAGATTCGAAGAAATGATACTTATGAGAAGGTTCAAGTTGAATGTCTAAATATAACATATCTCATAGTTGTAGTCGTCACAGAGAATAATATGATCATTAACCTTGAGGATTTTCTTTTAAATAAGAAATACAAGATATGAGAAATGTAAAACTTTTCAAGGTCTTTTCTATACAAGTTAAGAATCCAAATGAATCTAAAATAGTTTTGAGATTTAAAATTTGGATTTCTTATAAACCAAATAGTTGGTCACAAGTTCTATTTGAGATTGTCTCGGATAGGTAGATAGAATTCATTATGAATGTATTTTAAATATATCTACCATATCTTGTTGAAAATAAAAGGAAGTAGTCGGTGATGCTAAATAGATGAATCATAAAAGGAATGCGATTCATTTTATATTTCTTTGAAATTTTGCAGAAAAATACGGTTCTAAAAGAAGTCAGTGATTTCATGTGTTGAAAGAAGAAAACTGTTAATGGTTATAAAAGGAGTCAATGTAGAAGAAAGAAGTAAGACTTTTTCTTTATATGATTTGTTATAGAAAATCAAATTGTCTACTTCTACATCTTGGGTATGTGATACTATATGTTGATCTCACATTTATAAGAACGTGATGAGTCTTTTAAGAAGTCGGGCATTGATTGTAATTTGAGTCAGCTTACGTCTAGAATGGAACAATGTGTTTCATTGACTATAAGAGCTTATGATTAGACTTAAATTAGAGCTTGAAATGAAACCAAATAATTGTTATTAAGTTTCATTTAGTAATAAACACTAATTCTAAATCCTGTATTGACAAGATGAGGAGTGCATGTTTTGATAATGGACAAGTGTTGTTATGACTATCTAAAACAGTGGTTTCAATACTAAATCAAGTAGTGTATTTGAGTTATACGATCTTGATAAGCTCATCTATAACAAATGTAGGATGGATCAAATAAGATTTGAACCTTATGTATATCAATAGCATTAAGGTTTAGTCCAACAAGTGAGATATGCATTTTCAAAGTCTATGAGAATAGATTGTTGGATTCATTTGTTTTATATCATTTGATATATACATGTCTTGATTTTGGAAGATATATCTAATTTCTCAAATCATCGACTAAGTGAAAGGACATATGATATATCTTGATTATATACATGTGTGATGTATATGGACCTCTAAACATATTTTCTAGATGAGTTTTGTTTCTCTTACTTCATTTATATTACTGTCAAACTCAGTAACTCTTACTTCATTTATATTACTGTCAAACTCAGTAATTATGGATTTGTGTATGTGACACAAGTTAGAATTATTTTGAGAAAAGTTCAAGAATGAAGTAGAAGGAAACAACTCAAAAAGGTATTAAGACCATACGAATGGTTCGTTGTGATAAATACTTATATAAAGAATATAATGACCATTTAAATCGTATCATGTTTGACATTGTTCGATCTAATATAGTTCAATTATATCTTTATGACTCTTCTTTATAAATTATTTTACATACAATTATTCCTATCCATAACCAATTCCATTTAAAATAGTCGTAGAGACACCATACTTGATATGGAGGTAAGAGTACCTAGTTTGTCTTTATCATCATTTGGGTTATAAAGTTTATTAAGTAAACTTGATCACAATCTAGATGAAGATGTAATTATGGATGTATCCTAATGAAAATTGGGGACACATATTTTATAACACTTTATAGAACAAAATTGTTTTGTCACTAGAACTGGAGTCTTCCATTTGAGATAATATGTATCTAAAGAAGCCAGTGGGAGTGATGTAGAACTTGAAGAAATTCAAGCACCATAAAATACATATCTTTATGAGAATGGAACATGAACCAATTTAACAAGGGAGTTGTAGTTGGACCATTGGTTCATTTAGCACAAGATCTAGAGAATATCATCTATGATCTTGATTCTAAAAGAAGTATAAGTTGTTTAAATCCAATTATGGATTATAGCAAGCTTCTTGGAGTTGAATCCTTTTATTAATTAAGTTTTATATAAACTAGGATTAATAAATGTCATGTTTAAATCTTGTGCACACAAAAAGTTATTGGGAGTATTTGCATAATCTATTATAGTATGTAGGTGTCATAATAATCATCAAAACAAATTCCCTACAACACCAATGTAGGACATGGTTAAGGAAATGGTTTTGATGAAATACTTAAGCGAGATTTCCTAAAAGGTTAGAAATCAGAATCTATAGAGATAGATGGTTGATGAATCTCAATCCTAGCACAAGTACATATTTTGATGAAGTTTTGAGACACTTAATATGCATAATATCACATTAAGATTATTGCATGTGTTGCATGAATTTTTGTCTAATAGACAATGTCTTACCTCATTGGATGAAAAAAAAAGACATCATGATATGTACTGCACTAGATGCACCATATGTTATGAGCATAAATAATAAGTACCAAAATAATTGAAGTGTTCATCACTAGATCACTATTAAGAAGGTATGTGGAAATCTTAAAAGGACCTGGTGTTCCTTTTCTTGAGAGTAGATGGTAATAATCATTGTAAAGGAGTTACAATGATGTTATTCCAAAACTTTGTGAACTATATATTCATATCACAGTATAAATTAAATGTTATGCTTAGATGAAAATTGTATAAGTTGAAAAAGGCTTTAGACAGTTGTCGTTTATAGTACAAAGGTCATATATATGATTTGGATTGCTTTGCTAATTCTTAGGAAGAAAGTTGTGTTTCTTGTATTGTAGATCCTGTTGATCTCATTCACGATGATAATGGGTTAATCTTGCAAGCTCAGAAAACTAGATCTCACTAGCAATCCATGTATATATATTTTGACACTTCAATTTATTTCGATAGAATATCGAAAGTTGAAATCGGAAGAGGTGTATATTACCAACATAGGAAAGAGTTCCTTATAACCTAACAAAGTATCATGCTTAAATAATGCTTGACGCACACAATGGGCAAATAGATGTTAAGTTGATATCTGATTGGCTCTAGTGCTAGTGGGAGATTGTTGGAGTAAGCCCTAATAGCCAATCAGTATTGGTTGTATATGCTTTTGTATCATGACCTTGATATACATTGTTTGTTAATATATATACTTACTAGGCATTGTATTTATTATGTTATTTGTATATGACATAATAAAGTCCTTAGAATAATTAATCTATTAATGACCTGTTAAGTGTGACTTAATCGTGAGCTCATTAAACAAAAGTGAAGGTGGGAGAAAAACACAAGAAAGAGGGGGTTTGAATTGGGTTTTCAAAAATGAAAGCTTTTTGTGAAATTCAAACAAAGATCACAAATAGACTAACAATAGAGAAAGACACACGATATATCCTAGTTCACTTGAAAACTATCAAGTTAATCCAGTCCACCCGCCAAGGTGATTTCGCCTTATACACAAGGACTTAATCCACTATAACCAAACTGATTACAACTGCATTAGCAACTGCTGGTGACTAAAAATACACAGACTAACCGTCTCTTCTTAAGGATTCTGACCTAACTGGTCCCTTAAGGAATTCAAACAACTGTTTGATCAAATACAATGTTTACAATGAAATGCTTCTTACATAAGCTGATATAAACACTATTTCTAGCTCAGTCTAACGTAAAGCGAATCTATACAGTAAGAACAATTTTCTTCTTTGTATTGTGGTGCTTTACTGTTCACACATGAATTTCTTTATTTCTTGAGTTCTTTCTTCATATGAATCTGTATTTTGAATATTTCTCTTTTTCACACTTGGTGTCTCACATGATTCGTTGAATGATCAAGTCTTTATATAGCCAGAAAAAGATCTGTTGAAGGGAAGATCAGTAATATCAGTAAAATACTGGCGACTTGAAATAATGTCGTTATGTTGGGATGAAAATCGTACACTGAAATTGTCCTTTGTACCACCAAATCAGGGTAGTGGAAAAGAGTGTGTTTGATCCGTACTATGTACTATTTTCCCACGCAAATGTTTCATCTTCTTCTATTCATCAGAGGCTTCTGAGATGATATGATTGAAGCATGATCAGAAGAATGAATCATTGGATCTTCAGAGTCTTGAGTCTTCAGAGTCTTCAGAACTTGTTCAGCAGAACCTTGTCATCAGAGTCTTCAACACTCTTTCTTCAGAACCCTTAGTTATCAGAAACATAAGTCTTCAGAGTCTTCAGAACTTTTTCAGCAGAACCTTGTCTTCAGAGTCTTCAGAACTTGGTCTTCAAAAACTTAAGTCTTCAGAGTCTTCAGAACGCTGTTCATCAGAACCTTGTCCTCAGAGTCTTCAGCACTTAGTCTTCAAAAGATAAGTATCAGAGTTAAATTCAGAGCCAGAATCCAAGAGAACATTGCAGCAGCAACATAGTGCATTCTTAGAGTATTTCTGAAGCACAGTAAATCAGAAGCAATCTTGATTCTTTGACGCAGAAGTGGCCATTGAGAATTTTAGAGTGACGTTTCACATGATCTCTATCAGAGTTAGAATCTTCTTTATCAGAGTCAGAATTATCTTTATCAGAGTCAGCACCTGTTTGTCAATACTTAAGAAAGCAAACGTTAGAGTACCAAAATTATTCTCACACAAATACAACTTTGTTATTATCAAAACAAAGAGATATCTTGCAAAACCAAATCTTGTTCTAACAATCTCCCCCTTTTTGATAATGTCAAAATAATGTATTTTGATAACACAATTTTGTACGAAGATAACACAATTTTGGGATATATAGCCTGATTGCAGAGATCTTAGATAGATCCAAAATATCAGAACCTGATTATAGTGGTGATGCATTCTGATAACAGAGCTTGATTAAATAAATCAGAGCCTGATTAATATCAGTCATTTTACCAATATAATAATTTTTCCTGAAAAACATTCTAAAAAGATGACATTTAACATGTTAGAATGTTAGAGCTATGATTGGAGACAAGATATTTATCAAAATAACTTTTCCATATTAATACTCCCCCTTTTTGTCATAATCAAAAAGGGTAATCAAAATTTAACTTAAGCATTTTGATTTGAGAGAATTTAGATAAGTTATATTCAGTACTTTTCTTCCTTTTTCTGGCAATCATAATGGAATGCAGTAAGACAAGATAAATGCAAATAAGAAAAATACTTCATTTATAAGAACAAAACGCCAGGGGCGCAGTACAGGAACAGAATTATAAAACAGGAAAACCAACAACAACAAGGACAACAGACAGAAACAACAATGAAAAACGAAAGAGAGATCAAGCAACAAGCAACCAAGAGACCAAGAGAAACACTTATCAAACAGCTATCTCATTCCCTGATGATGGTTTCAGAATAGTTCATGGGAGAACACCATTCAGTATCAAGTTTCTCATTCATTCCGATTTGTTCTAAGTGAGCATCAACTCCTTAAAAATTAAGAATGTGAGAAATAACTCTACTATAGAGAATCTGAAACGATAACTCTGCTCTCAATGAAATCATTTCTCCTTTCAAGAAGTTGAATATGGATTGAGGCAGATTAATCTTAATCTTAATCTTGGAGATTAAGAAGAAAATGAAGACCCTATCCATTGCAGAGAGTCTCCCTGTTCCCTTTTCCCTGGGTTTAAGATTCGTTCCCATGATTTGGTACCAGATTTTAGCCTCATGAGAGAGAGAAGAGGGACTATCAGCAGGTCCTTCTTGAAGATATATGATGTGAATATGTTTAGCAAACAAGTTATTTCCTCTGTAGTATTCAACACATTCACCATCTTCTTTGCATTCAATAGCTTGAGAGATGATTAAGGAGTTAATCATGATAGGAAATCCATATACAGTAGATAGAATGCAACAATTATCGGACTCATATGCAAGGATGCGAGCATTGGCCCATAATTCTTTTATAAGAGCTGGATAGATAGGTCCATTGAGAACTTCAAGATATCTATCCCAGTTCTGGTAGATGATGTCTGATAGAATATTGGTATGACCATTTTCAACAAGATCATTGAAATCAATAGAGTATTCTTTCAAGAGATCCAAGTCAGAGATTTCTCCCCTAATAGTTTTAGAAGACATCGTGAAATCAAGAGGGATAGGAGTGAAAAGCAAGTTTAGAAACAGATGAATAGTTATGAGGAGAAGTGTGGTATATAAAGAGAACAAAGAGGGATAACAATAAATAACAATAAAGACTAGATGAATTGAAAAGAGTAATTCATCATTTCCGATACATGGGATACAAACAAGAATAAAGAATGATGAAGGAGTGTATCAGTCTCTAAAAGATCACAGATCAGTATACATTATTCATATTATGACATCAGTCAATAAATAAAAATAAATGCATACTCGAAAGAGAGAGGGCAGAAACTGACAGAGAATAAAGGAAGGTAGACAAGTGTTTAGTTCCAAGAAATCTTTGTCTTACATACATCTATATGAATGCATAAAATGGGAGGAAGACGTAAAGATTTAAACAGTTATCAAGTAAATTTTTCAAATCCAATGTGTTAAACATGATTATAGAGAAATTAAAGAGTAATAGGAAATAATTACTTGAAACCTAGTCTCACGAAATCACAACGCTCGAGGTGTCTCTTCAACAGTAGATATGATTTGATTTTGGACACGTGTCGCAAATAATCATAGCCGTTTATTTTTCAAGAGAACATGTTTTAATGTTTCCAACGTCTAGAATACCAAGAGATATCTGACTGGACTAATTTCTGATCAGAACATTTTCTAACTTGTAGAAGTATTATGGATCAGAAAATCAATAAACAAATAATTAACACACTTTGCTTAATCATCAGAATCTTATATCAGATGTTCTGGTAGCC
Source organism: Lathyrus tuberosus (assembly GCA_022829125.1). Taxonomy (NCBI): domain Eukaryota; kingdom Viridiplantae; phylum Streptophyta; class Magnoliopsida; order Fabales; family Fabaceae; genus Lathyrus; species Lathyrus tuberosus. The sequence continues at coordinate 3,741,220 of JALAZF010000536.1, forward strand.
TGACACATTAAAATATTATCATCTCATTTTGGACAAGGTTCGATAAATAAGTTTTCCAGAATGAATACGAATTTATCTTCAGCAAGGGATTTTATGAAAATATCAGCCCACTGGTGATCTGTATCCACAAATTTTAACTTAAAAGTACCATTTTGAACATAGTCACGTAAAAAGTGATGTTTTATTTCAATATGTTTTGCTCTAGAATGTAGAATAGGATTCTTAGATAAACAAATGGCAGAAGTATTATAACGGAAGATAGGAATGTTACACTCGTGTATCTGATAATCTTCAAGTTGGTTCTTCATCCAGAGTATCTGAGTACTGCACAGAGATGCTGATATGTATTCTGCTTCTGCAGTAGAGAGAGCAATTGTTGATTGTCTCTTGCTTGCCCATGAGACGAGGTTACTTCCCAGAAATTGACAGTTTCCAAAAGTACTTTTTCTTTTCAATCTGTCTCCAACATAATCTGCATCACAGTAACCAGAAAGTTTATACTCTGATGTTTTCTTATACATCAAGCCATGGTTAGTTATTCCTTTTAGATACCATAGGATTCTCTTAACAATAGTTAAGTGAGTTTCCCTTGGATCTAATTGGAAACGAGCACAAAGACATACGCTGAACAAAATATCTGGATGAGAAGCTGTCAAATACAGAAGAGATCCTGTCATACCCCAATAGAGCTTCTGACAAACCTTCTTACTTACTTCTTCTTTATCCAGAATGCATGTCAGATGCATAGGGGTCTTAGCAGGTTTACTTTCTAAAATGTTGAATTTCTTCAGAAGTTCTTTTACACACTTGCTCTGATTAATGTACGTTCCTTCTGATCTTTAATCAATTTGAATTCCCTGAAAGAATCTGAGTTCTCCCATCAGACTCATTTCAAATTCAGCCTGAATTAACTTTGAAAATTCCTTGCACAAGGAAATATTAGCATAACCAAATATAATATCATCAACGTAGATTTGAACGACCAGAAAGTCATTTTTAAAGGTTTTACAAAAGAGTGTTGTCTCCACTTTTCCTCTGGTAAAGTCATTTTCCAAAAGAAAGTTACTTAGCCTTTTATACTAAGCTCTGGGAGCCTGTTTAGACCATATAACGATTTTTTAAGTTTGAAAACAAAATCTGGGTTTTCAGAACTCTCAAAACCAGGAGGTTGGTGCACATACACTTCTTCAGAAATATATCCATTTAAAAATGCACTCTTTACATCCAACTGATATAAAGTAATGCCATGATTTACAGCAAATGAGATTAAAATGCGAATTGATTCTAACCTGGAAACTGGTGAAAAGGTTTCTGTATAGTCTATCCCTTCTTGTTGACTATAACCTTGTGCAGCCAGTCGTGCTTTGTTTCTTACGACCTCAAATTTCTCATCTAACTTGTTTATGAATACCCATTTAGTTCCAATGACGTGGACACATTTGGGTTTCTGAACAAGACCCCAGACGTCATTTCTGATGAATTGATTCAGTTCTTCTTGCATGGCCAGAATCCACTCATTCTCCTTAAGAGCTTCATCAACTGTTGTTGATTCTATAAGAGAAACCAAACCCAGAAGAGTTTCTTCAGAATGTCTAAATGATGAACGAGTTCTAACTGGATCAGCTTTATCTCCCAGAATCAATTCTTCAGAATAAGAAGTCTTTAATCTATTCTTCTTCTAATGAGATGGGTTATTTTCTGTTTCTGGTAAGGTTGTATCTAAATCTGGAGAGTTTGCATCTTTGTCTGCTTCTCTTGAATCTTCTGCTTCTTTAGATTCTGATAAGGTGATCTTCAGATCTGCAAACTTTTCAACTAGCTTTGCTTTTCAGGGTCAAGCTTATCATTGAATCTGACATGAATTGATTCCTCAACAATTTGTGTTTCTATGTTTTAGATTCTGTAGCCTTTAGAGCATTCAGAGTATCCTAACAGTAAACACTTTTGAGCTTTGGAGTCAAACTTGGCAAGATTCTCTTTAGTGTTCAACATAAAACATATACAGCCAAAAGGATGAAAATATGAAATGTTGGGTTTTCTATTCTTCCACAGTTCATAAGGAGTCTTAACCAGAATATGTCTTATTGAAATCCTGTTCTAAATGTAACATGATGTATTTACTGCCTCTGCCCAGAAGTGCTTAGCCATGTCAGTTTCTTGGATCATGGTTCGAGCCATTTCTTGCAAATTCCTATTCTTCCTTTCCACTACTCCATTTTGTTGTGGAGTTCTGAGACACGAGAAATCATGGGAAATTCCATGAGAATAAAAAAGATTCTCAAAGTATCTGATCTCAAATTCTCCACCATGATCACTTCTGACTTTGACTATTTTACAATCCTTTTCTGTTTGCACTTGAGATCAAAAGGTAGAGAACACAGAATGAGACTCATCCTTGTGTTTCAAGAATTTTATCCATGTCCAACGACTATAATCATCAACGATTACTAATCCATACTTCTTTCCACTGATTGAAGCAGTTTTTACTGGTCCAAACAAGTCAATGTGCAGAAGTTCTAACGGTCTAGAGGTGGACACAACATTCTGTGCTTTAAAGGAAGTTTTAGAAAACTTTCCTTTCTGACATGCTTCACAAAGAGCATCTGAAGAATACTTCAGATTTGGCAAGCCTCTGACAAGTTCAAGCTTATTTAGCTGAGAAATCTTTCTCATGCTAATATGGCCTAAGCGTCTTTGCCATACCCATTGCTCTTCATTAACAGACATTAAGCATTTGACATTCTGTTCACGTAGATCAGAAAGTCTAATCTTATAAATGTTGTTTTTCCTCTTTCCGACAAATAGGATTGAACCATCTTTCTGACTTACAGCCTTACAGGACTTTTGATTAAAGAGGATATCATAACCGTTGTTACTAAGTTGACTGATTGACAACAAATTATGCATCAAACTATTGACTAAAAGAACATCATTAATAGAAGAAAGGTTACCATTACCAACGGTTCTAGAGCCAATGATTTTTCCTTTCTGGTTTCCTCCAAAACCGACGAAGCCTCCAGGCTTAAGTTCCAGACTTTGGAACATATGCCTTCTTCCCGTCATGTGCCATGAGCAACTGTAACGCCCGGTTATTTAATTAATTATTTAATTAACTATATTCGTATTATTTGTGTTTATTTGTGGTGATTTTTGAAATATCGGAATGTTGTGTTAAGTGGCTATGTTGGTTTTAGTTGGATTAATTTAACTAAGTCGATTTAAGTGGTAGAAATAATATAGTATTAGCTTACTAGAATTATAATAAGTTAGTGGGCTTATAAGATGGGTAGTAGTGGTAAAAGGTGAGGTGTGGAATTGAGCCCAATAAGAGTTAGTAAGAATTACAAGGGTTAAGTTGAATAGAATTAGGGTAGTTAGAAGTGGAGGAAAGATCAAGTACGTGGAAGTTGAAAAGTTGCTGAAAAATGAATAGAACAGTAGAACGTGAAGTTGCAGAGAGGAGAAAACAAGGGTTGCGAGAGATCGCGTAGAGGCTGCGAGAGAGCGAGAATTCGATCGGAGAATAGTTGATGAGTAATATGTGGGGTTGGTTTTATAGAATTCTCCTCTGTTTTTGTGTAATTGATGTCGTGAATATTGAATTTAGTTTTCTGTTGATGAATTGTTTGTAGAATTTCTTATGTCTGTGTCGAAATGATTGTCGTAGAAATGTTGAAATGCATTGCGATTGATGAATTGGTTGTGAGAAACTGGTATATTTTACTTTAGGGTGTAATTCTGTTGTAGTTCTGTTTCACTGTCTTGGACAAATTGAAATTGATATGAATCTGAGGAAAGGTTGTGAATTTGGAAAGAGACTGGAACGAACGAAATATGAGACGAAGGGTTTTGGGGTCGTGACGACCGTGATGGTGTTGTGACGACCGTCACGCATGCTGCTGTGTGTTTCTTTTCCTGTTTCTGTTATGTTCTGATGTGGTGTGTTTGTTCTGTCCATTTTAATTGAGAAGTTGTTATATAATTCAATAGCATTGGACATAGAATTATGATGGAACCAATTAACCGATTTTTTTAGTCGAAAACTACCGATTGATTAAATGATGGATTGTGATATATTTTAGATGATGCATAATTATATATCCTAGTTGTTGTGATATTATTGTTGGAAATTATCAAGCTGTGAACGATGTTGGATTGCCTCTAATTATTGGCAAGAATTAAGTTGTGGGCCTATGGCCAATGTTGAGTTGTTGTTGTGCGGATTGATAAGTATTAGTGTTGTGATTATGATGTTCATATTTGAGTCACATGGCATAACATATTAAGCTGGCCTGGATTGGCAAAACATTAAGCTGGCCTGGATTGGCAAAATATTAAGCAGAAGGCTTATGCCTTATTGAAGTCAATATTAATTGGCAAATTTTTAAGCTGGGAGTTCTGCTCCAATGGTACCACATGCATGTGCATTTCGAGTCGCATTTCATGTTGCATAGTTGTTGTTGTGTTGTTGATTAATGATGAAGTAAAAGTTGTTCCTGTGCTGCTGTTTTACGTTGATTGAGATGTTGTGAAGTGGTGATTGTATAATCTGATCTAATATATTACTTATCATATATCTGATTATATTGTTCGATATCTCACCCCTTCTGTTTGAATGTTGTCCCTATGTTGGCAACGTGCAGGTAATCAAGAGGAATAGTCGGTTACCTTAGTTCGAGTCGGTGATTGTCGCTCTGATACGTAGCACTCGGGGGGATGACGTGTGTCTTATTTTGTTTATTTGTTTACATGCTGAATTTTTAAGTTGAATTGTCAAAGAACACTTTGTTGCTTATTTTAAAGTTGTTTATGTTGGATAAAGATGCTATTACTTTGATTATGAATCCGCTGCGTCGTATTTTATAAAGTTGAGTTATTTTGGAGACTATTTGTCGATTTATGATTTTTCTTTTCCTCGAACTTGCTATGTATCTTTCATGATTATCTATCATGTTATTGATTTTAAAGTTGAAAAATGTGACATCCTGTTTTATGTTGAAATTTTATCACTCTGATTTCTTTATAAATGTCGGGTAGAAATGGGGTGTTACAGTAACCACTGTCCAGGTACCATGACTGGTGTTTCAACTGAGCTGCTAAGGATATCTGCAACATAGATTATCTTGTCCTTAGGTACCCACTTTCTGGGTCCTTTCTTGTTAGCTTTCCCAGAGTGTTTCACAACTTTGGGCTTTTGTGCAACAGGATAATCAAGTGGAATTTGTGCATGATATTTAACTTTAGAAACAGATTTTTGTGTCGGTGGGGGTTTTTGTGCAATCTCAGAGTAAACAATCTCAGTGCCAGAAGGCACAAAATGATCATAGAGAAGTTTTGGTTTAATAATTTGACTTTCGTCAATATCAGTTGATTCTGTACATCCCAAACCTTACCATTTCTGCTTACTCCATAGATCATGGAAGCTATTTTTCTTCTAACTATGCTTTTAGCAAAAAAATATTGGAATGCTCTATCATACTTGTTGACATAGCTTATGTCAGAGACATTGGAGATTAATTCTTCTTCGAATTTAGCAACTTTGCTTTTCAAGGCATAATTACTATTTTTTAAGCAAAAAATATTTTCATTTAGAGAAGAATTATTCTGCTCAAGCTTATCTTTTTCCTGAGAAACAATAACATGTGATCTTTTAAGATCTTTGTATTTACTCTGAAGAGTTTGATACTTTTCCAGCATTTCTGACAGACATGAGTCTAATTCACAACGAGAAAGTTTAGATAATACCTCTGAGTCTGAGTCTGAGTCTGATTCTGGTTCTGATGATATTCTGTCTTCTGGTTCTCCAGAAATTTCATCCCCAATTATTGCTACCAGCTCAACATTTGCTTCTTCTTCATCAGATTCCTCTTCTTCAGAGTCAGAGTCATCCCAAGTTTCCATTAGTCCTTTCTTTGCTTTGGAGAAGTTCTTCTTAGGCTTCTTGTCTTTCTTGATCTTTGGACACTAGTTCTTGTAATAACCTAGCTTATTACACTCGTAGCAGATAACTTGCTTTCCAGAGTTCTGCTTCTTCTGTCCAGATGATGACTCAGAGCGGCCTTTGTTTCTTCTAGATCCTCTGAAGTTTCCTTGCCTATGCTTCCAGAGTTTGTTGATTCTTTTGGAGATTAGCGACAACTCATCTTCTGATTCTTCACCAGAATCTTCTGATTCTTCCTCAGCTTGATAAGCCTTTGTCTTTTCAAGTTTAGACTTAAGAGCGATAAATTTGCTTCTCTTCTGAGGTTCATCTTCTTCGAGCTCTATCTCATGACTTTTTAAAGAACTAACAAGCTCTTCAAGACTTATGTTGTTAAGATCCTTGGATAGCTTTAGAGCTGTTACCATAGGTCTCCATTTCTTAGGAAGACTTCTGATGATCTTTTTAACATGATCAGCAGTTGAGTAACCTTTGTCCAGAACTTTAAGTCCTGCTACTAGCATTTGAAACCTTGAAAACATGGTCTCAACTGTCTCATCATCCTCCATTCTGAATGCCTCATATTTTTGGATTAGGGCTAACGCCTTTGTCTCCTTGACTTGAGCATTATCTTCACGAGTCATTCTTAGAGAATCAAAATTTGATTTAGCAGTATCTATATTTATTATCTTCTCATACTCAGTATAAGAGATAGCATTTAGCAATATGGTTCTCGCCTTATGATGATTCGTGTAATCTTTCTTCTGTTGGTTGGTCATAACACTTCTGGATATTTTAGCACTTGTAGCATCAACTAGGTGAGTGTAGCCATCTACTACCAAATCCCAAAGATCTACATCATAACCAAGAAAGAAACTTTCTATTATGTCTTTCCAGTAGTCAAACTTTTCACCAACAAAGACTGGTGGTTTGGCACGGTAATGATCTTTCTCTTCAATAGTATTAGGAGGAGCTGCCATTATATCTCACACAAATACTGGATCGGTACTGAACACTGTTAAGTGTTGATAAAATGTTTATCACAGTCAGAACTGGAGCTCTGATGCCAATTGAAGGTGTGAGAAAAACACAAGAAATGGGGGTTTGAATCGGGTTTTCAAAAATGAAAGCTTTTTGTGAAACTCAAACAAAGATCACAAATAGACTAACAATAGAGAAAGACACACGATATATCCTGGTTCACTTGAAAACTATCAAGTTAATCCAGTACACCCACCAAGGTGATTTCTCCTTATACACAAGGACTTAATCCACTATAACTAAACTGATTACAACTGCACTAGCAACTGCTGGTGACTAACAATACATAGACTAACCATCACTTCTTAAGGATTCTGACCTAACTGGTCCCTTAAAGAATTCAAACAACTGTTTGATCAAAGACAATGTTTACAATGAAATGCTTCTTGCATAAGCTGATATAAACATTATTTCTAGCTCAGTCTAACTTAGAACGAATCTATACAGTAAGAACAATCTTCTTCTTTGTATTGTGGTGCTTTACTGTTCACTCATGAATTTCTTTATTTCTTGAGTTCTTTCTTCATATGAATCAGTGTTTTGAATATTTCTCTTTTTCACACTTGGTGTCTCACATGATTCGTTGAATGATCAAGTCTTTATATAGCCAGAAAAAGATCCGTTGAAGGGTAGATCAGTAATATCAGTAAAATACTGGCGACTTGAAATAATGTCGTTATGTTGGGATGAAAATCGTACACTGAAATTGTCCTTTGTACCACCAAATTAGGGTAGTGGAATTGTAGTGGAAAAGAACGTGTTTGATCTGTACTATGTACTATTTTCCCACGCAAACATTTCATCTTCTTCTATGCATCAGAGGCTTCTGAGACGATATGATTGAAGCATGATCAGAAGAATGAATCATTGGGTCTTCAGAGTCTTCAGAACTTGTTTAGCAGAACCTTGTCATCAGAGTCTTCAGCACTCCTTCTTCAGAATCCTTGGTTAGCAGAAACATAAGTCTTCAGAGTCTTCAGAACTTGTTCAGCAGAACCTTGTCTTCAGAGTCTTCAGAACTTGGTCTTCAGAAACTTAAGTCTTCAGAGTCTTCAGAACGTTGTTCATCAAAACCTTGTCTTCAGAGTCTTCAGCACTTAGTCTTCAGAAGATAAGTATCAGAGTTAAATTCAGAGCCATAATCCAAGAGAACATTGCAGCAGCAACATAGTGTCTTCTTAGAGTCTTTCTGAAGCACAGTAAATCAGAAACAATCTTGCTTTTTTGACGTAGAAGCAACCATTGAGAATTTTAGAGTGACGTTTCACATGATCTCTATCAGAGTCAGAACTTTCTTTATCAGAGTCAGAATTATCTTTTTCAGAGTTAGCACCTGTTTGTCAATACTTAAGAAAGCAAACGTTAGAGTACTAAAATTGTTTTCACACAAATACAACTTTGTTATTATCAAAACAAAGAGATATCTTGCAGAACCAAATCTTGTTCTAACAAAAAGGACGTTATTCTTAAAGTACCTGTAGTCAAGCTTTACTGTCAAATAGGACAACAGTAATGCATAGAGACTATTATGTGAGTAGACTGATGACGGTATCTCACAAGTCATGGATATGAGATATCAAGTCTTCACGTAGGTATAAATATTAGGAGTAATATTTGTATTGGATTGACCCACCATGAGAATACTACATAGTTTGTTATGTAAGTGGCATAAGTTATTCTTATAGTAATAATGATGTATTCCACCCTTCGACCTGAAACCACTATGGACCCTAGATGTGGAGTCGAGTACTTTATTGCCAATCAAACGTTGTCCGTAACAGGATGACCATAAAGATGGTTTATGGGTGCTTTATAAATCATGCTGAGGGACATGAGTGACCTAGATGGAAATCGTCCCTCCTACATATACAGGAGTAATATCTGTGGGCCCCTTGATTGAGTATGATTGTAAAATGCATGGTCGTGCTCAAATGAGTCGATGTGAGATATTGGACTTATTTGTTGTTATCAAGTATACTCAGGAATCAAGGAATAAAAATTGGACTATACAAGGGTGACACATTCTATGCCTTGTGTTCAATATAGATATAAGGGCAAAAGGGTAATTATACATATGATCATTATCACATAAAGGTTATGTCAGACCACACGACATTCTCGTCACTTGGGTAGCAGTGATGTGTTGCAAGATACCACTCATTGTTTATAATATAAATAGGTAATTTAATATTATTGCCAACGTTACGAGAACTTATAGGGTCACACGCAAAGAGTATTGATAATGGAATTGACGATTAAATTAAATAAGATTTAATTTAATTATGTGTTAATAGTATTTAAATTGTTTAGTACATTAGCACGTATATAATTTATTTGATTAAATATAATTTAATTAAATAAATGAGAATTAACAGTTGATTAAATTAAATATGATTTAAATTAATATTTTATTTTATTTAATTAAAAGAGTTTAGTTATATATAAATAATAATTATTTAATTAAATATTTTAATAAAATAAGGTTGGGTTTATTTTGGAAATGCCCAAAATAAGAGCATTAGGGTTTTAGAAGCTCTCTATAAATAGAGGAGCTCTTTCCCCTACCAATCCTAATTGTCAATTTTTCAGAACAAGAGACGGCTAGCACCGCGTTCCATTTTGTGCTCGCGTGGACTACGTAGAGACGTCGGTATCTTCCGTCGTTCGTGATCAAAGATAAAGCACATTTCAAGAGGTAATTCTTGAATCTTATTTTGGTGTTTGATTTGTGATTAACGATTTAATCAAGATTCGTTCATCGGGATTGTTCCGCTAAGAGGATAATTTTTTAAAAATCCCTCTTAAATCCCAACAAGCTGAGTCTGAAAAAGTTCTCTCCATGGACAAGATAGAAAAGGAAATCATTGCTAGTAAATTGAAATAATGGCCTAGCAAAGGCTTACTTTATTTTGGCAAATTGAGTGTGAAGTATGCAGGTTTGAACATGATAGATGCAACAAACTAGGCACCCACTAATCACAACTCAAACATTAATCCTACCTTGACCAAGATGATTTATCAAATTGGAAACAAGTCTAATCAGAACTTTGGAGAATATGTTTTTTATCAGACCATGAAGAATGTTGATTCATTTGTTGTGAAGCTACCAGTAGCTTTCCCTTGTATAATTACAGGTGAAATTTTGTTCCACGTGGTACAGATGTTAGGACAACTTGTCCAACTTCTTAAACGAGTTTAAAATAGTTTGACAACAATAATTAAACAATGCAGAAAGCTGTAAAATAATATAAAAGATTAGTAACCCAGTTCGGAGAAACTGCACCAACATTTGGGGGGGCACTCTGTAACGCCCCGATTTTTGTTAGATTTATTTAATCGAGTTGATTTAATTATTTTTGGTCTTTATATTATTTTATTCTTGGTTATTATGTTTTATCGCGTTTTGGGAATGTTTGCGAGAAAATTGAGTGTAGGGGTATTTTGGTCTTTTTGGCTTGGGTAGATATTGTTTTTCTTTTATAATAGAAACATAGAAAGAAAAGAGAGACAAATAGAAAGAAAAAGAAGAGAAGAGAAAAGGAGAGTGAGAAGAAGAAAAAGAGGAAAAACATGGAGTTTAAGTAATCGAATCAACCGACATTTCAAAGCACGATTAATCGGGTAAGGGTGCGAAACTCGGTTATGCTATGTTTGTGTATGATCATGTATGTGTTTGTTGGTTTTTTCCTAGCTTTTCAATTCTAGGTCGATTGAGAGGAAATGAGAGAAATCAATGTTTTCGCGGTTGAAAATCGGTATAAATGTGGTAGTTTACTTGTTGTTATGATTGTAATATGTTCTGGTTGTTATGATATGGTTTGGATATGTTTTGGTGGGGGAAATGGTGAATTGGAGTGAGGAACAGCGCTGCTGCGAATCCCAGAATTCGCAGGCTCGCAGTGCGAACAAGCAACGAAGAGAAAAGCGAAGGCTCGCCAGGGCTTCACAGTGCGAATGGGTGGTCGAATGTTCGCCAGAAGTTCGCAAAGCAAACTTTATGCTGTTTTTTCTCTGCCACGGTTCGCTGGAGCTTCGTACGGCGAATGAGGAAAGCGAATGCTCGCTAGGAGATTCGCATAGCGAACCTGATAGATTGTTCCGTTTGGTTTTCTTCATAACTTTTGATCCGTAAGTCGGATTAAGGCGCGGTTGGGTGTGTTAGGAAGCTAATGAGATGCTCTTTCTTATAGGAATGGTTTTGGGATGGTTGGCCGATTTAATTGTGTCGGTAATTTGGAAACGTGTTATTTTGTCGACTTTTACCGTCGTAATTGTGTGTAATTGATGTGTTATCATGCGATATGCTTTTAATATATATCGTATGACTTTTGTGTTGTTATATGATGTGAATGTATGTGATGAAATGTTATGATGATGGTTTGTGGCCTAAGGGCAAGTAAATGCATTGTGTTATGTTTGATTGTATATGCATGATTATGGATGTTGAAATGGTTCACATGGTTATATATGCGTATGCATTTGATTGTCATGAGTCATTGTATGCCAAGCATCATGATATGCATTCTTGTGATATCGTGTGCCCTAGTGGGTGTGAGCGACGAAACGATTCCAGAGGTAATCCGCTATAACATCATGTGCCTTATACAAAGAGGTGTGAGCGATGATTATAGACGATCGTGTGCCTTATACAAAGAGGTGTGAGCGATCGGGTCGTGCGCCTTATACAAAGAGGTGTGAGCGATCCGTAAACGCCGTGTGCCTTATACAAAGAGGTGTGAGCGATGGGAGAACATCGTTTGCCCGACGGGGAGTTACACTAAGTAACAAGCGATGATTCTAATAGTTCCTAAGTGAACTGATGATGAGATGATGGATGGAATGGTACCGCATTGCATTGCATAGAGTCGTTGTGTCGGTCTCTGTGCATTTGCATTAATCATGAATGGATTGATTATGTGTGGAATTGTGAATGGAATTGATGAGTTGATATATACACATGTTAGTGATAAATGTATTGAGCATGATTGATATGCTTTTGTGGTGGATGTATGAGATAAGAATCATGTTGTTTTGTGTTTGGAGTATGGTATATGTTGTGATGAGAATGTTGTTGTGTGCGTATTTCCTGTTATTACATAATTGTATGCAACTATATTATAATTGTGTTTCTCACTCTTCTGCTGTTTTGAATGCTCTATGAGGCATTTCAGATTAGATGCGGGAGGTCTTTTTGTGAAGCTTAGGTCTTCATTCTTTTGTCGGTCGGCTCTGATATGTAGCACTGGGTAGTCGGGGAGATCGTGTGTGATTATGTGTATATGTATATGTTCTTTTTGGGATTGTACATGTATGACTCTGTATATGACAGACAAACTTTTATGTTATATATATATATATATATATATGAGATTTCAGTTGCAGATTTTCCGCTTTTATTCTGTATCTGAATTGTGGGTGTTAGGAACTGAGTTCCTCTGTTTACGTTGCTACCTAATTGTTGCATATCTATATGAGCAGGTTGTTGTATTTTGTTTCAATTGATGTGACGCCTCAGTCTATGCCATGAATGTTTTGATTATACTCTGATTATTTGTTATCGCTTTAATTAATTGGGGGGATAGATTAGGGGTGTTACACACTCTACCCAAGAAAGGAAATTCACTACTTCAAATTAGAACAATTAGTCTTACAAGAACCTTCAACCGATATGAAGTTTTATGCCTATCCCTAATCCTAGTGGCTTTCTAATTAGGTCTCCCCCTAAATATGAGAACCCACTCACTTTCTTCTATCACTAAACCCCAGTGATCAACCTCAATAACAAGTCTTTTGATTGTTGAATTTATAACTCAGCTAAGACAAACCAACTATGCCAAGTTACTAAAACACAGTGGTTACAGCAAAGATTCAACACTAATCGTGTTATGGCATTAGCGTGGAAGATAAGTAACAAAGACAAAAACCCTATCACAAAAAACCTAGTTCCTGCGCACCAAAAACTCTTAACAAAACATGAGAATTGAGTCTCCTTATATAGAAATCCATCATGGGCTTTTCTTATTTGGATAACGATTTGATTTTATCCATAAATAGTTGAATAACTTGGATTTGGTTTGCTCTATAAATCTCTCCAACAAAATATATGATTTGTTAGATTTTAAATTCAAATTTAAATCTGATTTGATCTTTAATAATTGTCAAACAAATCAACCACACAATGCTATTAAATCTGCAACAAATGTGATTGATAATCAATTAGAAATTTTGCACCAAACAACATCCCTTATTGTCTGCTGAACAAGGAGATATTGAATTACACATGCTTGAACATCGTGTTCCACATGTTGCACCAGTCCATCCAAATTAACTCATCTCCATAACTAATAGATCTCATTGTAGAGTGAATCTTATATAAAGATATAATGAACCAAAAACTGCCATATCATTTGTCTCTTGTCAGAGACCAGATGTTGCAGCACACATGTTAGAACATCGTGTTCAACATGTGTCCATATTGCACTAGAATCAACTTGAGCAAACTCCAAGTTGTTTTGCATAATGCAGCCAATACCAAAAGGACCAACAATCTCCCCCTTTGTCAAATTTTGGCAAAACAACTTTTCAAGCAGAGAAACCAACTAAGTATCAAAGATATACTCATAAAAAACATCAACAACAGCAGAAGAAGAACCAAAGCATTAGAGCATACAACAGCAGCAGTAGAAACGACATATAACAAAGCATAATTCATATAATGAGGTAGTTACACACACACACACACACACACACAATATCATGAGTTTGCTTCAAACAAACAATCCTCCATGAATTTTTTTACCTCACAGTCATCTTTCTCATGAGAGAATTTCAATCACACATGTTCATCTTCTTCGTTGGAAGAATATTCTTCTAAGACTCTACCAGAGGATCATTCTTCGAGATTTCTCCTTGATGTTGAGTCTCTGAATATATTTCTCGTTGAAACTTCATTCTCCTTTTTTCTTTCAAATATTGCACTTGATGAAACTTCTTCTTACTCGTGTTTTCTTCTTGATGAAGTTTCTCAATTGGACATTGAATCTTTCGAGGATCGTTCAACCACCGAGACTGTTCTTTCGAAGGATATTAGTGGAGTTGATTTTTCTTCTTCACGAAAGTTCTTTGATGAGACTTTATTTGGTTTGTCAAATCCATTAACTTTAAGAAGAACTCAGCAATGAATTCACCGTCATTCATCTATAGATTCTCATATTATTTCCTCCAAAATTGCAGTTTGCTATCTTTAATTTCTCATCCCTAACATACAACTTCTTCAGAGTATCCCACACATCTTTGGTCATTTCATGCTTAACGATCTTCTAAAAAATATTTGAATCCACACACTGATGGATCAAGAACAAGAATTTCTTATTTTTCTTGCTCATTTCACTATGAGCAGCTCTTTGTGCCTCTGTAGTATTTTCCTATAACGTTAAGAAACCATCATTTACGATTTCAAGCACATCTTGAAATATGAATATCACTTTCATATGCGTACACCATCTATCTTAATTATATCCCTTGAAAACATGTAGATTAACTAGGAAATGATTGAAGGTTGTACGCCCGTTTGCCATGGATGGAGATTGAAGATTGAACTAGTGCTCTAGATGCCAATTTATTGGTGCACATCCCGATAATTTTATGAGGCCGGAGAATTATTATGAAGTTGGGCGACAAGTTTCATACACATTCCGGACTCAATTGACCGGGCTCCAAAGGAACGAGCCAAGTTGGAACCGTTATAACGTTCCTAGAACAATCAATGGTTGAAAGCCATTAAAAACGGTCAGTAAAGATTCAGTTAGATATCACTAATGGTTACTAAACCCATTAAAACGCGTCCCTTCAATATCCAGTGAAAGAGGCAAGGTTTGTAGATAAATAGGTCTGGAGAGTAAACAGAAGGATGGGGCAGCTGATCAATGAATAACACAAAGAAGAGGAAAAAACTTGAAAACCTTGGACCATCAACAATGGTGGCCATTGTTCCATCCTAACTTACCTCCTGCCAGATTGGACGATTGTGATCACATCTGACCGATTTCAGGGGATTTCTCCAAATAATGTTTTGCAAGAACAATTGAATAACTTGAAATACAAGTTATTTGCAAATTGAGGAAAATAAAAAAGAATCAAAAGTAATTAAGAGAGAGAAGTATTATTAAAATAAAATTAAGTGTATTACAAATATGTGCTACATCTTTTATATAAGATCATACTACTAACTAACTTCTTATTAGTAATCACTAGATGTCCACCCGTGCGATGTACGGGTAGATTATATTAAATTATCAATTGTAATTTAAAAAAAATAATAGTTTAGAATATATAAGTATGAATGTTTTTTATATTAGTTATGACTTTAATTTTGAATATAAACTAATTGTTTTAATGTTTGGATTAATTAAAATAAAATTTTGATAAAATAAATAAATAAGTGAAATAGATCATTTATATGTAATGTCCATTACACTCTTAATTGAAAAATTATTAAAGTTTGAAGAAGTGAAGTTAGAATTGAAAAAAAAAATAAAACTATTTAAATGTTAGAAATAAATGATGAAATTTGAAGAGCTCTTAATAATTTAATAATTTTATATGCATAAATTATAAATAAAAATTTAATCAAATTAAAATTCAAATGGACGAAATAAAATATGTTGTTGAGTTTTTAGTTAGTTTTATTGTTTGTTAATGGGTTAGTGGGTTTTTTAAGTAGTTTCATCACTGATTGTTAATGAGTTAGTTATGTTTTTATTTTATGAATATATATATATATATATATATATATATATATATATATATATATATATATATATATATATATATATATATATATATATATATATATATATATATATATATATATATATAAGTGTTATTAATCATTGACAATCTAAACACACCATTAAAAATAGCAAAACAATTTTAACATGACATTGACATTAGAGCTAAATCCTAATGGTACGTGGGTTCATGGCTTCATTGAAAGCAAGTGTAAATTTTTTACATTTTCTTTGATTTATTGGCGGATGATTCATAAGCGATTACCGACTCGCGATAATCTTGCTCGACGGGGAATTATTATTAATAGATATGAGAAGGCATGTCCTTTCTGTTTTTTAGAGGATGAAAGTGTTGATCATGTGTTTTTCTTTTGTTATAAGTCCAAAATGGTTTGGAATTTTGCAACAAATTGGTTGGATATTCCTGAGATCATGGTAGGAGATATGTT
Organism: Lathyrus tuberosus; assembly: GCA_022829125.1. Classification (NCBI taxonomy): domain Eukaryota; kingdom Viridiplantae; phylum Streptophyta; class Magnoliopsida; order Fabales; family Fabaceae; genus Lathyrus; species Lathyrus tuberosus. The sequence goes on from JALAZF010000536.1 coordinate 3,757,419, forward strand.
GAACCACTTATCGCGTTGGGTTTCGGGGTGTGTTAGAAAAAAAATTTTGATTTCTAATGCAGTAGGATTATGGATCCTAATATGTTGGATTAATTGGTATTCTAGAAACAACATTATATTTAGAGATGAGTTTTGGGATTTAGATACGATTTCAAATCGTATAGTTTTGTTTTCTTGGTGGTGGATAGGAAAGAACCACAATAGCTCTAACATCTGTAACTATTACACTTGGGTAAATTGTCCAAGTGATTTTTTGTAGGCCTTTTTTTTTTAGAGGTCTTTGATGTATACGGGTTGGGATACCCCTATTGTATCCCCGTTAATATATTTAGCTTATTAAAAAAAAATCTTGCCATTTCCAGTAAGACAGTAATTCCTCCCTCAATGTGTATTATCATAGGTAACAATTCCACCAATTTAATCCACTAGTTATTTTTGTCAGCAAGGCAAAGTCAAAAAAACCCTTCCTTTGTTTACTGCACTAAAATAGGAAATATAAAATACAACACAATAATTGATAAAAAAAAATTAAAAATGCTAAGTAAGTGACTTACATCTTGTAGGAGTTTATCTTGTATGAACTTATCAAGAATGGATGAAGTTGGAGATTTTATGTGGTCAATTGTGAATCCTTGATCTCTTCACATATTTAATGAAATCGATACTAATTTGAATGTCTTTCATCTACATACAAAAGGCTGGATGTGCAAACATAGGAAGATTATACATACATAAGAGTTATAATTTAAATCCTTATGATTTATAGCTACTTCATTTATCCTAATTATATTGAATCAATGTATAACTGTTCTACTTGCATTGTATTTGAATCCCAAAAAATTACATCAAAATTCACATTCACGTATATAATTTCATCACTGTCATAGCCACCAACAACATAATACATATAGTTTCAATATATAGTTTCAAAGATGAAATTTGTAATCCGGATGCTATTTTCAACAGTATTGTGTTATTTTCTTGGTTGTGGCTGCCTCTTAGAAATAAACAGTTTTTGAGGTGCTTCTTTTACAACTGGCTCAATCACCCTGTTGATTTTTTGTAATGTTTATTTAGGGTCTGAGTTGTTTGTACAGGATTTTGTTTATCGGGTTGGAATATCCCTAATACTCCCTCTTAATATATCTTCTTGTGCTTGGTTATAAAAAAAAAAGACTAAGAAGAAGAACAACCACTATATCATCTATATATAACTACAAACAAACCAAAACATATTAAATCAATACATTTATTGTAGTTATTAATTTGTAGAAAATATCACTTTTTGTTAGATGTAATTTAGGTTTTGTCGAAGTCGAAGGACTTATAGGTTTTGGCGAAGTCGAAATGTTGTATAGTTGTAGTGTTGTAAGTCAGCTGTATTCGACAGAGTCGAATATAGATGATAAAGAGTTCAGTCGAAATGTTAGTTTGTGGGCCTGGGCTTTGATAGCCTATATAAAGGGTCTTTTACTTTGTATTTTTGTACAACAGCTTCATAATAAAATTTTACAAAGTTTCAAACCCTAATCTCTTCTTATTTTCTTCTCTCTCTTTCTCCTTCTTCTTTTCTCAAACATTCATCTTTCTTGAACGTAGTTCCAACAAATTGGTATAACAGAGCACTGGTTGCGATTCAGAGAGAATCTAATGGCAAACGGAACAACAACGTCCACACAATTCCCAGCGAATCTACCGGTTTTCAAAGTAGAAAACTACCAACGGTGGGTTGCGCAGATGAGGGTTATCTTCAGATTTCAAGATGTGGTTGAAATCGTGAATGATGGCGTAACTGAATTGGGGGCAAATGCTACTGATGAACAGAAAGCTGCGTACAAGGATCAACGGAAGAAAGATGGTAAAGCGTTGTTCTTGATTCACCAGTGTGTGGATCCGAATGTGTTTGAGAAAATTATTGAAGATGAATCAGCAAAAGGAGCGTGGGACAAGTTAAAGAACTTGTATGGAGGTGATGAGAAACTGAAGAGGGTGAAGCTGCAACCCTTGAGAAAGCAATACGAAATGATTCAGATGAAGGAAGATGAATCAGTTTCGGAGTTCTTTTCAAGGTTGGTGATGTTGTCGAACCAGATGAAGTCTTGTGGAGAAACAATCACAGATTTGCAGAAGATTGAGAATGTACTAAGATCTCTGACTGCAAATTTTGATTACATTGTAGTGTCCATTGAAGAGTCCAAGAATCTTGCTGAGATGAAGGTTGAAGAGCTACAGGCTTCTTTGGAAGCTCATGAGATGAGATTGAAGCAAAGAAGTTCAGAAAGAGAAAAGGTATCGGACCAAGCACTACAAGCGAAACTCACCAAGAAATCTGGGAAGGCGAAGCAGGGAAGGAATCTTGCTAGTGATGAGAAGTCAAGCAAGAGTTCAAAGAATCATGATGATTCAAAGAAAGTCATGGGCAACAAGTATTCTGGGAAGAAAGTTGACATGAAAGACGTGCAGTGTTACAATTGTCAAAGTTTTGGTCATTATGCTCGAGACTGCCGAAAGAAGAAGGAAGCACGAGCAAAAGAAAGTGACAAAGCGCAGTATGCACAGGAAGAAGATAGTGATTCTGAAGGTGTGCTACTAATGGCAGACACTCAGTTGAATGATGATGAAACAAATTTGTGGTATCTTGATTCAGGTTGCAGCAACCACATGACTGGTAATAAGAACTGGTTCACGAAGCTTGATGAATCAGTTAAGAAGGTGATAAAGTTTGCAGATGGTAGACGTGTCACATCAGGTGGAAGAGGAAACATATCTGTAATAAAGAGAGATGGTAGAAAAGCCAGCATTACTGATGTGTTGTATGTGCCTTCTATGACAAGTAACTTGATAAGTATAGGTCAATTACTTGCCAAAGGACATAATATGAAGCTGGAGAATAATCAAATGAAGGTGTATCATGCTGATGGTAGGTTGATACTGAAAGCACCATTGGCTGATAACAAGACTTTTAAAGTTCAGATTAACATGATTAATCATGAATTTCTTGCGTCAACTACAGAAGAGGAAAAGAATTGGCTATGGCATCATAGATATGGGCATCTAAACTTCAGGAGTTTAGGTATGCTGAATCAGAAGAAGATGGTGTATGGTTTACCTCAGGTGAAGGAACCAAATCATGTGTGTGAAGAATGCTGCAAAGCAAAGCAGACTAGAAAAGCATTCAAACATTATCTGCCAATTAAGTCGAAAGGAAAGTTGGAACTTGTTCATTCTGACGTATGTGGACCTTTTGAAGTTAGGTCAAATGGTGGAAAGCGTTACTTCTTAACTTTCATTGATGAATTCACCAGATATATGTGGATTTATGTGATTGAAAGTAAGAGTGAAGTATTCACAAAGTTCAAGAAGTTTAAGTTGCCTGTCGAAAAGCAAAGTGGCTGCAAGCTAAAGAAACTGAGAACTGATGGGGGTGGTGAATATATCTCTCGAGAGTTTGCTAGATTTTGTGAAGAGGAAGGTATAGAGCATGAGGTTATTGCACCCTATACACCTCAACATAATGGGATAGCTGAGAGAAAGAATAGAAGTATACTGAATATGACGAGAAGTATGTTGAAGGCTAAAGAGGTGCCAAAGAGATTTTGGGCTGAAGCAGCTTCGACAGCAGTATACATTCTGAATAGATGTCCAACAAAGAAGTTAGTCGAGAAGACTCCTTATGAAGCTTGGACAGGTGAGAAGCCAAATGTAAGTCATTTTAGAGTTTTTGGATCAATATGTTTCAGGCATGTTCATGAGCAACTGAGAACAAAACTAGATGATCGAAGTCAAACCATGGTGCTCATAGGTTATCATTCGACTGGTGCATATAGACTATATTCACCAGAAGATGATAAATTTGTGATCAGTCGAGATGTTCTGGTAGATGAAAATTAAAAATGGGAGTGGAGTCATGGGTCAGTTCGACAGGATACTGGTCGACAGATGGAAGAGACAGTTCCGACGGTGTTTGAAGAAGACCAACAAACTGAGGCCACGACAAGTCGAAATGAAGAACCTCCTGAGCAGAATGTCAGAAGATCAACTAGAACAAGAGCTGAGTCGACAAGGTTAGCTGGATATGAGAGATTTCCAGATAATGCAATCGATGCAGATGGTGACTTAATAGAAGAAGCAATGATGATGGCTGAAGCAGAACCAATTAACTTAGATGAAGCCATGAATGATTCGAATTGGTGTGAAGCCATGAAGGAGGAACTCAGGGCAATTGAAAAGAACAATACCTGGGAACTTGTCGAAAAAGCCAGCAAGAAGCATATTGATGTGAAATGGGTTTACAAGCTGAAACGAAGGCCAAATGGTGAAATTGCCAAGCATAAGGCAAGACTAGTGGCAAGAGGATTTCTGCAGAAACCTGGTGTTGATTTCAACGAAGTTTATGCGCCAGTGGCTAGGATGGAAACAATCAGGATTGTTGTTTCGACTGCAGCATATAGAGAATGGAAGATACATCAGTTGGATGTAAAATCAGCATTTTTGAATGGACCTTTGGAGGAAGAAGTTTATGTCAGTCAGCCACCAGGATTTGAGATCAAAAGGCATGAGTCGAAGGTGTACAGATTAAGGAAGGCTCTCTATGGATTGAAGCAAGCCCCAAGGGCTTGGAACAAAAGAATAGATAGTTTCCTAATCGAAGCAGGTTTCACAAAGTGTGTGTCTGAGCATGGAGTTTACATAAATGATGTTGACAATGATAGTCGAATCATTTTATGCCTGTACGTTGATGATTTGCTAATTACAGGTGCAAATGAAGCTGAGATAAGAAAAGTTAAGTCGAAGCTAATGCAAGAGTTCGAAATGTCCGACCTAGGGAATTTGTCATATTTCTTAGGAATGGAATTCAAAGACACAGCTAAAGGTGTGTTCCTGCACCAGAAGAAGTATGCTCAAGATATTTTGAAGAGGTTCAAGATGATTGACTGTAAAGCTGCGACAACTCTATTGGAAACAGGAGCAAAGTTAAAGAAGGTAATTGATGATGAGTTTGTAAGTTCGACACTATACAAACAAATTATTGGATCCTTGAGGTATCTTTGCAATACAAGACCGGACATTTGTCAAAGTGTCGGATTGTTAAGTCGATTTATGGAGAAACCCCAAGAATGTCATCTTATTGCAGTAAAGAGAGTACTGAGATACATTAAGGGTACGATTGATCATGGTGTGCTGATGCCATGTCGAAATAGGTCTAAGTCGAAAGATGTGGAGGTATATGGTTATACTGATTCAGATTTCAGTGGAGACCAAGATGAGAAGAAAAGTACTGCAGGCTATATTTTCATGATCGAAGGAGCTCCAATCTCTTGGAGTTCGAGAAAACAAAGCATTGTGGCTTTGTCATCATGTGAAGCTGAGTATGTAGCTGCATCGTATGCAGCATGTCAGGCAGCATGGATAGATATGTTTCTCGAAGAACTCAAGATCAAGGAACCTGGGAAGATGAAATTGTTTGTAGATAACAAGTCAGCTATTGATCTTGCCAATCATCCTATGTGTCATGGTCGAAGTAAGCACATAGAAAGAAGGTATCATTTTCTCAGGGATCAAGTGAACAGAGGGAAGCTGGATCTTAAATATTGCAAGACTGAAGTTCAACTAGCTGACATACTTACCAAACCTTTGAAGAAAATCAGATTCGACGAGTTAAAGAAGAGCATTAGGATGAGAAGTCTCGAAAACATGAATTAGGTGGTGTGTTAGATGTAATTCAGGTTTTGTCGAAGTCGAAGGACTTATAGGTTTTGGCGAAGTCGAAATGTTGTATAGTTGTAGTGTTGTAAGTCAGCTGTATTCGACAGAGTAGAATATAGATGATAAAGAGTTCAGTCGAAATGTTAGTTTGTGGGCCTAGGCTTTGATAGCCTATATAAAGGGTCTTTTACTTTGTATTTTTGTACAACAGCTTCATAATAAAATTTTACAAAGTTTCAAACCCTAGTCTCTTCTTATTTTCTTCTCTCTCTTTCTCCTTCTTCTTCTCTCAAACATTCATCTTTCTTGAACGTAGTTCCAACACTTTTGAGTTATGTACGTAGTTGATATATTTATTGATGTTGTTGTGGTTTTGTGGAGGAATGTGACATAGTAGAATCGGTTATGTTGTAGTTACTTTCATATTAATAAGTGAAATTGTGAGAAAATGGAGACAGTTAGAGGAGTTAAAAGAGAGCAGTGGAGAGTGGTTTACGGAAAGTGGAGATTGATTATGAAAATTTTATTATAAATTTTAACTATTTTCAAATTATTAATAGTTGCTTATAATTAATAGGTTATAAATAATAGAAGTTACATATGGATCTGTTATCAGTCCGCAACACAGAAAATTGAAACTGCTTCATGAACAAGGTATCGGCTGCGCTAGGTAAAGGCTCCAATATATTGTTTTGGAAATGCAAATGGCTATGTAATGTAGAGCTCAACTTATTGTTCCCATACCTGTTCGAAAAATCGTCTACAAAGCTTTGGTCTGTGTTTGATATGGGTGTATGGGAAGTTGGGGTGTGGAGGTGGAACATTAGAACTTTACATACAGAAATTGAAGGTGAGGCAATTCTGGAACTATAGGAACTAGAAGATTTGTTGGTCCCAATTCATCCAAAAGCAGACATAGATGATGGTTGGATTTGGCAACTTGAGATTTCAAATGAATTTTTAGTCAAGTCATATTACAATCATATTACTGCTGTGGGAAATCACTCATTGTTGGGAACACCAATTCTCACAACATTGGAGATTCTTTGGAAAACTAACATTCCAATGAAGATTAAGATTTTTGCGTGGCAGTTGTTTCTAAATAGACTTTCAACTCGTAAGAATCTTGTTGATAGTGGAATATTAACTAATAGACATGAAGAGGTATGTGTGTTATGCTTCCATGAAAATGAGGAATTATCACACCTTTTCTTCAGCTGTCCTAAGGTAAGGTTGGTTTGGTTGAGGGTGTATAACTGGATTAGAATAAAATGGATCAACGAATCGACAAGTTGGGATCATGCTATGGTTTGGTTTTCAAGGTTGTGTGGTAGGTGTAAACCGGAAAATACAAATGCAATATGGTTTATAACATGTTGGTGTATTTGAAAGACTAGGAATAACATTATGTTTAACGACAAAATTTGTATCGTCGAGTCTATATTCCAATCTATCCTTGTTTTGTCTTGGAGGTGGATACCATTGTTGTCGAACTATCGAGGGAGTTTGTAGCTTGTATGATTGGACAAAATTCCCTCTAAATTTCTTATAGTTTTTTGGGATATTTTTGGAAGGATAAATTGTAAATTGTTGATGTAACTTTGGGGTGGAGACCCTCTTAAACTTCTTTAATACAATTCTCGCTTATTAAAGAAAAGTTACATATCGAAGTTTTATGAATAAATTGAGTTAATGAATTAGTGGTGAGTTATACAATTTATTATAAAGTTAGTGGAATTTATTAATTATTAAAAAAAATTATTTAATTATTTAATTATTAGTGAGTAAATCAACTACTTTTAGTATAAAAATTAAATAAGACATTTAAAAATAAATTAATGAAATAGAAAAATTAAACATAGTCTTATGTGTACTTATTTCATCAATGATATGCTTATACATGCAAAATCAAAACAAAATAAGAAAAATTAAACAAGCCTCCGCCACTAGACCATTGGTTGAGGGTGTATTTAATATGAATCACAATTTTAATTTTAATTGTATAATACACATTAATTATATCAAATGAATAATATTTAAAAATTGTCATAAATAATTGACCATTTTTAAACGGTAAATTGCTTTATCGTGTGCATTTGTAAATATGTAATAAATATATAATATTAAATAATATAATAATATAATTGAATATATAATTTAAGTAGACTTATAAAATGAGTTATTTAACTGAGTCATTTCTTTGTATTGTAACAAACTCTGAGAAATGGAATTAGTGAGATAAAATTGAAATAGGCATTGACAAATAAGAATTGATCTGGACATTTTTTAATTGAATTTGGCTTCTTGCAATTTTGTTTTATTTTCTCAAATCGACTGACTTATCCACAAAATTTCTACACCAATACGCAAAGTATGTCCATTTATGAAATGTTATGTCATTTTTTTATAATATATTTTAAAATAAATTAAAATTTTAAATAGATTTTGTATAAAGTTACCCAACAAAACTCATAAATATTTAAGAACTTATCTAATTTTAATCAAATTTTAATGATAAACATTATGAATAGTTAATACACTTTTTCTAATCTAATAAATTAATGAACAAAATTATTTTATTTTAAAAATAAATAAGTGAAAAAATTATAATAATATTAATATATCATTAGTATTAAATAATAAAATTAATAATAGTAATAAATATTTATAATTAACATTGGTTGTTTTTAACCTTGTAGTATCATACTAATAGCATATTGTTATTATTGTCACTTTCTTATAAAGGGTTCTTTACCATAAACTCATCCCAACAAAAAACCCATGTGCTTTTGAAAGAAACTAAAAATGAATTCATGTTAATATCTTCTTCATAAATTTCATGGTTTCGTATCTTATAAAAAAAATCAGATTCAAAGATTTTCATGGTTTGGTATCATATAAAAAAACCAAAGATCTTCTATGTACCAAATATGGACACTAATAATTAAAAAAGGCATGAATGAAACTAAGTAAAAGAATTCTTCAATTTGAAACAAAGAAATGCAAGAAATTTCATCAAAGGTTAGAAAACTATGGAATAATAATCATCCTCCCGTCAACAATCCTTCAATTAGTAGTAAAAACACAACATGACATAGAACAAATATTAGAAAATTCAATTTACATAGACACAATAGATAGAAGAGATGACCATGCAATGCCATCAAATAAAAATGATATTATATAACGTAAAATGTAAGCAAATCACTGAACTCAACAGACAAAAGCATATTCCACACTGCTACTCAATAATAGTACTTGTTAACTTATTAGTCAACAAATTTCAAGTGCATTTATCTTTTCACATGCAATTGAGAAATTACATCATGGTAAGATGAAATAGTTGACCATCACTACCTCCTTCAACCATTCCTTGGTTTTTCATATATTCCAATTTGTCTTGAAACAAATAAATCAATTCAATGAAAGAGACTTCCACAGTGAAAAAAAGTATACCCCAAAATATTGTACTTTTTAATGTTATCTTATGATATGCTTTTAATCTTGTGTAAATGTTGATGATCCTCAAAAGGGAGACTATTTTTTCTAGTATCCAATGCACTAAGTATCAATAACTCCATTCTTTCTTTTTCCTGAAAAGTCAATAGAAATTATTATAATATTGTACCAGTAATTTACATAAAATTAGTAGTTGCTCTAGTTATCTCACCATGCACAGATTTATAAGTAATTGGTTTCTGAAAAATAAAATTAGTACTTTCTACATAGGAAGTGACTTATGCTTACGCATGCATGGTACTGGAATAAATTTAGTATGAAGAAGAAGAAGAACAACAATAATTAAAAAAGGACACCAACAACTAACATTGCTAACTCGAGTTCTGAAATTTGTTCTGAAATTTGGTTTAGTGGAGAAATAGAGTATCGTAAATGAAAGATGATGTTTGGAGATAGAAGATGTAGTTCGTCTAAGTTTTAGATTTCACGCGGATCACTAATAGTAGTGTCTTGGCCGTTGATAATCACTAAATGGACGACCGAGATTTGTTTAAGGATAGTGAATAAACTCAATAAGCGCGCCACCTATAATGTTGGTAATGGGAATTGAAAAAATAAGTAAAAAACAAAAAATGTTGGTGCTGGGACTTAAACACATGACAAGACGCTACATATGATCACGGTTGTTTAAAATACCTGTGGTGAAAGGTCTATCAGCATTTTGAAAAAATAAGAAAAAAACGCTACCTATAATGACGATTTTTTAAATACCCGTGGTAAAATGTGTGTTAGCATTTTGAAAAAATAGGAAAGAAGTAACATGATTAAAATAAATTCAGAAAAATACAAAAACACAAAATATAATCTAATTAAGTAAAATAATAATTTTGAGATTATTTTTGGAATTTTTTTAGACTATGAAAACAGTAAAAAAATTCATTAAAAATAGAAAAAAGATGAATTTGGGGTTTTGAGGGTGAAGTCTCGTAACTCTTCTAGAGTACAGGATTAATGACCGCACGATTTTTCTGCTTCAAATGCACGAAACAGATCTCAAAAAGGAGACGGTTTTCCCTAAAACGGATTTTTTGAATAGTACGACCTAAAACTAAACTATAGGCTATAATCACAGATTTTTAAATACCCATGGTAAAAGGCTATTAGCATTTTGAAAAAATAAGTAAAAAACCATAAATGCTAGTGTTGAGACTTGAACCCATGACCAGACGCTACCTATAATCACGACTTTTTAAATACCCATGGTGAAAGGCCTCACATTTCACCACGGTTGGAATTTTAACCGTCATTAAAAGCATTTTAATAAGATTTTAAAAAATGTGCGCATCCAGTTTGCACTATTACAACGGTGTATATGAATCAGTTGTAAACCTGGCGCTGTTGTTTGCGCGTTTTGTAGTAGTGTCAAGAGCATGCCGATACAGTTTAATGCAAAGATGACACTTTTTGCATGCACAAGAAAAAATAGCCAGTCAATATATTGATGGTTCTGGCACGAAGTCAACATAATAATGGCAGAAGTATCACATCACAAATGATATCACTAATTCTTTAAAAGTCTCTACTCAATTAATAACTACGCGTCAAGACAGAGAACATGAATAGCAAAAACTTACTACCGCGAATTCCGCAAAAGCAATTCGACATGAATGCACCTGATTCCCCAAAAGCCTTAAGCGTGTAACCTAAGAAACAAAAAGGCAATGTCAAACATCTTTTAACTTTTGAGATAAAAAAGTTTAAGCTTATAGAATGAAATGATTATTATGGTATGACCTCGCCACGGGATGATTCAAAAAAATCAGATTCAAAAAGATTATTCACTTCATCTTAAGAAATTTGCACTTAGATGATTGATAAAAATTAAACTATTTCCCATCCAAATAATGTGGTAACTAAGAGGCATGATGAACATCCAAAATCAGATTTCTCACCTTATAACACAATGATAAACATCCAAAATCAGGAAGAAAAAAAACAGAATCAACTTGTATCAAAGTATTAAAAAAGCATAACACAAGGAAGCTTGTATCAGAGTAGTAAAAAAGAAAAATATAGAAAAACTTGTATGAAGGATACAAATATCTTCACATCAACTTTTATAGAATGGACAAGTTTGTTCCATCCAAGTAATGAAAACAGACGACATCAAAACTATAAAAACAAAACACGAAAAACACACCAAAACAGATTTATATATCCACCATGTTAAAATCAAACATCAAAATAAAAAAGCTTCAATCCGAAATATGAACAAATAATATTAGCTTTCATTTAGGCACTACATTCAACTAAAAGAAATGAAAACACACAACATTGAAAAATAAAAACTTTTTGAAACTCATTGAAACAAAAATTTAACTGTTTCATTAGGAAGCCCGTGAGATGAGAAATACGAATATGGATTTGATTTTTCATTGGACGTAGTGGTGGCTGTAGATAGAGTGAAGAAAGGGGGCGGCGGTGGTAGTGTTAGGGTTTGAGGGGTAAAGAGGGAGAAGAAAGAATCGTGAGAGAAAGAGAGAGAACTGTGTAATATGAAAGTTGTTTTTGTGAAATTGAGCTAATAAGAACATGCCACGTGTAATGTAATGAGAGATATAGAAGTAACTTAATTGGTACATTTATTAATTACATATTAGCCCTTTTAGTAGTGTAAATTGTGAGAACATAAAGGATAAATTAGAAAATGCATGCAATTTAATTATAATGGGTTGATAGTAGATTATTTCATCAATGTTATATCTGTAAAATAAAATAAAAAGAAATTAGTCACTACTAGAAAATTCGCTTTTAGTGATTGAATTAGTGATCGAAAAATTTCGATCACTCTAGTGACCGAAAAATTTCGAGCACTCTAGTGACCGAATTAGCCACCAAAATTGAACATCATGTTAGTAAAATTTTAAAAGTCACTAAATCGGTCACTAAATAAAATTAGTCACCGAATTAGCGACTGATATTTTGTGACCATAATTTTCAGTCTCAAATAATCATTTTTATATAAATTAATTCATAAAAAAATTTAGTGACCAAAATTGCGGTCACTAATAATTTTTTTGTTTTTTTTTTCATTATTAAGTTGCTTCCCTCTCAATTTTCTCCTTTTATTCATTTTTTTAATTTTTTAGCCAAAATTTACATTTTTATTGTTTTAACAAATAAAACATATATTTATATAAATAATTAACTCATACAAATTTATTAATTTAGATAAAATATAATTTTAATGAAATCTTTTTAAATAATATTTGAAAGTTCTATTTCATTAATATTATATACATTTAAAATGTAAATTATGCAATAAAAATCAAATTGCTTAGTGGACACCCGAAAGCCTCACAAAGGAAAGTGCATTGGTTTGATTCCTACTAGAGACAAAAATTTTATTTTATTTTAAAATCGGTCACTAAAATCGGTCACTAATTTCGGTCACTAATTTCGGTCACTAAATTCGTCTCTAAAGGTTAGCGACTAGCACTTTTCCAACCGAAATTTGGTAGTCACATTATTGGTCGCTAAGCGTTTTAGTGACCGATTTTTAGGCTTTTTCGTTCTCTAATTCGGTCACTAAACGTGAATTTTTTAGTAGTGAGTCGATTGATATATCTGCAAAACTAAAAAACAAAATAAAAATATATATAAATAAAAAATAAAATCCCTATTTTTATGTTAAAAAGAGAAATTATTCTAATCTATAAAGAGATAGACAGAAAAAATAAAGTGAAAACATATGAAAAAAATCTTTTTATGATCGTACCTGGATCAGACAGTTTCTGGTGGCCAACAACGTCGTCTGGACTTCAGCTCCGGTGAGGTTGAAAGACGGCCGGGGGGGGGGGGGGGGGGGGGGGGGGGGTGTACCTGCAAGGTACTCCGACGCTCAAGTAAGGTAAAGGCCAGAGAATAATAGCAAGCACAAGGTTAGAGTAAGAAAGTGTGTGTGTAACCTGACCCTCTCAAGTGAGAGGGTATTTATAGAGAGCCCCCAGCGCGGGGCCAACGGTTACTTGCATTGGGCTGGATTGCCAGGCTCAATCCAAGTAACTGCCAGGGCTTACATGGCGTAGTGAAGACCAGCACGTAGTCTTCGCCCTGGGGTAACCGTTCCTAGATCTCCGGAATTAGGGCAGACCGATTCCATCGGGAGTGGGGCAGCTACAAGAGCACGTGTCCTCGCGGGGAGGAGTCTTGCGTATCGGGGAGAGACGTGTCCTCGCAGGGAGGACTCTTGTGTGAAAGGGAGGTGGCTCCTCGCAGGGATGAGCACCTGAGTGTCGAGGAGGAACGAGCCCGGGGAGGTCTAGCGCCTTGCCCGACGCTCCATGCCATGCGTGTACCCGACAACGTGGAGAAGGAGCAAGTGTCCGACATGGGTCGCGCTAAAAGGCCCTTGTTGGGCCATCCCAGGGCGTGTGGGTTAGGCCTGCTTGACTGAGGAGCAGACCCCGGCCCAGTCCAGAACAGGAGCCCCCCAAGTCGTTGCTCCGAAGTGTCGGAGTGATGACTTAAGGGCCAACAAGCATGTCGGGGGAGTATCGATCGCGTGACCGCGAGGAGGGGAACTTGTTTGTGATCCACTGGTCGTATCGCCGGGGAGAGAGCAGCGGGGGAGGACTCGAGCGTGGTAGTTCGCGGATGGTAGACTCGTCGGGGATGCGAGAAGTTTGATCTTTGGTGTCAGAGCAAATGGAGAGACACGCGTGTTGGGGAGCGAACGGTCGCATATACGCCACGTGTCAGACGCCATTATTGCCTAGGGCGGCTAGGCTAGGGTAGTGTACTCTAGTAGTCTAAACTCTTCGAATTCCGTGAGGATCCTATAAATAGGCCTCACCTCGTTTCATTTGCACTATTTGCTCTTTTCCTCTCAGACTCTCTCCCTCTTCTTCTCCGTTCTTCCGTCGCTACCTTCCACCGTTCTCCACCGACGATCACCGTGCCGGAAACCCAAAAAGCGTATTTCAAGTAAGTTTCTTTCTTCTTTTTCCTCTTTTTGTTTGTATTTATAGGGCGAATCTTATGGTGAACTGGTGAAGTTGTAATACCCCGTATTTTATGACACCGACTAATATTGCATTGTGATTAATTGAGTCCGGTTGCTCTGAGAAATTATTTGATAAAATAATTAGAGTAACTTCGGTACTTAGAATTGATCCAATTAATATTATTTGTTTCGGAGACATTTTTGGACTTTTAGTAGTATTGTTTTAATAATACTTGTTAATATATATACACATTTTTCTCTCATTTGGATAAAGAAGAAAAAGATAGTAAGAAAGAGAGAGAAAGAAGAAAGAAGGAAAGAAAGAGGAGAGAAAAGAAAAAGAAGAGAAAAACAAGAAATTGAAGAAAAAGCACAAGAACATCAAGATCATCATCATCCAATCTTCTCAATCATCTTCATCTTGCTCTATTTGAAGGTGGGTTCTAGTTAGTACCATTATTAGATAGTTCTAGGAAATTTTGAGTTAGGTTAGATTATGAAAAATATGGAATTTTATGGTTGAATCTTGTTATAAATGTTGTTGAATGCTTGTTATCATGTCTATACTGAGTTTAGATCATGTGGGTATTATTGGGTTATGTTTTGATGGAGAAATTATGACTTGGAAGTGAAGAACAGCAGCTGGGAGAAGTTCTGGTTCGCAGGGTTCGCCTAGCGAACCTGGGGCGAAGCCCAGCGAACAACAATCGAGGGTTCGCCTAGCGAACCCGAACGTTCGCCTAGCGAACTTAGTGTGTTTTGAATATGGGAACTTACTGCCTAGGTGTTCGCTGGCACACTCGCCTAGCGAAGGTGAAGGCGAAGGTTCGCCAGACGTTCGCCTAGCGAACTTATGGTGTTTTGGGTCTGGGAGTATTCTGTTTAATTACTCGCCAGCTTTCTCGCGAAGCGAAGGGGGAGGCGAAGGTTTGCCAGGCGTTCGCGAAGCGAACTTTATGTCTGTTTTGTTCTGTTTGTTCATTCGCCAGAGGCTTCGCCTAGCGAAGGCGGAAGCGAACGCTCGCTGGGAGGTTCGCCTAGCGAACATGTCAGTTTGTGCAGTTTTGTTTCCTTCATAACTTTTGATCCGTAACTCGGATCGGGGCGTTCTTGGTACCGTCAGAAAGCCACGACGACCCTCTACCCAATAAAAAGTGGAAATTAGGAGTATAATGTAGGACAAATTATTTAGAGGCAAATGAATGAAAGTATTGATTTATGATATGTTGTTATGTGATTCTATTATGCAATTGACTTATGTTTACCTATTTTCTCTTGTTGTTAAGCATGTTTGAGAAAGTATGCATGTCAAAATATGAAATAGTAAGAGTGAGGAAAAACCCTTATGAACTATAGGAGAATTTAGAAGTTGGAAACACTAGTATGGAACATGTGGTTAACCTTTGTGGATTTGAACCGGCATGTGAGGCCGAGAGGCATTTTTAGCCTTGAGATTGTCGAATACAATCGTGGTGTCGTGTAAGATCACATAATCGTAACCGGATTATTTTATATTGAGTGTAGTTTCATGAGTCTCGGACTCCTCTGAAATGGATGCACAACTACTTGGCAGGTTTGATTCCCCGTGTTGTACGAATGGCGCCCATGGAGCGTATGCTTGTGACGGTATAAGGCCCGTGTGAAGTGACGGTTCATAACGGTATAAGGCCCGTAGAACCCGAATCCATTCGTATGTCAAGTAGATTACAAGGACTTATGACTCGAATCGCCTTCTAGACGTAGAAGCGGACGGGAATAGGAAGTACCTTGGTATGGTTACCGATTAGTGATATTGTGGGTTGATGAACTCATAACATGTTTTCCATATAGTGTGTGTGTGTGCTCGAAAGTCACTTCCCTTCCCCGGACTTGAGTTAGGATTGTTAGAACCATAAATAATCCGAGAGAATCCATAAGATAGGGAACTCACTGAGATTTGATGTATCTCACCCCACTGTTGTTGTTTACATCACAGGTCCTGCAGGTTCGGCGACGGGTAAGGATAAAGTGGTTTGACTTTTCCTTCCGGTTCGATGTTTTGAGATGGCATGGCTTCCGCTATGACGTTTTATTTTGAGATCATTGCATTGATCTAGTTCTTAGTTTTTATCATTGTCGGAACATCTTGTATATATAATGCCTTAGCTTTTGTGTTGTATTAGAGGCATTTATGTGTGTAATGTGTTAACTAGGAACTTATTGTATTTCAATACCAAATACTTGGATTCATATATATAATTTATGCTTTGATGTATGGATTTTTTATGTGGGTGTTACAGAAGTTCTCCTGGAATTCATGAAATATCCGGCGAAAACGGTGGAATTTCATAGTTTAGACGTTGAATCTCGCGGGGAGGGATGATGAAATCCCCGAGGACATGAAGAATATCCCGGGGTCCTGAGATGAACGTTTCTTAGTTCGTTTATTGAATGTCCAGAGGAATAAAGACGGGATCCCCGGGGAACCGAAGTTTGTCTCGGGGACATGGGTCGAATATCTCGGGGTCCTGCCCAACATCGCTCCTCGCGGAATCGAGGGTGGTTGCGAGATCGTGTTCCCCGACGTTCCCTCCTCGCCCTTTCACTTTATCAGCGGTGGAGGGGTGGATTTGATACGGGTCATCGAATTCACCATTTCCTTCTGCTTTTCAGGTAAATGGACGTGTTGCCCGTGGCTGAGGGATCTTTGGATAGTTACGACGGGCCTGACTCCCCTATGGCAGAGACAACCAGTGGCGGGGAGAGATCGCCCGACGAATGGGTCTGCGAGGAGGCCGTAAACATGATGTCTCTGTTCGTCGATGGGGACGAGGACGATATCTTCTGCACCATCGAGCACCGTCTGGTGGGCTCGTCGAAGTCATGGAACGTATTCAGGCCGAAGGCACATCATCGGATCTGCTCGACGTACAGCGGGATGCGGTTTCCCGTCTATGAGTTTATGTTCGACGAGGCGGGGTGGCGTCTGCCTTTCACGGATTTCCAGCAGGCCGTATTTACCTGGCTGCGCTTAGCCCCTTCCCAGCTCCACCCCAACTCTTTTGCTTTCATTAGGGCCTTCGAGCTAGTGTGCAAATATCTGCAGCTCGGGGGGACGGTGCCCTTGTTTTTCCGCATTTTCCACCTTCAGCGCCAGGCCGTCGACGGTAGGCACGGTTGGGTGTCCTTCAAACAGGTGAACAGCCTGTTTCACACTTACCTGGACTCCGTGCGAGACTTCAAGTACCGGTATTACCTCGTGAGGCCTGTAACACCCCACTTTCCTCTTTATGAAAACACATAAAATTCTATGAAAATAATCAAAGTTTTTACACCAAAATAAAGTAGGATGCCACACTTGAAAACCAACAAAACAAATCTCCTTTATTTTAATAAAATCAAACAGCAGAAAATTTATTCAATTATTCGATTTACGGCCATCCGCCAATAACACCAAAACTCCACATAAAATCGTGGTTCACCATAATGTTCATCAAAAATAAAGATACGTAACAAAAAGAATAACAAATAACAAAATGAATGAAATCCCCAAAATCCCGTGTTACGTATCAAAGCACTCCTATGGACTCGATCAACAACACCAATATCCAAGCTATCTAGGTACCTGGATTATCTGTACTTCCGAAGAAACACAGACACAACAACAACAAAGGGGTGAGAAATCACATTCAATATTATTGGTGAATAAATACATGATAACAATGTAGCATTCACATATATAAGTCAACAACACACCAACACGACCTACTGTCCAATATCATCAACAACATCAAATAATAATGTAATGCAACACGACACCATGCATGCGGTACCGACTCATTGGTTCATTCAATCGAACCCCGGATAGATCACATACACCTCTACTTGGCAATGATCTATCCCCCACCATTCTCAATATAGGAGTACGGATGAATCACATACACTCCTCCTGCACTACAAAAAAAAAGCCATTTTACGACACTTAGGTTGCGACGGTTTATTGATAACCGTCCTTATATGTACATTACGGCGGTTTTTTGAAACCGCCCTTAAAATTTGAAAAAAAAATTACATATTACGACGGTTTTAGGAAACTGCCCTCAAAATTTGAAAAAAAAATTACACATTACGACGGTTGTTGGAAACCGCCCTTAATATTTGAAAAAAAAAATACACATTACGACGGTTCAGTTTCCAACCGCTGTAATTTTAGTTTTGCGACAGTTGTTAACCGTCCTTACCCTTCAATATATGGCGAAGCGCTTAACACTGCTCATTGGGTTGCGACGGTTGAGCCCAACCGCCTTCATTTTTGGTCCAATTGGAAATCTGGGACTTGAAAAATTAAAGGAAAAAACGCTGGTGCTGCCGGAACCCATGTTTCCACAAAACGCTGCTGCTGCCGGAACCCTTGATTCTCTTGTTTCCACTGTTTATCTTCCATTCTTCAGAACGTTGCTGTTGCCGGAACCCTATTTTCACAAAAACCCTATTTTAACAGGTCAGTTCTCTTGATTCTCTAGTGTGTGTTTCACAAAAACTCTATTTTCTGTTATTCTTCTTCTTCTGTTATTCTTCTTCTTCAGTTAACACATTTGCAAACAAATTGCAAACCCTATTTTCAATCAATGAAACACAAATAATTGTCTTTTTCGTGTTTCTTTGATTTTCTGTTATGAATGGATTGTGATAGATATATTATAGAGTAGAGTTTGTGTCGATTGTTGTGATAAAGATTGCAATGGAACAATGGAAAATCGGGAGAGGAAATGTTAAAGTTGAATTAGATGTTATCACTTTTGAGTGTATGGCTATTATGGATTCTGAAATCAGCATAATAAGAACCAGAAGGTTAATCACCAAATAGAGAATTCATTTAGTTATTGTACTTATTGAATTAGAAGGTTAATCAGCATAATAAGTTGAACTATAAATTTGAGGCTAAATAAGAACCAGAAGGTGATTCTGTTATTTATTTTGTATGATTCAACAGTAATATCATCTAACTATATATAATAATGTTGACTCACTGTAAAGCAATCCTAGTGATCTCATCCGATCCTGAAGATCGAATCTCTGATAGCATCATTTGAGAACTTGTGAGAGGGTTTGCAAATAGAACAAATGAGCTTCTCTCATAACTATTAATTAGTGACTGAGATAACAAATCTAAACATGGAATTTTATGAGGGCGGCTTTTAAAACACAGAAAGTCAAATATATGTGTGAGTTATGATATATGCATGAGATGCCTCTAACATGGGGGGCAAGAGGCTTAAAAAGCTTCCTTTAGCAGACCGATCACTTGCAGACAAATCAGAAACCTAGTGAAAACTGCTAAATAGTCATTGCATCCGTTAGAAGAAAGGTTAAAAAATAACACAGATGCATGATCTAATGCACTATGAAAATAAAGGTACATCAACACCTGAGTTTCTTTTCTCAGAGTCCAGAGGCATCAACTTTCAATTCAATCGTGCTTTAATCTCTACTAATCTACTTCAGATTAACAACATTTATAGCGGCGACTTTTCCCACCGCGTCAAATAATATCCTTGTACTCTGGCCTCTCCCTGCAGTTACGGTTCGATATTATCACTGTAAAACCTGATAAAGATTGAGCATGAGCATAGCATTAGCAATATGAGTATGAGTAGGCCATTACAGTATGTGTTAGCTGGTCGTGGCTTTATGGTGCCAAGAAGAATAAGCCTCAATTTTTCAATTTTTCAATTTAGATTGATGGAAATTTATTTTTGTTGATTGACGAATCAATCTTGGCCAAAATGCTCAGAAATGGTGTTATCCCATTTCCTCTAGCAACCATAAGTACCCTGTCATGTCTGTAGACAAATTTTTCTGTTATTTCGAATAATCTTATAAAAAAGTCTATTAGAAATTTCAAAGCACCTTGTGTAATGTTACGTTTACTTTAAAAAGTCTTTTATCAGCACCTTTGTCTAGCTAGGTTTGTATCAAATCATAGAGTATTGGTCCATCACCCTTGACATTTAATCATCGCAGACATAATGTTTTCATCGGCGTTTGAACTCGATTGTAAAGTTGTATCTAAGAAATATGTAAAGCCAATGTTGTTGTTCTAAGGTTTGAATAGACTGATTAGTAAGTGATTTAAGACTGTGTTGATCCGTTTTGATTACAAACTTGTGACCAATCAAGTAGTGCCAAAATTTGGCCAATGCCTCTGTTATAGCATGTAGATCTCTGACATAGGCTGACTGTTTTTGCATTCTTGGGCATAATTTCTTTGAAAAATATACAATTTAGTGGCGTGCTTGACTAAGAATGGCACTAATTCCGAAACCCGAAGCATCCGTCTCTAATGTGAAGGGTAGCTGGAAATTAGGGAATGCTAAAACAGGCGCATATGTAATTGCACTTTTGAGGGCATTAAATAACTCTGTTGCTTCATTCTCCAGAGAAGTGCACCCTTTTTTTAGTAAGGAATTTAGTGATGATATAATCTGATAACCACAAGAAGCTATTTGAGGGACTTATGCACCGACCATTCCATGTCAGCTTAGATTTTGGATTTATCCACCTCGACCCCATGATTGGATATAGTATAACCAAGGCAATCCACTGAAGTAATGCTAAATTGAGCATTTCGGTGAGCATCTTTTTAATCTCTGTGTTTTGGTTGTGAGGGTAACGATAAGGTTTCATCTTCACATGGTAGTTGCCATCGATAAGAGGAATGGAGTGATCATGTGTGTTGGGAAATAACCTTCCATAATTTCCCTCCTCCGTGAACTCAAAAATAGGCACTTGCGGAAACGTGAAAAATTAAGCAAAAATGACACAAAAAGATTTTAGCGTGGAAAACCTTCTCAATGTGAGAAAGGGAAAAACCACGGGACCCTTAGGCCTCTTAAACCATCCACTATAATAAAAATGGGAATACAACAACTTCACCCTTAGGTGGAACTCTCTACAAAGTATCTCTCAATTTGTAAGGAACACTCTCACAAATTAGCTCACTATTTCTCTCACAAGGAAAAACTCTCTAAAACAATTTTCTCTCTTGAGCAAGGCTCTATTTCTCTTGCTTCTTGTTTCTCTTGTGGTTGTATTTTGAATGCTTGCTCTTGGTCCTATTTATAGGAGAAGCAAGCCAAAAGGTCTTACATGCATGAAGACACTTGTTCTTTGCCTTTCATGCAAGACACCAAGTGTCCTTTGCCTTTCATGCAAAACACCAAGTGTTATTTTCCTTTCATGCAAAACACCAAATGGCTGGACCCCACATTTCTCCCCCTTCAGCCATAGGGGAATGTTCTGGGTTAGTTTGGAGTTGCTGCTAATCCAGCAACTTGTTTGCAGAGCTCTATCTTCTCTTTTGGAAGAGGTTTTGTCATTATGTCTGCCCCATTCTCATTGGTATGAATTTTCTCTACTTTCAACAATTTACTCTCCAACACATCGCGGATCCAGTGATACCTTACGTCAATGTGTTTTGACCTTGAATGGTATGTCGAGTTCTTGCTGAGATGGATTGCGCTCTGATTGTCACAATAGAGAACATAAGTTTCTTGATTCTGACCTAACTCTTGCATGAACTTCTTCATCCACATGATCTCCTTACAGCCTTCAGTAATTGCTATGTATTCAGCTTCTGTGGTACTCAAAGCAATGCACTTTTGTAATCGTGATTGCCATGAGATAGCTCCCCCTGCAAAAGTAATCAAATACCTGGAAATAGATTTTCTTGAATCTACATCCCCTGCCATGTCTGCATCTACATACCCAGTGAGTAATTGCTTTTCATTGCCAAAGCACAAACACTGTTTGGCAGTTCCTCTTAGATACCTCAGTATCCATTTCACAGCATTCCAATGCTCCTTTCCTGGATTTGACAGGAATCTACTTACTACTCCAACAGCATAAGCAATGTCTGGTCTTGTGCAAACCATTGCATACATAAGGCTACCCACAGCTGAAGAATAGGGCACCTTGCTCATTTCTTCTTTTTCTTCTTCATTGCTTGGACACTGTGTCTTACTGAGTTTCAGATGACCAGGTAGTGGGACATGTACAGGTTTAGCATTATGCATGTTGAACCTCTCAAGGACTTTCTTGATATAATCTTCTTGTGACATCCACAACATTCTTTTGGGACGATCTCGAATGATTTTCATTCCAAGAATCTTCTTTACTGCACCCAAATCTTTCATGGCAAAAGATTTGCTCAGTGCATTCTTTAGAGCATCTATCTTTGTCTTGTCTTTCCCAACAATAAGCATATCATCAACATACAACAAAAGTATGATGGATTCACCATTATCATATTTCTTCACAAACACACAGTGGTCTGCAGAAGTCTTTTCAAATTTATGTTGGGTCATGAAGAGTTCAAACTTTTTGTACCATTGCCTTGGAGCTTGCTTCAACCCATATAGACTTTTCTTCAAGCGACACACAAGGTGTTCTTTGCCTGGTTCTGCAAATCCTTCGGGTTGCTCCATGTATATCTCTTCCTCCAAGTCTCCATGTAAGAATGTTGTTTTAACATCAAGTTGCTCTATCTCCAAGTCTAGTGTTGCAGCTAGACCAAGGATTGCTCTTATGGATGTCATCTTCACCACTGGTGAGAATATCTCTTCGAAGTCTATGCCTTTCTTCTGATGGCACCCCTTCACGACAATTCGTGCTTTGTATCTGGGGTTTGGGTTGTTCTCTTCAGACTTGAGTTTGAACACCCACTTATTTTTCAAAGCCCTTCTTCCCTTTGGTAATTTCACCAAGTCATATGTCTGGTTCTCATTCAGTGACTGTAATTCTTCTTGCATGGCTTGCATCCATTTGTCTTTGTCATCCGTCTCAATGGCTTCTATGAAGTTTTGAGGTTTTCCTTCATCGGTGAGAGTGACATACTCATCTGGGGAATATCTTCTTGATGGTTGTCTTACTCGCACGGATCTTCTCACTTGAGGTTCTTGGTCTCTCTGATCAGTATCTATCATTTGTTTTTCCTGCATTTCCTGATCTTCTTCTGTTTGGTCAGGTTGCTCCATATGATGGGGTTGTGCTGTCTGATCAGGTTCAATATCTCGTTGAGGAATCTCTCCCCCTGAGTTTTGTACCACAATGGTCTTTGACTTCTTAGATTGAATATCATTTATTGTTTGATCTTCATAAAATACCACATCTCTGCTTCGAACAATCTTCTTGTTTGCAGGATCCCACAGTCTAAAGCCAAGTTCATCTCTTGGAGAACCAAGGTATATACACTCCTTCGTCTTGGCATCGAGTTTTGCTCTTTCATCTTTAGGAATATGAACAAATGCCTTACACCCGAATACTTTCAATTGACCGTAAGAGGCTTTCTTTCCATACCATACTTCATTCGGTATCTCTCCATTTAACGGTCTTGAAGGAGACAAGTTTATTAGATCAATGGCAGTTCTCACTGCTTCACCCCAAAATGATTTGGGAAGTTTTGCATGAGAAAGCATGCTTCTGACTTTCTCTGCAATCGTTCTGTTCATTCTTTCAGCTACTCCATTCATTTGGGGAGTCTTCGAAGGTGTCCTCTCATGTCTTATCCCATGAGCTTTACAATATGCTTCAAATGGACCTAGGTATTCACCTCCATTGTCACTTCTTAAGCATTTCAACTTTCTTCCAGATGCTCGCTCTACAGAGGCGTGAAACTCCTTGAAAGCTTGTAGAACTTGATCTTTCTTCTTCAATGGATACACCCACACCTTTCTAGAGTGATCATCAATGAAGGTAACAAAGTATTGTGCGCCACCAAGAGACCTTTCAGATGTGGAGCAGACATCTGAGTGAACAAGATCTAGGATTTTCTTTCGTCTTCTTGCATCATCTGATCTTTGAAAAGATACTCTGTGTTGTTTGCCTGCTAGACAGTCTTCACATGATTCAAGTGGTTGTCCCTTGATATTTGAAAGATGATCTTTAGCAAGAATCTCTAAGCTTTTATCACTCATGTGGCCAAGTCGTTTATGCCACAATTCTTTGGTTGCATCTTGAGAAACATTAGTCTCTCCCTTGTTTATCTTTCCCTGCATGATGTACAGGGAGCCTTCCTTTTTGCCACGAGCAAGTGTCATGCTCCCTTTGCTAAGCTTCCATCTACCATCGCCGAACTGGTTTATCATCCCTAGGTTATCCAACTTTCCTGCTGATATAAGGTTTAGACGCATCTCTGGTACATGTCTTACTTCCTTCAACACAAGCTTATTTCCATTGTCTGTGATCATAGTCACTTCACCAATACCAACAATCTTGCTTGTGACATGGTTTCCCATCTTCACCATACCAAAATCTCCTCTTTGGTATGATGAGAATAATTCTTCATGAGGTGTAACGTGGAAAGATGCTCCGGTGTCAATTATCCAAGTGCAATTATCGAATGCAACATTTAGATAGTTGACATCTCCAAAAAGGAAAATATCCTCGTTGTTCGAGGCTACTGCAGTTGTGGCTCCTTCTTCCTTATTCTTCTTTGGATTTATTAAATCTGGACGGACTTTTCCAGCCTGTTGATCTCTCTTCAAGAATCTGCACTCAGGTCTTCTATGGCTCGATTTGCCACAATAATAACAGCTTACTCTTGTACGAGACTTGGATCTAGCTTGTGATCTCCCACGACCTCCTCTTTCATGATTCTTACTCCTTCCTCTGTTATCAACAATGTTGGCTTCGAACTGGTTGTTGAAGCCTCTTTCCCTCCGTCTTGATTCTTCATTTAGCAAGGAATCTGTGACAGAATCCAAGACAAGTTTTCCGTCTGGAGCAGAGTTACTAAGAGTGACAACTAGAGTGTCCCAACTCTCAGGTAGAGAACTTAGGAGCAGAAGAGTTTGCAACTCATCATCTATCTTCATGTCAGCTTTCGTCAGCTGGTTCACGATACCTTTGAAGGTATTCAAGTGCTCGATCATATTTTGGCCATCTGAGTACTCCAATTTCACCAGTCATCTGACAAGGTGTGCTTTATTTCTCGGTGTCTTCTTTTGAATCAAGGATTCAAGTTTGGTCCACAACTCATACGCATTTGTATAAGTTGACACATGCTCGAATAGACTCCTATCTATGTATTTTCTGATCATGGCAACTGCCTTCCGATTTTGGAGCTCCCACTCGTTATCTTTCTTCTCCGTTGGCTTATCCTTTTGAGAGATTGGCTCATGCAAATCTTTGCAATATAGGTGGTCTTCCATCATCGGCTTCCAATAGGTATAATTATCAGCGGTCAGCTTGAACATATCTCCTTCATAACTGATAGAACCATCCATTTTTGAGAACACGGGAAAGTAGTTCTTTTAGCTAGGAGATTTTGTAAATAGTGTCGTACACGGGAAAAGTTACCGTGGTTTATGAATAGTGCAACTAGGAAGTTCCCAGGAAAGAGAGGTGGGTCAATATTGACGCGCTTAAATACCAAGTCTTTCCTTAGCCAGAACTTACAAAGACACACTTTCACAATACTACGATTTAATTCCAACAAGAATATTTCTTTTCTGATGTGGAAGATCAAACAATGTTGCAACCACAGAGCATACTAAGAACTTTCTTACGAGTACAACACCGTAGTTACCCAGAACTCACACAGAGCTCTGATACCACTGTTGGGAAATAACCTTCCATAATTTCCCTCCTCCGTGAACTCAAAAATAGGCACTTGCGGAAACGTGAAAAATTAAGCAAAAATGACACAAAAAGATTTTAGCGTGGAAAACCTTCTCAATGTGAGAAAGGGAAAAACCACGGGACCCTTAGGCCTCTTAAAACATCCACTATAATAAAAATGGGAATACAACAACTTCACCCTTAGGTGGAACTCTCTACAAAGTATCTCTCAATTTGTAAGGAACACTCTCACAAATTGGCTCACTATTTCTCTCACAAGGAAAAACTCTCTAAAACAATTTTCTCTCTTGAGCAAGGCTCTATTTCTCTTGCTTCTTGTTTCTCTTGTGGTTGTATTTTGAATGCTTGCTCTTGGTCCTATTTATAGGAGAAGCAAGCCAAAAGGTCTTACATGCATGAAGACACTTGTTCTTTGCCTTTCATGCAAGACACCAAGTGTCCTTTGCCTTTCATGCAAAACACCAAGTGTTATTTTCCTTTCATGCAAAACACCAAATGGCTGGACCCCACAATGTGCACGCGGTGGAGGTAGTTGACTGGGTACATCAAACACTTCCCAAATTAAGTAAGAATTAAGGTCGCCAATTTGTCTAGAAGATCATCCAAAACACGTTCACATGAAGCTGATGTTATGGAGTGAAACTACATATAAAAGGATTTTTCAATGGAATGTGTATTATGGAGTCAACGAATATGATGAAATTGAGAGTGAGCTGGTCCCATAGATTTATCCCATTTTAAGGCATTTAATCGTCGCAGACATAATGTTTTCATCGGTTTGTATCAAATCATAGAGTATTGGTCCATCACCCTTGACATTTCTTTGTGTTTCTTAAGCAACTTAAAAAAGTAATAACTAATCATAAACCAAATTACTCTATAAGTTATAAACTGATAGTGTAAAAAAGCACAAAGGGAAATTAAGAATTAAGCAGAAACAAACCTGGAGCACATCTTGCAGCATGAACTCTGTCAGTGCAGTAACATTTGAAAATATATGCATCTGCATCAAACCCACATCTCCCTCCAGTACTGTTACATTCCCTACAAAGCCTTTGAATCCCTCATTTCACACCATTTTCCACCCTCGCATAAACAACTTCATCCCCACAATTCTTCGACACAAAGCTTACATTTTTATCATTTGCATACAAAGCTTACAAATATGATTCATGTGTTTTTTTAATTTTCCAGAATTACCAGAGACATCACAGTATATTTCTAGAGTTAAGGATTTCATTAATATGCAATTTATGTTATCTGTGTGATTGTTGTCAGAGATATATATAAAAAGGAGATTTTTCACTATGTTCTATGTAATTTTTATCTATAAGTTTCATGTTTTTACTCAAAATAGTGTTCGATAGATATGCTTGCTGTAGTTGGACAGAAAGATGAAAACTCACCATGGTTCCAAATACTGTCAACCATGCTCTCAGCATGTTTAGTTGCTTCTTCAACTTTCTTGCTACAGCTATTTAGTGCACCACTTATTTTATCCATTGGATTAGGACCTGAAAATCATAACAACAGGGTCATCAACAATATTGAAAAATAGAACAACTTTAGTTACGACAAAAAAGACTTATAGAAGTCACTGACGGTTGGCAGCAGCATCAGAAGAAGGTTTAGCAGGAGAAAGTTGTACATAAGGGTTGTTGCTATTGTTGTGCAAGCTAGTTCTAGTAATTGTTCCATCAGAAAATGGAATTTCTTTGTGACTATAGTTCATTCTTGTTTAGTAACAGAAGAACCAAATAACACTAGTGGATATCGAATTTGGAAAGAGAGAAGATTAGAAGAAGATGGAAGTGAAAGAAAAGTGGAATAATAAAAAGTAAGTTGAAAATAGTTGGAGAAATATGCGGATGTTAATGTTGAGGAATATAACATCACATCACATTGTTTTTAATACATTTATGTTATAATGTATGAAAATGGTTTTCTATAATGCTGGTTTGCATTAGTTTATGAATATTCAACTAAATGTTCTTGTGAATGTTGGTATGACACAGTAGTTTATGAAAATTAGAAACCATCCTTGACACAGTAGTCTATAATGTTGGTATGACACAGTAGTCCATAGTCATACATGCATAGTAGCTTGTGAATATTCAACTAAATGTGTAGTCATGCACAAAGTTAACAATATAGACTAGTTTATGAATATTCTTAGATAATAAGTCTTGATTTGGATATCAATGTGATATAATTGTATAAGAGATGATGAAATGTTGATTCCCATTTGCTAATAGTCAAAGTTACAACCTGTTTAGTGTGTGCCACTATGTTTTGAAAATAGATTTTGAATGAATTTTAATTATGCAGGAAAAATTACAAGCTGCAATTAAGGATTCCGTGTCTGAAAATGAGGCATTTCAGAAAGTATTTGGAAAAGAACATCCTGGTTCTATGGGACTTGGAGTTACACCATCTCAGATTAATAGATCTACGAGATCGTCGTCTTCTTTTGAAGAAAATGAAAAAATAAAGAAAATGCAAGAAGAAATTGATGCGCTTAAAGAACAAAATTCAAAAATTGATGACTTGATGAATGGAATCACATTCTTAAAGGAAAGGGACAATGCTAGGAAAGAAGAAATTGAATTCTTAATGCAAATGCAAAATTCTAGTGGAAGACAGGTATGATTTTCATGAAATATATTATTAACGTTAAAATACATAAGTTTAAAATTGATACTTCATTCTAGTGGAAGACGTTCTTCTAAGTTTAATATTTTTTTTCACAGGGATTGGAGTCACCTATTGATGGTAGACGTTCTTCTGAGTCTAGCTACCGATTTGCAGATAATGGATCATCAAGAAGGATAAATTAGACTTTGATATGTTTTTCTATGTACTTTTTTAGCGACCTGGTGATAGGATACGTTCTTATGAACTTTTTTTAATGTATTTTTGGCATTATGATGCTTATTATTATAAGATTAGGATTTTATGATTATGGATATATTCAATGTTTTATGGATATTACATGATTATATAATATGACATGATTATTGTTATGGATGTTACATGTTTATGATTGGATTTAATTTTACCATTTAAAATGTAATATAGAAAATCATATAAAAAGTAATGAAGTATTAAAAAAAATACCATAAATAAAAATATTTATGTGGAAATAATTTAAAGAAAGTAAATAATATTGAAAAATATAATATTATATTTAAAAATATTTTAATAGATAATAATTAAAATTAAAAAAATATAAATAAAATAATATTTGACGTGGTGGGAAAAGTCGCCGCTATAAATAAAAACAAAAAAATAATAAGAAAATAACGACCGTTATAACCGTCGCAATCAGTGATATAATTCTCTATCACACTGAAAATTACGACGGTTGTAACCGTCGCAATTAACAATTACAACAATAATCAGTAAGCAATTTAAGACGGTTGGAAACCGTCACAATATTAAAGTTACGTAAGTTAGATACCTGTCGTAAAACTTACGGCGGTTTGCATGACGATTTTCATAACCGTCGCAAATTGCCCTCGCGACCCACATTTCTGCGACAGTTCTAAAACCGTCGTAAAGTGCAAATTACGACGGTTAGAACCGTCGTAATCTACCAAAATGAACCGTCGCAATTTGCCAAATTTCTTGTAGTGCTGAGCAATGATTCATCCCACCACTCACCATGAATATGCAAGACTCAACTATGCACAACAAAACATGTATACAAGCGTAAATACATGCACACGATCCTCCTGATCACATCATACATATCATCAACACCATCGTCATGTAATTTGCTTCATACAGACCAAACACCCAATTAATTAATTAATTAATTAAAATTATTAAAATTAATATTTTCATCACCCATGTCTTATTTCTCAGCACCTGGCACCTATTCCCAACCTCTCAAAGCAAGAGAAAACAATTCCGATGCGAAGACGGGAAAGAAATCGCAAAAATATGAAATTCTGCACCACTGCTGTCCATACGCGTATTGACCCGAGTCATACGTGTATGACTTGCTCCCTCGCCCTTCCTTACGCGTATGCCCCCATCTGATACGTGTAAGACCTCCTGCCTCGCCCTGTCATACGCGTATTGCCCAACTTCATACGCGTATGGGCAGAGACCCATTTTCCTTCAAAAATTCAATTCTCAAATCTACATACGCGTATGACTACTCCATACACGTATTGTCATACCACCATACGCGTACCATACCCGTATGGGCAGAGGTCCGTGCCAAACCCTCTCCTCAAGCTCCCATTACGCGTAAGGCTCCCTTTCCTTCACTCCCATACGCGTATGGCCTAACCCAATACGCGTATGGCCAGATCCATTACGCAAATCACCAGAGGCCTCACCATTCTGCACTCTGCTACGATTTCCACACTTCTTCACTTCCAACCAGTCCTATAATCGTTTCTACATGAATATTAGGTCTAATTTTCATCTTTTCTCTTGTACCTAGAATTACTACATGTATTACAGGTCTATAATCTCAAATCGTTCTCCCAATTTGAATCAAAAACAACAGATCTGTAACAGGTGTTCATACAATAGCAACAACAACAAAAATTCAGGAAAACACACATCAATTCATGCACGATTTCAGAATCATAACAAGCATGATCAACAATTCAACAACACAACAATTCTACATATGAAATCCTACGGGGTTAAGGACTCCCCACTACCCTATCATGAATAAAACACCAATATTAAACCCTTTTCTCCCCCCTTACCTCGAATCTTTACAGGAAATATGGACAATTGGGGAAGAAGATCAAGCCCTAGCACACCTTGTTCTTTCTCTTCTCTTGGTTCTCTATTCCTCGTTTCACGTGCCAAAACCTTTCTATTTTCCCTAAACCTCTTCTAATTCTCTTAATCCTATTTTAATTAAATTAACTAATAATAATAGCAATAATAACAATAATAATAATAAAATAATAATATTACTATTATTAATTAAATTATTATTATTATTATTATTAATTATACCACTATTAATATTAATCTAAAGACTTTATCTCTCCAACCCACCTTCCTAACTAAGGGCAACCCTTAAACGCACTCAAAACACTCACCCAAACAAGGTCAAACAATTCAAAACAAACCAGACGATGAGATAATTAAAATGGGGTGTTACAACTCTCCCCCACTTAAATTATTTTCGTCCTCGAAAATTACCTGATGGAAACAAATCTGGATACGACTCTCGCATCCTGCTTTCCAATTCCCAGGTCACACTGCCTCCTGCAGCACCTCCCCAAGCCACTCTCACCAGAGGTATCTCCGACCCTCTGAGTTGCTTCATCTTACGATCTTCGATCCTTAACAGCATCGTCCCCACTGTAAGATTCTCCCTGATCTGAACTTCGTCTCTCTGAATCACATGAGACGGATCTGAAACATACTTCAGAAGTTGCGACACATGAAACACGTCATACAAGTTCGAAAGTTCAGGCGACAGCGCCACCCTATAAGCCACTGTACCAACCCTCTGCAAGATTTGATACGGTCCAATAAACTTAGGATCCAACTTCTTGGATTTCAAAGCACGACCCACACCGGTCACTGGGTTAACTCTTACGAACATGTGATCACCTTCACTGAATTCCAAATCTTTCCTCCTATTATCATGATAACTCTTCTGTCTACTCTGAGACGCTTTCATCTTCTCAGGGATCATCTGAATTGTCTCAGTAGTTTGTTGTACAATTTCAGGTCTAAGCACCACATTCTCACCTATTTCATACCAACACAGAGGTGTCCTACACCTCCTACCATACAAAGCTTAGAAAGGCGCCATTCCGATGCTAGAATGGTGACTGTTATTATACGTGAACTCAATCAATGGCAAATGAGTATCCCACGCACCACCTTTTTCCAATACACAGGCTCTCAGCAAATCCTCCAACGACTGAATGGTCCTCTCTGACTGACCATCGGTCTGTGGATGATAAGCCGAGCTCAACTTCAACTTAGAACCCAAGGCTTCCTGCAGACTCCTCCAAAATTCTGAAGTAAACCTCGGATCTCTATCCGACACTATGCTCGACGGAACACCATGTAACTTCACAATTATCCTGATATAAATTCTTGCCAGCTTCGACAACGGAAAACTGATGTTAATTGGTATAAAATGTGCGGACTTCGTAAGTTGATCCACCACTACCCAAATAGCATCAAAGCCTCTTGCCGTATTTGGCAAACCAGTCACAAAATCCATAGCAATACTGTCTCATTTCCATTCAGGAATCTCTAACGGTTGCATCAATCCTGAAGGCTTCTGGTGCTCTACTTTTGACTTCTGACATGTCAAACAAGCGTAGACAAACTGAGCTATGTCCCTCTTCATACCGGACCACCAAAACAACTTCTTCAAATCATGGTACATCTTTGTAGCTCCCGGATGAATACTCAAGCTACTCCGATGACTTTCTTCCAAGATTGCCTTTTTCAATTCCTCATTATCCGGTACACAAATCCTGTCCCAGAATCTCAACACACCAACATTATCCACTTTAAAGTCACTATCAGGATCATCTCCTCCTGTAGGCATCAAGTCCACTAATTTCACATCCAGTTTTTGATTTTCCTTAATTACATCCAAAAAGTCATTATTCACTTTCAGCATACCCAATCTGATACTTCCCGGTGTAGTTTCACAAACCATACTCAAATCCCTGAACTGTTCAATCAATTCCATTTCCTTCACCATTAACGCAGACATATGGATTGTCTTCCGACTCAAAGCATTTGCCACAACATTAGCTTTTCCCGGATGGTAACTCAAATTAAAATCGTAATCCTTTAAGAACTCTAACCACCTTCTCTGCCTCATATTCAATTCTTTCTGGTCGAACAAATATTTCAAACTTTTGTGATCACTAAATACTTCAAATCTTGATCCATACAAATAATGTCTCCAGATTTTTAACACGAACACCACTGCAGCTAATTCCAGATCATGAGTAGGATAGTTTCTCTCATGTACCCTCAACTATCTTGAAGCATAAGCCACTACCTTGCCACCTTGCATCAACACACCGCCTAATCCCATCTTAGACGCGTCGCAATACACTACAAAAGAATCATTTGGACTTGGTAAAATTAATACTGGTGTTGTAGTCAATTTCTTCTTCAGTTCCTCGAAACTCTCCTCACAGGCAGCATCCCAGACAAAAGCTTGATTCTTCCTGGTCAACTGAGTCAATGGCAACGCCAATTTAGAAAACCCTTCAATGAATCTTCTATAGTAACCTGCCAAACCCAAAAATCTTCTAATCTCCGTTGCGGTCATCGGAGTTTCCCACTGAAGTACTGCACTTACTTTAGAGGGATCCACCGTTATACCATCACCGGAAATCACATGGCCCAAGAAACTCACGGTCTTCAACCAAAATTCACACTTCGAGAACTTTGCAAACAGTTTATTATCCTTCAACACCTGCAATGCAATTCTCAAGTGACCTGCATGCTCTTCGTCAGACTTAGAGTAGATCAGTAGATCATCAATAAATACCACAATAAACTGATCCAGATAAGAATGGAAAATACGATTCATATATTCCATAAATACACCCGGCGTGTTAGACACTCTGAAAGGCATCACTGCATATTCGTAATGTCCGTATCGACTTTTGAAAGCATTCTTCTGAATATCACCTTCCTTTACTCTAATCTGATGGTAACCCGACCTCAGATCAATTTTGCTGAAAACATGAGCTCCTACCAGCTGATCCATTAAGTCATCAATCCTCAGAAGTGGATACTTATTCTTAATGGTTACTTTATTCAACTGACGGTAATCAATGCACAGACGCATACTATCATCCTTCTTTTTCACCAACAACACTGGAGCTCCCCACGACGACACACTTGATCTGATAAACTTCTTGTCGAGCAATTCCCCTACCTGAGATTTCAACTCTGCCAATTCTGATGCAGACATCTTGTACGGTTCCATAGAGATAGGTCTGGTACCTGGTACAAGATCAATAGCAAATTCAACTTCCCTTGTCGGATGCAATTCTGTGATGTCATCTGGAAACACTTCAGGAAATTCATTCACTACTGGTAATTCATTAACTGAAGTCTTGCTTTCAACAGATAACGAGGCAAACACCGCAAACAACTTCGCTTCGTCCTCCAACAACGCCCTCAACTCCTTGCTAGATAGCGAATCTGCTAATGCTTCCTCTTCAGGAGTAAAAAACATTAACGTCTTCCTGAAGCAATCAATATACACCCGGTTAAACTCCAACCAGTTCATTCCCAAAATAACATCAAGATTACCGAGTGGCAGACAAATCAAGTCCACTCTGAAATCTCTACCAAACATGGTCAGCGGACATTTCAAACACACCAAAGAAGTAACCACAGAACCAATAGATGAAGTTTCAATCGTCATCCTCTGCTCTAGAGTAGATGGCACAAACCCTAATCTCTTCACACAGTCAACAGAAATAAACGAGTGCGTTGCACCCGTGTCAATGATGGCAATCAAAGGAACAGCATTAATAAAGCAAGTACCTTTGACGGAACGCTCCTCCTCAGTGGATTGGGCTCCCACCAAGGCAAACACTTTCCCACTAGTTTGAGACGCCTGAGACTTCTTCGGCTTCTCACAGTGGGTGCTGATGTGACCCTTCTCTCCACAATTATAACAAGTAGGTATAATGGCTCTGCAATTAGCTATAACATGACCTACTTTGCCACACTTGAAACACTTCTTCACCTCATTCTGACAGTTGTTAGCACGGTGACCCGCGCCACCACATCTGAAGCACTTGAGAGTATCAGCACCTACTCCCTTCTCCTTAGGTTTCTTTCCCACATCAGTTTTCTGTTTCCCCTTATCAGCTGGAGCACTGTAAGGAGTACCTCCAAATCTCTGCTTACCCTTCTTCTCATTCACATCTTTGTAATGAGCAATTCTGGCTCTGTTGTCATTATCATAAATTCTACTTCTGCTTACCAGCTCCGGATAGTTTCTTATCTTCTGACAAGCAATACCCAATTTGATCTCGGGACGCATCCCGCTCTCAAACTTCAAACACTTCGAAGTCATAGCTTCTTCAGTATTGTAATGAGCACAATACTGAACCAGCTCCTCAAACTTAGCGGCATACTCAGCAACAGTCTTATCACCCTGCTTCAGCTCCAGAAATTCAACCTCCTTTGCACTACAAATGTCTTCCGGAAAATACTTTTCCAGAAACTCAGCATGAAACACATCCCAAGTAATCTCAGTACCTGCAGCTTCCAAACTCTGACGACTATTGTCCCACCAAGCCTCAGCCTCTCCTTCCAGTATATGCGTACGAAACCGTACCTTCTGAGCATCACTGCATTCCATGGTCCTGAAGATCTTCTCCACAGCCTTCAGCCATTTCTGTGCAGCTTCCGGATCTAAGATACCTCTCTCATAAGTAGGCGGCTTGTTGCTCTGGAACTGTGCTAAGTCACAAAACTGAGCACCTCCAGCCTTATTGGCATTCTCTACAACCTGTGCCATGGCTTGCATAGCAGCAGCAAGAGCAGCATCATTCCTTCCTGCCATACTGTTCAACGATCAACATAAGGTCAGAACACCAAATCAACTCCTATTCTAAGGACAAACTCAACTCTAACACCTGGCCGGACGGACCGACCTGCTCTGATACCAATTGTAACACCCCACTTTCCTCTTTATGAAAACACATAAAATTCTATGAAAATAATCAGAGTTTTTACACCAAAATAAAGTAGGATGCCACACTTGAAAACCAACAAAACAAATCTCCTTTATTTTAATAAAATCAAACAGCGGAAAATTTATTCAATTATTCGATTTACGACCATCCGCCAATAACACCAAAACTCCACATAAAATCGTGGTTCACCATAATGTTCACCAAAAATAAAGATACGTAACAAAAAGAATAACAAATAACAAAATGAATGAAATCCCCAAAATCCCGTGTTACGTATCAGAGCACTCATATGGACTCGATCAGCAACACCAATATCCAAGCTATCTAGGTACCTGGATTATCTGTACTTCCGAAGAAGCACAGACACAACAACAACAACAAAGGGGTGAGAAATCACATTCAATATTATCAGTGAATAAATACATGTTAACAAGGTAGCATTCACATATATAAGTCAATAACACACCAACACGACCTACTGTCCAATATCATCAACAACATCAAATAATAATGTAATGCAACACGACACCATGCATGCGGTACCGACTCATTGGTTCATTCAATCGAACCCCGGATAGATCACATACACCTCTACTTGGCAATGATCTATCCCCCACCATTCTCCATATAGGAGTACAGATGAATCACATACACTCCTCCTGAGCAATGATTCATCCCACCAATCACCATGAATATGCAAGACTCAACTATGCACAAAAAAACATGTATACAAGCGTAAATACATGCACACGATCCTCCTGATCACATCATACATATCATCAACACCATCGTCATGTAATTTGCTTCATACACACCAAACACCCAATTAATTAATTAATTAAAATTATTAAAATTAATATTTTCATCACCCATGACTTATTTCTCAGCACCTGACACCTATTCCCAACCTCTCAAACCAAGAGAAAACAATTCCGATGCGAAGACGGGAAAGAAATCGCAAAAATATGAAATTCTGCACCACTGCTGTCCATACGCGTAATGACCTAAGTCATACGCGTATGACTTGCTCCCTTGCCCTTCCTTACGCGTATGCCCCCATCTGATACGCGTAAGGCCTTCTGCCTCGCCCTGCCATACGCGTATTGCCCAACTTCATACGCGTATGGGCAGAGGCCCATTTTCCTTCAAAAATTCAATTCTCAGATCTACATACGCGTATGACTACTCCATACGCGTATGGGCAGAGGGTCGTGCCAAACCCTCTCCTCAAGCTCCCCTTACGCGTAAGGCTCCCTTTCCTTCACTGCCATACGCGTATGGCCTAGCCCAATACGCGTATGGCCAGATCCATTACGCAAATCACCAGAAGCCTCACCATTCTGCACTCTGCTACGATTTCCACACTTCTTCACTTCCAACCAGTCCTATAATCGTTTCTACATGAATTTTAGGTCCAATTTTCATCTTTTCTCTTGTACCTAGAATTACTACATGTATTACAGGTCTATAATCTCAAATCATTCTCCCAATTTGAATCAAAAACAACAGATCTGTAACAGGTGTTCATACAATAGCAACAACAACAAAAATTCAAGAAAACACACATCAATTCATGCACGATTTCAGAATCATAACAGGTATGATCAACAATTCAACAACACAACAATTCTGCATATGAAATCCTACGGGGTTAAGGACTCCCCACTACCCTATCATGAATAAAACACCAATATTAAACCCTTTTCTCCCCCCTTACCTCGAATCTTTACAGGAATTCTGGACAATTGGGGAAGAAGATCAAGCCCTAGCACACCTTGTTCTTTCTCTCCTCTTGGTTCTCTATTCCTCGTTTCACATGCCAAAACCTTTCTATTTTCCCTAAACCTCTTCTAATTCTCTTAATCCTATTTTAATTAAATTAATTAATAATAATAGCAATAATAACAATAATAATAATAAAATAATAATATTACTATTATTAATTAAATTATTATTATTATTAACTATACCACTATTAATATTAATCTAAAGACTTTATCTCACCAACCCACCTTCCTAACTAAGGGCAACCCTTAAACGCACTCAAAACACTCTCCCAAACAAGGTCAAACAATTCAAAACAAACCAGACGATGAAATAATTAAAATGGGGTGTTACAAGGCCGGTCACACTTGAGGCCGTAAACACACTGTACCGCCGGGAGGTCGAGGAGGTAGATGGGCTGCGAGAGGAGGCCCTCGTGCCCAGGTTTCCATTGTTCTGGACCGAAGAACACTTCAAGTACGGAACAGACAGCTACAAAGTCAGGCCTAGCCGTCTCGACGAGGGGGATCGCTTGGTCTACGAGCAGATAGTTGCGTTCGTCAACAGTTTTAATAGGGGCAAGTTCGTGACGATGGACGGGCAACTCGTCCGGGGGGACGACGGGCAGGTGTTGACGAAACGTCATTTGATCAATACGAGGGCCCTCCTCGAGACGTTCTCTGATGAGGATGCTCTCGAGCTGCTAGGTGGTGTCATCCTCTTCGACTTACCCTTTCTTCGTATATTGACCTCCGGTTTACTGACATGTTTATTTTCTTTTTGCAGGAAAGATGTCGAATGCTGAGGAGCGCTTCAAAAAGCTGAAGGCTAACCGTGCTGCGAAGAAAGAAGGCAAGAGTCGTGTCGAGCAGCTTCGGGCACATATCCCCGCTCTCCCTCAGACTGTCGGGGGTTCTTCTGGCTCTCACCAGGACAGTGATTCTCCCAGCCCTCAGGGTTCCCCGAAGAGGCGGCGTGTTGCGGACTCAGTGGCCATCGACCTTACCGAGAACGAGAGTCCTCCTTCCATGAAATTTGTGCTCCCGCCTTGTCACTCGAGGCCTAACTTTTTCACTGGGAACAACTCCTTGTGCGTGGGCACCCCCGAAGCTCAGGCAATCTTAGGCATCGACAAGGTCTCTCGGAGGAGGGCGCTGGTGGATGATGTGTCCGCTGTGATGCGGGTTTGTGTGACTGCACTGGTGCTGAACGATGAGGTGTGCCCCGAAGGCGAGCTGAACAAGTTGCGGGAGAGTTTCCAGTCCATCTCGGCCGAAATGGAGAAGGTGAGCAAAGAGTTGGTTGACTGTAAAAGCCAAAACCAGGACCAGGTCGAGCTTCAACAGAGATTGGAGGAAAATCGAGCTCTTCCCTCAAGGCTTCGTTGTTCGCGTCCCTGTCGATGGGGGCTTTTATCCTCCTCGAGGGTTCCCTGATCTCCAAGGGGATCACCGCTTCGGTTCCGTAGGTCAGACGGAAGGGGGTATCCCCGGTTGTGGAGTGTGGGGTCATCCGGTAGGCCCAGAGGATGTTATGTAGCTCCTCGACCCACCGTTGTTTGGCGTCGCCTAGTCGACGTCTTAATCCTCGGAGAATCACCCTGTTCGCCGCCTCATCCTGTCCGTTCGTTTGAGGGTGCTCGACCGACGTGAAGTGTTGCTTCGTGCCTAGTTTTGTGACGAAGTCTTGGAAGTTCTTGTCGGTAAACTGTGTTTCATTGTCGGTGACGATAGCTTGAGGCATGCCGAATCGGGCGAGGATATTTCTTTTGTAAAAACGTAGTATGTTAAAGGCTGTGATTTTGGCCAATGCTTCCGCCTCAATCCACTTGGTGAAGTAATCCACCCCGACGATGAGGTATTTGTTTTGATACGACCCCTGGACGAAAGGTCCGAGGATATCCATTCCCCACCACGCAAACAGCCACGGGGAGGACAATGGACTGAGCTCGTTGGGAGGAGCAAGGTGCATGTCCCCGTGTCGTTGGCATCTGTCGCACATCTTGACGTGTTCCTTGGCATCCTGTTGCATGGTGGGCCAGTAATACCCTACTCGAAGCGCCTTACGGGCTAAAGATCGCCCGCCGAGGTGCTGCGCATTGATTCCCTCATGGATCTCCTGGAGTATGCCGGGGACCTTGGTCTCCTCGACACATCTGAGGAGGGGAATAGAGAATCTTCGTCGGTATAGCTTATCCTCGACTATAGTGTACGAGCACGCCCGCCTCTTGACCATTCCTGCTTCTTTGGGATCTTCGGCCAGTTTGCCCGTCATGAGGTATTCGTATACCGGGGTCATCCAGCAATTGCTGTCCCTGATGGCGTTGATGTCCGAAACTGTGGCGGGTTTGTCGATGCTCGGGCGGGAAAGCACTTCTTGTATGACAGATTTGTTCCCGTCTTTCTTCTTTGTGCTCGCCAATTTGGACAAGACATCTGCTCGGGCATTGTGCTCGCGGGGGATGTGAGTTACTTCCACGAAGGTGAAATTTTTCATCTTTTCTTTCACCAAGGCCAAGTATTCTATGAGGCTGTCGTTCTTGGCCTGGTACTCTCCTCGGACTTGCGAGGCCACGAGCTGGGAGTCGGTGAAGAGTTTGACCTCCTTGGCGCCGAGGTCCTCGGCCAGCCGAAGTCCTGCGACGTCGGGAAGGATAGTTCGAGGGATACCTCGATCAGGATGTCTTCCTCGTTTTCGAGGATGATGCCTGCCCCGCTTCCCTTCGGGCTGGATGTTCCGTCGACATAGATCGTCCATTTCTGGGATCCGTTGGTCGAAGGTTCCGGGACGGTCATCTCCGCTATAAAGTCGGCCAATACCTGAGCCTTCAGGGCTTTCCTCCCTTCGTATTGGATGTCAAAATCGGAGAGCTCGAGCGACCACCTGAGCATCCTCCCCGCCATGTCCGGTCGTCCGAGGAGCTGCCTTATAGGCTGTTCGGTCCTTACGACGACGGTGTGGGCGAGGAAGTAGTGGCGTAGCCTCCTGGCCGCGGTAACGAGGCCCAGGGCGACTTTCTCTATCTGTTGATATCTGAGCTCGGGGCCTTGGAGGGCTTTGCTCGTGAAGTAAACTGGCTTCTGCCCGTCCGGGGATTCCCAAATGAGGACGGCACTGACTGCTTCACTTGTGATTGCAAGATACAAGAAGATTGTCTCCCTGCTCTCAGGCCGTGAGAGGACCAAGGGTTGTGATAGGACTTGTTTTAAGTGGACGAGCGCCTGCTCGCATTCTTCGCTCCACTCAAACTCTGCCTTTTGTCGAAGAAGTTTGAAAAATGGGAGTGCGTACTGTGCAGACTTGGCGACGAAGCGGGAGAGAGCGGCGAGCATCCCGTTCAACGATTGTATCGAC
This sequence comes from Lathyrus tuberosus, assembly GCA_022829125.1. NCBI lineage: Eukaryota > Viridiplantae > Streptophyta > Magnoliopsida > Fabales > Fabaceae > Lathyrus > Lathyrus tuberosus. The sequence goes on from JALAZF010000536.1 coordinate 3,798,015, forward strand.
TTCTTCGAGTCTGGAGTAGGGATCTCGGAAAAGGCCTTGCACTTGTCGGGGGTGGCTTCGATTCCTCGCTCTGTGAGGTAAAACCCGAGGAACTTACCTGCCCGAACGCCGAAGGTGCATTTGTCGGGGTTGAACCTCATGCGAAATTTCCTCGCCGTGTCGAACACCTTCTTGTGATGCGCGGCGTGGTCGACTTCTTCCACTGATTTGACGATCATGTCGTCCATGTAGACCTCGAGCATGTCGCCGATTTCATCCCGGAAAACCTTATTCATCATCCGTTGGTAGGTCGCACCGGAGTTCTTCAGACCGAAGGGCATCACGTTGTAATAGTAGTTGCCCGACGCGGTCATGAAAGTCGTTTGCTGTTTATCGACCTTGTCCATGGGAATTTGGTTGTATCCCGAGTAAGCGTCCATGAAGGATAATAGTTTGTAACCTGTAGAATTGTCGACCAGTTGGTCGATGTTAGGCAAGGGATAGCAGTCTTTCGGGCAAGCCCGGTTAAGATCAGTATAATCAACGCACATCCTCCATTTTCCATTATTCTTTTTAACAAGTACAACATTGGACAGCCAGGTTGTGTACCTTGCCTCCGAAATAAAATTTGCCTCTAGGAGGTCTTTTACAGCTTTTTCAGCAGCCTCCGCTTTTTCGGGGGACTGCTTACGCCTATGTTGAGCTACGGCCCTAGCGGCCAGATCTACTGCGAGCTGATGGCAAGCCACGTCGGGGTCAAGGCCAGGCATCTCGGAGGCGCTCCACGCGAACAGATCAGCATTCTCCCGGAGGCATGCCTTCAGCTGCTCCTTCGCCAGGTCGGGGATCCCGGTGCCAATCTTCACGTTGCGGTCTGGATTGTCCCCGAGGGCCACGAGCTCAAAGTCTCCGTCGGGGATGGGGCGCATTGGGTGGAGAGGCCGCCCGTTGTTTTCCGCCTGGGGGTCGAGGTCCTCTGCTCTGTCCTCTTCGGGCTCGTCCATGAACCTGCTGTCGAGGTCGACCGTGTTGACGGGTGGGAGAGGTCTCTGCTCGGCGTTCGGGGGTGGCTTGGCCACGGTCTTGGGTTTGGCGCCGATGGAACTCATGCCTTTGATGGCAGCATCGAAGCATCTTCTGGCTGCGTCTATGTCCCCGTGCATTGTTACCACTCATCCCATGGTTGTGTAGTACTTCATTTTGAGGTGGACGGTTGATGGTACCGCCGTAAGCTCGGCCAAGGTGGTCCTCCCGAGGATGCAGTTGTAAAGGGATGGGCATTCGACTACCAGGAAACGGATCTTCACCTGTCGGGCAGTGTCTTCGGTCCCGAATGTAACCATCAGCTCAACGTAACCCCATGGTCTGGTGGTGGTTCCGTTGAATCCCTGCAGATCTGAACCAACGTACGGGGTCAGATGTCTCTCGTCGAGCTGAAGAGTCCCGAACAGATGGGCATACATGATGTCGACCGAACTCCCCTGGTCGACGAGGATCCTTCGGACATCAAAATTCGCCATTTGGGCCCTGACCAGGAGGGGGATAGTGGCGTTGGGTGCTCCGCCGGAGAGCTCTTCGAGGTAGTGTTAGGTGCAGATTTGGCCTAAAATTGGCATATCTTTCTTTGCACTTTTTCATCTCTTTTCTCATGTTTTCATGGTTTTTATCCATGATTGTTGTTGTTCTTCTACACATTGATAATATACCTTTGGTGCTTGTAATGTGTGTGTTATTGTGCAGGAAATGCACTAAATGATCAAAGTTTGAAGACACAAAGAAATGGTACAAGCTGCTAAAGTATTGAAGTTGCAACAGCATGATTCGCCTCGCGAGTGCTGGCGAGCTCCTAGCGAAGGTTCGCCTAGCGAACGTTGGCGAGTGTCCCAGCGAAGGGGTGGCAGAAAGTTTCAGTAGGAAAAGTCCCTAAATTCGCTGGGCGAAGGTTTTGGCGAAGGCTCGCTTCGCGAGTGTTTTGTTCGCTTCGCGAATGCACGTGAAATTTCAGGGGCGGTTTAACTGTTTGAGGCACCTGATGTGCCTATTTTTTAACCATTCGCCTAGCGAATGAATTGGTTCGCCTAGCGACCCTTCAAATTTCTGAATTGTATAAATACAATTTTTACACTTTTTAGGATATGTTTTTATGTTGTTCTGATGTTGTTGTAATTTTGGGATCAGAACTTGATATCTCTTTCATTTCCAAGGGAGAAAAGGTAGGATCTTTGATTTCTTGTTGGAGAGGGATGTAATCTTTTGATACCTATTGTATTTCCTCTAATGTATGTATGTGATTTGAATTCTGATTTTCTATTGTTGTTGTCTTTGGTTGATTATTTGTGGTCTTGACAAAACCTTTACAAATCTCTGATCTTAGATTTTCATCTATCAATGAACAAGCTTTTGACATGGTTTTGTGAGTTGATATTCATTTTATCTTTTGTTGTATTGTGTTGATTAAGTAGCATGGGTAGCATGAGTAGGATCGATACGGTATCGCGAGGATGCGTGATAATAGTGATGAAGAAGGATATTCGCATTCATTGGACAAATTAGTTGAATACATGTAAAAAGGGTTAAGCATGTGTACTTATTTTGATCTTGCTTAAATACGAAGAAATCATTTATCTGATATGGATGTTATAGTAATATCTGTTAGAACTGAACTCTAGAGATAGATTTAGGATTAACACTTGCGTGAGTATCTGCTCTTAAAGCTCTGTGTTGGTTTTGTTGCGTGAGACATCACTGATGAGACAATACAGTTGGCCTCTCGACATTGCGTTAGACATAACCTCCGTTGTGAGTGATACGCGAGGATATTTGGCGAATGATTAATTTGTGTTTGCTTGATTAGAAGAATGCATGTGTTATCAATTGATGAGATCCAATTCCAACAAGGCCCCGTTTACAATTCTGTCTTTACTTTATATTTTCCGTCTTTATATTTTCCGCATTTGCTTTTGGTTCGTCTTTAAACCAGAACTTTTGAGCTTAGAAATATAGAAACCGTTGAATGGCATTCTTTCCCTCGCACTGATCCCTGTGGAGAACGACAAAACTGGGTAACTTATTATTATTTGCTTGCTGCTATTTCTGCACCAACAAATTGGCGCCGTTGCCGGGGATTGGTGTGTCGATATTGAATCGCATCGCATAGTTTCTATATTTTTAAGCTTTGTACATCTGTTTATATTATATGCATTTGTGTTCCTTTAATGTTTTCTCTAGTATGTTCAGGAATGTTGAGAACTCCTTCTAGATTGGTTGCTTTGTATAAAAGAATTCAATGAAGCTTCGACCGAGTCTGGATGTTGTTGAGCTTTGAAAGTATGCCTGGTAAATTGTATTGCTTTATAGAATGCTAGAATGATTTAAGAATTTTGTGCTTTGTGCAAATGTGTATCTTTGTTTCATTTTGCAACTTGTTTGAATGCTTGTTTCACTTTAGTTCATAGCCCCATGTGAGGAAACCTCCATTGTTTACTATATGCAAGGATGACTGATAACTTTGTTTAATTCATTTGATTCATGCTTTATCTTTTGATTATTGTGATTTTGTGGAAGCATTAGAAATGATCAAGGCATTTGTTTATATTGAGCACAACCGTTCCAAAAGTTTCTTACCCGTGAGTAGTGAGAATTTGTTAGCCCCTTTGAGCCTAAAACAATTTAAATCTCATTTTAGTGATGAACTTGGTTTATGTACATACTTTGCAAGTTTGGTTCATCATTGAATTTTGTGAGGTTTGAATTTTCTTCTTGAACCTTTGAAAATTGTATACTATGATTTCCTTGCGGTAAAGGCAAGGAGCATTCACTTGAGGTTTGGTTGAATTCAAGTTGGGGAGAATGAAAAAGAAGATGGTAGGTTGCTTGAATCTTTTGAAAAAGTTCAAACAAGCATGAAAAGAAAAGAAAAAAAAGTGTAAATATGAATGTGAAAAAAATAGAAAAAGGATGCTTGTTTGATGAGAAAAATAGAAAGTGAAATAATTGTGCAAAAGGAAGTTTGAGAAGGTTTGTGGTAAAGGAATGAGAATGGTGAATGAAGTTGTGAATGTGTAAATATCATTTATCGGCAATTTCGATTCAAAGACCTTTAGAAATGTCCCTTTGTTGTTAACCCGACCAAGCTACAACCTTTAAAGCCCTTAGTGATCTTTTTGCTTGCATATTTTCATGTTGATTGTTAGATGTTGTATGAATTGGATTGCTATTTGCATTGTTTGTCAGGTGAGTGAAATTTCCCCGCGGTTGCAAACGCGTCAATTTCTTCATTCTTATTTTGAAGAGGAGTGTTAGAGTGATTCAAGTATGAAAATTCAGTTGTCATTTGAACCATTCCATGATATTTGTTTAAGTACTTAATTCTTTATCATTGTTCGATTCTATTGAGTGGTAAACGTTGCTTGTGCGCATTTTCATGTTTGGTTTTTCTGGATTTTGGTTGATTCTTAAGCTTGAGCAAATCCGCTTGTTTTTAACGAGGGGCATACTTTGCTTGAGGACAAGCAAGAGTTTAGTTGGGGAGAGTTGTTAGGTGCAGATTTGGCCTAAAATTGGCATATCTTTCTTTGCACTTTTTCATCTCTTTTCTCATGTTTTCATGGTTTTTATCCATGATTGTTGTTGTTCTTCTACACATTGATAATATACCTTTGGTGCTTGTAATGTGTGTGTTATTGTGCAGGAAATGCACTAAATGATCAAAGTTTGAAGACACAAAGAAATGGTACAAGCTGCTAAAGTATTGAAGTTGCAACAGCATGATTCGCCTCGCGAGTGCTGGCGAGCTCCTAGCGAAGGTTCGCCTAGCGAACGTTGGCGAGTGTCCCAGCGAAGGGGTGGCAGAAAGTTTCAGTAGGAAAAGTCCCTAAATTCGCTGGGCGAAGGTTTTGGCGAAGGCTCGCTTCGCGAGTGTTTTGTTCGCTTCGCGAATGCACGTGAAATTTCAGGGGCGGTTTAACTGTTTGAGGCACCTGATGTGCCTATTTTTTAACCATTCGCCTAGCGAATGAATTGGTTCGCCTAGCGAACCTTCAAATTTCTGAATTGTATAAATACAATTTTTACACTTTTTAGGATATGTTTTTATGTTGTTCTGATGTTGTTGTAATTTTGGGATCAGAACTTGATATCTCTTTCATTTCCAAGGGAGAAAAGGTAGGATCTTTGATTTCTTGTTGGAGAGGGATGTAATCTTTTGATACCTATTGTATTTCCTCTAATGTATGTATGTGATTTGAATTCTGATTTTCTATTGTTGTTGTCTTTGGTTGATTATTTGTGGTCTTGACAAAACCTTTACAAATCTTTGATCTTAGATTTTCATATATCAATGAACAAGCTTTTGACATGGTTTTGTGAGTTGATATTCATTTTATCTTTTTTTGTATTGTGTTGATTAAGTAGCATGGGTAGCATGAGTAGGATCGATACGGTATCGCGAGGATACGTGATAATAGTGATGAAGAAGGATATTCGCATTCATTGGACAAATTAGTTGAATACATGTAAAAAGGGTTAAGCATGTGTACTTATTTTGATCTTGCTTAAATACGAAGAAATCATTTATTTGATATGGATGTTATAGTAATATCTGTTAGGACTGAACTCTAGAGATAGATTTAGGATTAACACTTGCGTGAGTATCTGCTCTTAAAGCTCTGTGTTGGTTTTGTTGCGTGAGACATCACTGATGAGACAATACAGTTGGCCTCTCGACGTTGCGTTAGACATAACCTCCGTTGTGAGTGATACGCGAGGATATTTGGCGAATGATTGATTTGTGTTTGCTTGATTAGAAGAATGCATGTGTTATCAATTGATGAGATCCAATTCCAACAAGGCCCCGTTTATAATTCTGTCTTTACTTTATATTTTCCGTCTTTATATTTTCCGCATTTGCTTTTGGTTCGTCTTTAAACCAGAACTTTTGAGCTTAGAAATATAGAAACCGTTGAATGGCATTCTTTCCCTCGCACTGATCCCTGTGGAGAACGACAAAACTGGGTAACTTATTATTATTTGCTTGCTGCTATTTCTGCACCAACAGGTAGAAAGTGATGGGGTTTGATCTCCCTTGCACCTTCTCGAGAGTGGTGGTATTCGCCGATGTCGCGGACTCCAATTCATCAAATTTCCGTTTGATCGAGCCGACAGACAGCTTTTCGTAGCCACCCCCGAAGATGACCATTGTTTTGGAGAAGCTTTCCCAGGTGCTACGGGCAGAGACGGGGTCCTAGTGGGGGAAGGTCGCCCACATGTTGCGAATTGCTTCTTCGCCCTCAATGATTACGGGAACGAAGAAGTCCTCGGGTCGGGTGACGCTGAGGGCGACCTGAAGCTGACTCTCGTCGGGAGGAGGTGTCGCCTCCTCGACGTTCTGGGCTTCCCGGGAGCTGGGGCGAGGAGCATCGTTCTTCTGGGCGTACTTCTTTAAGTGCCCTTCCTTGATCAGAATTTCAATCGCATCTTTGAGATGGATGCAATCTTCTGTGACATGCCCGTGGCTCCGGTGGAACCTGCAGTATTTTGACTTGTCAACGTTTGGTTTAGGGGCAGTGGGCTTCGGAAAGCGGACCCCTCCTTTCAGAAATTCTGAGTTCTGGCACTCGGAGAGGATACGCACGCGCGGGGCGTTTAGCGGGGTGTACTTCGTGAACCGGCCAGCTGGTCCGTGCGGTTCACGAGGATCACAGAGGCAATTTTCTTTCTTTCTTTCTCCTCCTCGTCGGGGAGGAGAGTCTTTATCTTTGTGGCCGCGGGGGCCTTCTTTGCGCCTCGACTCAAGGGCGATCTGCGCTGCCTCGGACTCCTCCAGCTCGATATACGACTGAGCTCGTTAGAGAAGGTCCTCGAGACGGCGGGGTCTGCGGAGATCCACGGACTTGGCGAAATCAGATCCAAAACGTAGTCCATGGATGATTAGATATTTCTTCATGTCGTCGGTCGTGTGGACCTCGACAGCTTCTCTGTTGAATATCTCGATGTAGTTCCGGAGAGATTCGTTCTTCCCTTGGAAGATGCTTTCTAGGGCAGCCTCCGTCTTCGGGTGTCGGCGAGACGCAGTAAAGTGTTTGGTGAAGCGTTGTCTTAGCTGCTTCCAGGATGTGATCGACCCAGGTTCCAAGCCCTTGTACCAGGTCATCGCGCCCTTCTGCAAGGTGGTGGGGAAAAGCTTGCACCTGATGGCCCCTCTAACGTTTCGGAAGTCGAGCATTGCTTCGAAACTCTCGACGTGATCGTCGGGGTCGGCCAGACCGTCGTAGGTCCCCAGAGGTGGGGGTTTCAAGAATTGGGGCGTTCTTGATCTCCCACGACAGAGGGGTCCTCTGGTCGTCATCGTCACTCCCGACCGGGGACCCCGAAGGGGATCGATGATGCCGTGGAGGGGAGTTCCTCGGACGGTTCTTCGGTCCCTCCTCGATGGGCTTGGACTTCTTGGTAGCTGCGGCGGGCCTGGGTTCCTTCCGAGGTGGGGAGCGATGGCGCTTCTGGGAGATCGCTGGTTGGGGGCGCTCCAAGCGTGGCCGACGGCCCCCGCGCACCGGCGAGGGGGTTCGAGATTCTTCGGAAGGGGTCCTTCGCGGGGAAGGAGAACGGCGAGGTGACAGCGGACGACGATGTCTTCGCGGGGAAGATCGCCGTGCCCGCCCTTGCTCCAGTGCTTCGATTCTGGTGTTCTGATGTGCGATCAGCTGATTGGTCTGATTGATAAGGGCAAATAAGGTCACGGTGCTCGAATCTGCATTGGGCGGAGGAGCAACTGGCTGGAAGATGGCTTGCTGATCGGCTTGGTGGGTGGCATTGTAAGCCACGTCTTGGGAGTCTGGGGAGGCGGTCTGCCCGTCTCTCACGTCGCCTTCTTCGACGTGGAGGGCAGCGGCGTCTTCGCGGTGGTTCCCGTTCTCGAGTTGCGCGAGGACAGTGTCCAGAGCTTTGTTAGCGGACGGATTGCCGACCATGATGGTGATGAATGGGAGTTGCTTTGGTTTATCGGAGGAAAAACGGGGAAGCAAAGGGTTCCCACAGACGGCGCCACTGATCGTACCTGGATCAGACAGTTTCTGGTGGCCAACAACGTCGTCTGGACTTCAGCTCCGGTGAGGTTGAAAGACGGCCGGGGGGGTTGTACCTCCAAGGTACTCCGACGCTCAAGTAAGGTAACAGTCAGAGAATAATAGCAAGCACAAGGTTAGAGTAAGAAAGTGTGTGTGTAACCTGACCCTCTCAAGTGAGAGGATATTTATAGAGAGCCCCCAGCACGGGGCCAACGGTTACTTGCATTTGGCTGGATTGCCAGGCCCAATCCAAGTAACTGTCAGGGCTTACGTGGCGTAGTGAAGACCAGCATGTGGTCTTCGCCCTGGGGTAACCGTTCCTAGATCTCCGGAATTAGGGCAGACCGATTCCATCGGGAGTGGGGCGGTTACAAGAGCACGTGTCCTCGCGGGGAGGAGTCTTGCGTGTCGGGGAGAGACGTGTCCTCGCGGGGAGGACTCTTGTGTGAGAGGGAGGAGCACCTGTTTGTCGAGGAGGAACGAGCCCGGGGAGGTCTAACACCTTGCCCGACGCTCCATGCCATGCGTGTACCCGACAACGTGGAGAAGGAGCAAGTGCCCGACATGGGTCGCGCTAAAAGGCCCTTGTTGGGCCATCCCAGGGGTGTGGGTTGGGTCTGCTCGACTGAGGAGCAGACCCCAGCCCAGTCCAAAACAGTTATTGATCAAGATGGTAAAGATCAAACAAAAATTATGTTAACAAAGAAGAAAGTTATTGATTAAGATAGAAAAACACTTACGTGACATGAAATTTTACACAAATTTCAAAATTTCTTATTGATGTTATAATTAAGAGTCGATTGCAGACAATTTCATTTTTCACAATTACCGTTTAAAAAACAAACTTTTTTGAAATAGAATTACTTTAAAAACTTGGGAGTTTAATCTTATATAATAAATACAAGGTAACGGAGTAATTATTTTTTTTAGTGGAAAAATTATTTTTTTTTAATTAAAATAAAACAATATCAAGTTATGGAGTAATTATTATTAAATAAATAAATATAACATTAATACAAAGAAAATAATATCAAGTTTTATTAAATAAATAAATAAAATAAATATATATAAAATATACAAAATTATTACTAACCACGTATATAGCTATTAATAACAACTTGTAACTACATGTATATCTATCCATAACTACTTGTATAACTTGTAGTGACCACATATAACCACATATACAACTATTTGTATCCACATGTAACCACGTAGTTGTTGCATGAACCGTGTAATCAAATGGCCTCATGCAATAATATTATTATCCATAGCGAATATTGCCAAATGCATTTTTTTAAATCACTTTCCAAATTATCCTATACACTTCAATTCAAGCTATCCATATGTATCAGATAAAAACTCAACAACACAGTTCTCTACTCACTCACAACTGTTTTTTTGTTTACCATTTTCCAAATGAATGTTCCGGGAAGCTGCTAAATGCAGGTAAACTTAATAAACAGAACATTTTTTAAGGTAATAAATGTCTGCAAAACATGAGTTACAAAATAAACATTATTTTTTTCATATGAAATTTTTGGATTTTCATTTTCATAGCCTTATTTAGAATTGCTTCAAATAGAAAAATAAAGCATCAAATATCCTTTCAAACATCACTTATTTCAAAAGAACTTTCATTTCCATCTGCATTTTAAAAGAGACTGCCGACAATTTTTTTTTTTGATACAATCTGCCGACAATTTTGGTATGGCCACAAACAAACCACATTTTATGAATTATTGTTGAACAATTCCATCAAGGTATTAATGTTTCAATTTTCAAATCCTTGTTCACCACCGCATAAACTTTCACGTTCAAACTCAACACACTGATTATCCTTTATACCATCTACTAAAACCAAGATTCTTCTAACTTAAGGCTTCTATATAATAAAACAGTTATATCAAAGATCAACTCAACAAGAAAAAGATGATGAAAAAAGCACAATTGGTGTTTATCCCTTCACCCTTTGTAGGTCATATAGTTTCCACTCTCGAGTTCGCGAAGCTTCTAATCAACCGCGATAACCGTCTCCATATAACCGTCTTGATTATGAAATTCCCAAATACCACAGAAACTGATGTCTACACTAAATCCATTCCCATCTCTGATTCTCTCAATCTCATCAACCTTCCAGAATGTTCTCTTCCTCCAAACTCCAACCGAATTTCTGCCATGCCAGCTCTCCTCGAAGCTCAGAAACAAAATGTCAAACAAGCCGTCTCCGGCCTCACCACCGGAGAAGGAAAAAACAGACGCCTCGCCGCCTTTGTTGTTGACATGTTGTGCACACCCTTGATTGATATTGCCAAAGAGCTCTCCGTCCCTACACTCGTCTTCTTCACTTCCGGTGTTGCTTTCCTTGGTTTGGTTCTCCATCTTCACACTATCAATGAACGAGACAACGTAGATTCAACTCAGTTGCTGCAACTCAATGAGTTGCTTGTCCCGAGTTTTGCTAACCCGGTTCCAACAAAATCGTTGCCTAGTGCTGTGCTACAAAAGGAATGGGAGTCGTTTTTGATGGGATATTGGAAAGGCCTCAAGAATGCCGATGGCATTATAGTAAATTCATTTGAAGAGCTAGAATCGCATGCGGTTGATTCGTTTGTATCTCATCCCGGTCGAGCTGGTATTACATTATATCCGGTGGGACCGATACTAAATTTGGAGCACAAAACCAAAGGCATTGATGAATCCGACGACACCATCAAGTGGCTTGATGATCAACCTCCCTCCTCGGTGATTTTTCTCTGCTTCGGAAGTATGGGTTCTTTCGACGAGGATCAGATTAAGGAGATAGCATATGCTATTGAGAATAGTGGAGCTCGCTTTATATGGTCTCTCCGTAAACCTCCACCAAAAGGCACAATGGATGCGCCCTCTAGTTATTCACTTTTTCATTTGGATTCTATTCTACCAAAAGGGGTTTTAGATCGAACAGGTGAAATTGGAAGGGTTATTGGATGGGCTCCCCAAACTCAAATACTAGCCCATCCTGCGATAGGAGGATTTGTTTCACACTGTGGCTGGAATTCAACACTTGAGAGCATTTATTTTGGTGTGCCTATTGCCACATGGCCTATTTATGCGGAACAACAAACTAATGCTTTTGAATTGGTGAGTGAATTGAAATTGGGTGTGGAGATTGCATTGGATTATCACTTAAAGTTCAATGGTGAGCCTAACTATGTTGTAAAGGCAGACATGATTGAGAAAGGAATAAAGAGTGTGTTGGATAAGGATGGAGAGGTTAGGAAGAAAGTGAAAGAAATGAGTGAAAAAAGTAGAAAGACTTTGTTAGAAGGAGGATCTTCTTACACTTATTTAGGGTGTTTGATTGATTATATTATGAATCAAGCATCAAATTAAAATATCCTAAGATCCACTTACATAAAGGCCATAGGTTTAGTTTTCAACATTTATAATGTTTGGTTTCTGGTTTGGGAATTTTTCTGTTTTCAACATTTGTGAATTAAGCGTAGTGAAACACTTTTTATAGTACTTGCCACATGATTCTATATAGATTTCAAAGCTATCCATTTGTCTAATTAAGAGAAATACTGAATAAGAGACTTATGGTTCCCATCTCAAGTCTCAACCACATTTTTTCTTATAACATTTTTCAAATGAATGATTTTTGAAGTTGGCAAAATGCAGGAAAACTTGAAAAAGGATTCAAGGCAAATACAGAAGTTGTTCACGCGTGGAAACTTCTGTAACTGTCCGATCTTGATCCGAAAATTTAAAACTAAAATAAATTATTTTTTAATTTTATAATTTAAAATATAAAATTTGAATCTGAACTTCTATAATGATCAAACAATTATCAATGCATGTGTGAATGTGTCGAATGTGACGGCATGAAATTGTAATGGATGAGAATAATGCTGGTGACATTCAAAACAAAAGGGTTATTTATACGATACCCCCGATTAATAGGGCGATATTTAATTTATCCCTTTTTAAAAAAATAATTTTAGATTACCCTTCTAAATTTTAGGGTACCCCCTAAGCATGTAAAACCAGGGGGTAAATAAATAAAAAATTACAAGAGAGTAATTTTTCTACCTGGGGGGCGGGGGGTGGGGGGAAGACGTACTATTTTAAAATTTCAGGGAATAATCCAAAATTATTTTTTTAAAGGGGGTAAATCAAATGTCACTCTATTGGCAGGGAGTATCGTATAAATAATCCCAAAACAAAATAACAAAAGGAACAGTGACATACAAAACAAAATAACAAAGGCACTTCGGTCTTCCTATTTTATAATTTTTTTAGTTTTGATCTCCCATTTTAAAAATCACGTTTTTAGTTTCTTTTTAAAGTTTTGTTTTGAATTTTAATCTCCTGATCAATTTGAAAATAATTTTTGATGATGTAGCGTTTGTTTTGAGGATGGGTCAATATCAAATTATTATTAATTTTTCCAGCTCATTATTTATTAAATTTTTAATATTAATTCATTTAAAAGTATTTCATTAATATATCAAAATAATATATATTTATATTAATATCCAAAATCGTGTTATTGTTGTTCTCATCTTTTAGTCATTTTCTTCTTCTCGTCTTGTTGGTCTATTCTCTCTCTCTTCTACCATTACCATCACAAAAAAAAAAACATGTAGAAATCCAATTAGTTTCTTATTCTGCAAATAAACACCGCATAAACCTCCATCATATTCAACACCACAACACAACATCACAATAACAAATCAACAAAAACAACTACTAAAAAATTCATAATCACAGCAGATCTGAAATTAAAGAAATAAGAAGAATAAAAATAAGTAGAAACCATTACTGCAAAATCCACCGGAATCCCGCCGTTCACACAGTCGCCAGAAACGCGCAGATCCGCTGACAACCTCACTTCCACCACACAGAACTACTCGCTACCGCCGCCTGAATGAACTCACTGGAAAATGCAACATCTCCGGTCGCGGCCTCACTTCCACCTTCTTTCTGTTTCTATTTGTGTTTCGATTTTACTGGAAAATGCCATTGACAATGCAGGAGGTTTCTTTTTTCACCTCTTTCTATTTCGATTTATGACATTGCAAAGTTATAAGGGTAATGAATTAAAACAAATTATAACAGAAAGAAACAATGACCTAAGTATCATTGAGAAACACAATTTCTTCTGAATCTCTTCCATTTGTTTTGCGGCCATTTTTTTTATTTTCACTTCCTCTTAAAGCTTTTTGGATGTTGGTTATGTAACAATATAGAACCAAGAACTTGAGCGGATGACGCACCAATAAGAGATTTTGCAAAATCTGGATTTTTAAATTTTTATGGATTTGGCCACTTAATCACGCCACATCATCAATTAAATTACCATGTTATGTAAAATGACACTTAAATGAAGCTAGGGACTAAAATCTAAAAGAAAACTTAAAAAAGGATCAAGGAATTTTAAAATAGGGATATCAAAACTCAAAAAATAAGAAATAGAGGGATTAAAGTTAGAATTAAGCCAATAACAAAAGGACATATGACAATTATTATGAAAATTGTGGAATAGAGAAAAAATACGAGAGTAAGGAAACATCATAGAAAATATTGCCATGAGTAGCATAAAAGGGGAACCATTTATCAGTCATGTGAGTGGAATATTATATGAACAAATCTCTTCTCAGTACTCTTGTTTCCTTCTTATTTTTGTAATTTTCTAATTCCTCCAAATGCTTCTCAACCATACTTGCTAACCATTTCAATAATAGACTACCGTCCAAATGCTTCTCAACCATATTTGAAAAATTAGGTATAAAAGCATATTTTTTACACCGGATTTTTTAAATATGTGGTATAAAATCATAAATTTAAAAATATATATATAATTTTTACCATTTTTTAAAATAAGTCAGAAAACTATCGGCCAAATTAGACTTTTCGAAAAATTCGATAATGTCATATTTTTTTCTTATAAAAAATAAACTAGTGAATTTTTTTAAAATTCAGAAAATTATCAAAGATACCAGATTTATCAAAAAAATCTGGTACGGTAAATTCATTTTGAAAAAACAGAAAAAATGCATAGCGGACTTTTTGAATACACTGCCGGATTTTTCAATTTATTATGAAAATATGTGGGGTGTCTGATTTAAGTGGGAGTGTCAAGATAAAACCTCTCCAATGCAATGTGGTAGTCCAATTTCCTCATAACCAATCCAAGCCAAACTAAATAACAAATATGAGCTTTTAACTTGACACCCCTAACTTGAACCTAGCACCCCCCATTGCGTATGAAAAGATAACATTGTCCCTTCAAAAAAATTCATTCATTTTCGAAATTTAACGTTGCCACGCGCGAATTTCACTTGTCTAGGGAGATATCAAAAATTTTGAATCTTCTACCAGAAATTTCAAAATCAGTACGTTTTATTAAACTAATGTCAAAATTTTCAGAATTTTGTATCGGAAATTTCAAAATTTATGATATTAATGCAAATATTTTAACTGGAAATTTCAAAATTTCCTATACTAAATCATCTGGAAATTCCCGAAAATTTCAGAATTTCCGATAGTTATAAAAACTTTATTTTTTACCGGAAATTCTAAAATTTCTGATAGTTATAAAAACTTTGTTTTTTTACCATAAATTCTAAAATTTTCTATAGTTATTAATTTTTTCCCCTTCTTTTGCAGTGAAATACAGCGGCAGAGACGGTACAATTGCAAGAAGAGTGACAGATAGAGTGGTAGACCAGGCTATGGTTGCTAAGGCTGAGTCTTCTTTGATTCGAGGTGGACGAATGGTTCCAACGAGTTCACACAGAAAATGGTTGGCTGAGCAGGGTCAATTTCGCACACCTCGTAGCGCTCGACGTCGACCGGTACGATCAGTTGAGCAACCCATAGATGAGGTAGCAGATGAGGTGGACCAACCAGATGCTGATGTTACAAATGAGGTGGTTGCTGATGAGGTTGCTAGTGAGGTGGTTGTTAAGGAGGTGGTTGCTGAGGAGGTTAGCGTCTAACTCGACTGGCCCCTTTGTTAACCTACGGGGAAATGATCTTAACATATCATTCACATTTTCATCGGTATTCAACTCAATGAGGTTGTATTTCACCCTCCCGTCAATATCAATCCAATCTTCACGTAACTCGATCTTTTTCACCTTTCTGTTTTCGGTATCAGACAACAATTCATTCAACTTGAACGTCAGGCCGGCGAGAGATGTGGTGTCATCCAAAAGTTGAAACTCTATAGGAGGACTCCGTTGAAGTACACTTCTGCCTTAATAAAAAATTGAGGAAGAAAATTTTTTTTAAATGTTTTTATCAAATATTAGACAACCCCTCTATTTATACAACTTTGCATTTACTCTAAACTACACAAAATTGTCAGTGCAATCACATCTATAAGAAGCTGTCGGCAAAATCCTGAGCGTTTAAAATTTCAAACAAATAACACTACCGAAAATTTCACTTTAGTTGAAATTTTTGATATCAAATTATAAATTTCAAATTTCTAATATTAATTATAACTTACTGGAAATTTTATTTATACCAAAAATTTCAATTTTTTCTACCGGAAATTTTGAACAAAAATTTCATTATTTTTTTTAACTAAGTTAGTTTTTGCAATTTAATACTATGGATGGCAACTTAAAATCTCCCCTGACAACCTTACCTATCAAACCATATCATTTTTCCAACCCACACACAAACTCTAACACACGTATAGGCTAAACACAAATTTCAACCAAAGAAATTCTAGGACAAACAAAAACTTCACCTAGAGAAATTCACCTCAACCACTATTGTCACCCACACCCAGAGCCGGCACAATCAACTCGGAGGCCCCGTTCTAATTTAAAAAATAGGTCTAATGTTTTTTTTTTTTAAATACAATTAAAATAAATAAAAATAACATATAAAAATATAATTATATATTTATTAAAAATAAATTTAATGATAATTATTTTGACTTTAAATTCATTAATTTTTTTATTTATAGAATTTTTATCATAATATTTTTTGTTTAATTAAATTTTTATTATAATATTTTTATATCTGTTAATATTAGTGGTAAAAAAAATTGCACCTTTCAAAATTTTGGGGCCTCCAATATTTGGGGCCCTGTGCTGTAGAGCTTGTTGCTCTTGCACAGGACCGGCCCTGCCCACACCTGCCGGAGAACATAAACTCACAAACATAAAAAACATCACGTCATTGAAGATGTAACTTCACCGTTAGAAAGGTTTCTGATACTATTATGATGCTAAGTTTTCAATATCTCACCATTTCCAGAATAAGCATTTGCTCCTTCTTCAAGTGGATGAGGAGGATTCAACTATGAATGATACTCACCAAGGCCTGTATGAATGGTTGGTTATTCCATTTGCGCTCTCCAACGCCCAGGCAACATTTCAACATTTAATGAATCAAGTCTTTAAAAAAACATAGAAAATAAATTATGGTATTTTTAGATGATATTTTGGTCTATAGTCCATTAAAGGAAGCACATCTTACTCACGTGGAAGTAGTTTTATTATTCTCTGACAAAACACATTATTCGCCAAACTATCTAAATGTTGTTTGAAGATGCAACAATTGTTGAGTATTTAGGCGATATAATTTCAAACCAGGGCGTGTCTATGGATTCCTCTAGAATACAAGCAGTGCTTGATTGGCCAGTTTCGCATAACATCAAACAACTTAGAAGAATTTTGGGACTTTCAGGTGTTTTTGACAAACAATGATTTAATTTTAAATTTATTATTTGAATTACTAAACTAGTAAATTCTAAGATATATTGTGCTAAATTTCTAGGAAAATGAAATGTGTATTAATCTTGTCGGATATTTGTGTTGAATGCTAGAGGTGTCAAATTAGGGGGTTGGAGTCTAAATTTTAAGCCTCTAAAAATATAGAGGGCCCAAAATCTTAAAGATAAATGAGCCATAAAATTAGTAGGCCTCTTAAACTAAAAGCCCTTAAAATTTAACAAAGGTCTCAAAGCCCCCAACATTTTGAAAAAGTTGATTTTTTTAAGGAAAAAAAACATTTTTTTTTTGAAAAAAATGAAATATTTTAGTATAAAAAAATATATTTTTTTTGAAGAAAATCGGATTTTTTTTTCAAAAAAAAATTATTTTGAAAATATTGAAATATTTTTAGTATAAAAAAAATATTTTTTTTTTGAAGAAAATCGGATTTCATTTTTTTTTAAATCAATTTTTTTTTTTCATTTTTGAAAAAAATCGACTATTTTTAGCTTTTGAAAAAAATCAACTTTTTTATTTTAAAAAAAATTGAATTTTTGTTTCAGTTTTTTTTTTTGAAAAAAATGACATTTTTTGGAAAAAATTGAATTTTCTTTTTTGAAAAAATCGACCATTTTTATCTTCGAAAAAAATTGACTTTTTTTATTTTAGAAAAAAATCAACTATTTTTAACTTTTGAAAAAAATCGATTATTTTGAATTTTTGAAAAAAATCTAATTTTTTTTATTTGTCGAAAAAACGATTTTTTTTTTGAAAAATAATTGTTTTTATTTTAAATAAAAACTGACTTTTTTGTTTCGAAAATTTTTTGGATAAAAATCGACTTTTTTTTCGAAAAAATCAGTTATCTTTAACTTTCGAAAAAAATTGACATTTTTGTTTTTTGAAAAAATCAAATCGATTTTATTTTTGAAAAAATCAACTTTTTTTCAATTTATGAAAAAATATTTTGTTTCAACTAATTGGATTTTAGCCCCTTATTTAGGTAGGCCCCATAACAAGAAAAAATATAAGAGGGCTTAAAAATAAATGGCCAAAAAAATATTTATATTGTAGGGGCCTAAAAAAAAGGGGGCCAAAGAAGGGCCTAAATGTTAGAGCTTTGTTATATAGGCCTTTTTTGACCCCTCTACTGAATGCTGGTTATTTTGGAGGAAAAAATGACGGAGTTTGAAAGTCAACGTACCAATGATTTTGACTAAATCGAAATAACTAACTTGAATAAAAAAATAAGTAATCATAAATGAAATAAAAAAGAGACTTTATGTTCATAAGTAAAGATTGGTAGGCAAATACATTTTCTTCAAAGACTCGTTTCTCGCTTGCGTATGGGTACCTTGAGTTTGTATTGAAGTTTACAATGATTTTGCCACCCTTGAATCTTAACACTAGAACCATATTTATAGTACTATAAAACTAACGATTTTCAACGTTTAACTGTCTTTCGTCCGACACATCACCTCTGCATGCTCTGCCTACCTCCGATTGATCTCTATATGTCTTTGGTGTTTGGATAAGACCACAAACATTTCTTTGGTTTTGAATTTTGAATATACTTTAGTTGAACCTACTTCGACCTGTCGAGTTGATGAATAACCAAACCTTTGAAATTTTTACTAAGTACCAGACCCAATTCTTCAACATCGAATGTTGATGTTTTCATTTGAGATCTCTGGTCGAAAGGCATCTAGTCTTGCCTTGTGTTTGTGCATAAATTCCAACTAATTTCCTTGTTGAATTTGTACATTGGAATTTCTTAGCTAACAAATTACCCTAAAAAAACGCACTTTCGATTCGTCTTTGAGAGACAGGTGTTGTTTTTTAAACTTCACCACTATTCAAAGTTATGTGATGACATCACCGTCATTATGGCTACTACCTATAACGTCTCTTCGAGGCATGCAAGTTCAAAAATTCCATCACGACTTTGAGTTCCAAGAAAAATCACAGGCCACACACAATCTCAACTTCCCAGTTTCCCACTCTTCGTGGGACACCTGTCAAAAAAAATTCTGATTTTATTTGCTTTTAAAGGAAAAATAGGAAAAAAATGAAGGAAATGAATGGTTTTTCCCCAAAGCTATAAATAACTTTCTTCTCATCTTCTTCTACTTTCTTCCATTTTTCTTCATCGCCTACAAACTTAAAAGTTTCTTTCTACAAAAATTCAAACTTCATTCACTTCAATTTCAATGGCATCCACATTAACTCCGGACTAGAGGGTTCCTTTTGTTGCCTCCACCGCTATACCCATTATTACTAAAAATCAATTGTATGTCCCTGAACCTCCTCTTCAGAAAGAAAAAGCTCTTGTTTGGAAATCTCAAGTATTAATTCATTTTACCACTTTAGACATTACACATGCCTTTTTCGATCCTTTCCCTAATCTTACTGTGATTGTAGAAGTGGTTAGTGAGTTCTTCCCTTGTTACCACCGTACAAAATCTCTTGCAGTCGTAGATCAACCCCTTGATTTTAGTTATATGCCTACATGTGTGTTTCACTCAGCTTCGTACACCAACCAGTCGAACTACCTTAATTGGTTACATAAGGTAGAATCTAAGAAAGGACGGGTTTGAAAAGATAAATGTCTTTTCGACCTGATCCAATTATCAAGGGTAAGTCTTGTATATAGCCAAAACATGTTGCTCGTTGCACTTCACTTTTGGGAGGGTTCGACAAACACCTTCCTTCTGCGTTGTGGCATGATTACACCAACATTGTTTTATGTAGTTGCCATCACTGGTCTTCGACAAACTGGCGAAGTCTTCGACCCTTCTATCCAAAATAACGACAACATTAGCTTTAATTCAAAGTGTGTTATCTTTACCAATTTCATCACTGGCCATTTCGACGAAACAACCACATAAGTTTACGACAAAGAACATGTTTCATTCTCATCCCTATGGCTATCACATTTTCTTTTTTGTTCAAGTTCTTTGCAAGTAGTCAAAACATTTGTCACTCTAGCCAACCAATTACATTATGGAAGAAACGTATATTTAAGCCAATTAATTTCGGCATCACTTTCTGAGGCTTCAAACCTAGCATCTCATGCCATGAAAACGTTTAGCCTCACCAACAATCTCAAAGGCGCGCACTTGCTGTCTGGCCCCTTCTAGCTCCTCCAACTTTGGCTCAATGCCTCGTTCGAGCCACGCCACGTTGATGGCTTACAAACCCAACTTTGTTTTGCATTAGAATTCAACACTTGAAAGTATTTATTTTGGTGTGCTTATTGCCACGTGACCTATTTCTGCAGAACAATAAACAAATGCTTTTGAATTGGTGAGTGAATTGAAGTTGGGTGTGGAGATTGCATTGGATTATCCCATAACGTTCAATGGTGAGCCTAACTATATTTTAACGGCAGACATGATTGAGAAAGAAATAAAAAGTGTGTTGGATAAGAATGGAGAGGTAAGGAAGAAAGTGAAAGAGATGAGTGAAAAGAGTAGGAAGACTTTGTTAAAAGGAGGATCTTCTTACACTTATTTAGGATGTTTGGTTGATTATATTATAAATCAAGCATCAAATTAAAATATCCTAAGATCCACTTACATAAAGGCCATAGGTTTAGTTTACAACATTTATATTGTTTGGTTTCTGGTTTGGGAATTTTTTTGTTTTCAACATTTGTGAATCAAGCATAGTCAAACACTTTTTATAGTACTTTCCAAATGATTCTATATAGATTTCAAAGCTATCCATATTATCTAACTAAGAGAAATACTTAATAATAGACTTTATGGTTCCATCTCGAGTCTCAACCACAATTTTTCTTATAACATTTTTCAAATTACATAAATTTGTGCTTTCGTTGGCTATCTGCATCATGGTTGAAAATACACTCATGAAATCCATGAAAGCAGCAAACAACAACATCATTGCCACATTTAAAAAATTTATGGAGGATCGTGAAGAAGATAAATCAGGATGGAATAGTCAAAGCTTAACTAGGATCACGAAAATTGAGTTGAGCCATCTTAGGTAGTCAGAACTCACCTTCTTACTGTTGAAATATTAAATTAGATTTAATTAGATTTAATATTTAAATATAATCTAAGTTGTGTTATCCTAAGCCCAATTAGGGTTGTATATAAATAGTCCTAGTTTGTATCATTATTTGCACAATTCAATAATACAAATCCTTATTCCCTTATTCTCTCTTTATTCTCTCCTCACTAAAAATGCCTCACGCACTAACAAATTGGTATCAGAACCTGGTTATTGTTCTTGATCGATTTTTCAAGAACTTCACGTCAGAGATCGTGTTTCCAAGGAAAGTGAATCAACCGCTGTGAAGATGACTGGTTATAAGAGCATTTTGAATTCTCTTCCAATGCTTGACGGCAAGAATTGGATCGTATGGAAAAACATATGCAATCCTTATTTGGCTTCCATGATACCCTAGAAGTGGTTATCGGCAGTGTTCCTGTGTTGGCTGAAAATGCAACCAAAGAACAGAGAAAAGCCCACAACGAAGTCAAGAAGAAAGATTGCAAGGCTGCTTATTGCATTCAAACGGCGGTCGATGCTGCTAACTTCGACAGAATCTCTCATGCTGAAATGGCGAAGGAGGCATGGGATATTCTGGTGAAGTATTATGAAGGAGGTGAGAAAGTTAAGGTTGTCAAGTTGCAAACCTTGCGTCGACAATATGAGTTGTTGTCGATGGGGGAAGACGAAAAAGTTGCAGAATATGTGTCGAAGGTTCAGAAACTCGTCCATCTCATGAAGGTTTGTGGCAAAACCATAACTGATAAGATGATAGTTGAGAAAATAATGAGAACGTTGACCTCTCACTTTGATCACGTTATCGTAGCTATTCAAGAATCCAACAATCTTGAAACCCTAAAAGTGGAAGATTTGGTTGGTTCGTTGGGGGCACATGAGATAAGGATTGTCGAAAGAAAGGGAGTTCAGGATTCGATACAAGCACTGCAGGCTCAGTCATGGAAAAGGAATGGTAGTTCCAACAAATTCAAAGGCAAAGTCGACAAGACTCGAGGAAAGAAGTCTTGGTCGAACCCTCACAAGAATCAGGTCGAAGATAAAGCTTCTGAATCCTCGTAAAGAGGAGGAGGAAACTATCGAAAGGACAAAGAAGATAAGAAAGGTATGCAGTGTTATAACTGTGAAAAGTGGGGTCATTTGGCCAAACATTTTGGTACAGGAAAGACAATGGATCGAAAAAAGGCAAGGACGAAGGAGCGAACCTTGCACGCCAAGATTCAGATGATTCTGAAGGTGGTATGGTGGTTATGGCTGCAGTGGCAGATAACCATGTCGAATCCAATATCTGGTTCCTCGACTTAGGCTGCTCAAATCACATGACTGGTCGAAAGGAGTGGTTGGCAGATTTTGACGAGTTGAAGAAGAGTAAGATAAAACTTGTTGATAATAATTCGTTGCAAGCAAAAGGTACTGGCAACATAGTTTTTCAACTGAGTAATGGAGCGAAAGCTATGATTAGAGATGTGTTCTATGTACCTGGAATGAAGTGCAACATGTTAAGTGTTGGACAATTGGTCGAAAAAAGCTTCTCAGTTGTCATGAAAGATGGAGTTTTGAAATTGTTCGACACCCAGAACAATTTGGTCTTGAAATCTCCGTTGTCGAAGAACAGGAGGTTTAAGACTATGATCAGTTCGACTGAAGTAAAATGTCTAAAAAATGTTGTCGACCACAAGGATAGTTGGCTGTGGCATTTGAGGTTCGGGTATTTGAACTTTTGATCACTCAATCAGCTGATTACTCAAGATATGGTATCTGGTATTCCAAGTCTTGAGATGCCTGACAAACTCTGTGAAGGTTGTTTAGTCGGAAAGCAATTCAGAAATTCTTTCATTTTGACTATGCCAATGAGATCATCCTGCATACTCGAAGTTGTACATTCAGATGTATGTGGTTCGTTTGAAGAACATACCATTGGTGGAAACAGATATTTTCTTTCGTTTGTCGATGAGTTTAGTCGAAAGATGTGGATTTATGTGATCAAGAGAAAGGATGAAGTATTTGAAATCTTTAAGAGATTCAAGATGCTTGTCGAAAACCAGAGTGAGAAGAGGATCAAAGTTCTGCGAACCGATGGAGGTGGCGAATACACTTCGAAGATGTTTAAAAAATTCTATGCACGTTGATCATGAGGTAACTGCTCCTTATACTCCTCAACATAATGGAATTGCTGAAAGAAGAAACATAACCATATTGGATATGTCGAGATGTATGCTCAAGCAGAAGAATTTGCCAAAATCTTTATGGGGTGAAGCTCTTTCGACTGCAGTTTATATCCTTAACAGGTGCCCTACCAAGCAATTGAAGAACAAGGTTCCTGAAGAAGTGTGGAGTGGCAAACGACCATCAGTGAGCCATCTGAAGGTGTTTGGCTCTATATGTTACAAGCATGTTCCTGATGCAAGAAGAAGGAAGCTTGATGACAAGAGTGAACCTATAATTCTAGTAGGATATCATAAGACTGGTGCATACAGGCTATTCAATCCAATTAATGAGAAGATTATGTTGAGTCGAGATATTGTGATTGATGAAAATTCTGCCTAGGATTAGAATTCTAGTAATTCAATTAACAAGCCATTGATGAGCTCTGATTTCGACGAAGAAACTGATGAAGTCAAAGTTGAAGGAATTGCTGAGAATCCAGTCGAAGTCGAAGTAGAAGCAGTTCCTGACATTCCCGACACAGAGGTTGTGGCTGAAACAAGCCAAAGACCTCGGCGAAATAGAGTTCCTCCAACAAGACTTCATGATTATGAAGTGACTGGTGATGATGAAGTCACACCAGATAGAGAATTAGTTCATTTTGCTTTACTTGCAGGTGCTGAACCAATCAACCATAACAAAGCTTTAAAAATTCAACATTGGAAGTTAGCTATGGTCGAAGAGTTACAGGTAATCGAAAGAAACAACACATGGGAGTTAGTCAAATTACCAGAACATACAAAAGCTGTCGAAGTAAAGTGGGTGTTCAAGTTGAAACACAATGTTGATGGGTTGATAGCAAGACATAAAGCAAGATTAGTAGCTCGAGGGTTTCTTCAAAGAGAAGGACTTGACTACTCTGAAGTATATGCTCCAGTAGCAAGACTGGAGCCTTTCGACTAGTGGTAGCATTGGCATGTAACCAAGGTTGGTCGACATTTCACTTAGATGTGAAGTCAGCATTTCTGAATGGTCCGTTAGATGAAGAGGTCTATGTCACACAACCTGTAACACCCCCAATCTATACCCCCAAAACATCAAAACGATAATATCCAATTCAAAATTTCATCAGAGTATATTTAAAACATTCACGGCATAGACCGAGGGGTCATATCAATTGAAACAAAATACACACAAACCTGCTCATAAAGATATGCAACAATCAGGTAGCAATTAACAGAGGAACTTAGTTCCTACTACCCACAATTTAGGTGCAGAATGAAAGCGGAAAATCTGTACTGAAATCTCATATATATACATCATGAAAAGTTTTTCTGCCAAATACAATCATACATGTACAATCTCAAAAGAAACATATACATATACACACAAATCACCAACGGTCTCCCTAACTACCCGGTGCCACATATCAGAGCCAACCGACAAAAGAATGAAGACCTAAGCTTCACAAAAGGACCTCTAGCAATCTAATCTGCAATGCCTCATAGAGCATTATAAAATAGCAGAAGGGTGAGAAACACAATCATAATATAATTGCATATAATTATATATTAACACAACATTACACACGTAAAATATTCTCACCATAACGTACAACAGAATCCAAATACAACACAACATAATACATATCTCAATTCATCAATTCCAATCATAATTCCACACGAAATCAATCCATTCATGAATTATGCAAATGCACAGAGACCGACACAACGACTCTATGCAATGCATATGCGGTAGCATCCATCCATCAATCTCATCACTAGTTCACTCAGGAACTCTGCTGGAATCATCGCTCGTTACATCATTGTAACTCCCCGTCAGGCATACGATGTTCCCCGTCGCTCACACCCCACACGGGCACACGACATTTATGGATCGCTCACACCCCACACGGGCACACGACCCGATCGCTCACACCCCACACAGGCACACGATGTTATAGAGGATTCCCTCTGGAACCAAACCGTTGCTCACACCCCACATGGGCACACGACATTACAAGAATGCATATCATGATGCTTGGCATACAAAGACTCATGACATTCAAATGCACACATATATGCAATCATCTCACTCAACATTAATCATGCTTTGCAATTCAAGCCCAAAACAATGCATTTATTTTCCATACGGCCACAAACCATCATCACACCATCTAAACACATGCATTTACACTATACAGCAGCACACAAGTCATACCATATCCATATCAACAACACATTGCACGATACACATTAATTACACACAATAATAACGACAAAAGTCGACAAAACGACACTATTCCAAATTCCCGACATAATTAAATGGGCCAACGATTTTAAAACCATCATCATAAGAAAGTTCAGTTCAATAGCTATCCAACGATACCAAGAATGTTAAAAACGGATAAACGGAACACAAGTTACGGACTAAACAAGAAAAGACATCGCGAAAAAAACCACATTTTGCAATTCTCCTGGCCATACGCGTATTGCCCTGCTCCCTCGCCCATTCCATACGTGTATTGCCCAAGGTCATACGCGTATGGGCAGAGACCCATTTTTCCCAAAATTCCCATTGAAATTCTAATACGCGTAGTGCCTTGCTTCATACGCGTATTGCCCTCAACCTTACGCGTACCATTACGTAAATGGGCAGATGGCCAAGAAAATGAAGCTCCATACGCGTATTTCTCATATTTCTTCAATGTCATACGCGTATTGCCTTGACCAATACGCGTATTGCCTTGAGTGATACGCGTATGGGCAGTGGAAAAACCAGAATTTTCTGTAGAATTTTTTCTGCGTTTTCAACCCAAAATCAATCCAATTTTCACCTATACACCAGAAAAATTACCAATGCAATGCCTAACAACATGTATCTAACATGTATCAACAATAAGGGACCTGAAAACATGATTTACGACACAATTTAATCGAATTGTAACAATTTCCACATATTATAGTTTTTCACTCTATATACAATTTCAATCCAATATCAACCAAAAACATACATACATAATCATACACAAGTATATGAAAATCAAGTTTCGCACCCTTACCCGATTTAATCGTGTTTAGAAAGTCGGTTGTTTTGATTTCTTCTTTTCCAAGTTTTTCTCTCTTTCTCCTTTCTTTCTCTTTTCTTCCCTTTTTCCTTCTTCTCTTTTTCTTTCTCTCTATTTTTCTCTCTTTCTATTTTCTATTTTACTAACTTAAGGAAAATAAGGTGAAATGCCTAAAATACCCCTACACTCAAATATCTCGCAAACGTTCCCAAAACGCGATAAAATATCACAACATTGAAAAAATAACATATTTCCAAATAAAAGTCGAAAATAAAATAAAATAATAATAAAATAATCAAAACGACTCGATTAAATAAAACGGACAAAACTGGGGCGTTACAACTCTCCCCCACTTAGAAATTTTCGTCCTCGAAAATATACCTGAGACGAACAACTCTAGATACGACTCCCGCATCCGACTTTCCAAATCCCAAGTCAAATTGCCCTCAACAGCGCCTCCCCACGCTACCTTCACAAGTGCAATATCCTTGCCCCTTAACCGCTTCAACTCGCGATCCAAAATCCTCACTGGTAATGCCTCAATCGTAAGGCTTTCCCTTACCTCAACCTCATCCATCGGAATCACATGCGACGGATCCAGAACATACTTCCGAAGTTATGAAACATGGAACACATCATGCAAATTCGACAGACTCGGCGGCAACGCCACCCTATAAGCCACCGCACCCACTCTCGCGGATATCTGGTAAGGACCAATAAACCGAGAAGTAAGTTTCTTCAATTTCAATGCACGACCAACACCCGTTACCGGTGTAACTCTCAAAAATACATGATCGCCCTCTTGAAACTCAAGATCTTTCCTTATACGATCATGATAACTCTTTTGCCTACTCTGAGAAGCCTTCATTTTCTCACGGATAAGCTTCACCTTGTCTGTAGTCTGTTGAATCAACTCGGGTCCAACCACCGTCCTCTCACCAGATTCATGCCAACACAACGGTGTTCGACATCTTCGTCCATACAGTGCTTCAAACGGTGCCATTCCAATACTCGAATGGAAACTATTATTGTACGTGAATTCCACCAATGCAAGATAACTATCCCACACACCACCTTGTTCAAGAACACACGCTCTCAACAAATCTTCCAACGACTGAATCGTCCTCTCGGTCTGTCCATCCGTTTGAGGATGATAAGCCGAACTCAATCTCAAAACACCGTTATCATCCACTTTAAAGTCCTCATTTTCACTTTTATCCCCAACCGTCATCATATCCACAAATTTCACGTCCATCTTCTGTTTCTCGCTTACGGTCAACAGAAAATCATTATTAACCTTTAACATTCCAAGCCTTACGCTATCCGACGCCACTTCACATACCAAACTCAAATCTCTAAACGATTCCAAAAGTTCCCACTCCTTAACCATCAAAACCGACATATGCAATGATTTCCGGCTCAACGCATCGGCTACCACATTAGCTTTACCAGGATGGTAATTCAAGCCAAAGTCGCAGTCCTTCAAGAATTCCAACCATCTACGTTGCCTCATATTCAACTCTTTCTGATCAAACAAGTATTTCAAACTTTTATGATCACTAAAAACTTCTAATCTTGCACCATAGAGATAATGCCTCCAAATTTTCAACACAAAGACCACAGCCGCTAATTCAAGATCATGAGTAGGGTAATTTTTCTCATGAATCCTCAATTGCCTCGAAGCATAAGCCACGACCTTACCTTCTTGCATTAGCACCCCACCTAGCCCAATCAAAGACGCATCACAATACACTACAAATGGTTCAGTAGGATTCGGCAAAATCAAAATCGGAGTTGTCGTCAATCTTCTCTTCAGCTCATTAAAACTTTCCTCGCACCGAATATCCCAAATGAACGCTTGCCATTTATAAGTCAACTGGGTCAAAGGAAGTGCTAGCTTAGAAAAACCTTTAATGAACCTTCGATAATATCCGGCCAAACCCAAAAAGCTTCGAATTTCAGTAACAGATCTCGGAGCCTCCCATTGTAGGACTGCTTCTACTTTAGACGGATCCACAGAAATACCATTACCTGAAATCACGTGCCCAAGAAAACTCACCTCCGACAACCAGAAATCACACTTGGACAATTTGGCAAAAAGCTTTCTTTCTTTCAAAACCTGCAAAACAATGCGCAAATGCTCTGCGTGCTCCTCCCGAGACTTAGAATAAATTAAGATATCATCAATAAACACAACCACAAAATGATCCAAATGCTCGTGGAAAATATGATTCATGTACTCCATAAACACACCTGGCGCATTAGAAACCCCGAACGGCATCACAGAATATTCATAATGACTGTAACGTGTCCTAAAAGCCGTCGTCTGAATATCCTCCTCTTTCACCCTAATCTGATGATACCCTGACCTCAAGTCAATTTTACTAAACACACAAGCACCAACCAACAGGTCCATCAAATCATTAATTCTCGGAAGAGGATACTTATTCTTAATCGTCACCTTATTCAACTGGCGATAATCAATACACAATCACATACTTCCATCTTTCTTTTTCACCAATAAAACTAGAGCACCCCGAGGAGAAACACTTGGCCTCACAAACCTCTTTTCCAATAATTCATTCAACTGCTTATTTAACTCAACCAACTCAGATGCCGACATACGATAAGGTGCCATAGAAACAGATCTAGTACCAGGAACTAGATCTATAGAAAACTCCACCTCTCTCTCTGGAGGCAAGTCTGAAATATCCTCAGGAAACACTTCCGAAAAATCACACACAACAGGAAACACATCAAGTGAAACTTGACTATCCATAGTCAACGATGCAAACAACCCAAACAACTGAGCTTCATCCGCCAAAAGTTTCTTCAACAATTTGGTAGATAAGAAACTCAAGTCTTCGTCTTCCTCAAGAGAAGGAAATCTTACCAGCTTATGATAACAATCAATATGAACCCTATTGAACTGCAACCAATTCATTCCCAGAACCACATCTAAACCCTCCAATGGCAAACACACCAAATCCATCTCAAAATCTTTCCCATAAATGGTCAAAGGACAACTTAAACAAACCAAAGAAGTAGTTACTGACCCCATTGCTGGAGTATCAATAACCATTTCACCACCCATCAAAGACAACACAAGATTCAAATGCTTCGCGCACTCAGACGAAATAAACGAATAAGTCGCTCCAGTATCAATAATAGCAACTAAAGGAGTACTATTAATAAAACTAGTACCTCTAATCAGACGATCTGCACTTGAAGTCTGAGTCCCTGCTAAGGCAAATACTTTCCCACTCACTATGCTTGCTTTGTTTTCGGACACTTTGTACTAATATGACCCGGTTCCCCACAATTGTAGCATTTCACCACATTCTTCCTGGCACAATCAGCAACAACATGTCCAAAACCGCCACAATTAGCACACTTCCTCAAATCCTTCCTACATTCGAACTGACGATGCCCCACTTCACCACATTTGTAACATTTCAAAGAATTAGACATACCTCCTCCACTTGGCCTTCTCTCATAATTCCCCCTTTGTTTACCTTTATCCGCTAGTGTCACATAAGGACCACCCCGAAACTGTTGCTTCTCTTTCCTCTCGCTCACACTCTTATAGTGAGTAGAACGAGCCTTACTATCCTCTTCATAAATCCTACAACATTCCACCAAATTAGAAAACCTCCTAATCCGTTGATAACCGATTGCCTGTTTAATCTCAGGACGCAACCCGTTCTCAAACTTTACACACTTAAAAAATTCTACAGTCGCTTCGGCATAATGTGGATAAAACTACACAAGCTCCATAAACTTAGCAGTATAATCAACAACAGACATATTACCTTGTTTTAATTCCAAGAACTCAATTTCCTTCTTTCCTCTTACATCTTTGGGAAAATACTTCCTCAGAAACTCAATACTAAACACAGACCAAGTGATCTCTTCCTCTGCAGCTTCCAACACATGACGTGTACTAACCAACCAATCATCAGCTTCTTCCAGTAACATGTGAGTACCCAGTCTCACCTTCTGATCCTCAGCACAATCCATCACTCGAAAGATTCTTTCAATCTCTTTCAGCCATATCTGAGCACCATCAGGATCGTATCTTCCTTTGAAGACAGGCGGTTTGTTCTTCCTGAACTCATCATTACCTGCAGCATTAGGTGCACCCTGCACAGCCCGAGCCATAGCTTGTATAGCAGCAGCCAAAGCAGCGTCATTCCTACCAGCCATATTCTGTTCATTTCCAATAACAGCAAATATGGTTAAACAAACAGCTCATCCAAACACCAAGACTGGCAAGGACTAACACAAACTGACACGGACTGGCTCTGATACCACTTAATGTAACACCCCCAATCTATACCCCCAAAACATCAAAACGATAATATCCAATTCAAAATTTCATCAGAGTATATTTAAAACATTCACGGCATAGACCGAGGGGTCACATCAATTGAAACAAAATACACACAAACCTGCTCATAAAGATATGCAATAATCAGGTAGCAATTAACAGAGGAACTTAGTTCCAACTACCCACAATTCAGGTACAGAATGAAAGCGGAAAATATGTACTGAAATCTCATATATATACATCATGAAAAGTTTGTCTGCCAAATACAATCATACATGTACAATCTCAAAAGAAACATATACATATACACATAAATCACCAACGGTCTCCCTAACTACCCGGTGCCACATATCAGAGCCGACCGACAAAAGAATGAAGACCTAAGCTTCACAAAAGGACCTCCAGCAATCTAATCTGCAATGCCTCATAGAGCATTATAAAATAGCAGAAGGGTGAGAAACACAATCATAATATAATTGCATATAATTATATAATAACACAACATTACACACGTAAAATATTCTCACCACAACGTACAACAGAATCCAAATACAACACAACACAATACATATCTCAATTCATCAATTCCAATCATAATTCCACACGAAATCAATCCATCCATGAATTATGCAAATGCACAGAGACCGACACAACGACTCTATGCAATGCATATGCGGTACCATCCATCCATCAATCTCATCACTAGTTCACTCAGGAACTCTGCTGGAATCATCGCTCGTTACATCACTGTAACTCCCCGTCGGGCATACGATGTTCCCCGTCGCTCACACCCCACACGGGAACACGACGTTTATGGATCACTCACACCCCACACGGGCACACGACCCGATCGCTCACACCCCACACGGGCACACGATGTTATAGCGGATTCCCTCTGGAACCAAACCGTCGCTCACACCCCACATGGGCACACGATATTACAAGAATTCATATCATGATGCTTGGCATACAATGACTCATGACATTCAAATGCACGCATATATGCAATCATCTCACTCAACATTAATCATGCTTTGCAATTCAAGCCCAAAACAATGCATTTATTTTCCATACGGCCACAAACCATCATCACACCATCTAAACACATGCATTTACACCATACAACAGCACACAAGTCATACCATATCCATATCAACAGCACATTGCACGATACACATCAATTACACACATAATTAAATCGGCCAACGATTTTAAATTCCTGACATAATTAAATCGGCCAACGATTTTAAAACCATCATCATAAGAAAGTTCAGTTCAATAGCTATCCAACGATACCAAGAATGTTAAAAACGGATAAACGGAACACAAGTTACGGACTAAACAAGAAAAGACATCGCGAAAAAAAACCACATTTTGCAATTCTCCTGGCCATACGCGTATTGCCCTGAGCCATACGCGTATTGCCCTGCTCCCTCGCCCATTCCATACGCGTATTGCCCAAGGTCATACGCATATGGCCAGAGACCCATTTTTCCCAAAATTCCCATTGAAATTCTAATACGTGTAGTGCCTTACTTCATACGCGTATTGCCCTCAACCTTACGCGTACCATTACGCAAATGGGCAGATGGCCGAGAAAATGAAGCTCCATACGCATATTGCTCATATTTCTTCAATGCCATACGCGTATTGCCTTTACCAATACGCGTATTGCCTTGAGTGATACGCGTATGGGCAGTGGAAAAACCAGAATTTTCTGCAGAATTTTTTCTGCGTTTTCAACCCAAAATCAATCCAATTTTCACCTATACACCAGAAAAATTACCAATACAATGCCTAACAACATGTATCTAACATGTATCAACAATAAGGGACCTGAAAACATGATTTATGACACAATTTAATCGAATTGTAACAATTTCCACATATTATAGTTTTTCACTCTATATACAATTTCAATCCAATATCAACCAAAAACATACATACAAAATCATACACAAGTATATGATAATCAAGTTTCGCACCCTTACCCGATTTAATCGTGTTTAGAAAGTCGGTTGTTTCGATTTCTTCTTTTCCAAGTTTTTCTCTCTTTCTCCTTTCTTTCTCTTTTCTTCCCTTTTTCCTTCTTCTCTTTTTCTTTCTCTCTATTTTTCTCTCTTTCTATTTTCTATTTTACTAACTTAAGGAAAATAAGGTGAAATGCCCAAAATACCCCTACACTCAAATATCTCGCAAACGTTCCCAAAACGCGATAAAATATCACAACATTGAAAAAATAACATATTTCCAAATAAAAGTCAAAAATAAAATAATATAATAATAAAATAATCAAAACGACTCGATTAAATAAAACTGACAAAATTGGGGCGTTACACAACCTCCTGGGTTTGTGATTCAGGAGGAAGCGAGTAAAGTATATAAGTTGCACAAAGCGTTCAATGGCCTCAAGCAGGAACCTAGGGCATGGAACAAGAAGATCGACTCATACTTAGTCGAATTGGGATTTGTCAAATGCAAGTCTGAGTATGGTGTCTATGTTCAGGTTGTAGCACAAGATATAACAATCATCTGCTTATATGTCGATAACTTGTTGGTAACTGGAAATAGCTTGGAGAACTTGTCAAAGTTCAAAGAGCTTATATGATGAAGGAATTTGAAATGTCGGATCTGGGAAAATTGTCTTATTTCCTAGGCATGGAATTTCAAATGTTGAAGCAAGGTATGGTGCTACATCAAAGGAAGTATGTCAAAGAGATACTCAAGAGATTCAGAATGGATGATTCGAATCCTGCATTCTCACCTGTCGAACCAAACTTGAAGTTGGAGAAGCATGGAGAGGAAGACAAAGTTGATGTAACTTTGTTCAAACAAATAGTTGGATCTTTGAGATATGTGTGCATGAGTCGACCTGATATAGGTTTCATAGTCGGATTAGTGAGCAGATTCATGGGTGAACCAAGAGTGTCACACATGAAAGCTGCAAGAAGAATTCAGAGATACTTCAAAGGAATAACAGATTTTGGAATTCTATTTTGACGAGATTATGAAGGCAAAGGAGCAATAGTTAATTGCCTTTCAGATGCTGATTGGTGTGGAGATAAGGAAGATCGAAGAAGTACAACTGGCTATTTCTTTCAAGTATTTGGTGCCCCAATCTCATGGTGTTCGAAGAAGCAACCTGTGGTGGCATTGTCATCATGTGAAGCAGAATATATAGCAGGATCCTATGCTGCATGTCAAGCAATTTGGATCCGATCAGTACTTGAAGAAATAGAGGTCAAAGTGAAGAAACCTCTTGTGTTGCAAATCGACAACAAGTCAGCCATAAATCTGGTGAAGAATCCAGTTCTACATGGAAGGAGTAAGCATATCGAAGCCAGATTTCACTTCTTGAGGGAAAA
Source organism: Lathyrus tuberosus (assembly GCA_022829125.1). Lineage (NCBI taxonomy): Eukaryota > Viridiplantae > Streptophyta > Magnoliopsida > Fabales > Fabaceae > Lathyrus > Lathyrus tuberosus. Next base: position 3,831,716 of record JALAZF010000536.1, read on the forward strand.
GGTAAATCGAGGTAAACTTGAAGTTAGGCATTGCTCAAGTGAAGCACAGTTGGCCGACATTTTCACCAAAGGATTGAAGATCGACAGATTCCTAAATTTGAGAAAGAAATTAGGAATAGTTTAGATCGACTATGACTAGCGTAGGCTCGACAACTTGGATTATGGGGGTGTGTTGAAATATTAGATTAGATTTGATTAGATTTAATATTTAAATATAATTCAAGTTGTGTTAGCACAAGCCCAATTAGGGTTGTATATAAATAGTCCTAGTTTGTATCATTATTTGCACAATTCAATAATACAAATCCTTATTTCCTTATTCTCTCTCTATTATCTCCTCACTAAAAGTGCCTCACGAACTAACACTTACATCGGTAACAACCAGATTTTTAGTAAGAAATATTAAATAGGATTTTTCCCGTTTTGACGGATAAGAGATGTTAAATTGGATTTTTAAAGTTGAGCAATTCTTCAACTACCATGCTACACCAGGATTATCACAATCTCACCATCGCGGTGGTGCAAATGGAGAAATATATTGTTACATGGTTTCAAATGATGCAATGAAGCAATGCATGCAGCAAAACAACACGTTTCATTCATGGGGCACGTTGACTCGAGCCTTAGAAATAGAATTTGAGCCTCTCCTTATGAATCTCCTAGACCAGCCTTGTTTAATTTTACTTAATCCATCTTCGTATCTCAGTAATACACCTCTTTCACACCTCTTGCCAATTGTGTTCAAAGCCTTAACACTAATCAGATTGTTTTATGGTAAATTCTTAAGTATCCATGAATCTAAGATGGATATAGGTACTTTAGTGTAAATTGCAATAAAATTTTATTTTATTTTAAAATAAAATAAAATTAAAAAATGATGTGACATTGAATCATAGTGTTCGATTGGTACTCAATTAAATTGAAAGGTACATGAGTGTTCACATTTTTTAGTGGCCTCAAAACAAATATTCAATGCAGAGGTTTTATCGTACCACCTCTCGGGTTACTCCTGGCATCCCTATATTAGTAGTGTTTTTATCTTAATACCCTTTGCAAATTTTATGTTTTTATAGAAAAAAATTATGTTATCGGATTTTCGGAAATTTTCGAAGGTTTTACCAGATTTTTATGGGATTACACGATTTATTTACTTGATTTTTTTAGACCGAGTATGTTTTTACATGATTTTTTAAAACAAGTGTAAAATGCATACTTTTTACACCAAAACAGGTATGAAATCATATAATTTTCTAGAAATCTATGATTTTATACTGGATATGTGAAAATTAGCGGGATACCCGTGCCTTCGCACGAGTACCTGTTGGTGACACGCATTTGTGTACATTTAAAAATTTGTCAAAAAATAGGATTAAAAAATAGTAAATATAAAAAATATAATTTATATTTAAAAAAATAGAATCAATATTCGCGGACACCGGTTGATATTTTTTTATAAAAATATTTTTGTAATAATATAGTTTTAAAAGAATATCAAATAATAACATAGTATTTATAAATATTAATTTAATTGTATAAATAAATATTAGTAACATTAATAAATACATTTTGTCCGTGTTTGGATTCATACATTACTTTAAATATATTTACCTTTATTTTCTTTAATTGTATCATAATTGTAATAACCCGTGCGTTCGCACGGATTATGGTATGGGTATCCGTGCGTTCGTACGGGTACTGATGAATTATGCATAATTGTTTTCAAAATGTAATAAGAATGAATTTTGTTTTTACATTTATAAAAATATTTTGATGAATAAAAAACTTGTTCCCAAGAATAAAAGTATTTAGATCATCCATACACTTTTTTTCATATATAAAAGGCTTAATGCATGCTTTGGTCCCTTAACTTAATTTCAGTTTTCAGTTTGGTACCTTATTTAATAAACGTTAGTGTAAGATTCTTTAATTGTGATTCCGTTAACGAACGTGGTCCATTCTGTTAAAATGTGAGTTTTCCGTTAGTTTTTGATAGGGTGGCATTCTAGCTGGCTTTTACAAGGTGACATGGAATAAACCTTTGACATTCTGATTAAAAAAACTCTTTAATTTTAAACATTTCAGATTTCTCATTTTTTTTCATTTCATTTGAGTTCACTCTATTGTGTGTTCATCATTCTAAACCTGAAACCTTACCGAAACAACAACTGCAACCATCGTCTTCTTCGTTCGTCTGGCTATCATCTTCGTTCATTTTTGTTCGTCAAGGTATTGGTAATCATATGATTTTGTTCATCCAAGTTCATCTTCAGTTTAGTTTCATTCGTTCTTGTTCTTCTCCCTTTTAGGGTTTGTGGATTATTTGATACGGCGTGAAATATGAACAAGTTCAAGCATCACCTTTTGAGGTACGACTGATGCAAACTTTATATTTTTATCCTTCGTTACTTTTAGTTCTTAGTTAGGTTTTTCATCTGCTTAGTTAGGGTTTTTCTTCTGCTTTATCTAGGTCATGGAGAGTCTTTTTAGATGTGTTGTTCATCATAGGGGTGAGTTTTCTGAGTTAACGAAAGTAGGTTACAATGGCTTAGAGGAAATGTGGGATGTGGACCCTGATTTTTGGAGTTACTTCGAAGTGTTAGGTGGTTTAAAGGAGTTAGGTTATCCAAGTATAGAGAGTCTATGGTATTATGATGAAATGGAGTATAATAGCATGATTGAGTTAAAAGATGATAATGGAAGTAGGAGGATGCATACTATTGCTGTGTTGAGTGGAGAAGTACATTTATATGTTATACATCCTATCCTACAACCTGAGGTAATTGAGGAACCAATACTTTCACTTGAGTTTAGTGCTGAAATAGGAGACAAGACTGAGTTAAGTGAGAATATTATTGGGGGTCCCACTTGTGTTGAGAATGTAGGAGACAACTCTGAAAAATGCAAAACTAATTTTGAGAGGGTTATTGGTGGGACCACAGATGTTCAACAAGGCGTGGAATCTGGAGACAAGGGGACCACAACTTTTGGAAATGATGTGGAAGTTGGGGACAAGGGGATCACTGACATTGAGCTTGATGAGGGGACAAATGTAGTTGAACAAGGTGAGGAGGCCAATGAAATTGAACATGGTGAGGGGGCAACAAAAATTGAACATGGTGAAGAGGTCAATGTAGTTGAAAAAGGTGAGGGATTGAACTGCAACAATGATGGAGAAGAGGGACTGAACTGCCGAAATGAAGAGGGACTGAACTGCCAAAATGAAGAAGAAGAGGGACTGAACTGCCAAAATGAAGGAGAAGAGGGACTGAACTGCAGTTATGATAGTGCATTGGAGATAAACTTTGAAGACTTTGATGATGATGTGGTTATGAATGAGGAGACACCAAAAAGTGAGCATGTAGTGTCTGAAGATGAGGTGGTTGAAGGAAAAGGGAAGGGTAAACCAAAGGGTAAAGGCAAGGGTAAAGGCAAGGGTAAACCCAAGGGTAAAGGGAAGGGTAAACCAAAGGGTAAAGGAAAGGGAAAAGTTGGAATACCATGTAAGAAGGTTAATGTTTGTGAAGCTTCTGGTGAGAAAAGTCTTTTGGATGAAAGTGATGCAGAGGAAGAACAACCAACTGTAAATTTGAAGGGTTTGAGTGACATAGAGAATGAGAATATTGAGGATGGGTTTGAAGAGTATTTTAGTGAGGATGAATGTGTTGGAAAGGCAGATTGGCAAACATTCAAACTTCCTAAAAAGATGGATGACTATAAGTGGGAATTGGGGACATACTTTGCTTCTAAGCAAGACTTCAAGGATGGTATTAGAACATATGCCATACATAATGGTAGGAACATGAAGTTCAAGAAAAATTACAAGAAAAGGATAAGAGTGATATGTAAAAAAGGTTGTCCATGGGAGGCATATTGTGCAAAAATTCAGGATAAAGATACTTGGCAGCTTAGGAAGATTGTTGATAAACACACATGTAGTAGAGATTACAAGGTGAATTTTCTCACATCCAAGTGGCTTAGCACTAAGATACAAAACAATATGAGGGAGAATCCTAGTTTAAAGCTTAGTGACATCATGGAGAAAACCCAACAGAAATGGAATGTGGGGATCAACAAAACTCTTGAATACAGGGCAAAGACCATGGCAATTGATATTGTAGATGGATCTTTTAGGGAGCAGTACAAGAGAATCCATGACTATGTACATGAACTTCTTAGGTCCAATCCTGGATCAACTGTTAAAGTGACAAGTTAGCCATACCAAGGTGGAGAAGAAAGCATTGAAACTCCTGAAACTCAATTGATCCCTCATTTTCAAAGAATGTACATCTGTTTCAAGGCATGCAAGGACAGTTTTTTCAAGTGCAGCCCTATAACAGGATTGGATGGCTGCTTCTTGAAAGGTTACTATGGTGGTCAGATTCCTGCTGCAATTGGAAGGGATCCAAATGACCAGATGATGCCAATTGCATTTGCTGTTGTAGAGGGAGAAACCAAAGATTCATGGAGTTGGTTTCTTGATTTGCTTATACATGATCTTGGAGGTACAAGGTTGTGCAAAAGTTACACATTCATAAGTGACCAACAAAAGGTACTTAGTCAATTAATTTCTTTAATTTATTGTTCACATACATAACTTACATTTTCATAAGGTGACTAATGCATACTCATATATAGGGACTATTGCCTGCTCTAGATGAACTACTGCCACAAGTGGACCAAAGATTTTGTGTCAGGTATACTTCTGCTATATACTTATATCTTTCTTATAATGCATACTTATGTCTTTCTGTGGGTAACTCATACACACTTATGTCTTTCTGTTGGTACACATTAATAAGGTAACTAATACACACTTATATATTTCTGTTGGTCTGTGAATGAAGGCATCTATACAGCAATTTTAGGAAGAAATTCCCAGGAGTTAAACTCAAGGAATTAATGTGGAAAGCTGCAACAACCACTTATACAAATGCTTTTGAAAAAGCAATGTTGGAAATGAAAGTTGTTAATGTAGAGGCATTCAAGCACTTAATAAAGTTACTTGCTAGGTTTTGGATCAAGGCTTTCTTCAAAACAAACCCTTTGTGTGATACCCTAGTAAACAACATGTCAGAGGCCTTACTTTGGGAGAAAAAGGGTTATGTTGAGTTGCAACCACCACCAATCAAAGGACAACCAGGAAGGCCAAAGAAGAAGAGGACTAGAGATGCTTCAGAGAGCATAAGGGATGACACTTAGCTAAAGAGGGCAAACTTTGGCATCAAGTGCAGTAGATGCCACATGATAGGGCACAACATGGCAACCTACAAACATCCAGGTCCAAGTCAGACAACTCAACCTAAACCAAGTCAGTCTGGTCCAAGTCAGCCTGCAGCATCTCAGCTGAAGCAACTCTTCCTGCAACAACTCAGTCTGCAACAAGTGTCCCTAAAGCAATTCAAACAGCATCAACTCAACCTGAAGCAACTTGATCCACTTTTCATCTTTCATGTTTCTGTAACTCAGTGTCATATGAACACTTTATTTAGGCTTTTGTGAAAACCTTATTTATGCATTGTTGTATTGATGGCTAAGAACAAATTCACTGCTGTACCACTTAACTTTTGTATCAGTGCTCTCTTTTTGTATCAGTGCTAAGAACAAATGCTTTTTGTAGCAGTGTCAAGAACATATGCTTTAATGCTTTTGTTATACCAATATCTATCTCATTTTGTCAACATATTATTTACATGTTTCAGCAATATTTTATCTACATGATATTGATTCAGTAATACTTTATCAAGATGTTCTAAACAATTTTGATTCAGCAATATCAATACAAGACCTTATCAAATTCAACCCATTTGATACCATTACATACCACTACATAACACAATTGCTTAAACATTTGATAACAATACTTCATCACTAAACAAATTTCATTAATAACACATTCTTACATTCATAACTTAATCACATTATTACATTTGCCAACAAAGCTATTTCAAATAGCTTGTTATAAAAACTATGTTAAACCCTAAACTAATAATGCAAAAAAAAAATTGCATTCTTCAACATCCCTCTTGTGCTCAAAACCTCTTTCTTCAACTTGACTATCTTCTTCCTTTGCCTTTCAATCTTCAAATCCCTTCCATCAACAACTTCATCTCCTACCCACTTGAAAAAATTGTATCCCTTCTCCACTTTATTTCTGTAATTTCTACAACCCCAAAACTTTTTCCCAACATTAAAACTATTCAAATCCGTAGCAGTACGCATCACACACTCTTCTTCACACCAACACTCCATCTTTTTCTTTCTTATCACAGCAGATCCAAATAACCCATAACTTTTCGATTTGTTGCTGGAGTATATTGACATTTTCACTTATGAATGAAAGAGGATGAAGAATGAAGAAGGAGGAAGATTATGAATAGTATCGTGACAATAATGAAGGAAGGAGGAAGAATGAAGAACCCTAAACATTCATCATGCTTATCGTTTATAAAATGCTAATTGCTGACTCACAAAGGAACTTAAATCCTTGTTGGCATGCCACCTCATCATACTTAACGTTTTTACAACAAAACTAACAGAATGAATCAAGTTGTTTAATGGAACGATTCTTGAGGGACTACATCGTAACGTTTAATACATAAGGGACCAAACTGAAAACTGAAATTAAGTTAAAGGACTTCAGGACTAAATAAGCCTATATAAAAATAAAGTTCAATCTAAAATATTTAAATTTTTCCCGTGTAGAAAATTTTTTGTCTCATATGATTTACTATATTATCAATGATTTCATTTTCCCCGTTTTAGTAATTCAATTTTTCTCGTAGATAGTTCACGAATAGATAGTATAAAATACTACAAAGTTTCAATAACGAAAATGCATGGAAAACAAATGAAAACTAAATGGTGGAAACGTGAAAAATACACATTATTATAACAATAAATTTTTAAATTGCAGATAATATTATTGAATAAATAATGTTTAAATCACGCTAATAATATATTTGATAATTGAGTAAATAATTTACATTTGTGTATTACTCCATTAACGATATAGTACATGGATTGTTTAAAAAACTCTATAAAGAAAAAATTAAAATAATTGTTACAATCAGTCAGTATCATTGAAACATGTTGGGTAGAGTGTAAGATTAGAAAATTCAAAAACTAATAAATGAAAAGAGATGATAAGATAGATGGTAGGCATCATAACTTGATATAGGGTAGAGTGTTAGATAGTGTTGTAATGATTATTGTGATGCTAGGCATCATAACATGATATAGGCATCCAGAAGTAATTTAATGTATTACATCAAAGTTTACTTTCCCTTCTTGGCAATTTTTTTCTTTTTGGATTTTTGGGATGCTGCTCCACTCTCCTTTAAACATCAAAAGGAATTCAGTGATAAATACCTAAAAAAAAGACTATAAAACAACATTAAAATAATTTGCAAGTGAATGTATGTACCTTATGATAATTTCTATAAACATTCCGACCTTTGGACTCCTTCCCACTTTTGTTAACATAAACCTTCAATATAAAAGATAAAAATTCAGTTTTGATTAATTGATACAATATGCTATAATGTGTTTTTGATAACTTAGAGAAAGCCCAAGACAAATTGTAGGGAGAATTGCAAGAATGACTATAAGGTAAGAGAATGTTGAAGTGTAGTTCGTTGCTAGAAGATAAAAGGAGTTGCAGAATAAATTTCCATATTCTGAATCAATTAAAAACCATCACCTTCACACGGGTACTCGTCAGTGACGCGCATTTGTCTACATTTATAAATTTGAAGAAAAAAAGGATTAATAAAAATTAGTAAATATAAAAAATATAATTTATATTTTTAAAAAAATAGAATCAATACCCGCGGACATCGGTTGGTATTTTTTATAAAAATATTTTTGTAATAATTTTGTTTAAAAAAAATATCAAATAATAACATAGTATTTGTAAATATTAATTTAATTGTATAAATAAATATTAGTAACATTAATAAATACATTTTTTGTCCGTCTTTGGATTCATACGTTTTTTTTTAAATATATTTACCTTTATATTATGCACAATTCTTTTCAAAATGTAATAAGAATGAATTTTGTTTAGACATTATTTATAAAAATATTTTGATGAATAAAAAACTTGTTCCCAAGAATAAAAGTATTTGGATCATCCATACATTTTTTCATATATAAAAATAAACTTCAATCTAAAGTATTTAAAATTTTCCCGTGTATAAAAATATTTGTCTCATATGCTGTACTATATTATCAATGACTTCATTTTTCCGTTTCAATAATTCAGTTTTTCCCGTAGATATATATTTTCTCTTACAATCTCCTAATTTATGTAAGTATTATTAAAAATATCTCTTTTGTGAGATATCCATAAAGATCATAATTAAGTAATAAAATTTTAAATAATTAAAGATTTTTGAAAATAAATTTGAAATTTGAAGTATTGATATTTGACTAATTTCTAGAATAAAATGTTAAATTTATCAATATTTTTCATAAATATTTAATACATAATAAAATGTATTTAATGATATTTATACAATGGATATGAACGATACATTTAAAAAAAAAGGATTAATAGTCATTTACCCCCTGCAATATTGGCAAGTTTTGATTTACCCACCTTTAAAAAAAATAATTTTGGATTACCCCCTGATATTTTGGGTACCTCTAAGCGTGTAAAAACCAGGGGTAAATAAAAAAAATATTTTACAGAGGGTAATTTTTCTACCTATGGGGCAAAAGACTTAGAATTTTAAAATTTCAGTGGGGTAATCCAAAATTATTTTTTTAAAGGGGGGTAAATCAAAAGTCGTCTATATTGTAGGGGGTAAATGACTATTAACCCAAAAATAAATAAAAACTTTAGTTTAATCCATTTTAAAAAAAATAATCTAACTCAAAAGTCAATTATACATCTTTAAAATTATTTTGATTATTTTAAAATAAAAATTAAATATATATTTATCAGCATGACAACTGTAATACCCCATATTATCTAATTGCTCAATTGGATATCAGATGAGATCAGATGAGCATCTTTGTGCTCTATCCTTGGTACATTGGATTAATGGAATCCTCTAAGTACTTTAAGTATTATCAATTGGGATCAATAGAGCAGCTATTGAACTCTGAAGAGATCAATTTATTATTAGTTCGAGAGAGACTTTTATGATAACCCTAATAATTGATCAATTGGTCGAGATGACAAAATATTAATTGGAGATATATTACTCTATTGGATTATATTATATATATATATATAGTTGGAAAGAGAAAGAAAAAGAGAAAATGAGAAGTAGTAAAGAAGAAGAAGAAGAAGAAGAAGAAGGAAAGAAGAGAAGAAAGAAAATGGAGAAGATGAAGAAGAGAAACCCATGGATCATCAGCATCTTCTTCAAACTCCTCTTTGTGTATCAGGTGGGTTCTAGTTAGACACTCTAAGTTCTAGAATTGAGGATTTAGAACTTAGGTTAGTTTTGACAGAAAATGATCAAATAGAGAAATTAATGAAATCTAACGGATAAAATGCGGTATAATCTGTGTAGTATAATCCCTAGCCATGTATGATCATCTGTTAATATATGTTTTGCATGTTGGGGAAGTTTTGGGATGAGAAATGGGTAACCTAGCTTTGTTTTCACGCTGCTGGAAAAACCCAGATTTCCCAGATTCGCACTGCGAATCCCCCAGCAAAGGGGAAATCGTGGACTCGTTGGACGTTCGCACGGAGAATGAGGAGGCGAATGTTAGCCAGACGTTCACCAGTGGTTCGCACTGCGAACCTTAGCTTATTTTGGTTCTGCCTCTGTTCGCCAGACATTCGCACTGCGAATGGTGCAGCGAACAAGTGTTGGCTAGGCATTCGCTGGCAGCTTTGCAGTGCGAATGAGTAGCAAGCACTCGCTGACTTCTTCGCATTGCGAACATGACAGATCACCCAAGTTATTTCCTTCAAACTTTTGATCCGTAACTCGGATCGGGACGTTCTTGGTGTCATTAGAAAGCTATGACGACCCTCTATCTGATAAAAAGTGGAAATCATGGGTATGATGTGGGATATTTTATTTAGTGGAAAATGAAGGAAAGTAATGTTTTGCGAAATGTCGGAATTGACATCTTTTGGATCGTAAATCTGATCGAGGCATATTTATAGTCGATGTAAAGTTGTGCAAATATCCTACGGGATAAGAGTGAGAAATATTGTTTTCGTTACCCGGTTAAATGAATCGGAGGGAAACCGAAATTAATGTTTTATGTGATTCCATTATACAAATGTAGTATGCTTTTGTGTAATTTATGATTGAATTATTATATGTGATATGCTTTGCTTGTTATTGATGATTAACTTGACTGAAATAAATATACATGTTTAAAATATGAATTAGGAAGAGTGAGGAAACTTTACCCCGAAAACAAATGGCATAGTTAAGATTGGTATAATTCTAGGTTGTAATTAGAATTGTGATAGAAACTCTGGATGACGACGCTCGTCCATTCATTGACGAGTTCTGGCCTAGAGTAGATAACGTAATGACAACGCTCGTGCAGAAGAGACCGAGGTGTGTGTCCATTTTTGAATGGTATAGAATGAGTGAAACACTAGTATGGAACATGTGTATATGTTATGTTTTATTGATAAAGGCATGAGAGGCCTAAAGGCTAATATGGCCTTGTGATTGTCGAATACAATCACGTTGTGTTTTGATCACGTAATCGTAACCATTTATCTTGCGGTGTAGTTTCATGAGACTCGAGCACCTCCACTGAAACGTATGCACAATTACTTGGCAGGTTTGATTCCCGCGTATAGTATGATTTGAGCCTACGGGTAAAGAGACTTGTGGCGGTGTACGGGCCGTGTGAAGTGACGGATCACGGTGTACGGGCCGATGATCCTAGATCCAATTCGTATGTCAAGTAATCACAAGGATCCATGACTCGGGCCGACTTCTAGACGTAGAAGAGGACGGGAAAAGGGGATGCCTTGGTACGGTTATCGATTAGTGATATTTTGAGTTGATGAACTCATGACATGTTTCCATATAGTGTGAGATTGTGATTTGTGTACTCAAAGTCTTTCCCTTCCCCCTGACTTGAGTTAGGATTGGTAGAACCCTGTAAAGCCGAGAGAACCTATAGGATAGGGAACTCACTGAGATTTGATGTATCTCACCCCACTATAGTTGCTTTATTTCAGGTGCAGGTTTGGTTACAAGTGGAGCTATGCATAGATGTTTCAAGAGAAGCTTAGTTAAGCTTATTCCGCTGTGTATTCTTTTATTGTATACAATTGAGGATATTATATATCATTCTTAGTTTTATTATTTTGGCTAGTTTCCATGACTTGTGCCATATGTTGTTTTTATATTTTAGAAATGGACAAGTATGTGAATGATGTCGTTAGGCACTTTTGATGTGTCAGTACCAAACAAAATGCTTGTATGGTATTATTCTAGATATATATTATACAGGGCGTTACAACAACACAGGATAATCTCATCATATTTCAACTTTTCTTTTGCATTATAAGATTGATATAAATAGCAAGTGAATCATATTTGAAATAGTAAATGAATCATATTTGTTGTAGAAATAGCAAGTGAATCATATACACTAGTATATAGGTTAGACATTGGTATAAATATGTGTTTATTATCCTTATTGAAAAGTTAAAAGAAAGTAGTGTCACAATTGATGCAGTCAATGTATAATAGAGCATGTTGGCAAAATTAATTAGACATTAGTACTTATTATTTTCATTTTTATTAATTAATCATGTTGGCTTTTGTATTCATTATATAATTACAGAAAATAACTACACACAATTAAAAAAAAATAATAAATATTTTCATTGTAACCAAAAAAATGTAGTTATTAGTTTAAATAATGGAGAAGGAAAGTAGAGATAAGGATAGAAAGAAGGAAGGTGGAACACAACATAAAATAGTATATGGAAAATTGATTTGACAAAAGGTTGAAAAATTGATTTGCAAAGATTTGATTTGTAGAAAGTAATAAAAGTACAACAGATTACAACATGTTTATTATAATATAAACAAATGAAAATTTATAGACTTAATGGAAGAAAGTAAGTCAGTTTGCTTGGTTGTGTGCTACATCAGCGGAAGGGATAAATAAGGTGTAATAACACATTTTAATCATATTCGAATATAAATAAAAATAATTTTGAAGTAAAAATATTAGTAACATAAATAATTAAAATAAAACATATTTTCCTGTGTTTGGTCTCAAATTATTTTTAGCATATTTACATTTATTTTTTTTAATTGTACAAAAAAAATGTAATAACCCGTGGGTTCACACGAATAGTATTTATTTTGACATTATTTATAAAAATATTTATTCTACTATTTAATTTTAAATATCAACTAATAACATAGTATTTGTAAATATTATTTTAATTGTATAAATAAATATTAATAATATAAATAAACACAATAGGTAATAAATAAGGTGACTTGTAAAGACATGTAAACAATATAATAAAAAGTTGAGATGATAAAAGTTTTGTGATATATCATGACAATCATATTCTAAAAAAATAATTAGTTACATGTGTTAGACCAATTTGTACGAAATTAAATCAAATATAACATAATTTAATATTTAATAATGTCTTCTGGCCAAATAACATAACTATTGTAAAAAAAAGTATATTGTTTTTCAATTAACTTTTACATAGTTGAGATGCAAGTATGTGGTGTAACTTAAGAGACTGGTTGATTGACAACACGTCATAATATCTACTTCCTATCATGCCAACTCAATATGTGGATTTTAGTCTACTGTACATTACAATATTACATTCTTAAGCATTTTTTATTTGCTTCACATATTTTTATTCATTCACACAAATTTTATAAATAGCATTTTAAATTATGGGAAATACATAAGATAAATAAATGTATTTTTCTAATTTTTAAGGATGATATTTTCAAATCAACGTAAAAGTTAAAAACCATGTCATTATATTGATGTGGTAACAAATGTGTAACTATTACAATTAAGAGTATAAAAATTGGCATTGTTTGTAAAATATTACCTTAATATATTGAAATTCAACTTAAAAAATAAATTGTAATACAATTTTTCAAAGAACTTATGTCTACATAAATATGTTCCAAAACATTACTTTATAACCATGGCTCATATGCATTGAATAGTGCATCATCATCATTATCATTTTTTTTAATATGTAAAATAAACCTGAAATTACTACATTAAAAATTCAAATCAATAAAATAAAACAAATTTATTTTTAATTATACCACATAAATCAAATAAAATAAATATGTTATAAACAAAATGAACAGCTAAAAATTTCAAAGCTACAAACAAATAAAAAAATTGCAAAAGAAGAGAAAGGAACAACTTTATGGTATGTATTTACATTAACTACAAATGAAAAGAAAGATACAACATGATGATTGAATTGAATATATCTAATGGACATGAGTTGGTGAAATTTCTCGTGCGAAAGATATCGTAAGTCAGTATCCATATTGGACAACTTTGTTATTATCCATTCCTCCCTACTTTGTGAAGCACATCTGACAAAGAAGTAGCAATAGTCATCCCCTGCATACACCTAGTGGTTGCCCTACAACTTCTTTCTTTCTTTCTTTCTTAGATAAGACAGAAACAAATGGAGTAGTACAAGTGAATACTCAAATTCAAAAATTGAAGTAATAATAAATTGTCATTACCTAAAATAAATTATAAAAATAAAAGCAAACTTAAAAGTAATTACAAATCAAGAGATAAAATTATAAAATAAAAATTGAAACTTAAAAAATAAAGAAGTAAAATTGTAAGATAAATTTAAGTATAATATATCTTTTAAAAAAATATACGATGTAAAAATTTAGGCATTTTAAAAAATAGAAAATTAACATTATCAAGATCAAATACTAAAATGAAGAGCGAGAGAGAGAGAGAGAGAGAGAGAGAGGTAAAGAAGCCAAACCCAAAACTTCTTCACTTACATAAAAAACATAAGAAGAAAGTTTGCCACATGAAGATGAAGATGGAAGACGTATTTTCTTTATTTCTTACCGATCTTTAAATTATGGATCTCACTTTATTGTTTCTCTGTGTAAAATAAAGAGACACATCAAACTTATAGTTAGAAATAGAGAAATACGGAGGAGTAAATGAAGAAGAATGAGCAAGAATGGTTAAATGTTATTCTACATTGAAAAATAATATTTCTTTCTCTCACACCCATAGACATATAATATCTCTCTCTTTCTCTCATATCATTCATTATCCACATTAATTTTTCTCAAACATTTCTTTTTCGCGTTCTCTCTCTTCCTCTATTTATCTCCAACCCCACCTACAACCACCGTCGAAAACCGTCCTGCATCACCAGAGTTTATACAGGAGCTATTTTATAGATCTATTTTTTTGTACCAAAAAAGTAAAAAAAAAAAACTTAATATGCATATTATGGTCGTTAATATTGGTAAAAAACGTAAAGAGAAATAACATTGAACCCAATTTATTAAAAGACAAAATATTCAGCAAAGTCAATATAAAAAAAGCAAACATAAATTTTTTCAAATCAAATTCATTAAATAGGTAAAATCTTCTTACATCAAAGGAGAGAAAACTATGGAGGAACATCTTCTAATAATAAAAAATAAAACAATAAAGCAGAAGAAAAAAAAGAAATTGGGGAGAGAAACTTCTCTCTCAACCGTTTGGCTAATTTTTTGCTTATAGATGCCAATATGATAAAGTTGAAATGGAGAAAGAAGAAAGGTAAGGAGAATAAGAAGATGGGTGAGACAAAGAGGTTGAAGAGAGACTGGTTTAGAGAGTGATTTTGTGAAACTATTAGAAAAAGGATGAAAATGGACGGAAAATCGACCACACCTCAAGTCCCCTTTTTGACCAAGATCCACCACAGATCTACCACCGAGGTATCGCAGATCGCTATAAAATTTACGGAAACACCGCTGCCATCTTCCCCCATTCCTGCAACACCAACTATCTTAAATCAAAACAAAAGAGCATAAACCCTAAAAGAAAGCTAAAAACCTAAACTTGAATATAATCAGTTTTAGATGCTTCAGTTAGTTTTATTGGCTTCGATTAGGGATTCGTTAGCGAGGTATATGAAGAAGAGGAAGAAGGAAGACAGAGAAAAAAGAAGAAGGGGGAGAAGAGAGAGAGAGAGAGAGGACGAGAGAGAAAGTGGTTAGAATAAAAGTGTTTTGAAAGAAGCAGGTGCATTAATTGTAATGAAGTAACATTGGAAAAGAAACCATTGAATATTATATTTTATTCTTTCTTCAGATCAACTTGTGAAGTGTGGTGCACAAAAGGAGTGTGGTGCGTGAAAAAGGGTTTGGGCAAGTAAAAAGTGTTGACGTGGAAAAGCAATAAATTAGAAACGTTTTGTAGCAAGCCACGTGGTGCAATGTGAGACCAGCAGGGTAAAATAGGGATTTCCAGAACATAGTTTGTTCTTATATGGTATATTTTGATACAAAAGCATACTTTTTACACTGGATTTTTCAAATTTGCGGTATAAAATTATAAATTTCTAAAAATATATATGAATTTTTATCATTTTTTCAAACATGTCGGAATACTACCGTCCAAATTGGATTTTTCAAAAAATCCAGTAATGTTAAAAAAAAATCTTATCAAAAATAAACTATCGAATATTTCGAAAATCCAGAAAATTATAAAAAAATTGATACGTTAAATTTATTTTTTTTTAAAACGGTATAAATGCATATCAGACTTTTCAATTTTTACCAGAAGTTTCACTTGTTTTACCGTATTTTTCGTTCGGATTTTTTGATAAAATTTTGACAAGGACAATGTATGTATTATGAAAATATGTGTGGTGCCAAATGTAAGTGTGGAGGTGTCAGGAAAACACCTCTCCAATGCAATGTGGTAGCCCTATCTCCTAATAACCCATCTAAGCAAGCATTTAACTTGACACCCCCACTTGAACCTAACACCCTCCATTGCGTCTGAAAAGACAACACTGCCCTTACAAAATAATTTCACTCATTTTTCAAATTTACAGGAGCCACGCGCGAATATCAAAAGTCTGGGGCAATACAAAAATTTTGAATGACAATACCAGAAATTTTAAGAACAAAACTTTTATTACCGTAAATGACATAATTTATGGGATTTTGTACCAAAAATTTCAAAATTTACAGTATTAATTCTAACATTTTAACTGAAAATTTCAAAATTTCACGTACAAAATCCCATGGAAATTCCCGGAAATTTCAGAATTTTTGGTAGTTATAAAAGCTTTGTTTTTTACCGAAATTTCTAAAATTTCCGGTAGTTATAAAAACTTTGTTTTTAACCGAAAACTTTAGAATTTCCAATAGTTATAAAAACTTTATTTTTCATAGATTCTAAAATTTCTAATATTTACGATATTGTTTTTTTAAATATTTTTCCTTCTTTTGTAGTGATATACAAATGCAAGGACGACATTATTGCGTGAAGAGCTACTCATAGAGCGGCAAAAAGGCTAGGGCTGCTGAGGTTGAGTCTTCCCAGATATGGGTTGGATGAGTGGTTCCAATCGGTTCACATCGAAAACAGTTGACTGACCAGGGTCAATTCTGCGCACCTCGTAGCACTCGACTCCAACAGGTACGGTCAGTTTAGCAACCCAGAGATGAGGAGGCAGATGAGGTGGGAGTGACAAATGCTACTATTGTTGATCCAGTCTCATCTATTACAGCTGACACAGAGGTTACATCTCCTTCACAAAACTCGATCTTTCTCACTTTTAAGTTTCGATATCAGAAAACAATTCATTCAACTTAAACGTCATGCCAGCGAGAGATGTGGTGTCATCCGAAAGCCGGAACTCTACGAGAGATGAAGCTCCGTTGAAATACACATTTGTCTTAATCAAAAATTGAGGAAGAGACATTTTTTGAGATGTTTTTATCAAACAACTATTTATACAACTTTGCATTTACTCTGGACCATATAAAACTGTCGGTGCAATCACAGTCATCCTAAACTGTCAGAAATTTCAAACAAATAACACTACCAGAAATTTCACTTTGGTTGAAATTTTCGGTAGCAAATGGTAAATTTCAAATTTTGGGAATTAATTGGAAATTACCATACATTTTGAAATTTCTGGTATACTAAAAATTTTATTCTTGTCAACCAGAAATTTTGAATAAAAATTTCATTCAATTTTCAGTCAGGAGCAGTTTTGATAATTTGAAAATATGAGGGATGTCAGATATAATTGGGGGTGGCAAATTAAAATCTCCATCCAAACCCAACTAATCACAAACAACCTTATTAAGTGTACAAGTGTGAGTAATATGGGTATTAGTCTCACATTGGCTAGAAATATGGAGACTTGAGCATTTATAAGTGGGAGAACCCATACACCTATCACCTTAAGGTTTTTTGTGAATATGTGGTGTGTCTCTCACAAAGGTGTTACTCAAAGAAAGAAGTCCCACAATATTCAATGCTCCCTAGTAAAAAAAATCTCCCCCAATTGTGGTATCCGAGCCTTTGGTTCGAGTGAAGAACCGGCTCACTTGTATCGAAAGTACTCCTCACAGGTGGTTGTTAGGAGGTGCCTCGTTGAAGAGTGTCAACGGTGGTACAAGTGTATGTGGATGATAGGAGCTCCCGCTTATGGGGGAGCATTGTGGAAGCATTATAGATAGACTCACACTTGAGGGGGAGTGTTAAGTATAACAAGTGTGATTAGTATGGGTAATAGTCTCACATTGGCTAGAAATATGGAGACTTGAGCATTTATTAGTGGGAGAACCCATAGACCTATCACCTTAAGGTTTTGGGTGAATATGTTGTGTGTCTCTCACAAAGGTGTTACTCAAAGAAAGAAGTCCCATAATGTTCAATGCTCCCTAGTAAAAAAAATCTCCCCCGATAGTTTGTTGGTCATGAGGAGGAGCATCAACATTGGGCCAAGAGCAACACAAGTGAGAGAGACACCACATATTCATCCAAAACCTTAAGGTTATAGGTGTGTGGGTTCTCCCACTTATAAATGCTTAACTCTCCATGTTTATAACCAATGTGGGACTCCAACTCACACTTGACATATTATTCTCAACATTCCCCCTCAAGTGTGAGTCCACAATGCTCCCCCTCAAGTGGAAACTCTTTTGTCCACATACATTTGTACCGCTGTTGACACCTATTCTTGGGCATTTCGATACACCTCTTTCTTGGGCATTTCAATTTCAATGGGACGCCTATTCCTAGGCATTTCGATACAAGTAAGTCGGTCCCTTATTTGAACCAAAAGCTCATGATACCATTTATTGGGTCATGAGGAGGAGCATGAACATTGGGCCAAGAGAAACACAAGTCAGAGAGACACCACATATTCACCCAAAACCTTAAGGTGATAGGTGGGTGGTGTCATACCCCAAATTTTAACCACTAAGATTTCCCATCATTGTGTAAATCATCATCACAATATAGAGGAACCATCATACCTCATCAATCTCCTCCGAGATGTTTGAGCATTCACCACAATCAACTTAGGGTTTCAAGCCCTCTCAGAGTCTTAGACAAGGGATCAATCAAGGAATGACATGATCTTCAACTTGTATAAACCTCTCAAACATCCACAATGGATCAAGAGGACTCCCACATCAAGGATCAAGCACAAGGTTGCAGCATTCCAAGTGGATTAAGCCTCAAGATCGCCAGTGTCACCAACTTAGGGTTTTGGTCGACCAGGGCCTCCAGATGGAAATTTTCCTCTGGGCATGAGCCAATGCTTCAAAGCATAACCCAAGATACTCCAAGGGACCTCATGGAACCAATCATCAAGTCAATTTTACCTCAGGGGATGCATTTACCACAAATCAAGAATTAGGGTTTCTTGACCTAATTCACCCCTAAGTTGACTTTTGGGACAAAACATGAGCCAAGACCTCAAGATATGATTTGAGGGTCTCTAATAAACAACACTGATCCATTTGCAATAATGGATTGATCCAAGAAACTTGATTCACAAGTTTCAAGTTCATCAGAACCACAATTAGGGTTTTGCGG
Source organism: Lathyrus tuberosus (assembly GCA_022829125.1). Lineage (NCBI taxonomy): Eukaryota > Viridiplantae > Streptophyta > Magnoliopsida > Fabales > Fabaceae > Lathyrus > Lathyrus tuberosus. Next base: position 3,850,775 of record JALAZF010000536.1, read on the forward strand.
AAAAAGTCAACTGTGCCTTTGACTTTTGACCAAGACATGCTCCCAAACCTTGGGACTTGATTCAATACACCCTACAACACCTATGAAATCAATCCATCAAGTGTGATTTAGGTCAAGGACTTGATTTCATAGAGGATCACACAGTTTGGAATTCACCTGACAAAAAGTCAACTGTGCACAAAAGTCAACTTTGACGTTTTGAGATTTTTCACAATTATGGTTCTTTAACCCTAAAATGATGTTAATGTGTGGTTGGAATCATCATTCATCAAGAAAAATCAAGAAAAGTGGGATAACTTGTAAAAGGGGTAACCATAAAAAACTTAGAAATTTTCTAAGTTATGGAACTAAGTGGCTAGGGTACCAACTTTGGAGGATCATAACTCCTAAACCACAAGGCCCTTTTTCCCCATTCAAAGCTGGATTTGTAGCTCTCATGGCCCTCAACAAAAGCTTTAACTACACCTCATTCCAATTCATCATTTATTTTGAGTTATGGAATGATCAAAATGGCTGAAAACATGAAATGCCACTTTTTCCAACACTTAGTGAAATTTTCACTAAGTCAGAATCCGTCTTGCTTTTTTTCCAAAAGTAGGGGGATTTTTCACTTGGATCCAAAAAGTATCAAGACCAACTATGATCACACACATGTTGTATCATATGAGGGCTTTCCAAAATGTCCAAGAACTCCATGAAACTCCACTTAAGCCATGAGATATGGCCATGCCAATATGCCTTGCTGCAAACTGTCATGGCAAGGTAGATTTGGGGATTTTGGTCGATTTGCTCAAATTTTGCAAAGGGCAGGCAAATCTATCCATCTGAACACCTCAAGGGGGGACCAAGGAGGGACAAACACTGATCCATCAGCCTCCCAAGTCATTGTAACCAAAAGTAGCATGCCAAACCTAGAAATGCCTAAAGAGGGGACAAGACTCCAATTTTGGTTTGGAGCATTTAATGGATGCACCAAGGTGGCATGGACTGAGCCATTTCCAACTAAATTCATTCAAGACTTATCCAAGAACTAGGGAACCAACAACCTGTGCTCTAACCTCTAGTCAATGGCTTGTAATACCCCATATTATTTAATTGCTCAATTGGATATCAGATGAGATCAGATGAGCATCTTTGTGCTCTATCCTTGGTAAATTGGATTAATGGAATCCTCTAAGTACTTTAAGTATTATAAATTGGGATCAATAGAGCAACTATTAAACTCTGAAGAGATCAATTTATTATTAGTTCGAGAGAGACTTTTATGATAACCCTAATAATTGATCAATTGGTTGAGATGACAAAATATCAATTGGAGATATTTTACTCTATTGGATTATATTATATAATATTGGTATATATATATATATAGTTGGAAAGAGAAAGAAAAAGAGAAAAGGAGAAGTAGTAAAGAAGAAGAAGAAGAAGGAAAGAAGAGAAGAGAGAAAATGGAGAAGATGAAGAAGAGAAACCCATGGATCATCAGCATCTTCTTCAAACTCCTCTTCGTGTATCAGGTGGGTTCTAGTTAGACACTCTAAGTTCTAGAATTGAGGATTTAGAACTTAGGTTAGTTTTGAGAAAAAATGATCAAATGGAGAAATTAATGAAATCTAACGGATAAAATGCGGTATAATCTGTGTAGTATAATCCCTAGCCATGTATGATCATCTGTTAATATATGTTTTTCATGTTGGGGAAGTTTTGGGATGGGAAATGGGTAACCTAGCTCTGTTTTCACGCTGCTGGAAAAACCCAGATTTCCCATATTCGCACTGCGAATCCCCCAGCGAAGGGGAAATCGTGGACTCGCTGGACGTTCGCACGGCGAATGAGGAGGCGAATGTTGGCCAGACGTTCGCCAGTGGTTCGCACTGCAAACCTTAGCTTGTTTTGGTTCTGCCTCTGTTTGCCAGACATTCGCACTACGAATGGTGCAGTGAACAAGTGTTGGCTAGGCATTCGCTGGCAGCTTTGCACTGCGAATGAGTAGCAAGCACTCGCTGATTTCTTCGCATTGCGAACATGACAGATCACCCAAGTTGTTTCCTTCATAACTTTTGATCCGTAACTCGGATCGGGACGTTCTTGGTGTCATTAGAAAGCTCGGATCGGGACGTTCATGGGTATGATGTGTGATATTTTATTTAGTGGAAAATGAAGGAAAGTAATGTTTTGTGAAATGTCGGAATTGACATCTTTTGGATCGTAAATCTGATCGAGGCATATTTATAGCCGATGTAAAGTTGTGGAAATATCCTACGGGATAAGAGTGAGAAATATTGTTTTCGTTACCCGGTTAAATGAATCGGAGGGAAACCGAAAGTAATGTTTTATGTGATTCCATTATACAAATGTAGTATGCTTTTGTGTAATTTATGATTGAATTATTATATGTGATATGCTTTGCTTGTTATTGATGTTAACTTAACTGAAATAAATATGCATGTTTAAAATATGAATTAGGAAGAGTGAGGAAACTTTACCCCGAAAACAAATGGCATAGTTAAGATTGGTATAATTCTAGGTTGTAATTAGAATTGTGATAGAAACTCTGGATGGCGACGCTCGTGCATTCATTGACGAGTTTTGGCCTAGAGTAGATAACGTAATGAAAATGCTCGTGCAGAAGAGGCCGAGGCGTGTGTCCATTTCCGAATGGTATAAAATGAGTGAAATACTAGTATGGAACATGTGTATATGTTATGTTTTATTGATAAAGGCATGAGAGGCCTAAAGGCTAATATGGCCTTGTGATTGTCGAATACAATCACGTTGTGTTTTGATCACGTAATCGTAACCATTTATCTTGCGGTGTAGTTTCATGAGACTCGAGCATCTCCACTGAAACGTATGCACAATTACTTGGCAGGTTTGATTCCCGCGTATAGTACGATTGGAGCCTACGGGTAAAAAGACTTGTGACGGTGTACGGGCCGTGTGAAGTGACGGATCACGGTGTACGGGCCAATGATCCTAAATCTAATTCGTATGTCAAGTAATCACAAGGATCCATGACTCGGGCCGACTTCTAGATGTAGAAGAGGACGGGAAAAGGGGATGCCTTGGTTCGGTTATCGATTAGTGATATTTTGAGTTGATGAACTCATGACATGTTTCCATATAGTGTGAGATTATGATTTGTGTACTCAAAGTCTTTCCCTTCCCCCTGACTTGAGTTAGGATTGGTAGAACCCTGTAAAGCCGAGAGAACCTATAGGATAGGGAACTCACTTAGATTTGATGTATCTCACCCCACTATAGTTGCTTTATTTCAAGTGCAAGTTTGGTTACAAGTGGAGCTATGCAGAGATGTTTCAAGAGAAGCTTAGTTAAGCTTATTCCGCTGTGTATTCTTTTATTGTATACAATTGAGGATATTGTATATCATTCTTAGTTTTATTATTTTGGCTAGTTTCCATAACTTGTGCCATATGTTGTTTTTATATTTTAGAAATGGACAAGTATGTGAATGATGCCGTTAGGCACTTTTGATGTGTCAATACCAAATAAAATACTTGTATGGTATTATTCTAGATATATATTATACAGGGCGTTACAGTTGGTATCAAAGCAGGTCGTGTCCTCGACCTAGCCTTGAAACATCATAAGTAAATCTATTCCTGCCTCTTAAGTGTGTCTTGCCATCATGAAACTTAATATCATACTATGTAGTGTTGGGTCTGATCAACCTAATACTATGTATGTGATAGGTAGAATCATGGTTGAGCGACCACGAGGACTCTGTAGTGTTGTCGGAACTGGTACTGTAAGGGAAGGCTCAAGCCAAGAGTCAGTAGTGAGGAGTTTTGGTCAGCTCAGTTGAGATCTTGGTAGATGTTGTGGTTGGGTAGCATGGAATTAAAGAGTGGTATGTTGCTCAAGCAATCCTTTGGAATTTATGGAGTCTTAAGGTTAAGGATCTCTATCGGACGATTGGTCAAGGTATTCAGGAATATATAACGTCGCTAGTGGAATTGGATGGACCACTAGTATAGATAAGGATTTCAAGTAATCTCATTCCGTGAAAAAGAAAGGTTGTTTTATGGAATGCGTGGCATAAGGTCGTTAAGGTATCTTGAATGGACGAGAGTACCTTAAGGAATGTGTTCGGAACAACATCTTCCGACTAGTTAAAAGTTGAAAATTAAGGAGGTTCGGCTTTCATGGGAACCTAAAGTAGGAGAGAAGCGTGAGAAGGAACACAAGGATGTGTTACATGCTTCAAGTGAACCAAGGGTGCGCCGAACGAGGAGTGGGAGATGAATTGTGTATCTTCAGTTAGGAAGAGAGATTAAGTTCGAGATGATACATCAGGATTTCTATTTCCAATAAGAGACCAATTTGGAATTGTTACATTACCCAAGGAACAGTATAAGGTATCATGTTGGAGAAAGATTGAATTTGATTAGTAACGGAAGTGTAGTGATATGGATCGAACGTAGTTCGTATTAAGAGTCAGAGTAAGCATCTTGGATTAAAGAGAATCTGAGTAAGATGGTTTATATTGGGACCTAAGAGGATTACCGTGGAGAGCAAAGTAAACGCGATGTGGAAAACGGTATTAACGGTATGTTATGAGAAAGGTTACACCTTGGTATTAAGAACAAGCGTAGTAGTAGCATCGTGGTCATAAGTGTACGTGGGGGATTCTTATTTTGAGACAAGTGTGAAGAGACGTACCTTGTGGAGCAGTGACTATTGTATTTTTCTTTAAGGAGAAAGTTTGCGGTAAAACAATGAGAAGCAAAAGGGAATTATTACGGACTGAATGTAAATCATGGAACGACTTATACCAGAAGGGTTTGGTAATTAGTTGATGAGAATTGTTGGACGCGAGTATTTCATTAAGTGACTTAAGTGTAAGTGTGGTGTACAATGAATAGTGGGAAGTAGAGAAGTCCGGTTAATGTGTACGAAGTGATTGGAAGGTTCTTCAAGAGGATGCATTGCCCGGATTTAATTTCAAGTATAGAGGAACTTCTGCATTTGTGAATAATCAGAATAATTGGAATCTACCTTTTGTCGGACTAAGAACGTTGTTGTCTTATTTCTCACCAAGGAGTTCAAGCGAGAGAATAAGGTGGTATGCTTGTTATGAGATGTCCATCGCTTTTGTGGTACCGTGTAACGGTTATGTACAGGGTTTTGCTTGTGGACGAATTCAGTTTGAGTTGTGGCTTAAACCTTGGAATGTCGTCATCGTTGGCTTTCATCTAGTGTAATTGTATGAGTGGAGAATGAACTACCCCATGGAAGTTTTGTCGTGTGACCGGGTCGGAAATTGGAATTCTGCCTTGTCACCGGATGGGAGTGTGTTATCTGCATGTTTTGATTTTGTTGATTTTACCTTGAGTCGATCATGGTTGGTAAATGTTATATAAGTGAAGAAGCCGCAAGTTGAGAATGGTAATCCAAGTTAGAACAAATTGGATTGATGGTTTGAGCAGGGATGCTTTTGAATTCAGAAGAAACTGGTTTTGTTCTGTAGCAGTGTTAGCCGATTAACACCTGCTCGGAAGGTGTTTTACGTTGAATTTTGAGGAGTTAATTGATTAGCTCAGATGGTTAATCGAGTAACGTGTGGGTATATTGTGAAATCCCCTGAAAACTATCATCTGCATTTTGTTACCCCGGTTGGAGAGTATCATGTGATTGGAAAACGGGATGGTAAGTAAATGAAAGATGGATTGCGTTTTGGAATCGTAACTTTTGAAACGTGTTGCCTAGTTGACCATCTGTCTAGATGACAAGGGAATTGTCTTCGAGGAAGTAATCTTGTAAACTATGTTGAGTATGAGAGGGTCTTGGCCATTTTGCCATTGTGAGTCTTAAGGACGAAGTTAAAGAATACCCACGAAGTATTGATCTTACAAGGAATATTTCGGTGTATAATCATGGTATTAGTAAGTGCTATCAGCCGTGGGTTCACGGTATTGGATTTAGACTCCGTGAGAGTGGAACCAGTTGTGTGCAGCTGTGTTTTACCAAGAGAGTGATATTTGAAAGTTATCTTTCCAAGTACGAGTGAGAATTTGATGTTCCGAAGTTAAGTATGTAATTTGGAATCGTTGAGGGAACATAACGATTGAGAAAAGTGGATTCAACTGAGAGGTGTGGTATGGACTTCGAAAGGGGGTGTGTGCGGAGTGCGGTATGTGAGTGGGTGAGTAATATGGAAACTCACAATCGTGCTTTGGATGGTTTAAGTTTTGATAAGTGCTAACTCGCATCTGATTGAAGCTTCGTGATGGTGTTATGTAATTTTAGTTGAGAATTTGTACCAACGACAAACCTTGAGGAGTCAGAACCCCGTAGAAGAATCAGTTTGGAATGTGGTAACCAGATCCGGAGGTTGTTAAACTGTTTTGGATATGTTATTTCGAGTTTAGAATGGATTTGGAGTTGTGAATGTCATGGTTGTAGCAGTGTAACTCTTGCGTCTTTATCGTTTAGAGAGTGTTGGGCAGAGGTTAAGGTATTGTGTGTTGGCGAGGAAATTGTTTTACCATAAGACGCCAATAAGTTTCTTGTACCATGAGTTAGTAAGGGACCTCAGTGGAAAGGTGTGTTTCACTGCAGATTGTTGGCTACTTGGTAATGATTAAGAATTCGTAAGGTTCTACTGTTAAGACTGATTACGCAGTGGAATATGACAGATGAAAGAGTTGATCAGAATGGTAGGGATTTGGAAGATTGTTACTTGTAAAGATGGAAATGGCATTCTTGTCTACTTGGCAACTGTCGGTGTCCAAACAATAACAGATGTACAATGCAAGGATGGAAGTAAGAAGATCTTGTTCTAAGAGAATTATCTTTTGGTGTGATACGAAAGGGATGAAATACCGGATTTAATGAGTACCATGTACAGCATCTGACCAGATGGAACTGGTAAAGAAGTCGTTTGACGAATGGTGAAGTGGTTCTGGTCGTTGAAGGATTTATGGAAGGATAGTTGTTGAAAATTGTATGAAGTTAAGGGATTACTGATTTACATTGCAAAGAGGTGATGAGTGGTGGTTGTTCTAAACCAAGATAAGGTGTTAGGATTTGTCGTGACTCAGTAGAGAAGTATGAAATGGTACATTCTTTTCGAAGGTAAGATATGACCAACTGTTGTAGTAGGGAACAACAGATGAAGTATGGGGAAAAGCAAGTTGAAAGTTAACCCAATACTGAAATAAGAGTAAGACTAAGGACGTGAAGCTTTGATAATTTGTGGAAAACAAGAATTTTGGAATTTTCAAGTCAAGTTGGAATCGGATTCTTGTCGGGAATTTTAACGAAGTAAGGATTAAATGTGGATCTAAGGCAGTGGTACAGGTTGTAGTTGTTATCGAGTAGAGGAAATTCGGGGGCGAATTTCAATTTAAGTGGGGGAGAGTGTAATACCCCATATTATCTAATTGCTCAATTGGATATCAGATGAGATCAGATGAGCATCTTTGTGCTCTATCCTTGGTAAATTGGATTAATGGAATCCTCTAAGTACTTTAAGTATTATCAATTGGGATCAATAGAGCAACTATTGAACTCTGAAGAGATCAATTTATTATTAGTTCGAGAGAGACTTTTATGATAACCCTAATAATTGATCAATTGGTCGAGATGACAAAATATCAATTGGAGATATTTTACTCTATTGGATTATATTATATAATATTGGTATATATATATAGTTGGAAAGAGAAAGAAAAAGAGAAAAGGAGAAGTAGTAAAGAAGAAGAAGAAGAAGGAAAGAAGAGAAGAGAGAAAATGGAGAAGATGAAGAAGAGAAACCCATGGATCATCAGCATCTTCTTCAAACTCCTCTTCATGTATCAGGTGGGTTCTAGTTAGACACTCTAAGTTCTAGAATTGAGGATTTAGAACTTAGGTTAGTTTTGAGAGAAAATGATCAAATGGAGAAATTAATGAAATCTAACGGATAAAATGCGATATAATCTGTGTAGTATAATCCCTAGCCATGTATGATCATCTGTTAATATATGTTTTGCATGTTGAGGAAGTTTTGGGATGGGAAATGGGTAACCTAGCTCTGTTTTCACGCTGCTGGAAAAACCCAGATTTCCCAGATTTTCGCACTGCGAATCCCCCAGCGAAGGGGAAATCATGGACTCGCTGGACGTTCGCACGGCGAATGTTGGCCAGACGTTCGTCAGTGGTTCGCCCTGGAACCTTAGCTTATTTTGGTTCTACCTCTGTTCGCCAGACATTCGCACTGCGAATGGTGCAGCGAACAAGTGTTGGCTAGGCATTCACTGGCAGCTTTGCACTGCGAATGAGTAGCGAGCACTCGCTGACTTCTTCGCATTGGAAACATGACAGATCACCCAAGTTGTTTCTTTCATAACTTTTGATCCGTAACTCGGATCGGGACGTTCTTGGTGTCATTAGAAAGCTATGACGACCCTCTCTCTGATAAAAAGTGGAAATCATGGGTATGATGTGGGATATTTTATTTAGTGGAAAATGAAGGAAAATAATGTTTTGCGAAATGTCGGAATTGACATCTTTTGGATCGTAAATCTGATCGAGGCATATTTATAGCCGATGTAAAGTTGTGGAAATATCCTACGGGATAAGAGTGAGAAATATTGTTTTCGTTACCCGGTTAAATGAATCGGAGGGAAACCGAAAGTAATGTTTTATGTGATTCCATTATACAAATGTAGTATGCTTTTGTGTAATTTATGATTGAATTATTATATGTGATATGCTTTGCTTGTTATTGATGTTAACTTGACTGAAATAAATATGCATGTTTAAAATATGAATTAGGAAGAGTGAGGAAACTTTACCCCGAAAACAAATGGCATAGTTAAGATTGGTATAATTCTAGGTTGTAATTAGAATTGTGATAGAAACTCTGGAAGGCGACGCTCGTGCATTCATTGACGAGTTCTGGTCTAGAGTAGATAACGTAATGACAACGCTCGTGCAGAAGAGGCCGAGGCGTGTGTCCATTTCCGAATGGTATAGAATGGGTGAAATACTAGTATGGAACATGTGTATATGTTATGTTTTATTGATAAAGGCATGGGAGGCCTAAAGGCTAATATGGCCTTGTGATTGTCGAATACAATCACGTTGTGTTTTGATCACATAATCATAACCATTTGTCTTGCGGTGTAGTTTCATGAGACTCGAGCACCTCCACTGAAACGTATGCACAATTACTTGGCAGGTTTGATTCCCGCGTATAGTACGATTGGAGCCTACGGGTAAAGAGACTTGTGACGGTGTACGGGCCATGTGAAGTGACGGATCACGGTGTACGGGCCGATGATCCTAAATCCAATTCCTATGTCAAGTAATCACAAGGATCCATGACTCGGGCCGACTTCTAGACGTAGAAGAGGACGGGAAAAGGGGATGCCTTAGTACGGTTATCGATTAGTGATATTTTGAGTTGATGAACTCATGACATGTTTCCATATAGTGTGAGATTGTGATTTGTGTACTCAAAGTCTTTCCCTTCCCCCTGACTTGAGTTAGGATTGGTAGAACCCTGTAAAGCCGAGAGAACCTATAGGATAGGGAACTCACTGAGATTTGATGTATCTTACCCCACTATAGTTGCTTTATTTCAGGTGCAGGTTTGGTTACAAGTGGAGCTATGCAGAGATGTTTCAAGAGAAGCTTAGTTAAGCTTATTCTGCTGTGTATTCTTTTATTGTATACAATTGAGGATATTGTATATCATTCTTAGTTTTATTATTTTGGCTAGTTTCCATGACTTGTGCCATATGTTGTTTTTATATTTTAGAAATGGACAAGTATGTGAATGATGCCATTAGGCACTTTTGATGTGTCAGTACCAAATAAAATGCTTGTATGGTATTATTCTAGATATATATTATACAGGGCGTTACATGGCTAGAGGAGACTTGGATTCCCATTGATCAACATTGGCCAAACCTGTGCAGCAGTTGCCATTCACTATTGCAGCCAAAACAACTTGCTCTACTATAAATAGAGCTCATTTGTGCTCAGTTTGAGTACACCAAAGCACTACAACACTTGTTTTCCTCAAAATCTCTTTCTCTAGGCAAAAATGCCTTTTTAGCAAGGTAATTCTGAATTTTTGAGTTAGAGAGCAATTCCATCACAGCTCATGATCCAAACACATCCAATATGTCATATCTAAGTTGTCCAAACTCTCACAAGTGACCTGTAACACCAAAATCTCAAAGTCCCATCTCAAAATTGGACGTTAGTGCATTTTTCAGCCCATGTCTTGATTCAGTCACTTTCCAAACCAGATAAAACCTCAAACACACTCCAAATATCATCCTTGAACTGTCCCAAATGGTTCCACACATCTGGAACATCATTTGAGAGAGTTGCTATTTTGGCCATTTTTGCCCCTTTTGCAAGAAAGGGCCAATTTCCATTCCTGAGGTTTCCAGCTGGTTCCAACCACTTTAAAAACTTCTAAGGGATCATTTGAGGGTGTCCAAAGCATCAAAATATTTCTGGAACAAAGCACTTGGTAGATTGCCCAAAAGCTCCAAAAAGAGGTAAGCATCACAACTTGAACTCTCTGAAATATGCCTTGCTTTGAAGTCCACTGATCATGCATCTCTTATACATGTTATATGTGTTGTGTTTGCACCAATTTATCATGTAATTCATACCTGTACCAAGAGGTAGCACAGAAAATGCAAAACATGGCCTATTTCAAAACCACTATCGGATTTTGAGGAGGATTTGTTTTCTGGGAAAACCACCACCACCATTGGATTCCTTAGGAAATTCTAGGCCAGATGCATATAAATTTTGCCTCCATCCATGGAGAAATGAGAAAGTTATGGCCTTCACGTTTCTAGCCAAAATCTTGCCTTGTCTTGCCTTGGGCCAGGCCAAAAACAAGGCAAGCCTTGTATATTGGTGATTGTGTTTCAATACACAGATGTATCACCACCCCAGTGGTAAGGCGCGCATGCTGCAGACAAGAGGTCTGGGGTTCGAATCCCCCTCGCCCCAGACCCTCTTTTTGCTATTTTTCCCACTTTTTACTATTTTTCATATTATTTCTTAATGATTTGAAAAATTAATAACTTCCTCAATTTTTATTATTTTTTATTGGTTCTTTTTTCAAAAAAATCACAAAAATATTGAAATATTTTATTCCACAAAAAAATCAAATTTATACTACCTCCGTTCTTTTTTATAGGAGACAACTTACTTTTTAGGTGCATTGAATAATCAATGTATCTAGTCTATAAACTGGCCAAATACATTGACTATTCAATGAACCTAAAAAGTGAATTGTCTCTTATAAAAAGGAACAGAGGTAGCATTGAATAAATTCATTTTTAATTGTTTTTAAACATTTAAAAGTGAATATTTATTTTGAAAATCAAAACCAAATGAGTTCTAAATCATCTTGTGATTAAAACCTAATTGTTCAAACCTTAAACAAAAATCACAAGTGGTTTTTCTTTGATTTTCTTTAAATATTTACTTTTAAAGAAAAACAAAATTAGGGTTTCTTTGATTTTCACCCTCACAAATCTTTTTTCAAACTCTTTGGGACTCTAATAGAGTGTAAGACCCAATCCCGCTTTGAAACCAAAATATTTTGGGCCTCAGTCATTGTATAAGTCCCAACACATTTTCAAAAATCCTGGCGCGATCGCCATTTTTCAAACAACTTAATGGGCCTCTCCTTGAGCTGTCAGCCCTACCATTTGTGCAAAAACAACTTAGTAGGCCTCTAATAGAGTGTAAGACCCAATCTTTTTTTAAACCAAATTAATTTTGGGCCTCAGTTATTGTATCAGACCCACTGCGATTTCAAAAATCTCGACGCGATCGCCATTTAAAAACTTTTTGGGCCTCCCCTCGAGTTATAAGCCCCATCTCTTTTCTTTAAAAAGAACCCTTTGGGCCTATAATAGAGTGTAAGACCCATCCCCTTTGTACATAAAACTTTGTGGGCCTCACATATTGTATAAGTCGCTTTGTACATTTTTCAAAACAACGGTGCAATCATCGTTAAAACTTGGGCCTCTCCTTGAGCTGTAAGCCCCAACAACGTTTCAAAGCACTTTCTCCTTTGATTTTGAATATATGTTGTTACCAAAAATTTCTTTGTTGAACAACTAACCAAACAGCATGGAAGCTCTACAACGGGTAAGTGTTTATCCGCTTTCATTTACCGCTTTCATATATAACTATATTGTGGGGTTGTTTCACTATAAGTCTTCTTTCACAAACTTTTATATAATTGTCCAATATCCACTATGTAATACTAGTATAGTTATTTAGAGTTTTCCCCGGAAACTACGTCTAGCACTAGGTAAAGCCCTATTGGTCACTCTTAAATACAAACAAAACTAGATCCCCATATGATTTCCAGATACAGTCTTCCCTCCTCTTGGGGTTAAACAATATGGAGACGTGAAAGACGGCATTCTCGGTGAACCCTTTCTCAGGCTGTCACCCTTAGACACAGTCAAAGAAACTCTAACTCCCCAGAGATGATCTTTTCTCCGTGAATGGCATCTCTTGAGTTTCTTCCAAATTCTCTGACTTTCCTGGCTTGATATATTCTCGGTGAATAGTATGTCTTGAACTTCTCGGGGTTTGGGGACCCACAGGCTTCCTAAAAGCATCCCCGCCTCCTCTTGGGCATTGTACAAGGACCCGTCGGTATCTTAGAAGTTCTCATGCCTTCTCTTAGGCTTAATACAAGGACCCTGACGACCACTTAAAGGTATAAGACAAAACTTAGTCATCCTTTGCTAGAGCAGTCTTTCTAGCGTCAAAACTCCGGTCATTGTAGGGTTGATACTTATCCCTTAATGCACGTGCCTCCTCTTGGGCATTGTACAAAAGATAAAACTCTAGACTTGGACAGTCTAAGACCCTTGAGTCTCAAAGACATTCTCAAGTTCCCTTGAAACATAGGCAGAAACCCAGTCTCTCTCATGAGAGTTCCCTATACTTGGACTCGCTTCAGGATCTCCAGAATCCACAGCGGTAAGACTGCCTCCTCTTGGGCTTTGTACAAATAATTCTCCCCGACGGAGCTAACCTTTTTAGACTCTCTTGTTGAGTCAAACACCTTTTAGCCTCCGTCTTGGGATTTGTACAAGACATATAAAAACACTCTCTTGTTGAGTATAAAAAGGCTCTCTTGTTGAGTCAACCTCCTTTTAGCCTCCGTCTTGGGCTTTGTACAAGACATATAAAAACACTCTCTTGTTGAGTATAAAAAGGCTCTCTTGTTGAGTCAATCTCCTTTTAGCCTCCATCTTGGGTTGCGTACAAGACACATAAACACTCTCTTGTTGAGTATAAAAGACTATCTTGTTGAGTCAAACCCTTTTAAGCCTCAATCTCGGGCTTCGTACGAGACAACAAAACACTCTCTTGTTGAGTATAAAAGACTCTCTTGTTGAGTCAATCACCTTTTTCAGACTCTCTTGTTGAGTCAATCACTCTCTTGTTGAGTATAAAAGACTTTCTTGTTGAGTCAATCACCTTTTAGCCTCCGTCTTGGGCTTTGTACAAGACATATAAAATCACTCTCTTGTTGAGTATAAAAGACTCTCTTGTTGAGTCAATCACCTTTTAGCCTCCGTCTTGGGCTTTGTACAAGAAATATAAAATCACTCTCTCGTTGAGTATAAAATACTCTCTTGTTAAGTCAACTTCCTTTTAGCCTCAATCTTGGGCTTTGTACAAGACAGAAAGAACATTTTCCCCGGAAAAGTCAAACTTCTAGCCTCCTCTTAGGCTTTGTATAAGGAAAACCCCGGTTGAGACAATCAACCTTTTAGCATCAAATTTGTGCCTTGCTCACAGCATACAAACATCAACAACTCCTCTTTAGAGATGACAAACTCTCTCTAACCCTTTAGCTTCACATCTTGGGCTTTGAACAAGATACAACCACCTTTAGCTTCACGTCTTGGGCTTCGAACAAGACACCAAACATCTCTTTCCTCCCATAGAATAGGAGGAACTACGATCGCTCTAATTTCCCTGTTTCGGGAATACGTAGGCATAAGATTGTAAAAATCTTAGCGAGCATACTAATCAAAGACCCAAATCCAGTACTCCCATATATCAACCCAAAAGCACTAATTCCTAACATCTTACCAAAAACCTCACAAATGATCCAGACATTCTGATTTTAAAAATAATAAACCGAAGAAGGACCCACATCTTAATCGCATATGTAACCTAACAGGCCGCTGTTCAAACTCAGTATGCAAGCAGGGTTAATTAGAGACATCTATTTCCCTTCCTTAATCAGCTTAACAGGATAAAAAATGAATCGAACTGTAGTACCCAAGCGATCGTGACTCAGGATCACAAAAATCGCGCTACAGGTGGGTTCTCTCATTTATAAATGCTCAAGTCTCCACATTCCTATTCAATATGGGGCTATTATCCAAACTACTCACACTTGTAATTCTTTTTCAACATTCTTGTCAAGTACTATGAAGGAGGCAACAAAATTAAGGTTGTCAAGTTGCAAACTTTGTGACGACAATATGAATTGTTGTCAATGGAAGAAGATGAAAAGATTGCAGGCTATGTGTCAAAGGTGTAGAAACTCGTCCATCTCATGAAGGTTTGTGGTGAAACCTTAACTGATAAGATGATAGTTGAAAAGGTAATGCGTACGATGACCTATCACTTTGATACGTTATCGTAGTTATTCAAGAATCCACCAATCTTGAAACCCTAAAACTGGAAGATTTGGTTGGTTCGTTAGAAGCGCATGAGATTAGGATTGTCGAAAGGAAAGGAGTTCAAGACTCAATACAAGCACTACAGGCTCAATCATGGAAGAAGAATGGTGGTTCTAACAAGTTCAAAGGCAAAATAGACAAGACTCAGGGCAAGAGGTCTTGGTCAAATCCTCATAAAAATAAGATCGATGATAGAACTTCTGAATCCTCGAAAAGAGGAAAAGGAAATTCCTATCAGAAATGACAAAGTAAAGAAGAAAGGTGTGCATTGATATAACTGTTAAAAATGGGGTCATTTGGCCAAATATTTTGGTACAGGAAAGACAAGGTGTTGCGGGGAGAATTGGATATCAAGCTATTGATTAAACTTTAATCACAAATCTTTTAAATATTCACCATCGAGCTTTGATTTATCCAAGGGAAAGGGTAAAGATCGTATAAAGCCCTAAGTTTGTAATGTAACAACAATGCTAAGAGATTGTGGGGTTCGGGGGTTGGTTATACCTAGGGAAGGTGTTAGCATCCTGAGCATCTATATTACTCTATAGGAACCTCTTGCTAGTATTTGGGTTATTGTTTGCTATTGTTTTGTGTTTGGGTTTTGTGGTGAAGATAGGAATCTAAGGGTTTAGTCACTAAGTATGCTCGCCAAAACCTCGCGGTCTTGTGCCTACATATCCTTACAAGGATGAAATCAGAGCATTTGTAGTTCACCTTACTAAGGATAAATGAACTCTTGATTATGATCAAGGTCCAAAGAGGGATTAAGTGTTAAAGTCTTAACACTTATTTGACTTAACAAAGTCAAAAGATTTATAAGTTCTAACTTAAGTCTGAGTGGAAAGTTTAATGACTCTAACAAGGTCAAAGGGAATGGGTATGGCTAAGCTACCTATGACATTGAGTCAATAGAGAGACTTTCCCTTAGATTAAGGAACAAGAGGCAACTTAGGGATGGAGGCTAACAAGCTAACATCACTTAGGGGAATAACTTAACAAAGTTGAAAGAGGTATGATTAAGATGGATGATATGAACAAGTATGATATTCAAACATGATATCAATTGAAAGCATTCAAAGTAACATTCAAACATGATGTTAATAAAAGTATGACAAAGATAAAACACATGGTTACATTCAAAGTAAGAAAGAGATGTGACAACATCTAAAGGTAAGACTTAACAAAGTCATAAAGGTAACAACCAAGTACATTCAAAATTTGAAGAGGTTTAAAACAACATGGTGACAATCAAGATAAACAAAAATGTTACAACATCTAAATATTCATGAAGTATAGTTCTAACAAGACTAAAGCATCATGGATGACAAGTTAAGTTCAAAGTCAAAGCAAGCATGCATTAAGGTTTACTAACACCACTTAATCATGAATACAATACAAATATGAATAAGTTATAACAACACTTAATCATGAATACAATTTAAACATTTCAAGCATGGATAAGTTATTACAACACTTAAGCATGGTAAGATTCAAACATGATGTGTATAAGTTAAGACATTACTTAGACATGGTTGGAAACAAAGTTCAAGTTAAGAAGTAAAGGTTATAACAATACCTAAACATGGATGAAGTTCAAAGATAGGATAAGACATGCAAAATTCATGATAACAATCAAAGTCCAAAGCATACATCCATAAGTTAAGACATCACTTAATCATGAATACAATCAAAGTTCAAAGCATACATGTATAAGTTAAAAAATCACTTAATCATGAATACAATTTAAACACAAGTAAAGGTAACAACTAAGCATACTTGAACAAAAGGACATGTTTATGACAACAACATGTGGATAAAGATGTAAACATACAAGGGATGACATGTGAGCATACTTAAAGATGATAAGTTTAAAGTTTAAACATCATGTGAACAAGTTAAACAATATTTGAACATTTAAGCATGGATACAAGTTGAACATGTTAAGACAAGTAGATAGCAACCAAACATGGATATTAGGGTTCAAACATGGTCATAAACAAGTAAGATCATCACAAAAGTTTAGGCATGCAAGCATGTATTCAAAGTCACTTTCAAGACAAAAATTCAAGTGTATAAGGACACATAAACATGGTGAAATCAACACAAAGGCAAACATGCACATCATGGTCATGTAAACATGGAAAGAACATGTCATGTTAAGGTAAAATAGTCAAGTAATAGCTCATGGTATGGACAAAGTTCAACATACATTTTTAACAAGTAAACATGCATCAAAAGGCATAAAACTCAAGTAATAACACAATGCATAAGTTCAAAAGGTCAAACAAGGTTTCTACAAAGTGTATATGATCCATACAAGGCAGCATATACAAGAGAAATCAAGGGGTTACTCAAAGGAATCAAGAGAAAGCCATGGAAACCCTAAAATAAACACACACTTTAAGCATGCAAAAATGCATCAAAAATAATTATTTTTGGTTTTTTTCTTCTCATAAACAGAAAATACACAATGTCATGAACAATTTGCAAAAAGAATGGGTTCAAAATGATTAAAAAAATGAGAAAGTTACGATCAAGTGAATTTAAAAAGGAAAGTGAGAAAATAATAAAGTCCTAAAAATAATGGGAATGGTCCCCATAGGACTTGAACTCACGCAGGCCTGATTGCAAGCCAAAACCTTTACCAACTCTGCTAGGGCACACATGTGATTATATGGGCAAGCATTATATTATATGTTTTAAGCATTTGAAAATCAGAAAATTAAAATGAAACTGGGGCGGGGGGGATTCAACCCCCAGTTTCAATGGTTCAAAGGTTACAAAGCGCGCAGGATTAACCACTGGGGTGGTGATACATCCATTGTATCACCTCACCCATTAATACATATGCCTAAACAAAACCTAGTGACTGAAACAAGCATGGCGCCATGGCTATGGCTGGCTGGGCAAGAACCAGGTTTTGGTCATTTGCAAAAAGAGTTCTAACTTTGTCATTTCTTAATGAAATCAAGTGAAATAAAAAAGGAATCTGCCTAGAATTCCAAGAGGAATCTAATGGGGGTGGTGGTTTTTTTCTAAAGATGGCTATATTTTAAAACACGATGGCTACATCAAGGAAGACCAAACTTTGCAAGTTATATGTCAAACTCAAACACAGTCAATAATTGCCCATAAAAATGGTTCAAACACAACATAAATGACATATTAAAACTATTCAAACTCAATGCACATCAAAACAAATCATATTTCTCAAGGTTCAAGTTCTTTGAAAACTTACCTCTTGAAGTTCACTTACCAACTTCCAATATAACTGCTACAGAAGTAATGTGATGCTTTGGACACTTCAAATAAACCCCTAGGAAGCTTCTAAGATGATTGGAACCCAAAGAAAACCCTGGAACAGAAAGTAACCTCTTCTTGCAAAATGGTCAAAAGTGACCAAAATGGAACATTCACCAAATGGACTTACAGTTGGAAAACTATGCTTGGAACACCTTATATATATATATATATATATATATATATATATATATATATATATATATATATATATATATATATATATATATATATATTAGAGTGTGTTTGATATGTTGGAAGGTTTTGAAATGGACAGAATCAAGACATGGCTTGTAAAATGCAAAAAAAAAAATCAAAATATGAGGCTTCAAGGGTTGACTTTCTGGTTCTGGTGTTTTGGGGTGAAAATGAAGAATTGAACTCCTTCAAGGGATGATTTGTGATGTGTTTAGATGGTTGGATTAGTGGTTTATGGTTTGGAGAAGACATATTACAAGTTTGTGCAAGTTGAAGGTTACTTGACACAAAAGGATTTTTTGGCAAGTTTCCGGTTTGAGAGCTTTTGAGGGGGTGCTTGCTAAGGTTTTGTTGCGTCTTTGAAGCTTAGAAGGAGCATCTATTTATAGAGAAAAAGTGAAGCTTTAGTTCTGCAGAAAATGCAAATGGTTTGGTTCGCTTGGTTTAGTTGAAATGCAATGGTAGTTTCATGAAGTTTGGAAGTTCCAAGACCATTGTACCATGTTGTAGGGTTGTTGAGAGATTGCTTCTGACCTTTTCCAAAAGGTTTGTATAGAAGGAACAGTCATAAAGCTCTAGAAGAGTGGACTTTGTGATTAAAGCCCCTTTATGGAAATGGAAGTGTGATCTTTATTGCAAAACATTCCATAAGTAGCATGATCACATGGATAATGGCTTAATTCCTTGGGTAATGCACCAAGGATTTGTGTAAACACTCATTTAAGTGGATGTTTAGAATAAACATAACCTACAAGATCAGATTGAGTTGGTTTGGCATGTATTTGCACTTGATCCTAGATCACAAATGTTATGGAGGAGTTCTTGTACTTTTTGAAAAGCCCCAAACATTCTCTACAACTTTCATGTTTGATGCATTTCTTGAATCCCAAGGGATCATGGTCAAAATTGGCTCCAAAGATTGGTACTTTCAATGAACAAAAACTGTCCTGGAAAAGTTTTTAAGTGTTGGAAGATTTTTCCAAACTTGATGGCTCCATAACTCAAAATATAAGCACTTTTTGGAGATGGACTCAAAGTGACAAAGTTGTAGTATGTTGTGAGGGCTTTAATTTGATCTTTGGAACACAAAAATTGGATGTGTAGATTGAAAGTTATGGCACTCCAAAGTTGGCACAAAAACTAGGGTTTTTTCCTATACTTAGAAAAAAAATCAAGTTTCTTAACTTTTCCCCTTTTGTAAGAAACCGCTCAAATCTTAATTTTTCATGTTCAAACTCATTGATCAAACATGTCTTGATGAAATTTGTCTTAATGACCTCAATTTTGACCAAAGAATCCAAAAGTCAAAGGATTACTTTGTTAGATAAAGCTTATGTATCATATGAATTCAACTGTGTGATCTTTAATTATATTGCATTCTTGAACTTTTCAAACATCATGGATGAACTCCAAGGATGTATTTGAGCATCTTGAACCATGTCCCAAGGCTTGGGATCATGCTTTGATCAAAAGTCAAAGACATAGTTGACTTTTCCAAACAAAACCCTAATTTGGGGCCAAATGAAATTGAGCTTCAAAGAACTTGTAACAGGACCAAAGTGAATTTGATTTTTGATGAAGAGAGGCCTCTTGAGTGTATGTACACTTGGTATATTGATGAACAATACAAAACATTGACTGATCAAATAAAGATCCTCTTGATTTTCTTGAGCCAAAACCCTAATTCAGATGGAATCAAACAAGAAAAAACTTGAATAATATTAGGGTTAGCAATGAAATGCTTGATGCTTCTAGAATGATGATGGAATATAGGGTAAAAATTTGGGGTATGACACAAGGGTTCGGCAAAAGATAAGGACGAAGGAGAAAACCTTTCACGTCAAGATTAAAATGATTCTAATGATAGGATGGTTATGGCTGCAGTTACAGATGACCATGTCGAATCCAATATCTGGTTCCTTGACTCAGGCTACTCGAATCACATGACTAGTCGAAAAGTATGGTTAGGAGATTTTGATGAGTCGAAGAAGAGCAAGGTCAAACTTACTGATAATAACTTGTTGCAAGCAGAAGGTACTGGAAAATTAGTTATTTAAAGGAGTAATGGAGCAAAAGCCTTGATCAAAGATGTACCCTATGTTCCTGGAAAAAAGTGTAATCTACTAAGTGTTGGAAAACTGGTCGAAAAGGGGTTCTCAGTGGTTATGAAAGATGGAGCCTTAGAACTTTTCTAAATCCAGAATAAGTTGATCTTGAAATCTCCTCTGTCGAAGAATAGAACATTTAAGACCATGATCAGTTCGACTGAGGTACAATGTATGAAAACAGTTATCGGCCATAAGAATAGTTGGTTGTGGCATCTGAGGTTTGGCCATCTGAACTTTTGGTCGCTAAATCAAGTGATCACTCAAGATATGGTAACTGGTATACCCAGCCTTGAGATGCCCGACAAACTCTGTAAAGGTTGTCTAGTCGGAAAGCAGTCCAGGAAGTCTTTCATTTCGACTATGCCAATGAGATCATCCTGCATACTCAAAGTTGTACATTCAGACGGGTGTGGTCCTTTTGAAGAGCATACCATTGGTGGAAACAGGTATTTTGTCTCATTTGTCGATGAGTACAGTCAAAATCTCTAGATGTATCTGATCAAACGAAAGGAAGAAGTATTTGAAATCTTTAAGAGATCCAAGATACTTATCGAAAACCACGGTGAAAAGAATATTAAATTTCTGTGAACAGATGGAGGTGGTGAATACACATCCAAGATATTTGAAGCATTATGTGTGTAACATGGTATTGATTATGAGATAACTGCTCCTTATACTCCTCAACATAATGGAATAGCAGAAAGAAGAAACATGACCATATTGGACATAGCGAGATGCATGCTGAAGCAGGAGAATTTTCCAAAATCCATATGGGGTGAAGTTGTTTCGACTGCTGTTTATATTATGAATATGTGCCCTACCAAGAAGCTGAAGAACAAGGTTCTTGAAGAAGTGTGGAGTGGAAAAAGACCATCAGTGAGTTATCTGAAGGTGTTTGGCTCTATTTTCTATAAGCATATTCCTGATGCTATGAGAAGGAAGCTCTATGATAATATTGAACCTAAGATTCTAGTAGGATATCATAAGACTAGAGTATACATGTTGTTCAATCCAATTAATCAGAAGATTGTGATGAGTTGAGACATTGTGATTGATGAAAATTCTGTCTGTGAAATCGACATTTTTTAATGGAACTTTAGCTTAAGAGGTGTATGTCACACAACCTCCTGGGTTTGTGATTCAGGAGGAAGCAAGTAAAGTATACAATTTGCACAAAGCGCTCTATGGTCTCAAGCAGGCACCTAGGGCATGGAACAAGAAGATCAACTCATACTTGATTGAATTGGGATTCGTAAAATGCAAATCTGAGTATGGTGTCTATGTTCAGGTTGTGGCATAAGATATAATAATAATTTGCTTATATGTCGATGACTTTCTAGTAACTGGAAATAACTTGAAGAACTTGTCGAAGTTCAAAGAGCTGATGAAGAAGGAATTTAAAATGTCGGATCTGGGAAAGTTGTCATACTTCCTAGGCATGGAATTTCAAATGTCGAAGCAAGACATGGTGTTACATCAAAGAAAGTATGTCAAAGAGATACTCAAGAAATTCAGAATGGATGATTCGACTCCTGCATCTTCGCCTATCGAACCAAATTTAAAGTTGGAGAAACATGGAGAGGAAGACAAAGTCGATGCAACTTTGTTCAAACAGATTGTCGGATCTCTGAGATATGTGTGCAACAGTCGGCCTGATATATTTTTCTCAGTCAGATTAGTGAACATATACATGAGGGAACCAAGGGTGTCACATATGAAGGCTATAAGAAGAATCCTGAGATACTTAAAAGGATCAGCAAACTATGGAATTTTATTTCGACGAGGCTCTGAAAGAAAAGAAGCTATGGTTACTTGTTATTTAGATGCTGACTGGTGCAGAGATAAGGAAGATCGAAGAAGCACTACTGGATATTTCTTTCAAGTATTTGGTGCTCTAATTTCATGGTGCTCGAGAAAGCAACTTGTGGTGGCATTCTCTTCATGTGAGGATGAATATATAGCAGGATCCTATGTTGCCTGTCATGCAATTTGGATCATATTTGTGCTTGAAGAAATGGAGGTCGAAGTGGAGAAACCTCTGGTACTGCAAATCGACAACATGTCTTCCATAAATATGGAGAAGAATCGAGTGTTGCATAGAAGAAGTAAGCACATCGAAGCTAGATTTCACTTCTTAAGGGAGAAGGTAAATAGAGGTGAATTTGAAGTAAGGCATTGCTCAAGGGAAGCACAATTGGCCGACATTTTCACCAAAGGATTAAAGATTGACAGGTTCCAAACTTTGAGAAAGAAATTAGGAATAGTTCAGATCGACAATGATTATTGTGTTTCGACAACTTGGTTATAGGGGGGCATGTTGAGATATTAGATATAATCCAAGTTGTATTATGTGTCCCAAGCCTAAAGCTAATTAGGTTTAAGGTTTGTTATTTTAGTGTATATAAATAGACACTTTGTGATTCCGTTTTATTCAATAATATCAATCCTTGTTTCTTTATTTTCTCTCTTTCTCTCCTCACTAAAAGTGCCTCACGCACTAACAAACCTTACCCATCAAACCCTATCAATTTTCCAACCTACACACAAACTCAAACATATGTAGGCTAAACACAAACTTCAACCAAAGAAACTCTAGGACAAACAAAGACCTCGCCTAGAGAAATTCACCTCAACCACTATTGTTACCCATATGGCTGATTACAACGTTGTTGGTATAATACTTGAGGATTTTAATTAATATAAAAAAAAGATTTTATGAGATGCTAATCATTATATTTGGGATGATCCTTACCTCTTCAAGATAGGAGATGAAAGTTTGTTAAAGAGGTGTGTAACCAAAAAAGAAGCTAAAATCATACTATGGAAGTGTCACAATTCACCTTTTGGAGGCCATTACAATAAAGAGATGACAACAACAAAAGTTCTCCAATCAGGTATTTTTTGGCATACTCTGTTTAAAGATTCTTATAAGCATACTCAAGAATGTGTCAATTGTTAAACAATACATGAAATTTCAATAAGAAACAAAATGCCACTGCAAAACATGATTAAAGTTGAAGTTATTAACTATTGGGAATCGACTTTGTTGGACCATTTCCCTATTCACATTCCAACAATTATATCTTGCTAGCAGTGAATTATGTTTCCATATGGGTAGAGGTAATTGCAGCACCCAAGGTCGACGACAAGACAATGGTAAAATTTCTCAAGAAAAATATTTTCTCACAATTCGAAACACACCAAGTACTTATAAGTGATAGAGGATCACATTTCTATAACACTCAGCTGACCAAAGCTCTTGTTCATTACGAGGTATGACACAAAGTTACATCCTTTTACTATCCCCATACCAATGGACAGGTTGAGGTTTCCAACACAGAAATTAAAAGAATCCTAAAAATTATAGTATCCACCTCATGAAAATTAAAGTTGTATCTGAGTGATGAAATTGACAAAATAATCACAATCATTCCACTAAGGGAACCTTAACGAAAAAATCAAGCGTCAAGCTAATGACATTAGACAAGTGCTTATTGGGAGGCAACCCAACTTTATAAACTTCAATTTTTTCTTTATATATTTTATTTTTCTACATTGAAACTTATTATTGAGATTCTGCATGAGTGTCGCTAAGCGAGTTCATGTCCTCCCTAGGCGAAAGCTTTAACACACAAAATCACATAATCCTAGCTTGAGGACATGGCTAATTTTTCAGAAGGGGATGAATGTTGTTTCTCTGAGAAAGAATACAGTGACT
Source organism: Lathyrus tuberosus (assembly GCA_022829125.1). NCBI lineage: Eukaryota > Viridiplantae > Streptophyta > Magnoliopsida > Fabales > Fabaceae > Lathyrus > Lathyrus tuberosus. The sequence goes on from JALAZF010000536.1 coordinate 3,874,813, forward strand.
AGAGCTCGCCAAAACCTCTAACACTTAATTTACTATTTTTCTTGTTCAAGTTCTTACATATACCCATGATTTCGAATGATATCGATGTTTTATGGATAATTTTGATATTTTTTTTACTATTCTTAAGTTTGTCCATGTATACAGTGAGATTAAAAAAATCTCAAATGATTCAATGGATGAAGAAAATAGATGCATAGGACATCAGATGATTCGGGCTTATGACAACATCAAAACCAACAGCATGGTCAAAGGTTTTTCTTTTAAATGTTTCATTCAAGATTAAATTTTATGATTATCTATGAGTTATAGCATGAAAATTTAAATGTTTGCTTGATCAAATTTAAATTTCACTTGTTTATGAAAACATGATGATTTGAATTAGAGTCATAAAAACCTAACCAAGTGAGTTATGAGAAACCTCATGTTTTGCATATATATTGAATGTAGACATTGCATATAAATTACATGATTTTGCATAAATATTGATATTACTTGATATGTATGATGTCATGGATAGGATCAAGGAAATGTTTCTTTATTGAGTGATAAAACACTTGCCAAATAAAGCTCGTCTAGTGAGGGAATGATCCTTTGATGAATGCCGTTGAGCAAAAAAGTTAAAAATTCATTATTTTTGAAAAGTTACAACCCTTAACCTATGAAAATAAAAACAATGTTCATATCTTGTCTTGAAATTCAGGAGAACATTTGAAAAATGAAGGGTGCATAAAAAGCAAAGTTGGGGAAAAAATGTTTCAAAAATGAAAATGAGTCAAGTATGTTACAATTTGGTGATCAAATGAAGAAAGAATGATACTTTGACAAAATAATTAAAAAGCAAAAGAAAAGGTGTCAAAATACAAATAAATCACCAAGGGTCTGTTTGGATGTGAAGAGAAGTATAGAAGAGAGAAAGAGATGAGAAAGAGTGTGAGAAGAGAGAAAGAGATGAGAAATAGAGTAGATTTGGTGTAATGTTTGATATATGAGAGAAAGAAGAGAAATAGTGATGAGAGAATAATAAAAATTTAAGGAATTGACAATATAGTCCTTATTTTAAAAAAGTCATTATCATCACATATGTTTTTCAAAAAATTGTCAATTATATAATTTGTTTATTATAGTTTATTTTTTAAATTAATTAAATAAAAGAGTTGCAAAAAAAACTGAAACTTTTAATTAAAAATAATAATTAATTTAAAAATTGAAAATTAACAAAGTATATTTTACAAAATAAAAATTTATCTCTTTATATTTACAAAGCTTGAGACATTGAAATAGAAAGAAAAAAAAAATGCTTTGCATTTATGAAATGTTTTGCGTAAATACGCTGTTCATGAATGATGGTAGAAAATGAATGTATAAAGGGTAAGATAGGAAACACAAAAGTGAAGAGTATTGACTTTCCCTTTCTCTTCAGTTTTGAGAAGAAATGAAAACATGGTAGGGCCCACATTAAATTAGTCTCTCTCACCAACTTCTCTCCAAACCAAGCAAGAGAAGTGTAACATCTCTCTTCAACTTCTCTCTTCTCTATTTCATCTTAAACAAACATACCCCAAAAGAAAGTTGTAAATGGAGAAACAAATTAGAAGTTTTGAAAGCAAAAGTAACTTATGCTCTTTTATCTTATAGGAATTTTTAGAATCCAAAGAAAAACCAATACTTCTTGTAAGCCAAGCCACATTACAACCTAATTAAAGACCTTAGTTATTCATGACTAAATGCATATGTTGTGATATTTCTTAGATGAAATACAAAATTGTTTTATAGTTTATACAATTTTTTGAGATTGAGGGATACATAACCCAAGTAAGTGATATACAATAAGAAATATGATTATAATGAAAAATTGATTGTTTATCTAAAAATTGCATTGAAATTACACATTGGTTGAACAAGATTTTCATATTCATGCTACAATTGGTAGATAGTTATGATGTTGATTATGAATGTGAATTTAAAAGAATCATGCCAAAATATAATGGATTTCAAAGTTTCTGATTAAAAGTCATAAATTATAACATGAAGTGTGCATACTAGATTGATGAATCATTGGATCCTTGTATGATTTTTTTTTATGACAAACAAAAAGATAAGTTGGAAAGAATATATAAGTGCAAAATTTACTCATTTATCATAAGTACTTATAAACTAAAAACACAAGAAATCACATGAAAATCTCCCAAATTATGATTAAAATAAGATAAAACACCTGTGTGAATTTTAATTGTGAAATTCATGAGTACCAGTGAAATCACATAAAGAATATACAAACTACACGAGCTAATATCAGAAAACTCACTAAGCGGGGCCAAAGGCTTGCTCAGTCAAGGACAGTGAAAAACAGGGGGGCTTTGTTGCCTTCATCTCGCCAGGAGAAGAGATTTGCTCACCCGACAATACGGTTGGAGATTTATTCTATACTAAGTTGTTTCATCCTAGAGCAAGACATCTCATCAGGCGAGGTGACAAGCTCTCCTAGCAAGCAAAGGAAATTCAGAAGACCTCCTAATTAAATAACTTAGGGGTGAAAGAAGGATTTTCTCACTTTGAGGGGCATTAAGACTCGCAAAGCGAGATATGCAGGTAAAACCGAAGTTGAACTATCAACGGGTTTATTGATGTTGGGATACAAACATAAGTCCTTTGGGCACGCTCTATCCAGGTTTAAATAATTAACACACATGTGTTATTTCTTGTTGGGTTTTCGTACTAATATCATATTGGATAACTATGTTGTATATTTTGCCTCAGTTATAAATCCTACCTTGAAGAGTTCTTCAACGACCTTTTCAACTGCCTCGAACTTTTCTTGTGATTATTTCCTTCTTCATTGTGCCACATATGAAATGCAATCTTGAATGGCCAAAATATGGTAGGCTATTTCGGGGCTAAGACATGGAATCTCCTTTGCTGGCCACACAAACAGATTGTGGTATGTTTATAGGCAATCCGTCAGCACCTCATTTTTAGGCTCAAGTAAGCCTGCCTAAATCTTGATGGCCTTTGAAGGATCTTCTCTTATAAATATCGCGGCGAAGTTTCATTTTGGCCCAGGCCTTTATAATTTCCTTCTTGCTTCTGTATGTATGGTCTTGTCATTCTCTACAGTTTCATTGGGGAATGACTCTTTTAACAGGGCATCCAACTTCATCGGTTCTTCACTTCTTTGTTTCAGGGAAGGGTTCTCCTTTACTGGTTGCTGCTTGGCTAAGAGGGTTAAGAAACATGTTTAGGACGATTCTTGATTTATTTCTAATACTACAACTTGGTCGTCTATTGTATGAAATTTAACCTACAAGTGATTGGTAGACGAGACTACTTCTAGGGTCTCAAACGTTGGCCTCCCAAAGATGAAATTATAAACAAAGTCACACTCGATGATCAAAAAATTTTCCGTGATGATCCTTCTTTCTTCTCTGACCCCAAAGTCCTTTAAGAGTTTAACGTGTCAAAGGGTCTTGTCAAAGTTAGGTCAAAACACTAAAGGCTTCTCCTATAGTATGTTTGCAGACTTTTTTTGAAAATCTAGCTTATTATATCTCTCAGCGTACATGATGTCACGCTAACTCCCCTAGTTACCATCACACGATAAACATCGTGATCTACCATTGCTATCTTAATAAAGATGGATATATGGTGCTTTGAGATGACATTGACAAGTATGTCATCATTAAATGAAAGTGAGAGCCTCTAGCTTGTTAGTTTGTTTTTAGGAAGTAACTTCCTACGATGGTCATTCTCTAAAATAAGTATTTAAAAAATATTTAATAAATAAATAGCAGAAGTTTTATAGAAAGAATCAATTTAATTTTATTCGAGAAAGATTTTTCAATTAATATTGAAATTTGAAAATAATAAATCGAGTATAACTCTTAATCACATGTTTATTTTAAGTAAAATAAAATCTAAATCATAAATTTCATATATATATATATATATATATATAGGGTTATGCTAATGCACACCCATGTAGGAGTGCATTAGCAATATACACCTTAGTGTATTTTTGTGTGGGACCCACTAATTTTGGATGAGACCCACATTAAAAAGATGAAGAAAAAAATAGAAAGAAAATAGATGTAGTGTATTTTTGTGTGGGGTCCACCAATTTTGGGTGTATGTTAGCATTTCCCATATATATATATATATATATATATATATATATATATATATATATATACACACACACACTAGTAAGATACCCGTGCGTCCGCACGGGTAACTTTATTTGATATGGTATAAAAAAACTTTAAAATTTTTTTATAATTTAATTGTAAAATAAATAATGATAATATAAATTCAATTGTATTAAGAAACCATATAAAAAGGAGAAAAAAAACTCGTGAGATGGAGAAAACAATTTAGGCTTAATACCCTTTTTGGTCCTCTAACTATAGGGGTAGGTCCAATTAGGTACTCTTTCTTTTAAAAGTTCCAAATTGGTCCCTTACGTTATTAAATAGGTTCACGTTTGTCTTTGCCGTTAAAAAAGTTAAAATTTCACTTAAAATGTTGATGACGTGGATTGAATGTGCTGATGTGTATGCTAATGTTGATTTATCATACGCTTGCTGTTTCAAAACATTTTCTAAAACATCAGGAGAGGAGAACTATTCTTGAGGTGAGTTTAACTCATTGTTTTTTTATGCATTGAAGCCTTTACTAAGTATCAAACCCTGATCATACTTTTTCCTCTCTGATATGTTACATATTCCTTGATTCCATACTTTTGTTTTCTTGTTTGTTTCATTAAACCAATTTTACTCATTTATTCTATTTTTTCTGGGGTAAAAAGGTGCTTGAGGATTTTCCTTCTGTACAAATGCCATTTGAGTGGCTAATTCAATTGGTTCCTCTGCTGAAAACTAGAGCATTTTCCATATCATCTTCTTAATCAACTCACCCTAATGAAGTACACTTGACTGTGAATGTCGTGTCCTGGACAACACCTTACAAGAGGAAAAAGAAAGGACTATGTTCCTCGTGGCTAGCAACATTAGATCCCTCCAATGGTATGTACAAAAAATTAGCCACTTTTTGCAGTTTATATAAGGTCTGATTGTTACACAATCAGACTCTTAGTTAAGTAACTTATCACATGTCTTGTTTTATGCAGCCGCCAGTATCCCTGCCTGGTTCCAAAAAGGTTCTCTTCCGGCACCATCACCCTCACTTCCCCTCATACTTGTTGGACTAGGAACAGGAAGTGCGCCTTTTCGCGGATTTATTGAGGAGAGGGAGTTGCAAAGTAAAACTATTTCCACTGTTCCGATTATGTTTTTCTTTGGCTGTTGGAATGAAGATGGTGATTTCTTATACAAAGACTTATGGTTGAATCATTCACTCAACAATGAATTACACTTGCGAATCGACCCGGGTTCTTGAAGATGTAGAAGAAACGCGCCCAGAACGCATTCTTGGAAGAGGATTTTCCTTTCAATTTGGTAAATTTTGGGGATTTTGTAACCTAGGGTTTGGAATTGGGGTTGGATTTATAGAGTTTCAGATTCAACGAACAAGAAGACGCTGACTGTGCTACACACACCATCCAAGTCAGATTCCACATCATCATTTTTAACACCATTAGCCTGTAATTAACGGAAAGGATCACTACGAACCTATTTAATAACGTATGGGACCAATTTGGAACTTTTAAAAGAAAGAGGACCTAATTGGACCCACCCCTATAGTTAGAGGACCAAAAAGGGTATTAAGCTAAAAATTTAACATTTAAAAATGAAAATTTTCTCTCTCAAATAAAAGCAATTGTTGATTAAAATAAAATAGGTATTATGTGGATTGTGACCCGTAAAATACATTTTGGTTGTGATATTCAAACCACAATTTTGAGATGAAAATGCAAATCTCCTTGAATGGAACTGAATAGATACACTCTTGTGATTGAAAATGAACGGTTGATCTTAAATAAGTTGTTAGTTGTGGTAGAGTTATAGCCCTTGTGATTGAAAATACAACTGTTATAGTAATTACATTGAAGTAGATTAGGCAATAGATTGTAATTTGAAGAGTATAATGGGAAAAGAAAAAAAGTTGTCACTAAAAAACATCATTTTTAAAATGAAGTGGCTGAACTACTCATATTTACATTAAAGGTTGGTTAGTTTGTATCAAATTTGTAGAAAGTTGTGTCCTCTCTAAAAACTCTCATATTTATGTTAAAACATGTCTCTAAAATATTGAACATGATTTAAAATTAATAAAAAAACAAACACAACATAGTTATTTAGACATATCAAAATAATTTTCAAATTTTATTAAAGATTTTTATTTTTCTATCAAAAAATGGGACCAAAATTGTCCTTTTACATTGATTGGAAAAATAGCAAGTGTACTATTTTTACCGATGTAGTAATAGTTGGGGTTATCCCCAGAATTGATCTCTCAAGGACTGCGTGTAATTGTAAGTGCAGATGTTAATTCAATTAAACAAAAATGCCTTTGGGGGTTTATTTGTTATAAAAATTATAATAACTATTGAGCAAATAAGCAGAAAGAGTAAAAATGACTTAAACAAATATGAGAAACATGTCAAGGCAAGGTGTATGAAATTCCTTATAATAATAACAATCCTTATTTTTCAAAATCATCGCTTAAACTAATCATTACCGGCTCTTAAGAATATTTCTCTCTAATTCCTTAGTAGAAAAAACCTTTGGTATTCTCCCTATACCCCAATTCCTTAGCGGTATAGAAAGAATACCAAGCACTTATTTTTATCAAAAGCTTTACGGTTACTATAGGGTATCCCTATTCCTAGGCGATATCTACTATAGTATTATCGTATAAAAAGCGTTAACAGTGGTTTGTCCGACCTAAGGTTAACCGTAAATCAAATCCTATTTTCTAATATGAACAAGCATTAAGAACATTATACGATAAACATGATTATGAGAAAGCAGTGAAATTTCTATTGCAAATGGAAAATTGTCATTATAGGGAAAATCAGGGACACCCCCTGGCATTGGGGGGTTTAGCCTCTCATAGTATTAAGAACAAAAACAAAAAGAAAATTAAAGATAGACATTACAATTTGATCGGAGGCAAACTGATTCTTCAATCGCTTTCGCTCATGAACGATCGTCTTCCCCAAATCTCCTTGATCGCCTCCAACTCTTCTCAATTATTCGTCAAGTCAAAAGTGTCCATTCTTCATCCAAAAACTAGTCTAAAAAGTCACAATTCACCCAGATCGATTGGAAATACCCAAAGTGCCCCACAACTTAATATGGGGAGAAAATATGGAAAAATTCAGAAAATCAACGTCAAAGATGACACGGGCCGTGTCAGCCAACACTGCGGCCGTGTCAGCTTGCTGGATTTTATAACTGAAATTGTTTCGATCATAACTTTTGATCCGTAAGTCTGTTTTGGTCCCCGTTCGAAGCCCCGGAAAGCTAATGAAGAGAATTACAACATAGTACAGACAAGGAACTTGGTTGCCCAATATTTTTCCATGTTTGTTGAATTTTAGGTCCAGACATCTTCTGCTTCATTCCAAAAACTCTTCTAAATCCCCAGAACTTCCATTTTCTTCGCACGAGTCCTTTGGGCTTTTCCACTCAGACCTGAAACCACTGAAAACTACCAAACCAAAGCATAAAATGCAATATAATTGAAATAAAACAACAAATCATAAAATGCGAGAATAAAATACGAAAAGTAAAATTGAATTGAAAAACAATGAAAAGACAAACAAAGTGCTACCGATTTTATGGATTCATGCCAAATAATTGACGGAAAACTAGTAGAAATGGTGACCGATCACAACTCCAAACTTATCTCATTGCTTGTCCTCAAGTAATGCTCGAGAGAGTTGAAAGGTCACCCCCGAATTAATCAAAATTTTCTTACCACCACACCGCTGAGATCTTTAGCGACTATCTTTCCACTTTTCTTTCAACATTTCCTTCTTCCCTGAATTTTGACGGTCCGCTACACTTCCACATCAAAGTACCTCTTTACCTGTCAACTTTTCACACTCTCACCAAATTTCTCAGGTTACAGTGTTTACACTCAATAATCATAACATGCAAAGTCAACTCATAAGTTTGAACAACATCTATTTTCATCTCAAACGCACACAACACACACTTTTTTAGGGCTTTTATGGTTGTAACGGGGCTTAGGGACAAGGTGGGATAAACAAACAAAACGGAAAAATGATTGGTTTTTATCTCAGACTCAGTGTCGTCATTCTAATCACTATGGTATTTGTTATGTTTCACAATCAAGGGTATCAGACACCATTTTACTAGGATTCTTTAGTTTACACTCAATTGTTTCTTTGAGCTTACTTTTTGACTTCTTCAAACTAAATCCTCCTCTAGGTAAGTGCTTTATTCTACTTCTCTTTTTTTTTCTTTCTTTCTTTTCTCTTTTTTTTTCTTCTTTTTAATGAATTTTCTTTCTTTTTTTTTTCTTTTTCCACTTACCTAGTTCTTAAAGGTATCTCAACCCTAAACTTAGAATTTTTCACAGATCAAAAATCAACAACACTTATCTGAGCAGGGTGAGGGAGTGTTTGGGCTCATGGTTTAATTATGCGGTAAATAAACAAACAAAAGGAAGAAGGCTCGAGGGGGGTTAACGAAGGATAACATAAAAGGGTAGGCTGGAAAGGCTCAGGGTTAAAAACAAACAAGTGCCTTAGTGTGTATATATGTACTCATTGAAACTCCAACAGACGAGTATGCAAACTAAGAGTGACAGGGACATACCTGACGAACTCTCATGATGATAAGGTGTTTGGCTTTTTATGATCCTCACCATGTTTGGCATACTGACAAATTCCAAGGTACCTCTAGTGTAATGTCGCTTCATTTTCGTCTCAGGTGCACAGTATTCCCGTATCAGTCCAGTGTTGGAAAGTCGCGTTCAATCATCCACCTCAGCAGCACCAACTTTTGGGGGTTTCCTTTAGAGAAAGTATGGGTTGTGCCTTTTCATCCACTAACTATAAGTCTCCTCATTCATCCGACACGAATACCTTCAATCTGTAACACACGAAATACAAAACACACCAATCAACGGTACGAAGATGAAATAACATAAATAAAAATACTGAAAGCAATAAACCCCCCCCCCCCCCACTTGAACTAAACATTGACCTCAATGTTTTAGAACAAGCTAGAGAGGGGAACTCACAGAGCCTCAATGCGGAGGGACAAAGAAAGATTTTTTTTTTTTGCTACAGAAGGGCTGACACGGGGGGCCCTGTCAGCCTACTGTAAAAAAAAAAAAAATTCGCTACAGTAGGGCTGACACAGGTCGTGTCAGCTGACACGGGGGGCCGTGTTAGCCTACTGTAAATTTTTTTTTTACAGTAGAAAGCTGTGAGTGAACCTAATTAAACTTGAAACACAACAGAAACCTTAAGAAATAAAACCCATGGGTTGCCTCCCACGAAGCGCTTCGTTTAACGTTGCATGGCTCAGCGGGTCACTCCCCATTGCTATGGAGGGTACTTCAGCTTACACGTTTTGTTGCTTAACCTTTCCGCAATAGAGCACCGGTCAGATTCATGAATAAGAGCTACATTATGATTCAACTCACATCCAACTTCCACATTCTTCCTTTGATGTTTTTTTCTCTTCTTTCTTTGATGTTTCTTCCTCTTCTTGACTTCTTGATTGGATTTTGGAGTCTTACTAAGTGCAATAGATGACTCAGATGGTGCAACCTGATGGATTATTCCAGAGACTTTTTCAAGAAGTGGTTTTGAGCTTTTGCTTTTCCCACTGTTAGGATTATTCCAACTGCGGGGTGATTACTTTCCTCTTGACCTTGCTTCTCGAGTTCCAACACTTTCAAGGTTACTTCTTCCTCAAAATATTTCAAGGTTAAAGTACCAACCTCAATGTCCACACTGCACCGACTAGTCATCAAGAATGGTCGACCCAGTATAATAGTCGTCTCCTCATCCGCAGGTAGATCAATAATCTCAAAGTCTACTGGATAGGTGAAGTTATCAATAGTCACAAGCACATATTCTGCTAAGTCGTACGATCGCTTGGTTGTGAGGTCGGCAAACTTCAGATTTGTTCCCGTTTCACTTATTTTCTTTATACCCAGCTTTTTGAAAATTGAGAGGGGCATGGGACTCACGCTAGCACCCGAATCAATCAAGACTCTCTTAAACGTTCTGTCCTTTATGGTACAAGGGATTGACACAGAACCAAGATATTTCCGTTTGATTGGAATTCTCCTACCTTGTGATCCCCCACTACTCTCCTCAATTAGACTCTTTACCTCCTCTCCACTAGGTTTCTTTTTTCCAATGACCTCCTTCATGAATATCTTGTATAGAGGCATTTGCTCAAGTGCTTCAAAGAAGGGCATATTAATCTCTAACTTTTTTTTACCAATAAGCTCAATTTCTCAAAGTCTTTTTCTGGAGTCTCCTTCTTTATCACTCTTGAGGGGTAAGGTAACTTGATCTTAGGTTTAACCGCTTCTTTTCTCTTCTCTTCGGTTGGTCTGACTTCTTCTTCTGCAACTTCCTGGCTCCTTGTCGTAACAACATTGACATTCTCAAGATTCTTCGGATTTGGTATGGTGGCGGTTGGGATGGCGCCTGGTGCTTGAGAATTTGCAACTTGTTGAGCTATCTGACCCAATTGAACCTCCAGATTCTTTATGGAGGCTGTGGTATTCCTATAGCTATTCTGGGTCTCTTCCTGAAATTGCATGTTATGAGCTGCCATCTTCTCAATGGTAATCTCCCATTGTGCCTTTTGGGGAGGTTATTGCTGCTGTGGGTATTGTTGTTGATCCTGATCTTTCCAGGAGAAGTTAGGATGATTCTTCCACCCTGGATTATAAGTTTGAGCGTAGGTATTATTCTGCTTCAGGGACTTTATCTCTTCAATTTGTTGCGAAGTCGCAACACAATGTGCAGTATAATGGGGTCCACTACAAATCTCACAACTAATGGGTTGACCAGTTTAAACTTGTGCCACACGTTGAGTACCCACATTCATAGCCTTTAACCTTCTTTCAACTTCCGCCGCAATCTGATCTTCCACCTTCACAACCTGATTATTCAACTTCAAGTCAATCACACCCTCAGATTTACTCACACTTCGATCATATAACTCCAAATGTTCGTTAGCGGCTATGGCTTTAATGATCCTTTTGACACCAATGGCTGTTGTAAAATTAGATGAGCCACCGGCAGCTGTATCAATTAGTTGCTTAATCTTTATCTGGAGGCCATTGACGAACATCTGCATCTGCTCAGTTTGATCCATGTTGTGAGTCGGACAGGCTACCAAAACTTTCTTGAACCTCTTGTATGTATCTCCGAGAGATTCTCCGTCCTTCTGTTTAAAATTCACAATATCATATCTGTTTCGGATATAAACAAAGGTCGGAAAATACTCATTCAGAAATGCCTTCTCCATCTCTTCCCAAGTGGTAATACTCCCTACAGGTAACGAGTAGAACCACTCTTCAGCCTCATCCGCTAGAGTGAAAGGAAACATTCTTAACTTCTTTGCTTCCTCCGTGTGCCCCTCAATCTTGAGAGTGGTGCTCATAGTCAGAAATCTTTGCAGATGTTTGTTGGCATCTTCATTAACCTTCCCGGTGAAAGGTCTTCTCTCAAGTTGAGTGATGGTGCAAGGATGCAGCTGGAAATTCGGCACATTCACTAGTTGGTTCATCATTGTTAACCGACCAGCCGGTGTATATGCTGCTCCGTAATCCCCGATGAGTCTCTCAGTTGGTTGCTCTGCAGCCATGGTCACTATATCTTTGTCTGATTCTGAACCTGAGTTTGAGTGCTCTGAAGGTTCAGCTTCAGATGCTGCAAGTTGTGCTTGTCTACGCCTCTCGTGTAGCGTTCTTTCAATTTCTGCGTCAAAAAAAAATTGCTGAGGATTCTCATCGCATAAAAGGTTAGACGCAGATTAGTAGTCATAGTAATAATCCCAAAAGTTATAAAATAAAATAAAAATTAAACATAAGAATAACAAGAATCAATTTTAGCCACAGAGTGACAAAATTCCAATTGAATTAAAATCAACACTTATAATTTGGTAGTCCCCGGCAACGGCGCCAAAAACTTGATCGGAAAAATAGCAAGTGTACTATTTTTACCGATGTAGTAATAGTTGGGGTTATCCCCAGAATCGATCTCTCAAGGACTGCGTGTAATTGTAAGTGCAAATGTTATTTCAATTAAACAAAAATGCCTTTGGGGGTTTGTTTGTTATAAAAATTATAATAACTATTGAGCAAATAAGCAGAAAGAGTAAAAATTACTTAAACAAATAAGAGAAACATGTCAGGGCAAGGTGTATGAAATTCCTTATAATAATAACAATCCTTATTTTTCAAAATCATCGCTTAAACTAATCATTACCGGCTCTTAAGAATATTTCTCTCTAATTCCTTAGTAGAAAAACCTTTGGTATTCGCCCTATACCCCAATTCCTTAGCGGTATAGAAAGAATACCAAGCACTTATTTTTATCAAAAGCTTTACGGTTACTATAGGGTATCCCTATTCCTAGGCGATATCTACTATAGTATTATCGTATAAAAAACGTTAACAGTGGTTTGTCCGACCTAAGGTTAACCGTAAATCAAATCCTATTTTTCAATATGGACAAGCATTAAGAACATTATACGATAAACATGAACATGAGAAAGTAGTGAAATTTCTATTGCAAAGGGAAAATTGTCATTACAGGGAAAATCAGGGACACCCCCTGGCATTGGGGGGTTTAGCCTCTCATAGTATTAAGAACAAAAACAAAAAGAAAATTAAAGATAGACATTACAATTTGATCGGAGGAAAACTGATTCTTCAATCGCTTCCGCTCATGAACGATCCTCGTCCCCAAATCTCCTTGATCGCCTCCAACTCTTCTCAATTATTCGTCAAGTCAAAAGTGTCCATTCTTCTTCCAAAAACTAGTCTAAAAAGTCACAATTCACCCAGATCGATTGGAAATACCCAAAGTGCCCCATAACTTAATATGGGGAAAAAATATGGAAAAATTCAGAAAATCAGTGTCAAAGCTGACACGGGCCGTGTCAGCCAACACTGTCGGTCGTGTCAGCTTGCTTGATTTTATAACCGAAATTGTTTCGATCATAACTTTTGATCCGTAAGTCTGTTTTGGTCCCCGTTCGAAGCGCCGGAAAGCTAATAAAGAGAACTACAACATAGTACAGACAAGGAACTTGGTTGCCCAATATTTTTCCATGTTTGTTGAATTTTAGGCCCAGGAATCCTCTACTTCATTCCAAAAACTCTTCTAAATCTCCGAAACTTCCATTTTCTTCACACGAGTCCTTTGGGCTTTTCCACTCAGACCTGAAACCACTGAAAACTACCAAACCAAAGCATAAAATGCAACATAATTGAAATAAAACAACAAATCATAAAATGCGAGAATAAAACAGGGCAAGTAAAATTGAATTGAAAAACAATGAATAGACAAACAAAGTGCTACCGATTTTTTGGATTCATACCGAATAATTGACGGAAAACTAGTAGAAATGGTGACCGATCACAACCCCAAACTTATCTCATTGCTTGTCCTCAAGTAATGCTCGAGACAGTAAAAGGTCACCCCCGAATTAATCAAAATTTTCTTACCACCACATCGCTGAGATCTTTCGCGACTATCTTTCCACTTTTCTTTCAACATTTCCTTCTTCCCTGAATTTTGACGGTCCGCTACACTTCCACATCAAAGTACCTCTTTACCTGTCAGCTTTTCACACTCTCACCAAATTTCTCGGGTTACAGTGTTTACACTCAATAATCATAGCATGCACAGTCAACTCATAAGCTTGAACAACATCTATTTTTATCTCAAACGCACACAACACACACTTTTTGAAGGCTTGTATGGTTGTAACGGGGCTTAGGGACAAGGTGGGATAAACAAACAAAATGGAAAAACAATTGGTTTTTAGCTCAGACTCAGTGTCGTCATTCTAATCACTATGGTATTTGTTACGTTTCACAATCAAGGGTATCAGACACCATTTTACTAGGATTCTTTAGTTTACACTCAATTGTTTCTTTGAGCTTACTTTTTGACTTCTTCAAACTAAATCCTCCTCTAGGTAAGTGCTTTATTCTACTTCTCTTTTTTTTTCTTTCTTTCTTTGCTCTTTTTTTTTCTTCTTTTTCCTGAATTTTCTTTCTTTTTTTCTTCTTTTTCCACTTACCTAGTTCTTAAAGGTATCTCAACCCTAAACTTAGAATTTTTCACAGATCAAAAATCAACAACACTTATCTGAGCAGGGTGAGGGAGTGTTTGGGCTCATGGTTTAATTATGCGGTTAATAAACAAACAAAAGGAAGAAGGCTCGAGGGGGGTTAACGAAGGATAACATAAAAGGGTAGGCTGGAAAGGCTCAGAGTTAAAAACAAACAAGTGCCTCAGTGTGTATATGTGTGTGCATTGAAATTCCAACAGACGAGTATGCAAACTAAGAGTGACAAGGACATACCTGACGAACTCTCATGATGATAAGGTGTTTAGATTTTTATGATCCTCACCATGTTTGACATACTAACAAATTCCAAGGTACCTCTAGTGTAATGTCGCTTCATTTTCGTCTCAGGTGCACAGTATTCCCGTATCAGTCCAGTGTTGGAAAGTTGCGTCCAATCATTCACCTCAGCAGCACCAACTTTCGGGGTTTCCTTTAGAGCAAGTATGGGTTGTGCCTTTTCATCCACTAACTATAAGTCTCCTCATTCATCCGACACGAATACCTTCAATCTGTAACACACGAAATACAAAACACACCAATCAACGGTACGAAGATGAAATAACATAAATAAAAATAATGAAAGCAATAAAACCCCCTCACTTGAACTAAACATTGACCTCAATGTTTTAGAACAAGTTAGAGAGGGGAACTTACAGAGCCTCAATGCGGAGGGACAAAGAAATATTTTTTTTTTAATTTTTTTCGCCACAGTAAGGCTGACACGGGCCGTGTCAACTGACACGGGGGGCCCTGTCAGCCTACTGTAAAAACAAAAATTTTTTCGCTACAGTAGGGCTGACACGGGTTGTGTCAGCTGACACGGGGGGCCGTGTCAGTCTACTGTAAATTTTTTTTTTACAGTAGAAAACTGTGAGTAAACCTAATTAAACTTGAAACACAACAGAAACTCTAAGAAATAAAACCCATGGGTTACCTCCCACGAAGCGCTTCGTTTAACGTCGCATGGCTAGACGGGTCACTCCCCATTGCTATGGAGGGTACTTCAGCTTACACGTTTTGTTGCTTAACCTTTCCGCAACAGAGCACGGGTCAGATTCATGAATAAGAGCTACATTGTGATTCAACTCACATCCAACTTCCGCATTCTTCCTTTGATGTTTTTTTCTCTTCTTTCTTTGATGTTTCTTCCTTTTCTTGACTTCTTGAGTGTATTTTGGAGTCTTACTAAGTGCAATAGATGACTCAGATGGTGCAACCTGATGGATTATTCCAGAGACTTTTTCAAGAAGTGGTTTTGAGATTTTGCTTTTTCCCACTGTTAGGATCATTCCAACTGCGGGGTCATTACTTTCCTCTTGATCTTGCTTCTCGAGTTCCAAAACTTTCAAGGTAAATTCTTTCTCAAAATATTTCAAGGTTAAAATACCAGCCTCAATGTCCACACTGCACCGACTAGTCATCAAGAATGGTCGACCCAGTATGATAGTCGTCTCCTCATCCTCAGGTAGATCAATGATCTCAAAGTCTACTGGATAGGTGAAGTTATCAATAGTCATAAGCACATCTTCTGCTAAGCCGTACGACCGCTTAGTTGTGAGGTCGGCAAACTTCAGATTTGTTCCCGTTTCACTTATTTTCTTTATACCCAGCTTTTTGAAAATTGAGAGGGGAATGAGACTCACACTAGCACCCGAATCAATCAAGACACTCTTAAATGTTTTGTCCTTTATGGTACAGGGGATTGACACAGAACCAGGATCTTTCCATTTGATTGGAATTCTCCTACCTTGTGATCCCCCACTACTCTCCTCAATTAGACTCTTTACCTCCTCTCCAATAGGTTTCTGTTTTCTAATGACCTCCTTCATGAATTTCTTGTATAGAGGCATTTGCTCAAGTGCTTCAAAGAAGGGCATATTAATCTCTAACTTTTTTTACCAATAAGCTGAATTTCTCAAAGTCTTTTTCTGGAGTCTCCTTCTTTTTCACTCTTGAGGGGTACGGTAACTTGATCTTAGGTTTAACCGCTTCTTTTCTCTTCTCTTCGGTTGGTCTGACTTCTTCTTCTGCAACTTCCTGGCTCCTTGTCGTAACAACATTGACATTCTCATGACTCTTCAGATTTGGTATAGTGGTGGTTGGGATGGCGCCTGGTGCTTGAGAATTTGCAACTTGTTGAGCTATCTGACCCAATTGAACCTCCAGATTCTTTATGGAGACTTTGGTATTCCTATAGCTATTCCGGGTCTCTTCCTGAAATTGTATGTTATGAGCTGCCATCTTCTCAATGGCAATCTCCCATTGTGCTTTTTGGGGAGGTTGTTGTTGTTGTAGGTATTGTTGTTAATTCTGATCTTCCCAGGAGAAGTTAGGATGATTCTTCCACCCTGGATTATAAGTTTAGGCGTAGGGATTATTCTGCTTCAGGAATTTTATCTCTTCAATTTGTTGCGGAGTCGCAACATAATGTGCAGTATAATGGGGTCCACTACAAATCTCACAACTAATGGGTTGACCAGTTTGAACTTGTGCCACACGTTGAGTACCCACATTCATAGCCTTTAACCTTCTTTCAACTTCCACCGCAATCTGATCTTCCACCTTCACAACCTGATTATTCAACTTCAAGTTAATCATACCCTCATATTTACTCACACTTTGATCATATAACTCCAAATGTTCGTTAGCGGCTATGGCTTCAATGATCCTTTTGACTCCAGTGGCTGTTGTAAAATTAGATGAGCCACCAACAGTTGTATCAATTAGTTGCTTAGTCTTTATCTGGAGGCCATTGACGAACACCTGCATCTGCTCAGTTTGATTCATCTTGTGAGTCGGACAGGCTACCAAAACTTTCTTGAACCTCTTGTATGCATCTCCGAGAGATTCTCCGTCCTTCTGTTTAAAATTCACAATATCATATCTTTTTCAGATATAAATAGAGGCCAGAAAATACTCATTCAGAAATGCCTTCTCCATCTCTTCCCAAGTGGTAACACTCCCTGCAGGTAATGAGTAGAACCACTCTTCAGCCTCATCCGCCAGAGTGAAAGGAAACATTCTTAACTTCTTTGCTTCCTCCGTGTGCCCCTCAATCTTGAGAGTGGTGCTCATAGCCAGAAATCTTTACAGATGTTTGTTGGCATCTTCATTAACTTTTCTGGTGAAAGGTCTTCTCTCAAGTTGAGTGATGGTGCTAGGATGCAGATGGAAATTCGGCACATTCACTGGTTGGTTCATAATTGTTAACCGACCAGCCGGTGTATGTGCTGCTCCGTAATCCCCGAGGAGTCTCTCGGTTGGTTGCTCTGTAGCCATGGTCACTGTATCTTTGTATGATTCTGAACCTGAGTTTGAGTGCTCCGAAGGTTCAGCTTCAGAAGCTGCAAGTTGTGCTTGCCTACGCCTCTCGTGTAGCATTCTTTCAATTTCTACGTCAAAAAGAAAATTTGCTGAGGATTCTCCTCGCATAAAAGGTTAGACGCAGATTAGTAGTAATAGTAATAATCCCAAAAGTTGTAAAATAAAAATAAAAATTATAAATAAAAATAACAAGAATCAATTTTAGCCACAGAGTGACAAAATTCCAATTGAATTAAAATCAACACTTATAATTTGGCAGTCCCCGGCAACGACACCAAAAACTTGATCAGAAAAATAGCAAGTGTATTATTTTTACCGATGTAGTAATAGTTGGGGTTATCCCCAGAATTGATCTCTCAAGGACTGCGTGTAATTGTAAGTGCAGATGTTATTTCAATTAAACAAAAATGCCTTTGGGGGTTTGTTTGTTATAAAAATTATAATAACTATTGAGCAAATAAGCAGAAAGAGTAAAAATGACTTAAACAAATATGAGAAACATGCCAGGGCAAGGTGTATGAAATTCCTTATAATAATAACAATCCTTATTTTTCAAAATCATCGCTTAAACTAATCATTATCGGCTCTTAAGAATATTTCTCTCTAATTCCTTAGTAGAAAAACCTTTGGTATTCTCCCTATACCCCAATTCCTTAGCGGTATAGAAAGAATACCAAGCACTTATTTTTATCAAAAGCTTTACGGTTACTATAGGCTATCCCTATTCCTAGGCGATATCTACTATAGTATTATCGTATAAAAAGCGTTAACAGTGGTTTGTCCGACCTAAGGTTAACCGTAAATCAAATCCTATTTTTCAATATGGACAAGCATTAAGAACATTATACGATAAACATGATTATGAGAAAGCAGTGAAATTTCTATTGCAAAGGGAAAATTGTCATTACAGGGAAAATCAGGGACACCCCCTGACATTGGGGGGTTTAGCCTCTCATAGTATTAAGAACAAAAACAAAAAGAAAATTAAAGATAGACATTATAATTTGATCAGAGGAAAACTGATTCTTCAATCGCTTCCGCTCATGAACGATCGTCTTCCCCAAATCTCCTTGATCGCCTCCAACTCTTCTCAATTATTCGTCAAGTCAAAAGTGTCCATTCTTCTTCCAAAAACTAGTCTAAAAAGTCACAATTCACCCAGATCGATTGGAAATACCCAAAGTGCCCCACAACTTAATATGGGGAGAAAATATGGAAAAATTCAGAAAATCAGCGTCAAAGCTGACACGGGCTATGTCAGCCAACACTGCCGGCCGTGTCAGCTTGCTGGATTTTATAACCGAAATTGTTTCGATCATAACTTTTGATCCGTAAGTCTGTTTTGGTCCCCGTTCGAAGCGTCGGAAAGCTAATGAAGAGAACTAAAACATAGTACAGACAAGGAACTTGGTTGCCCAATATTTTTCCATGTTTGTTGAATTTTAGGTCCAGGCATCCTCTGCTTCATTCCAAAAACTCTTCTAAATCCCCAGAACTTCCATTTTCTTCGCACGAGTCATTTGGGTTTTTCCACTCAGACCTGAAACCACTGAAAACTACCAAACCAAAGCATAAAATGCAACATAATTGAAATAAAACAACAAATCATAAAATACGAGAATAAAATACGACAAGTAAAATTGAATTGAAAAACAATGAAAAGACAAACAAAGTGCTACCGATTTTATGGATTCATGCCGAATAATTGACGGAAAACTAGTAGAAATGGTGACCGATCATGCATCATCTAGAGAGATAAGATAAAAATAAAAGATAGAGGTATTTGAGGATTATTTTCAAATACTTGCAAAATATTATAATCCTTATTTCATATTAGCATAATTGATCCATTCTTGTCAGTCATTCACTTTATTTCATATAAGAAGACCGTTTATGTTAGTAATTTTCAAATATATTGTGGCACGCTTGTTTGCCACCAAAATTGGCTTAGATTGTAGTCAATCAAGTTTTGTCCATTACTTAAGTCCCAAATCTGTAACATTAAACCAGCAAAATTTCACTTGAAAGTTCTCTATACTGGCTAACAACATGGATGTCTTTCAGAAAATCAATCATGTTAGAGATTTGTAATTCAGAAAAAACGATCTCAACCTCAAAATTTTCATGGTATGCACTGGTTAATTGTAATAACCCATCTATGAACAATATGCACTTGCTTCTATATTACAAAAAAACTATTGATGTCATATATATGAATCCTAGCTTCTTTATTAAATACAATGTATTTCAGTTTGTGAAGAAATGAACTTGTGGGATGTACTTGATAAAATCATATTGCTCTTCCAGTGGTTCTGTAAGTTTGCAAAGAAAATCTAAACAAATTTCATCATTGCAACACTTGTAATTCTTGAAATTAAGTCCTTTAAAGTATTCACATCACAACAAAATAAAAGCTAAGCAAAGATAGCAATGGGGGAAGAACATAGAGGATAAAGAAAAACTAATTAAAGGATAATAAAAAATAGAAAAATCCAAAAGAAGGAAGTAAATATTTGAATATGAAGAACGAAACTTAGCAATATGTTGCCTACCATCTACTTGATAGAATGTCTAATTGGCAAGCTCCAACTTATAATAATAGTCCATACAGTCATCAATTCAATTCAATAACAACATGTAAATGATTTTGTTGTGAAAAACGATATCTTTAAACAAAGTATAAAACGGTTTCTTGATGATCAAGAACCAAAACAAGGGTTAGGGTTTAACGGAAAAGAAAACAAGAAGAAGAAGAAGAATAAGGAAACAACAAGGATTAGGCAAATATAATTCTATTTACTATTCACTTTCTCATTAAAGTTTACAAATGATTACAAGTGAATATCACAATTTGCCACACTCCACAAATGAGTGTGCTAGCCTATTTATAGACTAACTAGGTAACTTGCAGCCCAAGAAACCAAAACAATTGGATCCTTAACACAAGGCCCAATTCGACAGAATATAAACATTTCGACACTACAAACTAGAACAGACTTTGACTACAGTTTGTAACCATCAGGCATCAGCATGTGAACAAGCTTCGACAACATGCTTGCCTCCTGTCGAAAACATGAAAGCTTCTCCTTCGACACAACATGAGTTCGACCCAAATCTCACAGATTTAATCAAAACTACAAAAAGTTTGAAAAGTATAAATCTTATAATAATTTCAATCACACTCACTTATTGTAGTCAAGTGATCATCATATTCTTTTGTGGACAAAACTCTAAAATCTAGATTATCCTTCTGCACATCGCCAACCTAGAAAACTCAAAATGCAGTCATTTGCATCTCATCAATATGAAAAAATGTAATTTTTTAGATAGTAATAACCAAAGATAATTAATTCCTAAACCAATAAAATTAGAAAAAGTGATGAATATTTGCATTGTAAACACCTTGTTTGCTTCTATGGCTGAATTGGCTGTACAGGATACCAAAGTACGAAAGTATAGCTGGATGTACATGAAATATCATTATGCAACTCACTTCCACTTTACATCGTTGAAAAACAGCAGGGTGGACATAGCAGCACAGTAAATAAAAAAACAATAAATAATCCATTAGTCAACTATATATGCGATGTTTAAAAATGCCTTCTGCAAACCTTTCGAAAGTTTCATGAAAAAGGAAATAACTTGTTTAGTATACCAGACTTTAGGAATCATGATTTACCTCATGCTTGGATAAAGTTAAACTGAAAAAAAAAATACAATGCTTAAGCATTCATTCCAATTTAGTGCTAGTTTTTTTTTTTTCCAAATAGATGATAAAGTTTATAAACAAAATTAAATACTTAACATGATTTTGACAAAAGACAAAATATATTTTAGTAATTATATTCTCAAGTAACTAATAAACACATTTAATCTTTAAATTCTTTAGGATAATCATAACATTGGTTTGTTCAAAATAATATAGCAAAAAAATCATGTCTACAAAACTCTAAAAATCATTTTTTTCTATAAAACTCTATTTTTTTTAAGTATACGAAGGCATGTGCAACTGTTTAATGTGCCACAAAAGACATAGCTCCTTTTAGACTGAAAATGGAATATCACAAAATTCCAAAGAGATGTATGATTTCAAGGGGAAGTATCAATTAATAAATAGACATAAAATTGGATTATTTTCAAGCAGGATGTAATATCAATCAAATTAAATATGATAGGTTGTTATCACCTGTTTGCCCATAAGCAAAGCAAGTTGCCGTAGTGCGTTCGAAAAAGATTAGTACTATGGGTTCCACTGTTTCACGATAAACATAAAAAGATAAAAAAATGTTATATGAATAGTTACAGAAGCAAGGATATATACTTTTTTTTAATGGCAAGCAGGGATATATCGTATATGATGTTAATCACTAAATTGAAGCACATTTTAGTTACCTCATCATTTGTAACCTCTTCAGCATCAAAAACAAATTCATGCTTCTTTAAGTGCTGAGTTCAGTCAACCTGTATCTCATATATATATATATATATATATATATATATATATATATATATATATATATATATATTACCATTCCAAAACCTTTTCAAAAGAAGTGAGGAGTGAATCATTAGTGGATAAAAGAAATATTCGGTTAACAATATAAATAAAAGAATAAAAAAATCTTGAAATGATTATTTTCATAGAAGAAGAACATCTGCACCACACACAATAAAAATATTAGGTTAACAATAATATAATAAAAAATTATTGAGAATAAAATCAATCCATCAAAAAATGAAAACAAACAATTGTTCCAAAAAATCAAAAACTGAAAAATGAAAAACATGATTGAACGAAATCATTCGGATATCTGTTTACCCGTTTCGAATGGTGATGGTCGGAGAAGGAAAATGAGAAACGGTGGTCGAGGTCGCTCGAAACAAAAATCTAATAGATTTATTAGAAAGTCCATGAGATGAAGGGGCGACGGTGTTAGGGTTTGAGGGAAAACACAGAGCGGAAAAGAGAAAACGAGTGAGAGATAAGAGAAATGTTTTCCAGGAGAGAGAGAGAGAAAGATGCGAAAAATAGGAAACCACAACCGGAAACGTGAGAAATGAGAGAAAAACAATATTATAATTGGAACCAATGTGCACTCAACACTTGACATCAATTTAGTGAAAAGCAACTAAAGTTTTAGGCTGATTTACTTAATTACCCAAATGACCTTTTGATAGTGTTAAATTTTTTTGTGAAAAAGGCAATTTAGTCAGTTTGGTAAACTTGTTAGTAATGGATAGATAGTAAATATAAATACTGATTTTCCAAATATAAATGATAAAAAATTAGTAAGAATCCTGTCTGCATTAAAATACTATTTTTGTGTACGACCCAAATATATTTAGCTTTATGCTTAGATTCACTCATCACTTCTTCCCCTTTTTCAAATCCCATATGCTTTTGTTCATAAGCATATGATTCGAACATCACAATATTTTATATTATCTATAAACTTTAATTAAACATACATGAGAAAATTGTGAGAAATAATAAATAAATAAATAAAACATATAGTACATCTCTCTCTCTCTCTCTCTCTCTTCAATTTATTGGTCAACCTTTGCTCATTGTCTCAAATTCTCTTTCCCTACCAAGTCATGTCTTCTTTGGTGGAATGGACTTAGAAAGCATACTTGTGGTAAAAAAAACTATCCATATTCTTCAATTCTTTTATGTCTTTGTACTATATCTTTTCATATGTTTAACTAATTCTCCTACTGTTCCTCAAGATTTGTTCTGTTTCTTTCTCTCTCACAAGCTGCTATTGAGTGATTTCATCTTCAATCTCAAACCAAAGACTGACCCTGTATGTAGTTTTTCTTTTAATCTCCTTCCCGCTTCATTTTAGTGCTAAAAATCTAAACTTTTTAATTCTCAATCTTCATATCTTTAATGGGTCATCAAGTTGACCCAAAGGGTATAATAGTATCTTAATTTTTTGTTTCACGGAATGTTATTTATGTTTCTTGTCTTACAAGTGATTTTGGAGAAAATCCCTTCTAAAAAATTTGTTTTTTTGAGCTTTTTAAGCTATGTATGAACTGGGAATCTGATTTTTTTTTTTTTTTGGTTTCAAATTAAGTCAACAAATCCATTGACTCAATTTGATTCTTAAAAGGGTCATGGATAATTCAACTGAAGCATCATCATCATTGAGTTTTGTATCATCACACTTATCAAATGGTTCAAGTAATACTCACAATGAACATGTGGCAAATATTGAAATTGTGAGTTTGAATAAGCTCAGTGGAAGCCTTGAGAAGCTTTTGAGTGATGTTGTTGATTATGATTACTGTGATGCTGAGATTGTTGTTGAAGAGATTCCGGTCGGTGTTCATCGATGTATACTGGCTTCGCGGAGTCAGTTTTTTCATGAACTTTTTAAGAAAGGGAAAGATGGAGATTCGAAGGAAGGAAAGGGAACCGGAAAGCCGAGTTATCAGATGAAAGATTTGGTGTGTTATGGGAGTGTTGGATATGAAGCTTTTGTTGTGTTTTTGCATTATTTGTATACTGGAAAGTTGAAGGCTCCACCAGCAGAAGTGATGACATGTGTTGATGAAGCTTGTATTCATGACTCATGTCGTCCCGCTATCGATTATGCGTTGGAACTTATTTATGCTTCTTCCACATTTCAGATGAAAGAGCTTGTTTTGCTTTTTCAGGTATATACATACTCTGCATCAATTTCTTGTACTTCTTATATCAACTATTATATCAGTTGTTTAGGGTTTTGGGGGGATCCGGTTTTTGGATTTGGATTGTTTGCGGTTAGCAATTTCACACATTCATGCTATTAGCACATCTGTGGTCGTTGTATCGAGATCAGGTGGTTCATATTTCTAGCTCGGTACTTCTGATTTTTTATAAAATTGAAATCTGAATTAGAATATCTGGCCCGTCTGATCTCAATCCAACTACCACCGATATGCTAACCACGTGAATGGGAGGGATTGTCCCTTTGTGATATGGAATAGGTTAGAAGAAGAAAAACTCGAGTCTTTTCCGAGATCTAATGTAAATATCTCTTTACTGATGCAGCGGTATCTTCTAAATTTTGTTGATAAGGCTCTTGTAGAAGATGTCATCCCGATTCTTGTTGCTGCCAATCATTGCCAGCTAGATCAGCTTCTCTCTCATTGCATTCAGAGAGTAGCGAGGTCTGACATGGATAACATATATTTGGAAAGAGAACTTCCTCCTGAAGTTATGACCGAAATCAAATTGCTCCGAGTCCAATCTCTTCCAGAATCATCGCCCGGTGCGATGGAAGTAGAGCCTGTGATTGTAAACGATAAGAGTGTCAGGAAAATCCTTAAAGCATTGGACTCGGACGATGTTGAGTTACTAAAGCTTCTCTTAGACGAATCTAGTGTGACTCTTGACGATGCCTATGCGCTACACTACGCTTGTGCTTATTGCGATTCTAAGGTTGTTCAAGAAGTTCTTACTCTAGGATTGGCTGATATTCTCCTTAAGAATCCACGCGGATACACGGTTCTTCACGTGGCCGCACGACGAAAGGATCCGTCGATTTTGTGTGCACTATTGAAGAAAGGAGCTTGTGCATCAGAAACCACTCTTGATGGACAAACTGCTCTTTCGATTTGTCAGAGATTAACGAGGCGGAAGGATTATAATGCGAAAACAGAGCAGTGTAAGGAGTCTCATAAAGACAGGCTTTGTGTTGATGTACTTGAGAGAGAAATGAGAAGAAATTCTATGTCGGTGGGCATGTCGGTTTTGTCACAGTTAACGGCTGATGATTTGAATATGAGACTGGATTACCTTGAAAATAGAGGTACTTTACTTGTCTAGTGCATATTCTTTCAATGATTTAGCGCGTGTTTGGTTCTGCGGTAAAAAAAATTGATTATGCATGCATAAGAATCTCAACAAAACACGAGTCTAATTTCGAAACATATTATGGACAAGAAAATAACATTCTTTTTCATACGTTGCAGTTGCATTCGCTAAGCTGTTCTTTCCGTCTGAGGCTAGGGTAGCCATAGAGAATGCCGAGGCCGATTCAACGCCACTCTACGCAACTTCATCGGCTATAAAAGGCAATATAAAAGAAGTAGATCTAAATGAAACTCCTTCATTTAGAACAAGAAAACTCCAACTCAGATTACAATCCCTTGTAAAAACAGGTATGATCGAAAGTATCTGTTCCTTTTTAACTGTCGCTTTTGTCAAAAAATTGTTATAACGGTTTTATGTTTTATTTTGTACACAGTTGAGAATGGTAGGCGTTTCTTTCCGCATTGTTCGGAGGTGCTTGATAAGTATCTAGAAGACGAAATGCCCGATGTTCACGTCCTAGAGAAGGGAACCGAGGAAGAGCAAAGAACGAAGAAAGCGCGGTTCATGGAACTTAGAGACGAGGTGCAAAAGGCATTTCACAAGGATATGGCTGAAAATAACCATTCAAATATTTCATCTTCATTGACTTCTACAACATCATCTTCAACAAGAAGGGATAGTCTTAACCACAAAGTGAGGAGAAAATGAAATCCATGTTGTTGTTAAGAGAATAGTTGCTATTTGGTAGTATAAGTTTTGGCCTTGTGAAGTAGTGTTGCAACTTGTATGTATTTTTTCAATAAGATGTTATATAGAAATCTACTTCGGATAATATATCATTTGAATATATGTTTATAAGTCGGGATAATTCTCACATGATAATGTTATCACATGATATTTTTTTCCATAAAAAATGTTTTTTTTTTGTTTTTAAAATAAATAGAAAATGAATTGTTAATTTTATTAAAAAATGGGTCACTTTTATGAATTTGGCTTAATAAGTATTAAACCGATTAAATCTATTCGATTTAATCCAATCTGTTAAAAATCAAAATTTTTATAGTCCAAATCAAATCTTTAAAATGAAATCACAATTTAGATCAAATCCAAATTTCTGTCCTATCATGATTACTAATACTAATAATTTCCATGAAGATCATAATCAATACTAATACTAATAATTTCCATGAAGGTTCATAAAAAAGAAAAATGTCTATTTGTGAGGTCAACATATTGTTGACTTGACTCACCTCAATTACCTAGAAAAAGGGTAGAAATGGTAGACTAACTGAACCATGAACAATGACCATGCAGAACTAATGTTTACTATAAAGTCATAAAGTAACATGTTACAGCTGATTGTGCTGCCATTAGAAAGAGACAGAAAATAAATCATTATCATGATTCATGAATGAGTCATAGAACAGGAGACTGACCCACGTTCACACTTATCTATTCACACACCCACACACATAGCGGCTTGTATGACCGTTAGATCTCAATCTAACGGTTATAACTTTGTTGTACTATACAACATGTGTAGAGAATTCCGGCAAAAATATTTCACATAGAAATATCAATTAAAAAACCAAATATGCTTGTTGATAATTACTTTTCCACGCATAATGTTTTCATCTTATAGACCAGCTTGTGCTAGTTCATCTTGGGGAAGGTACACTCTTCTTCTTTTAAATCATGATCAACAAAGAAGAAGCAATTAGAATAATGCGCAATTCAAATTTGGACTATTTGAGAATTTTACTTAGATTGAACTAGTTTGTAATTAATTCTCCAAAATTGTCAATAATTTATAATTGAGGCATTTAAAATTTAATCGGGTCATTATTATTGTGTTGGGATATAAAGTCGTCTATTTGAGAAAAAAATTCTATTCTATATAAAAAAGATAAATAGATATTCCATTTTCAAACACAAAGATTTTTCTATAATACTCTAAATGGTTTAAATCATATAGGTATCTTAAAGCGTCTACTAAGGTCAAAAATCCAAATTGCAATATGTTAGTAAAAATCTACGAAATTCTAATTGAAAAGTTTCGACTCCTTGTGAAGAAGAAAAGTTGATTTCTCACTTTTGACTCAAAGATTAGTTCTATAAAATATAAAAAGGTCTAAATCGTACGGATCTCTTAAAATGTTTACTAAGGTCGAAAATCTTAATTATAATAGTTAATAAAAATTTATAAGATTCTATCGAAGAAGTTTCAACTTTGTATATAAAAAAAAGTTTTAAACCATAGAGATCATAATGAGGCGATCACAATGATGGGTCCTTAAGTGAGATTTTTGTTGCCCATTGAGGCAATTAAAATGTGAAATTCTGGTATCAGATGTGTGATGTTAAGTGTGATGTCACAACAACACACTCTGCTATATGAACAAGGTAAAAGCAACAGTAAAAACACAATGAATTGTTCACCCAGTTCGGTCTAACTACCTACGTCTGGGGGCTACCAAGCCAGGGAGGAAATTCACTATCAGTAGTATCAAATTACAGACTCAACAATCCCAGTTGACATCTACCTAATTTAATCACTACCCAATGACAATTCTACCTAAGAGACCACTTAGATATGAGAGACCACTCACTCCCTGAATCACCTCAGTGACACAATCCAATGATTACAAATTAACCACCACAACTTGATTCTGCTTCACAGCTTTGATCAAGAACAACTACCAACTCAAAAATAGTAACACCAATTCACACACGAATGGTTTACAACACACACATGAAGACACAAAAGACACTCAGTCTTTAGCTCTCTTTCTTCGTCCACCTCCAACAAGGGTTGAGGCTGCTTTAAATATCATTCAGTCTTGGGCTTGGACCACACCCCAAAAATCTGATTTGATTTGTTATTAATCAGGATTTAAAACAGTTTTGATATTCTAATCTTTTTAAATCTTTTCAAATCAGCCCTAAAGTAAGTTACATGATCTGCTCCATATCTGATTGAAAATAGAAATATCTTCTCCAAAAAATTCGCATCCAATCTCTCTAACAGATCTCCTAAAAAACAAACTAACACGTGCAGCCCTAAAACATCACAATCTGATGTTCTGAACTTCTGATTTAGTGATGTCAAGACATCACTTATAACATCAACATATAAAACTTCAACCCTGCAACAGCTAATGTTAGGAACCAATGTTATGACATCATACATATGACATCATACATATGACATCAACATTGTTCAACTTTGTTTTACCAAAATTTCAGCCAATACAAGAACTAACAATCTCCCCCTTTGGCTAATTTTGGCTAAAACAAACTCTGCCATCATCAGAGATACCTGCAGCGGAAAAACTTCACACCAGCAGCAATCACAATCAAACTGCACAATGATAAACTCCCCCTCAAACAACATACCAGCAGATCAAACAAGCACACTCCCCCTCAAGCCTAGAACCACAACAGACAACTAGGCAACACATAGGCACAACTCTCCCCTTTTTTAGCCACAATTGGACAAACTTCCAACATCAAACACACAGATCTGACAGCCATTATGACATGGCAAATAACAAGCTTCCCCAAGGAGCACAACTTCCAAAAACTTTGACTGGTCAGGCGATACAAACAATTGATTCACTAGAACTATAAAATCCAAGCCTTCTTCCTTCTAACAGCACCAGACAACAAACAAGTATGAGCCAGTCTAACAAAGATGCAGGAAAGAAACACATGCAGGAGGTCAAGAAGCCAGATCCATTGAAGAATAAGAACAAACCAATGACTGCAGCTGGGACTTCTTCAGGAGCAACAAGAACATGTAGGACCTCAGAGACAAGGATGAAAACCATCAAGACACCACAAGTGCAGCTTCAAGCTTCAGATGAAGAATGAGACGAAGATTGGAAAACTTTTCTTGATGCAGGGGGTTGGGATAATCTTTAGACATTATATATATTGCTTTTGATGTACTCAAATACAATCTTGTATGCTTTCAGCAGTTGAATAAAATGTTGTTTCCATTAAACATATGCAAAATCACAACTGCACAACTACTCCTTCCTACACACCTAATCCTCATAAATGCACATTCCAGTTTGCTTCTTAAACTTTCAAATTGATTTGCATCTAAGGCTTTAGTAAAAATGTCAGCTAATTGTTTATCTGTAGCAACATGTTCCAAAGCAACTACTTTGTCCTCAACTAAATCTCTTATAAAATGATGCCTTATATCAATATGCTTAGTTCTGCTATGTTGAATAGGATTCTTAGAGATATTGATAGCACTCAAATTATCACAGTACAATGTCATGACATCTTGCTTGACGTTGTATTCTGTTAACATCTGCTTCATCCAAACAAGTTGAGAACAACTACTCCCTGCTGCTATGTACTCAGCTTCAGCACTAGAACTAGTAGAAGACCCGTGCGTCCGCACGGGTAAGTTCATTCATATTTTAGATCATTCGATAAAGTTTTATTGTTGCTAATATATATTTGTTATTATAAAAGCACTAATACTTAAAAATAAATATGTAGTAAATCATCAAAATGATAAATTCGATATGTCTAATAACTATAAATATTTACAAATATTTTATTAATTAAAATAAAAATGGTATTGTGGTGATAGTGACCCGTGAAAAAAAATGAGTTTCAATGATAAAATTCACAGGAGTCGGTAAACTCTATTCTCCATCAACATATGGTAAACCCTCCTCATTATAAATGACTTACATTAGATATATAATTAAAAAAAATTAATTTAATTATTTTGAATTAATATTTAAATTTATTAATTTAATTTAAACTTAATATTTAAATATATGGATTTAATATTTAAATCTATAGGTTAGAAAGAAAGAAAAAGGAAATTCAAATAAATGAATGAAAAAAAAACGAAGAAAAAAAGGTTGGAAATTTATCCATTATTCAAGATACAGCAAACCAACCATATATTTACATAAGCCACAAGCCATGATATATTTTAAATGGTCTGTAGTAATTAAATGAATAATAATAATAATAAGTGTTGATTAATGAAATATGTTATACATCTTGGATTAAAAAATTACAAATGAGTTGAACTAACAGAAGGACATTTGAGATGAAACTAACTGGTATACATAAGTCATTGAGATACAAAAGTGTTATTGATGAATGACAATATGGAAGGGTCCTATGTAGATGGCAACATATGACCCTGCCATATTGTCATTCATCATTAGTAGGAAAAAATACAGAGCAGACCTAATGTAGCAGCTGTCCCTGATGGATGAGTCTCAGCAGTCAAACACATTGTCCACTGGATGATGAGAATTGTGATATAGGAACTGCAAAGTACGAAATATGAATCATGGAGTTCCAAAATGTTAAGGTAAAGTTGAATACAAGTATGAATACAAATATGTTAAGTTAATGCTATGTCCAAAATGTAAAGTAGAAATGTTAATAAAAAGTTGTATAAAACTTATAAAAATCCATGTTAAGTAAGTTAAAATGTGCAACTCATTGCATTTGTATCTCAGCCAAATATTGTGGCTATTAATCATGTACCTTGAGTTGTGCCAATTCTATTGGAGTCTCAGTGAGGAACTTGATGGCAAAAGTCTTTATAGTTTAAGTAGTTTTGTAACCAGCTACAAGCAAAGTCAACATAAAATCAACTAAAATATTCATCATATTTAGCATACTAAAGTCACTAAAATATTTTTAGTTGACACATTGTAAGGATTTAGAAGTATATTATTTTGTTACATGACATTATGCTATTTATTTTTAAGTAGAAGCATCCATATTTGTAAGTATCAGAACATTTAGCACATTTATAAGCAGCATCATGCATATTTATAAGTAGTAGCAGCATTTAACACATCTGTAAGTAGCAGCAGCATGCATATTTGTAAGTAGTAACAACATTTAGCACATGAAATTGAAATTGCAAAATACATATTTATCAGCAATAATAGTTAGTAGCAGCAGTACATGAAAAATTAAATACAAATTTATCTATTCAACTGAATCAATAAAAAAGATGAAATCAAAAGAAAAATAAAGTCACATTTTTAAACATATCTTATGCATACTATAACTCTTAGTGTGGAAAAATAGAGAAATTGTACCTGAGAAAGAGAAAGTGCAGCATTATAGTTTATTCCACTTTGTTCAACACATATAAAACCTAGAATATTAGACAAAAAAACAAAGTTTTCATTGAACATTTTTGTAGTAAAAATTGCTAAATTAGTGAAAAGGCAAAAGAAAGAGTTAATTGTAAAAGTGAATACATAGAAGACGTGAACAAACAAACTGAAAACATAGTAAGACACCATATTAGAGCTTCTTATCCAGACACAAAAAATTTCACATATTGTAAAATATATGGATGGCCATTGTAAAATATAGTGGCATGTTGCAAAACTATGTTAATGGCATAAGCAAAATCAGTGTTTACAAAGTGTACTATATCTGCCCAACAGTTAAGAAGCATTGCAGTGCACAAACCATTATTAAAGAGTGCAATGCATATGTTGAATACATGAAGATTCATATGTTGAATCCAAGTTCTAGATAAATCTAATGTGATTGATTGTGCCATCTAAAAATATGTTTCTTTGCTTGCTGTTCAAAATGTAAGTATTTGAAAGAAATGGTTTAAGATTAAATTTCTTTCTTCTAAAGAGTTTAACAATGAATTGAAATTTTTTATCAAACAAATAGATAGTTTTCTGAAAAGGTAAACTTTTTCCAAAATGTATTCAACATGTAAAAAGTGTTCATATATACATATCAAGATGTGAGGGAAAAAGGCAAATTATAGATGAAGAATAGTAACAGTGGTAAGAATGAGTACTTCTATAGGTTGAACCTGTGGGGTGGTATATTTCCAGTAAACTGAAGGGACTTTCACATAATCCACGTTCTTAAAGTTGCTTGCAAATAGTTCAGCATTGGCAACTTCCTTGGCGTAAT
Source organism: Lathyrus tuberosus (assembly GCA_022829125.1). Taxonomy (NCBI): domain Eukaryota; kingdom Viridiplantae; phylum Streptophyta; class Magnoliopsida; order Fabales; family Fabaceae; genus Lathyrus; species Lathyrus tuberosus. Next base: position 3,907,162 of record JALAZF010000536.1, read on the forward strand.
CAATCTCCTGAAAAAATGTTATCCATGTTATGTCAACAGGGTTAAATAAAATTGAGGTTGCGCAGCAAACACATGCAAACATATGGTACTGCAACAAGAAAAACAATCTGCAACTCAAACCAACCCCCACCCCCAACCAACAATTATTGCTAAACATCTACATAAGTCATTTTATTAATATAGTCGAAATTCTAACCATTATAAAGAAATCACACCATTTGTGGTTTCGGATAAAAATGAATGACATGTGAAATACTCAACAAGCATGTTCATTTCTAAAGCATTGTGTTTCCACCTTATTCTTTCTGTAAAAACAACTCAGGTTATATTCTTAGTTAACACTTTCATGTCTTTCAAGACCCAAAAGAACTTCCTTGGTTTTCCCAGATGACTTTCCATAAGCAGAGCCAACCCCCTGAAACATTCCATTAACTTGAACATAATCAAACTCTATATGAGTAGTGCTCCTAGGCCTACGTAATTTAATTGACCATAAAAGAATATACCAATACAATGAAAACTCTAACATGTGATTTTCTTCAATTAATTTCAAGTAGATGAGTGAAGCAACTTTCCAAAGCATCATCATCTGATATAAACAGAAGCACATTCAGTTATCCATAAAAACACATAAAAAGGACAAGAATAAATCAATTTCCAATAAACATCAACATGACATTGAAGATTGTTCATTCATCTGAGTTTTTCCCACAGATCTAAACAGAAGTAAACAGAAAAACATAGTCAAATTTTCCATCCAAAACCATAGTGTGTTAACTTGTTAATCTTGATCTCATAAAGCAATAACAAGAACAGATTGAGAAATGCGATATCAAGATTACGAAGGACTCGTATATGATGTGATAATAACCTGTTGTTTGCCGCTTGGTTTAAAAGAAATGCGACCTCTTTTACGCTCTGAACATCAACCACTGTAAGATCAGTAACATGTGTATTTCCACTGGCATCATGTTTGATTGTGTACTGCTTCCCAGGAGTACCGTTTTTTACTCGAGTTGCGTCTGATGTAGACTTATTTGTTGTAGACAACAAATCACGAACCGTTTCATTGTATATTTCCAACATTGACACCTGTAAATTTTTACGAATGAAAAATCTTATTAGATCTATATATCATGTTTAAAAACATGTAAACATTGTAACAATGGATGAACTAAGAAGTTTAGAAGAAAAAATAACTCGTTATCACCTGCATTTCGTATTTCCATCCTTGTGGTTGTTGAGACTGTTTAGTTTGAACTATTTGTTCGAGCGAACGTGGTATCAACCCTTTTTCACCGGGATGTCCAGGCCTGCCCATCATTGTATAAGTAGTGGCTTGGACAATTGCTAAGGCTTCACAAAATTGTGTACTAAGAACTTTATTAGTCATATCATGCTTCTTGAAAAGCTTTTTCAACCCAATATTTACACTGGAAATAGACAACTTGTTGGTCTTGAGATCCAACTCTCCTGCAGTGAAGAAATTAACAAAATCTGATTACCGAAAATTCTATGAATACATCCCTAGTGAATGTATAGAGAATATACCATTTTTTAATTCGAAACAATATAGATAAGGAATGAAGGAATGTATACAGTGATCTAAAAGTAAGACTATATACATGCATGCTTAGAAACAATGCACTTTGTAATAATCTATAACATAGAGTCTTACTTTTAGATCACCAACAAACACTCAATATCTATTTCCTACATGCAGATAAAATCCCAACAAACCTGGAGGACCCAGTGTGCACAACTCATGAACCTGGCAAAAACATAGTGTGCTGTTGTGAATGGTTCAACATTCTGAAAGTTTAATTTAAGAATTAACTACACACACAATTTCAAATGATTAAAAGATAGTAAAGTAAAAACAATAATCTGGCAGGTCGGACCATGGATGGAACTCATGAATTCATAATGGAAAATCTATTTGTATTGAGTATGAAAATGAAACAAAAGTCACTTACTATTATGAGCATCATCCTAACCAAAGAATACTGTGTTGGTTATTTTCTACCTGTCAAAGACACAGTTGAAAACCTCCATTAATCTAAAAACCATTACTGTAACATAAAGGTTTTGACGTCTTTACAACCCCAATGTTGAACTACAACCTCAAGGTTTGGACGTCTCTATAACCCTAATGCTGCCTTTTTAGACACAATTAATTAAAATTATCTAACTCATTTTACATCAAACAAACAACATAACTCAGTTAACTCGTTTTAATCAATTTATTCGCTCACGGACCACAATTGCCCGCGGTCAAGATTTCTCGTATTTGTCATAGCTGTACATTGCAGATAGTTCGATAAAATTTGAAAGTTTTCTCGTATTTCAAGTGCGATATTTGACTCAAAATACAAATTTGATATAAGAATTGTCTAATCTTGATCTGACGGCCATGATCCGCGATAGTAAAAATCATCAAATTTTAGCATTTGAGTCTGACAAACTTTTACTCACAACAAAATAAGGGAAAGGAAAAGTCAATTTATGGATGTTACCAGAATATCAAGTTTGCCAAAGTGGGATTTGAAAAAATGTGCGAGAGCAGCTACACTTGCAGCATCAGATACATCTAGTTGATGAAAAACAACAAAATCTGATAAACCAGATGCTTTCAGTTTTTCCAAAGCTTGAAGACCTCTTTTTCGTCTCTTGCTGTAAGCACCACTTTGATCCCAGCTGAAGCTAACTGCTTAACTATCTCAAACCCAATTCCTTTGTTTGATCCAGTTACCACTCCATACCTAACAAACTCAACCCAAAACTATAAGGATCAAAGCACAATATAATAAGAATTTAATTCTATTAAATTGCAGTATCTGTGATTTTGAGTAGTGTTTTTAACAATGAAAATAAAGACAATGAATCACAACACATAATAATATACTAAAATATTACTACTATGAATGTAGTCATGCAACGCTCTTTTCCTCGCCAGCTTGTTATATTTGTCATTTTGCAAATTCGTCATTTGTGTTTTGGCTTTATATATGCCGTTTTTAAGGTAAGTAATGTATCACATGATCAACATTCCATTAAAGAGGATATTGAATTTGACTATATCATATTTTAAACTATAACATAGAAAACTTGTTATTCATCAATAAGATAAGAATTATTGTTATTATTATGTAGAAAACTTGATGCAACAGAAACAACAACAACAATAATATTGTCAATACTAAATGCAAAATAACAACAAAGCAACAATACATTTTATCCTTAAGCGAAAATTCTAATATTTATCAAAAGGAAGTCACTTCAGTCCTGTTATAGAACTGGCCAGATGGACTACCATTGGGAAGTAGTGCTAACTTGACAACACTTGCAGCACCTTCTTCAGCAGTTAAGATACCGGTATTTGCAGTTATGTCTGTGATGACATAACCGGGGCAAACACTATTGATACTTACAGTAGGAAAATTCTTAGCAGCAATTCTTATATAAGCATTTATAGCAGCTTTAGATATGACATAAGCACCCCCAGGTTTAGGCCCGTCTTTTTTGAAACCTTCAAGAAACTTCTTTAGTATTTCATCCAGTTTCTCTTCGATTAGGTTATCAGCATCACTGAAGACCTTTTCAGCCGATTCGTTTTGTATGCGCTGAATGTAGTTAAGTATATCAAGCGTTGCAACTCTTGATCCACCCTCTTGCTGTCTCCAGATCCACTGATAAAGTTTTTCCTGAAATCAGAAAAAACATCCAACATTAACAAAATGCCAACATAGTGCTTAAACCTCAAAAAATAAGAGCAAAGACGGTGTGTGACTACTGTATTACATATTTCATATAGTTAACTGTCCAAGATCTAAAGAGCTTTAAGCTATGTTCCAGTTAATATTATATAAAAATTATATCAAACCCAAAAGCAACGAAAGCCAGCAGTAATACCCATTGATCCAATTGATTACAGTGTCAAATATCAAGATATCCATAGAGTCATGTCCAAGATTCCTTCATCTTCATGCCTAAACAAACTTGTTTCCATTCTTGTGCTAAAATAGCCATGATCTTTCAAAGGAAATCAGTCACAGCAGTACACAAAAAAGGAAATGAAGTAAAAATTAGAGCATTATACGAGCGACACCAAGGTTTGAATCATACAAAGTTAATCACAATCAGTGCTTTATTTAAAAGACGTGAAGCAAAGCATACCTCATCTAATGCATTGTCCAAAAGCTCAGCAAAAGCTGCAGAAGAACAGTCAAAGTACAATTATTAATTTATGATGAGTCTTTAAGGGCTAGGGACCAGGAATATAAGTTCACTAAATATTATGAAAATGGTTACAAATATTCTCAGTTTACTTCCAAGAGTGAGCTTAAATATAACCTCATGGTGTGAATCTGAAACTGAATCCAGAACAAAGATCTGATTGTACAATGTATAAGTATCAAAATAAGCAGTTCTATAGATATTTAAAATAATATAGACAACAGAAAATTACACAAACATGTACCTGATAATCGGTAAGAATATCTTGAATATCAGTTAATTTACATCTTCTAGAATTGCAAGGTCTAGATATCCCCTGTAATGCTCTCCTAAGCCATTCAACCCCATCAACCTGAACTTTCAAAAGAGCACCAGAAACGGCGGAATGAGAGAGGCCTTCCACAACTTCCAAAACATCCTACAGAATTGGCAACCATCTTGGATCAATAATAATTATTAAGAACATATCACATTCTTTAAAATGTCAGCATCACACTTTAATGCAGTTGATGCATCCATAACTTCCAGTCGTTCGTAAACTACGAATCACGCAAAGCCTTATAAAAAGAGTTCAAGTGTAAAGTACTTGTTAGCAAAAACCTTATAAAAAGTGTTACCTAAATCTCACGCGCTTACAGCGACCTCCATGACCGGCATTGACTCCAGCGTTACAGCGACCTCCATGACCGGCATTGACTCCAGCGTTACAGCGACCTCCATGACCGGCATTGACATGGCATCTCTTCTTCCTATCTTTCTTGAACCTGGTCGTCATCTTTTGAGGGTTCTTATCTCTGCCTGTGAAAACCCTAAATAATTTCAGATTTTTAGAAAATGAAACCAAAAGTGATGAGAAAAAGGTTGGTGGTGATGAGTTTTCGGTTGGAGGTGGCGGTGGCCGGAGATGGGAGACGAGAAAGAGAGAGTGAAAGACGGAGAATGAGGGAGAGAGAGAGAGAGAGAAGAAAACGTGAGGGAAAGAGGGAAATGGGTATTGAATTTGAAATGAGAGATGAATGGAGAGAAAGCTCCAAGCCACGTGGCGGAAAGAGCCATTTTCATTGGACAAGGACTTTCCATTTAGTCAAAGACGATTAAGGGCATGTGGTTAAAGGTAATTTTGAAATTAAGGAAAGGGCAATTGTGGTGGTTTGGTACAATATTCTAATTATAGGTAGTTAGTTGATTAGTTGATTAGTTGAAGAGACACACAGTTCTGCTTTCTTGAATGAGTAAGTTGTATCCATATTCTTCAATTCTTTTATGTCTTTGTACTATATATTTTCATATGTTTAACTAAGTCTCTTACTGTTCCTCAAGATTTGTTCTGTTTCTTTCTCTCTCACAAGCTGCTATTGAGTGATTTCATCTTCAATCTCAAACCAAAGACTGACCCTGTATGTAATTTTTCTTTTAATCTCTTTCCCGCTTCATTTTAGTGCTAAAAATCTAAACTTTTTCATTCTCAATCTTCAAATCTTTAATGGGTCATCAAGTTGACCCAAAGGGTATAATAGTATCTTAATTTTTTGTTTCATGGAATGTTATTTATGTTTCTTGTCTTACAAGTGATTATGGAGAAAATCCCTTCTAAAAAGTTTGTTTTTTTGAGCTTTTTAAGCTATGTATGAACTAGGAATCTGATTTTTTTTTTTTTTGGTTTCAAATTAAGTCAACAAATCCATTGACTCAATTTTAGGCTTAAAAGGGTCATGGATAATTCAACTGAAGCATCATCATCGTTGAGTTTTGTATCATCTCACTTATCAAATGGTTCAAGTAATACTCACAATGAACATGTGGCAAATATTGAAATTGTGAGTTTGAATAAGCTCAGTGGAAGCCTTGAGAAGCTATTGATTGATGTTGTTGATTATGATTACTGTGATGCTGAGATTGTTGTTGAAGAGATTCGGGTCGGTGTTCATCGATGTATACTGGCTTCGCGGAGTCAGTTTTTTCATGAACTTTTTAAGAAAGGGAAAGATGGAGATTCGAAGGAAGGAAAGGGAACCGGAAAGCCGAGTTATCAGATGAAAGATTTGGTGTGTTATGGGAGTGTTGGATATGAAGCTTTTGTTGTGTTTTTGCATTATTTGTTTACTGGAAAGTTGAAGGCTCCACCAGCAGAAGTGATGACATGTGTTGATGAAGCTTGTATTCATGACTCGTGTCGTCCCGCTATCGATTATGCGTTGGAACTTATTTATGCTTCTTCCACATTTCAGATGAAAGAGCTTGTTTTGCTTTTTCAGGTATATACATACTCTGCATCAATTTCTTGTACTTCTTATATCAACTATTATATCAGTTGTTTAGGGTTTTGGGGGGATCCGGTTTTTGGATTTGGATTGTCTGCGGTTAGCAATTTCACACATTCATGCTATTAGCACATCTGTGGTCGTTGTATCGAGATCAGGTGGTTCATATTTCTAGCTCGGTACTTCTGATTTTTTATAAAATTGAAATCTGAATTAGAATATCTGGCCCGTCTGATCTCAATCCAACTACCACCGATATGCTAACCACGTGAATGGGAGGGATTGTCCCTTTGTGATATGGAATAGGTTAGAAGAAGAAAAACTCGAGTCTTTTCCGAGATCTAATGTAAATATCTCTTTACTGATGCAGCGGTATCTTCTAAATTTTGTTGATAAGGCTCTTGTAGAAGATGTCATCCCGATTCTTGTTGCTGCCAATCATTGTCAGCTAGACCAGCTTCTCTCTCATTGCATTCAGAGAGTAGCGAGGTCTGACATGGATAACATATATTTGGAAAGAGAACTTCCTCCTGAAGTTATGACCGAAATCAAATTGCTCCGAGTCCAATCTCTTCCAGAATCATCGCCCGATGCGATGGAAGTAGAGCCTGTGATTGTAAACGATAAGAGTGTCAGGAAAATCCTTAAAGCATTGGACTCGGACGATGTTGAGTTACTAAAGCTTCTCTTAGACGAATCTAGTGTGACTCTTGACGATGCCTATGCGCTACACTACGCTTGTGCTTATTGTGATTCTAAGGTTGTTCAAGAAGTTCTTACTTTAGGATTGGCGGATATTCTCCTTAAGAATCCACGAGGATACACGGTTCTTCACGTGGCCGCACGACGAAAGGATCCGTCGATTTTGTGTGCACTATTGAAGAAAGGAGCTTGTGCATCAGAAACCACTCTTGATGGACAAACTGCTCTTTCGATTTGTCAGAGATTAACGAGGCGGAAGGATTATAATGCGAAAACAGTGCAGGGTAAGGAGTCTCATAAAGACAGGCTTTGTGTTGATGTACTTGAGAGAGAAATGAGAAGAAATTCTATGTCGGTGGACATGTCGGTTTTGTCACAGTTAACGGCTGATGATTTGAATATGAGACTGGATTACCTTGAAAATAGAGGTATTTTACTTGTCTAGTGCATCTTCTTTCATTGATTTAGCGCGTGTTTGGTTCTGCGGTCAAAAAAATTGATTATGCATGCATAAGAATCTCAACAAAACACGAGTCTAATTTCGAAACATATTATGGACAAGAAAATAACATCCTTTTTCATACGTTGCAGTTGCATTTGCTAGGCTGTTCTTTCCGGCTGAGGCTAGGGTTGCCATAGAGAATGCTGAGGCTGATTCAACGCCACTCTACGCAACTTCACCGGCTCTAAAAGGCAATATAAAAGAAGTAGATCTAAATGAAACTCCTTCATTTAGAACAAGAAAACTCCAACTAAGATTGCAATCCCTTGTAAAAACAGGTATGATCGAAAGTATCTGTTCCTTTTTAACTGTCGCTTTTGCCAAAAAATTGTTATAACGGTTTCATGTTTTATTTTGTACAAAGTAGAGAATGGTAGGCGTTTCTTTCCGCATTGTTCGGAGGTGCTTGATAAGTATCTAGAAGACGAGATGCCCGATGTTCACGTCCTAGAGAAGGGAACCGAGGAAGAGCAAAGAACGAAGAAAGTGCGGTTCATGGAACTTAGAGACGAGGTGCAAAAGGCATTTCACAAGGATATGGCTGAAAATAACCATTCAAATATTTCATCTTCATTGACTTCTACAACTTCATCTTCAACAAGAAGGGATAGTCTTAACCACAAAGTGAGGAGAAAATTCATTGACTTCTACAACATCATCTTCAACAAGAAGGGATAGTCTTAACCACAAAGTGAGGAGAAAATGAAATCCATGTTGTTAGAGAATAGTTGCTATTTGGTAGTATAAGTTTTGGCCTTGTGAAGTAGTGTTGCAACTTGTATGTATTTTTTCAATAAGATGTTATATAGAAATCTACTTCGGATAATATATCATTTGAATATATGTTTATAAGTTGGAATAATTCTCACATGATAATGTTATCACATGATATTTTTTTTTCAATAAAAAATGTTTTTTTTTTAATTTTTAAAATAAATAAAAAATGAATTGTTAATTTTATAAAAAAATGGGTCTTTTTTTATGAATTTGGCTTAATAAGTATTAAACCGATTAAATCTATTCGATTTAATCCAATCTGTTAAAAATCAAAATTTTAATAGTCAAAATCAAACCTTTAAAATGAAATCACAATTTAGATTAAATCCAAATTTCTGTCCTTCATGATTACTAATACTAATAATTTCCATGAAGATCATAATCAATACTAATACTAATAATTTCCATGAAGGTTCATAAAAAAGAAAAATGTCTATTTGTGAGGTCAACTTATTGTTGACTTGACTCACCTCAATTACCTAGAAAAAGGGTAGAAATGGTAGATTAACTGAACCATGAACAATGACCATGCAGAACTATTGTTTACTATAAAGTCATAAAATAACATGTTACAGCTGATTGTGTGCTGCCATTAGAAAGAGACAGAAAATAAATCATTATCATGAATGAGTCATAGAACAGGAGACTGACCCACGTTCACACTTATCTATTCACACACCCACACACATAGCGGCTTGTATGACCGTTAGATTGAGATCTAACGGTTATAACTTTGTTGTACTATACAACATGTGTAGAGAATTCCGGCAAAAATATTTCACAGAAATATCAATTAAAAAACCAAATATGCTTGTTGATAGTATTAGTACCTTTTAACGTATAATGTCTTCTTCTGATAGACCAGTTTGTGCTAGCTCATCTTGGGGAAGATACACTATTCCTCTTTTAAATCATGATCATTGATCAACAAAAAGAAGCAATTAGAATAATACACAATTCAAATTTGGACTATTTGAAAATTTTACTTAGATTGAACAAGTTTGTAATTAATTCTCCAAAATTGTCAATAATTTATAATTGAGGCATTTAAAATTTAATCGGGTCACCATTATTGTGTTGGGATATAAAGTCGTCTATTTGAGAAAAAAAATTCTATTCTACATAAAAAAGAAAAATAGATATTCCATTTTCAAACTCAAAAATTTTTCTATAATAATCTAAATGGTTTAAATCATATAGGTATCCTAAAACGTCTACTAAGGTCAAAAATCCTAATTGCAATATGTTAGTAAAAATCTACGAATTTCTGATTGAAAAGTTTCGACTCCTTGTGAAGAAAAAAAGTTAATTTCTCATTTTTGACTCAAAGATTAGTTCTATAATAATATGAAAGGCTCTAAATAGTAGGGATCTCTTAAATGTTATATCCCTAAGTGTGATCCCTGTCATCCATTGAGGCAATCAAAATGTTGGATCCCTGAGTGGGACCCTTGTCGCCCATTGAGGCAATTAAAATGTTGGATCCCTAAGTGGGATCCTTGTCTCTCATTGAGGCGATTAAAATGATGAACCCTAAGTGAGATCCTTGTCGTCGATTGAGGTGATCAAAATGATGGATCTCCAAGTAGGATCCTTACCACCCATTTAGGCGGTCAAAACGCTGTATCCCTAAGTGGGATCCTTGCTTCTCATTGAGACGTTTAAAATGTTGGATCCCTGAAATTTTGTTTCTCAGGGGACAAATGTTGGACCATATGTTGAGAGAACTTGTCCAACTTTTTACACCAATACCAAAATAGTTTGAAAGCATTAAGAAAACCAATGTAGAAAACTGTAAAAATAACACAAGAGATTGGTAACCCAGTTTAGTGAAACCACATTACATCTGGGGGGGCACTTTACCCAAGAAAAAAATTCACTACTTCGAATTAGAATAAGTAGTCTCCACAAAATATGATTTGAATTCATATTTAAATTACATTCATTTAAATTTAATTAATTAAAATAATCAAACAAATCCAATTGCTAAAATACAACAACAATATTTGTTGCACGCATCATTAAAACGCATTCCATGTAATTGAAAAACGCGTGCACAAAACAACATCCTTGTTTTGCAGACAAGGGACATATATATGTTGCGCACATGTTGGGACATCGCGTCATAAGATTCTCTTGAAAAATAATGTTGATTCTCCTCGGGTTTCTTAAATATGTAATTCATTATTTTAGAAAGATTAGATTTGATTTAGAAAGATTAAATTAGATATTTTTGGGCCTTTATAGTTTGGGCTTTAGCTTGAGATGCAAGTTAACCTAAATTTATAAATAGGGAGGAACCCTTATCATTGTAATAATCAAGTTTGATAATTCACAGTTTGCAGTTGCAAGTGAACATTGAAAGTTTCCACAGTTTGTGGGTAGAAAGAATTCTGCAGTTTTTCATCTTCTTCTCTAACGCTATTATTTCTCTTTTCTCTTTCATTCTTTCTTTCTCAATTTTTCTTTTCGTTGCCATTGTGTGTGATTGTTAACAATCTTGAGATCAAGATTGAATAGGAATTCTCAAAAGGTTTTAGGTTAATTCCAACATCTGGTATCTAGAGCTTCGGTTGCGATTCAAGGAAGGAAAATCGTGATGGCGATGAATCATCCGAACGAGCACTTTCCGGCGAGCCTTCCGATTCTCAAGAAAGATAATTATGAGAATTGGTGCAAGAAAATTAAGGTGGTTTTCTGTTATCAAGATCTTTGGGATCTTGTGAAGGAAGGAGTAGCACCGCTTGCAGAGAACGCGGCAGATCAAGAAAAGGCTGTACACAAAGAGTTGAAGAAGAAAGATTATAAAGCTCTTTTTATAATCCATCAGTGTGTCAATCCAGATCATTTTGAAAAGGTTAGTGATGTAGAGTAAGCAAAGGAAGCGTGTGAGATTCTTGAAAAGTCGTTTGGAGGCGCAGAGAATGTGAAAGAGGCGAGGTTACAAACTCACAAGAGAACCTATGAGTTGCTTCAGATGGAAGACAGTGAAAATATAACAGATTTCATCGCTAGAGTTACAAAGCTGGTGAATCAAATCAATGTATGTGGAGAGATGTTGACATCATGATCAGCTGTTGCAAAGATCTTGAGGTCATTGGCTCCAAAGTTTGACCACGTGGTAGTAGCCATAGAAGAGTTGAAATACTTGTCAGTATTGACGAAGGAAGAGCTTCAAGAGACGCTTGAGTATCATGAAAAAAGGATGGCTGAAAGAGCTGCAGGAAAGTCGAAAAGTAATATGGCTTTGCTGGCGCAGTCAGAAAAGGAAAGGAAAGGCAAGGAAGCTGGAATAGCAACAAAGGTAGAGGAGGCTACAACAATTCGCCTGGTCGAAATCAGAATGAAGGAAACTGGTCGAATCAAAGAAAACCCTGGAACCAAGGCAATCAAAGAGGTGCTGATGCAGGTAGAGGAATAAGTGGTGGTCGAAAGCCTGACAAAAGTCACATTCAGTGTTTCAATTGTCAGAAGTATGGTCACTATTTTAGTGATTGTCCAGAAAAAAAGAAGAATAAAAAAACGGATGCAAAGCTGGTGAAACATGAAGAAGAGGAGATGTCGTTAATGGTTACAATAAGAGACGAAGAGAGATTCTAGGACCAGTGGTACTTGGACTCAGGATGCTCATCTCACATGACTGGAAAGAAAGATTGGTTTGTCAACATGAAGCCCTCATCGAAGAACACGGTGAAGTTTGCAAATGACAACACTCTAGCAGTTGAAGGTGTTGGTGATGTTCTGATTATGAGGAAAGATGGTAAGAGGTCAACAATTTCCAATGTGTTGTACATACCAGGCATGAAGAGTAATTTGCTCAGTATATGATAAGTGCAAAATGTAACTATTTTTGTATATAAGTTTTGTTGCACTTATCGATACTTTTTGGTTAATATCGTTTGAATAAACCTCGATTTGTTTATAAATACGTTTACTTTACATTTTAGCGTATATATTGCGTACAGTGTAAATATCATTGAGTTTAATTGATTTTCTCTCATTTTTACTGGTATTCAATCGAGGATATCTTGCCATATTCATAAAGAGCATTGAATAAGCTTTCCTGCGCTTCCGACCGTGCGTAAATCAGAGTTGCAGTTCAGCAGTTGTGGTTAAATTAAGGTCTGGTTTGATGTCAAGTTCGCCTTGCGAGTTTGCCAGCGAATGTTCGCTTTGCGAATGGCTGGCGAGTTCCTAGCGAAGGCTCCCAGAATTGGACAGGGGAGAAAGAGACCAAAGTTCGCTTTGCGAACTGTGCAGCGAGCATTCACTTTGCAAATAAATCGTTTGCATTGCAAACTTCTGGAATTTTGCAAATGCGGTTTAGCATTTCAGAGGCACTTAAGTGCCATTTTTTGAGGGTCGCTTTGCGAGTAAAATGTTCGCTTAGCGAACGTGACAGATTTTGTAATACTATAAGTTCATTTTCAGTCATTTTTTAGGTTATGTTTTGGGGTATTTGTTCCCAATTCATCAAATCTTCATTCTTTGTTAGTTTAGATCTTAGAAAATCATCAATGGAGGTTGCAACTCGACGATTAGGGGTGGATGATTCTTGGATCGTGATTGACACCGCGAGAGATTTTGATTCCTCTTCTCTCTTCCCTTTGTAGTTTCCCTTTGTTGTGAGTTTGTATGTAAGTTTACCATGATTATATGTATATTCATTACTCATTTTACAAATTAATGTTGGTGCCATGATTTCTTTATTTGGGTTTGTGCTGCGGTAGACATATCCTCTTTGAATCCGGATTTAGGATGAACATCTATTATGTTCTAGACTCTAGAGATAGATTTAGGCTTAATATTCACTTGAGTATCGATTCTTAATGCTTCTGTGTGGTCGAGTTGCGTGAGACATCACCTCCGAGGCGATGCGATTGTTCTCTCAACTTTGCATTAGACATAACCTTTGTTGTGAGCGATACGTGAAAATGTTGACGAGTGATTTAGGTTACGTGCAACTGAGTAGTGAGTTTGAGTATTTGATAGGGTAGATGAAATGTAAACTCGAGAGTTCTCTACTCTCTAAAGAATGAATTCTTTTTATGTTCAATAGTTTTATTTCTCGCATTTACTTTAAAACCATTTTAAACCCAGACTCTTTAACGTTTAAACTGTCGAACATCATTCTTTCCCTCGAACCGATCTCTGTAGACATGACATAAATCAAGGAGGGAATTCTTTCAAAAATAAATATTTTTGCTGTTTGCCGCTATACCGCATTCAACAAAATGGCGTCGTTGCTGGGGATTGGTTTTGATATTGAATCGCATTGCGATAGTTTCTTTATTTTTGAGTTTTGTAGATATCGTATATAATGTATATTTTTACTTGTTATAATGATACTTGTAGATTAACATTTGTTTAAGTGTTTGGTTAGGGCACTTGCTTTTGGTTTGCGCAGTGAGGCATCACCATGGCATGAAGGAAGGAAGTTGCTAGCTAAGCACTGTAAAGGCGTCGAGCTTACGACGTAAAACTGTAAGAGCAAGAGTTGTCTCTGCAAGTCATCTCTATGTTTTGATGATAACAATGAGTATTTGTGAAAGAACTATTTTATGTTCTAATGTGTGTCGTGTGCAGATCATAATCATAGAAGATATTAGATCCAACAAACACCAGCAAGATGTGCGTAAATGATCATATGCGAGTTACTATGTGTAACACCAGTCGCAAGAAGCAAGTATGCTTCTGTATCTAATCATAATCAGATAGATCCAAGGATGCCGATATTGCTGCTGCAATGCTCTTGTGGATTCTACTCTGAAAGTGGTTATGATTCTAAAGATAACGAAGCTTCTGAAGAAATAATCTTGTGGAGAACCGAAGTGCTGAAGATTCTCATGAATTGAAGCTCTGAAGGCTGAAGGCTCTGAAGACCAAGTGCAGAAAGACTCTGAAGACTGAAGTGTTCTGAAGATTAAGGTTCTAAAGGTAAAGTGCTGAAGACTATGAAGACAGCGTTCTGAATGAACAAGGTTCTGAAGATTCTGAAGACTTGAACCAATGAAGATAACAAGTTTCAAGACAAGTGCTGAAGATCTGAAGGCAGATTCCTAATGGACAAGTTCTGAAGACGAAAGACTTGAAGTTTCTGAAGACCCATTTATAAAGTCTCTACTCATGCTTCAATTAATTACCATCAGAAGCCTCTGAAGATTTGAAGACAAATGTTACCGTTAGCAATGACTGTACACAGTGCTAAAAAGATCTATCCCATCACTTCATCTACAGTAAAAAGAAGATATGGCAGTACAACTTTCATCATTGCATAACGACTCTTTTCAAACAGCCAACAGCTCTTCAACGGCTATAATTTACTTGGCTATTTAAAGGAAAGGAGAACGCGCTTCTGAAGGTGTCGATGTGATGATAGTCGCAACGATTAGTTATCGTTGTTACACTAAACATTTAAAGCTATCACCATTAACACACGACCATTGTTGTTGAAGCTCAAAGATCATCATTCAACACAACAACAATAAATTAGAACAGAAGTTGTTGATGAGCTAGACAACATCCCAAATCAGTTAAGTCATCAACCAACTTCATCATCTGAGCTATATTGAAGATCTGAAGCAAGGAGTTGTTGCTTGAAGCTTACTTAACAAAGAAGATGAAGAAGATCTACAAGATTTCATCAAACTATCGAATCAACATACATCTTTGTAGAATATAAAGATAGCAAGGAGTTGTTGCTCATATCTTGCTAGAACACTTAGTGTTCATTTGTACTTAAAATTAGGAGTTATCTGCTTGTTAAGAAGCATCAATGTAATCTCCAGAACAACTAATTCTATGTGAATTAGGATTCCTCAAGTGATGAGTGTGATCATAGACTTGAGAAGACAATGGCTTGGTGTCGTTGTGGAAATCTTGAAATATGGTCAATGATAGTCATATCTCAAAGAGGACCAGTTGTGGGTGAGACTCTTGTGAGATCACTGATGGAACTCATTGAAAATCCTGGAAGAATGGTCAGTAAATGTTATATTCGTTAAGTCGAATCCCTGAATATTTAGCTGTGAAATCCTGATAGTAGATCTTGCGAGATTGGAACCTATTGGGTCAATGTTCGTTATATCCATTAACTTGGATCCCTGAACAGTTCATTGTGGGTTAGTCACAGCTGCGGTTGTGCAGGATGTTAGTCACCGGCTGTTGCCCGTGCATCTGTAATCGGGTTTGATTATAGTGGATTAAATCCTTGTGTTCAAGGCAAAATCACCTTGGAAGGGTGGACTTGACTAGCGTGGGAATGGCTCAAGTGAACTAAGATATATTATGTGTTCTTTACTCTTGTTTATGCTTTATTTGATTGTTTATGTTTCAGTATCATTTATCAGAACCTTACATAGCAAGTCAGAACCTTGCAACCAAACTCTGATGAGCTTCCGTATTGCAAGTCTAATTCAAGCATTTCCAATTCAGCTTCGCCTTATCGCTTATGCTTCTGTCGCACCTCAAAAATTCATCGAAGACACGACCCTCGCGCAAAAGGCGCGGAACGGTTCGACATAGTCGCCACCGAACTTTATTTATCCCAAAAGAGGGAAAGGAAAATATCGAGAAAACCCTTAAGGGAGGATAAGAACATGGTCGTCACAACCACATTCCGGGTTCGGGAGTCGGTTACGTGAGGGAAGGTACACGCACCCCCTCACGTCCGTTGTACTCAACGGGAACCTCCTGATTCGAATCGTGATACTCGTTAGCTAAGCTTGTTTGTTTTCTTCTAAAAAATAAATGCGGAAAGGTAAGATAAAAGGGAAAAGATGCTAAGGGAAATTGGGTGGTTTAAGGATAGGGTGCTCGGCAAGATCATCGCAATCTTGTGCCTACGTATGCTCATTCGGACGAGAATGAGTAATCAGAGCAATCGTAGTTCGACTACGAGGTTTGACAGAAAAAGATGGTAGTGTGCTCGCCAAGATCATCACAATCTTGTGCCTACGTATCTTTATTCAGACTAGAATAAAGAATCAGAGCAGTCGTAGTTCGTGGTACGCCTACGAAACAAAGGAGAGTTTGGTTGGTTTAGATGACGATTACTTGAACTTAAGAAAGATTTCTCGGGCCCAAGTAATCGGGAGAGTGAGTCAAAGATTTGGCTCTCTCTCTTTTTCATCTAGGGTGGTTGAGTTTGAAAAGGTTTGATGGTTTGAAAAGTGTTTGAAGGTTGGACGAATGAGTATCGAGTTGGACGTGTTTTAGAGGCGTCAATTGATCACACACGAGTAAGATAACTCGCATCCAAACAACCGAAGGGAGATCAAAGATTCGAACCCCCATTTTTCACCTTGAAAAAGAGTTGTTAGTCGTTTTTGAGGTTTGATTGTGAAAATCCGCTTGACGTTGGATCAAGGTTTATTTGTATGCGAAGAGGTTAGTTTGAAAAGAATTTGGTTAGAGGTTGATTTGAAAATGGCTCGACGACGAGTCGAGGGTTTGGTTGAAAAGAAGTTTGTTTGAAAATGGCTCGACGACGAATTGAGAGTTTGATTGAAAATGGGTGTGAGAATCGATCCTTGTCCCTAGGGGTGCTCCTAGTAACGAAACCACGATGAAAAGTGCGAAAGGTTGACGGCGAATGCTAATGAGTAATCGACTTAAGGGGGGTGTTTTGAAAATGGCTCGATGACGAATCGAGAATTAGTTTGAAAATTGGTTGTCTATGCTAGTCCCTAGGGGTGCTCATAGTAAACAAACCACAATCAAAGAAACAACGAATGCGTACATCGGAATGGGAGCGGGGTACCTGTAAAGTACAGGGGATGACATGAAATAAAAGGTCTCATTGTAAGGTAGCCCAAGAGGAAGCCGTGTGTGTGCAAGGTGTCCTAAACTAAGCCTTGAGCAAGAGTTGGACAAAATCTCCAAGCAAAGAATAGTAACCAACAGTCCACCAATTAGTTTTTTAGGTTTCGATAATCGTTAGTGTGTTTTGATTAAGTGTATAAACAAAGAAATGGTTAGATGAATAAGATATGAATATGATATAAATAATATGAATAATAATCTAAGCAAGATAATATGAACAAGATATAATATTGACATAAAAGTAAATCAAGATAATATTGACGGAAAGTAAAGTTAGTTGTTAGTGGTTAGTCGGATGAATCGGGTCCAATGTAGCGCTAAGCCATCGTAGCACGATCTATGACGAAGATCACACTATAGGAGGATGCGCAATTTGATTTATGTGCTAAAACTCAATGGAGAAATGATATTGAGGATCATTCTCCAATGGAATCGTGCCACACAAAAAGAAAAGGTGACAATCTCGTCTTAATCACAAACTTTCGTCGATTAATCGAAGGTAACCTATCACGATCTCAAAGTATAGAAAGAGATCTCAATGATCACTCACTACAGATTTGAAATAATGAAGGTTAATCGTTTCAACCACCAACATTCGTGAATAGAAAGACTTCATCGATCGAAAATGAGAAAATAGAAGAAGAAAATGCAAAATGAAATGGAAATCGAAATGAAATCGAAATGGTCTCGTCTTAATCAAGATTTAATCGAGAAATTGATAATCTATGATATTTGACTTTCATTGACCAAAAATGAAAAGAAAAAGATAGAAATAAAAAATGAAAAGATATAATCGAAAATAAGACGGAAAAGAAAGAAAGGTCTCATCTTTACCAAGATCTTAAATCGATAAATCGATGATCTTTGGTATTTGACTTTCATTGACCAATAGCTAAAAGAAAAATAAAAAGGTGGTCTCATATTGATCTAGATTTTTTGATTTATTCAAATCAATAAATCCAAGACCTTTTGTTATATCATTGACCAAAAGTGAAAATAAAAGAATATGTGAAATGAAAATCATAAGAAATGAAATAAAATCGAGAAAAAGAAGAAAAGTCTCACCTTTATCAAGATTTTAAATCGAAAATCGATAAATCTTTGATGTTTGGTTTTCATTGACCCAAAATGAATGGTAAAAACAAATAAATCGAAAAGAAAATAAATAGGCCTCATATTAACCAAGATTATAGATCTATTTGAAATAAATCAACAAATCATGATGTTTTTGATATCATTGGCCCAAAAATAAAATCAAAACAAGATGAAACATTAAGATAAATGGATCAATAAACAAAATGAATAAAATTAAAATCACAAAGAAAATCTTAAACAAATAATTAATAGTAAAATGCAAAGATTTATTAAAAAAAACATTTGGGAAATAAAAATATTAAACACATTAGCTTTAGTGAAAAATGAAGAGGGAAGAGGTGCGTGAGACTTCATGGTGTTGTGAAATAGGAAATACTTTAGGCTCATGAGCCCATTTAACCATTTAGAAAAAACTATCAGAAAAAGTATGGGTTTTAAAAAAAGGGTGGAAGACCAAGATCCATACGGATCCAAAATGAAGAAGGGTTAAAAAAACTAGCGGCAGCATCCGCTTCACATAATCGTGACGACCATGGAAAGTGAAAAGAAGAGAAAGGAAAAAGAATGCTCAGAAGAACCTATGCTTCATAATCGCGCAGCAAAAAAAACAATGTCACAAAATCATGAAATTATAATGAAATACACCAAATCAAAGTTATTCATGTCGTCACGATTCTAGAACCAAACTTCTTCGTGCATGAATCTATTTCTCTCAATCTCTCGCTTCGTTTCGCTCACAGGTTCGTACTCGATTCCGATTCTTTTCGATTTGTTTCACTCTTGTTCGTCTCAAACTCTCTCCATCTCTTTCATCTCTGATTTGGGTTTGAAATCGATTGGGTTCGGCTTTATGGGTTGATATGATTTTGAGTTCTGAATATGAAATGGATTTGTGGTTGTTTGAACTGAGGTTTGTGGGTGAAGTTGTGAATAAGTTTGTAGTGAAGATTAGAGAAAAGGTTTGTGCGTATGGTTCGTCACTTTACAGGTTGTGAAGGTTGAATGAAGATTTGTTGTTGAAGAAGGGTAGGGAGAGAAACGAGCAAAGTTTTCTTCGGTTATCTAAGCCCCCCATTTGAGAGTGAAATGCAGTTGTTATATAGAGTGGAAGGGGGGTAGAATAGGAATTGAAAGTAAAACAATGAGCTGGAAATTCTGATTTTGTAGTGTAGTGTGTGAGCTGGAAGTGGTCCGTGTGGGGTCAGGGATTGTAATTGCAGGGTATTTGCGTTTTGTGAAATTTCAATTTTCTGCAGAAAATTAATGTTGCTGTGGTGTTTTGGCTGCAAATTATTTGAAACTAAGAAAATAAATGGTCTTGGTTGGTTCAAAAATTATTCATGTGCATGACCTCTGTATTATTTTTGATGTTGCAGGTGTATTGGTAACACATTGGTTGCGTTGGATTGATATTCACGTTGTGTTATTGTTCATTGGTTTGGCTAGGAGGAAAAGCTTGGAATTACTTGGCTTGTGATGGTTGAGCGTGTATAATCATGTCGCTGCAAGAACTTTTGAGAGTTGATCATTTTGGTGAAGGCTTTTGGATGTGGTGGCTTACGAAGTGAAGGCTGACATTGGGACAAGTTTTGTAATAAAGTGTTGATCATGAGCCTACTTGGATGGATTCTCTTATTATTATTTTTTTTTGCAATTGTAAATGGACTTTCTCTTAAAATGAAAATGGGCCTCTTTTTGTAGAATTTTCTTTGAGCCTTTATTTTTGTAGAGTTTTTGTATAATTAATGGGCTTCTGAGTTTTGAATTGGAATCGGCACCTCCCATTTTTATTTGAACTATGCTTGAGAATTTGAATTGAATTTTCCATATGAACGACACTTGAAACCAATTGTGACTATCTTGGAATTCTTTAATGATGGTGATGAATGAAACTTGCAATTCTTGGACTATGACACTTAAAACTTGAACTTCCAATTAGCAATATTTTTTGAATTCTTACTTGAAGTTAGATCTTGAGTTAATTTTGAACTTGAATCAAACACAAATCCATCTTGCACTTTGAATGGAGTAAAACCTTGAATCACAAATCAATATTGAACTTGCCACTTGCACCTTGAGGAACCAAAATCTTATTATGAATCTGACAAGCAACAAATGACTGTACAAAAACCCAAATTTGAAAAAAACATAGGTTCCACATGATTCTCCTTCATTGAATATCTGATCTTAGCACAACCTAACATCTTGAAGATGAAGCAAACCACTTGTCTAACTGGGATCAGTTCAAACTCCTCTTGAGTTTCAACCATTACACAACTGCCTTGAATATGACATAAAACCTTGACTGAGCCTTCAGACACATGTCATTGATCTTTGAATCACGCCGCTGGTCTGGGAAATGACATATTTTTGGATTTTTCTGAATAATGATTAGTGAAAGTTATACAGATGAAAGTTATACACATGTAGGACAAATTTGGGGTATGACAGCTTCATACATAGCACGATCTGAATGACGCTTCGCAAGTCAGAGTCTCTCAAGCAACTCTGATAAGTCTCTTGCACGTTAAAGATAAGAGGAGAAAATTTGGTAAAAGTTAAAACACAATTCAAACCCCCATTTCTTGTGTCTTTCTCATACCTTCAATTGGTATCAGAGCTCCGGTTCTGTTATTGATGGATATCAAACACTTAATAGTGTCAGAAAAAGATCCAGATATGGTGTGTAGAAATACTCTGGGTAAGATTTCAATCCACTTACAATTTCAGTATCAGTTCAGAAGATGACTGTGTACTAAATTATAATCAAACGGATTACCGGAGCAAGTCATTAATTCTTGAAGTTTTTGTTGTTGTCAACAACGGAATCTTCCTCTCTAAAACTTAAGAAAAGATTGAAGAATCAGCTGACAAGATAGATTCATCAGATAAGAAGTAGTATCTGTTGAATGTTTATCTTAGAAAATACGTTTGGATAAACAACGTATTTGCTCAAGATTAAATCATCAGAAAACAAGAGATCTTGTTTGTTGGAGATTATTTCTCTATGAGTTTTGAGATGTTTTCAAGAAACAGATTAGTCCACCTATTAAGAAATTCTTCATGTAAAGAAGAAAGATTGTTGTTCTATGATTTTGAACTTCAGAATTAAGTCTGCAGAAGAAACCTTTTAGAAAACTGAAGAACCTTTAGAAAAAGGAAATCTAGAGCTTCATCTGGAATCAAATTAAGAACAATGTTTGAGTCTTGGTTAAAATGACATAGACAGCTGAGTTCTGCTCTATCTCAGTTAAACTAACTGTAATTGGTCAGAATGTTATCTGATATTTCTCTCAAAAGTTCATGTTGCATAAATTCTAGAATCAGAAGATGCTCGACTAGATGCAGAGACAGAAGTCATCTACTCGAAGCCAAAAAGGATCTAAGTCACTGATGTTGTTCAGAATGAAGAAATCAGCTGACACTCTTTTCAGAAGCAGATATGCTGTAAATCTTGTAATACCCCAAATTTTAACCACTAAGAGTTCCCATTATTGTGTAAATCATCATCACAATATGGATGAATCATTACGCCTCATCAATCTCCCCAAAGATGGGTGAGCATTCACTACAAACAATAATTAGGGTTTCAAGCCCTTTATGAGTTCTTAGACAAAGGATCAATCAAGGAATGACATGATCTTTAACTTGTCTAACCTCTCAAACATCCACAATAGATTAAAAGGACTCCCACATCAAGAATCAAGCACAAGGTTGCAGCATTCTAAGTGGATCAAGCCTCAAGACCGTCAGTGTCGCCAAATTAGGGTTTGGTCGACCAGGGCCTCCAGATGGAAACTTTCCTCTGGGAATGAGCCAATGCTTCAAAGCATAACCTAAGATACTCCAAGGGACCTCATGGGACCAATCATCAAGTCAATTTAACCTCACGGGATGCATTCATAAAAAATCAAGAATTAGGGTTTCTTGACCTAATTCACCCATAAGTTGACTTCTGGGACAAAACATGAGCCAAGACCTCAAGACATGATTTGAGGGTCTCTAACCCACTACATTGATCCATTTGCAACAATGGATTGATCCAAGAAGCTTGATTCCCAAGTTTCAAATTCATCAGAACCACAATTAGGGTTTTGCGGGAAAAGTCAACTGTACCTTTGACTTTTGACCAAGGCATGCTCCCAAACCTTGGGACATGATTCAATACACCCTATAACACATATAAAATCAATCCATCAAGTTTGATTTAGGTCAAAGACTTGATTTCATAGAAGATCGCACCGTTTGGAATTCATCTGACAAAAAGTCAACTGTGCACAAAAGTCAACTTTTACTTTTTGAGATTTTTTACAAATATGGTTCTTTGACCCTAAAATCATGTTAATATGTGATTGGAATCATCATTCATCAAGAAAAATCAAGAAAAGTGGGATAACTTGTAAAAGGGGTAACCATAAAAAAACTTAGAAACTTTCTAAGTTATGAAATAAAGTGGCTAGGGTACCAACTTCCAAGGATCATAACTTGAGATCCAAGCAACCATTTGGGCTGATCCAAAGATGGATTTTTAGCTCTCATGGCATACTTTAAAAGTGTCAACTACACCTCATTCCAATTCCTCATGGATTTCAAGTTATGCAATGGCCAAAATCACAAAAAAGTGAAAATGTCACTTTTTTCCAACACTTAGTGAAATTTTCACTAAGTAAGAATCTACCTTCACTTTTTTCCAAATGTAGGGGCAATTTTCACTTGGATCCAAAAGGTATCAAAATAAACTATGATCACACATATGTTGTATCATATAAGAGCTTACCAAAATGGCCAAGAACTCCATGAAAATCCACTTGAGCCATGAGATATGACCATGCCAATATGCCTTGCTGCAAACTGTCATGGCAAGGCAGATTTGTGCATTTTGCTCGATTTGCCAAATTTGTGCAAATGAAAAACATGTCTATCCATCTGAACACCTCAGTGAGGGACCAAGGAGGGATAAACACTGATCCTAAGCCTTCCAAGTCCTTGGAACTAAAAATAGCATGCCAAACCTAGAAATCCCTAAAGAGGGGACAAGACTCCAATTTTGTTTTGGAGCATTCAATGGATGCACCAAGGTGGCATGTACTGAGCCATTTCCAACTGAATTCAGTCAAGACATATCCAAGACCAAGGGAACCAGCAGCTTGTGCCCTAACCTCTAGTCATAGAGGAGACTTGGATTCCCATTGATCAACATTGGCCAAACCTCTGCTGCAGTTGCCATTCACTATTGCTTGCAAAACAAACTTGCTCTACTATAAATAGAGCTCATTTGTGATCAGTTTGAGTACACCAAAGCCATCAAACAGATGCTTTCCTCAAAATCACCTTCTCACTTCCAAATTTTCCTTCCAAAGCAAGTCACTATCGGGTTTTGAGTTTGAGAGCAATTCCAATCAAACCAATCGCACACACGCCTCATAAAAATCATATAGAAGTGATCCAAACACTTAAACAACATCTGGAACACTGATTTCTCAGAATCACCAGCCAGCTGCTCAAGGTTTTAACCAAGTTGCAGTTGGGATACCATCTTCAGTTCCAGCTTGTTTCAAACCATTCCTAGCACTCAGGCACATCACTTAGCACCTAGGGAAGCTATCCACGTCATTAGAACCTAGCTGTAACACCTCTAACACAAAACACGATCACCAGCTGCAAGAGGTAAGCATGAGCTCTTCTAACTCTATGATCCAGACATTTTTTGCTGCACAATAATTTGGCCATATGTTCATAATCATGCATAAAGTGTTTTCCCTCAATCAATTGCTTTGTTTGAATCGTGTATGAAATTTCTGAGCCTTCATGCAAATTTTAGGGTTCTTGAGGTTTCTCTTGGATTTCTTATTTCATGCTTAAAATAAATGAAATTAAAGACCATAGACATGATCGTGAGGTGAAAACGAGTAGATTGATATATGGATTGTGTGATTTCATCAAGTATTCAGTGAGATTGATGAGAAAACGCAAATCTGGGCAAAACAGAGCACGCGGGCAAGGCCAAGATGTTCTTGGCGCCCTTTTTCAAATATTTGAATTTTTGAATTTTTATGATTTTATTAAATTGATTCAAACATTAATTTCTCTTTGAGTTTTAATGGTTTTGAGTTGATTCTTTTTTTAATAATTCTCATAAATGTTAAAATATTTTATTTTATAAAAAAATCCCAAAAATATTATTTATTTCATATATTTGATATTTTTGCAAAGAATTAATGTTTTATTTGTTTTTAACATTTGAAATATTTTTTTCTCCCTTGATTTTCCAAACTTAATTGATTTCCAATCATTTTGTGGATATAAACATAAATTTTCAAACATTAATCCAATATCACAATTTGTTTTTCACACTTGTTTAACAATTTTGGTCATTTTAATTGAATTTTTATTCAATTAAAATATATTTTGAAAACAAATTAGGGCTTTGATTAATTCAACCCTCATCAAACTTTTTCAAACACTTTTGGGCCTCTAATAGAGTGTATGACCCAACCCTTGTTGTACAAAAACCTTTTTGGGCCTCAATGCCTTGTATAAGTCCCATAGTGTTTTCTAAAACCGCGGCGCGATCGTCGTTTTCAAAACGTTTCATCTGGGCCTACCCTGTGTTGTAAGTTCCATTTTTCTTTTCAAAAAATAATCTTTGGGCCTCTAATAGAGTGTAAGTCCCATCCCTTTTTGTATATAAACATTCTGGGCCTCAGATATTGTATAAGTCCCGACACAATAAAAAATCTAAGCGCGATCGCCATTTTCAAACAAATAACCCTGGGCCTCTCCCTGAGTTGTAAGCCCCATCACAAACAAAAACACTTGGGTCTCTAATAGAGTGTAAGACCCAATCCCCTTTTAACCAAAACCTTTTTGGGCCTCACATATTGTATAAGTCCCTCTGTACAGTTTTGCAAAACAGCGGTGTGATCATCGTTAAAAAACTAGGCCTCTCCTTGAGCTGTAAGCCCCAAAAATCTTTTCAAAGCACTTTCTCCTTTGATTTTGAATATCATATTGTTATCAAAGTTTTCTTTGTTGAATAACTAACAAAACATCATGGAAGCTCTACAACCGAGTAAGTGTTTACCCGCTTTCATTTATCGCTTTCATATGTATATAACTGTATTGTGGGGGCTATTTCACTGTAAGTCTTCTTTCACATCCTCTTATATACTCGTCAAATATCAACTGTGTAATATTAGTATAGTTATTTTAGAGTTTTCCCCGGCAACTACGTCTAGAACTAGGTAAAGCCTATTGGTCACTCTTAAATACAATCAAAACTAGATCCCCCATAGGATTACCAGATACAGTCTTCCCTCCTCTTGGGGTTAAACAATATGGAAACGTGAAAGGCAGCATTCTCGGTGAACCCTTTCTCAGACTGTCACTCTTAGAAATTGTCAAAGAGACTCTACTCCCCATAGTTGATCTATTCTCCGTGAATAGCATTTCTTGAGTTTCCTCCAAAACAACCTTTTTCCTCCCATAGAATAGGAGGAACTACGATCACTCTGATTTCCCTGTTTCGTTAAACGGTAATACGTAGGCATAAGATTGAAAAATCTTAGTGAGCATACTAATCAAAAACCCAAAATCCAGTTTATCTATCAAATCAACCCAAAAGCATCAAATCTAAACACATTACCAAAATCGTCACAAATAGTCCAGACACTGTGTCCTTAACAAAATAACCTAAGAGAGACCCACAATCTTAATAGCATCTGTAAACCAACAGTCACCTGTTTAAACTCAGTATGCAAGCAGGGTTAATTGGAGACATCTATTTCCCTTCCTTAATCAGCTTCAATAGGATAAAAAATGAATCGAACTGTAGTACCCCAAAGCGATAGTGATCGCAACCACGCAAAAATTTGTGCTACAGAAAAATGGCGACTCCACTGGGGAATTGTCGAGATCTTATTCTCTTCCCATCTCTTATATAGAAAACCCTGAGTTCACAAAATATCACAGAAATGGCGACTCTGCTGGGGAGCCATGGTCTGTATAGGATTATAAGACTAGAGGTCTAGGATGATTAAGACAAATATATATACTGCTTATCATTAGGCACCTCTTAGACTAACCCCTAGGAACCTGTTTTCATTAGGCCTATGTTTTGATCGCTCTGAACTACTTAGGGTTAAGAAGAATCTATATTTTGCTATTAATAAAATATCTTTTGAATCTACTTGGAAATAGCATATTTTATGTTAGATTGTTCACTATCATATTAATAAAATTTAAAATGATTAATTGCTCTAACTTTTTGACGATGTCAAAAAGGGGGAGAAATAGAAATATGATTTTGATAGAAATTTTAAAAGAAAAAGGAAGAATGCATAACTCAAATAAGTAAATCAATGATATAAAATGTGTTTACCACTAACGTTTGTTGTTTGATGTTTAAACCGAGGAACTCTGAACAAGTTCACTAGGCATTCTTAGAACAGGTTAAAATGAAAGAACTCTGTTGAAAGTTCTTATGGGATGTTTGTGCATATTATCAAAGTTGTACACTTTGTGAACATATGTTCAGAATCAGATTTACCCAGTACTGTTCAAAAGTTGAGAACTTTCTGAAAGTCAAAGTTATCGTGATTCTTGTTTCACTTTGTTCAGAAGCTGTAAGCTGTCTGAGAATATGATATTCAAAACATATGAATCAGAAGAAGAAATCTTTCTGAAAGCAGTCGAGACAAAGTCCACAATCCAAGATGCTTTTCAGAAGAACTGAGCAAATCAGAAGTCGAAGACTGTCTGAAGATCTGGATAAAAGATCCAAGAAAAAGAAGTTCTGATAAACCAAGATTTCAACTCAGAAGAAAATGATTTGGCATCAGACTAAATCTACAATTGTTGTTTGATGTTTAAACTGAGGAACTCAGAACAAGTTCACTAGGCATTCTTAGAACATGTTAAAATGAAAGAACTCTGTTGAAAGTTCTTATGGAATATTTGTGCATATTATCAAAGTTGTACACTTTGTGAACATGTGTTCAAAATCAGATTTACACAATACTGTTCAGAAGTTGAGAACTTTCTGAAAGTCAAAGTTATTGTGATTCTTGTTTCACTTTATTCAGAAGCTGTAAGCTGTCTGAGAATATGATATTCAGAACACATGAATCAGAAGAAGAAATCTTTCTAAAAGCAGTCAAAACAAAGTCCACAATCCAAGATGCTTTTCAAAAGAATTGAGCAAATCAGAAGTCGAAGACTGTCTGAAGATCTGGATAAACGATCCAAGAAAAAAAAGTTCTGATAAACCAAGATTTCAACTCAGAAGAAAATGATTTGGCATCCGACTAAATCTAAAATTGGTATCAAACTCAGCAGACTAAGAATCAAAAGTACATTGGTATCAGATTCAGAATCAAGCTTCGATTGATCACAAATTTTTTTTTTCGATCAGATCCAGAATCAAGCTTTGATGAACCAATGAGTTGTGACAACTAACAAGGTTCTGAGATGAAGGCCTGTGTTCAAGTCAAACTCTGAAATGTCAAGATATTAAATGATGATCAGAACCGGTATGACCAAATTAAGAATCTGAAGATCATCAAGTCTGAAACTCAGGGGGAGTTTATTACGTCAAAAGACAAGTTCAATTCTGATAAATAGCGTGGCTAAGTTATTAAAAAAGAATTGTTCCATTTATGTGCTAAAATGATTCTGCGGAAAAGTAGAAATTGCTTCAGAAGACTCTGAAGATTATGAGCTCTGATACGATGACCAAAGGAACTAAGTTCTAAAGATCTGAAGCCAGAGGTTCTGATGAACAAGTCCAGATGCTGAAGACTTTTGTCTCCTTTAGACAGATAGGGAAGTAGCCATTCTCTATTTTATGTTTTGACAACTCAAATTGTTATTTTGTGAGTCTTTGGATCAGATAAGATTCTAGACGATCACAAATAAAATTTTGGGGTTAACACATTCAGGGGGAGTTGTTGTTCCGGACTCTGAATATGTTATGTTTGGTGATTACCTTGTATAAAATGTTCAATCAAAATACATGGTTTTGTCATCATCAAAAAGGGGGAGATTGTAAGAGCAAGAGTTGTCTCTGCAAGTCATCTCTATGTTTTGATGATAACAATGAGTATTTTTGAAAGAATTATTTTATGTTCTAATGTGTGTTGTGTTCAGATCATAATCATAGAAGATATCAGATCCAACAAACACCAGCAAGATATGCGTAAATGATCATATGCGAGTTACTATGTGTAACACAAGTCGCAAGAAGCAAGTATGCTTATGTATCTGATCATAATCAGATAGATCCAAGGATGCCTATATTGCTGCTGCAATGCTCTTGTGGATGCTACTCTGAAAGTAGTTATGATTCTGAAGATAGCGAAGCTTTTGAAGAAATAATTTTGTGGAGAACCGAAGTGCTGAAGATTCTCATGACTTGAAGTTCTGAAGGCTGAAGGCTCTGAAGACCAAGTGCAGAAAGAGTCTGAAGACTGAAGTGTTCTGAAGATTATGGTTCTAAAGGTCAAGTGCTGAAGACTATGAAGACAGCGTTCTGAATGAACAAGGTTCTGAAGATTCTGAAGACTTGAACCAATGAAGATAACGGGTTTCAAGACAAGTGCTAAAGATTTGAAGACAGATTCCTAATGGACAAGTTCTGAAGACGAAAGACTTGAAGTTTCTGAAGACCCAGTTATAAAGTCTCTACTCATGCTTCAATTAATTACCATCAGAATCCTCTAAAGATTTGAAGACAAATGCTACCGTTAGCAATGACTGTACACCGTGCTAAAAAGATCTATTTCATCACTTCATCTACAGTAAAAAGAAGATATGGCAGTACAACTTTTATCATTGCATAAGGACTCTTTTCAAACAGCCAACAACTCTTTAACGACTATAATTTAATTGGCTATTTAAAGGAAAGGAGAATGCGCTTCTGAAGGTGTCGATGTGATGATAGTCGCAATGATCAGTTATCGTTGTTACACTAAACATTTAAAGTTATCACCATTAACACACGACCATTGTTGTTGAAGCTCAAAGATCATCATTCAACACAACAACAATAAATTGGAACAGAAGTTGTTGATGAGCAAGACAACATTGCAAATCAGTCAAGTCATCAACCAACTTCATCATCTGAGCTATATTGAAGATCTGAAGCAAGGAGTTATTGCTCGAAGCTTGCTTAACAAAGAAGATGAAGAAGATCTACAAGATGTCATCAAACTATCAAATCAACATACATCTTTGTAGAATATAAAGATAGCAAGGAGCTGTTGCTCATATCTTGCTAGAACACTTAGTGTTCATTTGTAAATAAAATTAGGAGTTATCTGCTTGTTAAGAAGCATCAATGTAATCTCCAGAACAACTAATTCTATGTGAATTAAGATTCCTCAAGTGATCAGTGTGATCAGAAACTTGAGAAGACAATGGCTTGGTGTCGTTGTGGAAATCCTGAAATATGGTCAATGATACTCATATCTCAAAGAGGACCACTTGTGGGTCAGCCTCTTGTGAGATCACTGATGGAACTCATTGAAAATCCTGGAATACTGGCCAGTAAACGTTATATTCATTAAGTCAAATCCTTGAACGTTTAGCTGTGAAATCCTGATAGTAGATCTTGCGAGATTGGAACCTATTGGGTCAATGTTCGTTATATCCATTAACTTGGATCCCTGAACGGTTCATTGTGGGTTAGTCACAGTTGCAGTTGTGCAGGATGTTAATCACCGGCTGTTGCCCGTGCATCTGTAATCGGGTTTGATTATAGTGGATTAAGTCCTTGTGTTCAAGGCAAAATCACCTTGGAAGGGTGGACTGGACTAGCTTGGGAATGGCTCAAGTGAACCAGGATATATCATGTGTTCTTTACTCTTGTTTATGCTTTGTTTGACTGTTTATGTTTCAGTATCATTTATCAGAACCTTGCAACCAAACTCTGATGAGCTTCCACATTGCAAGTCTGATTCAAGCATTTCCAATTCAGTTTCGCCTTATCGCTTATGCTTCATGCATAACACTATCTGAATGACACTTCGTAAGTCAGAGTCTCTCAAGCAACTCTGATAAGTCTCTTGCACGTTAAAGATAAGAGGAGAAAATTTGGTAAAAGTTAAAACACAATTCAACCCCTCCCCCCCCCCTTTCTCGTGTCTTTCTCACACCCTAAAAAACAAGCGTGTTTTATTGTTTATAGTTTCTAATGTTTTTGTTTGTTGTTTGGACGCAAATTTTGGTTGGCTAATTTGAGGATGCATTTTGTGATTTTCCAAGTTTGATCGTTTCAACTTGTGGATGTATGGTAATGATATTGTTGAGTAATGTACACATCCAAGGTATGTGTTTATCGGTTTTTGGACTTTAGCATATTCATGATACTTAGGCATTTTACAAACTTCCATGCCATTCATTCTTTTGTATACTTGTTTTTGTGAGAATCACTTTAGTTCCCACCTTTTTGTGACGTAGCTTTCCATTATTCATATATGCACGGAGTACCAACATTCTTGTTCTAATTGGATTTTATTATGCTTAATCTGTTGTTTGTGTTGCTTATATGAATGCATGAAAAGGATCAAGGCATTTTTATTTCAATTTGAGCACAACTACCTTAGCCAAATAGTTAATTCACCTTGTGAGTGTGTGATCATTTGTAACCCCTTTGAGCCTTTGGTCATTATCCATGTTGTTTGAGTTTGATGCTTGTCTATGAGTGTCAAATTTACTTTTTGTATGGATTTTGATTGATTATTTTTTCTTGAACCCTCAACTTTGTGTTATTGTATGAATTTTTGCCTTGCCTTAGACATTAGGGAGTATTCACATGATGATTTGGTTGAATTCAAGTTGGGGAGAGAATGGTTGTTTACTCATTGGTTGGTTTCTATGAGGTTGAAAAAGAAAAGAAAAAAAGAGAAAAATATGAAATAGAAAAGAAAAGAAAAATGTGAAAAAGAAAGAAAAAGAAAATTCTTGAGAAAGGAAACAAAAAGAGTTCAAATAATTGTGCTAAATAAGTATTGTGTTTGTGTAACACTTGGGATTTTGGAAGAAGTTGATTGGAATTTTTGGTTTGAGTCTTTGTGAGTTTCTCACTCCCTTAGGTTCAGGCAAGTTTTTGTTTCAATTACCTTTAGAAATTGCCCCTTGTTTGTTTACCCGACCACGCTACAACCTTGAAAGTCCTTGTGATTCTTGCCTTTGTATGTTCAATGTGAATTTTTGGATGTTTGCATAATTTAGTCTATTGTTTGCATGACTGTTGTGAGAGTGATAAGTACCTCATTTTGTGTTTTTCATCTACGGATGATTGTTTTTGCTAGGTGTGATTCACGTTTGAACTTGTGTTGTTTTAGGATGTTTGGCATGATTTTTGTATTTTGCATTTGTTTCGTGACTATGTTGTCGTCGTAGTTTAGTGGTAAGTATTTACTTTGTGTGTATCGTTTTTCATTTGAACCATACATTTGTTTCTGTTTTTCAAAACCTGTTGATTCGTGATTCTTTGGTTATTGCTTTTGTGTTTTTAAGTTTGCTTGATTCTTGTTTGCGTACAAACAAGTTTAAGTTGGGGAGAGTTGATAAGTGCAAAATGTAACTATTTTTCTATATAAGTTTTGCTGCACTTATCGATACTTTTTGGTTAATATCGTTCGAATAAACCCCAATTTGTTTATAAATACATTTACTTTGCATTTTAGTGTATATATTGTGTACCGTGTAAATATCATTGATTTTAATTGATTTTATCTCATTTTTTCAGGTATTCAATTAAGGATGTCTTGCCATATCCATAAAGAGCATTGAATAAGCTTTCTAGCGCTTCCGACCGTGCGTAAATCAGAGTTGCGGTTCAAAAGTTGTGGTTAAATTAAGGTCTGGTTTGCTGTCAAGTTCGCCTTGCGAGTTTACCAGCGAATGTTCGCTTTGCGAATGGTTGGCGAGTTCCCAGCGAAGGCTCCCAGAATTGGACAGGGGAGAAAGAGACCAAAGTTCGCTTTGCGAACTGTACAGCGAGCATTCGCTTTGCGAATAAATCGTTCGCACTGCGAACTTCTGGAATTTTGCAAAGGCGGTTTAGCATTTCAGAGGCACTTAAGTGCCATTTTTTTAGGCTCGCTTTGTGAGTAAAACGTTCGCTTAACGAACGTGACAGATTTTGTAATACTATACGTTCATTTTCAGTCATTTTTTAGGTTATGTTTTGGGGTATTTGTTCCCAATTCATCAAATCTTCATTCTTTGTTAGTTTAGATCTTAGAAAATCATCAATGGAGGTTGCAACTCGATGATTGGGGGTGGATGATTCTTGGATCGTGATTGACACCGCGAGAGATTTTGATTCCTCTTTTCTCTTCCCTTTGTAGTTTCCATTTGTTGTGAGTTTGTATGTAAGTTTACCATGATTATATGTATATTCATTACTCATGGTGTTGTATAAAGCTCATTTTACAAATTAATGTTGGTGCCATGATTTCTTTATTTGGGTTTGAGCTGCGGTAGACATATCCTCTTTGAATCTGGATTTAGGATAAACATCTATTATGTTCTAGACTCTAGAGATAGATTTAGGCTTAATATTCACTTGAGTATCGATTCTTAATGCTTCCGTGTGGTCGAGTTGCGTGAGACATCACCTCCGAGGCGATGCGGTTGTTCTCTCAACTTTGCGTTAGACATAACCTTTTTTGTGAGCGATACGTGATAATGTTGACGAGTGATTTAGGTTGCGTGCAACTGAGTAGTGAGTTTGAGTATTTGATAGGGTAGATGAAATGTAAACTCGAGAGTTCTCTACTCTCCAAAGAATGAATTCTTTTTATGTTCAATAGTTTTATTTCTCGAATTTACTTCAAAACCATTTTAAACCCAAACTCTTTAACGTTTAAACTGTCAAACGACATTCTTTCCCTCGAACCGATCTCTGTGGACACGACATAAATCTCGGAGGGAATTCTTCCGAAAATAAATATTTTTACTGCTTGCCGCTATACCGCATTCAACAGTATAAGACAGCTTGTCGAAAAAAACTACAAGGTAGTTGTCGCAGACAAGATGATGAGAGTCCTCGACGCAGGTGGTAGGTTGATCTTGAAGGCTCAAATGTCTCAGAATAGGACCTTCAAGATTGAACTCAATATGATGGAGCACAAGTGCCTAGCAACTGCAGCTAATAGAGATGAGTGGTTATGGAATTTTCGACTAGGCCATCTCAACTTCAATGACATCAGATATCTAAAGAGAAGAAATATGGTTTCAGGATTACCAGAAATCGACATTCCAAGTGAAGTATGTGAAAAGTGTGTTCAGTCGAAACAACACAAGAATAACTTCAGTAAGGATGCAGGAAGAAAGTCGAAGGCAATTCTGGAAGTTATATACTCTGATGTATGTGGTCCTATCCAGGTGGATTCGATTGGTGGTAACAGATACTTTGTCACGTTCATAGATAATTACAGTAAAAAAATGTGGACTTACCTCATCAAGAAGAAAAATGATACGATCAAGGTATTTGACAGATTCAAATCTATGGTCGAAAGACAGAGTGGTCGAAATCTGAAAATTCTGAGGACTGATGATGGTGGAGAGTATGTGTCGAAAGAATTCGATGCATTATGTGAGAAAGAAGGGATTATGCATGAGGTGGTGTCACCCTACACTCCACAGCAAAATGGAATTGCAGAAAGAAAGAACAGAACTATCATGAACATGGTGAGAAGTATGTTGAATGGAAAACATCTACCCAAAGAATTATGGGGAGAAGCGGTTTCGACAGCAACATATATTTTGAACAGATGTCCGACGAAGAAGCTTGAAGGAATCACACCAGAAGAATGTTGGTCTGGTGTCAAGCCGAGCCTCAGTGACTTGAAGGTGTTTGAATCTATAGCACATAGACATGTGCCAGATCAGTTGAGAAGGAAGCTTGATGACGAGTCGAATCAGATGATCTTGATAGGAGAATTCAGTGATCAGCTGTTCGACCTAGTGAATAAGCAGGTAGTGATCATAGATGAGCTTAAAGAATGGGATTCGAATGAGAATGTCAAGAAGGATTTAGTGAGAATCTCTTATGAAGAACCAGCCACTGAAGTCGAAAGAAAAGTTCGACAGGAACAAGTCAGAGATGAAGTAGGCCCAAGCAGACCTCGACGAACGAGACACGTGCCTGCAAGATTGCAAGAATGTGTGATTACATCAGATGATGTAGTCAATAAAGAGGGTGAGCTGGTACATTATGCTTTCTACGCAGATGTCGAACCAGTCAATGCAGCTGAGGCATTGAAAGATTCGAAGTGGGTAAAATCAATGAATGAGGAGTTAGACTCCATCGAAGTCAACAACACCTGGTCACTTGTCGAATTGCCTCAAGGCAAGAAGGAAATTGATGTGAAGTGGGTTTACAAGGTGAAGGTGAATCCAAAAGGAGAAGTAACTCGACACAAGGCGAGACTTGTGGCGAAGAATTTCTACAGAAGGAAGGAATTGACTTCGACAAAGTGTTTGCACCTATTGCTAGGATCGAAACAATCAAGTTGGTTGTTGGTCTAGCAAATATGAACAATTATCACACATGTCAGATGGACGTGAAGTGTGCATTTCTTAATGGTCCCTTAGACGAAGAAGTTTATGTAGCACAACCAGTTGGGTATGTGAAATGAGGCAAATAAAGAAAGGTGTATAGGCTGCATAAAGCCCTGTATGGACTTAAGCAAGCTCCAAGAGCTTGGAATAAGAAAATCGACAGTTTTTAAGGGAGAAGGAATTTATGAAGTGTACGACTGAGGATGAAGTGTATGTAAGAAGAGCAATAGTGAAATGCTTATACTATGTCTCCATGTTGATGGCCTGTTGATAACATGAAGTTGAAAGAAGGAGATCGAAGATTTCAAACATGACCTATGTGAGGAGTTTGAAATGTCAGACCTGGGAAATTTCTCATATTTCCTTGACATCGAACTCTACAAGACTCGTAGAGGTTTGATGATGCACCAAAGAAGATATGCAGGCGAAATACTCAAGAGATTTGAGATGCAAGATTGCAAACCAACTTCGACTCCAACTGAGACCAGATTGCAACTGTCGAAAGATTCAGATAAAGATGATCTCGACTCAACCCAATATAGAAGACTTATTGGGTCACTTCGATACCTTTGTCACACAAGGCCTGACTTAGCATACATTGTGGGTATGGTAAGTAGATTCATGCAGAAGCCAAAGGTATCACACCTAGCAGCAACGAAGAGGATACTGAGGTATTTGAAAGGGACTCTCGACTACGACATTTTGTTTCCTGCAGCTGATGAAAGAAAAGAATGCAAGTTAGTGGGATACACCAACTCTAGTTGGTGTAGTGATGTCGAGGATCGAAAATCCACAGCTGGCTATGTGTTTATGTTAGGTGGTGCACCAGTTGCTTGGAGTTCAAGAAAGGAGCCAGTAGTGACATTGTCATCATGCGAAGCAGAGTACATACCAGTTTCTCTTTGTGCGTGTCAAGCAACCTGGATGGTGAACCTGGTCGAAGAGATTACAGGGAAGATTCATGGAGCAATTACCATGAAGATAAACAACATGTCAGCTATCAACTTGGCGAAGAATCCAATAGCACACGGTCGAAGCAAGTACATCAAAATGAGGTTCCATTATCTTCGAGAGCATGTAGCAGAAAGAAAGATGAACTAGGAACACTGCAGAACTGAGAATCAGATTGTAGCTATCATGACGAATGAAGTGCAGGTCGAAGTTTTCAGAAGACTAAGAGTCATGATGAATATATACAGTTTAGACACAATGAATTAGGTGGTGTGTTAAATATGTAATTCATTGTTTTAGAAAGATTTGATTTGATTTAGAAAGATTAAATTAGATATTTTTGGGTTTTTATAGTTTGGGTTTTAGCTTGAGATGCAAGTTAACCTAAATTTATAAATAGGAAGGAACCCTTATCATTGTAATAATCAAGTTTGATAATTCACAGTTTGCAGTTGCAAGTGAATATTGAAAGTTTCCACAGTTTGTGGGCAGAAAGAATTCTGCAATTTTTCATCTTCTTCTCCAACGCTACTATTTCTCTTTTCTCTTTCGTTTTTTCTTTCTCAATT
The DNA here is from genome assembly GCA_022829125.1 of Lathyrus tuberosus. Classification (NCBI taxonomy): domain Eukaryota; kingdom Viridiplantae; phylum Streptophyta; class Magnoliopsida; order Fabales; family Fabaceae; genus Lathyrus; species Lathyrus tuberosus. Next base: position 3,943,650 of record JALAZF010000536.1, read on the forward strand.
TTTCTTTTTGTTGTCATTGCGTGTGATTGTTAACAATCTTGAGATCAAGATTGAATAAGAATTCTCAAAAAAATTTGGGTTAATTTCAACAAGGTCCACCTTGCTCTTCTTGGTATGCATCCATCACTAGTTATACTCGGAGATCTTCTCGTCATATAAGCCCACCTTGAATCATCCTATTGTCATGTCCTCGCTTATGAACCACTAGTATAAATATATTATTAAAACAATAATATAAACAAAATTTGAAAAAAAAAAACTCATACCAAATCACTCAAAGTCTCAAACATAAGTAATTTGGTAAAAAAAAATTCGAGATCAATCAACCTTAAGTAATTCGATGAAGCATCAAACACTACCAAATTAATCAACCTTGAGTAATCATGTGAAGACCATTAAAAAAAATTATATCTCTTACCTGTATGTTTTTTATGAATTTCTTTATATCAGATAACTTTATTGAATGTGTTTAGATAACTTACAAACCGTGTTACTTAAAATAGAAATGAAGAAAAAAAAAGAACTTTTAACCAATTTAATTATTTATCCGAGGAAAAATTGATCAAGCAAAATAAATTGTGGGATGGAGGAATAATTGTTAAAATATAGAGATATTCTTCCCCAATCTATTTGTGATTACAAACTTTTGCTTCGTTACTAGGCAATCAATTCTTTTCAAGTATCGTTAATATTTTGTTTGTTTATGACAAAAATAAATTAAGAATAATTTTTTGATACTCTAAAATTTAGTTTAGCATCGAAGTGTAGTGCAACAAAATTAGTTTAATTAATTAAATATTAAAATCATAACATAGCCAAAGAGAAATTTATAAGTCAAAGCATATCCAAATTGAATGATCTCCGTTAAATGTAACTAATTAGCACTATATGGCTAGTAGATCTAGTTTGTTTTGAATATTTAAACACTGCACATAGGTATATAAATATATAAAAGTATAAATGCTATCATTGGACATAGAAGCTAACACATATGACCAGAAAAAGTGAATAATGCCCTCACGCAGGATCGAACTGCGGACCTTCAGTTTACAAGACTGACGCTCTACCACTGAGCTATAAGGGCTGCTTGATTAAGTTTTCCAAAGTTCTTTATAAATAAAACAACATATTGGTCAAAACCAGATATATCAAGTCTTGTAAATACTTCTGAGGCATTTTTTGTCCTATGGAAAAACAATCAGACACGTTATAAAGTAACTAAGCACTTTCTTTTTTCAAAGATTTAACATTACTCCACTTTTAAAGAAATGAGTAAAATAAAACTTGAAAACATATATTGGTCGAATAAAACTTTAAGAAACTAAAAAACTCAAGAAATAATAAATTGGTGTTCTTTTCTTCTAATTTTTAATATCAATATTTTGTTTAACATTCCATTGTTTTGAAAAAAAAATAGTAATTCGTGGTAAACAGTAATTTGGTAGAGAGATCTCTTTCATCACCCTCATGTTCAATGGCATGTAAAAATTCTTCGTTTATCCCTCTTCCTCTGTTTATTATGACAAAGATTTTTGTTGATGTGTGGAGTTTTTTTAATTAGTGGTTAAGTAGGGTTAGTTTAAATGTCTTATTTACAGGAGCTCTAAGTATACTCTAAACTTGAAAAAGGCCTATGTAGCGGCGCATTGGGCCTTAATGAATTTGACTGGTCTTATGGTGCTCTAGCCAACCCAAAATATTAGTATACACTAAATTAATGTTGAAAATTTCTTATCCCATCTCTTGATTTTTTTAGGCATCATGCGCTTTGTTTAAAATATCTTCTTGATTTTTGAGATGTATCTCTGGATGCACATTTTTCAACCTTTTTTAATTAATTCCCTAGATGCATCTACGAAATATTTCCATATGCGTATTTACTAGGGGTGTTCGCGGTGCGGTTTGGTTCGGTTTTGAGCATAAAAGTCATCCTAACCGCGAGATAAAAATGAATGCGGTTCGGTTTGGTTCGGTTGTTTTTTAAAAATTCATCCAAACCAAACCAAACCAAACCAATGCGGTTAGGATCGGTTCGGTGGCTGCGGTTTACAATTACGCCATAAAATATATGCTTAAGCAAGAGTGTTCCATAAATATATGCTTCAGCTTCAGCAAAATGTCCAATCATCTTCAGTTGTATAAATATTTATTAGTTTTGACCATATTATGTTGTATAAATATTTATTAGTTGTATACATATTTACAAGTTGTATAAATATATGCTTCAGAAACATAATATTACAAGTTTCAGAAAATTGTCCAACTATTATGTTGTAGCAGAAACCATAATTATATGCTTCAGAAACATAATTATGTTGTAGCAGAAACCAATATTATGTTGTATAAAACATAAGCTTCAGAAAACAAATTGTCCAATAAATAAATTCAACAAAATTCAACAAATTGTCCAATAAATCTTCAGTAGACTAAATTCAACAAAATTCAACAAAATTGTCCAACTAAATTCAACAGAATTCAACAAAATTCTGCTCTATGTCACAACAAAAGCAGCTCTATGTCCACAACAGAAGCAACTATATGTCACAACAGGAAACAGCTCACTAAGCAGAAAATGGAAGAAGCAGCTCTATGTCATTAACATCAGCTCTATGTCATTAACAGCAGAAAATGGAAACATCCACTAAGCAGAAAATGGAAAATGGAAACAGAAACTCAAATTAGTACAGAAACTCAAATCATTAGAACTGAACCTAAATCACCAGAAAGTATTCATTTCTGCAGACTAACAAACTAACAAACTTCAAGCAAAATAAAATGCTTCCAGAAAGTATTCATTTATGCTTCCATTAATAAACTAACAAACAAACTTCAAGATCTGCTTCCATTTCTGCAGAATAAAATGCATACAAACAAACTTCAAGCAAACAAACAAACTTCATACAAACATGCTTCCATTTCTATTCATTTCTGCAGAATAAAATGCATAAAAACAAACTTCAAGCAAACAAACAAACTTCATACAAACATGCTTCCATTTCTATTTCATTTCTGCACCAAAATTCATACAAACAAACTAAAACTGAACCAAATATCCCATTGCACCAGAAATTCACTAAAACTGAACCAGAACCAGAACTTCAAGCAAAATTCAAGCAAAACTGAAACTGAACCAGAATTCAAGCAAAACTGAAACGGAGTCAGAAATTCAAATATACCATTGCACCAGAACTAAAACTGAACCAATTAACAGCAGACTGAATCGTAAACATACCATTTCATTTCCTTTTCAAGCACATCCACTAATCGGATTCCATATCAGAAAGCCCCTCATTCAATTGTGGGATCGGAGCTAATTCTAAGAATGTATCAAATATAACAAAAGTTAGACATAATAAACAATTAAATTTGAATAAAATAGAATCAATTATATACATATACACCTTCTTCGAGCTTCTCTAAATCTTCCAAATGCTCCTCAATATCAACTGACAAAGGTGAAGATCTTAACCAATTTTGTGCACAGATTAAGGCTTCAACAGTGTGTGGTGTAAGAGAGCTCCTATAACAGCTAAGAACTCTACCCCCTGTGCTAAAAGCAGACTCTGAAGCAACAGTTGATATTGGCATAGCCAATATATCTCTAGCTATTAGACCAAGAGTAGGGTATTTGGTAGAATTCACCTTCCACCAATTTAATATGTCAAAATCAGGACTTTTCTTTTCCCTAGGCTCTGTGAGATACAAATCCACTTCATTTTTACTCAAATTTGGATCTTGATCCATCTCCTGCTCAAATCTATCATCCAGTTCTGAAGATGCAACAAATTCTGATCCTTCTACTTCTTGTGGTACACTTTCTGCTTGGGCTTTTTGACTATACCTTTCAAATATTCTAGCTAAAGTTTCCTTTACCTTATCACACAAAGATTCGGCAATTTCCTTCTCATAATATTGATGCAATCCCCAGCTAAGAAATTGGAACTTACGACGAGGATAAAAAATTACAGCAATAAAGACCAACATATTCATCTTTGAGACGTCCCCCCAATACTTACTATATTTACCTCTCATATTGATAGCCATCTTTGCAAGTATTGGGTCATCTTTGTGACATCCCATCCAATTATTGAATGCATCCAATATCTTACAATGTTCCAAGAAATATGTTGAAGATGTTACATAAGTTGAACCTGAAACCTTCTTAGTGATTTCAAAAAACAACTTCAGAAATTTAACAAAACACTTAGCATTTTCCCAATCATCATTATTTGGGACACCACCTTCCAACATTGCATACTCAACACACTTCTCACCTAATCTCTTAAATGCCTTTTGAAATTTCAATGCACTTTCAAGCATAATGTAGGTAGAGTTCCATCTAGTTGGACAATCATACTGCACTGTACACTTATCTTGTATCCTAGCTTCTTTAATACATACCTTAAACCTATCCAAACGACTAGATGACCCACGAACAAATCGAACCGCTAACCTAATTTTGGAAATTGAAGAATGCATGTCCTTCAACTTCAACCCATCACCAACAACAAGGTTCAAAATGTGAGCACAACACCTAACGTGCAAATGTTCCCCTTTTAATGGATGTGAATTCCAATCCTCCATTCTATTTTTTAAGTAAGAGATAGCAAGATCATTTGAACTAGCATTATCAACCGTGATGGTGAAAACCTTATCTATCATCCAACCCTCTAAACACTTCTCAATCTTTTTTCCAATTACCTCCCCCCTATGAGACGTGATTGGACAAAAATTAAAAATTCTTTTATTCATATTCCAATTTTCATCAATGAAATGTGCAGTAAGAACCATATAATTAATATTTTGCACAGATGTCCATGTATCAGTTGTTAGGGAGACACTTTGATTTGTGTTAGTAAACGTATTTCTTAGTTTATGTTTCTCACTAGTGTAAAGGTTCAAACAGTCCCTAGCAATTGCAATTCTCCCCGGAAGCACGAGTCTAGGTTGTGTAACACTCATAAAATAACGAAATCCTTCATTTTCAACAAATGAAAAAGGCAACTCATCCACAATTAACATTCTAGCTAAAGCTTGTCTACACAAATCGCCATCAAAATGGACAGCAACAACCCCATTACTACTAGTTCCTTTACTATCTTGAACGCTAAGAACAGTTTGGGTAGGATCAAGATTTTTGGGAAAATTTTTACATTGTACTCTTAGATGATTTGATAAATTGGAGGTTCCATTTCTATGTGAATCAGCAGCATAAGATGTATTCTTACACCACTTACACACAGCCCTACCATCTACTTTGTCAAAATGCTCGCAAACCCAAGATTTAGGCCTACAAGGTTTTTTTTACCTGGCTCATCAGCGTTAGAAACACCCTTTGTCTTTGTAGATGCTTCCCCGACTTTCCTTTTCTTGTTATTTTGAACATTGCCACATTGATCTTTGTCACTTTGATCAACAGTTTGAGGTGGTGGTTCAGTTGTAGGCATCGATGATGGACTATTTTCAGCCTGCAAATAAGATGAACAAATTAATATTCAGATGTTCAGATGTCACAAATTAATGTAATAAATCATTTAGAAACTGTAAACCCTAGTACCTGATTTTCGTTCATGAGAGCATCATCATGAGAGCCAACAGCAGAACATACTTCTTCATTATCAATAATAGTCATATCTAAAACAAATTGCAGAAACGAAATTAGATAACACACAAGAACGAAAATAACTTGCAAAAACGAAATTAGATATTTAAATCTTAAAATAATGATTCAAAATCTCAACATGACTATTTTTTTAACATGAATTAAAAATCCAAAATCCACACACACACAAATGAACGTGCTATGCTGTTATAAAAGTTTCTTATGAACCAAAAAAAAAAACAACAGACAAAAAGAAAACAATAAAAACAACAAATTGTAAGGAAAACAAACACCACCTGTCTGCTTGAGGTGTTGTGTTGTGTTCTGTCTCCCTTTCATTCCTCTCCGATTATTCCTCTTTCCTCTGTAAAATTTCAAAAGGAAAAAAAAAACTATTCTTCAAAAAAATCATTTCTGGGTTTCTTCTTAATTTCGGTATATTTGAATCAATAATAGTACCTTTGTTGATTGAGATTTGAGAGAGTGAGAGTGGTGCGGTGAGAGAGTGAATTCAAGAGAGAGTGAGAGATGAAGATGAGAGATGAGAGACGAGAGACGAGACACGATGAAGATGAGAGAGTGAGAGATGAAGATGAAGATGACGGACGTGAGAGTGAGAGATGATGAAGATGACGCGACGGCGCGACTGTGTGAGTGTGAAAGAAAACCCTAGAAGATTGAATTGAGACGAGAAGGGACTGATTTGTATGTTTAATTTAAGAATTATTGAAAATATAAATTAAAATAACTTAAAATGCGGTTTGGTTCAGATCAGTTCGGTTCTGTGAAATGAAAACCGCAAACCGAACCGAACCGCGCGGTTCAGCAAAAAAATCATCCAAATTCATCCAAACCAAATGCGGTTTTTGCGGTTTTCGGTTTGGATTGGTTCGATTTGCGGTTTTGCTTTTGGATTGGTTCGGATACGATCACCCCTAGACTATTTACGGAAGAAAACCAGAAACAGAATACCAGAAAATCAACATTGCAACGATAAAATTAATATTCATAAAATAAAATCGGCGTTACATTGATGATTTCGACAAAAATTTAAATACTACATTTTAATAGCCCGGTAGACGCTTGCACATCTCTAAGATGTCATCGACCGTTCTTCGGACCGTCGCCTCCAACTCGAGCGGAATTTTCTCTTCGAAACCGAAATACGTTCTCCACATCTCTCTAACACCGTCTTGATTCTTGAGCTCAAACTTGCTGTAAACAACGTTCCCTTCGTTGCCTACTGAAGGTGAACGATACTTAAACTTCACAACCTTTCGTTTGTCATTGTAAGGTAGGCGATATTGGATCTCGTCTATGATATCGGCGAGGGAGGTGAGATCGATGAGCTTGAACGTCCTCCCGGGTGTTTTGTCGTCGAAAATGGAGACACTTGCGACATACCAACAGATCTTGATTTCACACAATTGAGACATTTTTGCATTTGTGTGAAATATAACAAATGAAACCCCAAATTTATAGAAATAAGTGAATATGGACTAACCATTTTCTGTCAAACTTTTTTCCGAAGCTATATCCACGGAAGGGCCTCATAATTATTGGTTCCGGAGGTGTATCTCTGGAACTTTCCCTAAAACTGCAAAATTAAGAACCTTCCGTAGATATGTATCCGGAACTTTTCCTGCTACATTTTAAAACCAGAACTCAATATAGAAACACATCATAATAAACAAATAAAAGGCATAAGTGCATAAATAAGGCATAAGAATAAAAAGTGACTATTTTGCACTTCAAAAATTTACAATTAGTCGTCCGATTATACAAGAATTTAAAACGAATCAAAACAAGTGTCGCCGGATAAATCTATTGGTGGTACCCCTTTGGACTTTTCCGCATTCGATTCCTTTTCAATGTTGTTCAATCTTTCGAATTCGTGCATCCTTTCAACAAAATGATTCGGCCACGTCTCAGCATTTGCGATTGAATGAGTCACCCATTTCAGTGATGTAGGTGGTATGAGGCATCCTAGTTTCAAGTAAACTTGTACAAAATGTTTTGATTTTGCAAGCCATCCAATATACATGATGCGATCATTTGGATTTTGAGGTGGTGCGGTGGGGAGTGGAAAAAGGTTTCCGAAAACCCGTATCGCGTCAAGTCAATGCACACCCTATCATATGCACATGCAATAAGATGACCCATATCAGGAAAGGTCATCCATTTCGACACCGGTGCCGGACCACTCAAGCAAGGAACAAGAGATTCATAAACCACATAGAATTTTACTTTCTTTCCATACAATCGCGTGTACGATTCTTTATGCGTCTCCAACTCTTGGATTAGTTGATGACAGACAAACGCATGAATATCCTCTCCTTTACCAAGAAAATCCGAAACGGCTCGGTAACCGCAATTACCATCCCTTTCAACATTGATGATACAGTCGATGTATTTATGCATAAAAACTGGTATCTCGTCGATGAATGAAATTTTCGGTGGAATCGGGGTCGGTGGCGGTTTGCTTATGCGGGCTCCTTTCATGACACTTTTTTGAGATTTAGGAGTAGGCGAGTCGGGATAAAGTTTGTCAACATGCTTGCAATAAGAAGGAAACTGTGTAGTTGAGTTGTCATTCAGTGTAGGCTTCATTTTCTTCAGAGCACCTTTTGTCTTTATCGGTTGAGAAAGCGGTTTCATGTCGGTTATTTCGGGATAGGTAATCTTCCTTAATTGTTCTTTGATGTGGAGTTTCATGTTGTCATCGGCCTTTGAGAATCTCTCTTGTATCGCTTCCCATTCGGTCAAAATAAAGATATTCGGTTTACCTCCTTCCATGCAACCATCATCATCAAAACTAAGTCTTTTCCAATGAGGGCAAACTTCGTCCATTCTTATTGGCTCACCTAGTTTCAACTTTTTAGCAATAACACAAGCACACGGAAGACCATATGTTTTTACAATAGTGCAACAACACTTTACGCTATCGGAACCTACAGTTTCAGCTCGTTTGGCCTCATGAAATATATAGTTCAACCCCGGCCGAGACATATTGCTGATCAATTAAGAATAAAGAATGTTGTCTTTAAATCGATGTTCCAATACCGTTATACTCCGACCAAATGTTATTTGTATCTCATTATGTTGGTTTTTAATCATGAGATTTACGGAGTCCCAATCTCGACGCAAATCCCCCTTGCTATTACCCAACCAAATTTTCAAACTAGCATGGGCCGACTCAACTCTATTGGTGGTTGTATTTCCGAGGTGTCAGACATTATTAGTCCACACACAGACTATCTTCTCCTTCACCTGATCAAGAATGATGCTTTCAACATATTTCAATAAAGCATGATACTTTTCACACACTTTCCGAAATTGAATGACGGAATCGGCATATAGTTCTTTTGTGGAAGAATTTAGAATACGATTCCATGCATCCAAGTTCTGTACCGGGACACGTAACTGTTATCATCCAACAATTTCAACAGTTGTTGCATCTCACTTCTATCTCCCTTAATCGCCTTGTTGGTGCGGCACCGAATGTTATACACTTGCCTTATATTTGATATATTGTCGGGTTCTTTCTGTTTCAATGTGGCAAGTATATTTTTCGGTTGGACAAGATTCAAGCTCATGTCACTAATACATGTCTTCTCTTCTGGCTTGAGCCGACATACACTAGGATGGCCTTGTAACTTTAAGCATAATTCATGGTTATGCAAACCACAAATAACAAAAAAATTCCAATTTTTGGTACTCAACATGTAACCACGAATCTTAAAAGGACATTCACATTTTCTACTACCGGTGTCGTCTCTTTTAAACTTCCGTAGAGGAGTCTAATATTTTCCGCTTCTTTCGTACAACAAAGTTACAAAAGCGTTTCTTCTTTCCAAACCATTATCTGATCTTCCTATAACCACACCAAAACCAAGTCTAGTTGCAGTCCTACGAATCCATGTGAGCATGCTATCACAATCATCAAACTCTTGCTTGTTATTAAATTCAACGCCGACATCTACCGACTTTATGACAATCCCTTGAGCATTTAGAGAAACATCGTTTGTAAAAACTAATTCTTTTGAGATATTATCGGGGTGCACCATATCTATTTGTAAATAATAAGAAAAATAAACAAAAATTACAAATCTGTTGTAAAAAAAATAGGTCACAGACATGTTCCAGAGATGTACATCCAGAAGTGTTCATCTTCAACACGTTCCAAAGGTACAACTCCGGAAGCAATGTTACTTTTTTTCCCAAAATTTTGATGATTAATGTGAGCAATGTAGGGGACAAAGTGAAATCTTTACCTGAAATTCGATCTTCTCTTGCTTCCTTTGATTTGTTGCACACAAAAGTTGGAGTTTTGTAGTGAAAAATGATATTGAGAATGTAGGGCTATTTAGGTTGGCGAAGGTTAGTGTGGAAGAAGAAAACACAACAATGGGGGGAGTGATCATGCAGATTTCAAATATAGCAGAAACTTCCAGAGCTGTATCTACGGAACAATCTGTCGCTTAGACGTTCCGGAGGTGGATCTGCGGAAGTTTCCCAGAACTGAATTATTTTGAAGTTTTTTCCAGCATTTATTAGTTTAAAATTATTTCATAGATATAACTCCGGAAAAAACCAAATTTTGGCAACAAAAAAAAATGTGCGCCCGGATATGTATCTCTGGAAGTAGGGGACATAAAAGAAAATGCGTTAGGTGCCTAAGAGTATCAAGGGGTGGATTAAGAAATTTTCACTAATGTTTTTTAGATAATCACTAGCAAAATACTTTGACATAGTAGCTATAACTTTTTAAGATATACTTGTAAAAAAGTCATTCTAAATGAGCATTTTATAATGATAAGTTATAATAACAAAATATTTCAACAAAAGAGTAGAAATATGGTTACACAACCTAATATATAATGTCAATGATCCAAAATAAGAATAAACAGATAAAAAAATTGCAGCATGTGTTTCAACCAATTGTTACTATGTTTCAGGAGTTGAGACAGGAGTTGAGATTTTGAGCATCAATCGTAAATATGAAGTTAATAGTTATAAAATCAAAAAAAAAAAAAGTTGTCTTAGATAACAACTCATAAGTTGGTGATTGAATGGAGTTTGTTATTGAAGACTAATTTTTTAACGTTTTGAACGCAAGTCTTTTATGATAAGAGCTCTCCATACTCTTTGCTTTTTTGGCTAACTCAAAATTGGATGTGTGATCCATAATTGATATTATAAGTATTCAATGCGGCAATGGTACTTATAATAGAAATACTTCAATGTCAACTACTATACATGTATAAAGACACAAGACAACTACATGCATTAATACTTCAATGGCAATACAAGTCTTTTACATGATAAATACTTCAATGGCAATGGTATGAAGTTTTTTACATGTATAAAGACATAAGACAAGACAATACAAATAGATGTGGACTATTGCTTCATAAGACATAAGATACTTAAAAGAATTATAAGCTAAACATAAAGACAAGTGTTAAACATAAAGAAATGTGGATTCTGCAGTATGATTACATGATGCATATTTTGAAGTATGATTACAGTGTGACATATATAGAAGAATATTAAGCTAAATAACTCATCTATATTTGAAATTGTAAATGTACTTCAAGGTTCATGTTACAACCTATTATAATTATCCAAAAAAATTTATAACAATGTAAGCATTTTCTATTTAATATTGATCCAACAATCAAAGTAAAAATAAAAACAAACAATTTTAGATAATATTAACCTCACTTTCTAATCTCCCAACATTCTAAGGGTAAACTAAAACACCAAGAAAAAAACATTTACCATTTGTCAAATTTCCTTTTAATTGGAAACTTGCTTTTCAATGGAGACAAGTAGCGGCATAAGAGGAAATCAGCAAGCTATCAATTCTCAACAACTAAGTAATTGAGAGAATTCAAAAGCTCAGTGTTCAAATCCAATGCTGTCAAACTTGCAGGGATAATATCTGAAGCTACAATCTCAAACAATATCATTGAGCTGCGGGCCTTGTTCATGAAACCAACTTTAGATTCTATATTCAAAGTTATCCTTGGTGTTGAACTGGATGCAATGTGTGGAACATTAAGAGAAGGAACAAATTTTCCAATGCTTTTGATGAAGCAAGTGCTGCTATCATGTTTCTATATGTTAACTTTCTCTGGAAGGTTCAACGGTTCTTGAACATCGGCTTAGAAGCAGTATTCATCAGTTCTAGAACATCGGTTCGGAAGCAGTACTGAAGAAAAGCCTAAAAGTGATTGACGGATACCTGTATAAATTAATTAGAAGCAAGATTGAGCAATCACATAAGCCACAAGATAACTCTCCTGGATTGAAATGAGACACTTTGTCAAGATAACTCTCCTATATGTGTACTCTCTTAAGAGAAATAAATAATCGCCTTACTAAGGCACACATTTACCATATTTGGAAAAGTGAATGGTTATTATTTGTGTCGAAGGTTGTCAAGTTACAAACTATGCGACGACAATATGAATTGTTATCGATGAGAGAAGACGAAAAGAGTACAGGCTATGTGTCAAAGGTGCAGAAACTCGTTTGTCTTATGAAGGGTTGTGGTGAAACCCTAACTGATATGATGATAGTTGAGAAGGTAATGCGTACGTTTACCTCTCACTTTGATCACATTATTGTAGCTATTCAAGAATCCAACAATCTTGAAACTCTAAAACTAGAAGATTTGGTTGGTTTGTTGGAGGCGCATGAGATTAGGATTGTCGAAAGGAATGGAGTTCAAGAGTCGATACAAGCACTACAAGCTCAGGCATGGAAGAAAAATGGTGGTTCCAACAAGTTCAAAGGAAAAATCGACAAGACTCAGGGCAAGAAGTCTTGGTCGAATCCTCACAAGAATAAAGTCGATGATAGAGCTCATGAATCCTCGGAAAGAAGAGAAGAAAATTCCTATCAGAAAGACAAAGAAAAAAAGTGTGCAGTGCTATAACTGGGAAAAATGGGGTCACTTGGCCAAACATTGTTGGTACAATAAAGACAATGGAGAGACAAAAGGCAAGGAGGAAGGAGCAAACCTTGCACGCCAAGATTCAAATGATTATGAAGATATGGTGGTTATGGATGCAGTTGCATATGACCATGTCGACTCCAAGATCTGGTTCCTCGACTCGGGCTATTCGAATCACATGATTGGTTGAAAAGAATGGTTAGTAGATTTTGACAATTCGAAGAAGAGTAAGGTCAAACTTGCTGATAATAGCTCGTTGCAAGCAGAAGGTACTGGCGACATAGTTATTCAAAGGAGAAATGAAGGAAAAGCTATAATAAAATGTGTACTCTATGTATCTTGAATGAAGTGCAATCTGCTAAGTGTTGGACAACTAGTCGAAAGAGGTTTCTCAGTGATTATGAAAGATGGAGCCTTGGAATTGTTCGACACTCAGAATAATTTATTCTTGAAATATACTTTGTCGAAGAACATAACATTCAAGACCATGATCAGCTCGACTGAAGTACAATGTCTAAAAACTATTGTGGACCACAAGCATAGTTGGTTGTGGCATTTGAGGTTTGGACATTTGAATTTTAGATCACTCAATCAATTGATTACTCAAGATATGGTAATCGATATAGCAAGTCTGGAGATGCCCAAAAACTCTGTGAAGGGTGTCTAGTCAGAAAGCAATCCAGAAAGTCTTTTATTTCGACTATGCCAATGAGATCCTCATTAGGGGTGTCAAAATGGGCCGCCCGCCCCGCCCCGCCAAAAGCCCGCCAAAAAAAAGAGCGGGGCGGACATGCCCGTCAGGAGAAATGGGCATGAAATTCAAGCCCGCCCCGCCAAGGTGCCGCCTTTTTTTTTTCCATTTTTTTAAATAAATTAAAATCCATATCCAAACTAAATCCTAAAACATAAAAAAAAAATTGGATTAGAAACATTTAAAAACAAAAGTAGATGGCCATAAATATTTAGTAAAATTACAAAGAATATAAATTACAAAGAATATAAATATTTAGTAAAATTGAAATATTTAAAACAAAAGTAGATGGCCATAAGGATATTTTTGGTCAAATTTAAATTCCTAACACCTGCACGCTTGCTCACTTTCTTTTGTCCATATTAATTTAATAATTTGAAAAAGGATTACGTAACCTATTACAATTAAACATAAAACGCAATGGATGCAGTCAAATAGGAAAATCCATTTTGTTTGATAGTATTATAGTGCCAAAAACTATTGATAATGACATAATGAAAAGATAATAGAATTTATGAGTTGTCAATTTTGTGCTTGTAGTTTCAAATATAACAGTGTTAAATAGGATTAAAAGTCAGAATAATATATGTCACAATTTGCCAAAACAACAGAACACTGCCCTATATCTACCTTTCAAGTTTCAGCTTCCCTTTTACAAACACAATTTGCCAACTCCATTACAAACACAATCAGTGTTAAAAATAAAATTGGATTTTTTTTATAATTTTTTTAAATATTTTTTTAACGGGCTGGCGGGCCAACCCCGCCCCATTATGTCTTCCGCCCGCGGGGATTTTTGTTTTAGCGGGGCGGGCGAAATGGGTAGGCGGGCCGAAAATCCATGCCCAGCCCGCCATTTTTGGGCGGGTGGCGGGCCGGCCCGGCGGGCCTCGGCCCGTTTTGCCACCCCTAATCCTCATGCATATTCGAAGTTGTACATTCAGATGTATATGGTCCATTTGAGGAGCATACCATTGGTGGAAATATGTATTTTGTTTCGTTTGTCGATGAGCACAGTCGAATGCTCTGGATCTATGTGATCAAGTGAATGGACGAAATATTTGAAATCTTTAAGAGATTCGAGATACTTGTCAAAAACTAGAGTGACTGGAAGATCAAGGTTCTGCGAACATATGGGGGTGGCGAATACAAATCCAAGATATTTGAAGAATTATGTGCAGAACATGGTATTGATCATGAGGTAAATGCTCCTTATACTCCTCAACATAATAGAATAGCAGAAAGAAGAAACATGACCAAATTGGATATGGCGAGATGCATGCAGAAGCAAAAGAATTTTCCAAATTCCTTATGGGGTGAAACTGTTTCGACTGCTGTTTATATTTTGAACATGTGCCCTACCAAGAAGCTGAAGAACAAGGTTCTTGAAGAAGTGTGGAGTGGAAAACGACCATCAGTGAGTCATCTGAATGTGTTTGGCTCTATTTGCTATAAGCATGTTCCTGATGCAAGAAGAAGGAAGCTGGATGACAAGAGTCAACCTATGATTATGGTAGGATATCATAAAACTGAAGCATACAGGCTATTCAATCTAATGAACAATAAGACTGTGTGAGTCGATACATTTTGATTGATGAGACCTGTTCATGGGATTGGAATTGTGGTGATCCAATTAACAAGCCATTGATGAACTATGGCATCGATGTAGAAATCAATGAAGTCGAAGTCGAAGAAATTGCAGATACTTCAGTTGAATTCAAATTCGAAGCTATTGCTAACATACCCGAAACAGTTGAAGTTAAAGAGGATATGGCAAGCACAGTCAGAGGCCTCAAAGAACTAGAGCTCTTCCAACAAAACTTCAAAACTATGAAATGATTGGTGATGATGAAGTCACAACAGATGGAGAACTAGTTCATTTTTCTTTACTTGCAGGTGCTGAACCAATCAAATATAGCGAAGCCTTCAAAGATAAAAAATGGAAGTCTTCTATGGTCGAAGAGTTACAAGCAATAGAAAGAAACAACACATGGAAGTTGGTCGAATTTCCAGCACATACAAAAGCTATCAAAGTGAAATGGCTGTTTAAGTTGAAGCACAATACTGATGGGTCGATAGCAAGACATAAGGTGAGATTGGTAGCTCAAGGATTTCTTCAGCGAGCAGGACTCGAGTATTCTAAATTCTCTGCATCTGTCGCAAGATCGGAAACTGTTCGACTAATGGTAGCCTTGGCATGCAATCAAGGCTGGTCAACATTTCACTTAGATGTGAAATGAGCATTTTTGAATGGACCTTTAGATGAAGAGGTGTATGTCATACAAACTCCTGGGTTTGTGATTCAAGAGGAAGCAAGGAAAGTATACAAGTTGCACAAAGCACTCTATGGCCTCAAGCTGGAACCTAGGGATGTAACAAGAAGATTGACTCATACTTGGCCAAATTGGGATTTATCAAATTCAAATATGAGTACGGTGTCTATGTTCAGGTTGTGGCACAAGAAATAAAAATCATCTGGTTTAATGTTGAGGACTTGCTAGTAACTGGAAATAGCTTGAAGAACTTGTCGAAGTTCAAAGAGCTGATGAAGAAGGAATTCCAAATGTCATATTTGGAAAAGTTGTCATACTTCCTAAGCATGGAAATTCAAATTTCGAAGCAAAGTATGGTGCTATATCAAAGAAAGTGTGTTAAGGAGATACTCAAGAGATTCAGGATGGATGATTCGACTCCTTCATCTTCGCTTGTCGAACCAAATTTGAAGTTGGAAAATCATGGATAGGAAGACAAAGTCGATGCAAATTTGTTCAAACAAATTGTTGGATCTCTGAGATATGTTTACAACAGTCGACCTGATATATGTTTCTCAGTCGGATTAGTGAGTAGATACATGAGTGAACCAAGGGTGTCACACATGAAGGCTGCAAGAAGAATCCTGATATACTTAAAGGGATCGACAAATTATGGAATTTTATTTCGACAAGACTCTGAAAGAAAAAATATATATGGTTACTTGCTATTTAGATGTTGATTGGTGTGGAGATAAGGAAGTTCAAAGAAGCACTACGGGATATTTTTTTCAAGTATTTGGTGCCCCAATCTCATGGTACTCGAGAAAGCAACCTGTGGTGGCATTATCATCGTGTGAGGCTGAATATATAGCAGGATCCTATGTTGCGTGTCAAGCAATTTGGATCAGATCTATGCTAGAAGAGATCGAGGTCGAAGTGAAGAAACCTCTGGTGTTGCAGATTGACAACAAGTTAGTCATAAATCTTGCGAAGAATCCAGTTTTTCATGGAAGGAGCAAGCACATCGAAGCTAGATTTCATTTTCTTAGAGAAAAGGTAAATCGAGGTGAACTTGAATTGAGGCATTGCTCAAGTGAAGCACAGTTGGCCTGCATTTTCACTAAATGATTGAAGATCGACAGGTTTCTAACTTTGAGAAAGAAATTAGGAATAGTTCAGATCGAAAATGATTAATTAGTTTCGACAACTTGGATTATTAGGGGGTATGTTGAGATATTAGATATAATCCAAGTTGAGTTATGTGTCCCAAGCCCAAAGTTTATTAGGGTTTAGGGTTTGTTACTTTACTTAGTAGACAAGTTAGTTGTATATAAATACATAGTTTGTAATTCAGTTTTATCATCATTCCATTCAATAATACAATCCTTATTGCTTTATTTTCTCTCCTCATTAAAAGTGTCTCACACACTAATAAATTGGCCATGGTAGTCTTTCTAATACACAAAAATGCAATATCTACATTGTAATCTTCTTTTACAAATATATCAAAGTAAGGAATATTATTTTTTGAAGTACATGAGTCAATTGCAGGTCCATATACTTTATATAATAAAAATACAAATAGTAAACAAAATTGAATTTGAATAAAAAACTCTCATAATTTATATTTTTCTATTACTAAGACATGTCCAAATATCAAAAGAAAAAAAGGAAGAGTTAAGTGGAAAGTCTATTACCAATTGTGCTCAAAATAACTCGTTTGTCCAAAAGTTCAATCAATTATTCATGTGTAATAACAACATAGTACATGACATTCTATGGTGTTCAAATAAGGATGTTCACTTGGTTGAAAAACCTAATCGACAGAGTGTGACAGAAAAATAAGAGTAATAAAATTGTAAAAAGTGTCACATATTTAAGTACTACCACAAAAAAGTGTTATTTTGACACACAATTAAATGGTTAAGATAGTTCAAATATGTCATTAATTATGTTTATTGACAATCCACTAAATTTCTTAAACTATATATTTGAACTAAATTAATCATCTTGTACTTAGAAATTCCACCATCAACCTTTAATTTCATCTATTGGAAATGCCAAAGAATAGAGAAATAAATCATCTATAAGCCTCTTTGTGTGTCATGTTTAAAACTCTTAACATCATGCAGTAAAGAAAAGTGAAAACATAAAAGAGTAAAATAGAACCCAATTAATTATAGAATGAAACACAAAGTGAAATAGTAGTATTAGAAGAACCGAGTGGTATCATTCTAGTAATGCTAAGTTTTCTCGCCACCGAGGTTCACTTGCTGAAGAAACTAGTAAACCACTATTAGACTCAAGATATGTAATTGTAGTAGTAGAAGAACTTGGTTCTATGTAGTATAGATCATCTGAGCAAACATTAAAACAAACATTATACATTATACCATATGAATGAACAGAAAAAAAATATACTTCATACAAATAAAAATAGTAAGATAATGAAAAATGTTAGCTTTTGTTATTTGAGATTCAAGGAAGAAGAAAAAATGGCAGCATTCAAGATTTTATTTTTTGTAAATTTGATATTATGAGTGAAAGTAGAGTTTGTGAACTGGAAACAATTCAACCAATTGCACTGTGATGTTGACCTTCTCTACTCTCTAAGCCCACTTAACCCCTAGATGATAAATCAATCATAACAAACCTATTTTTAAGTAACTCTAACAACAAAACCAAAATAATAACAATGAATCAAACTTGGATCTGTCTCAACGTCATTTCTCTATCATATCTATTGGTTACTGACTTTTTCTTTGTCTTTATTATGTTGCCTTAGATTAGTACCACATGTCTTTCTACAAATCCATTTTTTATCTATAGTTTGTATGAACCTACAGTTCCTGCTAGGAGAGAAAATAATTTTTTTTTTAAAATAAGAGGAGAAATTATTTTGAATATGATTTTTAAATCTTAAAACTTGAATATTGGACCTAATTCTTCTCCTTTGCAGAAATGCAATATGAGAAAGGAGAATAGATATTGACATTGAAATAGAAAAGAGTTTCATATTGATGGAAAAAGGAGAAAAGAGAAGAAGATCGAGAGATCCATCTCTCTTTTTTTTTCACAGAAATACATTAAGCGAAGAGAATGATCCCTCTGTTATTTATGAAAAATTTCATCCTCACTCAAAATTTTAAACCAAATCCATTGAGGCATTAAATTATATCTTTGAAATGGTGATGATTCTCGGTACGATGGCTATGATTATCGACATGGTGGTCGCAAAAAAAAAATCATTTTGATCATGAAATATAATGTGGGTTTTGTAGAGGAGACAAAGGAAAGTAAAAGAAGATGAACATTAGACCTTAGTTTTTGTTGGCCATTGAGTTTTTCAAGAGGAAGAAAAACAGAGTTCAAAAGAAAAAGTGAAGGCTAGGGAGAGAGAAAGGTGAAGGTTACAGAGAGAGAGAAAAGCGGAAAAGAAAAAGAAAGTATGAAAGAATAACAAAAAAGTGGGAAACTTGAAATTTTGAAGTTTGAAACAAAAAGGTGAGGTGTCAGCTTGGTTTGAAGTTGAAATGTGAAATTGGACCGTTATTTGATTACTTAAATGTCCTTTTGTTAGTATAAAAAATTTGTAATAAAAAGTAATTTAGAGAGTTCATGCAATTGATTTTTAATGGGTTGATAGTTGATTAGGGCTCATTACTGTTGTGAAAAACGATGTCTTTAAGAAAAGTATTAAACGGTTTCTTGATAATCAAGAACTAAAACAAGGGTTAGGGTTTAACGGAAAACCAAGAAAGAAAACAAGAAGAAGAAGAAGAAACAACAAGGATTGGACAAATATAAATTCTGTTTACTATTCACTTTCTCATTAAAGTCACAAATGATTACAAGTGAATATCACAATTTGCCACACTCAACAAACTGAGTGTACTAGCCTATTTATAGACTAACTAGGTAACTTGCAGCCCAAGAAACCTAAACAATTGGATCCTTAACACAAGGCCCAATTCGACAGAATAAAATATTTCGACACTACAAACTGGAACAAACTTCGACTACAATTTGTAACAATTAGGCATCAGCATGTGAGCAAGCTTCGACTGCATGCTTGCTTCCTATCGAAATACACATGAAAGCTTCTCCTTCGACACAACATGAGTTCGACCCAAATCTCACAAATCTCCACCTTGGATCTAACTCAGCAACAAGAGAATCAACTAGCTTTCATCATGCAGCTTTATCAACTGCATACAGTGGAAGAACTTGCAACTTGGCAACGTCTTGGTGATCATATCAGCAGCATTGTCTTCAATCGAAACCTTCAGCACCTGGACTTCACCATGCTCGATTATCTCTCTGACGAAGTGCAGCCTCACATCGATGTGCTTAGTTTGCTCATGATAGGTTGAATTCTTCGACAGGTGTATTGCACTTTGACTATCACATTTAACAGTGATACTTCGACCTTGAAGTTTCAGCTCCTTTGCAAAACCTTCAAGCCACAATGCTTCCTTCACAGCTTCAGTGAAGGCGATATATTCAGCTTCAGTGGTTGATAAGGCAACAACCTTCTGAAGTGTCGCTTTCCAACTGATTATTGTGCCAAACATTGTGAAAACATATCCAGAAATAGACTTTCTGGAATCCATACAACCTGCATAATCAGAGTCAATAAATCCTTCGATTTCGACTATGCTATCACCATCACAGGCTCCACCAGAAATCAAGACTCTTTTCAGAGACCCATTTATATACCTGAGAATCCACTTTACAGCTTGCCAGTGCGCCTTTCCAGGATTGGCCATATACCTGCTCACAAGGCTCACTCCATATGCTATGTCTGGCCTCGTACAGACCATAGCATACATCAAAGAACCCACTACACTAGCATATGGAATGCTATTCATATAGATTCTTTCAGCTTCAGTACTCGGACTTTGAGTAGTACTAAGCTTAAACTGAGGATTTGTAGGTGTCACAACAGGCTTTGAATTCGACATACCAAACTTGTCGAGAAGCTTTCGTAGGTATGTCTCTTGAGATAAGCACAACTTCGACTGCTTTCTATCTCTCCGGATGTCAATCCTAAGAATCCTGGTTGTATCTCCCAGATCCTTCATTTCAAACTCCTTACTGAGTTCAGCCTTCACCTTCGTTACATCCTCAACACTATTGCTAGCTATGAGGATATCATCCACATACAGCAGCAACATAACAAGTGAGTTTCCAGGTCAAAATCTGAAGTAAACACATTGATCGAACTGACTTCTAGTGAAACCAATATGTGCCATGAACTTGTCGAATCTCCCGTTCCACTGTCAAGGAGATTGTTTCAGGCCATACAAAGACCTATTCAGCTTGTACACATAATCTTCTTTACCCTTTTCTGCATACCCTTTAGGTTGACGCATCAGGATCGTTTCATCTAGATCACCATACAGAAATGATGTCTTCACGTCCATTTGCTCAAGTTCCAAGTTGAACTTTGCCACCATAGTCATCAGCATTCGAATGGATCTATGCTTTAAAACAGGTGAGAACACATCATTGAAGTCGACTCCTTCTTTCTGAGTGAACCCCCTAGCAACCAACCTCGCCTTAAAGTGCTTTGACATCACTCCTTTGATTCCTTCCTTGACCTTGAAAATCCACTTACAACTGACTAACTTTGCTCCTGCAGGTTTCTCAATCATCTCCCAAGTGTTATTATCATGAAGAGATTTCATCTCGTCATCCATGGCTTTTCGCCATTCAGTCTTGTTTCGACTCCTTATAGCTTCCTTGTAATCACTAGGTTCTTCGTCAAGTACCTCACTTGCAGAGATTAAGGCAAAAGCTATAAGATCTGCATAGCCAAGTCTCTGAGGTGGTTTGATGACTCTTCTCGACCTATCTCTTCCCAGTAGGTAGTCATCGACAATTTCTTTAGCCTCTTCAGCATCTTGTTCTTCGACTTCATCAGGGCTATGCACTTCAGCATCACTATACTCCACCTCAACAGACATCTCTACCTATTCCAGCTCCTCTTCAGAGATTTCTGCACTTCGACCAACATCACCAGTTTTCTTGAAAGCCATTTCGACCTCATTGAAAACTACATCACGACTTGTGATACATCTTCTGTGACCTGGTTCTAGGCACCACAACCTATAACCCTTGACTCCCTCAGGATATCCAAGGAACATGCATCTCAGAGCTCTAGGTTCGACCTTGTCTTGCTTAATGTGAGCATAGGCTAAACAACCAAATACTCTCAGTTTGTCGAGATCTGGTGGATGACCCGACCAAACTTCTTCAGGTGTCTTCATTCTCAGCGCAGTCGAGGGACATCTATTTATCAGATAAGCTGCTGTCGAAACATCCTCTGCCCAAAACACATTCTTCAATCCAGCACTAACCAACATGCATCTAACCCTTTCAAGGATTATTCGATTGAATCTCTCAGATAAGCCATTTTGTTGAGGAGTACCTGCTACAGTCTTATGCCTTGGAATCCCATACTCAACACAGTAACTGTCGAACGCTTCGTTGCAGAACTCAAGGCCATTGTCGGTTCTCAACCTCTTAACCTTTCTGCTAGTTTGAGTTTCTACCAGAACCTTCCAACTTTTTAAATTCTCAAAAGTTTCATCCTTCGTCTTCTGAATGAATACACATAGCTTTCTGGAATAGTCATCAACGATGGATAGAAAATACCTTGCACCTGAGTATGAAGGATTCCTTGTAGGCCCCTAAAGATCAGCATGAATGTAATCAAGGGATCCATGTGTTCTTTGCTTTCCTTTGTTAAACTTCGCCCTACAGGATTTACCAAATACACAAGATTCACAAAACTCCAGCTTTTTGACTTTGTCACCTCCTAGCAGGTTTTACTTCCCCAATTCGACCAGGCCTCTTTCGCTGACAAGGCCCAATCTCATGTGCCATAATTCTGACTTCAATACAGATTTTGTGGATACAACATTTGTCGAACCACTTACAACCTCAGCCTCAAGGGTATACAAGCCTTGGTTTTTCACGCCTCTGAAGACTTCCTTCTACCCTTTCATGACTTTCAGGATACCTTGCTCTCCTTTGAAAACATATCCCTTTCTGTCGAATTCACCAAGAGAAATTAAATTCCTCTTAAGATCAGGTATATACCTAACCCCAATCAATAGCTTTATTGACTCATCATGGAGCTTGAATCTAACATATCCAATACTTGCAATCTTGCAAGCTTTATTGTTCCCCAGCAGCACTGATCCACCATCTTGATCACACAATTCTTCAAACACATTCTTGTTTGGAGTCATATGCCAAGTACATCTAGAATCCATAATCCACTCTTCGCAAGAGTTGCTGCTTGAGACCACAAGGACATCAGATGATTCATAACCATCTTGCACTATGGCTGCATTCCCATTGTCCTTACCTCCATGATTATTCAGGCGCTCAGGGCACACCTTTCTTGTGTGACCCTCCTTCTTACAATGATAACATTTGATACTAGACATATCACCACCATAAGACTTCTGCTGAGCATTTCCTTTCTTCTTATCAAACCTACCATCTTTCTTTGACGATCTTCCTTTCACTGACAACCCTTCGCCAACTGATGAAGGTTTCTGCTCCTTTCTTTCGTTCAAATCCTTCGAATACAAGGCTGCTTGAACTTCTTCAAAGGTCAGGGACTCTCTTCCATACAAGAGAGTTTCTTTGAAATGAGCATGCGATCTGGGCAAAGCACATAACAGCAACAGTGCTTGATCTTCGTCATCGATCTTCACATCAATGTTTTCAAGATCAAGAATCAGCTTGTTGAACATATCCAACTGCTCAGTCAAAGCTTTGTCTTCACTCATCTTGAATGAATACAAAGCTTGCTTCAGGTACAAACGATTTACCAACGATTTGGTCATGTACAAGCTTTCAAGCTTTACCCATAATCCTGACGCCGTCGTCTCTTTTGATACCTGCCGTAGAACCTTATCACCAAGGCTCAACAATATTGCGATGTGTGCTTTCTCGATCATTGCCGTCTTTTCTCTTTCCATCAACGCAGCATCCATGGTTGTCTGTCCCTTCAACGCAGGGCTTTCATCTTCAAACGCCACAGACCGAAATCGTTCACTCCGGTGAACTTTTCAATCTCATACTTTGTTGAAGACATCTTCTCCACGCTCATCGCACCAATTTGTTGTGAAAAACGATGTCTTTAAGCAAAGTATTAAACGGTTTCTTGATAATCAAGAACTAAAACAAGGGTTAGGGTTTAACGGAAAACCAAGAAAGAAAATAAGAAAAAGAAGAAGAAACAACAAGGATTGGGCAAATATAAATTCTGTTTACTATTCACTTTCTCATTAAAGTCACAAATGATTACAAGTGAATATCACAATTTGCCACACTCAACAAAATGAGTGTACTAGCCTATTTATAGACTGACTAGGTAACTTGCAGCCCAAGAAACCTAAACAATTGGATCCTTAACACAAGGCCCAATTCGACAGAATAAAATATTTCGACACTACAAGTTGGAACAAACTTTGACTACAATTTGTAACAATCAGGCATCAGCATGTGAGCAAGTTTCGACTGCATGCTTGCCTCCTGTCGAAATACACATGAAAGCTTCTCCTTCGACACAACATGAGTTCGACCCAAATCTCACAATTACCATTGTAAAAGTGAACATGACTGGTATAATTGTATTTTTACGTATATATTGACTTTCATAAAAATATATACACATTTATTATTGATTAAAAATATACATGTTGATTGAGTCTCATATTATTTGGTTTTGTAAAGGAATATTGAGTCTAAGGTTATATAAATTATTCAAGTTTTTCATTATAAAAAGCATCATTAAAAAATACTTTAAGATTGTATTTGACTTTTTTTATTTTCTCTTATACTCTTGTGTTAACGTATTATGATATATAGTTAACTATTTACTTTGGAGAGTGTGTGTGTAGTGAAATTATGGGGCGGCTGAGGGTAACTTATGTGTTGTAATAATTTTCACATAGTGTTATAGTGTAGTTGTCAAAATGACTATAGTTTCTTCTTTGGTTTTAGAGCTTTCACGTTATATTTTTTTGTTGTGATTGTGTTATTTTATTTGCTTTTTGTCGGGTTTTTCCCAACAACTAATATCAAAGCTTTTGATTTGATTCGGGTATATGAGTTCTTAATATGCTCTATGACTGCATATTTGTCTGATCTTCTATATCGGAAAAGAATAATGATGTTGTGAAAGAATTGTTGGGTTGCAATCATAGGTTCCGATGTACAATTTGAGTTAGAGAAAATTGATGGAAAAATTGTTTTTGACTAGTTAAAAATTTAAATAAAAAAATATGTTGATACAATCAGGATTATATAAAGTGTTAGATAGTGGTTAATACACAAGCATTGATTGCCATTGATGTAAAGTATACTATGATATTACAATGTGAAATTCATGGACTGATTTATCTTCAAGTGAAATATATTCCTCATGATAGAGTATATGATTGTCGGTGATGTAGTAGCAAAGTGAAATTCTTGAAGTGGTTTAACTTCAAATGAAATATATTTTTCATGGTAGAGTGTGATAGTTTTTAAACTATGATTGTCGATGAAGACAATGTAAACATTGTTGGAGTGATGTAACTTCAAGTGACTATACTCTTTATGGTGGAATATGATAGTTCGTCTTGAACTATGATTGTCAGTGAATACAATAAAAAGTGATGTACTATTTTCAATCAAGATTGAAAATTTTGTATTGGTTAAAAATATACATGTTGATTAAGTCACATTAGTTAGTTTTGTAAAGGAAGATAGAGTCTAAGGTTATATAAAAATTTCAAGTTTTTCATTATAAAAAGCATAAAAATTTTAAGTTTGTATTTGACTTTTTTTTTCCTCTTATACTCTTGTGTTATAGTGTTATGAGATATTGTTAATATTTGAACATGTCATTATTCCAATAGGGTGATGAATTTGAAAAAGTTTCTTAAGTCTCACATTTTTAAACAAAAAAGTGTACTTTTGTGTTAGTTGAAAAATTCATTAGTCCCACATTGCTTAGATTAGATATCTTTGCTAGTTTACTTCATTATATAAGGATATCACTCGTTTCATTCCTAAATGCACCAAAAAAATCTATTGAGTTTTTTCTTCCTCACTCTCATAACTCTCCGTCTTTCAAATTATCGAAGCGTCAACTTCCCCCCTTTCTTTCTACTCGTTGAATTTTTCGAGAATTTTCTTGAATTCTCTTTAGAGAATTATGTTACTTTCTCCTCCTTTGAGTTGAGAAATTACAAATATTAATTTTTAGATTCTCTTTGGAGAATTATTAGAATTTCTCTTGTTTGAGAAATTATTTTGAGTGGTCAAATGACCATTATTGAATTATTTTTGGAGAATTATTTTAATTTCTCATTGTTTGAGTAATTATTACGACTGGTCTTTATACCAGATACTACGAGTTGTTTTAACACCATTATCGAATGGTCTTTATGCCATATAAGGGTGTATTTCTAGATCGATTCTCTATCGTGCAAGTAGTAATCGTACAATATAGAACTGTATTGTTATATCCTAGAGGAGATGTGGTTGAGTGATAGCTTTGCAAAATTTTGAGCAATGCCGCAAAACGTCTTAAAGCGAGTGATCTATTTCGCGACTCGGCCCAGTAACATCTTCAGTGACAATTTTCAAAAATCTTGAAACAACAATTTTAATACGTTTTGAACTCTCATGGCTATCGAAGAAATTATTGGTACTTTTGCGACTGTTGTCTCTGATAAATCGTTCAAATTTGAGGGAAGTCACTTCAAACGCCGACAACAAAATTTGTGATTTTTCGCAATCTTAAAAAATCAATTTAGTAAGAAAATAAAGAGATTTCGTAGTGATAGATGAATTGAGTATGATTCATGTATATTTAATGAATTTTATAAACAACGTGAAATTCTACATGAAATGACGACACCATAACCTCAAAAATTAAATGGTAAAGCAGAAAGAAAGAATAGAACTATGTAATATCCCGTAAATTATTTTACTCTGAATAATATTCGTATGATCAACTAGGTTCCAATTTTTTCTGAGAATTTATTGGATAAAATAATTAGAGTAAACTGATGAGCTCAGAGCAGATCAAATTAATATTTTCTGACTCTGAGATTTTAACTTTTGGTGTAGTAGAGACTTATTGGACATTTAGGTTAGTTTTACTAACTAAATGATTTCTCTATGTATCATTTCCTTCCATTTTCTTTTTCATTTGGTGAGAAAGATAGTAACATTAGAGAGATAGAGAGAAGGAAGAAGAAAGGAAAGAAAAAGGGAGAAAAGGAAAGAAGAGAAAATCCAAGAGCTCAAGATCAAGAATCATCCACTACTCTTCATCATTCATCTCATCTTCTTCATCATCATCTTCTAATCCAGGTGGATTCTAGATAGAAGCTTTAGTTGTAGAATTCTAGAGTTTCTAGAGTTAGGTTGGATTTTGAGAAAATGAGTAATTTTTGCTAAATCAAAGAATCTAACGGTTGAAATACGTTATAAACTGAGTAGTATGATTGATATATAGGTATAATCATCTAGTGACACTTGTTTGTGTGTTTGATTATGTTGGATTGAGTTTGAAGTGGATGAGTTGGTTGAAAACCCAATTTTTTCATATTTGATAATATGAGTATTAATTTTGTAATTGTGTTGGATGGAATTTTTATGGAGAAAATATCATAATGTGTCGAATTCTGAGACCGGGGCTTTTTACGGAATCAAAATTGGAGGTCCGGAAGGCATTTAACGGTCGAAAACTGATTTTTTAGCAAAATCTGCGCAGTATGCGTCGACTCACTGCAACTATGCGTCGACTCACTGCAACTATGCGTCGACTCATGGTCGGTTTACGCTGACCAGAGCGTTAACCTCCAGGATTTTTCGTCGACCCATAGGGTTATGCGTCGACTCATGGTCACAGAATTTTTCCAATATGTCAGATTTTGTTTTCTTCATAACTTTTGAACCGTAAGTCCGTTTTGGTCCCCGTTCGAAGCATTGGAAAGCTAATTTTATGCTCTTTGTGATGGTGAGGTAGAAACATAGTTATAGGTCATGGATTTATAGGGTAGAGATAAAATGTGTATGATCTACCATGTGGAAAGTGTGTATATTGTTTGACATGTGATACTAACTTGTGTGTTTTATGATTGATGTTGTAATATGCTTGTCTAATGTTATGGTTAAGCATGTTTGAGAGTGTATGGATGTTAAAATACGAAATAGGTAGAGTGAGGAATATTACCATAAACTATGTTGGAACCTAGTAACGGCTAGGAGATTGTTGAATAACGTAATGACGACGCTCGTGCAAGAGAGACCGAGGCGTGCGTCTATTATCGATTGGTATGGAAAGAATTACACTAGTATGGATCATGTTTAATTGTGTTTATATTGTGAAAAGACAAATAGGTCTTAAGGCGTTATGGCCTGGTGATTGTCGAATACAATCACATTTGTGCGTGTTCGTGATCACGTAATCGTAACCGTTTATCTTGAGTGCAGTTTTATGGGTCTCGAGCTCCTTTGAAACATATGCACAATTACTTGAAATGTTTGATTCCCGTGTGTAGTACGAATGAAACCTAAGGGTAGAGACTTGTGATGGTTAACAGGCCATGTGAAGTGAGGGTTCACGGCTAACATAGTAGATCCATGACTCGAGTCGACTTCTAGACGTAGAAGCGGACGGAAAAAGGGGATGCCTTGGTAAGGTTATCGATTAGTGATATTTTGAGTTAAAGACTCATGAACATGGATCCATATAGTGTGTGAGTACTCAAAGTTACTTACCTTCCCCTTTGACTTGAGTTAGGATTGGATAGAACCTTGTAAAGCCGAGAGGACCTATAAGATAGGGAACTCACTGAGATTTGATGTATCTCACCCCACGTTGTTGATTATATTACAGGTACTACAGGTTCCGCGAAGGGTAAGGATAAAGTTGTTTAACTTTTCTTACTATCTTGGCTTTTTAAGATGGCAAGACTTCCGTTGTGAAGATTATTTTGAGATCATTATTTGATCTAGTTCTTAGTGTTTGGAACATCTTGTATATATAATGTCATAGTTTTTTTTATGTAGTATTTTGGGGCATGTATATGTATAATGTGTTAACTAGGGACTTATGGTATTTCAGTACCAAAACTTGAATTCATGTATGATATGGATGCTTTGATGTATTATATTATATATGGGTGTTACAACTCTTACTGAATTTGTTGTTGTAATTATGTTGAATTATGACGTTGTTCCTCATTGGAGGGGGAAATTTCGTTGATTCTTTTGTTATGTTCTAAATAGACTTCCCAAGTCTAAAAATAAGATATTTCCTAATCATATATTGAAGAAAAGACAATCAAACTTGTCTTACTTTAGAACTTGAGGGGTTATGGCTTATGTCAAAATTTTGGATCCGAAGCGAGTTAAACTCTTTAGTAGAGCCTATGAATGTGTATTCATTGAGTATGCAACAAACAGTAAGACATATGGTGTTATGAACTAAATGCTAAAGTGATAATAGAATCAACTAATTTTTAGTTATATGAAGACAAATTTCCTTTGAACTCGAGAAAATCGTGGGGGCACTGATTCAAATCACATTCCTGTGCTAGTAAGCCCCGAAAGCAACAACGCAGTGGAAATAGAACTTCAACAAAGTAAATGAGTAAGAGTTGATAAAGATTATGGGTTTATTGTGCGGCCTATATACAGTAGAAGAAGATTCAAATCTTTAAGAAGTCTTGTAATCTCTAGATGCAAATCAATCAGATGTAAATGAGTTTTGAAAAAGCAACTAAAACTTGACCGAACATTTGATAAGTACAATGTTGACCTTGTAGCCAAAGGTTTTAGACAAAGAGTGGTCAAATGACCATTATTGAATTCTTTTTGGAGAATTAGTTCCTCAATTCCAAAATAAGTGTCATATTTGACACTTTCACACAGATTAAGAAAATGTAATAAATGAAAGAGAGAGATTAATGATTTTACCAAACTATCCTTATCAACTATTGATGTATTCGAATTAACATTAATGTTAAGTTAGAAAACAGTAAATTAAGAGTATTAATTAGAGTGTATAATTGAAAGGTAAAAATTAAAATTGCATTGAAAAGCTAAAGTGACAAATATTTTGGAACAAATCTTTTTTCTAAATGCGACAATTATTTTGGGACAGATGGAGTATTTAAATTTATTCTTGTTTGAGAAATTATTATGTGTGGTCTTATACTAGATACTACCGGTCATTTTAACATCATCATCGATTGACCTTTGTGCCATTAGATTGCCCATGCAAGTAGTAATCGTACAATATAGAATTGAGTTGTTTTATCTTTGAGGCATCGTGATTGAGTGACTGATTTGTACAATTTTAAGCAGTATTGTGAAATGTCTTTAATAGAGCGGCTTAGTCCCTGACTCGATCCAATAACGTCTTCGATAGAAATTTTCATAATTCGTAAAACAACAATTAAATATTTATTTTAAGGAGTATAAGTAATTAAGAATAAATTATCTCTTATAACCATTTTTATATAATATTAACTTTTTATTGTTATTCGACATGGGTTATGATTTTTTGTTCGATTTTAAAATTTCAAAACGTTATGTATTTGTGCTGTGGGATTGTGCTTTATATTTCATATGCTTCAGATGTTCATAAATGATGATTATCGTTAATATGCATTATTGATATATTGATCTGCATAAAAATATATACATATTTTATTTTGCTCATATGTAAGTAAGTCTTAAACTCTACTCTGATTCCAATAAAATATTGGAATTTAACTCATTTAATTTTTTTAAAACAATGATATTATCAATCTTTTGTTGATAGCATACATTTTAAAGTTTATTCTTTAACTAACATTGGCATCAAATGTTTATTTTTTCACTCACTAATATGAGAATTAACCTTATAATTTAGCTTAGAGTGTCCTTGTTTTATAATGGTCCACAGAATTTTCATTTAACTCAGTTCCTTGAATTCAAACATAAACATTCAAATAATAATAATAATAACGCTTGAGACAAAAATAAAATACAAGAATTTTCTTCTATAACTTTAACATGAAATGCAACATAAATGGTCAAAACGAATCGCATTCCATATATATTTGTCTGGTCTATTCAAAATATAATATGTTCTTTTTTTCCGTCTAATTATTGTTATTATAGTAATTCAAACCAAATGTTTGTTTTTTTACTAAAAAAAATGCTTAGCATATTAAAAGTAAAAACAAACAATAAATATTAATATATTTTTATAATTTACACTTGAGGTAGGTATTAGTTTATTGATAAAATGTAGCCATAAAACTTCATTAAGTTCGAAAAATGTCCATAGTTCCATCTTGATTAATTTTATTTTCCTTCTTCAAAATCATTTTAAAAAATATACTTTACGTTTTGTATTTTGCATCTATTCTCTTCAACTTGTTGAGCCAAAAAAAAAAAAGACATTAATTTAGTCATTAATTAATGATGATAATATTTTTTTTTTATGAACAAAATTATTCTTTGATGATCTATTGTCATCGTCGGTCAAATAGTTGATCTCTTACAACTATAATCAAAAGGGGTTGGAGCTATTATAGAATTGATTCTTAAATTGGATTACTATGTTATGTGGACCGAATATTTGTGGAAAAAAAATTGAAGTGCAAGCATTTGTAGTTTGTACAATGCACTAGAATTTTCTTACTTACTTATGTGTTTAGAAGGAAAACTTTGATTTGTTCTTTTCACAATTTCGAGTCTAGATCGTGCAAGATATGGCATATACTTATACAAATGGTCTATTGACTGCCTTTAATAACAAAACACATTGATACATTTATCTAAAATATCTCTTAATTTTCATTATAAATTCTATATACTTATTTAAGGATTTTAAAATGTGTTTAGAAGACTTAGTATTGTTTGAGATTATTTATTAATATAAATTTTGTGCGTTTAAAAGAAAAATTTATGATATTTGTTTATCGTAGAAATATGTCTTAAAATCTTAAACGAGGAAGAGAAAGAAAATATGTTATTTTTAAAAATATAGATTAATTTGTTAGTTCAACATATAAATAGAGATAAATCAACGGTAAAAAATGGGAGAGAAAGAATTGTTAGAATTAAATCAATAATGATTAATCAAATATACATGGTCAACAAAGTATATTATATAAATTTGTGTGGAAACAAAGTAATCATACACACGTGTATAAAATTAAAAGACGTACAAGTTGATTTTTGTTATAAATTATTAACAATAATAATAATAATGGGTGTGTTCCAAAATGACAAGAAAATATTCAAGTGGATATTAATTTTTGAATTCGAAAAGAAGCAACATTCCGTGAAGGGTTGCTGCAGAATGAAAATACGCAATGGTTGAAAACATGACAACTTTTGGTTAAAAAATGTTGTTTCATCAAGGGTCGCAACCTTGTGAAACAAGACATGCATTGCCTATAAATACCTCATTTGGGAATTCAGAAAAACATCAAAACCCAAATATCCTCTTGTACAAAATTCCAGACACTCTTCGCTACATAATCGAGTTTTCGTCGGTCTTGCGCAAATTCGATATAAGGCTGAATTATCCTGGGTATTCCTGCGTTCCAACTCTAAGACAAATTTGAGAATGCTTGAAATACTTTTAAGGAAAGTGATTCAGTTCACGATTCTAGCCTCGATTCATTCGGTAAATTAATTTTCTAACAATCTTAAAAGTAATGCAAATAATGGCAACCGAGGCTTCCATATTAAGAATCAACATTCGTCATCATGAATCCGGAATTTTGAGCACCTTATCATGGATGATATGGAATTCGAGATTCCCAAAAATGAAGAACCTAGTGAGGAAGGCTCTTCACATATTGATAAAACACAAACCGAAAGTTCGTCACTAATGAAGAATGTAACACCCTTCTAAACCCCACGGAATAAATATAAATAAATCAGAGTAATTACCATGCATTTCAGAAAAGAGGTGTCACATATAATTGCAAAACATCACAAATACACCTGTCATGCTCAATAACACTTAAATTGAAATCATGCTTTTCAAAAACTTTCACTAAGCATGTAGCAGCGAAATCACTTTCATTAAGAATCTCATTACATTCAAGTCTCAAATAAACTTCCTTCATTAAATCAACTTAAGCATAAAAAGCCACTTCACCATAAAATTCAAATGAGATTAATAAATAAATAGAGTATACAATCGTATCTCTCAAAACATGAATCAAACGTTTCCCTGTGTTACATAATCAGAGCACGACTCGACCCAAAATAAATAAGGAAGCTAAACAAGCTACTCCAATGGCTACCTCGCGCTACGAGCAACTCTACTCCTCGGTACCTGAGCGATGTCATATAAAACATCATTCCAACAGAAGGGTGAGAATTCACATCAATATTGAAATCATAAGATAATAATATAATTAATTTAAAGGCATACAAACATAATTATAATCATTCTCACACTTCAAAGTTTCATCAACAAGTATCATTCAAGTAACCATACCATTCACAAGTATATCCACACAATTCACAATTTCACCAATTCAACATTTCACATGAATACACATAGTCTCATATAACAAACATATACATAATGAGACTCAATGTAAGACTCAATGCAACTCATGTCATGTGGTACCAACACTTGTTATCATTTTTCGGTTTTTACACTTAAACCGGGTCCGTCCCCTAAACCAATTGTCACGGTGAAAATTGGATACCATAGTTATTTGTTAACTAGGATCGCATTTTTAATGTCACCACCGGTCTTTGATCTTATCCAAGGGAAGGGAGAAAAACCGAATTCCCACAATGCAATGCAAATGCACTAAGATTCTAAGTTCGGGGGTTGGTTATACCTAGGGAAGGTGTTAGCATCCTAGATATCTATAGTAATCTACAGGAACCTCTTGATTTTATTTTATCTGTTATTTGTTATCTGTTTTGCTAAGGGTTTAAGGGTAGGTGATTTATTATTATTATATTCCTAAGTGTGCTCGACAAGATATCGCATCTTGTGCCTACATATCCTGTCAGGAGGCAATCAGAGCACTTGTAGTTCCTTAATAAGGATACTAAAGGTGTTTAAAGGTTTAGGAGAGAAGATGAGTCATCATCTTAAGAAACCACCACAGTTTTTGAAAATTGTTTGCATTTGTGGGGTATGGGATTGTATGTCCCTTCTTTGAGATGATTCACATCTAATTCTCTTGTGTGGAGAATTAGGTGAGCTAAAGTTTTGATTTGTAAGATCAAAACTACGGGGGACTAACTTAGGAAGTCTATCCTAAAGTTGTCTAATAATCTTATCTTAAGGGTGTAAAACCTATGAGGAGGTATGATGCAAATGAAATGCACCATGCATAATAATTTGATTATCATGCATGAGATTTTCTCTTGGATATTAATGCGATTAATTTTAATAAGATTTAAATGAGAATGCTAGCAAAGTGGTGCTAGTCTTGTGTCTAGCGACTAAAAGGTTGAATGCGATGCCCAAAGGCAATCGACTTACATGGGTATAAAAGGGGCTCGACGTTGGATCGAGATTTTTTTTATGTTTTAAAAAAGGTTTGGAACAAAAAGCATACATTCATCACATGCAGTAGTAAACACACAAGCGTATATGTAAGGCATGATATCAAAAGTTAAACTATTTCACACACAAGCGTACAATCAAGCGCGATGAGGAATCTAACGGAGGACGGTTTATTAAGAAAAGAGTTTGATTTTCTTAAGGGAAATTAAAAGGTTTATTTTATTTTAGAGTTTATATTAAAGATTATTTTTATTAAAAGTTAGAGTTTTCTTATTAATAAAAAAGTTTTAGTTACTTAAAATTTTTATTATTTAAGTTTTAAAGTTATATTAATAAATAAAAAAGGTTTTCTTATTAAACGTTTAATTATTTTAAAGTTTTGATCATTATTTTTTTTTTAGTTTTTAAAGTTATGTTAAGAAAGTTAATTAAAAAAACAAAAGTTTTCATATTAATTTAGAAAAAGGTTTTAATTTTAATATTTTTATAAATAAAAGTTTTTATTATTACTTAATTTTAAAGTTATATTAAAAAAAAATAATAAAGTTTTTCTTATTAAAAAAGAATTTTTAATTTTTAGTATTTTAACGAATAATAGTTTTTATTAAAAAAACTTTTACTAATAAAAGAGTTTTAACAAATAGTTTAATTTATTTTGTTATATTTTATTAAGAGTGTTTTTTTTTTTAGAATAAAAAAAGTTATATTAGGTAATAAAAAGATTATATTTTTATTAAGAAAATATATTTTAATATAAAAGGGGTTATGTTTTTTTTTTATAATTTAGAAATAAAATTAATGTTATTAACTTTAAGAAAAACGATTATTTAAAAGAATCTAAATCCTTATTATTATTTTTTAAGAATTAATTGTGTTAGAAATAAATTCTAATTATCTTGAAAAAAGGATTATTTGAATTTAAATTAAATAAACAGAAAAAAAATTAGTTAAAATGAAGGGATCTGGTGTTTCGGGCGAGGGAGGGTCCATCGCGGACCCTCAGATCACAACCATTAGATGTGTGAATTGTGATCTAACGGATATGATGGAGCAGGTGCACGAATGGTATGTGTGTGGTGTGCATGTATGTGATCGATTCACACAACTCAGAAGAAGAAAAACACAAGAGACCTCTCACGATCCCTTTCTCTCTTCTCTCGTCTCTCTAAACAAGGGGGCTGGCGAAACCCTAGATCGCCGCCGCACCCTCAAATCGTCGTTGCTCTCATCTTCTCCATTTTGGACTCTTTCTCTCTCGATCAAACAAGCAAATAAAACCCCACCCCGTGATTCCCAGCCCCAATTTCATTATATTGATGGCGATTACATTTACATTGAATATCAAAGAATGCGAAAAAAGTAAAGGAAAGGGGGGTCGTCTGTCGTTGCGTCAATTGAGTCAGGTACTCACGCGAGTTCTTCTTCTTCTTTTGATGTGTGTATGTGTGTTTGTTGCGATTCCTGGTGTGGATGTGTGAATTTTGATGGTGGCTTGTTTTGGGATAGGATGAAATGATATGTATGATGATTTTCTGAGAATTGGTTTGTTGACCTGAATTTGTGATGTTATGAGGGATTGGTTTTTTTTCTGGTGACTGGTTTATTGGTGTCTGTTTTTTTTTAATGACCCCCCTATGTGCGTGTGAGCTTCTCCCTTTATAGGCTAAGGTGAATAAACTGCTTTGAATGCTATCATAATATGCCTGGAATGTGTTTTGTTGTTTTAGGTAAGTTTTTGAAATGTTGTCTGAAACATATTTTCTCCTTACTAACTTTATTTCCATTTCGAGTCAAACACGTCTGGACACGTCTCATTTTATTTTAACGTTTATGCTGAGAGAATTTTGTTCTTAATTGGATTTGGGGTGTTTTTGGAAACTTAATATCATTGTTGATTGCTTTTGAATTTGACAACTGGCCTTGGTGTGAAGTGTGTCTCGTAGCGCATTTATGAATTTGATTTGTCATGAATTCAAGTTCTCTCTTCTTTGTAGCAGCGCACTCTTGAGGATTATTTGGATAGAGTTGCCCCTTCCTCCAAATGAAGCAAAGTTCAGCATAGGTCCTCCATTTGGCGGTATAGTTTGAAGATATCGTAACAATAGCTTGTGTAGGCCTAGTAACTTTGGCTTGTGGTAAGTTTATGTTCGTATTTGTATCTTGAGTGACTTCTTTTGAACAATTGATATTAAATGTTCCATTTTGTAGGTTTTCTGGTGTGGTATATCTTCCACGAATCTGACTCTACCAAAGGCTATTTTGACCCCAATAGCTGATTCTGTTGTGATAGCGTCTTGGATTCCACTGGACATTTCGCGACCGTAGCATTATCAGGTGATATATATGTTAGCCTTCCAAATGACAATTTAAAGAGATGGTTTTCCGACTTTGATGCTGTACTGATTTTAACCACTTTTATGGCAGCGCAATTATCCCCACAAGCAAAGTAATTGTCTTCGATCCCAACTTTTGTATGTGAATAAGGGCCCTCTGTGCTTGGAGAGTCAACCAGCGCAAGAATGGTAAGTCCATTTAATTACATGACTGCTGGTTTGGATGAGCATTCAAGATGGGAATTGACCTTAGCGAGATTAGATTTTTGGATTTGTTTAGAGTAGGATGAATCATGTGCCATGAATCTAAGTTTCACTTGTGAGTGTTGTTTGCCATGATCATGCACGATTCACTGTGGTTGATTATGTTCTTATGCTAACCATTTACACTTTGTATTGGATTGTGTCGTATGAAAAAATTTGCAATGTCCTGTATGTAACTCTTTTCTCCGCGTTTCTCTATATTGTGGTGCGTGTGCTTCCCCTACGAATTTACATTAGGAAAATTCTACGTGTCTGTAAAACTTTGGAACGGCTGTGGCTAAAGAGCTTTTCGAGTTGAACTTCATGTATATGTTTAGGATCCTTTCTTGTAAGAATTTGATTTGCTTGCCATTTTCTTGATAAATGAATTGTCCGTCTTCGTTTTGGACAGCGTGCAATGCTAATTTCTGACTTACCCTCCCTTTTGCAGAGAACATGATGGAAACTAATTTGTCGCCTTTTCTCGATGGATTAAGCATAGCAATAAGTGCACCGGGACTGTGAGAGTCGTAAACCAAGGCAATGGGAAGATATTTCTTGGCGCAAAAACTTTATGAAAACTCCTGCAAAACGATGACACGTCTCGCGTCAATTCCTTCGTCAGTAGCAAGTGCAGGAGCGTGAACAATCATGTTCATGAGTTCTGATATTTTGGATTGTTTTTATACATTGCAGAACTTTGAACGAAAATGTGAATTTTAAATCTGATTTTGGTTGTACCTTGAATAAGTTTGAACGAGTAGTGTAACACCCCCAATCTATACCCCCAAGCTATTAAAGCAATAACAATTAATCAGAGTATAATTAAAATTCACGGCATAGACCGAGGGGTCACATCAATTTGAAACAAACATACAACAACCTGCTCATGTAGATATGCAACAATTCAGGTAGCACAAAACAAAGGAACTGAGTTCCAACAACCCACAATTGAATTACAGAATAAAAGCGGAAGATCCGTAACTGAATCTCATGTATATATATATATATATATATATATATATATATATATATATAAAGTTTGCCTGCCATATCCAATATCATACATATACAATCCAAAAGATACATATACATAATACAAAATAATCACACTCGATCACCCCGACTACCCGGTGCTACATATCAGAGCCGACCGACAAAAGAATGAAGACCTAAGCTTCACAAAAAGACCTCCAGCATCTAATCTGCAATGCCTCATAGAGCATTATAAACAGCAGAAGGGTGAGAAACACAATCATAATATAATTGCATATAATTATATAATAACACACAATTACACAATCATAATATTCTCACCACATTATACGCCATAATCCAATTACAAACCCACACAATGAATTTTCTCACATATCGGTCATAAAAGCATAGCCATCATACACAAATCAATTATCACCAACACGTATATTCATAAATCAACTCATCAATCTCATTCACAATTCCACACACAATCACACCATTCATGATTCATGCAAATGCAAAGAGACCGACACAACGACTCTATGCAAATGCACATGCGGTACCATTCATCCATCATTTCTCAACACCAGTTCACTCAGGAACTATTGGAACCATCGCTCGTTACTTAGTGTAACTCCCCGTCGGGCATACGATGTTCCCCGTCGCTTTAAGTCCTCTTGGTATAAGGCGCACGACGTTTATGGATCGCTTTAAGTCCTCTTTGTATAAGGCGCACGATCTGACCGCTTTAAGTCCTCTTTGTATAAGGCGCACGATCGTCTATAATCATCGCTTTAAGTCCTCTTATTTTTAAGGCGCACGATCCCATCCGATCGCTTTAAGTCCTCTTATTTTTAAGGCGCACGATGTTATAGCGGATTCCCTCTGGAACCAATTCGTTGCTCACACCCACTAGGGCATACAACATCACAAGAATGCATATCATGATGCTTGGCATACAATGACTCATGACATTCAAATGCACACATATATGCAACCATCTCAATCAACAAAAATCATGCTTTGCAATTCAAGCCCAAAACAATTAATCAATTTATTTGCCATTCGGCCAAAAACCCTCATTACACCATCCAAACACATACATTCACATCACATAACATCACACCAGTCATACAGTACATATCACACGCATATTGCATAATAACACGTCAAATGCACATCATTAAAACAATAAAAGCCAACAATAACACATTCCAAATTCTCGACATAATTAAGTCGGCTAACAATCTTGAAACCATTAATATAAGAATGAACATGCCAAAAGCTTTCCAACGCACCAAATCACGCCTCAAACCAACTTACGGTTCAAAAGTTATAAAGAAAACAAATTGGGAAAAACTGTCACATTCGCATTGCGAAGCTCCTAGCGAATCCTTCGCTACTTCATTCGCAGTGCGAATGTCCCAGCGAACAAAGTCAAAACTGAAAATAGCCTAGAAAATTCCCAACGTTCGCAGTGCGAACCATCCAGCGAACCTTCGCTACACACTTCGCAGTGCGAGTTCCCCAGCGAACCAAGTCAGAGAGCAAACAACACAAAATAACCCAAAGTTCGCAGTGCGAATCTCTGGCGAATGCTCGCCCACACCTTCGCAGTGCGAATAGCAAGCGAATGCTCGCTTTCCCCTTCGCTAGGGGATTCGCAGTGCGAACCTGCGAATACCAGAATTCCCAGCAGCGTTGTTACATAACCCAAAATTATATTTTCTCAACCAAAACATTTCCAAACCAACATAGAACAATCAGAACATAGTCTAATCATGGTAACAAGTATTCTACCGCATTTACATCGATTTCCAACCGCGAAAACATCGATTTCTCTCTATCGACCTAGAATCGAAAACTATGAAAACACAACAAATAATCCAATACACACATACATAATCATACACAATGATAAGATAATCGAGTTTCACACCCTTACCCGATTAAATCGTGTTTTAGAAAGTCGGTTGATCGATTTCTAATTCCACAAGTTTTCCTCTTTTTTCTTCTTTCTCTTCTCTTTCCTTCTTTCTCTTTTTCTTCTCTTCTTTTTCTTTCCTTTCTATTTTATCTCTTTCTATTCTATTATATGGAAAATATAATATCTACCCCACCAAAAGACCAAAATACCCCTACACTCAAATATCTCGCAAACGTTCCCAAAACGCGATAAAATATAATCTCGATGAAAAATAACATATTTTCGAATAAAAGTCAGAACTAAAATAATATAATAATAAAATAATCAAAACGACTCAATTAAATAAAAATAACTAAAACTAGGGCGTTACAACTCTCCCCCACTTAGAAATTTTCGTCCTAAAAAATAATACCTGAGACGAACAACTCTGGATACGACTCCCGCATCCGACTCTCCAACTCCCAAGTCAAATTGCCCTCAGCAGCGCCTCCCCACGCTACCTTCACAAGTGCAATATCCTTGCCCCTCAACCGCTTCGACTCTCGATCCAAAATCCTAACTGGTAATGCCTCAACCGTAAGGTTCTCCCTTACCTCAACCTCATCCATCGGAATCACATGCGACGGATCCGGAACATACTTCCGAAGCTGTGAAACATGGAACACATCATGCAAATTCGACAGATTCGGCGGCAATGCCACCCTATAAGCCACAACACCAACTCTCGCGGATATCTGGTAAGGACCAATAAACTGAGAAGTAAGCTTCTTCGATTTCAATGCACGACCAACACCCGTTACCGACGTAACTCTCAAAAATACATGATCGCCCTCTTGAAACTCGAGATCTTTCCTCCTTCGATCATGATAACTCTTTTGCCTACTCTGAGAAGCCTTCATTTTCTCGCGAATAAGCTTCACTTTTTCCGTAGTCTGTTGCACCAACTCCGGTCCAACCACCGCACTCTCACCAGATTCGTGCCAACACAACGGTGTTCGACATCTTCGTTCATACAACGCTTCAAACGGTGCCATTCCAATACTTGAATGGAAACTGTTGTTATACGTGAATTCAATCAACGCAAGATAACTATCCCACGCACCACCTTGTTCAAGAACACAAGCCCTCAACAAATCTTCCAACGACTGAATCGTTCTCTCGGTCTGCCCATCCGTATGCGGATGATAAGCTGAACTCATTCTTAATTTAGAACCCAAAGCCTTTTGTAGACTTTCCCAAAATCTCGAGATAAACCTTGGATCTCGATCAGAAACAATACTTAACGAAACACCATGCAACTTCACAATCACACTGATGTAAATCTCAGCCAACCTCTCCAAAGAAAAACTGATGTCAATCGGAATGAAATGAGCCGATTTAGTCAGCCTATCTACAACCACCCAAATAGCATTATGCCCTCGCTGAGTTTTCGGCAACCCTGTCACAAAATCCATAGAAATGTTGTCCCATTTCCACTCAGGAATATCCAACGGTTGCAACAAACCACTAGGCCTCAGATGTTCTACCTTCGATTTCTGACAAGTCAAATACGCATACACAAATTGAGCCACATCTCTTTTCAATCCAGACCACCAGAAAATCTTCTTCAAATCTTGGTACATCTTATTAGCTCCCGGATGTATACTCAGATTACTCTGGTGTCCTTCCTCCAAAATCATCCTTTTCAACTCCACATCATCAGGAATACAAATTCTACCTCGAAACCTCAAAACACCTTTATCATCCACTTTAAAGTCCTCATTTTCACCTTTCTCTCCAACCGTCATCAAATCCACAAATTTCACGTCCACCCTCTGTTTCTCGCTAACCGTCAGCAGAAAATCTTTAGTAACCTTCAACATTCCAAGCCTCACGCTATCCGACGTCACTTCACATACCAAACTCAAATCTCTAAACGATTCCAAAAGTTCCCACTCCTTAACCATTAAAGCGGACATATGCAACGATTTCCGACTCAACGCATCAACTATCACATTAGCTTTACCAGAATGGTAATTCAAGCTAAAATCGTAGTCCTTCAAAAATTCCAACCATCTACGTTGCCTTATATTCAACTCTTTCTGATCAAACAAGTATTTCAAACTTTTATGATCACTAAAGACTTCGAATCTTGCACCGTAGAGATAATGTCTCCAAATCTTCAACACAAAAACCACAGCCGCTAACTCAAGATCATGAGTAGGATAATTTTTCTCATGAACCCTCAATTGCCTCGAAGCATAAGCCACCACCTTACCTTCTTGCATCAACACACCACCTAGACCAATCAAAGATGCATCACAATACACCACAAACGGTTCATTAGGATCCGGTAAAATCAAAATCGGAGCTGTAGTCAATCTTCTCTTCAGCTCACTAAAACTTTCCTCACACCGAATATCCCAAATGAACGCTTGCCCTTTACAAGTCAACTGGGTCAAAGGAAGTGCTAGCTTAGAAAAACCTTCAATAAACCTTCGAAAATATCTGGCTAATCCCAAAAAGCTTCGAATTTCAGTAACGGATTTCGGAGCCTCCCATTATAGAACTGCCTCTACTTTAGATGGATCCACAACAATACCATTACCTGAAATCACGTGTCCAAGAAAACTCACTTCTGACAACCAGAATTCACACTTGGACAGTTTGGCAAAAAGTCTCCTTTCCTTCAAAACCTGCAAAATAATACGCAAATGCTCT
The DNA here is from genome assembly GCA_022829125.1 of Lathyrus tuberosus. Classification (NCBI taxonomy): domain Eukaryota; kingdom Viridiplantae; phylum Streptophyta; class Magnoliopsida; order Fabales; family Fabaceae; genus Lathyrus; species Lathyrus tuberosus. Next base: position 3,985,974 of record JALAZF010000536.1, read on the forward strand.
GCGTGCTCCTCCCGAGACTTAGAATAAATTAAGATATCATCAATAAACACAACAACAAATCGATCCAAATGCTCGTGAAAAATACGATTCATGTATTCCATGAACACACCTGGCGCATTAGAAACCCCGAACGGCATCACAGAATATTCATAATGACCGTACCGTGTCCTAAAAGTTGTCTTCTGAATATCCTCCTCTTTCACCCTTATCTGATGATACCCCGATCTCAAATCAATCTTACTAAACACACACGCACCTACCAACTGATCCATCAGATCATCAATCCTTGGAAGAGGATACATATTCTTAATCGTCACCTTATTCAACTGGCGATAATCAATACACAATCGCATACTTCCATCTTTCTTTTTCACCAATAAAACTGGAGTACCCCAAGGCGACACACTTGGTCTCACAAACCTCTTCTCCAACAATTCATCCAATTGCTTCTTTAACTCAACCAACTCAGATGCCTACATTCGATATGGTGCCATCGATACAGGTCTAGTACCAGGAACTAGATCTATAGAAAACTCCACCTCTCTCTCTGGCGGCACATCTGAAATATCCTCAGGAAACACTTCCGAAAAATCACACACAACAGGAAACACATCGAGTGAAACTTGACTATCCACAGTCAACGATGCAAACAACCCAAACAACTGAGCTTCCTCCGCCAAAAGTTTCTTCAACTCTTTGGTAGATAAGAAACTCGAGTCTTCGTCCTCCTCAAGAGAAGGAAATCTTACCAGCTTATGATAACAATCAATATGAACCCGATTGAATTGTAACCAATTCATTCCCAAAACCACATCTAAACCCTCCAACAGCAAACACACCAAATCCATCTCAAAGTCTTTACCATAAATGGTCAAAGGACAACTTAAATAAACCAAAGAAGTAGTTACTGACCCCATTGCTGAAGTATCAATAACCATCTCACCACCCATCAAAGACAACACAAGATTCAAACGCTTCGCGCACTCAGACGAAATAAACGAATGAGTCGCTCCGGTATCAATAATAGCAACTAAAGGCATACTATTAATAAAATAAGTACCTCTGATCAGACGGTCTGCACTTGAAGTCTGAGTTCCCGCCAAGGCAAAAACTTTCCCACCACCTGGTGCTTGCTTCGGTTTCGGACACTTTGTACTAATATGACCAGGTTCACCACAGTTGAAACACTTCACCACATTCTTCCTTTTGCACTCAGCTGCGACATGCCCAAAACCTCCACAATTAGAACACTTCTTCGTACCCTTCTTACATTCAAACTGACGATGTCCTAATTCACCACACCCAAAACATCTCGGAGAATTAGACATACCTCCTCTACTCGGCCTTCGATCAAAAGTACCCCTTTGTTTACCTTTATCAGCTGATGTTACATACGGACCACCACGGAATTGTTGCTTCCCTTTCCTCTCGCTCACACTCTTATAGTGAGTAGAACGAGTTTTACTATCCTCCTCATAAATCCTACAACAATCCACCAAATCTGAAAACCTTCGAATCCTTTGGTAACCGATTGCCTGCTTTATCTCAGGACGCAATTCGTTCTCATACTTCACACACTTAGAAAATTCCGCAGTCGCTTCAGCATAATGTGGATAAAACTGTACAAGCTCCACAAACTTAGCAGTATAATCAACAACAGACATACTACCTTGTTTCAATTCCAAGAACTCAATTTCCTTCTTTCCTCTTACATCTTCAGGAAAATACTTCCTCAGAAACTCAATGCTAAACACAGCCCAAGTAATCTCCTCCTCTGCAGCTTCCAACACATGACGAGTACTAACCCACCAATCATCAGCTTCTTCCAGTAACATGTGAGTACCCAGTCTCACCTTCTGATCCTCATCACAATCCATCACTCGGAAAATTCTTTCAATCTCTTTCAGCCAAATCTGTGCACCATCAGGATCATATCTTCCTTTGAAGATAGGCAGTTTGTTCTTCCTGAACTCATCATTACCAGCCGTATTAGGTGCACCCTGCATAGCCCGAGCCATAGCTTGCATCGCAGCAGCTAAAGCAGCGTCATTCCTACCAGCCATATTCAGTTCATTTCCAATAACAGCAACTATGGTTAAACAAACAGCTCACCGAACCACAAAGACCAACAAGGACTGACACAACTGACACGGACTGGCTCTGATACCACTTAATGTAACACCCCCAATCTATACCCCCAAGCTATTAAAGCGATAACAATTAATTAAAGTATATTTAAAATTCACGGCATAGACCGAGGGGTCACATCAATTTGAAACAAACATACAACAACCTGCTCATGTAGATATGCAACAATTCAGGTAGCACAAAACAAAGGAACTGAGTTCCAACAACCCACAATTCAATTACAGAATAAAAGCGGAAGATCCGTAACTGAATCTCATGTGTGTGTGTGTATATATATATATATATATATATATATATATATATAAAGTTTGCCTGCCATATCCAATATCATACATATACAATCCAAAAGATACATATACATAATACAAAATAATCACACTCGATCACCCCGACTACCCGGTGCTACATATCAGAGCCGACCGACAAAAGAATGAAGACCTAAGCTTCACAAAAAGACCTCCAGCATCTAATCTGCAATGCCTCATAGAGCATTATAAACAGCAGAAGAGTGAGAAACACAATCATAATATAATTGCATATAATTATATAATAACACACAATTACACAAACATAATATTCTCACCACATTATACGCCATAATCCAATTACAAACCCACACAATGAATTTTCTCACATATCGGTCATAAAAGCATAGCCATCATACACAAATCAATTATCACCAACACGTATATTCATAAATCAACTCATCAATCTCATTCACAATTCCACACACAATCACACCATTCATGATTCATGCAAATGCAAAGAGACCGACACAACGACTCTATGCAAATGCACATGCGGTACCATCCATCCATCATTTCTCAACACCAGTTCACTCAGGAACTATTGGAACCATCGCTCGTTACTTAGTGTAACTCCTCGTTGGGCATACGATGTTCCCCGTCGCTTTAAGTCCTCTTGGTATAAGGCGCACGACGTTTATGGATCGCTTTAAGTCCTCTTTGTATAAGGCGCACGATCCGATCGCTTTAAGTCCTCTTTGTATAAGGCGCACGATCGTCTATAATCATCGCTTTAAGTCCTCTTATTTTTAAGGCGCACGATCCCATCCGATCGCTGTAAGTCCTCTTATTTTTAAGGCGCACGATGTTATAGCGGATTCCCTCTGGAACCAATTCGTTGCTCACACCCACAAGGGCACACAACATCACAAGAATGCATATCATGATGTTTGGCATACAATGACTCATGACATTCAAATGCAGACATATATGCAACCATCTCAATCAACAAAAATCATGCTTTGCAATTCAATGCATTTATTTGCCATTCGGCCACAAACCCTCATTACACCATCCAAACACATACATTCAAATCACATAACATCACACCAGTCATACAGTACATATCACACGCATATTGCATAATAACACGTCAAATGCACATCATTAAAACAATAAAAGCCAACAACAACACATTCCAAATTCTTGACATAATTAAGTCGGCTAACAATCTTGAAACCATTAATATAAGAAAGAACATGCCAAAAGCTTTCCAACGCACCAAATCACGCCTCAAACCAACTTACGGTTCAAAAGTTATAAAGAAAACAAATTGGGAAAAACTGTCACATTCGCATTGCGAAGCTCCTAGCGAATCCTTCGCTACTTCATTCGCAGTGCGAATGTCCCAGCGAACCAAGTCAGAACTGAAAATAGCCTAGAAAATTCTCAACGTTCGTAGTGCGAACCATCCAGCGAACCTTCGCTACACACTTCGCAGTGCGAGTTCCCCAGCGAACCAAGTCAGAGAGCAAACAACACAAAATAACCCAAAGTTCACAGTGCGAACCTCTGGCGAATGCTCGCCCACACCTTCGCAGTGCGAATAGCAAGCGAATGCTCGCTTTCCCCTTCGCTAGGGGATTCGCAGTGCGAACCTGCGAATACCAGAATTCCCAACAGCGTTGTTACATAACCCAAAATGATATTTTCTCAACCAAAACATTTCCAAACCAACATAGAACAATCAGAACATAGTCTAATCATGGTAACAAGTATTCTACCGCATTTACATCGATTTCCAACCGCGAAAACATCGATTTCTCTCTATCGACCTAGAATCGAAAACTATGAAAACACAACAAACAATCCAATACACACATACATAATCATACACAATGATAAGATAATCGAGTTTCGCACCCTTACCCGATTAAATCATGTTTTAGAAAGTCGGTTGATCGATTTCTAATTCCACAAGTTTTCCTCTCTTTTCTTATTTCTCTTCTCTTTCCTTCTTTCTCTTTTTCTTCTCTTCTTTTTCTTTCCTTTCTATTTTCTCTCTTTCTATTCTATTATATGGAAAATATAATATCTACGACACCAAAAGACCAAAATACCCCTACACTCAAATATCTCGCAAACGTTCCCAAAACGCGATAAAATATAATCTCGATGAAAAATAACATATTTTCGAATAAAAGTCAGAACTAAAATAATATAATAATAAAATAATCAAAACGACTCAATTAAATAAAAATAACTAAAACTGGGGCGTTACAAGTAGACCGTGGGAAAATATAGTTGTTTATTGTGTCATTCATGAGATTCCAGGATGAAGGACCTTACTCTTGTGATAGTTTCTACAAATTGAATAGAAATATAATCTTAAATTTATTGTCATCTGAGTTCCAATCTTCACATGCAATATGTCCAAGTATCCTGTCACACTATCCCAATTGGTGGATGAACTTTCCATGTCTAGTTTGTCTCCTCTCAGAATATAACTTTAAGGCAATTGGAAACCAAAATAGAAGTCACATGAGTCCAAATTCACCACGTAATTAATTTGACTAATCATGGCTTAATGACTTGAAATGAGACCAAGCAATTCTTGTAAATTTAATCTAAAATTAATGGCCTGAATCAATTTGCATCTCCATGAGCAATGCCTTGTAAGTGTAACTTGGATTTGAATGTGAACTTATATTTTGTGAGCAACCGTTATATATATATCCATGAGTTTTGGAAAGTATGAGACGTAAGCCCTTGTAAAAAAAATAAGGACTAAACTTCTTCAACCACACTAGTTATGGCATTCCACCTCTTTATTAACGAACAAAACTTTAAGAATTTGCAAGGATTGCTCAAATTTTCTACAAATGGTCAAAACATCTTGAACATTTTAATCTCATTGATCTTCAAACTTGCTTGAAAAATATCTGACAGTTTTAAGAATACAAATATCTTCTTAGAACCATGGCATGAGCTTCATACACGAATAATATGATATAGAATCGTGGAAACTTCAACCTGAGCTTGTAAGCTTGTGACACAAAGGACTTGAAATTACATCTTGGAATCCAAACTTCTAATTCCTTCCAAAGTGAACTTTCCTTGATGAACCAATATTTAAAAACACAGAGCACACACATCTCTTAAGTCTCGAGGAGCTTACAGAGGGGGAATATGCCATCTTGTAATGTAACTTGCCACACAACCAATGACTAGTCTTAGGGTACCAAATTCCATACCAGAGGGTATAAGGACCTAGTATTCTGTGGGGGGAAACTGAGAAGTCTGAGGGAATAAGAGGCTTGGTAGTGGTTTAGGGATCAAAAAGGGTGAGGGCACAATCTCGCAGGACCAGAGAACCTCCACAAACACACACACAACACAGCTTTTGGGATCCGAATCCTCTGCAGCAGCACCTGTCCTAAAAAGGAAACAAAACAGACAAAGCTAGATAAAGCGGTTAGTTATGCACGAAATAATTGACCTAATATGTTATGCAAAGAACAAGGCGGAGATCTTAGGGTCAAAAATTAGGGTGCGACACCAATAACAAACAAAATCCCGTCCCCTAAGCTTTCAAACCCCACTCTAGGTTTGGGACAAGTCACTGGCTCCCACAGAACTAGCAAGCATTGCCTCTTGACACAAATGATGCGTATGCAATCAACAACCATATGCAATTAAAACCATTCTCTAATCTTAATATCATGCATATCTCCAATAATTCACCACATTTGAATTACTAAACAATTACACACACAATGACATTTTCATCCTCAAATTATTCATACTTTAAATGTAATCGCCACAATCAACAAATAATACACAATGACCGATTCGATCCAATCACAACTCACAAACACAAATTACCGATTAAATATAGAATTATTAATCAATCACTAATAATTGAACCCAATATTCAATAAGATTCAACATTCAATAAATAATTTAATATTTAATAAATAATTCAATATTTAATAAATACTCCAATATTCACTAATTAATTAAATTATTCAATAAATAATTCAATATTTTAAAATCAATATCTCAATAATTAATAAATATTCAATACTACTTGTTTTGGACTCACTACTCAATATTAATGATAATTTAATAATTATTAAACATTTTAATAATTATTCTATATTCAATAATTAATTAATATTTTAACCAACAATCATTATTTTAATAAATAATAAATATTTTAATAAATAATTAATATTTGAATAAATGATTAATATTGAAATAAATATTTAATATTAAAATAAATAATTAATATTTGAATAATTAATTAATATAATTTCAATAATTAAATAAAATTTTATTTTACAATTATACATATGCTACAGGACTCACTAGACTATCAATCTTGTTTTCTTGTTTGCCACTCTTGGACTTTAATCTCATGTATCCTTGTGCTATGATTTCAGATCATGTTAAATCAAAACATAATTAGGCTTAATATTTCTCATTACATTTGATATTGTTAGTTTACTTAGATAGTCCAATTTATCTTATTTTCAGAGATTTTCATCATTGCGGTTTACATCAGATGGCGTCGAGTAGAATCGGCTCCCTAAAATGTTATGGTGGTATAGTAGATAGATAGCAACAATTACAAAGATTAAAATCCAGTGTGCAATATAAACATAAATTGAAAATACACAAAATTATAGAGACCTTCCTAATTAATGGAATAAGCTTATTGATTCTCCATTTTTTTTAATCTTTTATATGAATAAATACTTCTCACTGCAGAAATTTCTAGCTTGCATGTCATTAATATAAATTTCATTTTTGTATAAAACAATTTTTGCCACATAGACCTTATAAAATGTATTACTATTAACAATATTATGCTACCTACCTTCCGCTACAATGCAAAGCGTGTAAAAGAAATTCCAAGTTTCATCTCACATGCTCCTTGTTACTTTATGCGCAACAGTAAACAGCAAATATATGATATTTCAAGTTTCCAATTTCAAATGAGTACTCTAAATATTAAATGAATCTCTAAAATATTACCAAAAATCAATTCTAAACACCAAAAAATTAATAATTTTCAAAAATTAATATTAACCTAATAATTTCAATCTCATAGAATTTTTTTATGGAATTTACTCTAAACCTATTTCTACTCATTAATCATCATCAATAGTCCCAATAATTGAGTGAAAACTCACTCTTACCTTATTTTTGAATGATTTTTTGAGTTGGGTTTGATTTCCTCTTCTCCTCCACTCTTCTTCTTCTCTTCTACTCTTCTCTTCTTTTTCTTCTCTTGTTCTCAATATCTTGCTATCTTTTGTTTCTCTTAACCCTAAAAATTGTCTTAAAATAATTGGGCTTAACCCAACCCAATCTCACACTTACTATTCACCCCCTCAATTAGGCCCAATTAATTAATTCACCAATTCTATTTTATTCCACCAAATCAAATAAATCAAGTAATTAAATTAAATCAAATTAATTAATTAAATCAAATTAATTAATTAAATCAAATAATTCAAATAAGTTCAATAAATAAATTAATTCAATTAATTCAAATAAATCACATAATTCAATTAAATCAATTAAATCAATTAAATCAATTAATTCAAATAAATTAATTAATTCAATTAAATCGAATAAATCAATTAACTCAAATAAATCAAATAGATCAATTATTTCAAATAAGTCCAATAAATCATTTAATCCAAATAACTCAAATAAATCAATTAATTTATATAAATTCAATAAATCAATTACTTCATATAATTCAAATAATTCATATAAAATCAATAAATCAATAAATCATTAAAATCAAATAATTCAAATAAATCAAATAAATCACATAAACCAATTAATTCATAAAATCACTCAATTAATTAATATAAATAATTAATTACTAAAGTTGGGGTGTTACAACCCTCCCTCACTTAAAAGATTTTCACCCTTGAAAATTATCTCAAACGAACAAATCAAGAATAAATACCGGTTGCATCAAACCGACGGTTTCTGATGTTCGATCTTCGACTTCTAACAAATCAAACAAGAATACACAAACTCTGCAATATCCTTCTTCATATGAGGCCACCAAAATACTTTCCTCAAATCTTGATACATCTTAGTAGCATCAGGTTGAAACTCAATCCACTACGATGCCCTTCCTCAAGAATACTCTTCTTCAGCTCAACAACATCCGGAACACAAACTCTATCACGACATCTCATGATATTGTTCTCATCAATCCGAAAATCACCACCTTGACCTTGATTTATCAAAGTCAACCGATCAACCAAACTTAAATCAGATTTATGTCCTTCTCGAATCTCATCAAGAATGCCACTAGTAAGCTTCAACATACCAAGCTTAACTCCATAAGAAATCTTTTCCCAAACCAAACTCAAATCATGATATTGCTCAATTATTTCCGAATCTTTTACCATCATCATCGGCATATGCAAATATTTCCTAATTAATGCATCAGCTACCACGTTTGCTTTACCCGGATGGTAATTCAAACCAAAATCATAATCTTTCAAAAGTTCCAACCATCTCCTTTGCCCCGCATTCAATTCTTTCTGGTCAAAGAGATACTTCAAACTCTTATGATCACTATACACCTCAAATCTCGTACCAAATAAATAATGTCTCCAAAGCTTCAACATAAACACAACAACGACCAACTCTAAGTCATGCGTCAGATAATTCCTCGCATGCACTTTAAGTTTCCTTGAAGCATAAGCTACAACTTGTCGATTCTGCATCAACACACCTCCCAAACCCATCAAAAAAGCATCACAATACACAACAAATGGTTGTGACGGATTTAGTAAAATCAAAACAGGAGCAGTAGTCAATCTTCTCTTAAGCTCTTGGAAACTTTCTTCACATTTTGCATCCCAAACAAAAGCTTGACCCTTCCTAGTCAACTGCGTCAACGGAAAAGATAACTTAGCAAATCCTTCAATGAATTTCCGATAGTAACCTGTCAAACCAAGAAAACTTCTAATCTCAAAAACTGATTTAGGAGTCTCCCATTGCGATACCGCTTCAACCTTCGACGGATCAACTGCAATACCTCTACTCGAAATCACATGGCCAAGAAAACTCACCTCCTTCAACCAAAACTCGCACTTAGAAAGCTTAGCATACAACTGCTTCTCTTTCAACACAGATAACACAATTTTCAGATGCTTAACAGGATCTTCTTCACTCTTTGAATAGATCAAAATATCATCAATGAACACAACCACAAACTTGTCCAAATAGGGATTGAAAATCCTGTTCATGTACTCTATAAATACACCTGGTGCATTAGTCACACCAAATGGCATCACTAAATACTCATAATGTCCATACCTTGTTCTAAAAGCAGTTTTCTGAATATCTTCAGCCTTCACACGAATATGATGATACTCAGTTCTCAAATCTATCTTACTCAACACACTTGCACTAACCAACTGATCCATCAAATCATTAATCCTCGAAAGTGGATACTTATTCTTGATAGTCACCTTGTTCAATTGTCTATAGTCCATCCAAAGTCTCATAGAACATTCTTTCTTCTTAACCAACAAAACTGGTGCACCCCACGGTGACACACTCGGACGAATAAACCTCGTCTCAAGCAATCTTCAAGTTGACTCTTCAACTCTTTCAATTCCGATGCGGACATACAATATGGAGCCATCAATGTCGGCTAGTTCCAGGAACTAAGTCGATCGTAAACTCCACCTCACGTTCCGGTGGTAAATCACTTATCTCATCAGGAAAAACTTCCGGAAAATCATAAGCAATTGGTAAAGCATCAATTGCTCCACTTTCACCAATACTCAAAGTTGCCATCAACATAAACACCTTGGCACCATCTTGCACCGGCTCATCAAAATAATCTATAAGCACTTGGCTTAACTCCAAACAATTAACTGTACACACCATCAAAGCTCGTAAGACACGTCTATGCCATCCAACACGATCTCGTCTACTATCAACAAGATATTAAGAGTGACCAGTTCCTTAATTTGTAAATAGACAGTCGACAATCATGATGGGGAATAAACCATCTTTACCAAACTATAATAGCGTTCAACGACACACTGAGCCACCACTTTACACTTGAAGCATCTTGGAGAAGCACCAACTCTTCCCCCACTTGTTTCAATCCCACTCTAGCAGACAAAGGTTAGAAATAAAAATGAGTACCGACAGTGTTTACACGCACATGTCATATACTAGAGAATAAACAACATTAGACAACCTGGCCGGATGGACCGACCTGCTCTGATACCACTAATGTAACACCCTTCTAAACCCCGCAGAATAAATATAAATAAATCAGAGTAATTACCATGCATTTCACAAAAGGGGTGTCACATATAATTGCAAAACATCACGAATACACTTGTCATGCTCAATAACACTTAAATTGAATTCATGCTTTTCAAAAACTTTCACTAAGCATGTAGCAGCGGAATCACTTTCATTAAGAATCTCATCACATTCAAGTCTCAAATAAACTTCCTTCATTAAATCAACTTAGGCATAAAAAGCAACTTCACCATAAAATTCAAATCAGATTAATAAATAAATAGAGTATACAATCGTATCTCTCAAAACATGAATCAAACGTTCCCCAGTGTTACATAATCAGAGCACGACTCGACCCAAAATAAATAAGGAAGCTAAACAAGCTACTTCAATGGCTACCTCGCGCTACGAGCAACTCTACTCCTCGGTACCTGATCGATGTCGTATAAAACATCATTCCAACAGAAGGGTGAGAATTCACATCAATATTGAAATCATAAGATAATAATTAATTTAAAGACATACAAACATAATTATAATCATTCTCACACTTCAAAGTTTCATCAACAAGTATCATTCAAGTAACCATACGATTCACAAGTATATCCACACAATCCACAATTTCACCAATTCAACATTTCACATGAATACACATAGTCTCATATAACAAACATATACACAATGAGACTCAATGCAACTCATGCCATGGGGTACCAACACTTGTTATCATTTTTTGGTTTTTACACTTAAACCAGGTCCGTCCCCTAGACCAATAACAGACAAAATCCCGTCCCCTAAGCTTTCAAACCCCACTCTAGGTATGGAACAAGTCACTAGCTCCAACAAAACTAACAAGCATTGCCTCTTGACACAAATGATGCGTTTGCAATCAACAACCATATGCAATTAAGACCATTCCCTAATCTTAATATCATGCATATCTCCAATAATTCACCACATTTGAATTACTAAACAATTACACACACAATCACATTTGCATCCTCAAAGTATTCATACTTTAAACGGCATCGCCACAATCAATAAATAATACACAAGGACCGATTCGATCCAATCACAACTCATAAACACAAATTACCGATTAAATATAGATTAATTAATCAATCACTAATAATTGAACCCAATATTCAATAAGATTCAACATTCAATAAACAATTCAATATTTGATAAATAATTCAATATTTAATAAATACTCCAATATTCACTAATTAATTAAATTATTCAATAAATAATTCAATATTTAAAATCAATATCTCAATATTTATTAAATATTCAATACTACTTGTTCTGGACTCACTACTCAATATTAATAATTATTTAGTAATTATTAAACATTTTAATAATTATTCTATATTCAATAATTAATCAATATTTTAACCAACAATCATTATTTTAATAAATAATTAATATTTGAATAAATGATTAATATTGAAATAATGGAAACAGACAATATATACGATATATACAAAACTCAAAAACAAATAAACTATCGCAATGCGATTCAATATCAAAACTAATCCCCGACAACGGCGCAATTTTGTTGAATTTCGTATACGACAAGCAAGCAAAAATATTTATTTTCGGAAGAATTCCCTCCGGGATTTATGTCGTGTCCACAGAGATCGGTTCGAGGGAAAGAATGTCATTCGGCAGTCTCTCGCGTTTAAGAGTTTGGGTTTAAATGGTTTAAAGCGTAAATGCGGAAAAGTAAACATTAAAACATAAAACAAATTCATTCTTCAGAGAGAAGAAACTTATCCGGCATGCACATAATCGACTCCTCACAAACTTAAACTTACCGACCAGGTATACTCGACCTACAATACTCCTCAATATCACACAACATCGCTCACAACAAAGGTTATGTCTAACGCAACATTGAGAGAACAACCGTGTTACCCTCGCCGACACTCTCGCACGCGACTCAAGGCACGAAAGCATTAAGCTTCGACGCCTATTGAAGATTGTTAGCTCTTAAATCTATCTCTAGAGTCCAGAAACTAACAGATAATCATCCCTAATCAAAGTTTGCGAGGATTATCTCTAACGTAACCCAAACCCCGCGCATAAAGCAAAAATCAGAGACAATCACCAATAGAGATTTGTAAAGCAAGTTTTATACAACGCCATAGGCGACAAATATACATGAGATCATAGTCAAAACATATACAAAACCCAACAAAGAAGAAAGACATGAAGAAAAAGAGAAATGAACCAAACATCTCGCGGTTTGTCAGAGCCGGTCGACGATCAATCCACCCCGGTTCATCCGCATGCAAGCTTCCATGATGTTTTCTAAGCTAATCACACCAAAGAATGAGGATGATGAAGTTGGGAAAGCAAAAACCACCCCAAACATCATAACCTAACAAAAATGAAGTAAAATGAATTAAATACAAAATTCTGGTTCAGACAATTTCGCCCGGCGGATTCCCCTTTTTCTCTCACACCAGCTGCGCAATAAAACAGCCTGGCAAAAATATCTACATTCGCCCGACCAAAGGAAAATTCGCCCGGTGAAAGTCTCAAAACTCGCCCGGCGAACAAGACGCGAGCACAAGACAGCAACTGCTAGAATTTCCAACTTTTAACTCGCCATATCCTCGCCCGGCGAAAGGAAATTTTGCCTGGCGAATTTGACAGAACAACATTTTTCTGCTGCACTTCTTTATTTGCTTTCTTCCATTTATTGATCCAATTGGCACATCTTGGAGCTTTTATTCCTCATTGCTCCAACAATGCTTAATTATCTACAAAATGAATGGAAAACTATTAATCTCAACGATATATACAAGAAAACGCAATATACACACGAAAACGTAAAGTAAACATATTTACACAAAAAGTGGGGTTTATTCAACCAAAATTAACACAAAGTATCGATAAGTGCAACAAAACATATACACAAAAATAGGTACAATTTTCACTTATCACTCCCACAGAACTAACAAGCATTGCCTCTTGACACAAATGATGCATATGCAATCAATAACCATATGCAATTAAGACCATTCCCTAATCTTAATATCATGCATATCTCCAATAATTCACCACATTTGGACTACTAAACAATGACACACACAATCACATTTTCATCCTCAAAGTATTCATACTTTAAACATCATCGCCACAATCAACAAATAATACACAAGGACCGATCGATCCAATCACAACTCACAAACACAAATTACCGATTAAATATAGATTAATTAATCAATCACTAATAATTGTACCCAATATTCAATAAGATTCAACATTCAATAAACAATTCAATATTTAATAAATAATTCAATATTTAATAAATACTCCAATATTCACTAATTAATTAAATTATTCAATAAATAATTCAATATTTAAAATCAATATCTCAATATTTAGTAAATATTCAATACTACTTGTTCTGGACTCACTACTCAATATGAATAATTATTTAGTAATTATTAAGCATTTTAATAATTATTCTATATTCAATAATTAATCAATATTTTAACCAACAATCATTATTTTAATAATTAATAAATATTTTAATAAATAATTAATATTTAAATAAATGATTAATATTGAAATAAATAATTAATATTGAAATAAATAATTAATATTTGAATAATTAATTAATATAATTTCAATAATTAAATAAAATTCTATTTTACAATTATACATATGCTACATGACTCACTAGACTATCAATCTTGTTTTCTTATTTGTCACTCTTGGACTTTAATCTCATGTATCCTTGTGCTATGATTTCAGACCATGTTAAATCAAAACGTCATTAGGATTAATATTTCTCATTACATTTGATATTGTTAGTTTACTTAGATAGTCCAATTTATCTTATTTTCAGAGATTTTCATCATTGCGGTTTACATCAGATGGCGTCGAGTAGAACCGGCTCCCTAAAATGTTATGGTGGTATAGTAGATAGATAGCAGCAATTGCAAAGATTAAAATCCAATGCGCAATATAAACATAAATTAAAAATACACAAAATTATAGAGACCTTCCTAATTAATGGAATAAGCTTATTGATTCTCCATTTTTTTTAATCTTTTATATGAATAAATACTTCTCACTGCAGAAATTTCTAGCTTGCATGTCATTAATATAAATTTCATTTTTGTATAAAACAATTTTTGCCACATAGACCTTATAAAATGTATTACTATTAACAATATTATGCTACCTACCTTCCGCTACAGTGCAAAGCGTGTAAAAGAAATTTCAAGTTTCATCTCACATGCTCCTTGTTACTTTCTGCGCAATAGTACACAACAAATATATGATATTCGAAATTTCCAATTTCAAATGAGTACTCTAAATATTAAATGAGTCTCCAAAATATTACCCAAAATCAATTCTAAACACCCAAAAATTAATATTAACCTAATAATTTCAATCTCATAAATTTTTTTTAAGAAATTTACTCTAAACCTATTTCTACTCATTAATCATCATCAATAGTCCCAATAATCAAGTGAAAATCCACCCTTACCTTATTTTTGGATGATTTCTTGAGTTGATTTTGATTTCCTCTTCTCCTCCACTCTTCTTCTTCTCTTCTTTTTCTTCTCTTCTTTTTCTTCTCTTGTTCTCAATATCCTTACTATCTTTTGTTTCTCTTAACCCTAAAAATTGTCTTAAAACAATTGGGCTTAACCTAACCCACTCTCACACTTACTATTCACCCCCTCAATTAGGCCCAATTAATTAATTCTACCAATTCTATTTTAATCCACCAAATCAAATAAATCAAGTAATTAAATTAAATCAAATTAATTAATTAAAACAAATTATTCAAATAAATCCAATAAATAAGTTAATTCAATTAGTTCAAATAAATCACATAATTTAATTAAATCAATTAATTCAAATAAATTAATTAATTCAATCAAATCGAATAAATCAATTAACTCAAATAAATCAAATAGATAAATTATTTCAAATAAGTCCAATAAATCATTTAATCCAAATAACTCAAATAAATCAATTAATTTATATAAATTCAATAAATCAATTAATTCATATAATTCAAATAATTCATATAAAATCAGTAAATCAAATAAGAAAGATGATCTTCATGGATTGATGAAAAACAACCCGAACTTAAAATAAGAAAGAGGGCCCAAAAGGCTAAGGATCTAGGACTGAACAAAAATAGTTTTCGACTTATTTCCTTTATTTTGTGGAAGGAGATGCAGAGAATTTTGTTCAAAAAATTCCTATTATTCTCCAAGTGGAAGATGATCCTAAGTGTAACACTCATATATAAATACATACAACAAAGCATATATTATACGTGAATCCAAATTTTGGTATTGAAATACCAATAAGTTCCTAGTAAACACATTGTATAAATTACATGCCCAAATACAAAAGGTACTACAAACGGTGGCATAATGTATACAAGATGTTCAAAAGATAAATACTAAGAACTAGATCAATAATGATCTCAAAAAAAATAAACTCCACATCGGAAGCTAGCCAGCAAACAAGTAAGGATAATCACACGACTTTATCCTTACCCTTCGCGGAACCTGAAGTACTTGTAATATAATCAACAACATGGGGTGAGATAACAAATCTCAGTGAGTTGCCTATCTTATGGATTCTCTCGGCTTTACAAGGTTCTAACCAAATCCTAACTCAAGTCCAAGGGAAGGGAAAGGACTTCGAGTTCACAAATCTTACACTAGAGAATAACTCTCGAGTTTAACAACTCCAAACCTCACTAATCGACAAAACATGCTAAGGCATCTTTCCCCGGCCAACCCTTCAAGAGAGTTTCAACACGGGTCACGGATCCTTAAATGTAGACATCCATTCCCGGCCAACCCTTCGAAAGAGTTCTCGACACGGGTCCCGGAAGCTAACATAGATAACTTTCCCCGACCATCCTACACAAGAGGATCTCGACACGGGTCACGATTATCTAAACACGGGTACTTTCCCCGGCCATCCTATACAAGAGGATATCGACACGAGTCACTAATACCACCCACCAAGCAACTTTCCCCGGCCATCCCACACAAGAGGATCTCGACACGGGTCACGACTACTTACTTAATAAATACTTTCCCCGGCCATCCCACATAAGAGGATATCGACACGGGTCACTAATATTTATTAAGGGATAAGACATACATTTAATTCGGAGGAGCTCACAAAAGTCAAGCCTCGAACCTCCACTAATAACTACTTATCAAAGATGTTAGTTCTTGTGTTGGCTGGAATTTTGGTAAAACAAAGTTGAACAATGTTGATGTCATATGTCTGATGTCATAACATTGATTCTTATCATTAGCTATTGCAGGGTTGGAAGTTTTGTATGCTGATGTTATAAGTGATGTCTTGACATCACTATACCAGAACATCAGAACATCAGTTTGTGATGTTTTAGGGCTGCGCGTGTTAGGATGTTTTGGTAAGAGTGAGATTTTCTGCTGAGGGATAGAGAGATTGCATGCGAATTTATTGGAGAAGATTTATTCTGATACAATTAATTCTGCATATCTTGTGGAGAATAGTTTGTTACTATTTTTGTGCAAATAGACATGGAGAATTGTTCCTATTTGTGTGGAGAAGATCTTGCAGCTGCATTAAAAAGTGAAGATTTAAAAGATACATAATGTCCTGGAAATATTATGTGGAGCTGATTTAAAGGTGTGGAAGATTAAAGATAAAATCTAGTAAAGATTGAGTATTTAAAATATGAAGATTTGATTGAATATTTAATTGAAGATTTGATTGAAGATTTGATTGAAGATCTATTTAGTAGCAGGATCTTTTGAAGATTGGTGGTGATTTGAAGGCCCAAATCCAGTTGGGAAATCAACTACCTAACTATTAATGGAACATACACATTAACACCCTAAAGTACCCTTTAATCATTTTTATTTTACACTAACAATTGTCCTTAATGGTAATTTACTAAATACAAAAATAAGTGACCAATAGGATTCTCTCATTATGCCAAATGGCTCATGCAATTGAAAAAACCATTTCAATTTTCAATCACCCTATTCCCTCTCTTTTCTTTTTCAAAATTCTGACTCATTCTCTCTCTTTCTCCCTCTTTCTCGTCTGTCCCTTTTCTCTCTCTGTGTTCTCTCTTTCAAACAAAAAATTCATCTCTCCTCTCTCGTCTGAAACTTACAGGGTGCGGAAGAAACATGTCTGGTTTTCCTTCTTGGAACGCAAGCTTATTCATTTGAACTATTCCGAGTGCTTTTCCAGTTAAGTATTCATTTTTGACAGGTTTTCCTTCTACCAGTTCCAGATAATGTTGATTTTGGTTGAATGTTGCATTTTCATTTCGTGTTTGTTCTGGTTTACTCAAGATTTTGCTTTTTTCATCTTCATTTTTATTTCCGATTCTTGATGTTACACATTTCCAGATTTGCATTTTAGAGGTTTTTCTTGTACTTTAGGATGGAAAATTAAGGTTTTTCTTGTACGTTGAGATTTAGGGTTTGAGAACCCCTTTTCTCTCTCAAATGTTTTCCTCTCTACTTTCTTTCCCCCTCTTCTCTCTCTTTTTTCAGACTCAAAGCATCTCATATCTCTCATCAGTGTTTCAAGCTTGAAGAAGAGTACCCTTTCCTTCATCCAGATCCAACTCATTTCCATTTCATATGTGAGGTAAAGTTGTCTGTTAACAATTACCATTTCCTTTATTCAGTGTTCATGTTCATTTCTCATAGCTTTGAAATCGTGTTTAGATCTGAAAATGGATGAACACAAATTATGTTCAAAACTTGTATTTTATAATATCTTTTTTGTTGTGCTTTCTTTATGTATCACACATGTTCATTTTTCATGGATGTTCTTTTCATTGTTACAAACCCTCTGATTGTGTGGATTTGGATTTGTTTTTTGATTCTGGTTCTTTTATCATGTTTTGACAGTGGTGTATGATAGATCAAGATGAGATTCTTAGGACAGTGATATTTTGAAATAAACATTTTCTGGTGGCAGTTATTTTGACTACCTCTTCCACGTCAATTTTGAAACTTCAATCAGTTGCATGTCCTTCCATTATCATCTCTAACTTAAATGTCACCTTATCTCTTCATATTTTTTCCTTACTTGCTTGACCCAATTTATTCCACAGCGTTGCTACGAAAGCCACACCTGTTTTCCTTTCACAGGCCATTCTAAAGAGAAGATGTCAGTCACAATAAGTTGGATGAATACTCTATAGCGTAAAATAATTTAATCCAAACAGATCCTTATTATAACGTAAAGTATTTCAAATTGCGGTGCTTCTTCGACTCCTCTAGATCACCATGTTGATCTTTATTATTATGTAATGTATTTCAGCACAGTTTTTCAATTTAGATATCGACATATTCATTCACGTTTAGTATCTTATGTTACTATTTTTTGATGCAGTGAATGGGAACGACCACTCGGTGTTATTGATGCCAGACACCATTGTATCATTGTGTTGAGTCATCGGAGATGTATCAAGAATATTGTGGTCCATTATGATATTTTCATACATGCTTAATTAACTGGGGCCCAACGCTAGCTATGCAAGACCATTTGTTCCCAAAGTTCATCAGAATATGCTGAAAATTGCTCGGCGCAGGGACTTCGTTAACCACGTGACAACTTGATATTGGAGTGGAAGTGTAGTCTGTCGGTCTGGAAAAAAAATTTGTTTATCGGTGTGTTTACTTTTTAAAATTATTATCAGTGGACGTTTTAGTGTTGTTGTCATGTTTTCGATGTCCATGTTTCATAGCTATTTAATCATTTTGAACCTTTTTGATTTGTGAATTAGTCCATCAATGTTATGAGGTTAGCTAAATAAATCTGTTACTTTTATGGCTTCAAAGTTCACAATTTTTCTGAAAATATAGGGTATTATATAAACAAAAAAATGTCATGTCATTATGTATGGAGACCCAAGGTTTCTCATTCTCTTTTTTGTATTTGCAGAATGATTATGGAACATTGCATGGAGTAGCTGTTGGATCTTTGGTTGAGGTTCTGTTAACTGCATGTGCTAGAATTGTAGTTGCTGAGGACAAACAACTTTTTCTTGGGGGAATTAACAGTTCTTACCTTTCTGCTACTCCGGCAAATAGTGATTGGTAAATTATAGTCTATCGTTCTTTGGTTTCTTTGAAAGGGCTTTAAAAATCATCTTGCAACTACAAGTTTTGCAAGTTAGTTTTAATAATTCAGGGTTTCCTCTTGCAAAAGAAGCTACGGTAGCAGCTAGAGGATGGATCACATGAGCACTGGCATACTTATTAGTGACATGCATCTTCAAAACATAAGTTACTAAAATTGATGAGATCGATCACTTTCATCAATTGCAGATTTTGGAACTCGGCTCCAACAAATTATGGGTTACTTAGTTTATTATATTGCGTGTATCAATGTGACGACATTAATTAACCGTGGTTTTCCTTTTCAGGTTGTATTTATGAAGTTGAGTTTTTGGTTTTCAGGTGATTGACAAATTGTATAACCTTGTGAATTTGCAGGTTGTATACTACATAGGTTGCATTATGTAAGTTTAGTCCAAATTTATACAGCTTCAACGATTTAGTTCAATTCAACCAAGTAAAACCATATATTTTGCATTATATGGAGAATTAAAAATATTATTGGAAATTTCAAAAAAATGGAAATCATATTACGATACTTTCAATTTAATTACATTTATAAAATCATTCCTTTAGATGTATATAAGTGTGATTAGTTTGTTGTATGAATTGTTATTGGAGTTTAAGTTATAACTTGTAAAAATGATGAGAATGATTAGTAACATGGGTGGAGTTACATGTGTAGCTCCAGATGCTCAGTCCCTGTAAATATTTTAAAAACTGCTTGAGCTTTCACAATGCAGGTACTAGGGAGAAGTCGTAACATCAGACTCGAAAGTAATATGAGCTTCAACCAAATAAGGCAAGTGTTAAATTGCAATCGAGCCATCATATGATGATAGTGGATTATGTGTCACTAATATTTTAGATCATTGGATATTCATAGCTTATTTTCCACCCCCAACAAAATCAAAAGGTATGTCTTGTGTTCAATTTTCTTCATCTTCTTCTATTGTTCAATCTTTCTGACAATTTTGGACATTTTTGGACCATGGCCTTCCATCTACACAAGATAAATTGTTGACTCTTATGAATAAGGTATATGTGATAAAGAGATTTTTTTGGTTCATGATTAAGCTAATATTAACTATGTAGTTATGCATTGACACAGGCTGCAATGAATGTAGGAGGGATAGTACTGAATGCTCTGGCAATTAAACACTTTATTCTTCACCATCCATGTGAATCAAAACATGTAACATATATTCTTATCCTACAAGGATGTCTCAACTGCATCAGTCTCGCATTTTTCTGTCACTATTATTAAATATTACTCAAATTATTTACATAACTCAACTGAGTATAAAAAATACAAAAATGATTAGGGTCTTGTGGACGAAAAGGAAGTCCTGGTGAGGCATACTTATGGTGTGGGATATCCAGAACCCAACGTCATGTTTGCGCTCTGCCGAGGAACTTGGTCCTCACCAGCTGTAAGTGTATTGTTTAAGTTATTCCAAACCGGTAAATTAATATCAGGTGTTTAAAGGGGGAATGGTAATTAATATCAAGTGTTTCTTGTGACAGTTAAGGGTGTACACTTCAGAAGAAGTTGTGAACTAATGTTTGAATATTTTTGCTATTGTTGGTTAGCACTAAAGTTTGAATAATTTTAGTCTTGTTTGTGCCATTG
Organism: Lathyrus tuberosus; assembly: GCA_022829125.1. Taxonomy (NCBI): domain Eukaryota; kingdom Viridiplantae; phylum Streptophyta; class Magnoliopsida; order Fabales; family Fabaceae; genus Lathyrus; species Lathyrus tuberosus. The sequence continues at coordinate 4,007,444 of JALAZF010000536.1, forward strand.
ACCTGTATACTTTTATGACATTTTGATATATTTCATGTCCAGTTTTGAGTTTTTGAAGATTCATTTCTTACACTTCATCAGCAACAAGTGATATTAGAAATTCTAGGTTATGTTTTCCAGTTGGTCTTTTGTATGGGAGATATTAGAGATAAGAACAATATGAGTTGAATGATAACTAGACAAGTCGAAATCTTCTGTTAGAATATCATTCACACCTAATTAAAATCATATTATAATATTGAGTCTTTCATTTCACGACTACATCGATAAAATGTTCTGATTGAAATCTTCGCCAATCGTGTAATCATGCTCATGAACCAAGGTAAATATGAGTGTTTTGTTTGAAATAATAGTTTGTAGGAATCTGGGTTGTATACAATTATATATAATATTTCAATTAAAATTGAAACAGCGGAAGAACTTGAAACTTTGCATTTTAAGTTCAGCTTTTTATGCACTTGGTTGATTAAATACTTTCATAACCAATTTCGTGATGGGAAGAACAATTCTGTTATTGGTAGGTGTGTTCTTGCTTTTGCAAATACTCTTGCTTGACCAGTCACATTTAGATTTGATGATACTATCATGCTCCAAGGTTTCAACTATATACTATATGAATTTTTTCACTTATCTATCTATATTCTAGAAGTTCACCATACTTCTAAAAAAATATGACATTGCATTATCCTTTTGTGTGGCAAGCTATTTATATCATAGCTCATTTCTTCCTCGCAGCTGATCAGGTTGGGCAAGTTAAGTGTGGGAGTTGCACACTATTGCTAATGTATCCATATGGTGCTTCACAAGTCAGGTGTTCATCATGCCGGTTTGTGACAGAAATCGGGGTATGTTAACTGATGTCATTCAATAGTTTTATTTTGATGTGGTTGCTGAATAAATTTTGAAGTCAATATAAACCATGTAACCAAATGCAACTTGGTTTATGTACATAGGGTTCTAAGGTTTACCGACATATCATTAAATTACCATAGAACAACTGTTGTTTCCATTTAATCAATCATATTCTCGTGATTTTTGCGCAGGCAAACAACAAGTGGCCTCCATGGTCTGTACAACAAAGTAAACCAACTCCTCCCAAAGCTAGCTGTTAGTGACCCGTCCGTTATCCTATTAACTGAGCCATTCTTGTATAACAAATTATGAACAAGGGTTCTTGTGTAATAAGATGTATAGATCTTAAATTTGCTATCTGTGCGGAACAATTTATTAATGACAAGTTTTGGAATTAATTTAATGAGTTTTTTTTACAGCCTTCCGTTCCTGTGCATAATGTGACCTCTTTTCTTTTCAATCCCTTAAATATTGTCTTATATATAATATATACTCAGAAGAGTAAGTGATTATGATGAAATTCAATGGTAAATTTTTAAGTAAAGTAAGTGATTATGATGAAATTCAATGGAAAAGTTTGAAGTTATGATCAGGATTAATCATATTTTCCAACTATTCACCACTACTCTTGATCATAATGGAAAAAGATTGTATTTGGTTTGGTCCAATCATATCATTCACATGGAATGTCATTTGTTATCATGTTAAAGGGTTAGGCTCTATTTTGGTTATTTGAATAATCTGTGACTCTCACTTTAACACATTTATATATGCTTTTGTTGACAACTGTAATTATAATTAAGCTCTCTCTAAAAATTCCTCGTGATATCAGAGTAGCAAAGAAGCCATTTACAGATATCTTTTATGTTGTCAGAGAAGGTTGTGTAGTTCTGTAGCACATTGACATTATGGACTGTCTGAAAAGATTAAACTGTAATGATCCGCAAAATAAAATGATGATGTTTTACTATGTGTACGAGAGCTACGTGGATTAGAAATATGTGGAGGAATTTCACTAAAATCAGTAACCATGGTAGCCAGACAAGAAAAAAAGGATATATAGCAGCAGGTGGAGTAGTAAAGCATTAAAACCAGATAAATGGATTTCTAGATATAACCACATCATATAGAACTTGTATTGTATGTTTTCAAAAGCTGGCTGTAATAAGGGATTAAAATTTAAGTGGAACTATGCAAAGAGAGTCGCAACTCTCCAGTTTATCTATGGTAACTTATTTTCCAGGGAAATGATTAGAAGAAGAAATCGTAACTGTATCAAAAGATCTCTGTGTATTTCATCTTCAGTCAGCAGGTGGGAAATCATCATCCGAGGTACTCTCCAAGAATGAACCAAGAGTTTTCCTTAGCATGCTGAAAGTTTTATCATCCTGTGACAAAATAATCATCAATGAGAAAAGCATAGTAGCCTATGTGAGCACATCATGCTGCTTAATAGTAACTACTTATATACCTTTTTCTTCTTTTGAGTGACCCTTCAAGTTGGGTAATTTTATCATTGCAGGTTCAGATTCATGCTCATAATTCAGTTACCTTTCTTGACTTGGTTGTTTTAAAACGTTTTTTCCCCTCTCCTTTCATGAATATTTTCTACTAAAAAATAGTATACAAGTTGAGGATTTGCTATTACGAACATGGTGACTAACTTTTATATTTGTTAGCTATATTTTCAATATTTTTTTCTATTATTAACTATTGTTGCTGCTATTGACTATCGTTATGTTTTTATTGATATTTTTTTTAAGCAGTTATAGTTGATTGAACTTAAAATCACAGGATAGCAGGAGATAATAAACTTAAGTTAGTGACTTTAAGTCTCACTAAACATGTTTACATTGATAGTACATCATTACACACACTAAAAACTTATTTAGCTAATCTAGCGTTTCACCTGAGTCATTTACCTTTATTACATTTTTATACAAACTAGCAATTCAAATATTATTAAATGCTAAGAATACATTAACTCAACTCATACACAATTCCACATGATTATGCTTTTTCTTTCTCTTTCAATAAGCTATTTCTAAAGTTATATGAAATTGAAATATCACCTCAATCAAAGGCCTTAATTTGTGTAATTTTTTCGTTTCACACTAGCCATTAAAAAGCATAATATATGAATATTATCAATGCAAATATATACTTCAATGCCTTATATTTATAAGTATATGTATTTGAAATAGCTATCATGTCGATGTATACATTATACTATATGAAAATTTGTTGTTTAATATTATAACATAAAAGTCAACCTAGATATGTACTTACATACGGTAATTATATTTCAAAACTATTATGTTACTGATACAAGTTAACTTTCTATGACTAGGTTTTGCATTGTACTATCAATATCATGTAGTAGACCAACCTCACCAGTCTACCATGTATAGGTGATAATTTCACTGTAAAAAGATATTCATGTTATGAAGCTATTGTCTCCATCACCAACCTTTCTCCTAAATACCTGTGTAATAGTATCTTTTTCCTGCACAACATTGGGCCAATTTTTTTTTTATCTTATCTATTAGTATATCTAAACTTTTCATACCCATGCTTTTGGGTAGTACAACCATACATCACTATAAAGAGTATTGCTTGTGCAGCTAGCTATAAAATATTCTGAAACTATAGATGTTGTCAATCAACATGGTCGTCCGGATTAGATGTTCCATTGTAAGTCGCCAAGGATGGAGGTCTCTCCAAGCCTTTAGGAATAGGAGCTTCCATTATTTTTCTGGATAGAGGAGTCCGGTAGTCGTCATCATCGCTGCCTCCCGGGGATACAGAAGGAGAATTATGACCACGAACATAGTGACGTCTCGGGGAGTTTTCCTTATGACGGCCTCTTGGTTCCTCGACATCAGGCTTACTCTTCTTAGTCTTCAAGGGACGAGCGGGCCCTTTTGGTGGCGGGGAGCGATGACGCTTCTGTGGATGCTCGGTCTGGTTACGCTCCAAACGTAGCCTGCGACCTCTGTTTACTGGGGAGGGCCTGCGAGATTCCACAGGAGATTGTGAATGTCCGGGATAAGGAGGTGGTCGGTGTCTTCGCGGGGAAGTTCGACCACGGCTTTTTTCTAGCTTCTCGATCCATAAGCTTTGGTTGAAGATCATTTGATTGGTCTGATTGACCAACACAAACAAGGCAGCAGTGTTCGGATCTGCATTTGGTGGTGGATCCACAGGATGGTAGGTGGGCTGGAAGATTGCTTCCTGTCCATCTTGTTGAGCAGTCTCGTATTCTACCTCATCGGAAGATGGGGAGGCAGTGATTCCATCTCTGACATCATTCTCCACGACAGGCTGAAGAGCGTTGTTGTCGCCATGGGTGTTACCACCAAGTTGTGTGATGACATTGTCTATAGCTTGATTTGCCGACGGGTTGGCCATTGCTGGTAGTTGAATGAGGAAAGTTTGGTTTATCGCGAGGAAAATGGGGAAACTTATGAAATTCCCACAGACGGCGCCACTGATCGTACCTGGATCAGACAATTTGAAGATGGCCAACGACGTCTGGAATTGTTACTACTTTAATGATGATGAAAGACGACCGGGGGGGGGTGTACCTGCAGGGCACTCCGATGCTTAAGTCAGTGAGGGCACAACAAATACAAAGAAAGTGAGTGAGAGTAAGAAATTAACTATCCTGACCCTCTCAAGTGAGAGGGTATTTATAGGAGACCCCCAGCGTGTGGCCAACGGTTACTTGCAATGGATGGGACCAGCGTGTGACCCGTTCCAAGTAACTGCTAGGGCTTACGTGTAGTAATAATGACCAGCACGTGGTCAACACCCTAGCGTAACCGTCCCTTTAATGCCATTAGTAGACGGTTATATGAAACATATCTGTGTAGATAAGACCGTTAGTAGACTCCTCGGGGGAGAGTCTACCATGTCGAGGAAATAAGGTGGTCGTGGTCTGGACATGACCTAACGGAGGAGATTCATGCTTGTTGAGGACCTATGAGTCAATCGAGATTAGGAGTATTCTCGCGGGGAGAAGTTATTCTGTCGAGGAGGTCCTCTTCATCAGGGTGTAATGTCTTCCTTTCCGGTTTATCCTCAGATGCTCGACAGCTAGGTGCCCGACATACCTTTGTATGGCAGTCATGTGTCCTTCTCTAGGACTTTGTTGAGCTTCTTCAAGTTGTATGTGTTCTGGACTGGGTCGTGGTTTCCTACAATCAAACAGGCCCAATCCATACAACTTGAAGAAGCCCAACAAAGTCCTAGAGAAGGACACATGACTGCCATACAAAGGTATGTCGGGCACCTAGCTGTCGAGCATCTGAGGACAAACAGGAAAGGAAGACATCACACCCTGATGAAGAGGACCTCCTCGACAGATTAACTTCTCCCCACGAGAATACTCCTAATCTCGATTGACTCATAGGTCCTCAACAAGCATGGATCTCCTCCGTTAGGTCATGTCCAGACCACGACCACCTTATTTCCTCGACATTGTAGACTTTCCCCCGAGGAGTCTACTAACAGTCTTATCTACACAGATACGTTTCATGTAACCGTCTACTAATGGCATTAAAGGGACGATTATGCTAGGGTGTTGACCACGAGCTGGTCATTATTAATACACGTAAGCCCTAGCAGTTACTTGGAACGGGTCACACGCTGGTCCCACCCGTTGCAAGTAACCGTTGGCCACGCGCTGGGGGTCTCCTATAAATACCCTATCACTTGAGAGGGTCAGGATGGTTAATTTCTTACTCTCACTCACTTTCTCTGTATTTGCTGTGCCCTCACTGACTTAAGCATCGGAGTGCCCTACAGGTACATCCCCCCCCCCCCCCCCCCCCCGCCGTCTTTCATCATCATTAAAGTAGCAACAATTCCAGACGTCGTTGGCCATCTTCAAACAGTCTAATCCAGGTACGATCAGTGGCGCCGTCTGTTGAAATTTTATAAGTTTCCCCGTTTTCCTCGCGATAAACCAAACTTTCCTCATTCAACTACCAGCAATGGCCAACCCGTCGACAAATCAAGCCATAGACAATGTCATCACACAACTTGGTTGTAACACCCATGGCGACAACAATGCTCTTCAGCCTGTCGTGGAGAATGATGTCAGAGATGGAATCACCGCCTCCCCATCTTCCGATGAGGTAGAATACGAGACTGCTCAACAAGATAGACAGGAAGCAATCTTCCAGCCCACCTACCATCCTGTGGATCCACCACCAAATGCAGATCCGAACACTACTGCCTTGTTTGCGTTGGTCAATCAGACCAATCAAATGATCTTCAACCAAAGCTTACGGATCGAGAAGCTAGAAAAAAGCCGTGGTCGAACTTCCCGGCGAAGACACCGACCACCTCCTTATCCCGGACATTCACAATCTCCTGTGGAATCTCGCAGCCCCTCCCCAGTAAATAGAGGTCGCAGGCCACGTTTGGAGCGTAACTAGACCGAGCATCCACATAAGCATCATCGCTCCCCGCCACCAAAAGGGCCCGCTCGTCCCTTGAAGACTAAGAAGAGTAAGCCTGATGTCGAGGAACCAAGAGGTCGTCATAAGGAAAACTCCCTGAGGCGTCACTATGTTCGTGGTTATAATTCTCCTTCTATATCCTCGGGAGGCAGCGATGATGACGACTACCGGACTCCTCTATCCAGACAAATAATGGAAGCTCCTATTCCTAAAGGCTTGGAGAGACCTCCATCCTTGGAGACTTACGATGGAACATCTGATCCGGACGACCATGTCAAGAGCTTCGAGGCTCTTCTCGACTTTAGAAACGTCTCCGGCGCTATCAAATGTCGATTATTCCCTACGACTCTTCGGAAAGGGGCCATGGTTTGGTATAAAAACCTGGCGCCTGAATCAATAGCATCGTGGAAAACTCTGAGGGAACGTTTCAGGAAGCATTTTACAACTTCTCGAAGACATCCAAAAACTATATCCTCCTTGGAGGTCATCTTCCAAGAAAAGAAAGAATCTCTCCGGAGCTACATAGAGAGATTCAACAAAGAATCGGTCGAGGTCCATATGACTGACCATATAAAATTATATCTCATCATCAAAGGACTGCGGGTTGGTTCCAAGTTTGCAGAATCTGTCGGATTACACCGTCGTTGCAGCTTCGAAGGTTTCCTCGAACGAGCTCAATCACACATTGAGTTCGAGGAAGCAGAAGCAGCCCAGATTGCCCTTGGTTTAAGAAACAGAGAAAAATTCACGTGAAAGAAAGCTGGCCACAAACTGGGAGGGCCCCTACCGCGTCATTGCAAAGACGGGGACAGGTGCTTATTACCTCGAAAGCCTCCAAGGTGAACAACTTGCTCGACCATGGAATGGTGAGAAGCTCAAACAATATTACAGTTAAACACTACATGTAATTATACAAAAGTTGTCGTTACGGGGAGCGTACCATGGTACAGGCACGACACCTCTATATGCTAACGAAGGTCAAAAGTCACGTTGTGTGTGCGTTGAACTTTTGGCCCGGCGAGGAGTACTCTATCGAGCTCCGTCATCGACGTACCCTGTAAGCAGAACACGCAGCTCGCGATGGGAAGTTCATACCATGAAACTAAGACCTCGATCGACCTCTTAGCTTCGTTGAAGGTCGGGGTACAACCCCTGACCGCTCGACCAGCTCTCTTCGCAGTCGAGGATCACTAGAGTCGAGCAAACTCCCAAGTATCCAGCAATTTCAAAATAACTTAGATAAAAATAAGTAAAATACCACACACAGAACATATAAAGAGGCAAAATGGAAATATTAAGTTGGGCAAGCCCATTGTAAAAATATTACATAAAGCCCTGGCTCTTAGACCGGGCAAATCAACAAGTATGGCACGCAGGCCACTCAATACAAAAAAAATTGGCACGCAGGCCAAACTGACTACACTATCACTCCGTAGCAACATCAGCTGCCTCGGAAACTTCTCATCTCCCCAACTTTTCAACCAGATGCGACTCTTCGTTGCCCGCAAGTTATCAGTGCCCACCTCATGATAATTGCCCGCAAGATATCAACGCCCGACGTCATGATAATCATGGAAATTTCGACTATGCTGATATTCTCCTCGGATCACCCCTTGGCATTTCCCCGACACGATTGTTGACCCTCAAGTCATTACTCTGATACCTAAAAGCAACGACTTGGGGGGGCTCCTGTTCTGGACTGGGTCGTGGTTTCCTACAATCAAACAGGCCCAATCCATACAACTTGAAGAAGCCCAACAAAGTCCTAGAGAAGGACACATGACTGCCATACAAAGGTATGTCGGGCACCTAGTTGTTGAGCATCTGAGGACAAACAGGAAAGGAAGACATCACACCCTGATGAAGAGGACCTCCTCGACATATTAACTTCTCCCCGCGAGAATACTCCTAATCTCGATTGACTCATAGGCCCTCAACAAGCATGGATCTCCTCCGTTAGGTCATATCCAGACCACGACCACCTTATTTCCTCGACATTATAGACTCTCCCCTGAGGAGTCTACTGACGGTCTTATCTACACAGATACGTTTCATGTAACCGTCTACTAATGGCATTAAAGGGACGGTTACGCTAGGGTGTTGACCACGAGCTGGTCATTATTACTACACGTAAGCCCTAGCAGTTACTTGGAACGGGTCACACGCTGGTCCCACCCGTTGCAAATAACCGTTGGCCACGCGCTGGGGGTCTCCTATAAATACCCTCTCACTTGAGAGGGTCAGGATGGTTAATTTCTTACTCTCACTCACTTTCTCTGTATTTGTTGTGCCCTCACTGACTTAAGCATCGGAGTACCCTGCAGGTACACCCCCCTGGCCGTCTTTCATCATCATTAAAGTAGCAACAATTCCAGACGTCGTTGGCCATCTTCAAACTGTCGTATCCAGGTATGATCAGTATGGATTGGGCCTGTTTGATTGTAGGAAACCACGGCCCAGTCCAGAACAGTTATGATCAAGGAGTTCATTGTGATCATTCCTGTGGATATTACAGAGAGAAGTTGATAAGCTTGGCAAGATATGAGTTTTGGAGCATGAGAAGATAATAAACCAAGAGGGAATCATGTGAGTTCTGGTATTTGGATTGTTTGAGGATTAAGCATTAAGTGAATGCGTTCAGCAAGTGTGTTGAATAGAGGGTGCGCTCTTGAAAACATGAAGATGAGTCTTATGTTTTCCATTCATTTAAGGTGTTCTTCTTGCAAAGGAGCACTGGTTATCTTAGATAGGGAGAATTGATCTTTTGTTGAAGAAGTTGTTTATCCAGATTGTAATGTCAGACAAGATGTCGTGACATTGTGTTACTGGTAAAGTTCATGGTGTTCTTGACAGTTTAGACCTGGTTCTATAGATTTGTGTGTCAATGAATTGAATCAGAAGTATACATTTACACCAATGTTTATCAATTTTTGGCCAAAAAGGGGGAGAGAATGTACAGTAGTAGCTGCTGAGTCTGGATTTTGTTCTGAGTATATTGGTTGGATGATTTAGAGTTTGATTTTGGAATTTTTTTTGTGCTTGCTGCGATGTTCAGAGTTTGTCCATTTGTGGCTAAAAAGGGGGAGAGAGTTGCCAAGGTGTGGTTGTGAAGCCTTTTCTAATATGGTGCAGTAGTTAAGGGGGAGAGTGTATGAACAGCTGTGAGCTGGTTCTTGGTTTGAGGGGGAGTTTGCCCTATGTTGATGTGAAAGTGAGTTTATGCAGCTTGTTGGTTTTTGTTGCTGCTGGTTAGTGAGTTTGTGCAGCTTGTTGAAGAGGTGCTGCTAGGTGTTTTGAAAATTTATCAATTTTTATCCGCTGCTGGGTTCTCTGATGATGGCAGAGTTTGTTTTAGCCAAAATTAGCCAAAGGGGGAGATTGTTAGTTCTTGTGTTGGCTGGAATTTTGGTAAAACAAAGTTGAACAATGTTGATGTCATAACATTGGTTCTTATCATTAGCTGTTGCAGGGTTGGAAGTTTTGTATGCTGATGTTATAAGTGATGTCTTGACATCACTATACCAGAACATCAGAACATCAGTTTGTGATGTTTTAGGGCTGCGCGTGTTAGGATGTTTTGGTAAGAGTGAGATTTTCTGCTGAGAGATAGAGAGATTGCAGGCGAATTTATTGGAGAAGATTTATTCTGATACAATTAATTCTGCATATCTTGTGGATAATAGTTTGTTACTTTTTTTTGTGCAAATAGACATGGAGAATTGTTCCTATTTGTGTGGAGAAGATCTTGCAGCTGAATTAAAAAGTGAAGATTTAAAAGATACATAATATCCTGGAAATATTACGTGGAGCTGATTTAAAGGTGTGGAAGATTAAAGATAAAATCTAGTAAAGATTGAGTATTTAAAATATGAAGATTTGATTGAAGATTTAATTGAAGATTTGATTGAAGATTTGATTGAAGATATATTTAGTAGCAGAATCTTTTGCAGATTGGTGGTGATTTGAAGGCCCAAATCTAGTTGGGAAATAGGTTATAAATAGAAGCATTGTAACCTAGTTTTAGAAAGCCAACCATCATGTAAATTCTAAGGGCTGAGTTTGTGAACCACTCTCTAGGAGAGTTGGTATGTGTGAACCACTCGGATTGTGAGATGGTCATTGTTCTTAGAGGAAGTTGTTAAGCAACTCTAAGTATTGTTCTTAGTCATGAGGGTCATGTCTAGATATTGTTATAGGAGTGTGTCTTCTATGTGTTTGGAGAGTTTTTGGAAATCAAATTGTTGATGCAGTGACTGAGATGTTGACTGCTAGACATCATTGCAATGATTGGGAGTGAGATGGAGTCTCTTATCTAGGGAGGACTTAGATAGAAGGGTCATTGGGTAGTGATTAAGTTAGTGGATTGTCAACTAGTTTGTTGAGTCTGTAATTTGATACTGCTAATAGTGGACTTCCTTCCTGGCTTGGTATGCCCCCAGATGTAGGTTGTTAGACCGAACTGGGTGAATAATTCATTGTGTTGATTACTTTTCAGCATCTTCTTTCTGATTACTATGATTGCCTTATTCATACAACAAATATTGATGTTGTGACATCGCACTTGACATCACATATCTGATACCAGAATTTCAAAAGATACACTTCTAGTATCGATGCCTAAGCAATGTCATCTAAACCTCCATAAAGACCTAGTTACATTTCTACGTTATTCCATTGATCTTAGGTTTCCTCACTTCCTCACTTCTTGAAGCTTTTATTTGTAAAAGAAATCACAATTTCATAATCCCCTTTAATTCCCTTTAATTAACATAATTAATTAAATTCTACATCATACTCAAGATATTCATATTTCATAGCATAGAATACATTCACAGCTTCATATCGATATAAAGAACGTCTAAATCGGACACCCGAGTCAAAAGATATGAATTTTAGAAATATTTTTGGAAAATCAAACAGTGGTAACGGGTTATTTACCAGAGGGTAACCGGTTACTCAGTGTTGTACTATTCACACAGAGCCAAAATGAGAATTAGAGACACATTTAGGTAACCGGTTACTCACCAGAGGGTAACCGGTTACTTAGTTCATTTTCTGCGCAGAAACACCAATTTTCAAAAGGGTAACCGGTTACTCACCAGAGGGTAACCGGTTACTCTGGGCGCGGAATCAAAAATGCTTGTTTTAATTGATACCTTTCCATCTCAAACTCATTCAAAACATAATCAAACATTATAACAATTATCAACAGATGATTCCACACATATATTGATCATACTACACAATTTATATCGCATTTTACCCGTTAGATTTCATTGATTAGCAAAATTAACCATTTTCTCAATATCTAACCTAACTCTAGAACATCAAGAAATTATACAACTAATGTCTCTAACTAGAACCCACCTGGATTAGAGGATGATGATGAAGAAGATGAGATGAATTGATGAAGAGTAAAGGATGATTCTTGATCTTGAGCTTCTAGGGTTTTCTTCTTCTTCTTTTCTCCCTTTTCCTCTTCCTTCTCCAACTTCTCTCTAACTCTTACTATCTTTTCCACTTTTGTTTCTAATTTTGGAAAACGATGGAAATGAAATGATATAGAGAAATATCATTAATTAGTAACACTACTAAATGTCCAAATTATCTCAAATGCACCAATTAATAAAACCTTAGAGTTAGATAATATTAATCTGATCAGCTCTGAGTTCATCAGTTGCTCTAATTATCTTAATAGATAAATACTCAGAGTACACTGGATCTCAACTGGTCTCAACTAATATTATCCAGAGTGTTTATAAAATATGGGGTATTACATCCTCCCCTCCTTAAATAGAAATTCGTCCTCGAATTCAAAGATTACCTGAAAAAGATGAGGGTAAGCATCTCGCATCTCTGATTCCAGTTCCCAACTGAACTTTCACAAGAGAAATCTCCTTATTCCTTAGTACCTTAGCTTCTCTTTCTGTGATACGGCTTGGTTGAGGTTCAAACGTCAAATCTGTTTCTATCTCAATTGTATCTGGTGAAATTGGCTGAAGAGGGTCTGGAACAAACTTCCGAAGTTGAGACACATGAAAAACATCATGCATTTCTGACAGAGAAGACGGTAAGGCTAATCTTTAAGCTACTTAGCCAATCCTTTCTAGAACTTGATACGGTCCCACGTATCTCGGACTTAACTTTAGCGACTTAAACGGTCCTTTCAATCTCAATCTCGGAGTAACCTTCAAAAACACGTGATCACCTTCATCAAATTCTAAAGGTCTCCTACGGTTATCCGCATAACTCTTCTGTCGATCTTGTGCTTGTTTAACTTTATCACGGATCATTCTAATCTTTTCCACAGTCTCTTGGATAACCTCAGGTCCTAAAATTCTATCTTCGCCAACTTTCGCCCAACACAAAGGCGTCCTACATTTCCTTCCATATAATGCCTCATAAGGAGCCATACCAATACTTGCGTGATAACTATTGTTGTATGAAAACTCAATCAACGGTAAAAGTTCAATCCAATTTCCTCCACTTCCAAGCACACAAGCTCTTAATATATCTTCCATGGTTTGTATCGTCCGTTCCGCCTGACCATCCGTTTGCGGATGATTCGACGTGCTCAAACACAACCTTGTTCCCATAGCTTGTTGAAAAGCTTTCCAAAACCTGAAGTAAACTTTGGGTCTCTGTCGGACACAATACTAGAGGGAATACCATGTAACCTCACAATTTCTGAAATAAACAACCTTACAAGATGACTTGCGTTGTATGTAGTCTTTACGGCCAAGAAATGCGCAGATTTCGTTAACCGATCCACAATTACCCAAATAGAATCATAACCACCTTGAGCACGGGGTAATCCAACTGCGAAGTCCATAGAAATACTATCCTACTTCCATACCAGAATTTCTAAAGGTTTTAACAATCCACCCGGTCTTTGATGTTCAATCTTTACCTGTTGGCATATCGCACACTCCGATACATACACCGCAATATCTCTTTTCATACCGGACCACCAATAGTCCCTTTTTAAGTCTTGGTACATTTTCGAAGAACCAGGATGTATAGTAAAAGCACCCTTATGCGCTTCCTCTAATATCCTCATTTTCAACACCGCATCATCTGAAACACAAATCCTTGGGTTAAACAAAAAGAAATTTTAAACTTTTGTGGTCACTGAACATCTCAAAACGTACTCCATACAAATAAGGACGCCACACTTTCAAATTAAAGACAACCGCCACCAATTCCAGATCATGCATTGGATAATTATTCTCGTGAACTTTTAATTGTCGAGAAGCATAAGCCACCACGTGAATCTCTTGCATCAAGACTCCTCCTAATCCCATCTTTGATGCATCACAAAATACCTCATATGACTTGTTAGGATCAGGAATGATCAAAACAGGAGCAGTCATCAATCTTTCTTTCAAATTCATAAAACCTTGTTCACAAGCCGAATCCCATTCATAAGGACAGTCCTTCCGAGTAAGTTTAGTCATTGGTAAGGCCAACTAAGAAAATATCTTGATAAATCTTCTGTAATAACCTGCCAGTCCCAAGAAACTTCTAACTTACGAAACATTCTTCAGTCTCTCCCAATTAATTACCGCTTCCACTTTTGATGGATCAACCGCCACACCCCCCCCCCTGAGATATGACGTGACCAAGAAAACTAACTTCCGACATCCAAAACTCACACTTGCTCAACTTGGCAAAAAGTTGCTTCTCTTGTAATATCGATAAAACGATTCTTAAATGTCCTTCGTGCTCTTGTGAAGTACGAGAATAAACAAGAATGTCATCAATGAAGATCACAACAAATTGGTCAAAGTAAGCTTGAAATATCCGATTCATATAATCCATAAAAACTGCCGGAGCATTCGTCACACCGAAAGGCATTACAAAAAAATTCATAATGGCCATAACGGGTTCTAAATGCGGTCTTTGATACATCTGAACTCTTCGCACGGATCTGATGATAACCTGACCGTAGATCAATCTTCGAGAACACACTGGCTCCTTTCAATTCTCTCAATTCAAGCGGTGCCATCCGATAAGGAGAAACGGATATATGAGCCATTCCTGGTACCAGGTCAACAGAGAACTCAACTTCTCTCTCCGGAGGAAGAGAAGTGACGTCCTCGGGAAAAACTTCGGAAAACTCACAGACTATAGGAATACTCAGAACTTGAAGGTCGTTATTCTCCTCCTTAGTGAGAACCAAAAGAACAGATTTTTCCTTCTCAAAATAGAAATTTATCATTCCAACCGTACCTTCTAAAATAGTTGTTAATACATCCTTCGGAGTATCAGTAGATGGAATTAAGATTATATTTTCTTTACACCCTATGAAAACCGAATTACCAGAAAGCCAATCCATCCCCAAAACGACATCAACTTTCTTAAGCAGTAAATAAATAAGATCTATCTGAAAAACTCTACCATCCATAGACAAAACACAGTTTTCACACATCAACGATGTCTCAAACATTTCATCCATGGCGGTAGTGACCACCATAGGAGGAGACAAAGGAATAGCTCACAACCCAAGTCGCTTCACACATTGCATTGACACAAAATAGTGTGTCACTCCACAATCAAATAATACAAAACAAGGATTCCCATTAACGAAACACGTACCTGAAATCAAAGAGTTATCATTCTTCGTCTTCCTTGCATCCAAAGTATAAACCCTTCCGGTATTCCTTCCTTGCACCTGATTCCTATTATGAGGACAATATTTAGCCATATGACCCACTTTACGACACCGATGACACTCCACTCCTTCGAAGCCACATCTACCAAAATGCATCTTACCACAAGTACGATACACAGGAGGCGCACTAGCTCTAGGATTCTGAATTTGTTTCCCTTTGAATGCTTGAGGTCTAGGCCTGAACTGTTGGCTTGATCTCCCACGATCACTTTGACTCACCATACTCACAACTCCCTCAGCTTGGACTTTCCTCAAACTATGCTCAACCATAAAGCATTGTCCTAGTAACTCAGCATAAGTAGTGAACTCTCTTTGAGACACACTATGAGAGATCTCAGTTTTCAATCCTAAAAGGAATCAGTCAATCTTTCAATTTTCATTCGGAGCATACACGGCTTTCCTAGAGTAAATAGTCAGGTCCTCAAACTTTTCAGCATAAACAGCCATTGTCATACTACCCTGCCTTAGCTGTTGGAATTCAAACTCTTTCTGGGTCTTCAAAGAGCTAGGAAAGTATTTCTCCATGAAATTTGCCTTAAATTGCTCCCAGACCTTGGGCACACCCTGAATGGTCATAAGAGCCGAAGCACTCTCCCACCACCTCATGGCAGGACCTTTCAATGAGTGAGAAGCAAACACCACCTTGTTCTCCTCACTACACTGAACTATCAAGAAGAGTATCTCCATATCAGACACCCATTCGGGAGCCTTTACAGGATTTAATCCGCCATGAAATTCTGGAGGATTCATGCGGAAGAAATCTCGGAAACTCCCACCTACAGCTTCTGGAACAACTACACAAGGATGAAGACCTCAATTCATTTGTTGTACCATCTGCTCCATGAATTGGTTCTGCTGTTGCTGCATCTGTTGCATAAACTGGGGCCATACGACATACTCCTCGCCACCTGGCGGATTGGTTCTGGATCTACTACGGTTTCTGCGTCCATCGGCAATGTTCCTAACGTCATATAGATAGGATTAAGTTGATCAGGCTCAATACCATAAATATAACATCAAGACCAATGGTGACAATGCGCATATGAAACGGAAAGAAATACTTATAATATTCCATGGCTAGGTCGAGGATACGACCTGCTCTGATACCAACTGTAACACCCATATATAAATACATACAACAAAGCATATATTATACGTGAATCCAAGTTTTGGTACTGAAATACCAATAAGTTCCTAGTAAACACATTGTATAAATTACATTCCCAAATACAAAAGGTACTACAAACGGTGGCATAATGTATACAAGATGTTCAAAAGATAAATACTAAGAACTAGATCAATAATGATCTCAAAAAAAAAACTCCACATCGGAAGCTAGCCAGCAAACAAGTACGGATAATCACACGGCTTTATCCTTACCCTTCGCGGAACCTGAAGTACTTGTAATATAATCAACAACATGGGGTGAGATAACAAATCTCAGTGAGTTCCTTATCTTATGGATTCTCTCGGCTTTACAAGGTTCTAACCAAATCCTAACTCAAGTCCAAGGGAAGGGAAAATACTTCGAGTTCACAAATCTCACACTAGAGAATAACTCTCGAGTTTAACAACTCCAAACCTCACTAATCGACAAAACATGCCAAGGCATCTTTCCCCGACCAACCCTTAAAGAGAGTTTCAACACGGGTCACGGATCCTTAAATGTAGACATCCATTCCCGATCAACCCTTCCAAAGAGTTCTCGACACGGGCCCCGGAAGCTAACATAGATAACTTTCCCCGGCGATCCTACACAAGAGGAACTCGACACGGGTCACGATTATCTAAACACTGGTACTTTCCCCGGCCATCCTACACAAGAGGATATCGACACGAGTCACTAATACCACCCACTAAGCAATTTTCCCCGACCATCCCACACAAGAGGATCTCTACACGGGTCACGGCTACTTACTTAATAAATACTTTCCCCGACCATCCCACACAAGAGGATGTCGACATGGGTCACTAATATTTATAAAGGGATAAAACATACATTTAATTCGGAGGAGCTCACAAAAGTCAAGCCTGAAACCTCCATTAATAACTACTTATCAAAGATACACTTCTAGTATCGATGCCTAAGCAATGTCATCTAAACCTCCATCAAGACCTAGTTACATTTCTAGGTTATTCCATTGATCTTAGGTTTCCTCACTTCCTCACTTCTTGAAGCTTTTATTTGTAAAAGAAATCACAATTTCATAATCCCCTTTAATTCCCTTTAATTAACATATTTAATTAAATTCCACATCATACTCAAGATATTCATATTTCATAGCATAGAATACATTCACAGCTTCATATCGATATAAAGAACGTCTAAATCGGACACCCGAGTCAAAAGATATGAATTTTAGAAATATTTTTGGAAAATCAAACAGTGGTAACCGGTTACTCACCAGAGGGTAATCGGTTACTCAGTGTTGTACTATTCATGCAGAGCCAAAATGAGAGTTAGAGACACATTTGGGTAACCGGTTACTCACTAGAGGGTAACCGGTTACTTAGTTCATTTTCTGCGCAGAAACACCAATTTTCAAAAGGGTAATCGGTTACTCACCAGAGGGTAACCGGTTACTCTGGGCGTAGAATGAAAAATGCTTGTTTTAATTGATACCTTTCCATCTTAAACTCATTCAAAACATAATCAAACACTATAACAATTATCAACAGATGATTCCACACATATATTGATCATACTACACAATTTATATCACATTTTACCCGTTAGATTTCATTGATTAGAAAAATTAACCATTTTCTCAATATCTAATCTAACTCTAGAACATCAAGAAACTCTACAACTAATGTCTCTAACTAGAACCCACCTGGATTAGAGGATGATGATGAAGAAGATGAGATGAATTAATGAAGAGTAGAGGATGATTCTTGATCTTGAGCTTCTAGGGTTTTCTTCTTCTTCTTTTCTCCCTTTTCCTCTTCCTTCTCCAACTTCTCTCTAACTCTTACTATCTTTTCCACTTTTGTTTCTAATTTTGGAAAATGATGGAAATGAAATGATATAGAGAAATATCATTAATTAGTAACACTACTAAATGTCCAAATTATCTCAAATGCACCAATTAATAAAACCTTAGAGTTAGATAATATTAATCTGATCAGCTCTGAGTTCATCAGTTGCTCTAATTATCTTAATAGATAAATACTCAGAGTACACTGGATCTCAACTGGTCTCAACTAATATTATCCAGAGCGTTTATAAAATACGGGGTATTACACTAAGATTTACAAGGAAGTAGTAACTTCAAGAGAATTTTAATTTTATAAGGATGTTGTTATCCAAGACAAAATGGATTCAATTATGTCAAACCACATTTGGCAAATTATTAATCTACCTAGAGGATCAAATCCCATTGGATACAAGTAGGTATCTAATAGGAAGTATCATAGCGATGGTACACTAAACACCTACAAGGATAGAGTAATGACCAAGGGTTTTAGACAAAAACAAGGTGTTGATTATTTCAACACATATGCACTAGTAGCAAGCACAATGAAAGTAGAGTATCGTTTGTATTAACTTATTTGCATGACCTTATACTTTATCAAATGCATGTCAAAACGGAATTACTAAATGGAGATCTCGATGAGGAGATTTACAAAGAGAAACCAGAAGGTTATTTGCTTCTCGATAATGAACAAAAGGCATGCAAACTTGTCAAATCCTTGTATGGATTAAAACATGCACCAAAATAGTAACATCAAAATGTTTGACTCTATCATTGTAAGATTCACCAATTATGGGGAGACACACAGCTTAAAGGGAAACTTTTCAATTATTATCAATAAACAAATTCAAAGAGTTTGTCATACTAAAAAAGGGGAGATTGTGAAGAATATATCCTATATCAAGTTCAGTTTTGATGAAGACAAAGATTATCAAAGAAGAAAGGATCAAAACTGTCATGCACATCAATGGTGAAGTTGATCAAGAAGGTTTAGCATATAAATTCAAGTGAAGATTCAAGACAAGTGAACATAAATAAGGTGCTCATTGTAATTTATACTATACTACTTTAAATTACTCATAATTTCATCTCTCACTTCATCTAAAACCTTCTTGCATCATCATGCATGAGTATCTAAAAATATTATTCTTCTAATTCTTGTTACAAGTGTTTGTACACAAAGTTGTGTGAAAATAATGTGATATTCATTTGTCTCCGTGTTGGATATATGATTGATCATTAGCAATAAGATGAATGCAATTTTAGAAACAAGGAGGTTTCTAACTTCCACATTCCAGATGAATAATCTTGGACTAGTTGGCACATTTTTGGGGATTAAAGTAAAGTAAAATAGTGGGGGTTATGAACTTAGTCAAACACACTATGTTGAGAAAAATGCTTGATAAGTTCAAACACTTACGCTTTAAGGAATTGACCACTCCATTTGATCCTAGTGTCAAACTTCAAAAGAATTATGAAAAACGTGTGACTCAATTGGAATATGCAAGTGCATGTAATGTACTAGACCTGACACAGCGTTTGCAATTAGTAAAATGAGTAGATTTTACTAGCAATCCAAATGGTAAGCACTGAAAGGCCATCATTAAGATTTTCATCTATCTTATAAAAACCAAAAATCATGGCCTCCATTATGGTAGATTTTCTGCCATATTAGAAGAATATACCGATAAGAGTTGGATATCGAGTGTCGAATATCATAAATCTGCATTTGGGTGGATATTTACACTAGCTGGGGTACAATTTCTTGGAAGAGCAAGAAACAAATGTGGATCACTCTCTCAACCATAAAATCGAAGTTCGAGGCTCTTGCTTTTGCTTGTGAAGAAGTTGAATGGTTGAGGGACCTTCTGTTGGAAGTTCCATTGGCTAAAGACAATGTTTCAAAGGTGTTGATACATTGCGGTAGTCAAACCACTTTAACTAAAGCATACAAAAGTGTATAACAGAAAGTCTAGGCAAGTAGGACTTAGACATTCTTTCATGAGAAAATTGATTAAGGATGTAATCATTCACATATATACGATTGAGATATAATTTTCTTGATCCATTTACTAAGTCACTGACCAGAAACTTAGTAAAAACAACCTGAGAGATATGGGGCTGAAACTCCTTGAGTAAGAGTTCCGACAACGGCGGTAACCTAATCTTACGTTAGTAGAACATTAACCTCAAGATTCAATGGGTAACAATAAGTCGTTGAATTGGATATTTGTCAAACATTTCGTGATAATGTTGACCTTAAAACGAGGGTTGAGTTTTATTTAAACTCTTAATGAAGTTCAATACCGAGGGTATGTGTCTCATGGAAAAGGATACAATATGAAATTCACCTATGTGACTTTCGAGATGGTGCCATCTCAAAGTGAGAGTTGGAGTTTCTCTCATGAAAAATTCATGAAAACAGGAAAAACACATGGTCATAAATAGTGTTAGGCGAGAGATGTAGGTGAAAAACCATTAAAGAGTGTGTATATGGTAATGCTGGTCTAATCACATGGGATAACGGTTCAAAGCATAACTACTTAACATTCCGATTAAGCTTTGCATTGTCTTTACTAAAGTTAAGTTCAAATCGAAAGATACTTAACTGTATTAACATTCTTTTGTTTCCTTTTATTTTAGGAATTGATCTTGTCATTATTAGAACAAGTGGAGGATTGCTATAAATTATTAACAATAATAATAATTATGGGTGTGTTCCAAAATGACAAGAAAATATTCAAGTGGATATTAATTTTTGAATTCGAAAAGAAGCAACATTTCGTGAAGGGTTGATGCATAATGAACATAGGCAATGGTTGGAAACATGACAACTTTTGGTTAAAAGATGTTGTTTCATCAAGGGTCGCAACCTTGTGAAACAAGACATGCATGGCCTATAAATACCTCATTTGGGAATTCAGAATAACATCACAAACCAAATATCCTCTTGTACAAAATTCCAGACACTCTTCCCTACATAATCGAGTTTTCGTCGGTCTTGCACAAATTCAATATATGGCTGAATTATCCTGGGTATTCCTGCATTCCAACTCTAAGACAAATTTATGAGTGCTTGAAATGCTTTTAAGGAAAGTGATTTCATTCACGATTCTAGCCTCGATTCATTCAGTAAATTAATTTTCTAACAATTTTTAGGAATAATCACTACTACGGAAAACATATACAACAATGGTTGGAAAAGGGATAACATCACGTGCGACCTGCCGTTGTTACGTATAGTGTGGTTGTATATGCGCTACTTACAATCTTGGTCTTATGACCATTGTAGGAAACCTGAAAGCGTGCGATATATTATCACGGTTGATAACCTAACTGTTGTAATATATTAAAGGTCTCAGGTTTGATTCTCAGCGCATTTTACGTATATAACCTCGGTCTTCTATGACAACCATGGTTATATTATATATTATAAGTATACAACCAAGGTCATAATTAAAAACCGTCATTAAATTATATGCTTTTAAAAAAATATATTTCTGCATTTTTAAAATTTTCCATTTTTTAACCTGTTTTGTTTAAACAGCAACAACAATTGAAGATATATTTCTGCGTTGTGTTCCATTTTATAACATGTATTTTTTAAACGTTAACAGAACAGAAATAGCAATTGAAGATATATTTCTGCATTGCACATGTTCCATTTTATAACCTGTATTGTTTAAATTGTAACTGAACAACAACAATTGAAGATATATATTAAAACACTCAAACTCAAATACTTATTTATTTCATCAAATCAAAATGTTATTTATAACACTCTCACACACACACACACACACATAACAGATGAATATCATGTTTGAGGACCTTTAAGCGCATTCAACATATACGGCCAACGTTTACAAATGTCTACTAAGTCTTCGCATGGGAATGATGTTTCATCGTTAAAAGTCGTCATAAAATATACAAGATTAAACTCATTATTGAGGACCCATAAGCGCCTTGTAAACAATTTATTACATATATAATATATATCCCATTTATCAATAATGTCGGTGTAGACAATGTTTAACATGTGTTTCATTATATAATAACCACACTCGAATCCCTTTGGTTGTTTCCTCGTCTACAAAAATAAACATTAATTTTATGAATGTTATAAACACACATGCATGTAACAATATATATAAATGAATGTCACAAGTAATATAGTCACTTACATTAGGCAAGATAAGTGTTGACTTTTTTATAGTATTGTTCAACATATTGTGTCGCTGCACAACACTGTACATTGAAAATATTTTACGGGTTAAACCAATTAAAAAGTCAAAGAAAATATGTATTACTAAAAAGTTTCATATAAACATAAACTTACCCATTAATAATTTGCTTCATTTTATATTCGAGTGGTTTATGTAAGGAACACAATGTCGTTATCGAATTCGTCTTAAGCGATATGATGATCAATTGTCAATGATCACTGAATAAACACGAGCATATATATATATATATATATATATATATATATATATATATATATATATATATATATATATATATATATATATATATATATATATATATATATATATATATATATATATATATATATATATATATATATATATATATATATATATATATATATAGTATTTTCTATAAAAAAAACTAACTATAAAAGATAAACCACAATTTCAAAATTACTTATGCATTGATAAATGGTGCTAAGTAACATTTTTCCCCCTTGACTTAATCGTTCTGAAATGTAGGACTCAATCTCTTTTGACTTAGTATTTGTCCATCGAATATTATACGGATCCAAGATGCCAAAAATATTTGATTTATTTAACTCTATACATACACGATGAATGTGTTAGTGCGTGAGACACTTTTAGTGAGAAGAGAAAGAGAGAGAATAAGAAAATAAGGATTTATTGAATGAATTGTTACAAATAATGATACATACTATGACTATTTATATACAACCCTAATTGGGATTTGGGTAATACAACTTGGATTATATTTAAATATTAAATATAATAGAATCTAATCTAATCTAATCAAATATAATCTAATATTTCAACATACTCCCCCATAATCCAAGTTGTCGAACTTAGCTAATCATAGTCGATCTGAACTATTCCTTATTTCTTTCTCAAATTCAGAAATTTGACGATCTTCAATCCTTTGGTGAAAATTTCAGTCAACTGTGCTTCACTTGAGCATTGCCTAACTTCAAGTTCACCTTGATTTATCTTTTCCCTTAAGAAGTGAAATCTAGCTTCGATATGTTTACTTCTTCCATGCAGAACTGGATTCTTTGCAGATTTATGGTAAACTTGTTGTAAAGTATACTATGATATTACGTCGGTGGTTGAAGAGCTTCCTGCCAACATGGAAAATTCACCAAAAATTTTCAACCAGTTTTTCGACATTTGAAATTCATGGACTGATATATCTTCAAGTGAAATATATTCTTTATGATAAAGTATATGATTGTCGATGATGTGATGACAATGTGAAGTTCTTGAAGTGGTTTAACTTCAAGTGAAATATATACTTCATAGTAGAGTATGATAGTTTTTAATCTATGATTTTTGGTGAAGACAGTGAGAAATTCTTGGAGTGATGTGTTGAAGCGGTATAGCGGCAAACAATAAAAGTTTTTGGAAGTATTTTTTCGGGAATTTATCGTGTCCACAGAGATTGGTGTTATTGAACTGTCGTTTGACAGTTTTCGCAATTCTGAGTTTGGTTTAAAATGTTTCAAAGATAGAAACAGAAAAGTAAATATTAACACAAAAAGAACTCATTCTTTAGAGAGAAGAAACTTATCCGGCATGCATATAATCCACACCTCACAAACTTAAACTTACCGACTAGTTATACTCAACCTACAATACTCCTCAATATCATCCAGCATCACACACAACAGTATCCATCTCTGACACACTGAGCTGAGAGAACAACCGTATTACTCTCGTCGATGCTCTCGCACCCGACTCAAACAACAAGGAGGCATTAAGCTCTGATACCCATAAAGATTGTTAGCTCTAAATCTATCTCTAGTATCCAGAAACTAACAGATAATCTGCCCTAATCAAGGTTTGTGGTGTTTATCTCTAACACAACCCAAACCCCGAGCGTAAAGCAAAAAAATCATGGAGAATCACCGTTAAAGATTTGTAAAGCATATTTTATACAACGCCATAGGCGATAAATATACATAAGATCAAAGTAAATACATATACAAAACCCAACAAATGAAGAATACACAAAGAAGAGAAATGAACCAAAAATCTTCCGGTTTGTCAGCGTCGATCGATGATCAATCCACCCCGGATCATCCTTGTGCAAGCTCCATAGTTGTTTTCTAAGCTTCTCTCATAAAAAAATATGAAGAAATGAAGTTTGATGGAGTGAGAGCAAAAAATACCCAAACCATAACATAAAAAATCTGAAAATGTGACTTTATGGGCAAAAATGGGTTCCCAAGTTCGCACTGTGAACTCCTGTTCGCCTAGCAACATATGCCGCCTTAGCTACTGCCAAAACAGTGTTTTCCACGTTTCTGGGCAATTTTTATTCGCCCAAAGTTCACTGTACGAATTCGCTCGCCTCATATTCGCACAACGAACATGACAGCAAACCAGCACTTGTTTCGACCATAACTTTTGAACCGTAACTCCGTTTGAGGCCCGGTCGGAAGCGTTGGAAAGCTTATTCAATGCTCTTTCTAACAATGACTAAATATAAACCAAATTGATGAAATTTATCATCATTGTTTTGAGCCTTATTCTTTGGTGAATTGCTAAAAATTGCATTCTTGAAGCTTAGCCTTTGGCCTTTATTACTCAATGCTCCAACAATGCTCAAATACCTACAAAATGAATGGAAAGCAATTAGACGATACAATATATACACAAAAATACTAGTATACACTAAATATACACTTTTACAAACAAAGTGGGGTTTTATTAACAAAAAGAACTGATAAGTACCATAAAACTATTACCCAAAATATCAACAATTTGACACTTATCAAACTCTCCCCAACTTACATAATTGTTTTGTCCTAAAAAAAAGCCAAATAAACTTAAAAACACAAAAGTAATTACTAAAGAATCATGAATCAACAAGCAAGGTATGGTTCAAGAAGAAACACAACACATGCAAAATAAAGCTTACCACTACACTACAACGATAACATAAAAACGAAACAAATCCTAAGTACAAAAATCATGCCAAACATTCCAAAACAACACGAGTTCAATTATGAATCACACCTAGCAAAAATTCATCAGTGGATGAAAAACACACAAAATGAGGAATTTGACACTCACACAACAATCTTGAAAATAAAAGACTAAATTATGCATTCATCCAAAAATTCACATTGAACATACAAATGCAAGAATCACAAGGGCTTTTCAAGGTTGTAATGTGGTCGGGCTAACAAACAAGGGGCAATTTCTAAAGGTAATTGAAACAAAAACTTGCCTAATCCTAAGGGAGTGATCAATTCACAAAGGTTCAAGCACCAAAATTTCAATCAAACTTCTTCTTTCATCCCAAGTGTTACACCAAACACACATAACTTATTTACCACAATTATTGTTACTTTTTTTTTCTTTCCTTTCTCAAGGATTTTCTTTTTCTTTATTTTTTTTTTCTTTCTTTTTCTTTCAACCTCATAGAAATCAACAAATGAACAACTAAACATTTTTCTCTCCAATTTGAATTCAACCAACCATCATAGTGTGAATACTCATACTTTATAAGGCAAGGTAAAAATTCAAACCATAAGCCATGGTTGAGGGTTCAAGAAAAAATCAAAATCCATTAAAAATAAGTGAACTAAATACTCATAGACAAGCATTAAGTTCAAATAAAACATGGATAAAAAAGCTCAAAAGGGTTACCGAATGGTCACACACTCACAGGGTAAATTGACTATTTGGCCAAGGTGGTTGTGCTCAAAATGAAACAAGTGCCTTGATCCTTTTCATGCATTCATATAAGCAACACAAATAAAAGATTAAGCATAATAAAATCTAACTAAAACAAGAATGTTGGTACTCTGCGCATATATGAACAATGGAAAGCTTCCTCAAAATTGGGGTAAAAAGGAACTATAGTGATTCAATTCATGAACAAGTAATGCAAAAAGAATAAATAGCATGGTAGTTGCACAAATGACTAGTTTCCTAATCATGTTATGCTATAGAGAGCGGTAAACGAGCACCTTGCATGAAACCAACTTCAAACACTATCATTACCATACATCCGCAAGTTGAAACAATCATACTTGGAAAATCACCTAGCATCCTCAAATTAGCCGACCAAAATTTGTGTCCAAACAACAAACAAAAACATTAGAAACTAAAAACAATAAAACATGCTTGTTTTAAATCGTAAGCTCGACGCCTGTTATTTAAGAACGTCCCTCCAAGTTGCTTCCACCCGGTTATTCCTAACCAACACGGAAGCAAACGTGAAAAGAAACAAACAATGATATAACAAATTCACAAGTATAAGTATCAATATAAACAAGTGAAAATATACAATATGTACGATATCTACAAACCTCAAAAACAAAGAAACTATCGCAATGTGATCCAATAAAAACACCAATCCCCGGCAACGACGCCATTTTGTTGGTGCGGAATAGCGGCAAGCAACAAAAGGTTTTGGAAGTATTTTTCCGGGAATTTATCGTGTCCACAGAGATCGGTGTTATTGAACTGCCGTTCAACAGTTTCCGCAATTCTGAGTTTGGTTTAAAATGTTTCAAACATAGAAACAGAAAAGTAAATATTAACACAAAAAGAATTTATTCTTCAGAGAGAAGAAACTTATCCAGCATGCATATAATCCACTCCTCACAAACTTAAACTTACCGACCAGTTATACTCAACCTACAATACTCCTCAATATCATCCAACATCTCTGACATCCAACACACTGAGCTGAGAGAACAACCGTATTACTCTCGTCGATGCTCTTGCACCCGACTCAAACAACACGGAGGCATTAAGCTCTGATACCCATAAAGATTGTTAGCTCTAAATCTATCTCTAGCATCCAGAAACTAACAGATAATCATCCCTAATCAAAATTTGTGATGTTTATCTCTAACACAACCCAAACCCTGAGCATAAAGCAAAAAATCAAGGAGAATCGTCGATAAATATTTGTAAAGCAGATTTTATACAACGCCATAGGCGATAAATATACATAAGATCAAAGTAAATACATATACAAAACCCAACAAATGAAGAATACACAAAGAAGAAGAGAAATGTACCAAAAATCTCCCGGTTTGTCAACGTCGATCGATGATCAATCCACCTCGGATCATCCTTATGTAAGCTCCATAGTTGTTTTCTAAGCTTCTCTCATAAAAAAATATGAAGAAATGAAGTTTGATGGAGTGGGAGCAAAATATACCCAAACCATAACCTAAAAAAATCTGAAAATGTGACTTTATAGGCAAAAATGGGTTCCCAGGTTCGCCCAGCGAACATATGCCGCCTTAGCTACTGCCAAAACAGTGTTTTCCATGCTTCTGGGCAATTTTTATTCGCCCAAAGTTCGCAGTGCAAACTCTTGGCGAATTCGCTCGCCTCCAGTTCGCACTGCGAACATGACAGTAAACCAGCACTTGTTTCGACCATAACTTTAGAACCGTAACTCCATTTGAGGCCCGGTCGGAAGCGTTGGAAAACTTATTCAATGATCTTTCTAACAATGACTAAATATAAACCAAATTGATGAAATTTATCATCATTGTTTTGAGCCTTATTCTTTGATGAATTGCTAAAAATTGCATTCTTGAAGCTTAGCCTTTGGCCTTTATTACTCAATGCTCCAACAATGCTCAAATACCTACAAAATGAATGGAAAGCAATCAAACGTTACAATATATACACAAAATACTGGTATACACTAAATATACACTTTTACAAACAAAGTGGGTTTTATTAACAAAAATAACTGATAAGTGCCACAAAACTATTACTCAAAATATCGACAATTTGACACTTATCATGATGTAACTTCAAGTGACTATACTCTTTATGGTGGAATATAATAGTTCTCCTTGAACTATGATTGTCGGTAAATACAATGAAAAGTGATATATTATTTTCAATCAAGATTGAATTTTTTTTCTATTGGTTAAAAATATACACGTTGATTAAGTCTCACATTGCTTAGTTTTGTAAAGGAATAGAGAGTACGAGGTTATATAAAATATTCAAGTTTTTTCACTATAAAATGCATCTTTAAAAAATATTTTAAGTTTGTATTTTACTTTTTTCCTCTTATACTCTTGTGTTATATATATATATATATATATATATATATATATATAAGATATAGTTAATGTTGGAACATGTCATTATTCCAATAGGGTGATGAATTCGAAAAAAGTTTCTTAAGTCCCACATTGTTAAAAAAAAGTGTGTTTTGTGTTAGTTGAAACATTCCTTAGTCTCACATTACTTAGATTAGATATTTTGGCTAATTGTCTTCATTATATAAGGAAATAATTTGTTTCATTCCAAAATACACCAAAAACTTCTATTGAGTTTTTCCTTCCTCACTCACATAACTCTACGTATTTTAAATTGTCGAAACGCCAACTTCTCCCCATTTCTTTCTACTCGTTGAATTTTCTGAGTATTTTCTTGAATTCTCCTTAGAGAGTTATGTTAATTTCTCCCCATTTGAGTTGAGAAATTACAAGTATTAATTTTTGAACTCTCTTTGGAGAGTTATTAGAATTTCTCTTGTGCAAGAAATTATTTTGAGTGGTCAAATGACCATTATTGAATTCATTTTAGAGAATTATTTGAATTTTTTCTTGTTTGAGAAATTATTACGAATGATCTTTATATTAGATACTACGAGTGGTTTAAACACCATCATCGACTAGTCTTTGTGCCATCAGAGGGTGTATTTCTAGACCGATTAACTACCGTGAATGTAATAATCATACATTATAGAACTGATTTATTTTATCCTGGAGGTGTTGTGGTTGAGTCATTGCTTTGCACAATTTTGGACAATGCTGCAAAACATCTTAAAGAGAGCGGCCTAGTCTGCGACTCAACCTAGTAACATCTTCACTGACAATTTTCAAAAATCGTGAAACAACAACTTTAAGACGTTTCGAACTACCATGGCTACCAAAAAAATTATTAGTACTTTTGCGACTGTTGTCTCTGATAAACCGTTCATGTTTGAGGGAAGTCACTTCAAACGTTGATAACAAGTTTTGCGATTTTTCTTAGTTTTAAAATATCAATTTAGTAAGAAAATTAAGAGATTTCATAGTGATATATAATTGAGTATGATTCTTATTTATTTAATGAATTTTATAAACATCATGCAATTGTACATGAAACGACTGCACCATACTCTCCTAAAATGAATGTTAAGTAGAAAGAAAGAATAGAACTCTTACTGAATTTTTGTTGCAATTATGTTGAATTTTGATGATACTCTTCATTGGTGGGGAAATTTTTGTTTATGGTCTGTTATGTCCTGAATAAAGTTCCCAAGTCTAAAAATAAGATATCTCCTAATTAGATATTGAAGAAAAGACAACCAAACTTGGCTAACTTTAGAACTTGGGGTTGTCTGCCTTATGTCAGAATTCTGGATCTGAAGCGTGTTAAACTTGCTAGTAGAGCCTATGAATGTGTATTCATTGAGTATGCAATAAACAGTAATACATATAGGTGTTATGATCTAAATTCTAAATTG
This sequence comes from Lathyrus tuberosus, assembly GCA_022829125.1. NCBI lineage: Eukaryota > Viridiplantae > Streptophyta > Magnoliopsida > Fabales > Fabaceae > Lathyrus > Lathyrus tuberosus. Next base: position 4,037,149 of record JALAZF010000536.1, read on the forward strand.
ATTATAGAATCAAATGATTTTGAATTCAATGAAGATATATTTTCTTTCAAATTGAGAAAAATAGTGGGGGCACTTAATCGAATCACATTCCTGTGATAATAAGCACCGAAAGCAACAACACAGTGGAAACAAAACTTCAACGAAGTAAATGAGCAAGGGTTTCTAAAGACCATGTGCCGATTATGCGACCTATATATAGTAGAAGAAGATCCAACAAATCTTTAAGAAGTCTTGTCATCTCTGGATTCAGATTTGTGGCAAGAAGCTATTAACGATGAGATAGGTTCTCTAGAATCTAACATGACCTAACGCTTAGTATACTTGCCTCCTCGATGCAAACTAATCAGTTGTAAATGAATTTTGAAATTGAAACTAAAACCTGACAGAACAGTTGATAAGTACCGTGGAATCAAATGATTTGTAGCCAAATGTTTTAGATAAAGAATGGTAAAATGACCATTATTGAATTCTTTTTGGAGAATTATTTGAATTTCTCCTTGTTTGAGAAATTCTTATGACTGATCTTTATATCAGATACTACGAGTGATTTTAACACCATCATCGACTTGCCTTTGTGCCATTAGAGGTTGTATTTCTAGATCGATTATCTATCGTGCAAATAGTAATCGTATAATATAGAACTGGGTTGTTTTATCTTGGAGGCATTGTGGTTGAGTGACTGATTTGCACAATTTTGAACATTATCGTGAAACGTCTTAAAGAGAGCGGTCTAGTCTGTGACTCGATCCAATAATTTCTTTGATAAAAATTTTCAAAATTCGTGAAACAATAATTAAATATTTATTTTGAAGAGTGTAAATGATTAAGGATAAATTATCTCGTATAGCAATCATTTTTTTAGTTTTTTTAAAGAGAGCGGCTTAGTCCGCGACTAGATCCAATAATTTTTTCGGTAAAAATTTTCAAAAATCGTGAAACAACAATTAAATATTTATTTTGAAGAGTGTAAATGATTAAGGATAAATTATCTCTTACAACAATTTTTATATAATTTTTTTTATTGTTATTTGATATGGTTATGATTTTTTTTCATCTGATTTTAGAGTTTCAACTTTTGTATTTGTGTATTTTTAAAAAAAGACATTATGTACTTGTAACACCCACATATAATATTATACATCAAAGCATAACTATTATACATGAATCCAAGTATTTGGTACTGAAATACTACAAGTTCCTAGTTAACACATTATATACATTACATGCCCAAAATACTTAACACAAAAAAACTAAGGCATAATGTATACAAGATGTTCCAAGACACTAAGAACTAGATCAAAACAATGATCTCAAAATAATCTCCCCAACGGAAGTCTTGCCATCCCAAAAAGCCAAGGAAAGTAATGATAATCAAACGGCAGTATCCTTACCCTTCGCGGAACCTGCTGTACCTGTAATAAAATCAACAACATGGGGTGAGATATTAAATCTCAGTGAGTTCCTTACCTTATAGATTCTCTCGGCTTTACAAGGTTCTAACCCTCCTAACTCAAGTCCAAGGGAAAAGGGAAGGGACTTCGAGTTCATAATCTCAATTCTCACACTATATGGAAACATGTTCATGAGTTCACCAACTCAAAATATCACTAATCGATAACCTGTACCAAGGCATCCCATTTTCCTCGTCCGCTTCTACGTCTAGAAGTCGACCCGAGTCATGGATCCTTGTAGTTACTTGGCATACGAGATGGATTCGGAACTAAGGGACATATTGTGAGAGCAAGAGTTGTCTCTACAAGTCGATCTATGTTTTGATGATAATAATACGTATTTGTGAAAGAACCATTTTATGGTCTAACGTGTGTTGTTTGCAGATCATAATTATAGAATATATCAGATCCAACAAGCACCATCCAGATGAGCGTAATTGATAATATGCGAAGTTACTATGTGTGACACAAGTCGCAAGAAGCAAGAACGCTTCTGTATCTGATCGTGATCAGTCAGATCCAAGGATGCCGATATTGCTGATGCAATGCTCTTATGGATGCTCTCTGAAAGTGGTTGAGATTCTGAAGATTGCGAAGCTTCTAAAGAAGAGAACCGAAGTGCTGAAGACTCTCATGACTTGAAGTTCTGAAGGCGGAAGGCTCTGAAGACCAAGTGCAGAAAGACTCTGAAGACTTATGCGTTCTGAAGATTAAGGTTCTGAAGATCAAGTATTGAAGACTCTGAAGACAGATTCCAAATGGACATGTTCTGAAGTTTCGGAAGACTTGAAGAAGTAAAGGATAACGTGCTTAAAGACAAGTGCTGAAGTTCTGAAGACTGATTCCTAATGGACTTCTTCAATTGACTGAAGACTTGACGTATCAGATATCCTGATTAAGAAGACTCTACTCATGCTTCATCAATTAACCATCAGAAGCCTCTGAAGTTCAGAAGTCAAATGTTACCGTTGTGAGTAACTGTACACGGCGCCCAAGAAAGATCTATCACTTATCCCATAGCAAAAAGGAGATTTTTCAGTATAGCTAATTATTACACAATGTCTCTTTTCCAACAGCCAACAGTATTTCAAACGGATATATTTCTACCGGGCTATTTAAAGGAAAGAGTATTCGTTTCTAATTGACGACATAATCCACAGATCAATTCAGCCATGAATGGGGAATTGATCAAGTCATTGTGTAAAGATAGCAACAACAATGAGTTCTCGTTGTAACACTTAGATTATCCAAAGCTATCACCATTTACACGTGGCCATTGTTGTTGAAGCTCAAAGATCATCATTCAACACAACAACAATGAATTGGTATAGAAGTTGTTGATGAAGAAGACAACATTGCAAATCAGTCAAGTCATCAACCACCTTCTCGTCAGCGCTACATTGAAGATCTGAAGCAAGGAGTTGTTGCTCAAAGCTTGCTCACCCCGAAGATGAAGAAGAAGAAGATCTACAAGATGTCCACAACTGTCAAATCATTATACATCTCTGTAGTTTCTTAGAATAGCAAGGAGTTGTTGCTCACATCTTGCTTGAACACTTGTGTGTTCTTTGTACTAAAACTTAGGAGTAATCTGCTTGTTAAAAAGCATCTTTGTAATCTCCTGTATAACTAATTCTTGGTGAATTAGGATTCCTTGAGTGGTCAGTGTGACCGGAGACTCGAGAAGACAATGGCGAGATGTCATTGTGGGAAAAGCCTGAAATAGGGTTAGTAGCGTTATATTTATTGCGATGAATCCCTGAACTTCTAGCTGTGAAAGCCTAGCAGTAATATTGCGAGGTTGGAACCTGCAGGTCAATGTTCATTATATTCATTAAGTTGAATCCCTGAACGGTTCATTGTATGTTAGTCACAGTGCAGCTGTGCAAGTGGTTAGTCACCGGCTGTTGCCCGTGCATCTGTAATCGAGATTGATTATAGTGGATTAAAACCTTGTGTTCAAGGCGAAATCACCTGAGGAGGGTGGATTGGATTAGACTTTGCGGTGAACCAGGATATATCGTGTGTCCTTTACTCTTATGCTTAATGTTCTTATTTATGTTTCTATATAGAGTATCAGAACCCTACACAAGTAAGTCAGAACCTTGCAGATTAACTCTGATAAGCTTCCGCACTGCAAGTTCTGAGAAATGGATCTTATGTTCAGACTCTTGTTAGTTCTAAAGCCTCATGCTTAGCAAGTCTGAATGTAACATTGCCAGTCAGAGTCTCTCAATGAACTTTGATGTAATCCTAAGTGATTCAACAACAAGAAACGAAAAGTAGTCAAAAGAGCAAATACACAATTCAAAACCCCATTTCTTGTGTCTTTCTCGCACCTTCATTTGGTATCAGAGCACCGGTTCTGTTATTGATGGATATCAAACACCTAACAGTGTCAGAAAAAGATCCAGATGCGGTGCGTAGAAATACTCTGGGTAAGACTGAAATCCACTTACAATTTCTGTAACAGTTCAGAAGTTGACTGTGTACAAAATTGTAATCAATCTGAAGTACTTGAGCAAATCACTGATTCTGGAAGCTTTGTTGATCAACAAAATATTTTCTCACCTAAAGCCTTGTTGAAGATTGAAGAATCAGCTGATTAGATGGACTCATAAGATAAGGAGTAGTATCTGCTGAATGCTCATCTTGGAAGATACATGTAGAGGAACCACGTATTTGCTCAAGGTTGAATTATCAAAAGACAGGAAACCTGGGCTGCTGAAGAATAACTCTCTATGAGCTCCTGAGATGTTTTCAAGAAACGAACTAGGTCCACCCTTAACTTTCTAGGTTAAAGCTCATTCAGAACTTCTTCATGTAAAGAAGAAAGATTGTTGTTCAATGATTTTGAACTTCAAAGTGAAGTCTGTTGAAGTCAGAAAATCTGAAGAATTCAAACTCTTAAAAATGATTCAACATTTGAATCTTAAAGTTGAAAGACTCAATGAAGTACTAAATATTGTTTTCTTGGAAAGTATAAACTATAAAGAATATTCGGGAAGAAGAAATTAAATGATTCATCAAGTACTTGATCAGAATATATTCAAATGATTGAGTTCTGTTAAACCTGAGATTCTATCTAAGTTGAAACTAATGTTATTTATCAAATTCTATCTGATAAGTTCCTCAGAACCACTTTAATCCGAAATCAGAAGATGTTCAAGTTGATGGATTAACAAAAGTTATCTCTTAAAGTCAAAAGGATTTAAGTTGCTGATCAGTTGACATTCTTTTGAAAGAAGATATGTTGTTAATCTTTGATGGACTAAGTCTATAGTCAAGTTAAATCAGCATTGTGAGATCAAGAAGTGTCATGCAAATTGTGATACACGCATGTCTGATGATACTTGGACATAATCTGCAATCGTTGAAGAATCATAGTCAGAAGACGTCAATAAATTCTCTTCAGCTCATAACCTCGCAAGCAGTCTAGATTCTTATGATCAGAATGTAGGAGATATCCACATTGCTCAGACTCAGAGTTTTACATAATTCAACAATATCCGATAGCTCTCTCTGAAGGAAGTTGAGGATGAAAGACGATGATCGAAAAATATTCATATTCTTCAGAAACTAGAATGTAAGAAAATCTTGAAGAATCCAAGAACCAACAGCAGTTCACTCAGACATTCCCTAGAAAGAAAGATCAGAGTCAAAATGGAAAACGCTAAGATAAGTCTCCAAAAAGATCTCTGTATTCCTAAGGTATGGTTGCTTTTCCTTATTATTTTAATCACTAACTGTTCACTAGTATTCTTCTAAGAGTAATTTAGATTTTCTAGCATTTATGATTAGACAATTTTCGAAGAAATTAAATAAACATTCATAATTGCGTGGTGTCAGCTGCTATATCCCTACCCATAGGTATACGGCGTTTTAAGTCTATCATGCGTCCTTTCAGCTGATCGTCACCACTATTCATAGCGTGCCTAGGAAATGTTGACCACGCGCGTTCCAAGCTTAATAAATAGCTATCACTCCTTAGTTCTCCTCACAACACAACTCCCCTTCTTGGAAGAATCTCTATCCAAAAGCTTAGAACGTTCTTCCTCATCTAACCTGCTCAAAATGTCTTCACACAATATCAGAGGAGAAACTACTGACCTCGAACTCTTAAAGGAATACACTCTAAACGTGAACCATCTACCTCTTCTCCACAAACTAAGTGTTTTCTCCAGAATTAAATTTCAGAACTGGGAAAACTATCTCTCCATGCTTGATGGACCTATCTTCCCTGCACTCGTAACTGAGTTCTGGGCAAATGCTCGATCACTAGAATATGATTTGGGCAAGAATGTCATTTTATATGTGGTTGCTGGTTGTCCTGTCATAATCAACCCTACCATCATTGCAAAAGCAATTAATTGTATTGAGGATGGTTTGACCGTGGAGGATAACATTAACAATGTTTGTCTTGACAAACATTTGCATGTGATCTTTGAAACTAAGGGTCATCCCACTCTACCTTATACCCTCAATCCAGTAGCCAAAGACTGGTACAAGCTAATGGTAACTAATCTAAGACCAAGAGAAAGAGGAGGAGGATGGCTTTCTGACAAAGAAAGATTATTTATTTTTTTTCTAGTTTGTAGAGTCAAAATAAACCTGCCCCAAACTATGTATAATCATCTGAAGGAAGAAATCCTTTTGTCTAGGAAAGACACAGTTTATCAAGTTCCCTACTGCAGGGTTATCTCCCACATTTTTTATCTTCAAGGAGTTGTTGGACATTGCAGAAGAAATGGAATGACTGATAAGATCCTTCCTGAGTTTTGTCAACCTATGACGTTCTTAGTTTAAGATAGGAAGTTAGTCATTTTTGTTAATAGTTATACTTGACTAAACTTATGTAAAATCTTGATATTTATATTTCTTAAGTATGTTCTATGTGTTTTTGATTGAATGGTTCTTATGATCACGATTATCTAATTAATAATAAAACGATGAGTGCTGCTTAAAATTCACACGAAAAGGCTTAGGAGTGTCTAGAGATCATAAATTCCCATAGGTCATGATTAAGTAACGATTCCATTACCACTTATTAATATTGTGTCACGTTTCTTGATTAAAGAAATTAATCATTAACCTACCTTTCCACGTTGCTTAGTGCGTCTAGGAAAATCAACCATTGCAGTTTCAAATTCTCCACAGAGTTTACTTCACTCCTTCACCTATAAAAGCATCAAACCCTAAGATAGTAACACAACTCTTACTTACCTGAATCTTCAGCCTAATGACTCTCAATTTTCCTTATCACTCTCTAAAACTGGCTTTTGTCTCACAAAATGCTTCAATTTCCACAACCACACAAATTCCAGTTGACAGTCTCATAGTTTTGTCTGAAACTGTTGTAAACCTCAACAATCTAAAGTCAAATGGATGTGATATGACTCCCTCAATGGAAGCACAAGGATGGAGTAACTACTTCAAGAGGTTGGAAGGACCAACCTATGGATGCTTGGTTAAAGAGTTCTAGATTCATGCTAATGCAGGCTCGACTCTCATTAGTTCTTCGGTTTTTGGAAGAAGAGTCTACATATCTGAAAAGACTATTGCAGATCTCTTGGAGCATGAGGATAATGGATTCAGAATTACCAAGGATCTACTTAGTAAGGAGAGAGAAGCCAAAGTCATAGCCCTTATTTTGAAAGAAGGAATAGCAATTGAGAACCAAGTATTCTTAAACCTGAAAGAACCATTACAAGCTTGGTTCAGAATCTTGCAGGGAAGCATTTTTCATCATCTTCCTACAAATCAACTCAACGACACTCAGAAGTGTGTCTTGTTCCTTCTCCTTAAAGGAATTAAGATCAATCTGCCTTCCGTTCTCTTCAAACTTCTGAAGGAAGCCATAAGAAACTCCAGAAGTGGTTCTAATCCGGAGATCAAACTTATTCCATACGGAAGACTCATCTCTGACATTTTAGTTGAATTTGGAGTAGTTGATGACATTCTAATCGATGAAGGTGAATCAAGAAAGCTACTTAAAAGCGCTGGGAAGATTCTCAAGTTTGAGGATCTTATGAAAGAAGACACCACTCTGGACAATACATTCTTTAGGGAATTAACTCTGACTCCCAGGATTCCAATTAAAGGTTTCCCAAAATTCGGTACTTACAATCAGGCAGATGTCAGAAACTATCTGAGTAGATTTACGGATAAATATATCAGTGTTTGGATCAACATGAAGAATATTACTGATGTACTTCAAGAACTCATAAATTGGAAAGAAGGAAGTAAGAAGCAGAAAATGGTTGATGATGAGGAACCCTCATCTAAGAGATCAAAAACCGTGAACGATGCATTAAAATCCTTTAAGGACAACGCAATCAAAAAAATCCAAAGCTTAGTATAAGCTTCCAGTTCCTGTATGGACTCCATGGAAATAAGAAATATCTGGACTGAGTTCCAAGAATGGATCTCAGAAGAAACTGTGAAGAGCAAGAAGTTGGCAATTACTCAAGTAGAAAAGAGGTTGCATGTCTCAAGAAATGATGATTCTGAAAACCCTCTCTCATCTTCTTCATCATCCTTAGGCTCGCTCTAGTCTAACTCATAAGGACCCATGAAAACTCAGTTTTATTAGGTCTACGATTACTTAAAACGTTTCTAATTAGGAATCTGTGTTTAAATTATCTATGTTTTGGTTATCTTGAACTTTTCAAGATTAAGCTCAACCTATGCTATGCATCTTAAAGCTATTTTATGTTGATCTGATTGTTCTTAAATGAAATATTGTAATTAATCTTTACTGATGATCTAAAACCTTCAATTAGTAATCAGATGATTCCATCTAAAAATCCTTCAAATGAATTTATTATGGTTATAGATGGTTATCACTAAATGACTTGGATTGCTCTTAACTGCTCAAATGCTGGCTCTATGGTTCTATGTTGTTTAACATATCCAGTATATATATGACGATGTTAATATGCTTAAATGCTTAAATGCTCAAATAAGGAAGAAAAGTATGATGTTCATTGGAAAGAGGAATTATATGCTTAAATGCCCTTATGCTCTAGCACTTTTTGATGATATAAAAAAGGGGGATAAATATAATGATTTTGATTGAGAAAAGGAAATAATTGAGAAGAGGAAATCTAAAGAATGCAACTCAAACAAGTAATCAATCATATAAAAATATGTTGCTACTAATGGTTGTTGTTTGATGTTATCCGAGGAACTCTAAACAAGTTCACTAGGCATTCTAAGAACAGGAACATGTTAAGAATGAAGAACTCCAATCATATAATAGAAGTTGTCTAAGAATCAGAAGAAGTAAGAAAACTCTGAAAGAAGTCAAGACAAAGTACACATTCTCAAGATGCTTACTCAGAGGAACTGTGCAAATCAGAAGTCAAGAGTTGTCTGAAGATCCGGATTGAAGATCCAAGAACAAGTAGTTCTGATGTTTACCAAGAACCAATTAAAATGAAAAGGATTTGGTATCAGACTAAATCAATAATTGGTAATCAGACTCAGTACACAAAGATTAGTATCAGACTCATCAATCAGAGCAAAGCTGTGAATTATTATCAAAATAACTTCATTGGTATCAATTCAGCACATTAAGGAAATACCTCTCAAGTGGTATGAGAAGAAATTATTCACTTGGTATCAGACTCAGCATACTCTGGTATAAGACTCAGCACATCACGTGATATCAGACCAGAATCAAATCATGAGTACCAGATTCAGAATCAAGCGTTGATTGATCACTATAATTAAACCTTCAATTAGTATCTGATCAAAAATCAAGTCTTGATGAACCATTGAGTTGTGACAATAATAAGGTTCTGAGATGAAGACCTGTGTTCAAAAGTCAAACTCTGAAACAGTCATGATCTACATTGGTGATTAAAATTTTATCATCCTGAATTATGATTCTGAAGATCCCAATATCTGACTTATAGGAATTAGGGGGAGACTACCCTGAAGATCAAATTGCAAAATCTCAAATCTTTGCAAAGTCTGAAACTCAGAGGGAGTTTCTTAAAAGACAATGTTTGTCTCTGATAGATAGCAAGGTTATGTTATCAGATAAGAACTAATCTGCTTGTGCTTAAATGAATCTGCTGTAAGGTAGAAATGCTTCAGAAGTCTCTGAAGATTACAAGCTCTGATACGACTACAAAGGAACTGAGCTCTGAAGATCTGAAGATGGAAGTTCTGATGAACTAGTCCAGATGCTAAAGACTCTATGTTCTCTTAAAAGACAAGATAGAGAAGTAGTCCTTTTCTATTCTTTGTCTGGCAACTCAAGTTGTTATTCTGTATGTCTTTGGATCATATAAGATTCTAGATGATCACAGATAAAACTTCGAGGATAACACATTCAGGGGGAGCTGTTGTTCTAGACTCTGAATATATTCTGTTTGGTGATTACCCTGTATAAAATGTTCAATCAAAATACTTGGTTTTGTCATCATCAAAAAGGGGGAGATTGTGAGAGCAAGAGTTGTCTCTACAAGTCGATCTATGTTTTGATGATAACAATACGTATTTGTGAAAGAACCATTTTATGGTCTAACGTGTGTTGTGTGCAGATCATAATTATAGAATATATCAGATCCAACAAGCACCAGTCAGATGAGCGTAATTGATAATATGCGAAGTTACTATGTGTGACACAAGTCGCAAGAAGCAAGAACGCTTATGTATCTTATCGTGATCAGTCAGATCCAAGGATGCCGATATTGCTAATGCAATGCTCTTGTGGATGCTCTCTAAAAGTGGTCAAGATTTTAAAGATTGTGAAGCTTCTGAAGAAGAGAACCGAAGTGCTGAAGACTCTCATAACTTGAAGTTCTGAAGGCGGAAGGCTTTGAAGACCAAGTGCAGAAAGATTCTGAAGACTTATGTGTTTTGAAGATTAAGGTTCTGAAGATCAAGTATTGAAGACTCTGAAGACAGATTCCAAATGGACATGTTCTGAAGTTTCAGCAGACTTGAAAAAGTAAAGGATAACGTGCTTAAAGACAAGTGCTGAAGTTCTGAAGACTCATTCCTAATGGACTTCTTTAATTGATTGAAGACTTGACGTATCAGATATCCTAATTAAGAAGACTCTACTCATGCTTCATCAATTAACCATCAGAAGCCTCTGATGTTCAAAAGTCAAATGTTACCGTTGTGAGTAACTGTACACGACGCCCAAGAAAGATCTATCACTTCTCCCATAGCAAAAAGGAGATGGTCAGTACAGCTAATTATTACACAACGTCTCTTTTCCAATAGCCAACAGTATTTTAAACGGATATATTTCTATCGGGCTATTTAAAGGAAAGAGTATTCGCTTGTAATTGACGACACAATCCACAGATCGATTCAGCCATGAATGGGGAATTGATCAAGTCATTGTGTAAAGATAGCAACAACGATGAGTTCTCGTTGTAACACTTAGAATATCCAAAGCTATCACCATTTGCACATGGCCATTGTTGTTGAAGCTCAAAGATCATCATTCAACACAACAACAATGAATTGGTATAGAAGCTGTTGATGAAGAAGACAACATTGCAAATTAGTCAAGTCATCAACCACCTTCTCGTCAGCGCTACATTGAAGATCTGAAGCAATGAGTTGTTGCTCGAAGCTTGCTCACCCCTAAGACGAAGAAGAAGAAGATCTACAAGATGTCAACAACTGTCAAATCATTATACATCTCTGTAGTTTCTTAGAATAGCAAGGAGCTGTTGCTCACATCTTGTTCTTTGTACTTAAACTTAGGAGTAATCTGCTTGTTAAGAAGCATCTTTGTAATCTCCTGTATAACTAATTCTTGGTGAATTAAGTTTCCTTGAGTGGTCAGTGTGACCGGAGACTCGAGAAGACAATGGCGAGATGTCATTGTGGGAAAAACCTGAAATAGGGTCAGTAGCGTTATATTCATTGCGATGAATCCCTGAACGTCTAGCTGTGAAAGCCCAGCAGTAGATCATGCGAGATTTGAACCTGCAGGTCAATGTTCGTTATATTCATTAAGTTGAATCCCAGAACGGTTCATTGTATGTTAGTCACAGTGCGGCTGTGCAAGTGGTTAGTCACCGGCTGTTGCCCGTGCATCTTAATCAAGATTGATTATAGTGGATTAAGACCTTGTGTTCAAGGCGAAATCACCTGAGGAGGGTGGACTGGATTAGCCTGTGTGATGAACCAGGATATATCGTGTGTCTTTTACTCTTATGCTTAATGTTCTTATTTATGTTTCTATATAGAGTATCAGAACCCTACACAAGTAAGTCAGAACCTTGCAGCTTAACTCTGATAAGCTTCCGCACTGCAAGTTCTGAGAAATGGATCTTATGTTCAGACTCTTGTTGGTTCTGAAGCCTCATGCTTAGCAAGTCTGAATGTAACATTGCCAGTCAGAGTCTCTCAATGAACTCTGATGTAATCCTAAGTGATTCAACGACAAGAAACGAAAAGTAGTCAAAAGAGAAAATACATAATTCAAACCCCCCTTTCTTGTGTCTTTCTCGCACCTTCACATATTATCACCTTAATTCGTCACTTCACACAGCCCGTACACCGTCACAAGTCTCTTTACCATATAGGCTTCCTTCATACATCACACGCGGGAATCAAACCTGCCAAGTAATTATGCATACATTTCAGAGGAGCTCGAGACTCATGAAACTGCATCTCAAGATAAATGGTTACGATTACGTGATCATATACACAACGTGATTGTATTCGACAATCACAAGGCCACATTCGCCTTAAGGCCTCTTTTGCCTTTTCTCATAAATCACAATGGTTCACACATGTTCCATACTAGTGTTTACTCTCTCCTAGACCAATACTCGTCACGGATGCACGTTTCTACATCGAGTGCCCGAGCATTGCCATCTAGGGTTTCTATCACAATTCTATTCATAACCTAGAATCATATCATTAGGTTCGGGGTAATTTTTCTCACTCTTCCTAATTCGTTTTCAAGCATGCATATTCTCTCAATTATGTTCAACAACAATATTAGGCAACGCATATTACAATTGCACATTAGAATTACATGTAATAATTCAAACATAAGCTATACAATTTTTGGGTTTTCCTCTGATTATTTAATCGGGAAATAAAATTGATCTTTTTCACTTTCATCGTATAGAATATTCTCATAGCTTTTTATCGGTACCAAGAATACTTAAATCGGGTGCAAGAGTCAAAAGTTGTGGATTTTAAAAGAAAAGGGAATTTATTTGAAAACTCCCAGGAGCGCCCGACGGTACAAATTTCGCCCGGCGGTGCTCCCTTCGCCTATACTTTGCCCGGCGAAGCAGCGACGTAAATCCCATATCCAAAACTCAAAAGTTACAGAATGAAAACATGATGCGCCTCTTGACTTTCGCCCGACGGAGCAGCGGCGCAAGCCTTGCGTCGCCCGACGATGCGTTTTAGAAGCAGAATTTTCTGCTGCGTTTCCATGGTTCCAAGGGTTCCAAAACTCACCCTTTCCACACCAAATAATTTCCAAACCACAAAACAAGTATCAACAAATGATCATACACATATTACGACTATACTACACAATTTATATCGATTTTCAACCGTTAGATTCATGATTTTAGCAAAATTACTCATTTTCTCACAATATCAAACCTAACTCTAGAACTCAAGAAACTCTACAAATAAAGTCTCTATCTAGAACCCACCTGGATTAGAGGATGATGATGAAGAAGATGAGATGAATTGATGAAGAAGAGATGATGATCCAAGCTCTTGTTCTTCTCTTCCAAGTTTTCTCTTCTCTTTCTTTCCTTTCTCTTCCTTCTTTCTAATGTATCTCTCTCAAATGTTACTATGTTTGGCAAGGGAGGAAAATAAATGATATAGAGAAATTAATTAGATAGTAACACTACTAAATGTCCAAAAGTATCTATAGCATCAAAAGTTAAAACCTCAGAGTCAGATAATATTAATTTGATCTACTCTGAGCTCATCAGTTACTCTAATTACCTTTTCAGATAATTTCTCAGAGTACACCGGAACCCGGTTGATCACAACTAATATTATCCAGAGCAAAATAAAATACGGGGTATTACATCCTCCCCCCCTTAAATAGAAATTCGCCCACGAATTTAAAATTTACCTGAACAGATGAGGGTAAGCTTCTCGTATCTCTGCTTCTAGTTCCCAAGTTGCATCGCCCAGATGCGTCTTATCCCACTGAACCTTCACTAAAGGAATCTCTTTATTCCTTGGTACCTTAGTTTCTCTTCCTGTGATACGACTTGGTTGAGGTTCAAACATTAAATCTGCTTCTATCTCAATCGTATCCGGTAGAATTGGCTGAAGAGGATCCGGAACAAACTTTTGAAGTTGAGACACATGAAAAACATCATGAATTTCTGACAGAGAATGTGTTAAGGCTAATCTGTAAGCTACTTCACCAATCCTTTCTAAGATTTGATACGGTCCCACGTATCTCGGACTTAACTTTCGCGACTTAAACGGTCCTTTCAACCTCAATCTCGGAGTAACTTTCAAAAACACGTGATCACCTTCATCAAATTTTAAAGGTCTCCTACGGTTATCCGCATAACTCTTATGATGATCTTGTGCTTGTTTAACCTTATCATGGATCATTCTAATCTTTTACGTAGTCTCTTGAATAATCTCGGGTCCCAAAATCCTATCTTCCCCAACTTTCGTCCAACACAATGGCGTCCTACATTTCCTTCCATATAATGCCTAGTAAGGAGCCATACCGATACTTGCATGATAACTATTGTTGTATGAAAACTCAATCAACGGTAAAAGTTCTATCCAATTCCCTCCACTTTTAAGCACACAAACCCTTAACATATCTTCTATCGTTTGTATTATCCGTTCCGTCTGACCATCCGTTTGCGGATGATTCGACGTACTCAAACATAACTTTGTTCCCATAGCTTGTTGAAAAGCTTTCCAAAACCTTGAAGTAAACTTTGGATCTCTATCCGAAACAATACTAGAGGGAATACCATGCAACCTCACAATTTCCGACATAAACAACCTTGCAAGATGACCTGCCATGTAAGTAGTCTTCACGGCTAAGAAATGCGCAGATTTCGTCAACCGATCCACAATTACCCAAATAGAATCATAACCACCTTGTGCACGGGGTAATCCAACTGCAAAGTCCATAGAAATAATATCCCACTTCCACATCGGAATTTCTAACGGTTGTAATAAGCCACCCAGTCTTTGGTGCTCAATCTTCACTTGTTGGCATACCGCACATTCCGATACATACACCACAATATCTCTTTTCATACCAGACCACCAATAGTCCCTCTTTAAGTCTTGATACATCTTCGAAGAACCAGGATGTATAGTAAAAGCATTCTTATGCGCTTCTTCCAAAATTCTTCTTTCCAACACCACATCATCCGGAACACAAATGCTTTGGTTAAATAAAATAATTCCATCGTTTGCTTGCACAAAACCCGGTTGAACTAACAATGCTTGTAATTTCTCATCCAACACTTTCCCTTGTTGAACTTCCTCTCTAAGAGTAGAATTAACATTCAAATTTCCCATAATCACACCATTAGGAGTCCAAACAAATTGGAGATTAAGATCTCGAAACTTTTCCAATAAGGTATACTCTAATATCATCAACTCGGCATTATGCAACACTTTCCGACTCAATGCATCTGCTACTTCATTTGCTTTACCCGGATGGTACTTTAGTTCCAAGTCATAATCCTTCAAATATTCCATCCACCTCCTTTGAAGCATGTTCAACTCTTTCTGGTCAAATAGATACTTTAAGCTCTTGTGGTCGCTGAACATCTCAAAATGTACCCCATACAAATAATGACGCCACACTTTCAATGTAAAAACAACTGCTGCCAATTCCAAATCATGTGTTGGAGAATTTTCTTCATGGACTTTTAACTGTCGAGAGGCATAAGCCACCACATGACTATCTTGCATTAAAACACCTCCTAATCCCTTCTTTGATGCATCACAAAATACCTCGTACGACTTACTAGGATCAGGAATAATCAAAACAGAAGCAGTCGTCAATCTTTCCTTCAAACTCATAAAACTTCGTTCGCAAGCCGAATTCCACTCATAAGGACAATCCTTTCGAGTAAGTTTAGTCATTGGTAAAGCCAATTGAGAAAATCCTTTAATAAACCTTATGTAATAACCTGTCAATCCCAAGAAACTTCTAACTTCAGAAACATTTTTTGGTCTCTCCCAATTAATCACCGCTTCAACTTTTGATGGATCTACTGCCACACCTCCTTGAGATATGACATGACCAAGAAAACTAACCTCTGACATCCAAAACTCACACTTGCTTAGCTTAGCGAAAAGTTGTCTCTCTTGTAGGATAGATAGGATGATTCTTAAATGCTCTTCGTGCTCTTGAGAAGTACGAGAATAAATAAGAATGTCATCAATAAAGATCACTACAAATTGGTCCAAATAAGCTTGAAATATCTGATTCATATAATCCATAAAAACTGTCGGAGCATTCGTCACACCGAAAGGCATTACTAAGAATTCATAATGGCCATAACGGGTCCTAAACGCGGTCTTTGATACATCCGAACTCTTCACACGGATCTGATGATAACTCGATCGTAAATCAATCTTCGAGAACACACAGGCTCTTTTCAATTGATCTAACAGGTCGTCTATCCTAGGTAATGGGTATTTGTTCTTGATGGTAACTTTATTCAACTGCCGATAATCAATACATAACTGCATTCCACCATCTTTCTTCTTTACTAACAACACTGGGGCTCCCCAGGGCGAAACACTGGGTCGAACAAAATGCTTAGCCATTAACTCTTCCAATTGATCCTTCAATTCTCTTAACTCAAGTGGTGCCATCCGATACGGAGAAACGGATATATGAGTTGTTCCCGGTATCAGGTCAATAGAGAATTCCACTTCCCTCTCTGGAGGAAGAGAAGTGGCATCCTCGGGGAAAACTTCGGAAAACTCACAGACTACAGGGATACTCAGAACTTGAAGGTTGATACTCTCCTCCTTAGTGAGAACCAAAAGAACAGATTTTTCCTTCTCAAACAAGAAATTTATCATTCCGACTATACCTTCCAAAATATTAGTTAACACATCCTTCGGAGTAGCCTCAACTGAAGGAATGATGATTAGCTTCTCTTCATAACCAATAAATACCGAATTAGCAGAAAGCCAATCCATTCCCAAAACAACATCCACTTTCTTAAGCGGTAAACAAATAAGATCAATCTGAAAAACTCTCCCATCCACAGATAAAACACAATTTTCACACATTAAAGGTGTTTTAACCATCTCATCCATGGCAGTAGTAACCACCATGGGTGGAGACAACGGAATAGCTTGCAACCCAAGTCGTTTCACACATTGCATCGACACAAAAGAGTGTGTCACTCCACAATCAAATAACACAAAACAAGGATGTCCATTAGGAAAACACGTACCAGCAATCAAAGAGTTATCACCCTTTGTTTTCCTCGCATCTAAGGTATAAACTCAACCGATACTTTTTTTTTGCGCTTGATTTCTATTCTGAGGACAATTCCTCGCCATGTGACCCATCCTATGACACCGATGACACTCCACTCCTTTGAAGTGACATCTACCAGCATGTATCTTACCACAAGTACGGCATACAGAAGGCGCACTTGATCTAGAACCCTGAACTGGCTTCCCTTTAAAAGCTTGTTGCCTCAGCCTAAATTGTTGATTTGATCTCCCACGATCACTTTGATTCGACCTACTCATATCCCCCTCAGCTTGCACTTTCTTTAAACTATTCTCTGCCACATAACACTATCTTAGCAATTCAGCATAACTAGTGAACTCCCTCTGAGACACATTATGCGAAATATCGGCCTTCAAACCAAAAAGAAACTAGTCAATTTTCCACCTCTCGTCAGGAGCATACATGGCCTGCCTAGAATAAGCAGCCATAATCTCAAATTTCTCAGCATAAGCAGCTACGGTCAAAGTACCCTGTCTCAACTGTTGAAAATCAAATTCTTTCTGGGTCCTCAAAGAATTAGGGAAATAATTCTCCATAAAATTAATCTTAAATCGCTCCCAAACCTTAGGAACCTCTTGAATAGTCATAAGAGTGGAGGCACTCTCCCACCACCTCATGGAAGGACCCTTCAATGAATGAGAAGCGAATACCACCTTATTCTCCTCACTACAATGGACTATCAAGAAAATTCTCTCCATACTAGCTATCCATTCATGAGCTTTAACAGGATCTAACCCGCCATAAAATTCAGGAGGATTCATGCAGATAAAATCTTGAAAACTCCCACCTACAGCCTCTGGAACAACCACTGGAGGATGAAGACCCCCATTCATTTGTTGTACCATCTGCTGTATAAACTGGTATTGCTGCTGTTGCATCTGTTGCAAAAACTGAGGCCATGGGACATTCTCCTCGCCGCCCGACGGATTCGTCCCAACAGGAATAGTTCTGGGTCGACCATGATTGCTTCTGCATCCGTCATCCATGTTTCTAAAGGTCATACAGATAGGATTAAGTTGATCAGGCTCAATACCATAAATATAACACTTAAGACCAATGGCGACATAACGCATATGAAATGGAAAGAAATACTTATACTATTTCATGGCTAGGTCGAGGATACGACCTGTTATGATACCAGCTGTAACACCCACATATAATATTATACATCAAAGCATAACTATTATACATGAATCCAAGTATTTGGTACTGAAATACTACAAGTTCCTAGTTAACACATTATATACATTACATGCCCAAAATACTTAATACAAAAAAACTAAGGCATAATGTATACAAGATGTTCCAAGATACTAAGAACTAGATTAAAACAATGATCTCAAAATAATCTCCACAATGAAAGTCTTGCCATCCCAAAAAGCCAAGGAAAGTAATGATAATCAAACAGCACTATCCTTACCCTTCGCGGAACCTGCTGTACCTGTAATAAAATCAACAACATGGGGTGAGATATTAAATCTCAGTGAGTTCCCTATCTTATAGATTCTCTCGGCTTTACAAGGTTCTAACCCTCCTAACTCAAGTCCAAGGGAAAAGGGAAGGGACTTCGAGTTCATAATCTCAATTCTCACACTATATGGAAACATGTTCATGAGTTCACCAACTCAAAATATCACTAATCAATAAACTGTACCAAGGCATCCCCTTTTCCCCGTCCGCTTCTACGTCTAGAAGTCGACCCGAGTCATGGATCCTTATAGTTACTTGGCATATGAGATGGATTCGGAACTAAGGGACATGTTATCACCTTAATTCGTCACTTCACATGGCCCGTACACCGTCATAAGTCTCTTTACCATATAGGCTTCATTCGTACATCACACGCGGGAATCAAACCTGCCATGTAATTATGCATACGTTTCAGAGGAGCTCGAGACTCATGAAACTGCATCTCAAGATAAATGGTTACGATTACATGATCATATACACAATGTGATTGTATTCGACAATCACAAGGCCACATTCTCCTTAAGGCCTCTTTTGCCTTTTCTCATAAATCACAATGGTTCACACATGTTTCATACTAGTGTTTACTCTCTCCTAGACCAATACTCGTCACGAATGCACCTTTCTACATCGAGTGCCCGAGCATTGCCATCTAGGTTTTCTATCACAATTCTATTCACAACCTAGAATCATATCATTAGGTTCGGGGTAAGTTTTCTCACTCTTCCTAATTCGTTTTCAAGCATGCAAATTCTCTCAATTATGTTCAACAACAATACTAGGCAAGGCATATTACAATTGCACATTAAAATTACATGTAATAATTCAAACATAAGCTATACCATTTTTGGGTTTTCCTCCAATTATTTAATCAGACAATAAAATCGATCTTTTTCACTTTCATCGTATAGAATATTCTCATAGCTTTCTATCGGTACCAAGAATACTTAAATCGGGTGCACGAGTCAAAAGTTGTGGATTTTAAAAGAAAAGGGAATTTATTTGAAAACTCCCATGAGCGCCCGGCGGTACAAATTTCGCCCGGCGGTGCCCCCTTCGCCTATACTTCGCCCGGCGAAGCAGCGACGTAAATCCCATATCTAAAACTCAAAAGTTACAGAATCAAAACATGCTGCGCCTCTTGACTTTCGCCTGGCGGAGCAGCGGCGCAAGCCTTGCGTCGCCCGGCGCTCAAAGCGCCGCCCGACGATGCGTATCAGAAGCAGAATTTTATGCTGCGTTTCCATGGTTCCAAGGGTTCCAAAACTCACCCTTTCCACACCAAATCATTTCCAAACCACAAAACAAGTATCAACAAATAATCATACACATATTACGACTATACTACGCTATTTATATCGATTTTCAACTGTTAGATTCATGATTTTAGCAAAATTACTCATTTTCTCACAATATCAAACCTAACTCTAGAACTCAAGAAACTCTACAACTAAAGTCTCTATCTAGAACCCACCTGGATTAGAGGATGATGATGAAGAAGATGAGATGAATTGATGAAGAAGAGATGATGATCCAAGCTCTTGTTCTTCTCTTCCAAGTTTTCTCTTCTCTTTATTTCCTTTCTCTTCCTTCTTTCTAATTTATCTCTCTCAAATGTTACTATGTTTGGCAAGGGAGGAAAAGAAATGATATAGAGAAATTAATTAGATAGTAACACTGCTAAATGTCCAAAATTCTCTATAGCATCAAAAGTTAAAATCTCAGAGTCAGATAATAGTAATTTAATCTACTTTGAGCTCATCAGTTACTCTAATTACCTTTTCAGATAATTTCTCAGAGTACACCGGAACCCAGTTGATCACAACTAATATTATCTAGAGCAAAATAAAATACGGGGTATTATAGTACTTGTGGTGTGTGATTGTGCTTTATATTTTATATGCTTCAGATGTTCGTAAATGGCGATTATCGTTAATATGCATTTATTGATCTTCATAAAAATATATACATATTTTATTTTGCTCATATGTAAGCAAGTCCTAAACTCTACTCTGACTCTAATAAAATTTTGGAATTTAACTCATTTAATTCTTTTTAAAACAATAATATTATCAATCTTTTGTTGATAGCATACATTTTAAAGTTTATTCTTTAACTAATATTGGCATTAAATGTTTATTTTTCACTCACTAATACGAGAATTAATCTTATAATTTAGGCAAAATATCCCTTTTCGTCCCTTAACTTTAGCTCGAGGTCCATTTTGATTCCTTAACTTTAAAAAGTGGCAAGTTGGTCCTTTAACTTTTAAAATGGTGTCAATTGAGTCCTCACCATTAGTTGTCCTCAAACGTCTGTTCATTGTGAATACGTGGCAGATGACTTAGCAAGTTTACTTCATCATCTTGTTTCGTTCTCCTTCCCATACAGTAACAAAAGTATTTTTTTGTTCTTCTTCCTCTCAATCCCAAATCCCAAAATCAAACCTAGGGTTTTTGACAAACATGAAATCTGGTTGTTCGTCCTCGATGTTGAAACAGGAAAATGGAGATTCGAATGTTTGTAGTAGGTCACGATGGAAGCCCATATGCCATTGTGGAGACATGGCTGTTCTTCAAAGGGCAACTACTGTTAAGAATATGGGAAAACTTTTATGGGGTTGTCCAAATTATAAGGTATGCAGGTTTTTTAATTTGTTAATAAATTCTGTTTAAGTTTTATTTTGTAGGTAACCTCTAAACAATGAAAATTTCAGGGAGGTATGTAAGCTGGGTGTGGTTTCTTTGGTTGGTTTTATGAGGAGGTGGGTGATGAGAAAGAGCAATTCTGGATGCATAGGCTGGGTGTGGTAACTAAGGAACTTGCTGAAGCAAAAAAGGACATTGAAAAAGTGACAATGGAAAATGAAGAATTAGGGAAAAAGTTGATGAAACTTGAAAGTGAAATGAATTTCATGAAGTGGAAAAAGATTTTGAATTTGATGTTTGTGATGATTATCATTGTATCAGTTGTTAGAATAAGTTAGGGTATTAAGGTTTGTTTGGAAGTAGTATGTTATGGTTTGTTTGTAAGAATTATCATAAGTTTTGTTTGTAAGAATTAGCTTTAAGTTCTGTTAAAGATTGTAACTTTTGGATTGTATCAGTTTAACATGAATGCAATAGTTGGGTTGAATTTGTATAATTTGAATATGTTTGCAATATTTGGTCTGTTAATAGAATGATCTGTAATTTTGAGCATGACCTGTAATTTTGTATTATTTGTTCAACACTAATTTTTAACACACAATATTTGACACAATTTTTGTCACAGTTTATGACACAATCTGGTTCCATTTCATAACAGGGCATGACACAATCTGGTTCCATTTCATAACCAGCTACATAAAGTACATAAAGTGGTCCCATTTCCACAAAATACATAAAGTGGTTCCATTTCATAACAGGTCTATAAACGGATACACATGTTCCACAAAATACATAAAGTGATTCCAAACAACAGCAAAATACATAAATTGGTTCCAAACTGAAAATACATTCCAAATTGATAAACTGATAGCTTAATTAAACATGACATTCGTTTCCAAAAAAACAAAATACTTGAAATGATAGCCTAATTATATCTAGAGGTTCTTCTTTGGCGTGCTCCTCTTTGTTGGAATAGACCTCCTTGTTACTGGGCCAATAACATTCTTGGTAGCACTCAACCTAGTTATAGGCCCAGGTGGTACAAAAGGTCTTGGTGGCTTCCTAACAGGCAACTTTTATGTCTTGCCCTTAGCAGGTCCATGTGTCTTCTGAGTAGCCTTTCTCATGGAACTCTGAGATGCTTGGCTAGATTGTTGAGTAGTCTTTCCCTTAGAATTCTGAGAGGGTAGGTCTAATTGTTGAGCAGTTTGAGTTGGAGTTTGAGAGGGTTGGCTTGATTGTTGAGCAGTTTGTGTTGTTGTGTCCTTACAAGTAAACGTGTAGTGTCCTGCTTTCTAACACTTACTACACTTCACCACGAAACATGTTCTTCTCATTTTGCGATTAGACCCATCAATTTCTCATTGTTCTAGATTCCTCCTCTTTTTAGGTCTACCAGGAATCTTCCTGATCTTGGGTGGTTGCACATCTGGATATGGTGTCTTAACCCACAAGTTTGATCCATTAACAGGGTAGATCACATGCTTATAAACTGCCTTGTACTTTGAAACACTATAATACTCTGGAATGTAACTATCAATTTTGAAATTCCTACTCTTCATAGCTGACAAAGCATGAACACATGGGAGTCATGTGAGTTCCCATCTTCTGCATGAACATATATGATCTTTCAGGTTCACAACAAATTTATCAGCTTGATTTTCCAAGTGCCTTACTTCAAATATATGTTCATCAGACATCCTAAAGAATTAAACAAATAGAATATGTCAGTCACATGTTTGGACTGTATGTTACAGACAACCTAAACAATTAATGTATGTTGATATTACATACCTTACTAGCCAGTTGTTGGTGTATGTGCTTGTGATATCAACTTTCTTTCTAATATTGGGCCATATATCATTCTCATCCAAAGTACCAAATATCATTATGTTATTTTCCCATCTCTCCATCATGTATATTCTGAATTCTTTTGCTCAACCACTTTGTCTCATCAGCTTCACATTATACTCTCTACTACAACTGTGTTTGTCAATTACTTTCCTGAGTTGCCAAGTGTCTTCATTTGACAACTTGCTACAATAAGCCTCCCACTTACAACCAACTTTACATCTAACCCTTACCCTAACTCTGTCATTTTTTACAAACCTTAGGTCTCTACCATTTTGCACAGCATAAGATGTTATTGCTTCTTTAAAATCACCCTTTGAACTAAAATACATTCCCACATCCCACTTGTAATCTGACATGTCTTTTGGCTGCCTGAAAATTGGATGTTTTTTTCTTGGAACTCCACTACTATCATCACTGTCACAGCCACTTTGCATGTCCTCACTGTCATTGTCACTCCCTTTATCTTCTACAGACTTTTCATTAAGTTTTTGGACTTTTCCATCACCATCACTTTCATACCCAATTAGGGTATCAAGTTCATCCTCCTTAATCTCATCATACTCATCAAACTCATCCTCAAAAGCCACTTTTTGTACACTATCACAATTGTAGTCCTCATATTCGCTATCATCAGAACTTAAGTTATCATTATTTACACCAACTTTACCTTGTTCAACTCCAACATTACATTCCTCCACTGCAGGTTTAACTTTTTTAACTCCAACATTAATTTCCTTAACTCCAACAGTACGTTCATCCACTGCAGGATTAACTTGCTCAACTCCAACATTACCTTCCTCCAACCCAACAATGGCTTGATCAACTCCAACATCACCTTCCTCCATCACAACAGTGGTTTGTTCAACTCCAACAACTTCATCATGCAGTTTACTAAGTAACTCTTCCACCTTATCTACAATTTCAGCATGGCCCTCATCAGCATTTTCAACAACAACATCACAGTAGTCAGGTTGAGACAAGGTGTGTTGAATGTAAATATCAACACTTTGGTGCACCCTACCCTTGTCATCAACAAGTGCATTCATCCCAAATTGAGGGTCCTTGTAATATTGTTTCAAACTCCCTATAACCCAAGTCTTTCAATACACCAACTAGCTCAAAATAACTCCATTTGTCTACATTTAATCTCAAATCATCTACTACTTCATTCTCATATACACTAAGACCTTCTTCTGTGAATTGACCTTCTTCTGTGAATTCACCACTATGATGAATTTTGAGATTTATGTATTCATCCATGATACCTAATCATATTATCTAAATAATTAGAGTTTACATTAAAAAATTTACATAAACCCTAAATCTGAACATAACCAGATATTGCTCCTATGAGATTCGTAAACCCTAAATCAGAAATAAATGAACTAACCTTTTGATAAACACTTCTTGAATCGTCTTCAATCCTTCGCGTCTGCAACAATCCTTTCCGCCCTCAATGCGTCGCTTCAATCCTTGCATTTACCCTAATACAACTTCGTTGAGTTTACCCCAATATACCTACATCCTTTGATATTCTGGGTAATGGAAAGCAAGTTCCACTTGGATTTGTTTTAATACATCTAATATCCACCTCAACAACATAAAGTCCACCTGGACAAACGTGTTACCTGTTTTCAAACTTTGACTAACGACAACAGACAGAAGGATAAACGTGACATCATTTTAAAAGTTAGAGGACCAACTTGTTAGTTTTTAAAGTTAAGGAACCAAATGGACCCCGACCTAAAGTTAAGAGGCGAAAAAAGTTATTTTGCCTATAATTTAGCTAAAGTGTCCTTATTTTAGAATGGTCCACAGAATTTTCATTTGACTCAGTTTCTTGAATTCAGACATAAACATTCAAAAAAATCATAATAATAACACTTGAGACAAAAATAAAATACAAGAATTTTCTTCTATAACTTTAACATGAAATGTAACATAAATGGTCAAAACAAATCGCATTCAATATATATTTGTCTGGTCTATTCAAAATATAATATGTTTTTTTATTCGCCTAATTATTATTATTATTATTATTATTATTATTATTATTATTATTATTATTATAGTAATTCAAACCAAATGTTTGTTTTTTTTTTACTAAAAAAAATGCTTAGCTTATTAAATGTAAAAACAAACAATAAATATTAATATATTTTTATCTTTTACACTTGAAGTAGGCATTAGGTTATTGATAAAATTTAGCCATAAAACTTCATTAAGTTCGAAAAATGTCCCTAGTTTCATCTTGATTGATTTTATTTTCCTTCTTCAAATTCATTTTAAAAAATAAACTTTACGTTTTGTATTTTGCATCTATTCTCTTTCAAGTCGTTGAGCCAGAGGAAAAAACATTGATTTAGTCTTTAATTAATGATGATAATATTTTTTCTTCATGAACAAAATTATTCTTTAATGACCATCGTTGATGCAATAGTGATAAGCGCTTTATTTAATAGAATAGATTATGGTTTGATTTTTGCAGCTTGAGAGAAAATTGAAATTATTTGATCTCAAAATTTATTTTTAAATCAGATTAATCGATCTAATAGACCAGTATTTGTGGTGGAAAAAAAAACTTTAATGAAGCGCAAGCATTTGTAGTTTGTACAATGTACTAGAATTGTCTAACCTAGGTATTTAGAAGGAAAACTTTGATTTGTTCTTTTCTGAATTTCTAGTCTAGCTCGTGCAAGAAATGGCATTTGCTTATACAAATGGTCTGTTAGGCCTTTAAATCTCGACACATTGATACATTTATTTAAAATATCCCTTAATTTTTATTATAAATTATATATACTTATTTAAGGATTTCAATTGAGATGTTTTGAGATTTATGTTAGAGAAAATGTGTTTAGAAGACTTGGTATTTGTTTGAGATTATTAATATAAATTTTGTGAGTATGATTAAAAGAAAAATTTATGACATTGTTTATTATAGAAGTATCTTTTAAAATCTTAAGTGATGAAGAGAAAAAAACTATAATTTAAGATTGTAGAAACTATCATTGGGTGTTAACTACGCCAGTCTGGTTCCTTCGACTCTTCTGTCCTTCAGAGCAAGTTCGTCCACAGTTTGTTTGTTGGGTAAGGAAGCTTCAAATGTGGCGTTGAGCCACAGTTGTAAGAGCCAAAATGGTCCTGACAACAGAAGACTCCCTTTGTCCTTGATGTTCTTCAGGAAAGTAACCCCTTCGCCAAGAGATTCGTACAAATTCGCCAAGATCATCTCACTTAGGCGCAGTTGATGTCCAACATGGAGCTGATTTTCCATGGTAATATAACGTTTCGCCACTTGAAGAGATCTAGAGCAGAAAACGCATCTCGACAATCAGAGGGCTAAAAATGCTACATGTGCTTGGTCATAGACTTCTTTAGTTTCTTTGTTATGGTAATTGGCAATATAGGCTGTGAAGGTGGCCTTATTTGTGTCGAAGCCTATGGAGTCGTCACATAGTAGGGTGGGATCGTAATCCACTCCTAATGGGCTAAGGCCAGTTATGGCAGCTACGTCGAAAAGAGTGGGGGTGACCATTCCACAAGGAAGGTGGAAATTGTTATAGGTATTGTACCAAAAGTAAAGGGAAACTAACAGCATAGAGGGGCAATATCCTGGTCCTACTTTCGACAACTGGATGAGGTCGAAAATGCCCATAGATTTCCAAGTATCAACATTGACTGCCTCTATTTTCTTTAGCCAAGCCAGATAATCAGATGGGTCTTTCGACAAAGGACAAGACCTAAAAATTCTAAAGTTGTTCATGTACTCTAAGTTTACGACTTCCTCAGAAGGGGATCCTTGGCCATCAACTTTGGATTTTTCGTCTATGATTTTCTCCTTATCAGTTCTAGGCCTAACCCAGTTAGTTATGGGTTTGTAACGGTGGTAAGCTGGAAAGAATTCTCTCACTTTTACAGGATCTAAAGATAAATCAGGTAAAGGTCCTAGTATTGCGTGAGATTTACCAGAAATTAAAATGGGAATTAGTACCTGAGACTGATAAATACGTCGTTTCTCCTCTTCATTTGGAGGCTCTGGTACATACTATTGGTTACCCATCACCTTTGGCCCAAGGATCTTGTGGACAGGTGGTAAGTTTTTAGATTTTTTGGAATCTTTGTTCGTGATTTGGGGAGCTGCGGAAGAAGCCATGGGTGATTGCAGAAGAAAATGCAGAGAAAATGGAGAAGATGAAGATGCGTTGAAGAGAGTTCTTGCCTAAAGAGAGAGTGCGTAAAAAATGAAAAAAGAAGTTTTTTCAACCTATTTATAGGAGGAAAAGGGATTGAAGCGGTTGAACTTCAGAATTTTGTCTATTTAATGGAAAGATAATGGAAAAAGTGTGGGACACGTGGCAGTTATGAGTGGATGGTTCAGGCGGTGGCAGTTAAATTTTTGACCCATGATCCGCTAGGGACTAGGGTAGTGATGATGAAAAATCTTAAAACGTGGGCTGAAGAGACGTTTTAGGAAAAGTGCAATGATGACTCTGACGTTACAAATGTCTAGTCATATGAACAGTCATATGTCGAATTATTGAAGGCGTCGAATTCTATTGGAAAAAAAATGCTTTTCTCCCTTTGTCGAAAATGCATTTTCTGGGGGGCAATTTGTAAGTTGCTAATTTTGACGCCTAGATTTTATTCAGAAAGTGAGTTTTGAAGATTTGCCAGGATATTTTCGACAGGAGATTGTTTTTGAAGAAGGTCAGTCGAAGATCAGTGTTTGATTGGAGAAGCAGATTTGGAGATTTTTTCTAAGTATTAAAAGTACTTCGACGGATTGGTGATAGGGCCATTTTCGACGGATATTTGAAATTCGAATTTAGGAGGGAGACTCGTTTTGAAAACCAGACGCGTGGAGCACATCTAGGGCGAAAAGGCATGCAGAATGCCATGTGTCATCGTTAGGAGAAATAGTTGTTATTGACAGTTATTTCGATTGTATATAAATAGGGAGTCCTAGCGTTTAGATTTCCGTGTGTGTTCAAAATTTGTACAAGTTACTCAAGAATACTCGAAGTAACCGTGTGAGAGAAAAGAGTAATTACTGAGACAATGTACGTTTGAGAAACACCAGTTTTTATTCCATGCATTTTAATGAAATCTTAAGTTATTCATTTACAATTCCTTTTCATTCTTGCATTTTTATTCTTGCAATTTACTTACATTTCGCCATTTCTTTCAAGAAACAAAGTTCTTATTATTTTTAGTCGAAAAACATTAGTTGATGGAAACCATGATAAATCCAGTAAACAAAAGGTTTTATTTTAACACAAATTGTCAAGATTGTTGAAGCACATTGTCCTAGGACTTGTTTGATCGGTCCTGCGAGTAAACTGATTTATTTTCATAAATTAGGAGATCAGCGGTTGTTTGCAAATTTTCCAGGAAAACACTTGCCCTTAACAGGTCCATGTGTCTTCTGAGCAGCCTTTCCCATAGAACTCTGAGATGCTTGGCTCGATTGTTGAGTAGTTTTTCCCTTAGAATTCTGAGAGGGTAGGCCTGATTGTTGAGCAGTCTGAGAGGGTTGGCTTGATTGTTAAGCAGTCTGAGAGGGTTGGCTTGATTGTTGAGCAGTTTGTGTTGTTGTGTCCTTACAAGTAAACTTGTAGTGTCCTGCTTTCTAACACTTACTACACTTCACCATGAAACATGTTCTTCTCATTTTGCGACAGACCCATCAATTTCTCATTGTTCTAGATTCCTCCTCTTTTTAGGTCTACCAGGAATCTTACTGAACTTGGGTGGTTGCACATCTGGATATGGTGTCTTAACCCACAAGTTTGATCCATTAACAGGGTAGATCACATGCTTATAAAATGCCTTGTACCTTGAAACCCTATAATACTCTGGAATGTAACTATCAATTTTGAAATTCCTACTCTTCATAGCAGACAAAGCATGAACACACAGGAGTCATGCGAGTTCCCATCTTCTGCATGAACATATATGATCTTTCAGGTTCACAACAAATTTATCAGCTTGATTTTCCAAGTGCCTTCCTTCAAATATATGTTCATCAGACATCCTAAAGAATTAAACAAACAGAATATATCAGTCACATGTTTGGACTGTATGTTACAGATAACCTAAACAATTAATGTATGCTGATATTACATACCTTACTAGCCAGTTGTTGGTGTATGTGCTTGTGACATCAACTTTCTTTCTAATATTGGGCAATATATCATTCTCATCTAAAGTGCAAAATCTCATTCTGTTATTTTCCCATCTCTCCATCATGTATATTCTGAATTCTTTTGCTCAACCACTTTGTCTCATCAGCTTCACATTATACTCTCTACTACAACTGTGTTTGTCAATTACTTTCCTGAGTTGCCAAGTGTCTTCATTTGACAAATTGCTACAATAAGCCTCCCACTCACAACCAACTTTACATCTAACCCTTACCCTAACTCTGTCATTTTTTACAAACCTTAGGTCTCTACCATTTTGCACAGCATAAGATGTTAGTGCTTCTTTAAAATCACCCTTTGAACTAAAATACATTCCCACGTCCCACTTGTAATCTGACATGTCTTTTGGCTGCTTGAAAATTGGATGTTTTTTTCTTGGAACTCCACTACTATCCTCACTGTCACAGCCACTTTGCATGTCCTCACTGTCATTGTCACTCCCTTTATCTTCTACAGACTTTTCATTAAGTTTTTGGACTTTTCCATTACCATCACTTTCATACCCAATTAGGGTATCAAGTTCATCCTCCTCAATCTCATCATACCCATCAAACTCATCCTCAAAAGCCACTTTTTATGCACTATCATAATTGTAGTCCTCATATTCGCTATCATCAGAACTTAAGTCATCATTATTTACACCAACTTTACCCTGTTCAACTCCAACATTACATTCCTCCACTGCAGGTTTAAATTTTTTAACTCCAACATTAATTTCCTTAACTCCAACAGTACGTTCATCCACTGCAGGATTAACTTGCTCAACTCCAACATTACCTTCCTCCAACCCAACAGTGGCTTGATCAACTCCAACATCACCTTCCTCCATCACAACAATAGTTTGTTCAACTCCAACAACTTCATCATACAGTTTACTAAGTAACTCTTCCGCCTCATCTACAATTTCAGCATGGCCCTCATCAGCATTTTCAACAACAACATCACAGTAGTCAGGTTGAGAAAAGGCGTGTTGAATGTAAATATCAACACTTTGGTGCACCCTATAAAGATATGCAATTTCTAAAGCACCCTTGTCATCAACAAGTGCATTCATCCCAAATTGAGAGTTCTTGTAATATATTGTTTCAAACTTCCTATAACCCAAGTCTTTCAATACACCAACTAGCTCAAAATAACTCCATTTGTCCACATTTAATCTCAAATCATCTACTACTTCATTCTCATATACACTAAGACCTTCGTCTGTGAATTCACCACTATGAAGAATTTTGAGATTTATGTATTCATCCATGATACCTAATCATATTATCTAAATAATTAGAGTTTACACTAAAAAATTTACATAAACCCTAAATCTGAACATAACCAGATATTGCTCCTATGAGATTCGTAAACCCTAAATCAGAACGAAATGAACTATCCTTTTGATAAACACTTCTTGAATCGTCTTCAATCCTTCGCGTCTGCAACAATCCTTTCCGCCCTCAATGCGTCGCTTCAATCCTTGCATTTACCTTAACACAGCTTCGTTGAGTTTACCCCAGTATACCTACATCCTTTGATATTCTGGGTAATGGAAAGCAAGTTCCACTTGAATTTGTTTTAATACATCTAATATCCACCTCATCAACATAAAGTCCACTTGGACAAACGTGTCACCTGTTTTCAAATTTTGACTAACGACAACAGACGGAAGGATAAACGTGACACCATTTTAAAAGTTAGAGGACCAACTTGTCAGTTTTTAAAGTTAAGGAACCAAATAGACCCCGACCTAAAGTTAAGAGGCGAAAAAAGTTATTTTGCCTATAATTTAGCTAGAGTGTCCTTATTTTAGAATGGTCCACAGAATTTTCATTTGACTCAGTTTCTTGAATTCAGACATAAACATTAAAAAAAAAAGAGGATTTCTTAATACACCACCCAAGTTTCTTAGGCACCACGTGAAATTTCATTTTTGCCCCCAGATTCTGGATTTGCACATCCGGACGCACCAAATTTTTAAAAAACGCTGATATGTTCCGGATGTGCACATTCGGAAGAATTCCTGATTTGCAAATCCGGAAAAAATCAAAAGAATTCCATAAAATCATTTACTTCTAAATATAATTAAATCCAATATAATTAAAATCCAATATAATTAAAATTAATATCATTTTTTCAATATAATTAAATCCAATATAATTAAAATCTATATTAATTAAAATTAATATGATATTTAATATGATTAATTTTTTTCAATATAATTAATATGATTAATATGGTATTTAATTTTAAATGATTTTTTTATATTGAAAAAATTAATTCAATTATATTGGATTTAAAATTATATGGTATTTACTTCTAAAATTGGATTTAATTATATTGGTATTTAAAATTATATGGTATTTACTTCTAAATTATATGGTATTTACTTCTAAATTATAATTAAAATTATATGGTATTTACTTCTAAAATTAATTTAATTATATTGAATTTAATTATATTGGAAAAATCATATTAATTTTAATCATATTAATTTTAATTATATTAGATTTAATTATATTGAAAAAATCATATTAAGTTTAATTATGTTGGATTTTAATTGTATTAGATTTAATTATATTTAGAAGTAAATGATTTTATGGAATTCTTTTGATTTTTTCTGGATTTGCAGATCAGAAATTCTTCCGGATGTGCACATCCAGAAAAAACTGAATAATTTTAGAGAAAGGGTGCGTCCGAATGTGCACATTCGGAAATTGGGGGCAAAAACGAAAATTCAGGTGGTGCCTAAGAAACATGGATAGTATGATAAGAAACTCTAAAAAAAAATCATAAACATAATACTTGAGACAAAAATAAAATACAAGAATTTTCTTCTATAACTTTAGCATGAAATGCAACATAAATGGTCAAAACAAATCGCATTCAATATATGTTTGTCTGGTCTATTCAAAATATAATATGTTTTTTTTTTCGTCTAATTATTATTATTATTATTATAGTAATTCAAACCAAATGTTGTTTTTTTTACTAAAAAAAATGCTTAGCGTATTAAATGTAAAAACAAACAATAAATATTACTATATTTTTATCTTTTACACTTGAGGTAGGCATTAGGTTATTGATAAAATTTAGCCATAAAACTTCATTAAGTTCGAAAAATGTCCGTAGTTTCATCTTGATTGATTTTATTTTCCTTCTTCAAATTCATTTTAAAAAAAAAACTTTACGTTTTGTATTTTGCATCTATTCTCTTTCAAGTCGTTGAGCCAGAGGAAAAAACATTTATTTAGTCATTAATTAATGATGATAATATTTTTTCTTCATGAACAAAATTATTCTTTAATGACCATCGTTGATGCAATAGTGATAAGCGCTTTATTTAATAGAATAGATTATGGTTTCATTTTTGCAGCTTGAGAGAAAATTGAAATTACTTGATCTCAAAATTTATTTTTAAATCAGATCAATCGATCTAATAGACTAATATTTGTGGTGGAAAAAAAAACTTTGATGAAGTGCAAGCATTTGTAGTTTGTACAATGTACTAGAATTGTCTAACCTATAGGTGTTTAGAAGGAAAACTTGTATTTGTTCTTTTCTGAATTTCCAGTCTAGCTCGTGCAAGAAATGGCATTTGCTTATACAAATGGTCTGTTGACTGCCTTTAAATCTCGACACATTACATTTATTTAAAATATCCCTTAATTTTTATTATAAATTATTCTACGGACATTTAAGGATTTCAATTGAGATTTATGTTAGAGAAAATGTGTTTAGAAGACTTGGTATTTGTTTGAGATTATTCATATAAACTTTGTGAGTATGATTAAAAGAAAAATTTATGACATTATTTATTATAGAAGTATCTTTTAAAATCTTAAGTGATGAAGAGAAAAAAACTATAGTTTAAGATTGTAGAAACTAAAAAGTCGAAAAGTAGTAAGATAGTTAATATAGACGCAGGGGATGCGTGGGTGGTTGGTATGGAGGATGGTGGTCGCGGTTGTTCGGCAGAGCCTGGCCATCTGGCCATCTGGGAGTAGGAGGCGTTGCAGGTTCAGTGACAATTCGAGTCCGATGCGGGCGATTCATGGGTATCCGGCTTTATTATATTGGTTCGCAAATTTATTTATTAATGTTAAAATATTATAAATATCTTTTATGTTAATTTAGGTATACTCTAAGATACTTTGAGTTAATATAAAGGTATTATAAAATATTTATAATCTTTTCCATTTTAATAGTTAATGGTTTGTGTTTTGAACCCATTAAGGATCCATTAGGTTTCATTTGTTATAAATATGTATCTCTATCATTTTAGTCTTTACAACCTTCATAATATAGTCTGAAAGACAAATGGAGGAGGTGACAATTCTATGAGAAACTTAGAGAGACAATGAAAGAAACTCCTATGTTGTGTTCTTGGACTTTGGGAAATCTTTGGAGGTATTTAAGGGGTTAAGAAATACTTATAAACACTTTGGACTGTGTAATTTATATATAGAGAGTTGGAGAGATTGAGAAACACATGGGTAGAAAATATAGTTTGTTCTTGGGAAATTTGGTGACTATTTTCTTGTAACTCATTCGTAATCTGTTGTAACAACTTTTAGAAGTATAATGAATCAAAAAGTTGCTCTCTCCCCTATAGTAAATTATTTGATCAAATTGGGTAAACAAACTTTTGTGTTTCTTGTCTTTTATCTTCTTCTGCTTTGTTGTGGATTTGCTTTCACTTTTATCAGATTATTGTGTTTCTTTAGGTCATTTATTTTGTTTTCAAATTGTTCTTTGTTACCACACATCACAAGTTTCTTGGTGTATTTGAAACTCTGAATAATTCTTTTGAAGTGCTTTGAATTATTTAATTAGTTTTTCACAATAAGTGACACCGATAGTGGGACAAAAGGGTATTATTTACAAGTGAGCATCATGGGTAAATGGGAGATCGAGAAATTTTCTAGAGACAATAATTTTGAGTTGTGGAAAGTGAATATGCAAGCAATTTTAACTCAAGAGAAGTGTATTGAAGCATTAAAGAATTATGCATCGATGCCTTCACGCGTAACACAAGTACATAAGACTCAGGTGATGGACAAGACGAGGAGTGTCATTATCTTGTTCGAAGGTTCAGAGGTTAAGCAAATTTTTATCCATAAGCATGTTCGATAATCTAGACTATTTCACTAGAGTTAAATATGGGGTGTTGATGATTTCGCATGGTTAATTGGGATGTTATAGGGTCTAAAATATGTGGCCTATATATTTTTAAAGGTTCCAATGTTGTTGTTCATTCATCATTAGCTAGTGAAGACTTTCATGATAAAAACAAGCTACAGGATTTGAGGTTAAGGCACAGTGGATGCCTGAAGGTTGTTTCATACCACTTTAATGAGTTTTATAGAAGACAAGGGATAAAAACGCATGTGACAACTCAGTTTTCATTGTTTTTTGGGGTAAGGTCTGGTCGTAGGTGCTCATTCACAAGATAAAAATTCCAAATACTTATGGTAGTTTGTAGTAGGAAACTTGAAAATTTCTCTTATTCGAAGGTCTTCAAAGCTTTAACTATTATTTAAATCAAGCTAATTCAGTTTGATGGTAAAGTTATAGATAATGTCATGAATGGCTATCCAAGAGGTGGGAAGGGTTGTAAGATGTTAGGAGTGAAACTTGATGATTTAAGTTCATTAATCACATATGTAATACTTTCAGTGAATCGCGTCAACGGAAGAAGAGTATAGACCTCAGGATAAATCTTTTAGAAACTATGGTGGAGAAGACGTAGATTTGAGGTGGAGTTTCCTACTATGAATACTAGTAGTAGTGATGGAACGATTATAGAGGATTATGATTATCATTTGACTTGTGATAAGGTAAGGAGGGAAATTGTACTATCTCAAAGGGTTAATTATGATGGTGTTATGC